>JAVLUX010000022.1:11340000-13830000 GCA_032164185.1 Moxostoma hubbsi
TACATCCATGCTGAAACTGCACCACGCAAGGAAGCGCCGCTCTCTTCCCAGTTTAGCTGGCATCCTGAGAGGAATCCCTGGTAATGCAGGTAAGATTACATTGCAAAATGAAAATGCTAAATAAATAAAAAATAAAAAAAATGTGTGTGTTAATGTATGTATATATATATATATATATATATATATATATATATATATATATATATATAAAGCCACTTGCCAAGTAAATTCTAAAATAAGTCGTTAAATTAATAGCTTTTGTATTTTCCAGACATCTCTGGAGAGTTTGTATACTCTGACAGGACATGTCAACGTGTCGTCTTTGAAATGAAATCAAGGATCCCGGAGAACAGCGAAGTGACCATGGCAGAGCTGAAATTATACAAGAAAGCTCCACATAAACGCTCCATGCTGGAAAGAAAGGGCCACCGACCTGTCAACAACGCCCGGGTGAGCATCTACTGGGTGGAAACCCTGGAAGACGGGTCAAATCGAACTTCACTCGTGGACTCAAGGTAAGCACAGACAGACAGCCATCATTCTTCCATCAGTATGGTAATTGCTGACTGGCGTGCTAATTGTCACAACCATTACCTCCTCAGGTTGATTCCCATTCACGAGACCGGCTGGAAAAGCTTTGATGTCACCCAGGCGGTGCAGTATTGGTCGAAGAGTAGCATGGAGATGCCAATGCACCTTGAGGTGTGGATCGAGGGCGAGAGACCCGGCAGTTACGCGGCAGAGATGGCCAAGTGTGTCCACTTCACAACTCAGAATCCAAATGACAACACTCTGGGAAAACCAGAGCTGGTACTTTACACGCTCAACCTCGAAGATTTTGGGTAAGCGTGGCTTCGTTTTCAAAATAATAAGAATAATATATATATATATATATATTCCTTGTTAAAGGAATAGTCTGGGTTTCATAAAAGTTAAGCGTAATTGACAGCATTTGTATAATGTTTACCAAAAAAAAAAAAAAAAAAGACCTTTACAGAGAGGAAATATGCAATGTATAGCCACAAGATGTAAACAATATGCGCGTTAACATGATTTTGGTGGGATACAATCGCCCACTAACCTTCCTTTTCTGTGTAAAGTTATATCCAATTTAACAACTTTGTTACTATTACAACACAACGTGGAACAGTAGCCTATAGATCTCTAAACAATTTAAAGGAATATTCCGGGTGCAATACAAGTTAAGCTTAATGGTCAGCATTTGTGGTATAATGAAAATTAGCAAATCGCCCCCCCCCCCCCCCCCCCCCAAAACAGCGCAAATCTAGTTACAGAGGCAAGTACAATGGAAGTGAATGGGGCCAATCTGTAAACAATAAAATACTAACGGTTTCAAAAGTATAGCAACAAGACTTCAACAATAAAGGTGTTAATGTGACTAAAGACAACATTTCAACTTCTTTGCCATGACGACGTTAAAATCCTAAACAACCGTAAAATTACATTTTAAACAACTTTACAGCTTAAATGACATAACATTTTAACAGAAAAATTCAATTGTGCTTTAATAAGTGCTTTAATAAAATTATATGCTTCACATTTCTGCCTTTAAACCCTCATCACTGTAACGATTTGTGCTTCTTTTTTTAAGAAAAGGAGGGACGAGTCTAAATTATGTTTTGAGGTAATCAATATTATGCCACAAAATGCTGTCGATTGAGTTTAACTTGTATTAAACTCGGGAATATTCCTTTAACGTTATTGACACTAAAAGTTACTTAAGAATAAAAAAAATATTAAGAATGACAATGTGTTAATTTTTTCCATTCTTCGCCTTTCAGGTCTAGTGGAGACTGTGAAACCAACAAAGACGATGAAATGTGCTGCAGGGAGAAATATTTCATTAATTTCCGAGCCCTTACTTGGACCCAGTACTGGATCATCGAACCATCCGGTTATCAGGCGTTCAGGTGCACTGGCGGCTGCCGGCAGCCCAAGCGTAACTATGGTTACGGAGAGAGAAAATGCGCCGTTGTGGAGAGCGCGCCACTACCTATGATGTATTTGGTGAAAAGGGGAGACTATACAGAGATTGAGGTTGCTGAATTTCCCAAAATGATTGTTGAAAAGTGTGGATGCACAATGGATAATATTTCAGTTGTATAAGTATGCCACTTTGCCATCAGCCTGTCTTCATGACGCACAGTACTTTAAATCTTATTAGTGGCCGTTTACGGCAAAAAGATTTCGGTGTGAACTGCCCCTTAGAGCAAGGGTGTTGGCAACTTAACCCTTATAAGATACCTCAAGCACTTTGTATAAATGTGTAAATAGTATATTGATATGCATTTATTTTTTGCGTTTGTATATGACGCCACATACAGTGATCAGATTGAGATGTTATATTTTGAGCAGTAAATAGAACGTTGAGGAATGTTGTATATTTCACTATGACAGAATATAAATTAAACTATTTTTCATTGAGACTTCTCTTGGTTAGCCAAACAGATGTTTGCATATTCCAGTGTTTGCAGTTGGTCACATGGAGAGCAGACATAAACACACAAGCCAGATATGTTTTGTTTACTTTGCACCAGGGGCGTATCAGTTGTTTTAACAGTGTGTGTGTGTGTGTGTGTGTGTGTGTGTGTGTGTGTGTGAGCAAAATTAGCTGCAAAAATAAAGGGCATCTTGTGGAGCACATGCTTCTGTTTCACACATGACAATAAAAGACTGAGCACAAGCTGGTCCTGAATAAATCATTTAATCAATTACAATTATGACAATCGTGCAGGTGCACAATTGTATTTTTTACTCTGTGCTTGTGCATTGTGGGATTTAAATGTATCCAAGTGGCTCGAGTGTTTTGACCATGTTCACCAAAATTCTTTCAGATCATTTAATGATTCAGTGACCATTTCTGGTGATGTCAGAAGGTGGTGGCAAACGAGTGTCTTGTGTGAAATTAGTTAATCACTGAATCAATGATCAAAAGAAAATGTTAATCCTTTAAAATATATGTATGTCTACAGACCAAAAAAAGAGTTTTGAGTAGAGGTTTTAAGCATCATAAGGACAAAGCAAATTTATAATTTCCCTACAGTTTGTGAGCTGCTGAGAATGACTTTTATCAAAAGACAACAATAATAGTCTTATAATAAGTAGGAGTTACTATACATTTTCATGTATAAAAAGTGTATAAATCTATTCAATTCAGTAAAATGCTGAGAAAATTTTAAGAACACAGCAGATCTGTATTTTCCCTACATTTTGTTGACTGCACACCAACATAAGAGGCAGAAAAAAAAAAAAAAACAGGAGCTCATATTAAACATAGCTTTACATATTTAACACAGATGTAGTAATCTGCTTTAATTTGCTAAAACAGCTGATCAAAACATTACCTCACAAACAATGTAAAAAGCATAACTTAATAAACACTCATGCACTGACATAAACTCTAATGCGTACTTAATAAAAGGATTGTTTTGTTCTGCAGTGCATTTCATGTAATGCTGCCAGTCAAGAATGATATGCTGTAAAATAACTCTAATTTGTGTGTTCCTCATCTCTAGATTATTAATTTAGATCAACATCAATGGCGATAAAAAAAACATGGATAAATGAGCATCGTTAAAATAGAAATGAATGGAGCTGCAATGATTAGATTGTCTGACTGATGGCTTATTAATTAAGGTTTATTTCAGCTCATGAAACTCACCTGTGATCAGGGCCGCCATCAGGATTCATGGACAGGGGGACAACATTTTCCAAATTGGGGGGTGACTGACTTTGTGCGGAGTGCTTGTACTCTGCTTGTACATGCTCATTGCCAACCAATATGAAAAACTGATATTCTAATAAAGAGCGTTTTCTTACTCAATGGTTTTTTGTTTTATTTATTAAAAAACCAAAAAACAGCATCCCATACTTTCCGCGGCACTACCCTTATCCAAACCCACTCCAGCAGTCCACCACCTCCCACCCATCCTTGCGTTACTCACTCACTTACTGTTTCGGGATGCTAGTCTCAATCACAATCAATTATCATATCATCTGATTAGAAAACAGTTCAGAGAACATTTCAATGAGAAGGAACATTCAGTGCTTTATCTCAGATGTTTATTCCATTATTTAATTACACATTTCCTTATATTACGAAATACTCGAACATTCGTCTTTTTGGATATCAATATCAAAATACAAATATGGTTAACTGGACAACCGACCATCTCTCCACAACCAGAGCCACCATACTTTTAAGGATTACTTAGTAAAGGAACCTTTTATCTTCAAAATAGTGTCTTTTGCACAAGCATATCTGCTTTCAGTACAACAGTATCATTCAAGTTTTCATGCCTTGTTTAAAAATCACTCCTTCCTTTTGAGGGAATGGGTCATTATCTAATCCCACAGGAAATCATACAGAGAAAAAAACAAAAACATCCCTAAATAAGTTAACCATATGTCAACATACATAATATAGAATCATTATATAGTTCATCAAAACAATTTAAATATTAATGATCAAACACACAATTTGTATTTAAAAATAGCTGCCCAATTCCTTTGGCCATTTTATAAGAAATATCTTTATTCAAAAATCAAGGGCCTGTCTTTACGTAAACATACAGTATTATCCCTTATTAATGTATCTGTGAATATCTACGGGTTGAATGAGTATTTAAAGAATGCAGACATGTAGGTGAATAAGTCCACTACAAAGTCATAGCAGTTAAGAGTTAGTCAATTCAGTATGAAATTCTAATGACCTTGAAACCTGAAAAGCTCCTCTCAGCATAACATTGATAATCATTTGAGACATTTAGTGAATAATATATTATATATATATATATATATATATATATATATATATATTTCTCAGAATTCTATATCACCACCCTTGAATTTACTTTAGTAACACTAACTGTAATTTAGGCAGAAATATATACATTACGGGAGTGAGAGAATAACTCATTTTTGTTACAACTTAATGTTTATATTTTGTATTTATTGTTTTTACATGTGTTTAGGCCCACTATTGATAATTGATAGAAATCATGTTACATCTAACCTTGGTTGTGAAGATCCATGCTTCCATTCACTTACCATGGTCTACAAACACCACTGCTAAAACTATGACTAAATACATTTAAATTATCATATGGCAAATACAAAATACACTTTATTTTAATTTTTTTATAAAGGAAATAGAAATGTTCATTCCTAAATGCATTAATCCTTTATCTTAAAACAACAAAAACTGGCTAAAATATATTCTTGGGTTTAAGAAAATATTACTTTTTTTTTGCCTTCATAAATTCCAAGAGATGACTGAATTTAAATCAATAAGAACCTGATGAAAGAGCTCCAACTCAGTCATGTCAGAATAATTTAGCCACATAAATTAGGTGTTAACATTTTACAGATGTTATAGTTACCAGAAAATGTACATCTGTATCCAAATCAAAGCCGTACTGTAGAATGAGCATTTCAGTGGGACAAAATATGCAATATTATAGGTCTTTTCACAATTTTTTTAAATATAACAAAAATTTCACTTATTTGTTTCGGTCTTCAAATTTAGATTTTATAGGACCCAGATATAGCCTGCCATCTGCTTAAATTTGAGAAACGGAAGGTTTGGTGTCACATTCATGATGTGGAATCCTGCAGAATTTATTGAAACTGTAAAACTAGACAAATATTATTATTTTTTGGATAACACAAAGTCTTCGCTTTAAAATTGTCACATCATTTGGGGGGTAGGGATGCATGGGTAAGGGCATGAAGTAGGGGGGCGTTCATCCAAAAAAAGGTTGAGAAGCACTGCTTTAAAACTGCAATACATTTTCTGTTAATTCTTGCACTTTAATGGAAATGTTTTTGAGAACCATTATAAAGTTTTACCAAATACTTTGACTAAAAGCCATTTAAAAAGTTTCCCCTTGTATGCCCTACAAGACTGAAAGACAATTAAAAGGGCAGTCTGGCAGGGCAGAATCAAGAGACAAATCTGACTGACATTCAAAGGCTCTTTAATGCCTTGGAACTTTAATATTACAGATCATTAAAGATAAAGATATGTCAAGAGCCATAAAAGTCATAGAAAAACAAATCATTCATTTATTGTAAGCCTATGAAATGTAACTATTACATGCTGGAATAACAAAAGAAAATGAATTTGATCTGTAAAAAGTAAATAGAGCTCAATAATATCACACCTTTAGCGAAAATGAAAGGGCTGAGGTGCTGCAATATATGGATATGATTATTGACAAAAGCTTCTAAAAGCATTAAGGTTCTGTTGGGTTCTTAAACAATTCTTACACAAAAACCTTCCAAAATAATAATAATAATTTACACGGAGTAAAAATGACATTTTACAGAATAAAACGCACAACTCAGAAATTCAAAGCATCCCAGGAATGCAACAATTCCTGATATAACAATATACCAAAGCTGTGATAAAATAAAAGAGGGGGAGGACATACATTTTACAAAAATAAGATGGAGTGAAGCCATCAAACATCTATGGAGAACGTAGACTTCAGAGAAGGAATGTTTGTCAAATGCTTCTATTATTTAAAAGTGGAGTTCCTTAAAAAAAAAAAAGAAGAAAAAAAATAGTAAAAGTAGATTGTTACTCTGTGGCTGTGTAGCTCAGCGTGCCACAGGCCAACAGTCTTTAATACAAATGACCAATCAGTAATATCCTGGGTGGTACTGTTGGTTCCATGGCTTCTGGTTCCAGAACTAAAGGGTCAAAGAGAGTTTTATCAGGCAAAATAGACAACTTTGACAATGTTTTAGAACACTTCCAAAATTAAATCCAATCTTGTGCTTTTAAAAATAGCCTTTTATGTTGGAACACTGTTTGCAATCAAATTTAATAAAATTTAAGCATTCCTCAGATATTTAAATAAAACAGCATAATCTGCTTACCCCTTGCTGCCAACTCTGGTTAAAGGCTTGGGTGTAACTTCCATTTTTGTTGCCAAAACCACCACGGTTCTGCTGGTGGCCTCCTCTGCCACGGAATTTCTAAGAAAGTGACAATTCCAAAAAGTTCACTCCACATGTTCAAGTCAAAACAAACTCAAATTGTGCTTGGTGGCAAGAGAGCATTCAAAACAACGAACCTGCTGGAAGTTTCCTCTGTGGTTAGGTCCACCACCGCGGCTCATATTACCTCTGTTCCCTGGCCCTCCGCGGCTTATTGCACCACCTCTGTTGCCCATGTTGCCCCTCATGTGCCCACGCCTGGGAGCCATTCCTCGGTTGGGCATCCCACCACCTCCACCTCTGTTGAAGTTGCCTTGGCTACGAAACCCACCTCGGTAGACAGGTGGTGGTGGCGGTGGTGGCAAGAAGCCACGTGGGGGCCGGTTAAAACCACCACGAACACGTGGTGCTGGCACTTAAGGGAGAGAAAAAGCAGGTTTCATATTTTTTTTTTCTAGACTTAAAGTCTAATAGATAATTAATGTTCAGTGCACCAACAGACAGTTCACCAAGTGCAAAAACGAAACCGCTTTTGTTTGAGAACATCTCTTACTTCCTCTGAAGTTTCCACGACTCTGAAATCCACCCCTGCCTCCACGAGGGCCTGAGCCACCACCCCGATTGAACTGGATCTTGGGCCCTTTGCCTCGTACAGCACCCTTTTTGGGGGAAACCAAGCCCTGGTTGGATTTCTTCTCTGGTGGTAAAGAATTCTTACTCTCTTCCTTGTATTGCTCCAAGAGTTTGGTGGCCTCCTCCTTTTGAAGTTCCACATAGGTGACCTCTGAGAAGCAGTCACCTACATCTGGTAACGCGTAGATACCTGTTGAAAGGAAAAAAATATAAGTAAACTCATCGGTCTACTGAATCTGCTTTTTAAAGTTTGGCTTTGAATTCATTTTATATATGAACTTCTAGAGGTTCCATGATGAAAAGTGAACTCATGCCTTACCTTTCATTTTTAGAACAACATGCTCAGGGATGTCTTTGCCATCTGTTTCCACTTTCTTCTGTGTTCTCTCCTTGTAGGCCTCGTCTGTGGGGAAGACCACCACAGCTTTGCGCTGAAAGCCAGCGAAAAGACACATCTTTCTTCTCTGAGCTGGCGCAGAGATATTTGTCTGATCCAAGATGTAGTTTCTCTTTTTGCGGGCAGCAATTTCAATGAACTTGCCCAGGAACAGAGGAGCACGCTGAGAGATGGCAGAGAGCTTTGCTGTGTCTTTGTTTTGCCTCTTCATGCTGTCAATCTGAAAGACCAAAAAAGGTGATTAGACAGTGGAAGTCAACAGAATTTAGGAATGATGACTAAAGACACTATTCTCACCATCATCTTCTCCATGATGGTGTTGGTACCGAGGATGCTGTATTTCCCAGGGTTCTCTTCAATGTGTTTCTTCACCCATTCAGTCTTTCCAGATCCAGGGAGACCGACCATGACAATAACCTATAAACAAACATAAGCATCATTTACTGATGTTATGAAAGGGAACAAATTTCATGTCATACAAGTTATACGTTTAAAAGCATACCTCACAATCTTTCTTGGTCTCAGGTCCCTTAGGTCCTCTGATGCGCACATCCACAGGGATTTGCTGCAGGAAGGTGAAGCCCTCTGGTTGGGGGAAGAATGGTGTCTCGCACTGACCAAAATTGAACTCAACGGCACAGTTGTGGCAAAGCACATGGGGGAAGAGAGTTTGCCCAGCCAAAGACTCCTTACTGACCTTGAAAGCCACACCAAGGTCCTTGCCGTTTTTGGAAAACGAAATCTCTACTTCGGCCCCTTCAAAATTCTAGGAAAGAAAAGATAAATTGTTAAAAATAATGTATTAAAAACATAAAAAAGGAAATCTCCACTACGGCCCCATCAAAATTCTAGGCAAAAAAAAGAATTGTCAGAAAAAAAATTGTTAAAAACAAACAGTATGCTAAACTTCTTACAATAAAGCAGCCTATGACATCATTTTCATCACAATTTTCCCCGTAGTCTTCAGTCACGCAGTTTGAAGTCTTCTTCCCTTTGCTTGAATAGGAGTAGGAATGCTCCTCCTCACCTAGAACAATTATCAACAGTCATTAACATTTTCTGTAGAGGACGTTTAAATAGGGCTGTAAAACCATATATTTTGGAAACATTTTAAAACATACCATATTAATTGAACTTAAAGTAAACAGTAATTATGTTTACAGTGTTGTTGTTTTAGAGTATCTATACCTCACTGTGGAATAAATTTGGGGTACTCTTTTATATATAAGTAGGGGAGGGCAAAAATACAGATTTTCTGATGCATCGTGATCTACATTTTAACAATCTCGATATGATTCTTATATCCAAAGATCGATCTTTTACTCTTCATACAACCTTTTTCCTACAATGTGAGGAAAGCACTCACATTTGCAACCAAATTCCATGCTATGTTAGTACAAATTATGCAATTAAACAAACATGTAACAAAAAATATTTATAATTAAAATAATTATAATAAATATTATTTATTGATTGAATACAAGGATCTGTTGATTTTTAAAGACAAAAATTATGAAAAACTAAAATATAATTAATCAAATTAATATTTTCATAATGTACTTAGTTTGAAGGTCCCCTGTATAATTAAAAGCATTAGCTGGGATATAATTTCTTATTTATGCAAGCAAAAGGTACATTATAACTGAAATATACCCATTTGAGTCAATAATATCAATATCCAGAACTAACTAACTAACTCACACACACGGGCTGAAATGATTAGTTGACGTTATCGACAATAATAATAAAAAAAAAATTGTCAACAAAAAAATTTAATTGTCTAATAGTCGTTTCATCTCAATTAATGTAACATGAGATTACATTAAACTTTAATGATGCATGCGAGAGCAGCGCTGCAGTTCACGTCTGACTGAGGAGAGGAAGAATTACACAGCTCACAGTCCAGATGCACTCTAAACTATCCAAACAGTTTCATGTGATGTACATCACAAAGTAAAAGGGAATTCTACAAAAATACCAAACAAGTAAATACAGAAGCACTCTCCTTGTGGAATAAGTTGAGTTGGAGCCCTTTAAAGGAAACACCCCGGTGTTACACCTTAAATGCAGTTTTAACGTGTTATAGCTTTATTAAAAGTTAAAATAATACGGAAGCAGGTAATTTAGTTAACTACAAACTCCGACACTGGCATTTCTCTGTGCGGTCAGTGCCTCTTCTATGAGTTGCGCGAATGTTCCGATCTAAGGGTCTATCTATCTATATATTCTTTTTTATTACCAAAAAAACCAAAAAATAATAAATATTAGAAATGTATTACACAGCATTGGAACTTCCAGAGCGAGAGTGTCAGCATGAAAACAGCTCTCTTTTTTCTTCTTTCGGCTACTTATTTTTTTTTTTTACGATTGTCTGTGTATCGGTATTAGTTTTTAGTATCACGATAATATATAGAATGGTTGTTGGATTAAAATGTGTTAGACAAAGAACAACATTGCGACTAAGACAAAGAATGCAGTGACCATTCAACAACAATGTAAAATGGTCTACTCACATGAGGAGACCCTTCAGTATAAGATTCGAGCATTTGCATGTCTAAGGGAGATTCCGGTGGACTTAAGAATACAGAGAAGAGGAACTTGTGCCAGAGTATTGGTGAGGAAAAGGAAGATGGATAGGAGGTGGAAAACAAGCACTGTCTTCCTGATTTTATGGGGAGTATGCAATCGCTGCCAAACAAGATGGATGAACTTTCGGCCTTAGTGGGCAGACAATGCGAGTATTGGTAGTGCAGTGTTTTATGATTGCCGGAGACATGTTCAGTGGAACAGTCAGGTACTTTTTCTGGTTCGGACAGACAGGGGGGAAATTGGGTGGTGGACTTGCTGCATGTTAACTACAAATGCTGCAACCCAGGCCATTTTACTATGAAGAGTAATCTCTGAACGCCTGATATTGAGCTGTTGGCTGTCAGGTTGAGGCCTTACTATCTGCCCTCGGCTGCCATTGTTGTAATTGTTTACATTCCACCTTCGGCAGTGACGTTGCGTGCCTGTGACATCAATCATTTCAGTGTCGCGGACCTGCAGACACCTCATCCCAGTGTGCTTTATATAATAAAATGGAGACTTTAGTCATGTCAAAATCTCAAAAGGACCAGACCAATTTTACCCAGTATGTAACCTGCAGCACTAGATGGTATAAGACCTTGGATTTGCTGTTTGCTAATGTTAAGGAAGAATATAGCGTGAACGCCCTTCCCCCCCATGGCAAATCAAACCACTGTCTGATACAGCTTAGTCCAACATATGAGCCTGTTGTTAGGAGACAGCCTATAATCTCCAAGACTATGCAGGCACAGGAGGCTCTGATGTAGTGCTACAGGATAACGTTTTGGGAGTTGTTTCAGGAAGATCATGGGGATGACATCGAGGGTCTCACTAAGTGCGAAACAGATTATATCAGGTTCTGTGAAGAGTGTTCCCCCCCCGCCAACAAGGTTCACAGTTTTCCCAATAACAAGCCTTGGATTAATAGGTACATTAAAGCCTTGCTGAATAGGAAGAGAGCATTTAGGGCTGAGGATAGCTAAGGAGTGCTATAAAAATAGGATTGAGGGGAAGCAGCAACATAATCCGAGAGAGGTGTGAAGGTGAGTGAAGAATATTACTGGTATGAAAGGGTCAGAAGGAATAGTAGAGGAGACAAAGGGACGAGCTAAAGAGTTAAACCAGTTTTTCCAACAGGTTTGAATCAGCAACACAGGTTGATGTTTCCTCCAACTCCGTAAATACCTCTTAATATCCCCACTCACACTCCTATAATGGCTGTCCCCTCCTCTACAGGTCTCCCTGTGGCACCACATAATGGAGATAGGACAACTACAGCTCGCCTCTACCAATCAGTAGATAATACTGCCCATACTTGGAGTGATATTGCAACACCTCCCAAATCTAGGAAGATAGCATTACAAACACTATCAACCTCACCCCATATCTTCACATCAACCATACCCTTAACTACTCCAGACAAAATTATCATGAATGATCAGGTGAGATGGCATCTCACAAAAATTAGAACTAATAAGGCCAGATGACCTGACATCAACCAGCGGGTTGATGCTTAAAATCTGTGCAGAGAGGAGTGTTGAGACATCTTTTTGTCCTCTCCCTGAGACACAAAATGGTGCCTACAATTTGGAAGACATCATGTATTGTCCCCGTGCCCAAGAAAAGACACCCTGGTGTACTCAAAAGACTTCAGGCCTCTGGCCTTAACGTCACATGTAATGAAGATTTTGAGCCACTGGTACACGACTATCAAGATCCGTTGTAGTTTGCATATCAGGCTTATATTGGTGTGGAGGATGCAATTATTTACATGCTTCACAGGGCTTACACACATCTGGATTGGCCACAATGTATTGTGAGGATAGGGCTGGGCGATATGGCCAGAATTGTTATCACGATAACACATTGTTCGATATCGATATTTATCACGTTTTCACATTTACACGTTGCACTTTTTTTTTTATTTAAAAGTTGACGGAAGAAAAAATTAATTCTAAACAGTCAAAATAGTCTCTACAAAACTGCAAAGGGGGTCCAGAGATGGCCATGGCAGTGGGATCTTTTACCAAAATCTAAAAATATTTTATAGTTTATCAATTGAAAATGAATGCTAAAAGATCATCTGTTTGTTCTGAAGCATAGTGACAGCAGTCCAGTATTTCTTTAGATTCAGATACCCAAGTATGGGGCATAGAAGCCCTTGTGACTTTGGAATGATGCTGAATGTGGGTTATGGGGTGTCCCGAGAGAAAATCTTGAAAACATCTGAATATTTTCATTAAAGTGAGAGACTAGTCTACCAACTAGTAATTTTAGTCTTTCCTTATCCATCCCAGACATCTAATTAATTTTCACAAAATTAGAACAGAAATCGATCTGTTTATTATTAAAGACTTGTAACATGCTGATTAATAAAGATACATTTAGAAGGGAAAAATGTTATGGTCTAAAAGGTGCTTTGAAACCACGTTAACTAATGCGTCACTTCATGTACACACATGCAGGGAAAAGAGGCAAGGAGTGGGACAGGGCAGACATTATGGATGTTTGGTGCAAGAGAACAATATTCAAGATTACAGCGCAGAAAGATCAGAGCTGTTGTCCACATCACTGTTGTTCTGTCACGCTCTTCACTAGAGACGATGAGAGGGCGCAACCATTGTCATGAAGTCTTGCGGTGCGGATGGAATCAATCCGGTGTCTGACGTAGCCTAATCATTAGCAAGGCAGCTATCATTAGCAAGTTCATCCAGTCTGACCCTACATTACCACTGGCGCGTTGAGTGAAGTTGAGAGCGTTTTCAATTAATTCCTATGAAAGCAGAGCGACATGCTCGCAAGGATTGGCAGCGGTGCGGAGCAAGCTTTCAGCTCAAGATTTCAGCTCTGATTGATTGGGACTTGTGGTGCCAATAAATTGGGGAAGCTGGTGAGGAAACCAAGCTCTGTGGTGGAGATAGAACTGGTCAGTGTAAAGGAGGTGATTGAAAAGAGAATGAGAAGAAAGCCAGAAGCCTTTGTGGCCAATCCATCACGTCCTCTTTATGCTGAGCTTAACCAGCTCAAAAGGAAGTTTAGCCAAAGATATATCCAGCCACATGCCTCAAAACCCTTGGGGAATTATTCTGTAACTGACACACCACTAATCATATTTTATGTGATATGTATGAAATTCACAAAAGTGATTTGAAGTAGGAGTATATAAAATATTGAGTACGTGCACATGTACATATTCTTTTTATTGCCCTTTTAATGTTATAGTTTATTTCACATTTATGGAAATCTTTTTATCTATTCTGTTATCTGATCATACTTACGCTGAAATGTCAAAACAAATTTCTCCTATGGGAGATCAATAAAGATACTACTAGTAATGTATTCATCATAATTTCTTAACTTCAAAAGGCTGGGGCATTTATATTGACAAAAAAACTTTAGGAAGTTCACAGTTGTTAATATGCTTCTCAATCAGTGAAATGCTCCTCCGGTGCCATTCTCGTGCATGTTTTAAGCAAACCAAACACTCAAGCATCTACATCTGAGATTGAGTATGTTTAGTGTGCTCACATATTATGAGCCACAGCATTGAAAACAGCAGCACATCACGCATGCTGTGTGTGTGTGTGTGTGTGTGTTAACGGAGCAGCGGTCATTCACTGAAGTGCGCTGTGCATGCAGATAATTAATTTTTCAAAAGCATCATTTGCGATTTACAAAACTATGATGACTTCAAGAATCTTTTAAATTAATGCAAGAGTAATATGGACCACTTCAATGGTGCTTTTATGCCATTTGCTCAAAGCAATGCCAGATCCTGTTAAAATGTCAGTATCAGAGCCAATACCAATCCAGGCATCGCTTTGGGGCATTTCCATCAGTATCAAGATTTTACTCATTGGGTAAATGTCACTTCTGTGGCAAATTAAAGTGCAACAAAGCCAGGTCGAGAATAAGATATCTTCTTGTTCATTGTACTTACCTAATAAATTATTTCCATTAGCCAGGGACCAGCCTATATGGACATCATGGACAACCATGCTTTTGCTGTTTACATGCTTGACTGGGATTTTCTCAGTGATCTAAAAGTGAAGGAGACATTTGGAAAAGTAATTTTAAAATCATGCTCATACCAAATTCACCACTTCCTCATTGATTGCATTATGTAAAATGCTACGGTAAATCACCTTCATTTCAAAGCAGGCTTTGCCCTTGTTTACACCATATGAGGCACGGCCACCTGCCCAAAGGTAAGCAAAACTTTCCATGGTAAGAGAGGAGGCACTGTAACGGTCCCTGGACACTTTGAAATGCAGGTCACAATTGTCTAAAGAAACAACCAAAAAAAGCATTAGTCCAAGAACAGCAACTTCACACTAAATAATTTAACAAACCAGTTTCTAACATTTCCACTATTCATTTCTGAAACACTGTATACAATTTATTTTAAAACCCATTCTTATATAAATTGTTGCATTTACTTCAATGCAAAAAATTACAAAAGTACATTTACATTGTCTGTGAGCACATTCATTTGAAATATTATTCCATAAAGCATCAATTCTCAAAATAATCAGACTCTAAACAATGCACTCACAGGGATCCAGGCAGGCCAGTGTGTCATCAAACTCTTCATCCTCTTCCTCCAGTGGCGGCTGGGGAGACTTGGCCCTGAAATAGACGCAATCAGCCATTAATGCCTGAGGACAGGCAGAAAATGTGGACTGTGATGGACTGGCATGCATCCCATGTCCAGGTGAAGTCCTTCAACAAAATCATAGCAGCAGCATCAACTGTTGACTTACCTTAGATTGGCAGTTCATAAAAAAACTCACAGTTTTGTGAATGTACATTTAGGAATGCAAAAATGACCAACTTTGCATTGCTTACCAGTTCACCTCACGACGTGAAGCCTGAAAGAAAACAATTTCAAAAAGCAACATAAAAGGCTGCTATGTTTTACTCAGTAGAGAGGGACTTTCCTTTTCTGTTCTATTGAGTCATGATCTGAAAAGGTCTGAGGGTATTTATATCTACATGCCGATCATCCTGGGAAGGTCATTAAAAGCTAAAGAGCACACGGCTGTTTTGCCTGCTCTTTGACTAGGGCAAAATCTATACAGTCTATATTTTAAGGTGCTGTCAATCGTTGTGCACATTAAAAATCCAGCACATATATGCTCTTATATGTGACAGTATGGTGTCCTGCTCCCAAGAAACGCTCATGGTAGGATGGTGAATTGCTTAGAGTGACCCATCACCCTCCAATTGCTTGAATACAACGGTCTGTGTGCATGTCTATAGAAAGAGGGGGCATGGCTAATTAACGATTAAGTCTGGTGAAGTTCCAGAATGGCTAAAATCACAAAGCACCTTTAAAACTTTTGAGGTTGTTCGTTATTAGTGCCCCATCAGCCAGAATTTAATTCATTCAAATACTTGAATTTTATATGTTTTGTTCCATATCTCCAAAGTGGCAGACTTGTCAGATTGTACATAACAATGAACATTCTGCAATCAATGAATCCATTCTCTTTAGTAGAGCTGCACAGAAGCTAGAAAACTAGACCACAAAAGATTCTTAAAGGAATAGGTCACCCAAAAATTGTATTCTCATCATTTACTCATCCTCATGCCATCCAAGATGTCAAGTGGTTTTTATTGTAAGATGTGTATGACTTACATTATTTTGAAGAATTTAAACTGCTCTGTAGGTCTATACAATGCAAGGGAATGGTGTCCTGAATTTGAAGCTCCAAAAAGCAACTAAAGGCAGCATAAAAGTATTTCATATGACTCCAGGGGTTAAATCCATATCTTCAGAAGTGATATAATAGGTGTGGGTGAAAAACAATCAATACAAGTCATTTTTTTTGCATACATTTCCACTTTACATTCTTATTTTATTTGTTTACTGCGATTCTAATTTGTTATGCATATTGCCCCACTACAGGTCAGGTCAAAGAGAGATTTATAGTAAAAAAAGGACTGTTTCTCACCCACACCCATCATAATCACTTCTGAAGATATGGATTTAACCATGGGAGTCTTAAGGATTATACTTATGCTGCATTTATGTGGTACTTGGAGTTTTAAAGTTCTGCCCATCCTTCTAGTGCACTGTATGGATCCACAGAGCGGAGATATTCTTCTCAATTTAAATTTTGTGTTCTGCAGAAGAAAGAAAGTCATACACATCTGGGAAGGTATAAGGGTGCATAAACAAAAGAATTTTCATTTTTGGGTGAGCTATTCCTTAAATGTATTCAGTCTGTAATAGATTTTTGTACCACAATCTTAAGAGAAAGTACATGCAAAAGGTATATCCAACTCCCTTTTGGTTTAAAAATAAAATAAAAATAATAGACAATGTCAGAATATACGATACACTGCAAATGTTCGGTCGTACTTACCCGCTGACCAGGAATGGAAAACTTTTAAAAGGAAAAGTTACACATATCCATATACACCAAAATGCTAAATTATACATTATAGAAAAAAATATGAACAAAACACTCAGCTTCTTTTAAATTACAGACAGTATATGTTAACACGATGAGAAAAAAAAATGATAGAGATGACACTTTAAGTATAGTCAAGCATGCAAACTACAAAGGCACGTCTAAAGAATGACCCCCCACCCCTAAAAAAAAAAAAAAACAAAAAAAAAAACAACCATTTACCTCATTAGCACAGGCCCCAAGTCATTACGCCATAACACATTGAGCGATATAGCCTAGACCCTACGTCACTGCCCCTCCCCCGTTATGATGGAAGACGCATCTGGCGCTATCCTAATTCCTTTGTTCGCTGCCTGAGTCGCCCACACGCGCATACAGTCAGCCTGACAACATTGTGTGCATGACAATAACATATATTGTTTCCAGCTGAGGACTCTTTTAAATGTTGCAGTTTTTCCATTCTTATTTTTTATATTTTGTGTAGAAGGGAAGGTGTTTTGTATTAGCCAGGAATTACCCTCAAATAATATTCACTTTACTTAAGAGGTAGATGAGGGTTGTATTTTTATAGGTAAGGTATTGGCGTTTAAAGCCAATATGTAGACTATTAAAAGTGGCGCTTCGGGGATAATGAAGGCCATTACTCCCATCCTTACCGGCTGTATTTGCTTTCTTCAATAAATTCAAAGTAGCCCCTTCCTTGTTCCTCCCGGCGTCTCTTAACACCCTTCTTATTCTTCTGATCAGCACTGATGTCTTTGTCCGCATCCCCTTGAAAATAAAACAAACAGTAATGAAATGCCCGGACGTGCTGGACCCGGAGTTTAAGGGTGGCCCACACGATTAGGAGTGCTTGGACTCCCCCAGAGCTGCAAAATTAACCGACCACCTCTGATCAGACAGAATAGTTTGCTTGGTTATATCATTATGACATTCAGAATACCTACATGCTCTGATCTGGTAGCATAAACCAGATCAAACAGAAACGTGAAATGTTGTGGGTGGTACAATTACTCAGCATTGTGTTTTTAGGTAGCTGTTTTTCCACAAATACGCAATGCATTCACAACCAATATACTACTTTTATAAGAAGGGTTTGTATATTTAGCCTAATGCAGCTGGCTAACCAGCAATTTTTCACATCGTTTATAATTACAGCAACAAAAACTGCTACAGATAAAGTCGTTACCTGAACTGACCTTGCACGGAAGAAGATGGCGACAAAACCGTCTAGCAACCTGAACCGAAACTAACTAATGTCCCTTTCTTTGATGCCCTATACATTTTCAAATATACGCACTTAATTTCCGACCAATACAGATTACTCGTAACTGCATCACCCGCCGAGAGTACATTACCTCCACTGTAATCCCCGCACGTTTACACTGGCTTTCTATCCTAAGAATTTATGCAGCAGAACCGAGTCAGCGCAAGCGCGGCCCGCCTCGAGCATGCAACGAGGAGATTCTGTAGCGAGACAATGCAAAGCCTACCAAAACCAAGCATTAACCTAACCAAAGAGCTAAAATAAACTACTAACAGTAATAACAGTCATTTTGTTGTCGAATTAAGTGTAACATACAGAAAATATACCCTTTAATATCACAAAGCGAAATATCACGGCTGCTGCACGAGCCAACAAACCCCCTAACGTCAGAAAGCTCGCGCGGGTGATTTTGAGTAGATTTGCAAAGACTTTCTATCACAAACTGAAACAAAAGCACGAACATATTAAACTTGCCTGACTAAAAAAAGTCATGAAACCGCAAACTATCGCCAAAACAGGTCAGATTTAGCTCATCCTTTCACACAACAATAGCCGCCGGCTATTCGTTAGCCGCTTATGCTAAGAGATGATCTCACCGGTACACGTGAACATACGGTGCTCCCGGCATTCAGAAAGCAATTCCCCAATTCAAAACTCACCATCTGCTGCATGGGATTCTGGCTCACCATCTTCATCGTCGATTTTGTCTAAGATGTCGTCGTCCTCCTCTTCGTCGTCAACTGGTTTGTCCATTTCCACTCCGGCGTCGTCGTCGTCCTCTTCGCCCATTTCGTCGTCTTGAACAAGCTCCTCGCCATCACCCACTGCAGCGGCATCACCACTACCGTCTCCATTCTGCTCCTCGGCCTCCATGCTCTCTCCCTCTGGTTCTTCGCCTATCGGTTCTTGTTCGCAGGAAACATCTTTGCCTTCAGCTGCGTTTTCTTCGGTTTCTGCTGCTTCTTCAGCCTGGGCCTCTGCATCGAGCGCGGCCTGTAGCCGCTCCATGAGCTCGGCCTTCAATCCTTTGTCGGAGAGCTGGCGCTTCTTCAGCTCGTCCTTCAACTCGTTTACCTTGAGCTTTTTTACGTTAATTGCACTCATGTTGTTGTTTTAGTGTAGATGGTCCTGTTCTATAAAAATAAAATGTTCAATCGATTAAGTAATGCGCTCTAAACCGCACGACGCAATCCAGGGAGAGCAGACGGCCGCCTTTGCTTCTCTGAACTGCGAAAAGCCGCGGTGATTCTGCGACTATCTACCGGCAATTCAATAGCGCCTTCGGTGCTTCGACCCCTCCCGAATCGAGTGCAACTGCGTCGAGGCAACATGGGCGTGGTCTACAGTAATGATCTTTGTAGCTGGGCTTTTAACAATGTTCATGTTATCTAGGATGATATACGTGGCTCTAAAAGTGGAATCGAATAAAAAATAAGATACAATACAAGAGAAAACACGAGTGGTGAAAATAAGACGCGATCAATTACCTTTATACAAGCTTTACACAGTGCTTTGAACAGAAGGAATAGTTCACCCAAAAATAACAATTTTCTCATCATTTACTCCCTCATGCCATGTTCTGCTGAACACAAACGAAGATTTTTAGTATCTCAGCTCTAGGTCCGTACAATGCAAGTGAATGGTAGCTAGAAATTTGAAGCTCCAAAAAGGATATTAAGGCAGTATAAAAGTAATTCATACTACTCCAGTGGTTAAATCCATGTCTTCAGGAGCGAAATGATAGGTGTGGGTGAGAAACCTATCAATATTTAAAGGAATAGTTCACCCAAAATCTAAAATTCTCTCGTCATTTACTCATCCAAATGCCATTCTAGATGTGTATAACTTTCTCCTGCTGAACACAAACAACGATTTTTTTTAGAAGAATATCTCAGCTCTGTTGGTCCTCACAATGTAAGTGAATGGGTACCAAAACTTTGAAGCTCCAAAAGCACATAATTGCAGCATAAAAGTAATCCATAAGACTCCAGTGATTAAATCTATATTTTCAGATGCAGAAACAGATCAAGTGGATGAGAAACAGATCAAGATGTTAGTTCTTTTTACTATAAATCTCCACTTTCACAATCTTTTGTTTTTGGTGATTCACATTCATCATGCATATGATACTGGGCAGTTAGGAGACTTTATAGAGAAAAAGAAGGAGTCTAAGGAGAGAAGAGTGCTTTACGGCTGCTGGAGATTTACAGGGGGGGGGGGGGCCTAGGTAGCTTGGCGAGTAAAGATGTTGACTACCACCCCTGGAGTCGCGAGTTCGAATCCAGGGTGTGCTGAGTGACTCCAGCCAGGTCTCCTAAGCAACAAAATTGGCCTGGTTGCTAGGGAGGGTAGTCTCACATGGATAACCTCCTCATGGTCTCCATATTGTTGATCGCTCTCTGTGGGGCGCATGGTGAGTTGTGCATAGATGCCGAGGAGAATAGAGTGAAGCCTCCACACGCTTCGTCTCAACGTTAACGCGCTCAACAAGCAGATGCTGAGGCAACTGAGATTCGTCCTCCACCACCTGGTGAGTCACTACGCCATCATGAGGACTTAGAATTGGGCATTCGAAAAAGGGGAGAGAAACAAAGTAGAGATTTATGGACTTGAATATTGATCTGTTTCTCACTCACACCTATATCATATCGCTTCTGGAGACATTGGTTTAACCACTGGAGTGGTATGGATTACTTGGCCTTGGTTTGCTTTTTGGGCCTTCAAAGTTATGTCCATCATTCACATGCATTGTATGGACCTACAGAGCTGAGATGTTCTTCTAAAAATATTAATTTGTGTTCTGCAGAAGAAAGAAAGACTTACACATCTTGGATGGCATGAGGGCAAGTTTTATTTTCATTTTTGGGTGAACTATCCCTTCAAGCCTATCGCTCACAAACTCGTTTTCATTCATCCAAATTAAATATGGTGTTACACTGAATATGGTTTATTGGCATAGTAAAAATCACATAAAAAGGTATAATGGTCTTCTTCAATACATTTCACCATACCATTTGTGGATTGCATTTTTATTTTAGTTTTATTGTCATTAACATTAAGGAATATTTCGGGATCAATACAAGTTAAGCTCAATCGTTAGCATTTGTGGCATAATATAATTACCACAATAATAATAATTTCGACTCGCCCCTCCTTTCCTTTAAAAAAAGAAAAGCAAAAATGTATGTTACAGTGAGGCACACAATGGAAGAAAATGGGGCCACAAATTATTTAAATTATTAATTACTTTTTGTTTTGCTTTTTTTGCATAATTATTAGGCCACGCACTAATGCTTGACCTAAAAAAAAAAGAACATAAATAACTGTAAATGTCATATAACTCATGTTCCAGATGAAGTGTACAAGGTTTTTTTTTTTCTTCAAGCAATTTACTAATTTACTCATAACTAAAGAAAATTGTAAACCAACAGTCAAACCATTAAATGTTATTTAATAAAAGGTTAGGTTATAGAATGATGCTTTTTAAGAGGGGTTTCTTAGAAATGTGTAATATTTTTTCATGACTGAAAAAGCAAGGGACATGTTGGTCATCATCATATTTTGATAACAAATAATTTCCAATCTCTTGTCTTTTGTCCCAACCCGCATTTGGGAAGCACACTGACATTTGCAGGTCTGAATGTCAGACGATGGGTGGCGCTACCTCATGATTAATCTGACTATAGTAACCACAACAGTGTTTGTGATCTCTATTCGTTAGAGCAAAGTCAAGTGGGTGGTACTGTAACGGAGAACAAAAAAGATGAAGACATAATGCAACAACATCCCAAGGATAAATATCCATTAACTCTTTTCCTAGGGAATAAAGTTAACAATGGTATTTTAAACACAGGTAAACTGAAGATAAGATCGCATGGGATGATTGGATTTTAAGACTTGTTGTATTTGGTTAAACAGAAGTCAAAGATTCACTACTTATCACCGGACCATCAAGTTCTCCGAGATTACCAAGAACATAAAGGCGCGGTGCGTAAAATCACTGCGCGTTTGAAGAGGACACTGCCTTTCTACACAGAGTGAAGATTCATTTTATTTTTATTTTTTATGTTTGTCGTTTTTATTTATTTATTTTATTTTTTAAGGGTAAAACATACATTTTTATATGGATGGGTTGGATGGAAACTTGCCGTGGAACATGCGTTGAGATAATAATTATTTTATTTACCGAATATTCACACAAAATTAATTCTACTACAGGATGATGAATTAAACGGGGTGATCTGAAACAACAGGCAGTCACTAATTCACGGTAAGTAGGCTAGGTAATTAAGTAGTTCTGTGGTTCGTGATTTCTAATAGGCTAAATTGCAAAATTTGTAATGTCAGTTTTATTTTGTCATGACTAAATGCATAGATTTTAGTAATATAATATAAAGCCACAAAGATTAATAGGATATTGAACTGAATGTGACAATATATAATAATTGTGAGGTTTTAAGGAAGGTCGAATTGCTTTGATTTTTTCACAGATGACCAACGTTGAAATGAGTCCCATCTTTGGCGGGACGAAAGGTCATGCAAAGCAAAAGGAGTTCTTGTGCGTGGAGCGTCCCTCCCCCGAAGGCGCTGGCTCTTCAGCAAATGATTCCCATGCAGCACCTTGGACAGGGCTCGCTCCTTCCAGCGCGGGCTCACTCTCTGCATCCCTCACTAACTCTCTCCTACGGTCAAAATGGTCCAAGGAATCGTTAAATGGTTACCCTGAATACAGATCCATGAAGTCCTCTGGGACGAAAAGAGAGATGTTATTCGACACGGGACATTTATGTAAAAAGTGCATCTCTCATTTCAATGTCTTCAAAAGAGAAGCGTTGAAACACGTAATTGACGGAAAGGCTTCTACCAAAGTAAGCAAACGAGGCTACTCTTAACTGATTTCAAAACGTGAAAGGAATACTATCGTGCATTTCCTTGCATTTAGATCTGCAGGACAAATTCGAGAGTCTTGGGTATTGTTTTCAGACTATTGCTTGCTCACCCACCCCATCAGCACAGTCTGTCTCATATTTCAATATGGGGTGCATGCATTTTTCTTCCCCTGAAACGAGTTTAAATCGATTAGCTTTTGCAATTGGTCTCTGATTCATGTGTCACTCGTCTAGCCCTTATTACACTGGGATCTGGGACATAATGGGCGGAATATGAAAACGCAGCTCCTACTGGGAAGGAGAGCATTAAAGTAAATTAAACTATAATGTAATCATTTGTGACAGCACATGCATTTGTGGGTGGCTTGTGTCTAAGTATTTGGTGGTGGAGAGAAATATGTTAGTGAACCACTTGTTTTTTCTCCAGTGTAAAGATAGGATTGGATTTTATAGCAAATAACCAACAGGCAATGTTGGATGTAATCTGTTAGAAAGTAATTTGTTTCTGTAATCTAATTACTTTTAAGTCAGAAGTAGTGTGAATGTTTTAAATGTTAATTTATTGTACTCAGATAACAGTAACTGACTTGCAATTAAGGCAATAACTTAAAAGTGGGTTACACATATTTCTAAATGTTATTTTATATATATATATATATATATATATATATATGAAATACATTTAAACATGAATACATTTTTTCTAATGTTCATCTGTTTGCGGGTCTGTGACAGATGAAGGGAATAGTGTGTGACAATGAACATTATGGAAATATACCCTAGACATTATTTTGAATTTTTTGAGTGGAAAATCAAAAACGTTTCTGTGAAAAGTGTTTAAGAGAATTACTTAAAGTGTTTAAGAAAGTGTCTTAATAGTAAAGTAATTAGTAATACGATTTTTTGTTTATGGAGTAATCTGTAAGCAAGTAATTAGTCATTTGTAGTGGATTAGATTATCTTTAGCAATTTAACAACACTGCCAACAGAGGCCTGAGATTTGAAAGTATGTTTAATCTTAAAAAGACGAAAGTATTTATATTTAAAGGGGTCATGACATGCCATGACATATTTTAATATATTCATTGAGGTTCATTTATAATACTAGTAAAGGTTTTGTACAAACAACAGTCATATATTTGTAAAACATGATCAGTTCCCACCCTCATTGTGACCCTCTGTCAGAAACGCCCAGTTTTGGGGCTGCTTCTCCTTTAAGACTTGAAAGTAAACACCCACTGTTATGATTGGCTCTCTGATCTTGACTGACCTGCTCTCTCCTTGCCATCTCACTGCTCAATGCTACTGGTTGGGCTATGGAAGTGATAAGGTAAAGTAGTCGTTGATGTGTTGTTGTGGAGGTGGTCAGATACAAATGTCTACCCCAGTGTGACATCACAATGTGAAGGAAGTAGAGAACGAGTCGTTCTGGCAGCTTGGGTTCAACAAATGGTCTTTTTGCAGTGAGGAGGAAGTTTTGAGTTCTGAATCGGACAGTATGTTTTTAATAGTGCACTGACCTCTTCTATGTTAATAGATCTAGGAAAATTGTCATGACCCCTTTAAAGAAATAGTTCACCCAAAAATGAAATTTAATTCACCCTCATGCATCCCAGATGTGTATGAATTATTTCTTTACCAGAACACAAACAAAGATCTTTAGAAGAATGTCTCAGCTCTGTAGGTCCATACAATGCTAGTGGATGGTGATCAGCACTTTAAAGCTCCAAGAAGCACACCCAATAGAAGTTAAAGTAATCCATACAACTCCAGTGGTTAAATGAATGTCTTCTTAAGCAATACAGTCTCTTTGGGTGAGAAACAGATACATATTTAAGTCCTTTTCACTATAATTGTTTTCTTCCAGTCACTCTCAAATGCGCATTTATGAGAGGACTGAGTATACACATGCTCTCAAGTGATGTAGGCATGTTCACACGAGAACTGACACGATACATCCAGAAATGCAGCTCAGTTTATTTACAACAGAATGCTGTTCACAAACTCCATTAGTTTTGATTTCAATTGAACATGTCAACGTGCTTATGTCATGCAAGAGGCGGAGTGTACTCGGTCCTATCATGAACGTGCATTGGAGAGTGACTGGAAGAAAACAATTATACTGAAAAAAGGACTTAAATATTGATCTGTTTCCTGCCTTTAGAAGACATTAATTTAACCACTGGAGTCATATAGATTACTTGTCCTACAATTGTCTGTGCTTTTTGGAGCTTTAAAATGCTGATCACATCCACTTGCATTGTATGGACCAGAGCTGAGACAGAAATTTGTTTGTGTTCTGCTGAAGAAAATTATCCATGTTTCTGTATATGTCAGAGTTACAAAAGACCAAACAACCAGCAACACCATACTTCTTTCTGTGCCTCAGGATCCCAACTTCTCCATTCATCTCTATGAGAGCATGAAAGCACCTGCTAGTGCTGTAGAAACCTGGGGCAATGTGGAGGGACGATGTAACGTCTGCTCCACTGACTTTAGCCAGCTAAAGCAGGAGGCCATCCGCACGATCCTCACCCAGGACCGGGCCATATGGGCCACTCCTACCACTGCCAATATCTCATCCACAAGCCTAGACATAGGCTCACAAACGCTCCCCAGAACCTCAAACCACCATTCTCCTGTCCCAAAGTCCCATCAGAGGCCCAGCAATGTGGCACCAGATTGCTGGGTTAAAGAACGTCAACAGCTGGAGGCCCTGTGGCCCCTGTCCTCAAGCAATGGAGTCAGTTCAGTCTCTCATAAGGTAAGAAACTTAATTATTATTTTAAGTTTTCACTCTTCACTCTTAGTCCAAACAAGGTCCATCCTAGTATATTAAACATATTCCATGTTTATATACATATAAACATATATAGTGGCCCCAGTAAAACTATATGGACATTTTTGGACCATTAAGTCTTAACACTTAATGTAGAAATTTAATTGTATTGGTAACAAAATGTATATAAAAAAGAGTGGCATTTACAACTTATGTTGTTTAAAATTTGCATGCATTGATTTTCTTGTAATGTGTGTTTGCAATATATTTAATAAAAAATGCCACTTGATATTTTGTAACATATTGCAAGCATATTCGTGCATTTTAATGCTTAAGTGTCCAAATATTTTTCAGATACACTATATTTCTTTTCCAAATAATAATTTCTAAAAATAAGCCATTTCTTTGGTATTCACATTTTCTGTCCAGGACATCATCCATGTCCAAAATATAAAAACATATAATCTTACTATCAACAACTTTGTGCTCTAGAAAAAACCCAAGGCACAAGTCATGATTCACAGCCCTCAAATCACCATCAATTATATTCAGGCAGTGAATACAGCAGAACTTTTATGATAAATAGTTAAGCCCACAATTTATAGATGCTATAAAGCAGCCTGTCAAAAAAAGAAGCATGATCAATATCACTGTAATATTTAATGACCATTGAAATTTTCATACTCGGAGCTTGATCATAAATACAGATGCAATGAGAATGCATAATGAGAGTGGGACAGTGAATGAAGTCTTACACAGCTCTCACAGTAAGATCTTTATGCTATGCTGACCAAGTGCATGATGGAATACCAAGTCCATTAGTCCAGCTCCATTTCATTACAAAAACATCCAAGGTGGATTCACTCAAGCATTGCACTTGAAGTGGAATTTAAAAAACTGTTTTAATACATGGATTAAACCGAACAGATGCATTGTGTAGTGTTTTATTTGGAATGGTAATCACACAATGCTGATGGCCAGTGGACAGCTGCATGCTTTTGTAGAATGAGTTACTGCAGAAATAAGACATGCATATAATTAAATCTTAGATTGTCTCTGGAGGACAGTGAAGTGAGAGCAAGAAAAAAAGAGACAGAGAGGAGAGTAACCGTAGAGCCAATATTTTTCAGCCTCAGGGTTGCTCCCAGCACTAATTGGCACTGCATTCTGGCAAGATGTACTCAATGGAAAGGAGAAAGGAGGGAGGGGGCATCTATTTCGCATGGCTGGATTAAAACATTGATGAGAGATAAAGGCAGGGAGTGCTCAACGATCATGACTCTATATAATGTGGATAACTGCAGGCAAGTGATGGCTTCAGTCAAACAGAGGCAAAGGAATACAGCATGCATAATGTTTTGGGCTGCCGGGAAGAGGTTAGATGTTGGACTGAAGTATGACTCATCCAGTCAATGCCTGTAGCCTTAGGCAGACATTTTGTGAATGCTGAGACACATTGTAAGAATGTTCATGACATCATCTACACATCTGAGTCAGCTTGCGCTCAAATAGTGAACTTCACTAATAGTGCCTGACTGACACAGCCATTGTTTCACAGTGATTTTTTTTATGTTACAAATGTTCTATGCTGTTATATAGAAGTGCAAATGCAATAAATAAATGTAAGAAAATCTTGCTTGAATTATTGTTGAATTATTATGGAAGTATTCTTGTATAGTTATTGTATTTTTGTGTGTCTAGTAAAATTATTTAAATATCCTTTAACAAAAGCTTTAATGGAATTAAATAAATAAAACTTGAATATACATTTATTTATTAAATTAATTGTATTTTGTAAAAGATTACTCAATTAAATTTTATGGATTTCTTTATGAAATTGAAATGTGTAAATAACTTTTATTTTATTTTATGTTTCGCATAAATCATTAGATTGCTGTTATAAGAGGAGAGGTTTATCCTTAAAACAAGAAAAAATTATTTTCCATTGGCGTGTTTTTCTTTTTTTTTTTATACCGATTTAGCCTATATTTTTGCTGTGTATTGTGTATTTATTACTGAGCTTAACAGTGTACCGTAATACCATTAAGATGAATATTTCTTAGACCTCACAGAGTTCTTTTCTTTTGGAAAAGGAGGGTGAGAAGGACAGCATGTCCTCTAAAGAACTATGCAGCTACAGCACCTCACAGCCATCCAGAGCATCAAGTATGTCCTCTCTGATCCCTGCAGGGACCTCTGCTGCCTTGTCATTTGTTACCAGGTAATAGCTAAAATCAGTAACCATTTCCATAAATTCATCAGCAAAGAACCATGCAACTCCAAAGACACTGGTGATAATGCTTAACCATTAATTAACTAAATGAAAAGTTCACACAAATTAAAAATTCTGTCATAATTTACTCACTCTCATCCAAACTCGTATGACATTCTTTCCTCTGTCAAACACAAAAGGAGATTTTAGGCAGAATGTTAGCCTCAATGACCATTTACTTTCATAATATGGATAAAAGATGCAATGAAATTGAACGGTGTCTGAGGCTTACATTCTGCTTAAAATGGGGGGTGGGTGTATTATACCAGCAAAGTAATATTGGTATTATGTATTCATCTACATCTTTATAAATTATAAAAAAGTTATTAAATCCACCGCCTTGATACTGTAGATGGAGAGGTTGATGACTTTGATATTAACTTATTTTTGTCAGGAATGATGGGACAAAAGATCCAAGTGCAGAGACAATTATCTGATATTTATTTAACAAACACAGCAATGCTGGTTAGGCTTCAATGGGGAAACTCCGGCACTGACTGCAGCATGGAGAAGGATGGTGTGTTCGTAGGCTTGTGTGCGTAGTGGTCGTGTATTCCAGACCCTTGAGGAATCTAGAGAGAGTAGTATGTTCGTAGGCTTGTGTGTGTAATGGTTGTGTGCTGAGCAGTTCCAGTGCAGTGAGATATCGCTGAGGAGAAACTCCAGAGAAGAGGCAACAGGCAGGATGGCATCCACAATCCTATTGCACAGAGCACAGACTAGTAACCAATAAACAGAACAGTACAGAACAATACTAAGGCAGAGGGAGAGAGTGGTAAACAACAGGATACAAACAAAGAATTGAGCTGATGTGGAGGATCAGGATTATTAAGAGTGGGAGTGGTAGTAAACCTTTCTTTCAATTTAGAAAATGTGGCTTCTGCCTGCAAGGACCATCAGAAGTTTCTCACGAAACGTCAGTTAAATTAGCGAACCCCAGAATACTTTGCAAAGGCTTGCAGGAGTTGGCCAATCAGAAACTGCTTTAACAGGGTCCATGCACACTCCCTCGGAAGAGATGATGAAACCCAGGAATGGAACAGATTGCGCATGAAAAACACACATCTCCGCCTTAACAAACAGTTGGTTCTCTAGCAGGCTCTGAAGCACCTGCCTGACGTGCTGGACATTATTCTCGATATTGAATATTCAAAGTGCCCCCTATGTATGTTAAAAGCTGTATTCCACTCACCCCCCTTCTTCTTCTCCACAAAAAAGAACCCTGCCCCTGCAGGGAAGAGGAATGGAGGATGAGACCGGCTGCCAGAAAATCAGTAAAATATTTATTCATGGATTCCCTTTCGGGAGCAGATAGCGAATACAACTGACCTCGTGGAGGAGAAGTCCCAGGGTGTAGACTGATTGTGCAATTGTAAAGGCGTTGAGGAGGAAAGGCCACGGCGCGGAACCGACTGAACACCACTCCCAGATCGTGGTATGCCTCGGGTATACCTGATAAATCTGCAGGATCATCGTGAAAAGACAAACAAGACTGGACAGAAGAGACATCAGATTTAAGACAATGGGAGAGGCACTAAGGACAACAGACTAGAACAGAATTAGTTGACCAGTCAAAATGTGGATTGTGTTTTACCAGCCAGGGATGCCCTAGTACCACCAGTGCAGAGGGAGGGCAGACCAGCAGAAAAGAGAGATGCTCAGTGTGGTTACACATGATGAGGGTGAGCGGCTCCGTAGAATGGGTAACGATAGTCAGGGGTGTACCACTAAGGGAATAAGCTGTAATGGGTTCGGCCAACTTTAACACTGGAATCTGCCACCTGGAAGCCGTGGCAGCATTAATGAAGTTTCACTCCGCTCCGGAGTCCACCAGGGCGGAAACAGAGTGAATGGTCAATCCATGATTCAGCTGGGCCGGGAGAACAGGTCGTTGTGTGTTGTTTTTCCTTAGAGGAGTTGTGCTCGCCAGTAACTCCTTGTCTACCGGCTTTTACAGATCCATCAAAAACTCGAAGAAGGGGGCCTGGGTAGCTCAGTGAGTAAAGATGCTGACTACCACCTCTGGAGTCATGAGTTCAAATCCAGGTCTGCTATGCAACCAAATGGGCCCGGTTGCTAGGAAGGGTAGAGTCACATGGGGTAACCTCCTCATGGTCGCTATAAAGTGGTTCTCGCTCGCGGTGGGGCACCTGGTGAGTTGTGCATTGATGCATTGGAGAATAGCGTGAAGCCTCTACATGCAACAGGCCACATGATAAGATGCACAGATTTACGGAGGCAATTCAGAAATGTCCTCCGCCACCTGGATTGAGTCACTACGCCACCAGGAGAACTTAGAGTGCATTAGGAGTTGGGCATTCCAAATTGGGGAGAAAATGAGAGAGGGAAAAAAACTCAAAGCTCAGCCGAAAACTCCTGGAACAACGAGCAGCATTAGACTGGCATGTCTTACGGTCAATATTAGGTTAAAAAAATGGCAAAAAAAAGAAACAGCTTACTCTAGAAACTCATCAGTCAATAATTGTTTTGAGGAATGAAGGCTATACAATGCTTGAAATTGCCAAAAAACTGAAGATTTCATACAAAAGTGTACGCTATGGTCTTCAAAGACAAAGGATAACTGGCTCTAACAAGGAATGAAAGAGATGTGGAAGGCCAGATGTACTAACAAGAGGATAAGTACATCAGAGTCTCTAGTTTGAGAAATAGATGCCTCACAAAGAAAGGGTTAGAGTGGGCAAAGAAACACAGACATTGGACAACAGATAAAGTGTGTTATGGATCTTAACTCCATTGAGCTTTTGTGGGATCAGCTAGACTGTAAAGTGCGTGAGAAGTGCCCGACAAGACAGTCACATCTATGGCAAGTGCTACAGCAAGCATGGGGTGAAATGTCACCTGAGTATCTGGACAAACTGACAGCTAGAATGCCAAAGAATCTGCAAAGCTGTCATTGCTGCAAGTGGAGTATTTTTGATGAGAAATCTTTGAAGTAGTTTAAGTTTTTTTTAAAATTGTAATAGTAATTTTTCACATTATTAATGTCCTGACTATACACTGTGACATATATATATATATATATATATATATATATATATATATATATATATATATATATATATATCACACACACACACACACACACCCCAGTGGTCAAAAGTTTTGAAACACTCATTCTTTATAATATTTTTTTATTGTCACATTTTAGAATAATAGTAAAGTCATCAAAACTGTGGAATAACATAAATGGAACTTTTTCATAAATGGAATTTGTCATTTAGAAATATTTGGTGTTATATCTTGAATTATTTTTATTTGGGGGCCTATTTTGGCATATATTGATATGTGATTAATTGCAATCTATTAATAAGCATATCATGTAATTAATTTGATTACAAATTTCAATTGATTGACAGCCCTATTCAGTATGTAATTTACAGAATGTCTGTTTTTTTCTACCATATCAAATGACTGAACATCTACAGGGCAGTACAAAAGCTAAACGGAATGGTTAGGCGAGGGAGGCATTGCTCAGAGAGTGGTGCTTCCCAACACCCAACAAACTTCAGTAGTTTTCTGCAGAAGTCTCCCCCTCTGGTTCCAGCTAATCTTTTGCAGTCAGCTATTAAAAGCAAGGAAACACCTGGGATGGGGAAGGTAAGAATGAAATGCTTTTTATTAAACTACACAAGATATATAAATACTTTACTAAATAAAAATGTATGGAAAATGACCATATTTGAATGACCAAATGCTTATATTTCAATCAAACATAGTAATATTTTGTTATATTTAATAATGTGTAGTTAAGATGATCTAATACTTATAATACTAATAATACTAATATAATTTTACAATGTATAAATGTATATGCATATTGTGGTTTAAATATTGTTGTATTCAGAACAAGTATATTCTACATTTATAGCCTAAACCTAATCTTACTTGTATGAGAGCCTGTCCTTAAAATATGGCCAATCTCTACCTGCCTCACATTGTAGCAAAGCCTGAATTGTGGTTACATGTATAACCTCTAAATGCAAACCAAATGGCCTTCCCATGCCATTGCATTACCTCCTAGAGGAGGGAAATCAATTTAGTTTAATTGTAGCTTGCCCTGACTTCACTCTCTATAGTTCACGCTAATGGGACTCTTCTTCAGTTTCAGATTATATCACTCTCAGGGTAGCACCTGCAGTGGGATCGCACTTAGCCTTGCACATCTAGCAACTGTAGCAGACATAATAGATTCTTAAATAATTTATTTCTCGTAAATATGATTTGACAGACTCGGTACAGTGGATAATATCACTAGAAAAATGCATTAGATATAAGACAAAGCATTAACCTAAACCAGGTTTAGATTTGTATTCAATGACATCATGAAAGACTGGGATATTTGAAGAATTGTGTCTAGAGTAATCTATATTAGCATTACATTTTCCATGTAAGTTTCCATGTAAAATCCAGGGGTTATTTCTCTTCCCAGTCTGCCCCTGATTACATATATGATGATAGTAACTGGGACAGACATTTTCTCCACTGTAAAAGTCAAACTGACCTTTAATAACTAGCCCAGCACTCTGCAATCTAGATAGCATTAAATCGTAATGCATATGTCCGTCTGTCTTACCCCTTTTATCCCCTGGGTTAGAAAGCACTTCACTATAACATTTGAAATTATTGTAATAAAATGTAGTTTATAAAGAAATTAAAACACTTGTAAGGCATTCCATGATTATTATTTTTTTCATATAGTCTAAATCTCTTCATTATATTTTATACTACTGTTAAAATTTCAAAATGTTGCTATGTTGAGCCCTGTTTTATTGTAGATTTAAGATGTATGTGTATACGTAATATATACTAGTATGAACTATATTCATCATCAATTTACTGTACTGTATTTGTCTCTATCCTTCAAAACATGATTGATTTTGTTATCATTTCCCCAATTCTAGGTCAAAGTGATGCTGCGAGTCTGTTCAGTTCCTGTGTCAAACCCCTCCCGGTCCCACACTTTTAAACTGGACTTGCGCAAGAATCAGATCACAGTGCTGGATCCTGCCTCTCACGTCCCTCAGAGACAGGCAACAGTCCCACCAAAGACCTTCACCTTTGATGCTGCCTTTGGCCCTGATGCAACCCAGGTCAGGGTCGCTGGTTTGTTATTTCTGTTAAATGACCTGAAAACTGATCTGTCTACTGTCCTGAGACCATCTGAGCCATAATATCCAAACAGTTGTGACACTTTCAGATTTGGTTACTTGAGAGCTGATATTGAATATCAGGACATACTCAGTAAAATCAACTGAGCTGAGTTCACTTTTTAGATGATTATGTTTACTCACTTTAAGCCAAACCAATTCAAGGTCATCTCCACATAATACACTGTATACGGTAGAAGTGGAAACCTGCAATTGTTACCTTAAAGGAATGTTCAGGGATCAATACAAGTTAAAAAGGTGCTGTAAGCGATTTTGTGTTGGCTTTTAGCGGTGCTGGAACTCCCAAAAGACTTAGCTGTTGAATAAGCCACGCCCCTTCTTTCCAAAACGCCACACTCCAAAGACACATGCACAAAGGGACACACTTGGAGACCGTTGTATTAGAGCAGCTGGAGGGGGAGGGTCCCCCTGAGCTTTTCACAGGAGCAGGACGCTGTACCAGCACTTACATTAAATTATTTTGACAGTAAGGCATTCATAATTGAAGTGAATGTGGCCAGTGCATATATACACTCAAAAAAATTTTTGTAGATTTTTGCATTCCAATTTCAAAACACATTTCCATCAAATTGAACTGATTTTGAGTAAAATAAATAAATTATATAATATAATGTTTTATTGATTGAATTTTTAAGATTGCACAATTACATTTAATTGAAAATGTACGACATAGCAGAATTACGTAAATATAACTGGCTAAAATATTTTATGAGAATACACGGATAAGGTTAGTAGGCAGTTTGTATAATGTTTACGTCTTGTGGCTGTACTTTTGAATTTATGGACTGGCCCCAGTCGCTTTCTTTGTAAGTGTCTTACTGTAACCACTTTTTAAATAAAGGAATGGCAAATCAAAATGAATTTTTGTGATAATCAATATTATGCCATAAATGCTGTTGCTTGAGCTCAACTTTTATTGAACCCAGAACACTCCTTTAGGAGCTATTTCTCCTTGATTATCTAACTCTTAGACATTACTTATTGGTGTAAACTAATGTAGACTGGTTGATTCAGTCGTGTGAAATAATGTTTGACTTTTATTTTATTTATTTTAAATTTTAAATGATATAAAATTAAGTTTGAAGGATATTTCTATATAATCTGTCTACAGAAAATATCCTTGAAATCTACATGAAATTAAACAAATTAATGTGCTGCTCAACAGCGTTGTCTTAGAAAAAAATACGCTAAAGTGTTATTTTTCAGGCTGAAGTTTGTGAGAGCAGCTTGTGTGAGTTGCTTCAGTGTGTGGTCGCAGGGGCTGATGGTTGCATCCTATCCTTTGGACAAACCAAAGTAGGTGAGTTAGTGGCTGTATACTACGTAAAAACCAACATTTTCCTTTAATAAAAATAGAAATAAACAATCTTTCTATGGTCACCATTTTACCCACAACAAGTATTTAAGCGCTCTGCTCTCAACCCATGCGCTGCTCATTGCCAACATTGTAAATAAATAAAAAGTAAATCAATCAATTATACATTGCCCAGATTTCTTAAGGCACTGCACCCAACTAAGAGGTTCAGGTTCAGATATGTTTACTTGCCACTGCATGTGACTTGTGGAGTCTCTTAATGCATGTGCATTAAATGTCAAGGGGAGTGGCTACATAGTGGGTCATCACGGTTCATTCACTTTTAAGGTTATTAATAGTTATCTACCCAAAATCATGACAACAATCTCTAACATGTAACTTGGAGTATGACATCATTGGCTTTTAGCTAGATTGAATTACTAGGCCTCCATAGTGGCCCTTGGCTTCCAGCCAAAAGTCATAAATCTTTTAAACGGGTCCATGCTTGACTGGAAGTAAAGTGGCTTGCATTTAATTGCCGATGACATTGCCATAACGTATTTTACACCCCAGTTTCCCTAGTCTTTGGCCATACTGATGCATACTTCTGAATAACAAAAAAAAAAAATTGTGAATTGTTATTCCGCAAATGCATAAGAGGAGCTTTTCTGTTTATAATCTGCAATGAAAAATGGCACTCACTTATTTATTTTGATTTGCAGGAATGTCGTACACAATGATCGGCCAAGATGGGTGTGCCCAAAGCCTTGGAGTCATCCCTTGTGCTATCTCTTGGCTTTTCAAGCTCATTAACAGGAAGAAAGACAAGACCTGGGCAAACATCTCGGTTTCAGTGTCAGCTGTAGAGGTCTGTGGGGAAAACAATGCCATCAGGGATTTACTCTCTGGTGTTGACACTGGCAACTGCAAGGATACCAATAAGGCAGACGCTTACATTAAAGAGGACCCCATCTATGGAATAAAGGCAAGTAATAAATGCACTCCATTTCTTCTAATAACTACTCTGAAATACTCAATTAATTTTAATTTTAATGTATTTAAATAGTGCTTTTCACTGTACATATTACTCCAAAGAATCTATATAAAGACAAATGCCCTCACCCCCCCCCCCCCCCAAAAAAAATAAATTATGGTAGGTGACCATGGAATAGATAATAGGAAACAATTGTAATTTTTCAGGGCATTTATAACTCCTTGCATGATATACTATGAATATTCTTGAGGATTGAGGATCAATCAAAATTATATAGAACCTCATTGATATGTTAATTGAAATGTCTCATTTTTAGATTGTGTTGACAAACAGTGTTGTTGTCTTCCAGCTTTGCAACCACAGTGTGCTAAATGCTCCAACTCCAGAAAGAGCAGCATTCCTACTTGATGCAGCTCTTGCATCTCGCAGCAGTGAGATGGTGGACAGTGGAGGGACACCACTGCACAGTTGTCACATGTTCTTCACCCTGCATGTCTGCCAACAGCACATAGGGAGTAGCACCAAATCCGGGAGTGAGTTCTGTAGCTTTTTCATGGCTTTACTATAGAGAGGTAATAGCAGATAAACTTGGATGTATAATCATGCAAAGGCCTAATGAATGACATTTCTATTACACTAAGAATAATTATGCCCAGTTAAAACACTATTTATTTGCAAGCGCTGTTTGTGCTGGTTTAGCACCCCAATCCCTAAAGGAATTATGCAGATCAGGCAACGGCGCCCACAAAAACGTTTCTGAATGCAATTTGCATAGTGCAGTTCCTATTATCTGGGCCAGTTCTGAACGTGCTATATAGCAGAGGATGCTGCAGACCACCACCTGGCACACTCTGTTGGGACTGTACAGTATCACTCCACTATGCTATTCTCCATCATTTCATCATTATTTGGTGAAACACTGATGCCATGATCAATAATATACGTACACAAACAACTCTTTTAAATGAAATTCCAACCTGGTCTTATAGAATCACGTTACTATACCTACATTTTTGCAAATAGATTTGCCTGGTTTGATGAACCTATTGCATACAACAACGATGACTTTTATTCAACTGTACTCAAATTACAAGTAAAACAACAGATTATCAGTTCATAAACACTTAATTTTTGCTGGGTTCCTAACACAATGCTATCTTATGACATCAAAGCACTTTCACTATAGTGCATAACTTGTAAGGTGATACATGTTAATGTTTGCATTACATAACCAACTACATTTACAGGCTTATTTGAGCATGATCAAGTTGCATTGTAGCACAAGTGATAGAGCAGTGCACTTGCGATGCAAACGAGCTGGAAATAGCATAGAACCATAACAAAATTATGTGGTTGTTTCAGCAATTGCGTTTTTAATCTTACAGTTGCTTTTTTACACGATCTGTAAGGTTTAGGGTAGAGAGTTGATTATGTTCATTCAAAACTTGATAGACCATTAACCTTAAGAACCTCATCTGTTTAGGAGAAAATTTCTCGCTTTTAGCGCCATACGGTGGACATTTCACCTCGGAACTGCCGTGATATGTTTACTTAATATTGTAATGTAATTTTTTTAATATTTCACCACAGTTAAGTAATTTTCATGAGATCAGGCTGTAAAATTCAGCTTACTGCCTGCTGCCCTCGAGCGGTAATAGTACAATGTTAATTGAACCCAGCTAATAGTACAGAGTTTTGTGAATAATGTGTAATTTATAATGAGCCTAATTTACAGAAGAAGGTGTGTAAATACGTTTTTGTGCAAAATTGGCACAACTATTTAGTGAATTTATCCCTGAACATTTATATTACAGACCTTTGCCATTTTAAGCATACCATTTATTCATTTTTTTTTTTTTTTTACCATTTTCTTTAGTAAAAGTGGACCAAAGCAAGCTGAGCCTGATCGATTTAGGGAGCTGTGTTGGGGAAAGGGACAAAAGCAATTGTGGAATCTGCCTCGCTGACCTTGGAAACCTAATCATAGCTAAGCTAAACAGAAATAACCATATCCCTAATAGGTATGTCTAAGTATATCTCTTTTATAAAATTAAGGATTTTACAAATAGTATAGGAACATAAAGCATGTTATCAATATCTGTTTGTTTACTACAGGGGAAGTTACTTAGCCATGCTCCTGCAAGACTCTCTGAACAATATCAACTGCTCAACCACAATTATTGCCCATATATCGACCTCATACCAAGACCTCACAGAAAGCCTCTGTACAATGCAAACTGTGTATCGAATCCGAAGGCTGCAAAAAAAGATCAAGGCATGTTTTAAACTAAGATTTAGTTGATTGAGTATGGACATGTGAAGAGGTTTATTTTAAAATGATGTGGATTTAAGGTGTGCTTTACTTCTTGACATTTTTTGGTCATTTTTAGAACTCTTCGTCAAGCTCACCAGGAGGAAGAAGCTCAGGAAATGAGAGGAAAGTTAATAAATCCACCAGGCTGAAAACATTCCAATCCACAGGAACACTGGATCAAGATATCTCCTCTTCTGGTTTCTTTGATGATTCAGAATTTCACCCTGTCAGTGCCAAGTCCTGTGATTCTGTCATCTCTATGAATTCCTCTGGTCTACTAAATAAAGAGGTTATAATTAGAAGCCAAGAGGTTTTGCCTATTATTCCTTCCTTAATCAAGAGCAAGTTAGAGTCAAAGAAGCTTTCTCTAATGAAGTTTTGTGAAATCTCTCCACCACTTGCTTGTCGCATGAAACAAACACCAAAAGAAAAGACTAATGAAGAGTCAAAGCCAACAATACTGCAAGATAAATTGGAGTCAGATTTTGAGTGTTTGAAGTGCAACACATTTGCAGAACTCCAGAACAGATTGGGAAACATAGATGAAACAGAGTTATTTAGCATGGACGCTGTGATAAAAGCACCTCAATCAACTCAAACTGAGAAGAAATCGATTTCATCAGAAGATCTAGGATCAAGTAAATGGGCATCTAACAGTATCAGACTGGGAAATTCTCCAAAAAGAGATGCACAACATTACATACATTACAACACTATCATTCAGAACATTAATGAAATGCCAAATGCTGTTGCCAAATGCAATTCAAAGATTGTTCAGACATGTTCGCCACAGTTAGATGTTGTCAGGCAGAGTGACCAGACACTATCTGGCCAGTTGCCTAGTAGATCTAAGCATCATGCTGAAAAACTTGACATGCCATCGAAAGATCAAAGTATGTCATTGGATGATTCCACAATGAAACCTGAGACACGAATACCTCCCATTGGCAAAAGTTCACCAAGATCTACATTCTCCTCTTCTTTTTCTACATCCTTGTCTGCCAGTTCATGTACCCCATTTGCTGTTTCTGCAACTTTGAATGAAGACAATACAAATTGTACAGAAAAAAAACAACGAGAGATGAAGGCCACCATCACTGTGACAGTTCAGCAACCACTAGACCTGAATGGATATGATGAACTTGTGTACACTGTGGTTGAGGAGGTAACGATAAATGGGGCCTCTGAGAATGGAAAGGCAAAAATATTAAGTGTTTCTGATTCAAACTCTCTCCAGGCTTTAACACCTGGATGTCAGCCTGTCAGGATTATTGGCAGTGTAGGTGAAGAACAAACAGAGAGTTTTCCTAGTTCCACCTCTAATGCACCAACATCAGAGATGGAAATCTCCATGGCTTTATCTGATGCAGCTGTCAATGAAAATGCACCTGTCCAACAAACCACAATCAATACACATATTGACAAGGTCAGCAGCATCACTGATTCAAAAGACTGGCCACAGCCTGACACTTGTTCAGTAGGGCCCCTGACTGAAGATGTAAAGGATATCACTAAAAAAGCCAAAGTAAAACATGACCCTTGTTGTAACAATTCAGTACACCATGAGGTCTCAAAGTCCAGACAGTATACTTGTGAAATTCCAACTAAGCAGAACTCTTTGTGTTCAAGAAAAAATAAAGATTTCAAGGATGCCCCATGTCCACACAAGAATTCACAAAGTCCAAGAGAAACCCTTGAGTGGAAGAAATATATCTCAAAACACGGAGTTGTGGAAGGCACCAATGTTAATGCTTCAGTCCTGTCAATTCATACAAATTGCCCCAATCCAAAAAATAAGAATGTAGAGAAAAAAGAAGGGCCTGAAACAGCCAGAAGTTCAGTGCTAAACCAGAGGCAGCTTCTGACCAACACAAAATCTCCTCTTGAGGACAGCGGCAAGCTATTTAATGCAAAATTGAAAGCATTATCCAGCAGAAGCCAAACTTTGGATCTGAGCAACAGTGTGACCATTTTAAGCTCAACAGGAAGCTTGGAAGGTATTTGTTCCTCGCCAAGGCTTAAGAGCAAATTCCTTGAAGAAAGTGGTGACATTGATGTGGACTCCAAAGGTCTTTTAGAACAAGATTATATGCCAGTTCAGTCAAAGAGTATGAACTCACCTGGTTTTAAAGCAGACTTTGAGGAGGACTTTGTAAAGTGTCGAGCCAGTGGAAGTCTTGGGAGAGTTCCAAGGTTCTTCCCCATGCATGATATTGATGCAGATAACACAACCAGGTTATCCAAAAGCAGTAAGTCTAAGACAACACCTGATCATAGGTTAATGCCGAATTCAAAGATCCACAAACTGTCAGGTGCTAGTCCCAAGAATGCAAGCTTATCACCCAAATCTACTAGACACTCGATCAACAGGAGCTCAAGCCTTTCTTCGAATGGATTCTTGAACAACCAAAGTTCCTGGTCAACACAATCTTTATCCCGAAGTCAGGTGATAGGTGATCTTTGTCCCAAGTCTTCTGGTTTATTCCTGAAAGGAAGAGTTGAAGTTTTAAGAAGTAGTAGAGACTCTCTTTCTAGTTTTAGCCAATGTGGGTCTGATTTAGATGAAAGTGAGGAACTGATGAAGACGAAATCTTTTATTCACAGACTGCCATCCCCATACAGTCAGATCACAGCTCCAAGGGAACCATACCACTGTAGTGGCCATGCCAGTGATACCACCAGTGTTCTTAGTGGAGAGCTGCCTCCTGCCATGTGTAAAACATCTTTACTCTATAACAGGGGCAGTATGGTCAGTAGTGGTTATGAAAGCATGCTTAGAGACAGTGAAGCTACAATAAGCAGCAGTTCAACACACAACTCCATCAGTGATCAGAGCTGCTGCCTTAATGCTGCCAAAAGCGCAAGAAGTTCGAAGAAAAGAACCAACATAGGTGAGGATGAAAGTCTTAATGCACACGAATGATGATAATTCTAAACATTTTAATAGTTTGGATGAGTTGAAAAAAATATGATCTTCATATTTACTGTAGTTCCTTTGTCCACAGGATCTAATTTAAGATGCCCATCTAAAGATGACCTCCAGTCACTAAAGAGGTCCTTCAGTGGGCCCAAAATGCACTGGGTGGATCAGAGTGTTTCTGATTCTTACGAAATTAAAGTTTATGAGATTGATAATGTAGATGCTTTACAGAAAAGAGGTGGGACAGGTAACAAGGTGAGGTTCAAAATACATCACTAGCAAAAATAATAGTTTATTTTTCATTCACAATCTACAATCTTTTTGCGTCCAATAAATTGGTAGTGTTGGTCAGTATTAAGAGCTGGATCAACTCTTAAGATTAACTTGATATAAAAATGAGAGGTGTGATAGTAGGCCAAAAAGCTAATCTCAGATAAATCACTTTTATAGTATCTTATGTGATTGAGGGAAAGTCAAAATCTACATTTTCAGTGTATAGTCTGCTTTAGTGCAAAGTTGAAATTCCTTTAGCATCGACAGCAGAGAATTGCAGAGGTGAGGGTCAAGTATAATGCTTTTAAGCGGGAGATGGAACATGCCATGCAACATCTGATGGTGGATCCTGCAAAATAGACCATTGAATATATGTCCTACTAATGTTTACTATATAATAATAGGCACTGCAATAGGACAGAAAACTATAGGATTGTCTATGGTTCTGCCTAAACTCCAGACTGTCTTAATTATTATGTTATTTCTGTGATATATTTTGCAGTTGACTTATGGCAAACATTTGAGGTAGACACTGAATGAGCTAGAGCATCATTTTAACCTGTGTAAATCACATGTATTGATGGTTACCTGTTTTGATGTTACAACCAAGCGCAGACAAATGTTGCAAAATTGGCCCCCTGTAGATCATAAAGCATTGGTAGATGACAAAAATGGTAGATGATCACCTTTTACCTGTTATGCAATATGAATTGATAAGTGTACAAAAGAATGCCTACGATCCTCCACAGAAATCTTTACATTATACAGAAGCTTCCATTGGGGCTGATAAAGCTATAGGCCTACATGAAATCCAATTTTCTGTTAATCACTCTGTAGCTGACAGCTTTAATATTGAGAGAGGTCAAAAGAACATATTGGACTGCAGACTTAGGGTGCCTATACACTAGAGATAACGCTGCATCAAAGAACACTGCGAATGCATTGATTTCAAAGGGCATGGTGCGTTTGAAGGAAGGAGAGGGAAAACGCAAAGGTTTCTGATAGTGAAGCTCTGTCATGTGAACAAAAGTTGAAAACATTTCAACTTTTGCTGCAACACACTCTAGTGCAGGCATCTGTTGACCAATGGGAATCTCGGAGAAGCGGGACTAGTTGCACTGTAAAATCGAGAAGTACAAAAAACCATGGCGGACAAACCCAAACATGCAGTGTTTTTCATCATTGTCCTCTATTATCTTTCTCTGTCAGGCTAAAATGATAGTAATTGTGGAGAGAGTCTGGGGAAGAATTTCAATGTTTACTGGTACATTGCATTTTAAATAGCCATCTATATCCGTGACTGCCTCTTCCCTGTGTGGTACACGCCTTCCAAACAGATCTTTTTTTTTTCCATGCACCAAACGCTCAGTCTGAACATTTGTAACCCTGGGTTAACATAGTCCTAGGCTATTGTAGTCTTTGTTTCACACCGTTCATACTCTAACCTGGGTTTGTAATTAATACATGATTTCTCACTGCACATTATGAACTTTTTTTAACTTCACCCAAATATTAGCAGACTTGGCAAACTCGAAACAACTAAAATGGCTATAAGTTACCTTGGTGTGGGCAAATTGACAATCGAGAGTCACCACATAAAAAGCCATTCCACCAACACAGTTGAGCATGGATGAGTACAGTTAGATAACAGTGCAGAGAATTTCGAGCCGAGAATGGTTTATAATCGTCCCGTGCCGAACCGTGCTCAAGTGGAATTGCTACTGTACCTGTTTCAAACCGTTCTCAGATCCAATCGGCCAGATGGTGGAAAAGAGGTTTAAAATAGCCACCTGTCACCTACAAGGTGGTAAAAACACTGTATATAAGTATTTTTTAACACCCTGTGTGCATTGTGTCACCATTGCTGTTGCTTAAAGAGAGAACCATTTAGAAGTCGCTTAGGCTTAGCCTACACTGTTAAGGTCCTCTGCCCTTATATGTATGCACTAATAAATACGTTGTAATGAATTGGACTGTTTTTATTTAAATTAGGTTATAAATGATTTTCATGAAATGTTATCATTCACATGTTCAATGTCCAACTGTAATAACTACTTGAGAAACATGTTTTGTTTTTTAAAACAACATAAAACTTTAGGCAAAATAGATGAGAAAAAAAATGTGTCTGTCTGTTTTTCACTGCGATAGTGCTTGGTAGATTACTTTGGAATTGTAATCAATTGCTGATTACAAATTGCATGACTAAAATTGTAATTAGTAACAAAAATCTCTTGGATTACTTTTTTGGTAATCAAATCTGATTATTTTGGATTACGTCTGACATAAATTTTGTAAATTTGATGTCACATAAATCTGAGTAGGATAACATTAATCCATTTTCACAAAATGTTGCTTAAATGCATTTAAGAAAACTTTATTAATTAATAAAAATGAGAATTTATATATATGTATATATATATATATATATAGTGTTTCACTCACACAAACACTGACAAATTTGTCTGTTAATGAGTGAAATAAAAAGGTACTTAATGGGTCATGAAATACAAAAACACATTTTAACTGATAAGAATAATTCATCAACATACATATTTAGTACAAGAAAAATATGCATTTGTTATGGGAGAGTTTGTAAAATGGTGGACACGTTTTCCAGGTTTCTTTAGCAATTATGGTTTTACTGAGTTTAACGAATGCCATTAATTGGAGGTAACAGATAAGAACAGGTATAATTATGAATCAGTATCACAAAAAACAGTCTCAAATGTTATTGTAAATGCACATTCATGAAATTTTTTTGAAGCTAAGTACAATTTTTTTTGGTGACACAAACTAACTTTACCATGCTAATGCAATCAGTTTGGCATTTACTGAATATATGGATTAGATTGTGAATACAAAATGACATGTATTTGGGCATTTTGATAAGTTTGATGGACAAATCCTTTCTAAATACCAACATACATAGTGACACATGGTTCTATGACAGGATAATTAAAATAACAATTATAATGTGTTCGTCAGGCATTGGTTAGATATGCAATATAAAGTTAAGAAAACATGCAAGCACACATTCAAATATTTCAGTAAATCTGACACAAAAGTGGACAGGATAGTAACTTGGAAGGCAGAGTTTACATGTTTTTAACCTGTTTGATTTGTGTAAATCCAGTGGTCAAACACTGACTGCAGCAAGTCACCACAGTGACTATATTTGTGGTGGCAGTATTTCCTTCTTTCTGCTCTAATTCCTAAATATTCATGCCCATTCCATTTTCCTCCTTAAAGATGTTAGCAAACTGTTTATTTATATTTTGAAGGAAGAATTCTGAAAATATGTGAATTAGCTTTGGAAATGAGGCTACAGAATTGTAAAAATTTAATACAGACTTGTTTTGTTTATAATAATCCCTGAACAAGTAGCTTTTTCATATTGATATTAACTGTGTGATCTAATTCAAAACAAAAGGATATTATGAGGGGACCATTCTGCTTGCATTTGAACCTGGTTCTGTGGAGCTTAGTTAAGATTACTCAATCCTCAAATGAGTTTTCATGAATAATTCATTACACAACCAGCATTAGCACAAAACTAAATCACAAAATGCATAGAAATCCCCAACACTTTTAAATTATGTCAAAATGTAAGCTTGTTCGCGGACTCAAAACTACTTCCAAGGCAAATGTGATGCAGTTTTCAGGAAAATAAAATGGTTAAATTACAACTTCACAGGCAACATGCTAAATACAACCTACCGTCATGTGACCAGAGTCATGGCTCCACACATTTACTGATGTAAGGACTATTATATACTGTAATATATCAGACGCTAGATTTCTCTCGGATTCTGTGGGCACTAGCAACCAGACGTAAACAAACATTTTCCCTAAATGATGTGAAATGGACACATTTCTATCTGGTTGATTAAAGCACATTTCCAGTATCAGTGCTCCATATGAGCAGATAGGTGGCACTAAACACCCACAGAGAACGCAGACCGAAACTTTCCCATCAAAACGCCCCTATTTGAATCGTAAACAACGGCTCAGAAGACGAGCTATCGAAACTGACTTCAGACCGGTGTCTATTTCACACACGAGGGTCAGAGGTAGAGCAGCGAACAGACATGGAAACTGTCCGTGGTGAAGGTATTCACAGATGCAGATTGCTGTAACATCATTGTAGAAAGCAAACGTAAGTATGAGAGGGCTATTTCGTTGAGTCGCGTATATGTATTGTTTTTAAATTGTGTTGATGATAAATTAATTGTAATAAAGGGTGTAATTCGCTGAAAACAGTTATTAAACTACAGCGTTTGGGGCAAATTAAAGCATATCCGCCTTTACGTGCTCTTTTACTTATGTAAGTAATTTGTGTGCAAGGTATGAATGCAAAATGCATTTATTTTAATGTAAATATAAATGTAGTTTACTAATTCACGATAAGTTGGATCTCTTACTGTTTGCGTTTACATGTATTCAGTTAGATAGTTAGATACAGTAAATTAGTAGTTAAAACTGGTTGCTTTTTACTTTCTGTCTTTCAAAAGTTTGAGGAGTATATATATATATATATATATATATATATATATATATATATATATATATATATATATATATATATTAACACAAGGATTTGTTCATAAAAACTTCTCACTGTGGCTTTAGCAAGAGGAATGCAAATGATCCTGTTCTTGATCTTATCTTCTTGTAATCTTGAATGTGTGTAATGTTAAAACACTTAAAGGTTCCTTAATAGTTCCTTTAATCTTATCAGTTACTCGCCATCGTGCTATCTGCAGAACACAAACAAAGATTTTTAGGAGAATATCTCAGCTCTGTAAGTCCACATAAAGCAAGTGAATGGGGACCAAAACTTTGAAGCTTCGAAAGCACATAAAGGCGGCATAAAAGTAATCCGTATGACCCCAATGGCTTAATCCATATCTTGATTTTTGGGAAAAATATAACACATTTGAACTATAAATCAGCAGTCTCCTTGGCAATCATGATTTAATGCTCGATTATGCTTCCTAAAACCATGTGCACTACGCATGCTTCAAGTACTAGTAAGAGTAATCAAGCTTGAAATCATGAGTGTGCCTAAAGACAGCAATGGCAAATGTACATTGAAAATAAGTTACATTTTGGTCTGTTCTCACCAAAAATCAATTAGATCACTTAAAAAGTCATGGATTAAACAACTGGAGTCATATGGATTACTTTTATGCTGCTTTTATTTGCTTTTCAAGTCTCGTTGCATAAATCTTCCAGGCAAAGTGTCAGTCTTAGTATGTCTTGTTATATTCTCACCCTTTTGTTCACCACATTGAGCTCACAGAGGGATTCACTTTAACACTTATCAAGCCGCCTATTGTCATGTCTGTGGCAGGGTGGAGGGCGGGGCCGTGTGGTGATTCCACACACCCGGCCCCTAATCAGTCTAATCAAGCCTCAGAGAGGGATAAAGGCCGACTGGAAGCTGCAGTGCGACAGAGAGAGGGATTTTTTTTTTTTTTTTTTTTAATTATATACAGACAACTGTCCGACACCTGTGTGTGTGTTTGTGTCTTTTGGTTCAGTTTTATATTAAAATATTATTTATATTGTCAAGCCAGTTCTCGCCTCCTCCTTTCCATTAATCCGTTTACAAAATTCCTGCTGAATTTGCAGGCCAGAAGGCTAGGGAGGAAGAAAATCCAGGAAGTGAGAGCTTAGTGGCTAACCTGGGAGAGAGAGCACACTGCATCACTTTGGTGAAGGGAGCTAGGTGCAAGCGGAACACCTGGTCGGCTATTCCGTATTACCGAGTTCTAATGGCTCGGACCTGACAAAACACGGGACGAGACTTACTCAACCCTGAGATAGTAGAATCTCGCAAAGGTATTGGGTGTTGCCCAGCCCACTGCTCTGCCAGTGTCTGATAGGAAGATGCCATTGGCCAGTGCCCACGAGGATGCCACACTTCTGGGCGTGTGTGCTTGAACCCGCAAGGGGGCGGGCACGGCCTGGGTCTGGTAGGCCAGGGAGATAGCATCAACGACCCAATGAGCTAATGGTGGTGATTTACCCGGCGAAACCAAGCCTGCTGCCATCCCCAAATCTCCTCCATTGCCAGCCTGGTCGTCCTTAATCCCATGGGAAGAAGGAGTGACGTGGGGTGCGGCTGAAATGGCATTCACCTTGAGAAATGAAAGCCGCGACAGCAATGCTGCCATGGTCATGTTCTCGCAGTGAGTACATGAACCATCCACAAACGCTGCCTCAGTGTGATCGCTACCCAGGCACACGAGGCAGCATCTATGACCGTCAGTTTTGAAGAGACATTGACCGCATCCAGGAACTACACAGAGGCAGAAGGGCATCTTTAAAAAGATCTTCCTGAAAAGGACGATCAACGCCTGCTGTGTATTCCTCTTTTGTGAGTGAACTCTTTTAGAGGGGAAAATACTCTTTCAAGTAAGCACTCTTTTAGACAGAAGCACTGTTGAAGCACCCAGGGGCATGGACTGCACATGCACACAGCGTGCAGAGAAGGAGAAAGCCGCTGGTAACGCACCGTAGATCCAACAGCAGTGCTCTGCCAACAGAGGTGAGTGGAACAGTAGTGAACTTCAGCTTGCTGCTGCACAACCGCTCTGCTTCTAAGACAAAATCTGACTGACAGACGCATGCCCGCTTCCCTTTATACAGTATGTCCGGGGGCGGGACATGCAAATTCTGTCTGCCAATTTCTCATTGGCCTTTTCTCAAGTTCAGAAGTACGCGAGGCTTTCAAGAAAGACCCCTGGTGTCACTACATTCGACACAACGTTGAGTGAGAGACAGAAGGGGAAAGGTTTTTCAGTGAATGTATTTTTAACATGTGTAATTTGTCTTACTGTACTGGCAGAGTTTTTATAGTCAAAACAAGTGAAAAAATATACCAGTTAGAATACGTTACTGACCTTGAGTAATCTAACGGAATATGTTACAAATTACATTTTACAGCATGTATTCTGTAATCTGTAGTGGAATACGTTTAAAAAAAAAAAAAAAACTCCCAAACATGCATATTATTTATGTGGCTACACATCCCAAACCAGCTGAGAACTGTGTTCCTGAATTAGTCCATTGCTGTTCTGTACATCAGTAACCTGTGAGGATAAACCCTTTACTAGTAAAGAGCCTAATCAGGTGGGATCCATGCTCGACCTGAAAGGGATGGAGAAGGAGGGTCTTCCATAGAGCCTTTAGTAGCAGCAGCTCTGCACCCCAGGCGCACGGTGGCTGTGAATCCGACATTGCCATCCAAAGCTGACCGTTTCCAGTCAAACATGATGGAACGCACTTACAAAGCGATCTCTTTGATCAACATTTAAAATAGGGATGCAGCGATACCACTTTTTCTCTTCCGATCCGATTCCAAAACACTTTATTATGAACTAGTATACTGGACAATCCAGCAGCAAAATTAACAGTAATTTAATAACACACTGGCACTGCGCATACAATATATTTACTTATTAAACACAGCCTTTTGTGATTCACAGAGCTATTGCACGACTTCAAGTGGCTGATCACACACACACACACACACACACACACACACACTGATCACTTGATGATTATCTAATCAAAATGACAAAAATATGTATTACTGTGAGGATAAAACATTTATTAAAATCAAATGCCCCTAATGCAAATAGATGGTAATACATTTTATTTTATTATTTGGGGAGGACTTGTGTGTTTTTTGTCACATTGTTCTAACTGCTCGAGGTTAGCTTTAATGTTAGCGTCCTCTCTGCCTGGTCTGCAAACATACTGCTGTTCTTTATTAATGCAGCATCTATTCAAGAAATTAATTTCTTTATAATGATATGACAACATGTACAGTATACATACCTTTTATTTGTTGGTATTTTAAATCTGCGTTGTTCAGCTCCGTGCAGTGTTCCGCTGCATTCAACATGCAGTCTCACGTGTCAAAACAACCACCACAAGGCATCAGTGATAGTTTTTATTTCACCTCTAGAGGCCGCTCTCATACTGTATTATGACAGCGTACGCTTCCCAGCCTCTCCAGCACCGGACACAACGGGGGGAAATTATCTGTGTGGATTTTTGCTGATAGCGAATAGTTCCAGAAATCGTTATCGTGCTATCAGCAAAACCGATATATCGGTTGACCTCTAGTCTGCAGAGATGTGCTGTTCAAACTGCTGGTAATCCATGGCCACTATGGTGATACAGGAGAGAGCACAAATTTGGCTAATCTTTCTGACAGGGTGAAAGAGGCTATTCTGGATGCACCGGTGGTTTCACAGGGGATATTTGGTTCAGCCCTGAGACGGATGAAGAAGAGGTGTGAGGAAAAGAAGAGGGATCTTTGCAGCTCTGTCTACCCAGAAAGACACAGACTGCGCCCCCTCCACCACCTCTGCAAACTTTCGTTCAAGACACAGCTCGTCCACCTCCTAGCTATCACATTCCTAGATGGCAGAGGCCACATGTGAGTGCAGCGGGTGAGAGTGGAGTTCCAGAGCAAAAATGTGTTTGGCCCAGGAAGAACTATCCACCTGCTCCAGCTCATCCCAATCAGGGAGCAAGGAGGAAGAAGAAGGCACCCTGATGATTCTTTCCTGTATGCTGGCTACCACCCTTCAGTTCTTCAGCATTCAAGAGGGAATGTGTTCCGGAGTTCCCAATTGTTATGTGTGGCAAAGGCCCGGGCAAGGGGTTGCAGAGCAGTGAAGAGGACAAGAGATGGTGCAGTGGTGCACATCCACCCACTTGCCAAAAGCACTTTACACTCTCAAAATATAATAAAGTTTAAAATTATGCAAAACAAAATGCCCTCAAAAATGATGAATGCTATAAGAACAGCCTCTTCCACAATGGAGAGACCTGTTTCGCAGGCACAGGGTGAGATTTTCATCCTCATCCAGAGCACCTGGCACTGTGGGCCTGGCCTGTGAGTGGTTCAATTTGAACGCAACTTGGTAGTGTTATTAGGACTTTACCGAATGCTATAGCATTGTCTACTAGATCTTTGTCCGGGTGGAAATGGGGTGTGTTTGAGAGTTGGTGTGCTGATAAACACAAGGTTCTCTATCAATGCTCAGTGGTGGTTATACTGTAATTTCTACAAGAATTGAAAGATGGGGGAAAGCATTCTCAACCATAAAAGTGTTTTTGGCAGCTGTATCATCATGTCATATAGGCTTTGATGCTAATACAGTAGGACAGCATCCTTTAGTGTGCTGCATTATGAAGGGTGCGCGTCACGCTCTCCCAGTTTCTAAACCACTTTCGCCCTCATGGGATTTAGCAGTGGTGCTTGATGCTATTTCAGGGCCTCCATTTGAGTCATTGGACAAAGTTGATTTCAAGATATTGTCATTTAAGATGGCACTATTGTTAGCATTAGCTTCAGCAAAATGAGTGAGTGAGATACAAACCCTGTATTCATGCCCAAAGTTATTCAATCTATTGTTCCTCTTGAACTCAGGGATTTTTATCCACCACCCTTTGCTTTGTTAGAACAGCAGAGGTTTAATGCATTATACCCAGTGCGTGCTCTGCGCATTTATACAGAGAACCATGGGCAGTGGTGGCTCAGCGGTTAAGGCTCTGGGTTACTGACCAGAAGGTCGGGGGTTCAAGCTCCAGCACCGCCAAGACACCACTGTGTGACCCTTGAGCAAGGCCCTTGATCCTATCTGCTCCAGAGGCTCAGAATCATGGCTGACCCTGCACTCTGAACCCAGCTTAGCTGGGATATGTGAAAAATAAATAATTTCACTATATATATACAGAAATGTATGTATAATATGTGACAATTGATCTATTTATTATTATTATTTTTAGAAGACTGAAAAATGAATGGAGAATTATCAGCTATTTGTTTCCTGGGTGAAACAACACAGGGGAAAGCTGCTCACCAAACAGCTTTTATCGCACTGAATAGTGGAAGCTATTTCTGTGGCATATTCCAGTAAGGGTCTTAATACCCAACTGGGTTGAGTGCATATTCTAAGAGGGGAATGTCTACATCATGGACTCTCTTTAAAGGGGTTTAGATTCAAGATATTTGTGAAGCGGCGAGCTGGTCTTTACCGCACACATTTGCAAGGTTTTATAAATTAGATGTGTCTGGGTTACAGCACAGACTTTAGAGCATGCAGTACTGAGTGTTGGCTCTTGAGCCTGCCAGGACTCTCCCAGCCCTGGATAGTTATGATGGTTGGCAGAGGGATTCGAAACAGGCTATCTGGCAATACAGGAGATAGGATATCCTATAGTGAGACACCAAAATGTATACTTGAAAGAGAACTATAGGTTACTTGTGTAACCGCGGTTCTCTGACAGCATTAAGTGAGGTGTCTCACCAGATCACCTTCTTTGCTGTGTGAAGCGAGGCAGAGCTGTGTTGTTTTGAAAAATGTAATGACGCTGTGTTGCCCCATTTATACTGGGAAGTGGAGCCTCCTCTTGACACAAGCGTCACTTTTGCCAGCCAATAAGTGCTGGCGTAATGTAATAGTGCTTCCAGGAATATGCAGATGGGGCTTATTCCATAGTGAGACACCTTTCTTAATGCTAATGCTTGTGAACCGTGGTTACACAAATAACCTATAGATTTCTCTGCTTTATTCAAATGAGGAACAAAAAATCGCCAATGAGCTGAAAGCAATAACGTCTGTCAGAAGTGCTTAAAACATGCCTTTAATGCTGGAGTTTCTGTTGGATGCTGTGCTTTAATAACAACATCATGTACGTTTCTGACTTCAAACAGACTTCAAATGATGATTGCATGCATGTGGCAATACTTGGGTAAGCAAAAGTGTAATAAATCAACACTGTTTGTGCATTGTGGGCATTCAAAATCTAAGCTGGCATCTTTCCAACTGTAATCGTGCATAAATAAGATTATATTATTGATCATATTTGTAAAACAATGATAGAAAAAAAACACACTGGCATTGCAAATTACAAACATGCCCCAAAGCGTCGAGCATATTGAGCTGGGGTGAGCAGAGTTTTTCCGCGCCAGTGGAAACGTAAACGCCTCTGATCGGCCATTGCTTTCATGCGCTCAACAGACATGACTGTGATTTTGAATAATATGTGTTTTTTAATTTTGTTTTATTAATAATGCATATGAAACAATTGTTTAATAAAGTTTATTTATGGTTTACACTTTTCATTCATAAATGTTTTTGGGGAAAATGTGATACGAAAATGTGTTAAAACATAACTGTTGAATATTAATGATTGCTGCAATAAATTCAGCATCTTGGTTTATTTCAAATTTTCTACCTGGTTCTTGGACCGACAGGTCTGGGTCTTGGTCTGGATCTGGGTTTCAAGGGATCTATTCTTGGACTGGGTCTTAGGTTGTCTTGTATTGGTCTGGGTCTTGACTACGCATCTGGTTTCCACTCAGAATTCTTTTGGAGAATGATGTGAACATTGTGTTGGATTCTCACTAGCATCGACATAAACATTGGGGAAAACAGGGTACTGTAGTGTTGTGAAATCTGTTGGAAAACAAAGATCGGGTGGTAAATGTTGGCATGTAAGAGCCATAAAATATATTTGTTGTGATATGAAAGGAAAAGTTCAGCCCAAAATGAGAACTTTACCATAGTTTACTCACCTTTATGTTGTTCCAAACCGGTATGACTTTCTTTCATGGAATGTTAGAAATTGTCTCAGTCACCATTCACTTTTATTGTATGTTAAAAATTAAAATGAATGGTGACTAAGGCTTTCAGTCCATAACATTTTGCTTTTTGTGTTCTTTGGAAAAAGGAAAGACATACAGGTTTATAGACTAAGGCATTTAAATTATTTATTATTTTTTTATTATCTTCTTTGTGATCACAGTTATGGAGGATTCTGAGACAAAGGAGTCTGTAAGATGGACAGAGATGACCAGAAGAACCCAGACCACAGATGATATCATCAACCCTTGCCTAACAGTCTCTGATGTGACTCAGAACAAGCTGAAAGAGACAGATGAGATGGACTTGGACACTGTTAAGCACAATTCAGAGAGCAGGAGCTCACAAGAGAGCTCTCAAAACAACATCAAGAGCCATAGTCTCTCATTAGATCAAGGTATTCCATATTGCAGTATTGTGCACTGTTATTTTGAACCGTTTTTCTATTTAAACATGCACTAGATGGACATCTTTGACCGTTGAGCTGCGTCTTGCCATGTTAAGAAAAAAAAATGTTCTGTTTTATTCGTTGAGCTTCATCTAGCTTTTTTTTTTTTAGCGCAAGAATGCATTCAGGTCTGAAAGGCCCCTAACATTTAGCACACTCTAGCATTCAACAATAATCTAAATAATACTTAAAGGGGTATTTTGTCGCCTACTGGCTAGTCCCATACCAAACATCAACATGAAAACATTCAAAACACATGCCTTTCACTGTTAGCATGGCATGTAGTTCATTGAACATTAACATAAATAATATTAAAGGGAGAGTTCAGCCAAAAATGTGACTCAAAAATCTCTTATCATTTACTCACCCTTATGTCTTCCCAAATGTGTATGGCTTTCTTTCTTCAGCAGAATACAAACAAAGATTTTTATAAGCAAATCTCTGATCTGTTGGTAGTTACAATGTAAGTGAATAGTGAGCAGACCTTTGGAGCTCCAAAAAATTACAAAAAGAAAACAGAAGTAATCTATAAGACTCCAGTGGTTAAAGGGATATCATAAGTGTGGGTGACAAATCACTATTTAAGTCCTTTTTGTATTCTAAATTAGTTAAAAAAGCACATAAGTATTGTTATGTTTCTTACCCACACCTATCATATCGCTTCTGAAGATATTGATATTTAAACACTGGAGTCATATGGATTAATTTATCTTTCCTTAAGTGATTTTTGGTGCTACAAAGTTCTGATCACCATTCATTTGCATGGCATGGATCTACTGAGCTGAGATTTTTTTCTAAAAATCTTTGTTTGTGTTCTGCTGAAGAAAGTCATGCTCATATGTGATGGCATGAGGTTGAGTAAATGATGAGAGAATTTACATTTTTTTATGAACTATCCCTTTAATATTAAAATGACTGAATGTACTCAAAACACAATAAGTTTAGCATGTATAAAACTCAAGTAATTAATATGCTACATAAATAAGATGGTTATTTAAAAAAGTACCATTCAAAAAAAGAACATTCCATAATGACTACATCATTTTGGTGTGTATAATAAAATAAACTCTCGAAAAACTTTCTCTTAAAGGCATAGTTACCTAAGAAATGTATGTTCTGCCATCATTTAATCTCCCATTTGTTGTTCTGAACCCGTAGTACTTTCTTCTGTGGAACACAAAAGGACATGTTGCCCTTACTCACCATTCACTTTCATTGTATAGAAAAATGCAATGAAAGTGAATGGTGACTGAAACTAACATTCTGCCAAACAGCTCTTTTTGTGTTCTTTCACGGAAGAAAGAAGGTCATGTAGGTTTTGAACAACATGGGTTGAATTGGGTGAAATTTCCCTTAAAAATAGATAAATCAGTGTAGGTTTGGATTTTTCTTATTGTTTCTCCATTTCTTTGCAGGCACTTTTTCTGGCCTTGTGCCATCTGGGCCCAGTCCTTTTCTTCTTGCTTCACTGCAGTCCCTTATTGAAGATGATAATCACATGCTCCTCCCTCATTCCTTACACCAGGTGTGTACTCTATAGGTTTGAAAAGGTTACTCACATATAAAGGCCATAGCAAAAAAAAAAACTCAAACAAAAGCTTCAAGTGCACGTAGAGTCATTTTTGTTTCCTTTAGAATAAAAGTTTGCATGTTTGTCAACCTCATCATCCATCACAAAATACACATTAATAAAACTGAAGACTGGCTTATCCAATCCATACTGTTAACCTGACAAATGCTCATGTGTACTCAGTGGATTGTGATAGATTGCTAAAATTATCGCAAGGGTAGCTAGAGGGTTCATGCTGTTCATTTCAGGCCTCTTGACTGTCATGAAGCAGTTAGTAGTAATATAGCCTTGATGGAATTATCATATTTTAAAGGCTTTCTGGTCTGTATAATTGAAGCAAGAACAAACTGTAGTGGGTTTGTGATCTAAATAGGGTGTTGTCTTGTTTTTGACCATTTTATAGGCTTTTCACTTTACTCTGCCTTAAAAGCTTAAAAAACACTCCATGCTAATTTAAAATCAGATCATTTAGCAAGACAAACAACCAAAACTGCTGTTGCTCACAGGAATCGTTTTTCTCTCTCCCCCCCTATGGTTATGTAGATTCAGAAAGTGGTCGAAAGTATTTTCGTTTATTTTTGCAAGAGGTCAAATTGCTTCTCACTGGCCCCATTAACACCTCATTTAAACGTGCATTTTTGGTGATCGGATCACAATCATCTAACACTTGACCACATTAAAAGCCAGGCTTAATGCACTCAAGATGCATTGTGATTGGATCACTGAAACCACATTCAAAGGTGATCAGGTATATATCCTGAAAGGCATGTTAATGCCGGGTGTAAAGGTGACTTGATATTTTAATTAGATAAAATCGACAGCATAGGGGAAATTTCAATACTTTTCCTTAGCTCTGTCTAATGTCTTAAGCACTGCTCTAAAAATAGGCGATCCATGTAAGATAATGCATCAGTGGGGCAAAAAGTAGGCCAATTATTTCATGTGTGTGACTTCTCCAGCCCAGGCTTAATGTCAGACCTGTTTGGCAGTGATGTTCACATGTGTTCCCTTAGCATTTTCTTCTGTTATGTGCTATATTAAAGATGTAGTTTTAACCCAAAAAATAAAAGACTCTCATCATTTGTGCATGACTTTCTTTCTTCTGCAGAACACAACCATATCTCAGTTCTGTTGGCCCATTTTGTGCAAGTGAAAAATGGCCTGAACTTTGAAGCTAAAGGCAGCATAAAAGTAATCCATATGACTGCAGTGGTTAAATCCATGTCTTCAGAAGTGATATGATAAGTGTAGGTGACAAACAGATCAATAGTTAAGTCCTTTTTACTATACATTTTCCTCCCTGCCTAGTAGGTGGTGATATGCACAAAGAATGCGAATCGGCAAAAACATAAGAAGAAAAACTCTTAGGAAATAAGAGCGCTTAGGAGAGCAGGTGAAAGTGAACATGTATTGTAAATAAACTTAAATAGACTAAAGTATTGATCTGTTTCTCACCCACACCTTTCATATTGCTCCTGAAGAAATGGCTTTAACCACTGTTGTATGATTTTATGTTGCCTTTATGTGATTATGTAGCTTCAAAATTCTGATAACATTCACTAACATTGAAAGGACTGCGATATTTTTCTATAAATATTTGTGTTCAGCAGAAGAAAGAAAATCATACCTATCTGGGATGGCATGAGGTTGAGTAAATTATGAGAGAATTTTCATTTTTGGGTAAACTATCCCTTTAAAAGATGGTCTTCACCATAGCAGCTTTTCTTGGTCAGTGAAGTAAAATGAATTCAAGACCCTAGATTCAGGTCTAACAGGAAATGCAGTCTTGATTGATGACCAAGTGGGAGTCTTTAAGCAGGACACTTGATAAAACCTGTCTTTGTGGCTTGGAGCAGAAATGGAAAGCAGATGTAATATTTTACTTGCTAATATTTTCCTTCTATTACAGATAGCAGAGGCCTACTTCCTTGAAAAGGATTGTATCCTTTTGCATTTAAAATTCACTACAGTCATTTTTTAGATGGATCGGTGTCTGTTTCCTCTTTGTCTTCCTTTTACTATCGCTAAGCGGTCCATATTGATGCTGTTGTCATAGTGACCAGGGCAAACTCATTAGGGTGTGTCCCCTTTGTAGATGTTTAGGGTGTTGCAGAAAAGGAAGAGTTTTTTGAAACAGGAAAAAGTAATTTGAAACAATGACAGTGAGATTTATTTAGCGAATGTAATGACTGTTAATAAACATGTTTTTTTTTTCACTTCTGGTCATCATACACCGATGAGCAACAACAATAAAACCACCTGCTTAATATTGTGTAGGTCCACCTCGTGCTGCCAAAACAGCGCCAACCTGCATCTCAGAATAGTACTCTGAGATGATATTCTTCGCACCACAATTGTACAGAGTGGTTATCTGAGTTTCCGTAGACTTTGTCAGTTCGAACCAGTCTGGCCATTCTCTGTTGACCCCTCTCATCAACAAGGCATTTCTGTCCACAGAACTGCCCCTCACTGGATGTTTTTTGTTTTTGGCACTATTCAGAGTAAATTCGAGAGACTGTTGTGCGTGAAAATCCCAGAAGATCAGCAGTTACTGAAATACTCAAACCAGCCCTTCTGGCACCAACAGACATGCCACGGTCCAAATCACTAAGATAACATTTTTTCCCCATTCTGATGGTTGATAACTGTGAACAATAACTGAAGCTCAGTTATGGCTGATTAGATAATCGCATGGATGATTGTTGGTGCCAGAAAAAAACATCCAGTGAGCAGCAGTTCTGCAGATGTAAATGCCTTGTTGATGAGAGAGGTCAACAGAGACTGGCCAGACTGGTTCAAACTGACAAAGTCTTCAGTAACTCAGATAACCACTCTGTACAATTGTGGTGAGAAGAATAGCATCTCAGAATACTATTCTGAGATGCAGGTTGGCGCTGATTTGACTGCACAAGGTGGACCTACTAAATATTAGGCAGGAGGTTTTAATGTTGTGACTGATCGGTTATACCCTGACTTTATAAAGTAACATGATGATCATAATGATATACTGATCCAGTTGGTATTATTGTCATTTTATAGTTTTACATTCTAAGTGTTGGTTTCTTTAAGCCATGAACTGTCTCAGATCAGTGGGCAGTGGAGTTTCTCCAACTAGAGAAGCTGTACCATGAAAGACTACTGTCTAATCTGGCCTCTATAGAGGAGCAATGGGGTAAGAGCCATGCTTAAAACATCTTAAACCAGCCTAAGCCTGTTTGCTGGCCTCCTATGTCACAGTCTGGCCTGACTGTGACTCCCCTGACTGTCTGTGTGTTTCTATAGTAACGCTGGTTGCATAGCTCCTTTAACAGATCTGCAGCACCTGTGTCCCTTAATTTTCTTCATTTAAATTCTCCTCTGCTTCGTGTTCAATGCTTATTTGTTTTGTTTTGTGAGTTTGTGTTTGTTGTTCCCTGTCTTGTCGGTTTCCTGTGCCTGAAGATTCTCCGGTTGGTTAGATTCGTACTCATATTCTGTTTCTATTGCTTTAGTGCCTTGTGGCCAAGTTTATGTTGATCATTTTTCTCCATCGTGAGATTTTTTTTTGTATTGTGTCTTTCTGTTAAATAAAACGTATTTTGCCTCCATTTCTGCGTTTGGGTCCTTCATCTCTGCAACACTACTGTGACATCCTAGTTTAGGCTGATTTACGCTGTTTTCAGTAGAGAGTTATGATCTTTGAAAAGCTATTGCTAAAATAACTTTAACCAAGGGAGGTCACATTGTTTGCCTGTAATAGGATTTCCTTAGTTATTGTTTTATCTTATAAAGATGAGACCCCTCTTATAAATAGGACAAATTAGTTCTAATTTTAATGACCAGTTTCATCCTTTAAAAGTAAACAGCAGTGTTATGGTTTGATCTCAGGAAACTGCTCGTTTCCTAACTGTGCTCCATTGCCCAGACCACATGCGACTCTCTCTGTTACTCCACTGATATCACTGAAGCACAGAGGTCAAACTTTCCCTCCCTCCCCCCACCTTATCTGATTAACTGTCAACAAGACCTAACTGTGTAAAGTGAAACTTGAAGAATGTCTCATAGCTATTGTAGATAATGGTTGTTTTGGTATGATATTTTTTTTTCTATTTTTTTTTCAGGGACTGATTAGAGAACTCATGTATTTCAACCACTGCCATGTGTTTTATGTGTATATTCAAGTGTGTTTTTGTGGTTTTGGGTGTATTTGTGAGCGAGAAAGAAAAAGAGACTAAGTCCAAACATTAACAAGCCTCAAATCCATATGTTTGGTTTCAGAGTCCCAGTGTAGGTTTGGTGTCCAAACCAAAAGTAACTCCCCTTTAAACGCTAATGGAATGGACAGAGAGAGAGAGCATATGGAATCGTTGAGTCATATCTGCAGAACACATCAGAGGTAAGACTGTGTGTCAACTTGTAAGTCATAGACAAGGGTTGTCCATACCGAAGATTTAGTGCTTTATAAAATTAATATAACAATTATTTTGTAGAGGTGTATCTTTCTCATGAATATTTAAATATTTTACTATTCTCCGTAAAGCACCTTGACAAGCTATTCAACACATTTTGTTTGTATAGCACTTTGTAATCTTTCCAAATAAACTTTACAGAAAAAAAATATTTAGAGAAATACAGAAAGCTACATTAAGAAAATTGGTAACATGCAATTGTTACCTCAAGGATCTGTTTCTATTAATTCAACCCCTAAAAAATACTTTGTTGGTTTAACCTAATATACAGGTTGATTTAGTCAGATGAAACATAATTTTTGGCTTAAATAAAACCATTTAATTAAGATGTTACCACATAAAGAACTTTCTGTGGTACTGACAACATTAGAGTGTACCTTTTAAAGATGCTATATGCAAAATACACTATTATAATTTACACAATTCACCTCACAGTCAAATCTTAAAAAAAAAAGGATTTGTTGTTTTAAGTTGTTTTATTCGAGGGCCGCATTCTTAATTTTTTATGATATCTAAATATATATATATATTTGGAGTAAATTCTAGAGACTGTTGTGTGTGAAAATCCCAAGAGATCAGCAGTTACAGAAATACTTAAACTAGCCCATCTGGCACCAACAATCATGCCGTGGTCCAAATCACAGAGATCACACTTTTTCTCCATTCTGATGGTTGATGTGAACAATAACTGAATCTCCTGCCCATATCCGCATGATTTTTTGCACTGCACTGCTGCCACATGATTGGCTGATTAGATAATCGCATGGATGATTGTTGGTGTCAGATGGGCTGATGTGAGTATTTTTGTAACTGCTGATCTACTGGGATTTTCACACACAACAGTCTCTAATATTTACTCAGAATGGTGCCAAAAACAAAAACAATCCAGTGAGTTATGCATATGGAAATGCTTGTTCATAAGAGAGTTCAACAGAGAATGGCAAGACTGATTTGAACATGCAAAGTCTACGTTATATAATATATATAATTATATATACAGTTGAAGTCACAAATTTACATACACCTTTGCCAAATACATTTATACTTAAACTTAACATTAAACTTCACAATTTCTGACATTTAATCATGGAAAACATTCCCTGTCTTAGGTCAGTTATGATCACTACTTTATTTTAAGAATGTGAAAGGTCAGAATAATAGTAGAGAGAATTATATTATCTCTCTCTTTTATTTATTTTATCACATTTCCAGTGGGTCAGAAGTTTACATACACGTTGTGTTTAGTATTTGGTAGCATTGCCTTTAAATTGTTTTATTTGTGCAAATATTTTGGGTAGCCTTCCACAAGCTTCTAACAATAAGTTGCTGGAATTTTGGCCCATTCCTCCAGACAGAACTGGTGTTACTGAGTCAGGTTTGTAACCCTCCTTGCTCACACACACTTTTTCAGTTCTGCCCACAAATTCAGACTGTGGTCAGTGCTTTGTGATGGCCACTCCATTACCTTGACTTTTGTCCTTATGGAGGTATGCTTGGGATCATTGTCCATTTGGAAGATACATTTGCGACCGAGCTTTAACTTCCTGATGATGTCTTGAAATTTTACTTCAATATATCCACATAATTTTCCTTCCTCATGATGCCATCTATTTTGTGAAGTGCACCAGTCCCTCCTGCAGCAAAGCGCCCCCACAACATGATTCTGCCACTTCCATGCTTCACGGTTGAGATGGTGTTCTTCGGCTTGCAAGCCTCACCCTTTTTCCTCCAAACATAACGATGGTCATTATGGCCAAACAGTTACATGTTTCATCAGACCAGAGGACATTTCTCCAAAAAGTAAGATCTTTGTCCTCAATTGCACTTTCAAACTGTAGTCTGGCTTTTGTATGGTGGTTTTGGGGCATTGGTTTCTTCCTTGCTGAGCAGCCTTTCAGGTTATGTCGATGTAGGACTCGTTTTACTGTGGATATAGATACTAGTCTACCTGTTTCCTCAAGAATCTTCACAAGGTCCTTTGCTGTTGTTCTGGGATTGATTTGCACTTTTCCATCAAAATATGTTCATCTATATGAGACAGGATGCATCTCCTTCCTGATCGGTATGATGGCTGCGTGATCCCATGGTGTTTATTCTTGCATACTATTGTCTGTACAGGTGAAAGTGGTACCTTTAGGCATTTGGAAATTTCTCCCAAGAATGAACCAGATTTGTGGAGGTCTACAGTTTTTTTTTTCTGAGGTCTTGGCTGATTTCTTTTGATTTTCCCTTGATTTCAAGCAAAGAGGCACTGAGTATAAAGGTAGGCCTTAAAAAAATACATCCACAGGTACACCTCCAATTAGCCTAGCAGAAGCTAAATTAGGCTTGACATAATTTTCTGTAATTTTCCAAGCTGCTTAAAGACACAGTTAACTTTGTGTATGTAAACTTCTGACCTACTGTAATTGTGATATAGTCAATTAAATGTGAAACAATCTGTCTGTAAACAGTTGTTGAAAAAATTACTCATGTCATGCCCAAAGTAGACGTCCTAAATGACTTGCCAAAACTATAATTTGCTAATATTAAATCTGTGGAGTGTTTAAAAAATGAGTTTTAATGACCAACCTACGTGTATGTAAACTTCTGACTTCAACTGTGTATTTAAGTTTAAATTTTTATAGTAAGAATGTTGAAATGTTCGTTAACAGGATAGTTCACCTAAAAATGAAAATTCTCTCATCGTTTACTCCCATTACATATTACATGCCATTTCAGATATGTATAACCTTCTTTTTTCTGCTGAAGACAAAGTATCTCAGCTCTGTGGATGAGAGACAGACCAATATTTAATTCCTTGGCTTTTACTATACATCTGCACTAAACTAAACAGGTGCCACATGTTACTTACAGATGAGAAAGTGGAGATTTATAGTAAAAAAAGAAATAAAAAATATTGATCTTTTTCTTACCCACACACACCTATCAATTAATCTCTGAAGACATGGATTTAACCACTGGATTATTATGAATTACTTTTTATGCTGCCTTTTATGCGTTTTTTGGAGATTCAAAGTTCTGTTCACCATTCAATTGCATTGTCCTACAGATTTTAAATATTCTTCTAAAAAACTTAATTTGTGTTCTGCAGAAGAAAGTCATACACATATGGGATGGCATGAGGGTGAATAAATGATGAGAGAATTTTATTATTTAGGTCAACTATTCCTTTTTAGTAATGATTTTAGACAAGAGACAGGGTTAACATATGGGCTAAAGCCCAGGGGCCTTCAACTCCCATGAGGCCCACCGGGAGGAGCGTGTTTAAGCGGTTTCAGCAGGAGACGCGGTTGTTGACATGGTGACAGTCTGCAAGCATTAAAGGTGACTGTGTAGTGCTTGTTCAATGCACAGCAGTTTTAACATTTATGGATTGACCCCATTCACTTCCACTGTATGAAAATATCTCACTGTGATGCAGATTTTTGCTATTTTTTTGTCAACTTTATGCCACAAATGCTGTTGATTGAGCTTAACGTTTATTGAACCAGGAATATTCCTTTATTAATTTAAATTTGACAAAAACTATTTTGTTTTTCTTTCAGACCTAATCTCCCTGCAGAAGAGGTAAAACATAAGAATTAAATTCCCCCCAAAAGCTTACTGTGTTCATTTAGTTTGTTTCAGTGAGTCCGTTTTAAAATAGACTGTCATTGCAGAAAATGTTACAAAAAAGCCCACCCCATGTGACAGAACATAGAGGCTCAAAACAAGAACAAGCTTTAGTCAACTCAAGCGGGAGAGAAAACCGGGTGGATGACTCAAGCTCATGGCTAGAAGCCAAACAGGTGCCAGAAGAAGACTGTGAAGAGAATGAAGAGGAGGATGAGGAAGATCTTGAGGCCGATGAGTGCTGGAATGAGGATCTGCAGGAGGAGATAGAGATTGGTGGCCAGGGTCCTGTGGATGAGCTGGCCAAACTCATTCAGGTAGAGGAGGTAAGACAAATCACTCTGTAGGAGTGTTGTTAATCTCTTACAAATTACCATCTGCCCTTAGGAAAGAACAGCATGCTGAGACACCATCCGTCTGCTTCACACTCTCCAAATCAATCTCTTTCTGAATGATTTGTACTGTTTAGAGCCTAAATGTTCAATGTATTAAACAAATAGTTTATACACCCAAAATGAAAAATCATTCATGTTGTTCCAAATCCAAACTTAATTTTTTTGTGCAGAACACAAAAGGAGAATTGTGCTGGTCACCCATGCCCATGTGGACTGAGGCTTTTAAAGCTATTCAACAATAGTAATGGTACAATAACACAATTTAATCATTATTTATTGTGTCAAATTATGGTGTCATCGTAAACTGTCACTTTTTGCTTTTCTGCAAATTATCCTAAACATTCCTACATCATAAAGGCTCTCTTGAACGGGAAATGATTTATACTCACATAAATGACATAGGCCTACTGAAGTGGAAAGTTATACAATATATACTGCATAAAAACATTTAAATGAACTATAATTGGCCACTGTTAGACAGATGGTATGGTTAAAGTAAGGGTCACTGTTAGGAATTATATTATTGCATTTGACATGAAGCTGGATCATCATATTATACTATGACAGTAGCATACTTTATCTAGCAAGATGAATCAAAATCATTTTAATTATTGTATATACAGTCAAAAACTGGGAACTTGCTAATTCAGTGCTAGTCAGCTGTGGCTTGTGAATCTTCACACTCGATATACAGTGCATTCAGAAAGTATTCAGACCCCTTAATTTTTTTTTGACTTATGCTAAAATGCTTTAAATTATTATTTTTCTTCACATCAATCTCCTCTCCATACCCCATAATGACAAAGCAAAAACCAGATTTTCGATAACTTTACAAATTTATTAAAAAGAAAACTATTTAATCACATTGACATAAGTATTCAGACCCTTAACTCAGCACATTGAAGCACCTTTGGTAGTGATTACAGCCTCAAGTATTTGTGAGGTATGAGGCGACAAGCTTTGGACAACTGGATTTGGGGATTTTCTGCCATTATTCTCTGCCGATCCTCTCAAGCTCTGTCAGGATGGATGGGGACTGTCAGTGGACAGCCATTTTCAGGTCTCTCCAGAGATGTTCAATTGGGTTCAAGTCAGGGCTCTGGCTGGGCCCCTCAAGGACATTCACAGAGTTGTCCCAAAGCCACACTTGCATTGTTTTGGCTGTGTGCTTAGGGTCATTGTCCTGTTGGAAGGTGAACCTTTGGCCCAGTCTGAGGTCTTGAGCGCTCCGGACCAGGTTTTCATTAAGGATATCTCCGTATTTTTTTGTGTTCAGCTTTCCTTCAACGCTGACCAGCCACACACCCCCCCCCCCCCCCCCCCCCCACTCCCTGCAGCTGAAAAACACCCCCACAGCATGATGCTACCTCCAGCATGCTTCTCCATTGGGTGGCATTGCGCTGATAATGAGCTGTGCCTGGTTTCCTCCAGATATGATGCTTGGAATTGAGGCCAGACAGTTCAATCTTCATTTCATCAGACCAGAGAATCTTGTTTCTCACAATCTGTGAGTCCTTTAGGCACCTTTTTGTGTCTTGTACTGAGGAGAGGCTTTCGTCTAGCCACACTGCCATAAAGCCCAGATCAGTGGAGTGTTGCAGTGATGGTTGTCCTTCTGTAAGGTGGACTTCAATCAAAATGTAGAAACATCTCAAAGATGATCCAGAGAAATGGGATGCAATGTTCTGAAACAGTATACTATTGCTTGGCAGTTTAGAACTTCTTTTTATCCCTGAACAAAGAATGAAAAGGAACTTCTCTGGAAGTATATGGAGGCCTTTAATCACTGTGACTGGATCGAGTGAATCGAATGAATGAATGAATCATGAATCAGACCGATTTTGGTTGGGTGCATTCCCATCCATATTCATCATAGACCGTTTACACCTGGTATTAAGCAGCGTCAAAAGTGACCACTTATGATAGGATTTGGAGGGGAGGGGCTCTGTTTCATGACTACAAACATCAATCAATATGTCAGTGTGTTACTGCATGATAATAAATTGCAAAAAAGTCAGAAAAGACAAAGAAAGCGAAATAAATACATTTCTCCATGATGCAGCTGAAAATTAATCTAAGCACAAACGCAACATTTCGAGCAGAATTGTCCATTATTTTAGTGAATTATCTGTGTTTACCTGAGCTGCAGATGTTCTTGCTTCTCATAAGCCCCTGCATGCTGATTTCAGACACACTGAAGAAGATTAGGAAAATTCTTGTTTTTGTTTGTGTTTCTGCTTTTTTTTCAGATCAGAGAGTTATTTCCTTTGAAACCACTCATAACCAGCAACGTTTAAACTCTTGTTTTAACGAAAAGGTTGACTGAAAAGTAAGGGATGGTGCATTACTGCTGCAGAGATGCATTCAGGACGGATTACTGTTTACATCTCAAATGCGATGGGGTCATGTGTTTTTGACCACATTCGTTGGGGTTTTTGTGTTCTGTTCATAAAACGTTTTAGACCCCGTTTAGACCCGTATTTAGCGCTGACCAAAGGTGATCTGATCACCAAAAATGCATCATAATACCAGGTGTAAGAGGGGTCTTAATTGCATGGAGAAAACAGACCAGTTCCATTCTTTAGAATATTTTCTGTTGTGAAAGACATATGGTTGTGGAACAACATTAGGGTAAGCAAATAATGACATAAATGTCCATTTTGAGTGAACTAATCATTCAATATTGGTCTTCAAATTATGGCTGGGCGATATGTAGAATATTAATAATAATGATATTTACCAATTTCGTGAATATCACAATTATTTTAATGTGTTTTATTTGGCCATTAAGTTTCATAAATAGTACATCAGTAAACAAATTTCACGATCCTTCAGGGCTGCACAATTAATCAAAATAAAATCAAAATGGCAAATTGGTCATGTGTGATTATTAATCCACAAAAGACTATGATTTAAAGACAGATAAACATGATCCGTGAGTGATTCAGCACAAACAAGTGACACACTGATCTGTGTGCATGCACATGGCGGCACTCTCAGATCAGTTCACGTGCATTGTGAATTCAAAGTAATGCAGGATCAAGCATTCGTTCAATTCCAAACATTAGTAACGGTTATAGGTTATTATACAAATCTACAAACGCGGCACAGAATAACAGAAAAGGAGGAAATTACAGCGTTTTAAGAAATGGGTAACATCGCAAACAAATGTCAAATACACATTGCCCTTTCTGTGCCGAATAAAAGCTCCTTGTGAAGTTGAATACGACAGTACTTTCGGTGTCAAAATAAAAGCCCCAGGTAAATGTGAAGTAAACAAGGCAGACATATATTATTTTTGTATAATGCAAATCTAATTATTAGAATAATAATGATAATTCAGAATTATATGATAATAATCAACCTGTGCCTCGTTTCCCAATTACGATGGATCTTAGTGGTTAAGATTGTTTTCAACAAGCAATTTTACGAACGTTCATAATTTTTTATGTGCATTTCCCAAAACTGCACTTAACATGAACGTGCGAGGATGTGCTTTAAGTGCTACTTAAGAGAAACGCTGGCCATAAACGTGAAGAGCTGAAATGGGACTGTGAACGCTCGTCATTGAAACTTCATTATATTTGTGCGTAACTTTAAAAACATTTGTAATTTAGCTTGCTAAAAATAAAAAATATATATTTTCTTAAATGTACGACTTAATTCACCTCATAAATTGCATTTTGTTTTGCAATCGTTTTGTGCTGAACAATACATTTATTTTACACAATCATTGCTTCATTCATCAGATTATTAATTATTTTGTTTTCAAAATTTGCTCTGTGGGTTGAGATTAAAGCTTCCGGGATCTGTGAAGACAGCGGAGACCCTGTGTATGGTCCTGCTAATGACAACAAGCATTAATTGAATATAACGTGGTTCACTGTGTTTTTGCGGAGCGCAAAATAAGGAGACGCGTGGCAGCTGCGATTTAGGGACATTTACCAATCAGAGGGAGATTTACTCTTATCTCCCAAAAATTGATAACGGTAACAGCATTATACACAACATGTGCGGTACTACACGTGTGGTGCGGGTGAGAGGAAGAGGAGATGAGGATGAGGAGCTAATATACTGTACGGACGATTTTCATGCACAGCAGCAAGTTATTGACTTGTATCCTTCTCTCTCTGATTGTAATTTTTTACAGTTTTCTGCAACAATCATGCCACCACTTTGTTGTTACCAACTAAACACAAATAACTATTTATTATTATTATTATTAGCCTTGTCGGTTGAAATTATAATTAAAAAAAATATATGTATAGGCCTACTGATATTAAATGAGCATAAAGTGTAGCAACAAGGTCCTGACGTGTCCCGTAATAATTTAGTATTATGCAATGTCCAACTAGGGTTTAAAATCAATCAGTGAAGTAATTTTGCACACCTTGTTCATTCACAAAAACGTATTAGTAAAAACATTTGAAGGCAAATAATGCGTTTTAATAAGCTACTATGTATCATTGTGTATGAAATATAAATATTAAGTGCATCGATTAAATTGATTGAATTTCATTCTCCCTTATTGTAATATAATGAAAGATTAATTATAAGATTTTTATTTAATGTCTTGAAAATATTTTATCTACTTGGCTACAATTGCTGTTTGGATTAAATGATGGTTCCTCTGATTAAACCCCCCCCAATTTTGAGCCATTTTAGAGCAAATACATAATTATCGAGATATGAGAAATATAACTTTTTAAGACATATTGTCCAGCCCAACTTAAAATAAATGTATGCCATTGTAAAATAGCATATGGGACTTTCTTCTAATTTGCAGGCCACATTGCATAGCTGCTGGGTTTTATTCTGCTTTGGAAAATCAAAATACTGTGATGTCATCTGCAGCATTATGGCAGCCAGCTGCAGCAATTTGCTGAAAAAGTGTTCAGGGAGTGTATGGTTTCCGAAGCTGCAGGGTGTGGTTTTCTTAAATAGCACTCCAATTGCATAAGCCTTCACCAGAACTGCACCGTACAGACATTATGAAACATTTTAGAGTTCATTTGACTTTTTCATTGTTCAAAACTCAGACATACATGACAAATGAGTGACCATTACATGATTTGTTTGTTTATTTGTTGCACAAAATTGTTGGGGCTATTTTTTATTTTTTTGTAATTTGAAGACACTTATCTCTCAGCACTTCTGTTCTGGACCCCCAAAACTGATATAAAAAAGACTCTAATACATGACTTTCAACACTATAATAATGAGTATTAGAAAAAAAAAATCATGTAAACAAAACATGATGAATAAGCCATGGTGTGATCAGAATATCGATGTTCATTATACTGTTGAAGATGATGACCCCATGTGGCTCATGGTAGTTATTGCATGATGGCAAAGAATTGCTACTTGGCAATTGCATGCTCCTGAAGACACCATGAACTCAACATTGGACTTTTGTGGATTTAATGTCCATTAGTTTATTATTATTGTTTATGTTTACTAGATTTAAGGCCATCTGGGTAGAATACTTCTGAATTGTCATCTGGTAGTACTGATTACAAACTACATGTCTAAAATTTTAGTTAGTATAACATAATCACACTTTATTTTACAGTACTGGTCTACATTTACTTACCATATAATTACAACAACTACAGGAATTACTAGGTACAAACCAAAACCTCAACCCTAATTATATTGACCAAATATTACTCAGTACTTGGGAAGTACACTGTAAGTATACTGAAAGTACACGTACTGTAAAATAAAGTGCAACCACGTAATCTCTTGCATTATTAATTTTAATAATCTAATCTATTTGTCTGTTTCTGAGGGAAATTAAAAGGCACATATATTTTTCTCTCCAGCAAATTTGCCGTTACAAATGCCATCCATGTGTGGTAACAGACCTGGGCCTCTTTTCCCAAAAATGGTTGATCTTGGTGGTTAAGAATGTTTTCTATGAGCGATTTTACGAATGTTCGTTATTTTTTATGGGCATTTCCCAAAACTGCATTTAACATGAACGCGCTACTTAAGAGTGTCGCTGTCTGACTGAGTGACAGTGCTGAAATATGAACATTCTACTGCTTGTCATTGTAACTTCATTATATTATTATCCGTAACTATAAACATTTGCAAATTACCTTGGAAATGTTTGAAGTTATTTTCTTAAATATTCAACCTAATTAGCTACATAATTGCATATTGTTTTACAATAATTTTGTGCAGAGCGATCTTTATCATTTACACAAACAGGTAAATGACAAATTTCCATAATCAGGTATGCATTTGTAATAATTCATTTTCACAAACTGCTCTTTTGGTCGATATGAAAGCTTCCCGGATCAATGAAGCCAGTGGACGCCCTGTGTATGATCGAGCTAATGACAAGCAGTAATTGAATATAACAAGGTTCACCGTGTGGCGGAGCACAACCTATAGAGACGCGTGGAAGCTGCGCTTTAGGGATATTCACCAATAAAGCGTAAGTCTGCTCTTTACTCCCAAAAGTGATAACGCTAGCAGCAATGCTACACAACATGTAGTGCAGGCAAGAGCGCCCTTGGGTTCCAGAGAGGAAAAGGAGATGAGGACGATGAGCCAATATTCGGGCGATTTTCATGCAAGGAAGCAATTCATTGACTTTTTTTCTTCTCTGTCTGATTTTATACAAATGTAAGCAAAACTCATGCCACAAATACAATAATGTTTTATATTTACTTATTAATCTATTCACAATTTACATGGACTATCTTTTTTTCTTTTCTTTTTTTTATCATTATTATCATCAGGTTTTTCTGTGAAAATAAAAATAAATAAACAGGTATCATGATATCAGCTGTAGGTATTTATATTGTATTAAGTGTAATTTCGTGATGATCCTGCAGGTGTCTGCATAAGTCTGTGTCCTTACAATGCTCTCGCTGTAGGAGTAGTCCAGAGCCCTTGTAAATCTACAAGCATTTTCAAGTACTACTTAAATTAAGATGGCTTTGGGAAATGGGCCACACAACTAAGATGAATCGTAAAATGGATTCTGTGATCTAATTAGACTTTCGATGCTTTTGGGAAAAGCAGCCCTAAACCAGTTATATGTATCAACGTCACAAAATTGTATCTGATTATAAGTATTTATAATGTAATTAGAATGACATGGTTTTTTTTAAAATCCAGATTACATGTAGTCTATTACTACCCAGCATTCTCTTTATGTGCACTCCTAAAAATTGACAATTAATTTTTAGTAGATACACATTTAAAAAATACAGTCTGTCTCTTCAGAGTAAAAACACTCAGGGTGCAGTAGCAAGTAGCAAACCATGGTTCATGGCTGTGAAATAAACTTAAGCCTAATTGCTATTTAGAAAGAAAAGAGACAAGCCCTTCGATGTCTTGCTCAAACTTTAAGTTTCAAGAGGATATTGTGTCTTTATAAATGGATCAACACCCAGAATTTTCTGATTTGCACAGTTCTGATCACAATTTGTACTGTCTATTTAAAAAAAAAAAATCACTCTTTATGTCTGTGATCTCTCTAGATGTTTCCCTCGGATGGCTTAGTATCTATTTTAAAGAAGAGAGTTTGTGTGAGAGGAGCAGAGAGTCTTAATTCTGCTCCAGACAAAGATTTGACTAAGCGCAAAGTCCGCTTCAGAGAGCCCGACGATGCCTTCGATCAAGGTACTATTTCACCACATTTTTGTGTACAAATGGTCACACAATAGCTTTATATATTCAAATATCTCTTGCATTAAATTGAAAATGATTAGCTCTAATTCCTTTCTCATGCATACAGATGAGTCGACTACAAAATCTTGCCTCGTCCTTCTACTCTTGTGTCTGATTACCGTGGTAATAAGCATGGGTGGGACTGCTCTTTATTGCCTCCTTGGAGGGGCGTACTCAAATGTGTGTGTCGACTTCTCTCATAATGTACACTTTTACTTTGGAACTATACAACGAGGAGTGGACGCTCTCACACAATGGCTCTCGTCTGGTGCATCATAGTAGTTTTTTTCTGCCTTAAATGGATCTCTTTCTTTACATTGTAATTTCTTTGGACTGTCACTGGGCAGACAACAGCATTCATCTGAGATTATTATGCACTAATGCACATTACCAGTCTGGCCTTAAAGGGATAGTTTACCCAAAAATGAAACTTCTCCCATCATTTCACTCATCACTTCACTCATCCTTATGTCTTCCCAGATGTGTATGACTTTCTGTCTTCTGCAAAACACAAACAAAACACAAAACATTTTTAAAAGAATGTTTCAACTATGTTGGCCTCACAATGCAAGTGAATGGTGACTAAAACTTTGATGGACCAAAAGGCAGTATAAAAGTAATCCATAAGACTCCAGTGGTTAAATCCAAATCTTCTGAAGCAAGATGATAGGTGTGGGTGAGAAAAAGATCAGTATCTACACTTTCACATTCAGTTAACTACTGTTTGGGGCTGGTCAAAGGTTGCGATTGAGAGTAAAAAAGGACAAATATTTATCTGTTTCTAAACCATACCTTTCATATTGCTTCAGAAGACATTGATTTAACCACTGGAGTTGTATGGATTACTTTTATGCCTTTTAAAATAATCTTTGGACCTTCTGAGTTCTGATCACCATTCACTTGTGTTGTAAGGACCTACAGAGTTGAGGTATTCTTCTAAAATCTTCATTTGTGTTCTGCAGAAGAAAGAAAGTCATACACATTTGGGATGGTATTAGTGTGAGTAATTGATGAGAGAATTTTCATTTTTGGGTGAACTATCCCTTTAATAAATGTTTCTGTACAAAGCCTTAACAAATCACACACAGCTTCCTTATGTATAAGAAGGCTAAGATACTTGATATTGGTATTAAATCAGGCTTAGAAGAGTTGATCTTAACATATCAGTGCCATTCCTATGCAAATTAACTACAAAAAAGAACTGCCCCTAGAGCCACAAAACTCTTAAACTCCAAACACTACATCCCATGCTTTTATGTATTTACATTTTTTATTTTAAGTTTGAGTCTGATTTGGCAATTTTCATTAGTGCTATAACCACTGAATCTAAGATATCTACATTTTTAAGACAAGATAGTTGTATGTAGCATCTTTAACTCATGGCACGTCAACACAGTTGGCGTTATATTTGACAATTCAAAGCACACACCTAATAGCACTTGACAAGCCTAAATAGTTATTGTACAATAATGATGATCCGTTCTAAGTTGATTCTGTCAATTCTGTGTGTTGCTACATCACTTCCTCTGTGGTCTAGTGGATTAAATGAGGAAAACTCTATGGCCGTATGAAAACCAACAAGTAGTCTTTTTTATTATCTAGATACAAACATGTTTTAAACAATCAAACTGAGTGTGAGACTTTGTGTAATCAATTAGAGGGTCTTTAAAGGGATAGTTCACCAAAAATGAAATAATTTACTCACCCTCATGTTGTTCCAAAAAGAAATGTTAGACAGAATAACAGCCTCAGTCACCTTTCACTTTTCATTTGATCTTTTTTAATACAGAGATGTAATTAAAGAGACATTTTTAACTGTCCCTTTAAATTTGAAACCTTTTAGTGTTATGAACAGAATAACACCTGTTACGTGGTATATTTTCTTGCTTCCTTTTCCAAAATAACACATATCTCTGAATTATTACTGGGAATTTTTTGCATATTAAAAGTCATGATAGGCTTGTACTGTAACTCTACATATGACAATAGTAGAATGGACCTCTTAATGGATGAATACAGTAGATGGTACACCAGGAAAAGGAATTGGCTCACATAATAAATGGTACAATGGTACATGGTCATTTAGGAGCCTTCCTCTTGGAAACCATTGTGTTACTCCACAGACTGACTTATAGATAACTTCATTTTAGAATCTAAAGAAAAAAGCCTCTAACAATGAAGCATTAAGATGTACAAAGCGAATAAATGTAGAATTATTGTGAAACTTTCATGATCATTGCATTGTCATCATTGCTGTTTATGCCAAAATTTCAATATGCTTACATTTTCCAATGTGAATTATTATCATCATCATCATCATCATCATCATCATCATAAAAAAAAAGCATTTCTTTAGGAGATAATATGAATTTGATTGATATATTAAAACCTGGTCAATCACATTCATGCAGACATTAGAATCCCCTTTATTGATATCAATCTTCAGATATATTTACTTATATATGTAATATACTGATGGACCAACAAATTCTAAATGTGCAGCAAAGTAAACCTAATGTTCTTACCCTACATTGCATTACCATTGACTCTCGATTAGCAGCTTTCCAGCACAGGATGTATTCTTCCACAATGTGTGACAGAACTTCTATATTCAAACAATTGTAAAACAGGATTTATGATTGAGCATTGTGAAATTTTGCATTGTAAAATTATCCCCAAAATTACTCTTTATTAATTCCCTAACAAAAAGGACCATGATATTACCATGCTGTTTGGACCTGTACTAAGATAGTACCATGGTTTTATTTGAAGTACTAAAAACAATAGTATATGAATATATATATATATATATTATACATTACTACCTTCTGATGCCATCATTTTACCATGGTACTTTTTTAAGGGTAATCGGAATCACAACACACCTGGGTTTATTTATAATTGGACAAAGGTTTTTTTTTTTGTTTAGGTTTACATTGTAATGGCCTGTACTGTCATGCCTTGACATGAGGTAGTTAGACTAAAGGATTAGACCAGCTTTAGCAGATTTTGTTTTGGCTTTTTCTGTTGAGATTATCCGATGGGATTACAGTATTTGTGAATATTGTTGATTAAAGGCATAATGTTTGGTCAATCCCATCATAATCTGAAATTGCCTGTTCTGGTAATTGAGAATGTTAAAACAATGCATTAGGTTATAGGGTAAACGTTTACAGTGTTAAACAACATTTTGTACATTATGTCCTACAAGCCCATAAAAGTAATACATTTATGCTAAAATACCTGTGATAAGATACGTATTTCAATTTGGATTTTTTAATTTATTATTATTTGTAAGTAATTATTTTGATTATTTTACCAATGTGTGGGTAAAGGACAACGGCAGATTACTAAATGTTTGAGAAACTTAGCAGACATAGGAAGCAACTGAAGTATTATTCAATATATCTAACTACTGTATATTAAATGTATTATATTAAATCAACTGTATATTATACAAAAATAAAATAAAAATTTTGGGCTGCTAGAGAGGAGATTGTTTTTACTGCAAAATATAGATAACAAAAAATGGTGATTGCACAAAAGTACACATGCACAGACCTGTACAATATATCTCTGGCATGCCACTGTTTGTCTGCAAGTGTGAGGAGGATATTGTAGCAGATGTAGCCGAGCCAGAGTCATTGGCCAGCATGTGCAAACAAGCCATTATTGTGCTCAACTGTGTGGGACCAGTAAGTCCATAAAGACTGTTGTTGAAATGCACAGGAAGAGTTTACACATCCGCACATTCACACCTGTCCCAGGGCAGCCATATGAAAAAATCATGATAAAACGAATCATGCTATTTTGAGTGAATTGTTGCTTGGGAAAACTGTTGACAGTGTACAGTATCAAGCATTTATATTGAATACCTCGTGAAAAGCCTGTGATGAAGGCCTGCATAGGAAAAATGAAACTCACTGCATTGACATTTGTGGAGATCCTCAGGTAGATCATGTTAGACTTCTAATACAATGTTTATGTAAATGTACTTTTGAAACACTAGATAATAATACTGAATTTAACACAAGAGGGTTAAAATAACACCCATTAAGGGATATAAAATATTAGTTTGAATTTAAAGACATGAAAACTTAAGCACAAGAAAAATATTAGCAACTGAAAACTGCATATCTCAAAATAATGTTTTGTTGAAAATTCCTCATAAAGTGAAACAATTGCACTGATATATTCTCAGGCATAAAGATAACTCACTATGTGCTGAGTAATTTGAGACACCTTATACATCATGCCATGCAATTACTTGTAATATGTTGTGCAGGAAAACTCCAGTCTGTTATTGAAATTATAATTCTGACATAACATATTAGGCTTAGAGCTGGAATTTGTATCAATGTCATAATGGTAAAACATACATGCGCTACTCTGATATTTGCCCTTTGACCTTTGCTTCATACAACTCCTCGTTGCAAGTCAGGTTTCTTTAATCTCATTCCAATTAGTGGGAAGTATCAGTGACAAATGCAAAGACGCTCAGTGCTTACAGGATGTGAGTGGCTGTCGCTTGTCTTTGAAGTGCCGCTGTGGGCAAATCTTGCCTGCAGAGCGGCAGATGCCTGACAACTCCTCTGCCTGTCTTTCACAGGAACGTTCACTGCTGTGGAGAGCTTTATAACTGTACTTACATGACCCAAGGTGAGCTCTGATTTAAGCACATTGCCATTTTTATAGATCTAAATAAAGGCTCCATAGGAATTGTATTAATTTTGATTAAAGAATGAGTTCTGTATGAGCACTATGCACTGTAGATGCTTTTTTCCACAAAGTTTGGTTTGATCTCGGTTTAAAAGCAAAGGTTTTTTTTAGGCTCTGCGAATTCAAAATGGCAGCTTGTCACGAATAAAGCAAAGTGTTCTCATATCCCGATAGACCAAACTATGAATTTGTGGGAATTCATGATAATGAGAAACTTTGATTGTGCAATGAAGACTTACCATGTGTTCGAATATGCATAATTCCCTACTTTACTGTACTGTATGAAAAATTATTGAATTCATTTCTGTACAAACTATGAAAATATGAGAATTTGTATGTTGTTACAGTTTGTGTAATTTTCCTTGGAGTTTACGGAATACCTAAGCGCATATGTTATCAACGGTCCAGAAGTAAGTTCTTCATCAAATCAAATGCACAGTCTGAAACTACAGGAAATCAGATGCAGCTGTTTATATGCGCATACTGTATGTGTAGTTTACATTTTTTTTAAGGATCAAAACCATAATAAAAGTTATCTGTCACTGCTTCTCTATGTTTCTACAGTCTAGAAAATAATGTATAAAATATTGAATACATTCTGCAAAATAAAACAGTGCTTTCACAGTCTGTGATTTAATTCAGATGTAAGGAGTGCAGGCAGTACAGAGCTAATATGGGAGAGAGATTTACAATATGGCCCATATTAGACTGTACTTGATGAGCACTCTATATTAAATAGTCGTCCTATTTCCTGATGCTTTGATTGGGTGTGAAGTGTTATAGCATGTTGTTTGCATTAGACCCACTGCATGTCCTCAGATAAAACTATTGATATTTCAGTTTTTGTTCAAATCTCTTATTTTCTTCATCTGAGAGGATGTGCCCATACAACATGGCAGCCAGCCATCTTTGGCGTTTCCATCTGTGCCAGTCTCAGAAGATTAAGGAAGAAGTTTGGGCATAAATTTCTGCCTGTTGTTAATGCTAAAAAGAGGTAATTTAAAGCAGTGTTTCTCAACTGGTGTTTCTCAACCCAAAAATTGTGAACAGAAGGGACAAAAAACATGCTAAATGCAAATATTAAATTGCAACTAACAATATAATTGTCCATAGTTAGAATAACTCAATGAATAGGTTTATCAACTGTAAGAAAGTAGGAGAAAATGCTTTTGATCTCTTTTGTTGTTGATGTCAAAGGTCATTCATCGGTGAAGGAGAATAGTTTCCAGGATGAAATCTTTTAACTTGTTTTAATTTGCTTGCTATTTTGGTGTACCCTTAGGGGAGCTCTTTCCTTCAGTAAGAAGATAGAGCAGTATGCCATTCCCTTCATTGGCTCAGATACCTCTGTGGTGCGATGGGCTCAGCGCTACCTGCATGAGGACATAAACACTCCCCTGTGAGCTAATAGTCTGACAAAAAAAGTACACATACTCACACATTATAATTAGGGCTGTAAGATAATTAACTGCAGATAACCTCTTGATTTCTTTTCTGTTTTTTTTTTTGTTATGGTCTCTGTGGTATACCTAAAATCTCACATTTCAAAATATAGTGGGTCCAGCTGTAAATCTCAGTTCTTCTTTTAAGGAGAGAAATAAAATTACAACATTGTTACATGCTATAGAGTTGTTACAAAGATGTTTTTTTTTTTTTTAATAAAGATTGGTATTCTCATGAGCACCATCAATATTCTGATTTACTTTTGAAATGTCTTACTTTTGAGCTTATATTTATTGATATTATACCAGAAAAAGACTGCAAATATTTAAGGATCAACCAGTGGCATGAGTCTAGGTAGGGCTATATGTCTGACCAACCAATTATATTTTATTTATCTAATAAATTAACATGTTAACTTTGGCAGCCAGCATTATAATAACTGTTGTTGTAATGTCTAAGGGGTTCTAGCCTGCCCCTCTGCATCCTCTTAAAAACACAGTCTTTTTTGTTGCTGTCCACACACCAATATGCCCCTTCCCAGTCATAATTACATTTCTTTTCTATCTCAGTATTGTGTGAACATGATTACTGTGATAGTGTTATGAAAGCCTGCTTGGAAAGAACAGGGGATGATTCCCACTCGTTGTGATTCATCATGCTGCTCTTTCATCGCCATAGCAATGTTCACAGTGTAGAGGGTGACGTCATACAGGTCAACAAGGTGCTGTCAATATGTGGTCATTTCTGAATGAGGTCTTTTCTAAGAACTCAGAAGTATAGCAGTGGTATAGCGGTGAAGGCTCTGGGTTACTGACCGGAAGGTTGGGGGTTCAAGCCCCAGCACTGCCAAGATGCAGTTGGGCACAGTTGGGCCCTTGACACTATCTGCTCCAGGGGTACTGTATCATATCTAGCTTAGCTGGGATATGAAAAGTATAATGTGTGACAAAATAAAGGATCTAATCTAAAGCTTGAATAATGTAGGGTACAATGGGTCTAAATGCTCCCTGGGGTAAAAGACTCCATTGATTTTATTTTATCCTTAAACACTAAATAGCATAAAAAACCTCTGTACATTCCTAAACACCTGTTTGTCACTATGCACTGCAAAATTGTTACATGAGATCATTGTGTATAATGTCTAAAGTTTGATTTGAAGGTTGTTTGATCTAATATTTCATAATTGGTTAAATGTTGTAAATTTATGTAGCTAATTTTAGATCCTGGAAATTATCACATTTATTTTGTGGATTTAGCATTTCCAGATTTTATCAATACATTTTCAATAACTGTCCAATAAGTGACAGGAAATAATTTGAGGTTAAAAAAGACCCTCTGTTGCAGGGGCTAAAGGCCCCTATATTAAATGCAATCCATTTTTCAAAAGTGGAGGGAATAGATTTGTTATGAAAAATTTAAAAGTGGGCTCACATTAATTATAGATTACTTGAGATATGGTGAAACGTCAAATGTGATTGAATTGAACAAGAAATTATTGACCCTTTTCTCAAGTGGTTATTTTAAATAAGCAATATCTTCATTTGTTACTCAAAGTATTTGCAAAAGTTGAAATATTTAGCCCTACAACTATTGCCTGGTATCTACACAATATCTCAATAAACCCCCTGGGAGCCTTTTACCCTGAGTGAGGGAGCTTTTTACCCCACACCACCTTAAAAAAAAAAGAAAGAATTGTATTCAAAACAACCCTCTGCTGTTATTTCTTTTTACACAAATGATGTTGCTCTGTCAATATTAAAAAGAAAAAAAAAAATCTTAAATCTTGATGCACTAATGCATTCTGGTTTGAAATCAGTCTTTGTGGCTTAACATGCCTCTGAGATAATCCTTATTAAAGACAGTTAGGATCTCTTATCGGTGTGTTCACGTTCAGGGAAAGAAGCTTTTCATCTCTTGCCCTCAGAGTTCTTTACATCTTAGGCTGTTTTGATAACCTCATTAAATAAAAACAGCAGTTTTACAAATGACAAACAAACTTACCTTTTTTCCACTTGAGTCTCCACTGCCTAACAGAGCTGTTGTTGGTGGCATAGAGGTGTCTCCCAAATGCATCAATGTAAAAACAGCACAGTGTCTCTCAGCTGCCACTAGGGGTCGCCGTCCCTCCCTCCCTTTCCAATTTCTAATGCGCTGATTGTTTATATGAACGGAGATGACAGGAGGAAAGGTCACGAGAGGGGTAGACGTTGTTTGGGGTGTTTAGAAACGGCAACGAATGTACTTTTTTAGTAAAGAAAGCCGGCCGGGGGTGGGTTTTTCAGTGGATGAAAAACAGGGTCAGAAAATGGCAGGACAAGGCTGTAGCGGCCTGTTAGGCATGAGTTTGTATGACTCAGCCCCGACCACTCATAGCACACCCTACTCTCAGAGTCTCACATAACAAGGAGTTTGATTTAATGTGTATGGTCATGTTTGACTAAAGAGGCATTGACAGTGCTGCAAACACACAGCCCTTGTATAAATGCACCAAGGGCATGTCGAATGTTGCAGAAGTGGCTATAATGCCAGAGTGGGGGATAAACATAAGAGAGAGAGAGAGAGAGAGAGAGAGAATGCAGTGGTGTATGTAGATTAGAGCCCCACCCTTCCTATACCAACACCTCCTCTTGTTCTCTCTCACTCTATCACGGTTGGCATTTTGTCCGTGCTGATTTTCACAAATTCTCATCACATCCTCAGCCACAGTTTCCCCCACAACACACGCTCTTAAACACATCTTTATCTCCTCCCATTTTCATCCCTCTTTCTTTTTTTTCTGGTTTTCAGCCTGCAGTCCAGTCTAGAGACTTCTCTCCCACAGATTGTGCCATTTCATACAGAAAACCCTTATCAGTCTTCTCTATATTCAGTCTATCTCTTTCTATAGAGCATAGCACTAGCAACGCCATGTTCATATGTTTGATTCCCAAAAATCACATGTAGTGATAAAATGAGTAGGCTACCTAAAGGGTCCACCAAAAAAATGTAAATTCTGTCATCATTTACTCACACTCATGTTGTTCCAAACAGTAAATGATGACATAATTAAAATTTTGGGGTGAACTATCGCTTTAAATGTGCTGTATGTGGCTTTCTAAAAAAAGCTACTAACAAGTGCATTAATGTAATGTGATGTTAATGTTTTTTGGCTCCAAATCTCACTTGCATTTTCCAGCCTCTACAGGAACATAATTTCTATTGCCATATTTTAGTCCGCCTGGTACTCAGTGACTACCGCAAAGGCTTATGTAAGGCACCCTCCCTTCTCTCTCTTCCTTTTTCCACTCCTGTTTTTGTAGGGTACCCAAATCACCCTTCATCTCAGTCCTTCCTTTTCCGCTCCTTCCAAACCATAAACGGTCACCTGACATATTCCATTAAATGCCTGCATGCAAAATCTAAAAGGGATGTACTCTGTGTGATCTTTCTCAGCTTGCCACAGGAACGTGTCATCTTGACAGATAAATCATCACAGATCCAGTGAAGTTCCATGTTAATGTGTTGCTAGAAACACTGTTCAGTAGGGCAGGCTTTGGTGTATGATGTGGGCTTTGCTGCCTCTATAATAGTGTGATGTGCACTATATTTGCTCTGGGATATCAGGGTGGGGGAAGAGCACTGGAGCACTTTGGAGCACTATGCAGCATCAGTTACAGCTACAGTGGGAGGATGAGGAGGGGTGAAAAGAGGGGGAGGGAGAGAGGAAGATGCAGAGGAGAAAGTGAGATATAAAATAAATCGATAGGATGAATGAAAAACTGGAGGAGGGGAATTAAGTAATATTTAAGGAGAGCTACTGAGGAAGTGAAATTCAATGAGAATGAATCGGATTCACAAATATGCAGGCACGGCTCGTCCATATGGTCAAGTAGTTCAGAGCCCCACCTAAATATTCATCCAATTGAAAACATAAATCCACACTACGAACTGCCAGTAATGTCATTTAATTACACGTAAATGTGTCCAAAATGCGATTAGTATAGATATATTGTGCATGTGTGGCAGAGAATCTGCTGCCCTCCGGAACTCCACAGTGCCCCTCATTTTTTTCACACAGTTATCATAAAATCTCATGTAAATTCAAGTGTAAACATTACAAAGAAATGGGATGCTAGCATACTGGAAAATAATAAAATGACTTCTGTCACACATAAGGCATCCTAACTCTAATTATTACCCTGAAACTATACATTCATGGGACTGTTAAATCATATGTTTTATCACTTTTGATTTATTATAAAGCTTGATGTTATTTTTCTTTTCACAAAGTTCACTTTCACAAAGTTTTACAGTCACTGAACATGGTCATCCAAGTGTATTAGAGTTTATAATGTATCAGGAGACTTGTATTGATATTGTATACCACAATTAGCTCAATCACAATAATGACATATTTACTACAATAAAAGGTTGTATATACATAATCTTTAAATTTCGTAACAACTAAACAGATGCTTGATATTGTTAATTATTGAGATGTGATGAAATGTGCTGGTTGTAGGTGTGAATAGGGGGTATGTGCCTAACTTGAAACCCCTCCCACCCCAGACCTCTGAATGACAGTAAGAACTCATTTGGTGCTCTTGACGATCTCCACAGAGGAGCCGTCGATGTTCAGCAGAGAGCGGTAACTCTGTGCCCTCCTAAAGTCAACAACCATCTCTTTTGTTTTGTCCACATTCAGAGACAGGTTGTTAGCTCTACACGGAAGCATGGTCACCTAGCAATAGCACCTATTCACCACATCATTTTGGTAAGTAGTAAATATGATGCACTGAATGACAAAAAATGATTAATGACCTATGATTTATGACCTAACAGGTGTACGTATGACCTTTTGCCTCATCTGGCAAGAGGTACCGAAGCATTCGTGCCCTCACGGCCAGACTGTGTAACAGCTTATTCCCACAAGCCATCAGACTCCACAATACTCAGAGACTGGACTGACACATACACACGTGTCCTGAGTTGCACTTTAATTATTGTCACTTTATACCTGGCTGCTACCTCAATAACTGCTATGTGCATAGAACACTATATCATATTATGTTATGTTTACATTTGCCATTTTTTGCACTACTGTGTACTGGTCAGCGCTGCACTGTCTCTCACTGTCTCTCACTGTGTCTATTGTCCTGTTCATTTTTAGTAATTTATTGTACCGTCCCATACTTTTGCATGTGCTTTTTATGTAGAAATGTTATTTAGTCTGTGTAGTCTCTTGTGGTTCTGTGTTTGTCCTATATTGTTTTATGTAGCATCATGGTCCTGGAGGAACGTTGTCTCGTTTCACTGTGTACTGTACTAACTGTATATGGTTGAAACAACAATAAAACCCACTTGACTTGACTTGACTTGACCTAGCCAACTTTAAATGAATTCTCATGTTGTCTTCCATGTTGAATGGCAAATAATGGTTATTGTTATTGATTGATTTAATTAATCTAGCAATTTTTAGAAAGAACTTTTAACTTTTGGGCAATTAATGCAACTTTTATTCAACAGCTCTAAAATACATACGTGATCTTATGTGGATTTTCTCAACTAGAACAAGGCAGGAAATATATTACACACTATTAAATGAATCTAGAAAAAACATATATGTTCATAATTGTCTGTTGCACAGTGCTCATTTTGGATGTTTTTCTTTGCTAACACCAATTCAGATCATGGAGCCTCTAGTAATGAGATGAGTGGAGTCTGGTGTGTTTGACAATGGAGAGGATTTTGTGTCCCTTGGACCGAACTAGCCTACACTTTATAGGACTTTATAAACTAAATTTCCTTTGATCTTAAAGCTGCGATACCTAACTTTGTGCTCTAGCTTTGGTTGAAACTTAAAATTGGTGGAAGAATACATTATGTCAGTCGTGTTCTGGCACTGCTCTTCTGGCGGATGAATCTCCCAATTTGAGCTTAACTGGACATTGCCTGTGTGTGATCATGATGAGCAAGAGTTATAATGTGCTATTTTCATGCTGATATAATTATGCTATATGATTAAACATTTGGAATGGAAATATGACTTTGACTTTGGTGAAGATAAACAACACTCTTATTTACATATTTGTTTTAATTTGACACTTAAATCGATTTTCTGACACTACACTCAAAGAAATTTTAAATAGAACAGGGGACTCTCCTCAGAATAATCAAAATGATTATTCAAGTGTTTTATCTACTATTAATGTTTGCATTGTACTACAATTTTAAATTTAAGAGGTTAAACTCGTGATGTGGCTGATACGAGTTCAATAGAAGACTTTATTATTTTTATATTATATTGTCCAGCCTCAGTTACGACAATAGTATGTCTATGCAGTACACACAATATCACGTGATCTAAAAATATAAAACAAGGATTCAATAATGATGGGGATAAAATATGCTTTATTAAACGTAGAAATAATAAGCTTATATGCAACATAACAATTACAAGAAGTCAATTTCAGAAGTCATACATAACAAACATGTCACAGTAACTTATCCGTGCAACATGGATACATTTTGATTAACACGAGTAATGTTTGATTCATAAAAGCATGACAAGCAAAATAAGCTTCAACAACCCTACCAGAAACATATCCAAGCATTATAGCAGGTAAAACAACTTCGCCAAATGGATAACAGACTGCAGCGATGCTGTCCTGAACTGTGTGGTGTTACTGAATTGAGCTGAACAGCGTTGTTAGTTTCTCCAGCCGGAACATAAGACAGCCGGTACTTCTTTCCTGTGTGTGTGAATATGATGTAATGACGCAAGGATGAATGTCATAAGCCTGCAATTTTGCGAATCGAACCCAATAACTCAAAATACAAATAATTGCCCTTCCAAGGCAGGTGTGGTCTCCGCTGGGTCTTTTCTCCCTGAAAGAATAGGAAAATGGGTATGACCCCCTTCCCACGATGCGGTAAGGGCTCCAGCCATTTGGCTTTATGAGAGAAACATAGAGAGAAAGGAGGCCCGGCTAGGCTCGGCCCATCCCAGGTTGGCAAGTGTCTGGGTAACAAGAAGGATTCTGATGTCTTTTATGGGGCATTGCGGAAGAGTACGTGCAGTCTGATACAGCTGGTTGTCCTGGCACGTGAAATACCTGCCCACTCCTGTGTCAGCAGTACACGTACATGGCTCAGCGCATGCCGTGATTTGAAGTGGACCCCTAGTGTCACTTCTTCGACAAGATTTCGAAGTGAGAGACAGACGGGGAACGTCTAGGTTACATTTGTAACCTCCGTTCCCTGATGGAGGGAACGAGACTTTGTGTCTTCCTGACCACGTCGCTGAGCCGAGCCACTGAGGTGGCCGGACACTCCCGGCTCCTCAGAAAAATCCTGAATGAACTCATAGTATTTCCTCGCCTTTATACCCGTATGTCCGGTGGCGGGGTATGCAAATACTGTCTGCCAACTTCTCATTGGCCTTTTTTCATGCATCAGAGGCATATTCGGCGCTCAAGAGAGACCCCTAGTGTCACTTCTTCGACACGAGGTCTCGTTCCCTCCATCAGGGAACGGAGGTTACATATGTAACCTAGATGGTGCAAAGATGATGTAGAATCAACATCAGATTGCAAAGTTGATTCAATTATGAAAATTTCCACTTAGTTTCAACAAGTGATGTAGAATCAACATCAGAGTGTAACATCGATTCAATGACATTACCATTGATTTTATGTAAAAATGTCAATGTTGATACAAATATAAAGTGATGTAGAATCAACATCGCAGTGTAACACTCATTCAATGACATTAACATTGATTTTGTCAATTTCAATGTTGATTCAACAAAAGTGATGTAAAATCAACATTACAGTGTAATGTTGATTCAATTACATTAAATTATTATTATTTTTTAAGTTTCAACATTAACTGGGTGTGCAAAAGTGATGTTGAACAAACATCAGATTGCAACAGATTCAACAACATTACAACTGATTTATTGTTGAAATTTCAACATTGTTTCAACAAAAGTGATGTAGAATCAACATCTCACTGTAACGGTGATTCAAAGAGATTTGCATTGATTTTTTTGTTGAAATGTCAACATTGTTTCAACATTAACTGAGGGTGCAAACATGACATTGAACCAACATTACCTTGTAACGTTAAATCAATGACATTAACGTTGACGCATCTGTAACGTTTGAGCAATCTCCCGTCCGCCAGAGGGAGCCCTCACCTTAATTCTGAACTCTGTCACTTCCTGTTTCCTGCCACATCAGTTACTTTCATATTACTTCCTGTTCACTATGTATAAGCCATATATAAGCCATGCGTTCACACTCTCACTTTGTGAAGTGTTGCCAGTTATCTGCTTACCAATTCAAGGAGTTACTACGTTTTCTAGGCTTTGATAATTTCTACCGCAGATTAATCCGTAACTACAGTACCATAGCTGCACCTATCACCTCCCTTCTTAAAGGAAATCCTAAGCGGTTGGCTTGGATGGAGGCAGCACCAAAGATCCTCAAGAATCTCAAGTCCAGTTTCACCAGTTCCAATTCTCAAGCATCTAGATCCTCAAATTCACTTCACAGTAGATGTTGACGCCTTCGATTGTGGTATTGGTGCTGTTCTCTCCCAACATCACAGAAACCCAGGCAAGTTACAGCCTTGTGCATTCTTCTCCTGAAAGTTAACCCCAGCAGAGACTAACTATGACATCGGTAACAAGGAATTACTGTCTATCAAAGTCGCTCTAGAAGAATGGCGACACTGGCTAGAGGGTGCCCTGCATGCAAGTCATCATTGATCACAAGAATCTGGAATACATCAAGCACGCCAAGCATTTGAATCCTCGCCAGGCCAGATGGGCACTCTTTTTCACTCATTTCAATTTTAGTCTCATAACGTCCAGGAAGCAAGAATAGTAAGGCCGATGCACTGTCACATATCTATAACTCTGTCGATTCACCCATCAGTTCTGAAAATATATTACCCTCCTAAATTATCCTTGCACACATCAGATGGGATATCATGGAGGAGATTCAACGAGTCCAGCAAGAGGAGCCTTCCCCTCCTGAGTGTCACACTGGCAAGATCTACATTCCATCCAGTCTTCGCAACAGAATCATTCAATGGGTTCATATATCACTCGCTTCTGGACATCCTGGAATTAATCGTACTGATACTCTGGTCAAAAATTCATTCTGGTGGCCCACAATATCCACTGACCTCACCACTTATGTACAGGCCTGTCAGACCTGCGCCCAATCACGGACACCTCGCCAACCTCCTGGAGGACTCCTAGAACCACATCCTATTCCTCAACGACCTTGGTCCCACTTGTCAATTGGGGGGACCTCCTCCGCTGCTTTAAATTGATGGAGCTCCTGCCTACCTTGTTTGGGAGATTCTCAATTCTCGCAGGAGCGGTGGTCAACTACAATACCTCATGGACTGGGAGGGATATGGCCCAGAGGAGAGATTGTGGGAGGGATTCAGCCCAGAGGATAGATCATGGGTAGCATCTAAGGACATCTTGGACCCATCACTCATCAGAGACTTTCATCAATCCCATCCGGATCGTCTGACCCCCAGACCAAAAGGTCATCCCAGGAGAGGAACACCTAGAGGTGTTTTTAAAGGGGAGAATCTGTAACATTTGAGCAATCTTATATCTGCCAGAAGGAGACCTCACCTGAATTCTGAAGTCTGTCACATCCTGTTTCCTGCCACATCAGTTCCTGTCATATCACTTCCTGTTCACCATGTATGTATATAAGCCAGGCGTTCACACTCTCACTTTGCAAAGTATTGCCAGTTATCTGCCTTACCAAGCATTTATTCTCTAACATTGTTTTGGCTCCTCTGATGACCATTGCTTACACTTGCTGGATTAATGTGTCTGGATTACTGTTTTGGATTTGTTTGCTTGTGGACTGATTTATCTGTGTTTTGACCCAAGCCTGTGACCTGACAATGTTTGATGACTACTGTTTGGAATGTTTGTTCCAATCCTCTAATGAATATCCGCAAAAGGAATCCTCTCAGCCTACTTCTTGCTTACACATATTATTTATGTCTTGTGACTATACTTTTGAAACAGAAAACGTGGGGCACATATATAGAATATTTTGGACTCTACAAGAAACAGCCACCCTTTTGACCACATTTTGCTGTATCTCAGGAGGTGGCTTAACATTAGGAAACCCATTCCTTTACCTGAATGCCCTATTCCTTTGCCATTCCATTCATCAGAATGAGAGGAAGTCACATTTGTTCTTTCTCATGAGGGAATCACAGCACTTCTCCACTTTATTACCACAAAGGGTTGGATTTCAGAGAACAAATGCAATGTACCCTGTCTCACGCATATGGTGACTCGCATATTCAAAATAAAAATGCATGGAGCACACTGCGCCTGTCCCTGCCAACATAATCGGCATGCATTATCACCTAAAGGGTCGATCAACAGACATGGTTCTGTTTACAAACAGGCAGGCCTATGGAAAAACAGAATAATTTTTAGCCATATATCACATTCAACATCAAGCTCTCTCTTCTTCATAATTCATTATTGACTCTTATTAAAGTTAATGTATAATTTTTTTCTATATACAACAATTTTTAAATTGGTGCATAAACACAGAGGCCATTCAGTTTTCTACGCCTGCAGTGTGGATATTTTTGATATGCAGGTTAATCATTATTGTGGCTCAGTTTTGCATGATATTGCAACACCTCTTACCGCAAATGTAAGATGATATGAGAAACAGTAGCTTGTTAGCTATTCTCTACCTGTTTATTATGTTGTATATGATACAGTAAATGCCTATTATGATCCCACTGCATCTCTGAAAATTATTGCAATAAAAAAAATCCTGTTAAATTTGCAGTTAAAAAACTGGCAGCTGTGGTTGCCAGAGATTCACCGTAAACAATACGGTAACCACGTTTCAGGCTTTACGAGATGTTATTTTGATGCCTGTATGTTTTACGGTGCATTAATGTCATTTATATTACTTTTTACTTCATAAGGTATTCTTAATCACCGTAGAAATTACAAAAGGGCACATGATGACATGAAGTTCATCAATAGAGGCCTTCCTGGAGCATGTAGAGACAGTGCTCAGTGTCACTCACACAAACACTAAACACCATCAGGGTAATTATTATTATGTAACAAACATTAAACTACATTGCATATAACACAGAACACCCCAATGTACATAACTGATATTAAAAATTAAAAGAATCATAACTATTCCCATAAATATAATGATTCTGGGAATTCTGGGAACGCCAGACTATTGTTTTTTTACTGTAATTTTAACAAGAATTGTTTTTTTAAATATATTACAATTTTCTACCGTATATTTTAAGGTAACAACCCATTAACCAATGAAGTTTTATTTTTTACTGTAGTATTTTTACAGTCTTTTACCATTAAAATTACGAGAAAAAAAAAATGTACAGTGTAAAACAGAGCCTTGGTCATAGCTATTTTCCAAAAATCTCCTAACATGCTTCCTAGCTTGCAACATTCTCTATACATTCTATCTGGCAGTATTTTTAAAGATATGCTTCAGCCAAAAATTTAAATTCTGTACTCGTCATCATGAAGTTCTAAACTCTTGTTTTTACTTCCATAGAACACAAAATTAGGTGTTAGGCAGAATGACAACCCCATTCACTTTAACTGAGTGGAAAAATGTGCAATGAATGTACATGGTGACTGAGGCTGTCAGTCCTTAACAATAAACCTGGCATCTTCCATTTGAGTTCCATAAGGGTTTGGAGCAATATGAGGTTGAGTAAATTATGAAAGAATTCACATTTTTGGGTGAACTATCCCTTTAATGAGCTCTCTAAAATTCATCATTAAGCATTCTCTCTACCACCCAATGAGTTTCAGCATACTTTTAAGCATACATCATTCGATTGCAGTGCACTCCTGGTGTGAAGCAAGTATGTGTTCTTTCTAATACACTGTGAGAGCACATGTGAAAATCTTTTGCTTGTGAACAATGAACAGACTGATATTATTTCATGTATTAAAGTTTTTAGATACATTTTCAACATCTTGCTGGTTGTGATAAGCATCAGCACTATTAATGTGTTGTGTTGTTGTTCTTGCCTAATGGAAGTAAATTAGGATGATGTATCTTGATTATTTTATTGCAGCAGCAATTCAACGTCCTGGCATCACCCCAAACAGAGCGGATATGAAAACTATTAACTCCAAAAGGTGAGTAGTCTCATAGCATTTTCTGAGCCACTACAAAGAAGCATATACAGTACAGTACCCTCGTGTTCTGTTTGGGGTCTGAGAGACCTCAATCATTAATATGTGACAATATACTGTACTTCTGATTAAATGCATGTGAAACAATATAAAACTTGAAGTTTGACCAGTAGGCTCTCTGGTTGTTCTTCCATGAACCAGCTCTTTTAAGTGACTCAAAAGAGCTGTTAAGCTTTTTTTGAGACAATAATGAAACCCACAGCAGTCAGGGGTTTAATACTTTTAATCAATTCAGCTAGCTACAAAATGGCAACCACTTCACAGACTGACAGGATACAGAGGGAGTTTTAATGTTACATGCGTTGAGGACATCAATCTCACAGTTTTACCTATGTGTCATTCAGGTAAGGTATTTATTTGACTTCTTATCATAACTATTCAACATCTTAGCGATTTGGTGTGCATAGCTCTAAGTACGGAAACAACAACAAAAAAAACTTTTGTTTGAATTTTTTTTGTTATGAATTATTATAATTTTTTACCAATAACAAACCACACAGGGAAAGTAAACTAACATACAGTCTTCTTATAAAAGTAAGGTCTCTCAGAAATATGCGTCTTTGCTTTACATTGCAAATGATTATTTAATTTCTTTTTTCAGAGCATCCAAAACCTATGATACAGTAAACAACCAGTCCCCACCTTTCAAAAACATTTTCTAAGCCAAACTTCTTATTCATTTTTGCAGGACCAGCACACCATCGTTATTTTTCGTTCTCATTACATTACCTCTTTATGTCACTTTTGCATTATTTTACAACAAAGGTCACAGTCTGTGAATATATATATTAACTGAAATGGTGGCACTATTGCAAACTTGCAGTAATATGGAACGTTCCACTGTGTCCTAATACTGAGCATGCTTGTCAATTTTGCTACTGCCATGATTATTATTTTTTTGTCATCTTTTTAAAACAAGTTTTATTTATAAGACGCTAAGATCTACCATTTGTCATGCATAACGCACAATTCACATCACTTGGAATGCAATGTTTTACTACTACAGGTACAGAATCTATTTGCACATTGTCTAAACAGTAACTGATTATGTTTGTGATGAGGGATATGAACCAGGGTCATCGATTGTAAGTGCTTTTTGTATTAGTATCATATGCAAAATCCCCCCCCCCCCCCCCCTCACCCAATTGTTCATGTTGTCATGACAACATCAAAATAAGGAGCATGACAGTAGCCAAGTGGTATGACACAGTTTTACCAAGACGATACTGAGATACTGAAAAGAAAAGACAACTTGTATAGCATTCCTATTATATATTTCCTCCAGAAAAAATTTGATATATATATATATATATATATATATATATATATATATATATATATATCATATTGTATACATGCTGTATATATATACATATACAAGCAGGTATACGTATACATACATACGTATATGTATATAGCTGATAAAGAGAATAAAAACTTCACAAGTGTGCATGAACCATCGAGTCAGTACTATATACAACCTTTGGAAAGAATGATACGGTGTTTAAGAAATCATTTACGAGGACAATCATTGAAAAAGCTGACAGACGACACATAGAACGACATTTACAATGGGGGCCGGGTGATATGTGCATGTGTGCAAACCTAGAAGGTAAATACCATGATAAGCGCATTGCCTTTACGACAAACTGCACAGCTGGTAAAAGCAGGCAGACCAGAGGCTTAGCCACTGCCGAGCATCTTTGTGGCCCTCTGGTTGGCTTCGTCAATCCTGGTCTTGTTGGAATCAGCCTGGTGGTAGTAGCAAAGGAGAGTTGTTAAAATAGTGCTTTATTATCACTGATTAATTCATTAATACTGAGCCTTTCAGTGTTTATCATTATATATTAGTTTGTTAAAATTACAATTATTATTTCTAGGATTCCAGGCTGTTTCATCAAAATAAATTCCAACAAGGCAAATTGGCTTTAGAGCAGTTCCATACCTTCTCCATGATCCTGTCGACCTGGCGATTCTGGGTATCAATCTCATTGCCCATATCAAGGGCCATGTGGCGCAGGTTACCAATGATGCCTCCCACCTGCTCTAAGTTTTCATCCATCTCATTTTCCCGGGCATCATCTGTTACCCTGTACCAAAGAGAATGTATGGAATGTAGCTGTCCCATTAATGTCCTTACAAGCCCACAAGTATTTTCAATTTTTAAGACGGGAGCATTTGATTGGGCAAAAATCTGTGTAGTGCAAGACTCATCCATATATTTGCTCCTTTTCCCGGATGAGGAAGACTTTTCATTTTAAACGCCTAGTGAATTTTGTAAACGTTTCGGAGTACACTAGCCAACCCGGTCTCATAAAATTAGCAAAAGACCGCCAGCTCCCTTCCACATCTCATGGAAGTACCATCTGCTCCCACCTTCAATTCAGTAATTTAATCCCACGGCGAAGGAATCTAATCAGGTCCCATGGGTCCTGCGGGAGGTCCACGTGAATGCAGACCTCTAGATCAGGCTGGCACAAGCATAGATGTCCAGGCTAATAGATATGGGGCACTATTTTCATGACTGCGCTAGGCACAACGCTATGAGCAAAGACAGTGTGCTACGTTTTGTTACATTTTCGTGAGAGCGCTAATTATAAGTGCAACTTTCGTGCCAGCTCAAAGCGCAAATGGCCGTGGGTGGATACATAAAGCGTTTTATCTGAACATACATAACTGTATAAAACAGGTTTGTTTAACCTTTTGGCTACACAACGGAATCTCTTTGCACTTTTCCAGCAAAACCTCTTGACCAAGTGTACTGGATTCCAGGGCCTCTCACCTGCGGATAAAGCCTCCGCTGATGGCCATCTGTTCGCGCTCATCCACTACACGGGCGGGCTGGCTCGCCACCACTCCATCCTGGTTGTTTCCCCAGGCCTTGCTGGCCCCACTCTTCATTCTGCACAGGGGAAGTCAGGAGTCAGGGGAAGTGTGAGCACTATGGTAACCGGACACTTCCATATAAGAAGCAATATGTCCACAGATCAACATCAAAACATGGAGTACCAGGCAAGCATAACAGGGATGGGCTCATTCAACTCCTAGAGGCTTTTTTTGTTATGTCACATCCTGCAGACAAACACTGCAAAAAAAATTGTTTCTTAATCAGTAATTTTGTCTTGCTTTCTTGTAAAAATCTATTTTAAAGTTGACAAATCTACCGAAGAAGTAAAACTGCACAAGATATTAAGACTTTTTGTCAGATAATTTCTTGAATTAAGTTTTTTTAATCCCATTCACAATTTATTTTTAAAACATAAATGTAACATAACTGAGTTAGGTTTAAAAGTATATGCCAACGGGGTAAGAAAAATAAACTGGTAAAACTTCTTAATACGTTTTTATTTGTTAACATTAGTAAATGCATTAGATATCATGAAATAACAAATAACAATATGTTTTTATTAATCTTAGTTAAAGTTAATTTATAAAATACAACTGTTCATTGTTAATGTTATTTCATGAACCAATATTAACATATACAACTTTTTAAATATAAAAATGTTAATATATGTTGAAATTAACATTAACCAAAATTCCTTAATGTTGTAAAAGTATCGTTCAACTAATGTAGTTAACTAATATTAACGAATACAACCTTTTTGTACTGTTAACATTAAACTTAATTTCATAATATATTCTCTTATTCTTTCAATTTTCTTACTCAGTTTTTTCAAGTAAATGGATCTGCATTAGGGATGTTTAGATATTTTTCCTGGAAAACATGACAAAAATACCGATTGAGAAAATAATTTTTGTAATGTATAACATACATGTACTATATGCTGAGACACATACCTTTCTTAAAAGACTGAAAATGGGTTACAGATGTGGAGAGTTTCCAAACAAAGAGAAATGGGACTGCTGAATCCCCCTCTGTTGAATGGCTTCCCTCCCTCCCCATGGCACATGAGCTGTACCCCCTCTCAAATTATGACAAATAACAAAGAGCACAGGCCTTGGCGACAGACAACACAGAGTAACAGGACTGCCACATTAGTGGAGACAAGTGCAAATAACGTCAAAAGAAAATAAACTGGAGGGAAGAGAAAAACATCTTATCTCATTTTTATTGGCCACCTCTCACTTATTATTGTCTTGTAAGAGCAGAAAATGACAGATCAAATCACCTATGAGATTCTCAATTTGGATTTGGCCCAGAGCTACAAATTCATGAAACTATCAATTATTGCTAATTATAGCCTCTCTTACAAGGCAGTTATCCACAACATACGTTATGCAGTCTTGTCAAATATGACAACAACCTATTATGCATTATTACTATTTATTGTTGTAGACATGGCTGTGGGCTGTACTGATAATAAAGGCCAGAGGTGAGGTATAGAACTGCAATAATCATATGATTGAGCGAAGCCCATTTAAAAATTGAAAGTAATATAATTGCTACTGCAGGAAATTGTCTGTACCAGGCTTTCAATATGACAGTCTAATATTCATTTCTAAGATCTGCAAGAAAAGTATACAACTAAACATAGATCTAGATTGGATCTTTTGCATAACTGAGCCCATGTGTTTAATTCACCTGCTGTTGTCCTGGCTGTGGGTTGCTGATATGGATCTTAGTTTTTTATTTATTTATTTAAACTGAGATAGCCAAGCCTCCCACTGCAGTATTATTTATAGAGATGGACTAAATCTATGATTCCCCCAACTGTCTCCCCTCCTTTCTCTCTCTCTCTGAACAGCATGTTGAGCTTTATCTAATGTGAAGGAGTAATTATTACTCAAACTGGCAAACACTACCTAAAATACTGATAGTTAGAACTTTTAATATCATCTTTTTTCCCTCTATTCCAGTCATAGTACAGGGAAACAAACATATAGGGTTTAAAAGTCTGTGTCCACATTGAAAATTAAAAATCTAATTAAATTTACTGTTTAACATTTAAGATTAAAAAATTTAGCATTTTTTTTTAATTTAAATTTAAAATGTTAATTTTGTATTTGCATTTAACTATAAAATTTTAAACAAAGAAATGTGAAAAGGAAATATTTAAGTTACTAATGAAATAAGCAAATGAAACTAATGAAATAGGCTGGGATAACATAGATCATGGGGTTTTTGTGGAGTTAATGCCAGCTTGAATGCATGGCTTCATTAAAGCAAAAGGGAGACATACCAAGTGCAAAGAAATTAAATTCAACTTTTGCCTTAGATTATATTTAAAAAACTTTTTTTTTTTTTTTTAAATGAATTAAATAGAAGCATTTTTACATGTGGACTTAGAATTGTTAACCCTGTATGTTTTTTGTTTTCAAACTGTAAAAAAAGAAAAAGAAAAGAGAAAACTATTTAACATGACATTTGATTTGAATGAGAAAACTTACTGACAAGGACTGTAACCATATTATAACCATAGTTTTACCCAGCCTCAGTGCTTTGATACAGATATGAACAGAGTTCAGGGTGAACCATACGACCTGACCCAAAAATCTACAACCCGATGAAATCCTCGGGTTCATGCTCATTTGTGCCACAGCATCAGCCAGGGACTCTATGACAGGCTTTCACAAAAAAAAAAAAAAAAAAAAAAAAAAGAGAGAGAGAGAGAAGAAGATCTCTACAGTATCTTTCTCTGCCTGACCTAGATCTGCTTCCCTTAGGGAACCAGCAAATGCATTGGCCTGTACTGCGGCTAAAAACTGGACTATGTGTTCTGTACTCTGCCAAACCATCCCTGCCCACACAGAGAGCGACAGGCTTGAAAATGTTGCATCATCTGAATGACTTTCAGAAGGAGCTGGTCATCAGCATTGTTACTATATTTACTGTGCATTATTGTTTAACAGGCAGCAGCAATGTCAGAAACATTAGCAAGAGATGCTTAAGCATGCATTTGGCATTCAGGGGCATGCTATTGCAGTCATACAGGTATCATTGATGGATGTGCTTTCAAAGTTGCAATAAATAAATAAATAAACAGAATAGCAGGTAGTGTGTGCTTACTTATGTTACTATAGAGATCTTGGTCTTTTAGTACGTATTGGCTACCCATTATCCTAAACCAACTAAAATTGACTGGTTAAACATTCTATATTTGAATTTAAGTGTAATTTCAAAGAAATAGAATTCTTTTATAATACCTAGTGTTAAAGGATAGTTCATCAAAAAATTAAAATACTGTTATGATTTACTCACTCTCATGCTGTTCCAACCCCATATAACTTTCATTCTTCAAAAGCAGATCTTGGGCAGACTTACAGCCTCAGTCACCGTTCAGTTGCATTATAGTTAAATTATTAAATGAAAGTGAATTGTGATTGGGGCTAACATTCTACCTAACATCTCCTTTTGAGTTTCATGGAAGAAACCAAGTCATGTGAGTTTGGAACAACATGAGGGTGAGTAAACAATGACAGAATTTTCATTTTTGTGTGGACTTCCCCTTTAAGAATCGATTTACTAATTTGTTCTTTGTTTGTTTATAGCTCAACTTTGGCACATCCATGCAGTTTTGTAAGTTTGATTTAGCGTTCATTAAAACCTTAGCTCCTGAAGTAAGCCTACCTTAGCATGCTGTTTTAAAAAAGAGTACTATGGCTGTAGGCTTAGCCTTGGGTTTTTGCAGCATGCCTTACTTCATTCATTCAATCGCTAACTTTCCATCAAGGACCAAGAGCAAAGGCAATTGGGCTGCTGTACGTCTGTGAGCATGTGTGACCATGCCTCATGCTCAGAGGTGGAAAGTAACTAATAACAACTACTCTCGTTACAGTACTTGAGTACATTTTCCAAATGTTTCTATTTTTTAAATATAAATAATAGTACTTTAACTTTTACTTTTAAAATTAAAAGTACATAATATTTCAGAATTTTTGTGATTTGTTTTTTGGAGGAAGAAATCGACAAGTTCTAAGTGCTATATCTGTTAATAAACTAAAATGAGCTGAGTGCGGCACGACGGAAGCCCACAGGGCACAGCATCATAAACACAGCAGCTTGCATGAACTGCCACCAGTGTCTTCTTTTCTCTAGATTCTTCAAGACTTTATACAAGAACTTTAATACTGTGATTTTCTGCATATTTATTTTTATTCTGGATAGGAGCTGTTCTTTCAGGTACGAGGGAACCGTCTGAACACATTTAACCACTGATTAAACTTCACTTGTTTTCAAGGTAGGCAATATTTTAACTGTGACAAACACTAACACAATGTAGTTTGACATTTATGTGGGGATATCTTTTTTACTTGCTACTATATATCTAAAACGATCTTTTTAAATGCCTTCGAAATTTTCAATGCCAATAGTGTTGGAAATTAATGGCGACTTGGGGCAAAAATACCACAGAAATTGAAATAAATATCCCTGAAATTCAAAATATGGTGGCAAAACCGGCCCACGCAATGAGTTCCTGTGTTTTATTAATAATATCTGATATAGTTACAATTACATACATTGCAATCTTCTTTTGACTTTTTGCTGAACCTTTATTTTCCTGCCGTCTGGTTCCTCTCACCATTGCGAACATAGACAGTTTCTGCATCAATTCGACATTGTCTTTCCACATTATATTCTGTAACCGTTCGCCCCTCTTGTTCAAAATACTCTGTCCTAGTGGGTTACACTCTTGCTCAACGTGCTGTACTTCCCTGCCCCGTGCTGCTGTTTATCTGTCTGAAAAGCCTCACCTGCTAGAGGCCAAAAGTGCACAAGGGATGAATATTATATAAAGAAGGTATGCGATATCACAAAACATAATGTAACCTAATGCTACAATTCCCTTAATAATAATAATAATAATAATAATATATCAGTATGTTAAATAGCCATAATGTTAATTAAGACTTTATTACTGCAACTGTAATACAATAATACATACAAAGAACAACCACTTTTAGTGTTTGAATCAATCATATCTCTCCCTAAACACTGTCAGATTTTTATTTTGCCTTATTTTATTCAGTTGGCATGTATGAGGTGATTACAGTTTGCTTAATAATCTCAATCCATATCTTATACATTTCATCCTCTATGATAGTGCATTACATTAGATTTGTACAGTATGTTAACTTAATAGCCAAAATACTTGGACATACATGAATGAGAATAAACCTGAAATAGGAATGTGTTTCAGTCACAATGCACATTATGTAGTTTAGAGATGATTTCGAGACATTCTAAATGTTACAAATGGCTATTTATATTTAAATAAATGTTGTATTCTTAAAATGTTCTGTTCCTACAATAATCCTCTTGCAGCAATGCAGGTCTTTGGCATTTAGAAGCTGCTAGTTTAGGACCTGTGAGGAGTCTGTTTCTCAAACTAGAGATTGTGATTTACTTGTCTTTTTGTTGTGCATCTGGCCATCCACTTCCCTCTCTATTCTAGTTAGAGATTCTTTTTTCAAAACCGTAATGCATGGAATAGCCTTCATCTCTCTAAAACGTCTAGGTTACGGATGTCCATTCCCTGATGTCGAAGTGAGCGTCAGACGGGGAACACTAGACTTTAGGAGAAAATAAAATTTCAGGAGAAATGTGTTTCTTTTTGCCTATTTTTAAAACCAAAATTGTACTTGCAAGTGTAAAGAGTAAAGTGTAAGAATTCAATACCTCTGAAAATGGGGCGAAAACCCCACAGTATTGTGATTTCTGCATGGTAGAGCAACCATTTTCAATTGTTCTAATAATACAAATATTTTCTCGAGTGCCAAATTAGCACTTTAGAATGCTTTTGTAAGGACTTGTGACACAGTATTTGTTTGCCACCATGGATAAAGAAAAAAATTAATAAATACCACTTAAACAATTATTTCAAACTGGAATAATAATTTGCAATTAATGATTTTGGCAGTATTTTAATCAATTTAATGCATCCTTGGTGAAAGGAAGCATCAATTTCTTTCAAGAACATAAATGTCTTTGTGTTCTAAAAATGGAAATGTGTGTCCTATATATAATATCATTTTCATAAAGTAACTTGAGTAGTTTTTAGGGAAAATACAGTTTTACTCTTACTTGAGCCATAATACTTATCAGTACTTATAATTGTACTCAAGTGAAATATTTCTTTAGTAGCTTTACTTTTACTTTCAAAATCTGTACTCTTTCCACCACTGCTCATGCTCACTGGCTTTAAAGGGGTTCAAGCTGAACTGAGGATCATGGGATCATCTGGGCGCTCCTGACAAGCAGCAGGTCGCTATGAGCCCTCTCTAAATGGTTTATTTTTAGGCAGGCAGGCAAGCAGCACCTACTTGTTACATGGACAGGAACAAAGACCACAGAATTTTCCTAGATCGTTCAAATTCTTTTCTGCATCCTTCATGTCCTTATTGATTTGGTCCATTCCCTCCTCGATGCGTTCCAGTTGCTCTGATTAAACAACAAGTAATTTATCCCCCACAGAACGAGAGCAGGAACAAAAAAAATGGAGGAAAGAGAGGACAAAGAAGAGAAGACAAAACTTAAGACACTCACTGTGACAAAAGAAAACCAAAAAGGAAAAAACAAACAAAAAAAACAACAAAACAAAAAAAACAACAAAACAAAAAAAACGGACGCCACCACATACGTATGACCCTTCCGTCACATGATCAGTACCTACTTGTTACACGGACATATGAAAAGGCCACAGCATTTCCCTAAATCTTTTAAATTTTTCTCGGCCTCCTTCATGTCTTGGTTGATATGGTTCATGCCATCTTCAACACGATCGAGTTGTTCTGGTCAGGACAAAGGGATGACAGCAGTGAAATGAATTTTATTGGCCCTTTGTCCAACAATATATGAGAAATGAGCACTGCTGTACTGGAATGTGAAATTGCTATATGCATCTAGAGGGGATGCATGCATTAGAATGGAACTAAATGTAAAAAAGAGTTAGGAAAGAGTTAAAATATCAATATTTTCATAAATACATTCACTATATAAATATGCACTAAAGGAATAGTTCACCCAAATATGAAAAATCTGTCGTTATTTACTAATTTCTCATCATGCCTCATTTCTCGTTTCCAACCCAAACTACTTTTTTCGCCTCCGTAGAACACAAAAGGGGTATTTTTTTTTAAGAAACTCCTGGCTACACGTACTAATGTAGTACAAGTGAAACAGGACTAGGCCTGACAAGCTCCAAAAAATAATAATAATGATAATTTTTTAATAAAAATGCTCTATTAAAGTATGTGGTTAAAAACGCATTGCATTTGAGGTGCAAACAGTAATCCGTCCTGTATGTGTCCCGGTCAGCAGTGAAGCACCACCTCTCACCTTTCAATCAACCACTGTGCTAAAACAGTGTGTAAACTTTGCGGCTTAAAATGGAAATAATCATCGAATCGCGCGAGAAAAAAAACAATACATACATAAACACGAGAACGTTACAGATCCTCTTTAGTGTGTTTGATGAGATGAGTAGCAAGGACATCGGAAGCTCTTTTAATACGGTAATCCACCAAAATTACGGATAATTCTGCTTGAAATGCTTAGATTAAATTTCCCTTGCATCTGGAAGAAACTGCACCTATTTTTCATGCTTTCTTTGTCCTTTATGACTTTGTTGCACTTTAATGTCATGCAGTAACACACTGACATAGTGACTGATGTATGTCACCATGAAACAGAGTCCCTCCCCAAATCCTGTCACAAGTGGTCACAGGAGACGCATTTAAGCAACCAGGTGTAAACAGCGATGTGTCTCGTCTTATGTGATCAGATCACCTGAGACGCATCTCAATATCTGTATGGCTTCAGGAGACATGGACTATAGCACAGAAGTTGTATTTTAATTATGCTTTTATGCTGCGTTTTAACCTTTTGTAGCATTTGGAGATTCACTTTTATTGTATGGAAAAGAGTGACCAGGTTATTCTTCAAAAATTCACCTTTGCATTCTATTGAAGAAAGTTATACAAGATTGGAAAGATATGAAGGTGAGTAAATGATTACATCATTTTTATTTTTGGGTGAACTATCCCTTTAACCTTTAATGCTTGGAAAAGTGGATGAAGTTACTGTGACTGAGCTAAAGGCAGTTCAAGCTTGCTTTGAATTTGATCCCAACAGCTAGTAGCAGACAAGAGACAGGGTCTCCCACAAGGGCCACTGCAGAAAGGCAGCAGTTCAGAGATCTGTCTCTTTAATTAGACCTTGGGCCAGAAAAAACTGCCCTGAAATATAAGGCTTAAGGGCTGCAGCTTGCTGACTCATTTGTTGGAAGCAGACATACTCATTTTCTCCTCTTTACAATGGAAGAGGGTGTAGCTCATGGTTTGTTTGTCTCTGTGTGGTTAGGGGATGATATGGCTGAGGTGCTGGGTGACCTGTGGTGATGCAGTCTGGCGTTTTTCGTGCAGACAGGCATTGTTCAATATTGTTCAGAGGTTATTGAAGGCATCAATCACAGGGAAGAGTGAGGCAAACTAGGAATGGTTCGAAAGGGAAAGAAGCCTAGCACATTAGTTACTTTTGTTTAATCCCTGGCATTCAAAGATCCTTTAATTGCACAGAAGACAAATGTCAGAGAGAAAGACTAGTTAGGTTTTGTTCATACAGGCAGCAAAATCCGTATGAATGTATGAAAGGTGATTTGTACAAACCTAAGTCAAACCATATAAATAAGGGAGACTAGGGCTAGTTGTCACACAGGGAAGTGTCATAAAGGTTGTGACATGTGTTATAGATGTCATAAATGTATACAATTTATTAATTACAAAATTTGTTGGCAAAAACAATGTTATAAAATTTTTGTTGTTTCGTTAATTTTTTGTTTTTTTTTCACCTCAAAATTGTTTTGCTGTGTGGCTGATGCAATGCAAGCATAAAATGAAAGAGAGGTATAGATTTTGTTGGTTGTGATAGGGGGGACATGTTCCCCCACCACCCCCCAATGTTAATGTGAAATTTGGCCACTGGTTTAGTGGCAGGTTCCATTGTGACAACTTGCAACCTGTAGTGTTATATAAGTTGTCACAATGGAACTATATCTTTTTTTTCCTGGACAAGAACAGGGAAAATGTTAAATAGCTTTTTTTGTAGCTGAAAAGTCAAGGTATGTGGCTGTGCAGAAATTCACTACCTACCAGTTAAATATTCACTGGAGTAAAAAGTGTGACAACTAGTCCTGGTATCCCATATGTGGTTTGAATCAGATTTTTGGAAATGTGTTTCAGTCTGAATGGTCAGACTAGTAGAAATGTAAGTGCAGCGTAGTTCTATCGGGAAGACTAGCAGCTGTACATCAAAGCACCATTAGCTGGGTAATTCCTAGTCAATCACATGTAAGCCGTTGATTTATAAGTCTGCTCACAATTTATCACATTGCTGCTTTAGTGTGCTAACACGGCAACCTCCACCACCCAACCACCACCAGTTGAGTACCGTCCTGCATGGGGGTAGGCTCCGTAGCCCTGCCTCCTATCTCTGGCAGGATATGACGGTTCCGAGTACAACTTCGGACTGCCAGACGCCCCGTTGCTGTGTTAGCACACTAAAGCAGCATTGTGATGCTGAAGAGAGAGACATTACTTTTCTGTTTTATATTTATCAAAGAAATGTCATCTTAAATTTCACTCAAGTCTGCGAGTCTTCCTGATGGAAGTAGATTTATTTTTCATTCAGGACACAATGTCTACAGCAGTGATGGAATTTCACAAATTTTTGCTCACATGCAGCATTCACTATGCATCAAATGGTGAATAATCAAATGAGAGTAGTTTTAGACACTGCATATGCATGAATGCTTAAAAACAATAATGTCCCCAATTCCTATGTTGACTCATGCGAGGTGCATGTCAGCACCGCAATGATGTGTCATTATAAACATGAGCAGATGTACATTTTTCAAATTTTTACAGCTTCTTAAAGTCTCTTGGCATTGTGCGTGATGTTGAAATGATTAGTATGGCAACTAATGTACAGTAGATGTAGATATTGACTACACTGTCTAAACAGACTCATCCAGTTTTATTACTTGCAGTGTGGACTGTCAGTCCTAAAGATTGGATTTGAAAAACAAATTGGATTTATGTGCAGTGTGAACAAAGCCTTAGTATTACCTCTGAGCTGAGAGTTTCATTTAAAAAGGCTTTTGGCAACAGTTTGAGTAGATTAAGTGTAAGATCTTATCTCCCTTATGAAAAAGACTAATTACTGGCTGCAGAGAGGGGGCCCTCCCGCACAGAAGCCAATCACAGGACCTCTAAGAAGCTAGTCCAATTCTGTCACTTACTAAATCACACTAAGCTAAACATGCTAACTTGTGCTTTTAACAAAGCAGCAAGCCAGTAACAGCCTAATAGATACTTTGTGAGCAATTTGAAGGCCCATTTGATTCTTTTACAGATTAAAATCACTTTTAATTGTAGGTAATATCTTGAATTCCACCATGTTAGCATTCAGCCAGGGATTATACAAAAGAGTATTAGTGCAGTTTATGGGAAAGAGTGTCATTTGTCATTACCAGCTAAATCGATCGTTGCATTATTTGTTTTCTTAAACTCCCTTTAGTTAACCGTTTAAAAGCTGGACTAAAAAATATGATGGCAACTACATAAGGTACAAATATTATAGATGCAGAAAATAAATGGAGAGTTGCAGTGGCCAGTCCTGTTTCTTTGGTAAAACAGTATCATTGAAAGCATATGAAATTAAAGAGGAAAACATGTTAGCAAAAGAGTGAAAAGATTTAGTGTTACTTCAAAGAAAGGAAATCAAAACTTAATTGCAATTCAAATAATTTACTGTAATTGACTGAAAGCATCAATCAACTCATTAAACTAAAAAGATTCATTAGGATTTATGATTCAATTTTGACAATTTATGAGGCAAAATGATTGTATTGTATAAAGCCTAATGATTTAAAATGCAAAATACATTTTATTGACAATTTAACATTAAAATGCTAACAGTATTGTTCTATGACTGTAACCTATCTTGACTGTAAAAAATTGTTTTGTCATCATCTAAAATACATCCCCACTCACCTCCCTGCTCATCCAGCATAACCAAAGTCCTGATACCAGCATCTTTACTCTATGCATCAAGAGCCATGGCGAGGAAGGTGGAAAAGGGAGTGAAATACATAGAAAAGAAAGTGGAATAAACAGAAAGACAAAGAAAAAGAGGTAAGATCAGCAAGAGTAACTGAAGATACATCACAGAACTAGTCTACAGAGAGAGGTTGTTGATACAGTCAACATTTATGGTGTCCTTTGTGAGCCTGTGCTTTTCAGGCTATACTGCTGAAATCTAAAGACCTAATGAGGAGCTGCTAATTACAGTCCTGATCAATATAGTTTGTAACTGCACCCTCTGTGCTAATGTGAGAATCTATTTGAAGGCTTTTGTGAGCATACTGACCAGATCTTCAACTTAAACAGACAGCCCCGTCATATGTTGCTCTTTCTTACTAGATTTAGGCAAATTACAAATATAATTCTAATTGCTGATGATTATGAAACAATATAAAAAGCAATCAATGAAATAAGCAATATTTTGCAGAACTGTGCAAAATCGAATCCACTTTGTTTGGTTAGAATAAATGGGTGCTGGAGTAAAACCAAGCATTTAGGCAATGCAAAAAATACAGTGTGATCTTATTTACGGCATTTTGCATTAACCTGAATAGAGAGTTCTTTTCATTTGTCTTATTTGAGGCAGATTGAGTTCAATTTGTTGTGGCCATTAATGAGGCAACAAATCATCTGGCACTGTATTAAAGCTTATAAAGTGAGTTAAACTCATAGATTAAGACACCTACTCCTCCCAAATCTCAAAGTAATTAGGGGTAATTTAAGCAAAGGCATAAAGACCAAATAAAGTGGAATAATAGGGTTCAAAACAGTGTTACTACGAATACAAAATTGAATACAGTGAAAAAGACACTATATTAGCATAACATAAATACATATAAATAAATAAACATTTCCAACATTCTTTTGAATGTCCATGTACTAAAATAAAATATTTGATGCCATGAGTGTAACTTCATTTACTATTACTATTATTTTGAAAGGATATGGAAAATCAAGCAATGCGATAACAATTTACCTGGTCGCAAAAAGTAGTCCGTTATTTAACCTGATGAACTTTCACCTTTTGCTGACCTTTATGCATTGCAGAGCTAATGTGTGCTTATAAATCACTTGCACCTTTATTAGTAACTGACACATAAGTGCAAGCTTTACATGTCATACATTCTGCTTCCCACGGTTCTCGAACCTGGACGAAAGCATGGGAATTTGTTTTCAAATCTTCTGTAAATTTGCACTTTCGTTTGGACATTGTTTCCACTCAGCGGTCATTTGCTGCTACTGTCAAGCAACTGTTTGATGCTGAACACAACAGCGCTGGACAGGCAGGAATTTGGCCAATAGTTGCTGCAAGCCTCTCATAATTGACCAATTGGTGTGCGAGAAGGCGGGACTTACAAAGAGGGGTTAAAGCAATGCAAATATGTGCGCACACACAAGTATTAGACCAGATGCACATCATGGCTAAAGCCGAATCCCGGACATTTTCGCAAATTTAGAAAGTTCATTAACGGTTTTTCTGATATAAAAGTCACATACTTGAACATTTATGCAACATATATGTCAAAATACTACAAATACTGCCATTTTCATATACATATGCATATGTTTTTCCAAATCATAGTGGAATTTGAATGTGTAAATATATGCCCAAATGTATGAACGATAATTTATTATATAAAGTATACACTGTATATAATAATATATGACCATATGCTGTATCAGATTTCTATGGGAGAGTATGATGTTACTAAAGTAGCTACATTTTCAGTAGCATGACAGTAGTTCAGCTGTTTTCACGATAGAGCAGTTTTTGCTGTAATACACTACTATATACAACAAGCAGCAGTATAGTGTGACATTTCTCGGAAATGCATCTTCAGCAGTTTGAGATAAATCAGAATATCGATATTTGGGATTATTGTAAGGATCTGCGGTGTATAAATCAAGAGGAACTTGAAGCAGCACCCCCTCCCTCCAGATGGGATCACAAAGTGCCGTAAATGGGTCTTTTGGGAATGTATTTGTTTGTGGCATAAAAGCAGAATTTCTGGCATAAATAATGAATGCGATTTACCTCCATTTCAGCCTATTGCAGAGATACTGCTGATCTATTAGTGCCGAGATGTCTGCAACATTTGATTGGTCTAACTAAAAACATGAAAATGTTTGCCGTATATCAATGTATAGGCTTACACAGCTAGTATTTCTGAACAGTTGTGTCAGCAGTGCCGAAATATATTTGATCTCTCTCATGTTTGATATACCTCCTCCTTCTCCAGATTTCTTCACTATTATTCTCTGTCCATCAGTTTGTCAATCATTTGAGTCCTGAGGCAACTTGTCTGTCAAAGATATGTGCAGTGATTATCAATATGACCTTGAGATATATGGTGGAGACTTCATCACAGCTCTCCCACAGATATACACACTTTTTCCTCTCTCTCTCTCTCTCTCTCTCTCTCTCTCTCTCTCTCTCTCTCTCTCTCTCTCTCTCTCTCTTTCACCCTCAACCTATCCTAAACTAGATTAGTAAAGCCCAGCTTGAGCTCAGCTTAACTAAAGTCTGTCTGCAGACTAACGCTAAGACACTGTGAGATATCTTATTTACTGTTAAATCAGATGATCTAGTGGATAATTGTCCTCGTCATAATGATCTGTTTCCTAGAAGAACGTTTTATTGTTTCTTTGTTGTTGTTACTGTTGATAAGTAATTTGCATAAATTTAACTGACAGTTTATCATGCCATACACTTACTAGACAGATTTTGATAATTTGATAGTTTGATAATTACATGTTTGTTGTCCCCATTTCCTCCTTGTTGGTTTATTTGGTTTCTACTACATTATACAGTCTTAGTTCACTTAAAAATGAGTTCTATAATGCATTTTTTAAACCTTCTAATTAGAAATAAAGGCACCTCTTATGCAGTATTATATGTTGTGAGAAATACATTTGCTAAATATAAAATGTCTTTGGTTTTGATGTCTTTCTCTTACCTCTTCCACTAGCTGCAGCATACGACGGGTGCTTTCCAGTGACTATGGGGAAAGAGATGTTAAAACAGAATTCATTAGGAAGTGACAGAGATAAAGACCACTGCAAGCTGCTATGTGTGTGAGGAATTCCAATACACACAACAATCAGTAAACAATCAATGAATATTATAAATGCATTTACCAAAATTTTGAACAAATGACAAAAGAAAATTGAACTTGTCCTCTGAACATAATAATGCTTTGATTTTATTTGAGTGCTAGACTTTCACAATTCATCTGAAGCAGTAAAATACATTAACTCATAATTAAGAGATTATATAATCCTCCAAGGGATTTATTTTTAATTTATTTTTATTTTTTTCCTTTTATCAGGTCATTTTATTTTGAATATTTCATATCAAACACTTCAATTGAATCAATTAGTTAAAGTGGTTGCTACAGTGTCTAAACCCATATCTAGAATATCATAAAGTATCAAATGTTAGATAGTACATAAAAAAGAATAATCCACTGTTGGGGCAATTTGTCCCCACGTTTTAAATATCTAGGGTATTTTTAGAAATTCTGGTAGCATTTTTGCCTTGAGCCCTGGTTATTTACTGACACTGATGTTTATTAACAGAAATTCATAAAAAATGCATAAACAGAATACATAAATAATTTATTATTTTCCAGCCATGTCTTTTGTATAAGCACTTTTAAACAGTTATATATATAAAGATCAAAGGTACAGTTCACCTAAAACTGAAAACACTGTCATAATTTACTCACCCTCATGTTGCTCCAAACCTGTATGACTTTCTTTCTTCTGTAGGACCAGAAATGAAGATGTTAAGCAGAATGGTATCCTCAGCCACCATTCACTTTCATTGCATCCTTTCCGTACATTATAAGTGAATGGTGACTGAGGCTAACACTCTGCCTAACATTTCCTTTTGCATTCCAATAAAGAAAGAAAGTAAGACAGGTTTGGAACAACATCAAGATGAGTAAATTATGATAGAATTTAAATGTTGGGTGAACTCTCCCTTTAAGAATACCAACTGCATTTGTGCAATTTATGAGTAAATGTAAGCATTTTTCCACACAAATGCCATGGAATGAGTGTCTGGATCTTATTACTTCAGATAGCTTTGGCTGAAAAGGCCTTAGGATATTTTTGCAGTGTGGTGTGCTGTTTGCGTTTTAATATTCTGCTCAGCTGTGAGAATCATAGCGTGGGGTGGCAGCGAGAAGCTCCATCAAACTGCAAATACACACTAGCACAACCCCCAGCTCTTATACACACACACACACACACACACACACACACACACACACACACACACACACACACACACACACACATGACAAATGCTGCAGCGTTATGTAAGGCTGTGTGCAGGTGAACCCTCCCTCCACCTGACACACACATCCACAAACAAACACATACAGTATGGACCCTGACAGCTCACAGTCCCAGGCTAGCTCACAGAACAGGCTGTATATATGTATAAAAAAAGAAATCTGTGGCCTAAATGACAGTAGTCAGTTATAATGTATGCAATTTCAACAATTCATCTGAACCTTAATCAGCAGAGAATAAAACTGTGCAATAATAAACAACTTCAATAGTGTCAGCCATCTGGTGAGGAGCAACTTCTACTGATAAAAAATGAACAGCTGACTGAACAAATTAATAAATGCTAAATTAAATAAAAATCTGAGGATTTTTCTTGATTCTTGATTTATCATTATCACTACAGATAAGTGATAAGCATTTTGATTCATATTTTTAACTGAATTTATTTGACAAAAAAACATTTGTGGCCATTTTGATCACAAAGCAAGTTTGCCAAATGATGACAAAAATAATAATAATTATTATTAATTTTTATTGTTAATTCAACATTCATCATAAATATTATGTTTTCTTGTTATAGTCTAATAATGAGTTATTGTTGTGTCAAAAAAGCAGAAATTAAACAATAGTTAAAAATGAATTTCTACATATCGATCACATAAATATAATCTGTATCGAATCAGTTAAAAAAACAAAATCAGTTTATTTATAATTAGCAAATTTTGTGGTAAAAACAATGCATGCATTTTGTTAGTACTGCATTTGTTTGAGACTTTTGGTTGCGGTTAACTGTGTCTGGTGATGGATGAAGACTGTTGTTCTTGTAAGTGTAGGCAGTTAATGTCGTCACCTCATCGGCCAGCTGGTCTGCACGTTGCTGCATGTCCGATAGCTCATTGCGCATATCCGAATCATCTGCCATGGCTGTTGGGTGTGTTAGGTGGAGCTGGTCTCCAACTGGGAAGAGTGTATCTTACTGGAAGTCTGAGGGAAGCTGAAAGAAATCGACAAAGGGAAAAAAGTAGAAAACCATTAAACGATTAATAATGGAGTTCAAGATTGCATTGCTCTTCAAAGAGTCTTTAATAACAGTTTAATTGTCAAAGCAACTGCAGTCATTAATCCAGGTGAAAGACTCAGAGAATTATTAAATGACAGTCTGGGTCAGATATACCATATGAACAAAAATCCAAATCTAATTTAAACCCTGGAAAGAAATAGAAACATAACAAATTTTAGGATTATGACACCCAGGGACGTCGCTAGGCCTATTTTAGGGGGGCTGAAGCTACCCCAAAATGTTCCTAAGCCCCCCTAAATGATAATAACAATAACAATTCGATTTATCGATAACCGTATCCTCATTCATATTTATAATTAGACGCAACATATGATATATATCCAGCTACAAAAAATAGCTTCATTGTGAGTCATTGTGCTATCAAGATGATGCACAGCACCGTCTCGTTGCATTGGTGTGAACTGTGGCAGCTTTCAGAGCGTTGCAGACCGGAGCGCTGCAAGTAAATGTTTTTACTGGTGCCCCGCCTCTTACCTCTCACCCCTCTTACTTTATGCCGTTCTATCGTGCTGGGAAAATGGGAAAGAACATCGTGCTTTGCGAGTTATCAACATCGCTTGTTGGTAAATGGAGTGTACCACATTTTGCTTTGCCGATTGCTAGACGTGATTGGCAAACGGTTTGCCAGAATATACCCTGACCCCTGGAGGATTCATCTCGTCGTTACTCTAGTTTGCTCTGAAGTTGAACTCGCTATGCACCCTCCCACCCACACACACCGATACACACGCTATGCACCCTCCCGCCCACACACACCGATACACATGCTCCCCCCGCACACACACCGATACACACGCTAATGGTGAAAGGAAGATTGGTAAACTGTTGTGACACAGAGTGAAAAGTTGTTTTTAATTACCTGCTTACCTTTAGCTACATTTCTTGAGGTAAAGGAAAGGGGATATTTTGGTTTGCTATGGACAACTGTAGTCTAGCTAGAGTGAACAAGCAAAATACAAGAAATGGTTAACTTAGCAAGCTAATCACAACTCTTTATTCTTTGCCAATAATATAACCTATCTCTATAATAGGCATATAAAACAATATCAATCCCCATAGAATGTTGTTGTCACTGAAAACTAAATGTCATAGGGTCCCTGTTAATGCTATTACTGTTGTATCCTTCAATTCATTGAGCAGATGAGATGGATATTCGAAGATATTTTAGCAGAGAGAAAGAGAAGCAGCCGCAGGAGATTGACAGGCCAGTTGATTCTGAGGGAGCCGGTGTGATTGAGGTCAGTAATGGTCTATAGGTCTAAGGATTGTTTTGTGTTCTTCTAACAATAAGCATTTGTTGGCAGGTCTAGGCACTATGCATAACTTAAACTAAATTATTATATTTGTTATATATGCTAGCTATACCAATTTAACTTTCTGCATTCATTGGCTGTAATAAATTAAATAAATACGTATATGTTACCTAAATGTAATTACTTTATCATACATTTACATGAGCAGACAGATAGCATTTAAGTAATTAAAGTAAATTCCCCCATGCAGCTTTGATGTGTCTAAAAGCAACATTACAGTAACTTTTCTTTAACAGAGTAGAAATGGAAGAAGAGGATATGTCTGTCACGTTTTACTTGTTAACATCTTGGTTTCTTGACTAGTTGTTGACATAAGTGTAGCTCTAGATGTGAGTGCAAAGATTTTGCAAACGCAAGTTACAAATACCCTGGGGCTAAGCCCCCCCTGTCTTCCAATCCTAGTGACGTCCCTGATGACACCTAATCTTATGATTCATCAAATTCATGTTAATATTGCAATTCAACTTTCCGCTCAAATTGTTATGCTGACTGCATTTTATGATGAAAAAACAAACTGTGTTCAATTAGAAAATTCAACATTGAAGATTTCACCATTGGACTCCACTGTACTAAACTCATCCTGAACCAACAGGTTACTCTCCCTTTCTCAGATCAGTAAACTCCTGGGAATCAGCAGCTGACATGACATTAGGCACTTCAGAGGCCAGATCGAGTTATACAGCTAATAAAGCCATTTACACAGTCTAATGAAATCTCATGAAAAGGACAGTAAGACATTGCCTGCTCTCAAGGAACCCGTTGCATCCTCATACATACTTTCTAACAGCGGTGAGGTGCCGGCTGCTGTGTTTTGCTGATTAAATTCTTCCCTGAGGTTCTGGGTGTACCAGGAGAAATTATTCTGTCACGGAAACTGTGAGGTTGACAGATATATTCCTGAAAAGGCTGGTTTGACAGCTAGAAATATATCCACAGGGTGCTGTTACCGAAAAGACTATAGGAACAGCTTACTTAATAATTGTAAAAGTGAGTTAAACCGCAAAATATCTCATTAGCTGACGAGCAAACAAAAGCAGCAACTATTCACTTTTTATTTTTCAGTAGTACCGATCAGATGTTTTAAAAGTGTCTATTTTAAAAGAAACAAACTACAGCAGAACATCCACTAAAAGTAGTGATGCAACTTACTCATTTTCAATAATGTGCCAGATGCTAAGCTGATTTTAAATTATACTGCAAAAAATAATTTTTGTCTTGTATTCCAGTAAATATATCTAAACATACTTTAAACAAGCTAGATTTGATTGAGAAGACATAATTTGTCTTGTTTTCAGAAAAATATAATAAAATGTAGTAGTGTTTATGCTAATAACAAGAGAAAAACAAGTTTATTTAATTTAAGCAAAACCCACAAAATATTGTTCTAAAACAAGACCTTTTTTACCTGAAAAATAAGACAAGAAATACTTGCTAAAAATAGTATTATTTGCAGCGTACCGTAGCTTTTCCAGAAAAAATTAAATTAAATTTCCAATCAGCTGTGAGCTTGAGTAGACTTCATGCGTAAATACCCAGCATCATATAGTATTTTTTTTCAATGGAAACCACTCGTATAAACATTTACTGATTAAATAATAATTATTATGATGTTATTGTTGCGTACATGTGGTTAGAAACAAAAGGTGACTAAAGCATCATGGTCAGATATTATTCAAATATATAACGAATAGAATTCAGGGTAAAATAAAATCACACATCTAATATGCAAAAAAAAAAATTTTTTTTAAATCATTTTAGACGGATGGGATAATAAAGTGGCTGAAGTACTGTAGATCTGCAATGTGTCAGCAATAGAAAAGAGCATTTATCTTTTGTCAGTGCAGTGCGAAACAACGCAACACTATACACTGCAACGGACGCATCCAGTGTAGACAGCATCACTGATTATAATGGAAGCAATTTGCTTTTGAAGCAACATGAAGCACCGCTTGCATCTGGTGTAGACAGGTGTGCATTTCAAACGTCCTCTTTCATGTTAGTATTGGAAAGACTGATTTGTTTTAGACATTTCATTTAGTTGGTTTTAGACATTTCATTTAGTTCATGTCTATATCATTTTAGTGAATCGGTTCAGATGGTTCATGTCCAATTGGTTTTAGTGAACTTGTTTGTTAGGACGGTTTATGTGAATAAACAAGTTCAAGATGAATTGATTCACCGATTCAAGTCTCTACATACAAGTCTTGATGCAACATTTGTGTCTTTTTATAGCAAAATATTTAATTGAATGCAGCTGTTCATCACTATGTTATCAAATCAGCTTTATTCTTTTTGTATGTTTAATTGTATTTAGTGTAAATGTATCTGTGTTTTCCATCCTAATTGAGAATTATTCAAAAAATCGAATTGTTTTGACAATTTGCATGACAAAATGACTTTGCATTAAATTGCTTTATAATGCAATGTACTTCTATATTCTGGTAGTTATAAACATAACACATATAGCCTCCTTAAATAGCTTTAGTAATCACTACTGTAAAAAACTTTAATTTCACCAGATAATGTAATTTAAGCCAGAGCTTACGTTTTTAAGCAGTGAGCACGTAATGTCAAGTTTGGTGGTACAGGTAGACCTCAGTTTGATCACTGATACTTAATGCAGAGGAGGCCATTTGTGGCATTTGTTTTCCAGTAGTCAAAAACATCTGTTAATGTCTTGAAAATTAATGGATCAAAATCTGTGAAAACCTATGAAAGTCATACTGTTGCCACTGCTACTGAGCCCACTGGAAATCATTGTGGCTGAAGGCAATACCCACAATCCCTTGCATCTGAAATTATTTATGTGTGCTTGGTCAAAGTGTACCTACTTATCAGGACATGTAAATAATCTGTTTTGAATAAATAAATGTTTTAGTCATATCTGTTTTTAATTATATTTTGCAGTGAAATGTAATTTGTGTTCGCTATAAGAAAGTTGATTCAGTTATTAAGTTGATTTAAATTCAAAAAATTTGAAGTACTTTGTACCTATACTACTTTTTTAAATTGGACCAACTATTTGGATTCTTGGTGGGGCTGACACATGATCTTCTGTCGAAATGTAGATCTTCTTGAAGGTGCACAACAGGAGAATTTTGGGTAAAAAATGAACAAAATGCCATTATTAATAGAGTACATAAAAAACAGTGTTCAAAACAATGTCCTTACCTTACCCCTATTCACTACTTTAGGCCAACATAACGTATTTGTATGTTGAGCTGTAGGGTAGTATTAGGGCGAAATTGCAGACTCATATCATTCATCCTTACGTCATTACGTCATGTCCGTAAACACAGAAAAGAAGCACCAGCTGTTATGTGTTCCGGCTAGGGAATCTACAGTTTAGCTAGTCACTGTCACACAGTTCAGTACAGCATCGCTGCAGTCTGGATGGATGTTTATCAGTTAAATATTTATTCATGACTTCTGAGTATTTTATAACACTGCTGAAGTTTCCAGGTTAACTAAGAGTGTGTGTCACTGTTTTCTTCTCTCTTTTGGCCTATAATTGTCCTTTTTAGCAGATTGTCTCTTTAAAAGTCTGTTTAAAAGCTCCTTTAAATATAAGTTGCAAAAAAGCTAGTTCCCCATGAAATGTGTAATCATCTCAAGTTGTTTAAAATGTACTGATTTTATAACACTGTAATGCACATATTAATTTGTTTAGTGTGTAACAAACTATCTATTATAACTTTACTGCTAAATAAATTATTTAATTTATTATTGTAATTTTTATATTGCGTATTTCTGCAAATGAATTTCATATTTAATGCAGCATACTTCATTGTCATCATCATTATTAAACTCTAGTTTTATGTTTAGAGTTTACTGTGTTATTGGGTGCAGTTCAAAGACTTACTGTAGTATTATGGTTTTACTTACATTATTAACTGAGGCTGTGCAATAATCGAAAATACTAAAGTCTTCCATTGAACTCATATCAGCCATATCACGAGTTTCAACTCTTCAGTTGATAAGTGTAGTACAATACAAACAGTAATAGTGGAGAAAACACTTGAATAATCATATGATTGAGGGGACTCCCCTGTTCTCTCTGTAAAAGCACTTTGAGTGTACTGTCAGAAAATCGCTATAAGTGTAAAATTAATTCATTCATTCATTAAAAATATATAAAAAATTATGTTGTTTATCTTTATCAAAGCAAGTAATATTTAGGTTATAAAGGTTTAATAGAATAGCATAATATCAACATAAAAATAGAACATTCCCAGTCATGATCACACAGGTGATAACCAGGTAACCTCAAACCATGAGATTCATCTGCACAGAAGAGCACTGCCAAAATACAACTCACGTAAAGTGTCCTTCCACAAAATTCTTGTTTAAGTTACAACCACAGATGCTGCTAGAGAGTGCAAAGTTTGATAGTGCAGCTTTAATAAAAAAAATATTTTAATATTATTTTCAAGAGTTATGAAAATGATGGACAGCTGTACTTAAAAATTCAAGTTTTTAAACTTAGTAATCATAAATATTTTTGAGTTTGCTAAACTTATTGAATTGCGTTCATGAAACTTACAAACTAACTTGAATTGTTTAGCTGGTAGAACTAATGTGCCTGAAGTTGAGTACACTCAAAAATGCTTTGAGCTGGTTGCTTTACTTTTTTTAAGTTTACTCAACTTTTCATTTTTACAGTGTAGTTTTTGTTAGTAGCTTGTAGCTATTTTTTTTTATAGTAGCTTTCTTGTAGTATAATAACTTTAAATTATGATTATCTTTGAACTTGTAAAGCTATTTTTTTTTTTTAGCTTTCCCCAAACAGCTCTAGCAAACTTGCAATAACATCACTGAAAAATCCAATGAATTCCAAGCAGGTATTTAAGATGGCATTAAAGAGCGATGCTGCCAACATTAATTGCATAATTGTACTCAAGCGATTAAATTTAACACGGCTGCCTGACCTTTCAAAGTGCAATGCTCTGGAGACTCTAAAGGCTGCCATTTACACTCCCATCTTCACCACTGCAATGAATGTCAACTGCTACTGAGGTAAAAGATCAGGGACACCGATCAAGAATTGATTGGCACATTCACCCAATCTGTGTACTGATGCAATCTGTCTTTGAGCAATCGAGTACAACTTGCTTTTGATGAATTTGCAGCATGGCGCCATATGCATGATGCCCTTGCTCATGCCAGTGCATTACACTAGTACAGAAACCACTCTCTTACTTGCCCTCACTCAACATCTGATGAATGAGCTCATACAGATGCTGGGTACATTGAAGGACATCATAGTACATTTTTTTTTGGCAGTATTCTTGAAATAACCTGAAAGCTGACGTCATGCTTTATTGAGGACAGTCTGACTCAGAACATTTGACCAAAACAGAAGCTGCCTCACAGTGCTTTAAGTTCTTCATATTTATTTAGATTTGAGATGTGGAAAAGCAAAACAATATTGGAGAGAATTCTTAACTACTAGGTCAGTGAAACATTGGGCTCATGCTTACTAATTTACTTTCTTGTTACTTCCAAGCCATTACTGCAGCTGCCTGAAAAAATATCTTTACTTGCTTTCTTCTCCCCATATTTTTCTCATTTTCTAATTTAAACAGAGCAAAATTAGTGGGCCATTGCATTGTAGGCTAATTAAACCTGAACAATCTAAAAAGCTAACATCTGTGGAGGCTAGAGAAAAAGAACTGAGGAGATGGAACCCTCACTCTCAATAGATCACAACAGTGAGGCCACTTGGTACCATAAGGATTTTTCTCACTTATTTTCTCCACAAGGTTTATAGAGTTCTATGCCATGAACCAAACCAACCAGTTCTGAAATTAAACAAAACATTTCACTTTGATTTAAATGTATATGAAAATCAAAATAATAAAACGTTTTTAAACTGTGTACTTAACATCTTTTAAATTTCATTATAAGAAATAAACAATCCCATGAAGCATTGCGAATTATGCAATAAAAAATAATCGGATAAAAAATGATTGGACAATGTTAAAATACTGACTTAATAATACTGTCATTCTTTATTAAGTTTATTGCAAAATATTAAGATATGTACAAATATATAAGTAGTTGAAGACTGAAGGAAAAGCTCTTTTGCAGTAATTTACATCTCCATGGAAACACCAACTTTCAAAGTCTGAAAGGCTTCAGTATTTATGGGCAGTGTAGTACTTCACTGGGAATGCTGTTGTTAAAACATATACCATACATTAAAAATCTTTGGCCTCATGGCAGGCCTGTGTTGACAGGTTTATTCATTTTTGCTAAAAATAAATTCTCTATGAAGAAATAAACGGGATTTTTACTTCTGGAACCGTGCTATTGCACTCTATTATTAACATATTAGAAAAAATCAGCCTGCTTTAAAAATGGAGGGCAAAAGGGTCAAAAGATAAGGTAAATTTAGTCTTATTTTAGAGTAAAGTAATCTTACTTGCTACATGTCCCAGCATTAATAATAATGGATTAGTTGGTTCTAAAGTTTTCTGTAATTTCTTCCATTGCTCTACTTCTCATTAAGATGAGCAGAAACAAAAGCTATCAAACAAAAAATTATGTTCCTGTATCACTTTGTTATAATCAAAATACAAAAATGCTCTCATTCCCACTCAATTAATGGCTGTCATTATTTCCTGCTTGTTAAATGATGGCAGCATGGCAGCAAACCAGTCGACTCCATGCTAATCCTCAGCCACTCACATCTATCACAACACTCCAACAAACATGGTTATGATGAGACCTGTGTGCATCACTTTAAAACATTGATATAGTAGCATGCAAACACGTCTAGCCTGTATATTCAAATGAACTGGAGAGTTAGAAGATTGAACAGGGGTTACAAGAAGTAAAACTGCTAATACACTGAGAAAGCTGCTAATAAAGTTTGTAAAAGCAGCCAGTTAGTCTGCAGGATGAGTCTATGCAACTGTAGTCAACCATGGAAAGTGCTTACAGCTTGTTTACAGAGACAATGAGAAGCTCTGTTTCAAACAATTGTTTAGAAAGGCTCAGTGTGTGTGTGTGTGTGTGTGTGTGTGTGTGTGTGTGTGTGTGTGTGCATGTGTGTGAGTGTGTGTGTGTGTGTATGTGTGTGCGTGCTCGTCCTCCGTATCTAGCTGGCTGCCATTTTGTTTTCTCTCCTCAAATGTGCTGCCTCTCACTTCGCTGCAGCACACAAAATCGGTTCTTTATCAAATCTTAAATCAAAGCTTAAATAATAAAATATAATTATTCAAGTTGCCACTCTCTCTGTTACTCTCTCATGCTTCGCTAAGCACTAACTTTACCTAATATCCTCTGAAATGGAATGAACTTATCATGCCTGACCTCTAAATCTCAGAGTCAGAGAAAACAGACGTGTTTTACGAGATTACCTTTGAAATCGGGTTATGGTATTTCCCCTCTGCAGTGCTATATATGTTACAACAGATTGACTTCATTGCAATGAGTTATCGAGCTTGACAGTTTTCAAAATCAGAGTCTGTGTGAGAATAATTTCTCACAAATGCAAGGACAGAAAAGTGGAGAAGGAAAAAATTGCTCAAACCCTGGATTTCTGCCATATGCCATTCATCTTGCTACCCTTATGCTTGGCAATTTGATGGACATCTGTCACAGCCATCACACCACGTCCCATGGTCAAATCAACATCAACGTTTGTACCATAGTGAACATAACAAGGTTTCAAGTGGCAAATCTTTATTCCTTGCATAGTCCAAGCTAGTGGTCAGCCGATGTGGGTTTTTCAATGGCCAAATAATTTCTGTTTCCTGTATGAGGCTATACGGTTATTACGTGAAAAATTAACAAAATACTCATACCCGATGACCTGGGTTTCTGTTTCCTGTACAGAGCCTAAACAGCTGTCATGTGTCAAATGAACAAAACTGCAACTATGTAAGGGATAATGTACAGTCAGCTGGGGTCGGGGTCCCGATCACCCTGTCGGGGTTTAGTATGCGATAACAACTGCCTGACTGTCCATTGCATTGAAATTATGTAATTATGTGACATGAAAATTGCTGAACAGGTGAAATCCACCTTCAGTTTGCGACTGAGTTTTGTTGGTATTTATTTTTGTGGAAATGACCATCTGACTGCCCATTATTCAGCCTATTACAAGACTACTAGCCAATAAACAAATAAATATACATGAAACTTAGATTTATGTTGAAATTATTATAATTATATAATTATTATGTGAGAAGAAATAAATTGCTGAACAGCTGGAATCCATTTCCAGTTTGTGATGGAGTTCTGTTGGTCTGACTGCTCATTGTGCATGTTATTACAAGACTACTTTTCAAATAACTCGCAAATACCCCAAAGAGCGGACTGATTGTGGAGGTACGGTTGTTACAGAGAAATATCAGACCACTAGATGGCAACATTGACCAATCAGAATCGAGTATTCCAGAGAGGCGTGTAATAAAACTAAATATTTTGTGCATGTGCCGCCACAACAGAATGAACTAACCACTCTCTGAGACTACTTATTCTTCCCGAGTCATATAAAAGACTTGTTCAAAATGAATGAATCATTCAAGCACAACCCATCACTAATCCTAGTCCTTTGAGCAAAACCAACACTGCAAAAAATCTAATTCTTAATGAGTATCTCTGTCTTGTTTTCCTGAATATTCTCTTTATCTTTAATGCCATCCTTAAAACAAGATAAATTTCTTAATGTAGGGGCGGCTGTGGCTCAGTTGGTAGTGCCAGCTCACACGACTCCACATGCTGAAGTGTCCTTGGGAGCAACTGAACCCCAAGTTGCTCCCAATGGAAGGCTAGCACCTTGCATGGCAGCTCTGCCACCATTGGTGTATGAACGTGTGTGAATGGGTGAATGAGTCACAGTGTAAAGTGCTTTGAATACCGTTAAGGTTAAAAAGGTGCTATATAAGTGCAGACCATTTAATGTTCCATTGGCAGATTTTTAAAATGTATTTACTTGCTGACTAAAATTAGAGAAGTGCATGCAAGTGACACAAATCTTCCAATCAAACAAGATAAAATACAATTACAAGTACATTCAGGATTCTCTGCGTATGAAATGTGTCCTCTAAGTTGAACGAATCTTGTTTTAATCATGTTCAGATATTTTACAAGACAAAGATACAGTTCTGATAAAGAATGGGATTTGCAGAGTATTAAAAATTACATGAAATCAGAGTGTAGCAGCAAGTTACTCAGCAAGGCAATAAATACGTGTCAACAGTTTCATTATGTTTACAGTAGCTGAACAAATATAAGAAATAAATTGCAATGGATGATGCATAATTTAGAGAGCCATCAGAGAACCCTGAGATCATTAATGCATCCATTTGTCTCCAGCTATGCCTTACCCTTGATTGAAAGCTGTGGAGTAATGGATGTAGCCGGCCACCTGTAAACTATGGCAATGGCTTATTGTTCACAAGGCTATCCAGCTAGATGAGGACAGGCCTCTCATCTCAAAGCAGTGATTAATAGCATAAGATCCCTTCCTCTTGCATGGAGGGAGTCCAGAGCTCTGTTAACATATCTTATTTAAACTCTTACTGTTTATACTCATAAAAATCAGGCATATTAAATACAGAAATATATATACAGGTATAAGCACAAGCATCGAAACTCTGTAGACATTTCATTTGAAGATAATAAAAAAGGTCTCTACTGCATTAGAATCTACTTCAAATTTGATTAAACTGCAGTGAATAAGAAATTCTCCACTACCAACCTTAGGTAATGGGCTTCCCCAACTGACTCTTGGTGGCCCCCAAGGTTTCTTCCTCATCTACCTAAACATCTCAGGGAGATTTTGCTTGCCATTGGGTTTAGAGTTGCTTTGGAGTAATATGTATTGTTAAAGGTGATACAAAAATAAAATAAAATTGAATTGAAATGTGATTATTCTGCACTAAAGTTCCATTTTTGGAATATTTTGGCAAATCTTCAACTTAGTCTCATAGAATCACCTAACTATGCTGACAATTTGCAAAAGGATTTTTTGTTGGCTTGTTTTAATTATCACAGCAGTTTCCTGGTGATATAAACACTAGAGGCCCTACAACAACCAATACCTTTATTTCCTTCATGTAAAGAAAATGGCAGAATATCAGTTCATATATGCTTACTTTTCATCCTGTTCCTCACACAATGGGCCTCATTCATGAAACATGAGCAGAACAAATTTTTGTGTAAATCGTTCGTAAAGCGTTCAAAACGTTAGTTGGTACGAACAAAACTTACACCTGCTCCCGACCATGTGTAAATTGTGCGTAAGACATCTGAACGTGTTGTGTTGTTTCAGGCAAACTGTCATGACTTCATTTTGATATACATGAAATTAAATAATTCATGAAAAATTTAAATCATAATTACATTTGTGAAATTAACCTTAAAAAATAACAAGACGAAGTAAAAAAAGTTTTGTTATGTTTTAAACCATAGCCTATACTTATTTAGAAATGTTTATTTACTGCTTAAGTAATACTGCTTATCGTTTTCCCAGCAGAAGTATCTTTTAACTTGATTGGCTCTATAATTTACGTTTCATATTTTTATTGGCATCTGTAACTACCTTGATTAGTTGATAACGTAGTCAATGTTAATGCTGTTAAACTCATAAACAAACACAACGCAGACAGGTGTGTACCCAATACAATGGGGAAAAATAGAAAAAGCCTGCACATTTTTGTATAGCTTGAAAATCTGTAATATCATATAGCGTTTCGGTCATAGACCTTCTTCAGACATTCCATTCATTTCTCAGAAGATTCTTCCAGTTGTACGTAGCCTACATATCTGTTACCATCATGATTTACCCGAGAAGTTTCAAAGATGATGCTGGCAAAGCACTCAGAACCAGAGAATTTAATGGTGGGGTACGTCATACTCTAGGTGTAAAGTGAAAATTTTCTACACTCATGTCAATCATTTACTTCTTGAAATGTTGGATTCACAAAAGAGCATCATATGACAGCAAAAACAAAGTCTGCACATTCTTTGAGACTTGTGCCTGCAAAATTAAAATGTTATGATCGTTCCTAAAAACAATTTCATTACTGTTCCACATAGATGTTAACTACTAGCGAGTTTGGTGTCTTCCTGACAGTATATGGTGTTTTCAGGGGCGTGGATTATGGTAATTGTGAATGAACATGCACATGCCTCCTCTTTACAAATGTTTAGAATTCCCTAATATACACAAATTTCAATTTTATGTGCAAATTGCTCATATATTTACGAAAGTTTCATGAATGAGCCCCAAAACTATTTTGTAACATCAAAAATATTTTTACTATAGTACATGTCTTGTAAGGAGATACATTTTAATGTTTGCATTACACGATCGTAAACTACATTTACAAACTTGATCACATACAATTAAATTGCACGTTGCACTTGCAATGTAAATGACCACGGTACGAGTCCTGAAGAGCATGTGAGATGGCACATGAACTGAAAGTGTCAGGAATCTCCACAAAATTACGTGGCAATTCTTATCAGCAATTGCGTTTTTCATGTCACATTTGCTATTTATGAAACAATGGTTTGGTTTAGTTTAAGGTTTAAGGTAGGGGGGGTCGGTTTACTTAATTTAAAACTCAATAGAGCATTAATTTCTAAACTTCACCCACAAAGTGGACATTTCACCTCGGAACTGCCACGATACGTGTAAGGAACCACGTCATATCATTTTGCAAATATGTTGTCAAAGTCATGCAATTATCATAATAAATTGTTATTACCAATAGTGGATGACACCAAAAATCTTGTTATATCTCAAATTAAAGCCAAGAATTCCACAAACCTCACAAGAGCAGTACTCAACAATACCTTAAACTGCATACTGAGTATTCTTTCTAGCACAAATTCTTTCTCCCGCAATACAGACCTCTGTTGCTGCGCCATAAACTAGAATGAATGACTGCAGCAGCCCTAGAACCTTATCTATTTCCTCCTTTGCGTTGGGTGAAAGTCTCTTGTGATTTAGAGGGGAACCAACAGCCAATGCAATTGATTTGACAGAGTCCATTTCACAAGCCCATTTGTGTTCAGCTCTGCAGTAACAGCAGCAGCTCCTGCTGCAGAGAGCCCTCCCTCCTAGTTGCTTATAAACCTCATAGTCAGATCCCCTCTCATGGGGAAGCCCCGGGATGGACTTATTAACAACACGGCCAATAAAGCAGACACTGTGTTCCCTGCCTGACACCCCACTATCCTTGCCTCTTCATCTGGCTCCAAGGTTCTTTGAGATATGTCAAGTGATGAGCTTGACATGGCAAGGATTCAGCTCTATGTGTGATGCAGGCTTTACTCGGGGGGAGGGATGGTTTGGAGCTTGTTCAAAAATAAGAGTGACATTTCTGTTTTTTATTGCAACCTCACAGGGTTGTAATGATAAAAGAAAACTGCATAGAAATGAGGGTGCCGTGACAGTGGGTGCAGCTATTATTTTATATGTTCTACAGATGCAGAGAGAACTTCACTATAAAAAAACAGCACATTAAAACACCCTCATATAGGTGCAGAATATATATGCACGTGTTTTCAACTGCTGCTTTAATTGGTATCTTAACATTGTGTCATTTACATACTATTCCACTTGAGCTACAGACACTGCAGCAAAGTCAAATTGAATCAAAGGCAAATTGTGTACCATAGAAAATCTCCTAAACTGCACAGATGCTATCAAGTGGTTGTAGATGATGACATTTGTTTTGTTGATCAGACAGGAAAGGTGGCGGTAAGAAGATATGTCAAAAACCCATAGAAGTGACACCTGAATGATAGCACCAGCAGGTGTTAAATACTTGAGAAGTCACAAACAAGAGACATTAAAAAGCATCAAGGAAACCCAGAATCCAGGAAAGAGACAAGCTCTATGAAAAGACATGTTAAATAGATGCATTTAGTTATTTATTTCTTAGAAATACATTTAGCAAACACTCTTTTAAATAAACACTTCAATTAACGGTATGTTCCAAGTAAAATCCAAGTTAACCTCAATCCACAGCATTTGAGGCATAATGCTGATTACCACAAAAAATATTTTAAAATAATTTTTAAAATAGGATAACTGTAAACATTTAAAATAATAATTGTAAAATAGGATATAACTTTGCACAGAAAGGTTAGTAAGCGATTTTATCACATACAAACCTGGTAACACACATACTGTTTACCTCTTGTGGCCATAGATTTATTCATGGTAGAGCCATCTTTGATTTTTTAATGGGAATGAAAATGAGGCTGTGATGGATAGACCTACCATCTCTTCAATGGCACAAATGCATAAAGCAGTAAAAAGCTTTATACGTTTTTAAATCCGATTGTCCACAACTGTGAAGTCTGGAGTTTTTATTTCGACAGAGTGTCAATTTTTTTGTCCACGGAATGATCCAAAAACACTTTATAATGCAGTACAGCCCATTGAAGAGACTGCACGTCTCTCCCTCACAGCCTCATTGTCATTCCCGTCAAAAATCAAAGATGGAACTGCCGTGAATAAGGTCTATACTTGTACAAGTGAGTATTTCAATGTTTAAATGGTTAGTTCACCCAAAAATTCGAATTATCCCATAATTTACTCACCCTCAAGCCATCCTAGGTGTATATGACTTTCTTCTTTCAGCCAAACACAATCGAAGTTATATTAAAAAATATCCTGGCTCTTCCACGTTTTATAATGGGAATGAATGGTACCTTAGATTTTGAAGCCCAAAAAAGCTCATTCATCCATCACAAAAGTAATCCATACGGTTCCAGGGGGTTAATAAAGGCCTTCTGAAGCAAAGCGATGCATTTTTGTAAGAAAAATATCCACATTTCTAACATTATAAACGATAATCACTGGCTTCCGGTAAAGGCGAATGGATGATTGGAATGACTGGATAGATGCACGAACGCACCATTTTAAGACTAATACAAATCTGCAGTATTGCTAAAACAACTCACTTCTTTTCACCGTTTTCCTTTGCTGTAAATAATGCACAATTCCGCGTACGTCACCTCACCAGAGCTTACGCTATGCCTACATCATATGCCGGATCTCGACTCTCTTGTGAACGCATTGACGGCGGTTAATGGAAGCCAGTGATTATAGTTTATAAAGTTATAAATATGGATATTTTTCTTACAAAAATGCATTACTTCCCTTCAGAAGGTCTTTATTAACCCCCTGGAGCCGTATAGATTGCTTTTGTGATGGATGGATGAGCTTTTTTGGGCTTCACAATCTAAGGTACCATTCGCTCCCATTATAAAGCTTGAAAGAGCCAGGATATTTTTTAATATAACTCAGATTGTGTTTGGCTGAAAGAAGAAAGTCATATACACCTAGGATGGCTTGAGAGTGAGTAAATTATGGTATAATTACTTGGGTGAACTAACCCTTTAAGGACCAGCCCCATTCACTTCCATTATAAGTACCTCGTTGTGACCCAGATTTTTGCTCTTTTTAAAGAAAAGAATGGACAAGACTTAATAAAAATGTTTGTGGTAATCAACAATATTCCAAATATGCTGTTGACTGAGGTTAATTTATTGACCACGGAATATTCCTTTAAATGTTTTAAGCATGATGAAATGTTGAAAGTAATGGAAAATGCTTACCATTTAAGTTAAATATGTTACATATGTTGAATACGGTGTTTAATTACAGTCTGTTGGTGAAAATATGTAGGTTAAAGCTCAACTACAATAACATAAACCACTAACAAGACAAAGGTTTCACTCAAAACTAGATCATGAATTAGAAGAGGTGTAGGCGGAATTTTTGCTGAATGAGAAACATTGTCGATGGTAAAAAAAAAAAAAGGCTTAAAGCTTTAAATGTCTGTAATGTGACATATTTGAAACAAGATAAATATAAAAAGATATATATATAAAAAAAAATGTGGGCAGGTACCTGATTTTATTCATCGGAATTAATTGGATCGTGTAAAGTGGGCGTGGCATACCGAAATGTAGCCAGGTTGTTGGAAGAAAAGAGAAGCAAATTATTACAATTTGATAAAGGATGACAAAGGCAAAAAATGTTTTACAATAATGTGCACTGATGCATCATGCACAATAAAACCAGGAATGTGCATTTACAAAGTAAATAGGGTCAATTTTCGATTTCATGTTGAACTACAATGCATTTATCTTTCACCATGCTATTTAAATAATTTAATGAGCCAGTGTGTGTATTGTTATCAAATAACTGTTTGGAGATTCTCAAACATGGATCAACAGTCAAATAATATTCTGAAATATGCAAACCTCTAGCAAGGCTAATATTGAACTGTGGTTTCTGAGTAGCATTTACTACAGCATGCTACTTAAAACTGAAATATGATTCCAATTTAATGGAAGCACACTGGCTATAATCTTTACATGTAATCTAAGTAAGGATGAATCATCTATGATGTATCATCTATTCATGCAGTTGTAGATGTATCTTACATAAGCACTACACTGTAGAATTAAAAAGATATTAAATGCAGATTTGCAACAGAAATGTTCAAATCATGCTGTGTACTAACTTCAATCAATGAACTCTTGGTACTTACAAAAAGAGACACAATATTAAAATGGCTCCAGACTCCAGTAATGAGCAAATCAAAAGATGCCAGAACATTTGTCCAAATTGCTCACAATTACAGCGAGCAAAAGTAGCGAAGAATGTAAATATATCCATCTGATACGGCACAAACATTAAGATGCCTACCACAGACAAATGACACAGGTAGCAAAACAATCATTTAAATGGTACTGATTAGGCAGCTAACTTGCCAATTGAGTAAGGGAATTAGAGGCAGTGTTTTAATCCAAAGCAGGTGTGCTTTAGACAAGTGTGTGACCCATGACAGCACTCAGTGAACTGGATTTGCAATCTCACACATATTCTAAAAATTTTCTTGAACCTGAAGTTAAATACATAGGCTATGATTACTTAAATTCCTCTAGTATTACAGTATGTGCCAAATACCAAAAAGCACTTAATCCTTTGCCATTTTGCTATTTTATATTTTTTTCAATAAATTCTAGACAGTGCTTTTTTATGCCCTTTTCTCCCAAGTTGGAATGCCCAATTCCCACTACTTAGTAGGCCCTCGTGATGGCAAGGTTACTCACCTCAATCCGGGTGGCAGAGGACAAGCCTCAGTTGCCTCCGCTTCTGAGACAGTCAATCCACGCATCTTCTCACGTGGCTCGTTGTGCATGACACAGCGGAGACTCCGCATGTGGAGGCTCATGCTACCCTCCACGATCAACGCGCAATTTACCACGCGACCCATTGAGAGCGAGAACCACTAATCGCGACCACGAGGAGGTTACCCCATGTGACTCTACCCTCCCAAGTCAGCGTAAATACTCGCTGAACTACCCAGCCCCCCCCCCCCCCCCCCCAGACTGTGCATATTAATGAAGTGACCTCTTGAAATCTGAGCTGACAGGAAGAGGACTCATACAGTATATACATTTTACTTTATGTTGATTTAAAATAGCTCTCCTCACACCCCCAGAAATCTCCAGTGGCATTTGCTGATGGTCGAGGGGAAACCCACATGTGTGGGTAGAGCTTACAGGCTGAGATGTTTGCCATGAGGGGGCATCTCTCTCTCTCTTTCTCTCTCTCTCTGTCTCTGCAGTCATTATGCATCATCCAAGCTAATTATTCTGGGTATCTTGTCTTTCCTCCACTCATCCTCAGCCGCCCTCCTCTGTCATCTCTCATCTGCCTTTTTTCTTCTCTGAGAACATAATCCCACTCTTCCTCTTCCTCTTGCTCATCTTTTCATCCATAGATGTCTTCAGTCTTTTATCTATGATCCATGTGTACCTGTTTTCTCAGAGGGTTCAATAGAGTGTACTTGCTGTGCTGGACTGTCGCAGAGATATCCGGTAGCCATTTTGTACTTTGCCCAATGTTATTGTTTGCAAGCTACTCTTTTGTGTCCTGGTTTAGTGGCCCCACCAGACCAGCTCTTCTTCTTAATTTGGGGAATTGCAAATCAATTCTATTTTTTTTTTTTTTTAATTTAGGGTGATAGGTAGGACTATATATGAAATTGTCAACATTAACAGATAGGCTACAAGCAAAGCTTCCCTAAACTTCTTGTTAATTTTTCATTATATCTGGGTCGGTCACACAGGGTCGGTACTAGGATGCGATCTTTGTATCACTCTAAAGGCATTTTGGCCTTTTAGGGTGGGCAATAGGTTCACTCTTCGTCTGCTGATCCCACTTGGTCATTTTACCATCTGACTAGGTGTGGGAAGAAGAGGGGGGTGTACAAGGAAAATCTGGGCCATGGCATCACAAGGTTTCATTTAAATAATTTGATATCAGTTATTCTGTAGTTGATTAATCAAGGCATCAAAACAGCCATAACGAAACACTTCACTGTCTCAATGTCAGAATTTGATGAATCAATTTCCAAATGACACATTGGAATAAGGGAATAGTTTCAGTAAATGACTTCCCTCTGGGCTCAGCCAATTTTGTATCAGTTGAAAATGCGCAGTTGAAACTTAAAAGCAAACACATATAATTATCCCTGGGATTGTTTACTGAACATATAATTTACATTTTGCTTATTGCTTATAAAAGGATGAACCTGCATCATTCTTCATTATCCATTATTCTTGCATAGGTTGTTGATCTTGTTGTTATCTATTAATATGACTACAATTCACGAAAAGCTTGCATTAACTTAATTAATATTAGATGCGTACATTATCATACGTTAAAGTGGTCGTGGTCATCGATAGATCAAGATGAATCAAGGTCTGAGTTGGTATCGTGAGTCACCACTTATTCAAGGAACATCCCAGCCGCCCTGCGCTCTGCAGTCAAGCCACAATAAACCGCATTAAACCATCATATTCAACAGTCGTGCCAGAAGCGTGCCAACCTGTCTCTCACAAACGCCGCAAGACAACTGCAGCCTTTAACGAGTGAAACAGCGTACAAATAGAGCAATCTGAATGTTGATTTCTTTGTAGTGAAGTATCATTTGCGGCTGCACCAGTAATTATGCACGTGTTTAATATCCTTAGGCATAGGCTCCTAAAATATTGATCAACATCAAACGGATGATCATAAGAGTCAGCACACATTGTACAGCCCATATTAAATGCGTGATGGTTTTGCCGTTCAGACCGAATGCTTTCTTGCGTTGAATATATATATTTATAAAATAACGTCTATGTAGCGTGTGTTTTCAGAAACATCGTAAAAACAGCACGGACGAACGAATAAACAATTTCGGTGTGAACGACCCATAACAAACAGTAGGCTATGCAAGGTTCCAAATGAAGGCACATGACAGAAAAACAGCTCTTCTGCAGTACCCCGACATGCTCAAGTCACTCTGCTGCACTATATCTGACTGGATATATTAGATAACATTTCGCATTTTTCGGACATCCAGTTAATGTAGGGATTTTACGATCGAGATAATTCCATTGTGTAATCATAATCTACGTACGATTAACACTTGAGGATATAGTCGAGGTGGGAAAGATGGCTCGAGGTTTGGACCTGCATCATATGTGAGCCCAAAGATTCATCCTCGGTGAGGGTATCTCCAGCATTCGCCCCCGCTCGCTTGTGCCCAAGCCCCCGCCCATCGTCTACCACCAGGAAGACACGCACTGACAATTACATACTGCCAACCTCATCACGTAGGCAACATACTGCAAGATTGAGATGATTTTGTCAAAATAAACTTGAATGAATGTGTTCGACTCAATTCCATAAGTTCGAAAATCATGTCTTCCCCTCTTACTCCCCCGATTGCTTCCTCTGCAACACACACACACACGCAACGTGCGCGTTGGTGCGGCTATCGTAATGAGTACTCTCCATAGACATAATGATTTTTGTACTACGAACTATAGATTCTATCCCCTAATCCTAACCCAAACCCTCACAAAACAATTCTGCATTTTTACACAAAAAAAACAAAAAAACGTTTAGTATTTTTTTAAGCGATTTTAATTATGGGGACACTAGAAATGTCATAATAAACCACATTTATAGCATAATACCCTTGTAAATACCTTGTTACCTAAAAAAATGCCCCCCCCCCCCCCCCCCCAACACACACACACACACACACACATTCATTCTCGACCACACTGTCGCAGTTTGCCATATTAACCTCCCCCACAATCAATCGCTGATCACATTTGCTTTTGATTAATTTACGCATCATGCGATCAAACCTGTATTCTCTAGTTTCTTAAATGTAGTAAATCAAGTAGGGAAAAGCTATCGAGGCGATCCGATCATAAACTGCTGTTATTAGCTACAGCATAAAAAAACGAAACCCACAGGCGTAAATTGTCAGTATCATATCGGTGATCAATGGCCTGATGCTGTACCATCTACAGAGCCTCTAAAAAAACGGTTGTCTGGTTCTCTCGAATATATGGGAAAACCAAACGGGGGGAATCAACGACTATGCCCCAAAACTTTGCCTGATAAACAATCGAATTACGGACATAAAAGCATTGGAGTGAACGCAGTCGCTGTCCATGGTGCTGAAACGCAGAAACTGGCCACATCGTGCCGCATCCAACACGCCGTTCGAATGCGTAGAAACAATACATGATTGCCCTTATACGTCAAAATCTGACATCCTCGAGATGTTTAAGGCTATCAAGCTTTAATTCAATCAGTTAAATGGATCAACTAAATAAATGATGACTGACTTCTATTAATTAGCTTGTTTTCTTAATGTTTTTTTAAAAAAAAAAAAAAGAATTCTATTGCTCTTAGTCAAGCCTTGCGCTGCGAATAAAAAGTCAAAACAATTTTGGTCCAATACATATAAAAGAGGGAAGGAACAAAAACCACCGCATAAAATCAATTTAATCATCCACTGGTTTAAATGAAGCTTACCTGATTCCGTTGTCGGCGGACGTCCGTCAGCAGTGAAGTGGGAAAGAATGCGAATTTTCAACGGAGAACCACCATCGACCTTCTTCTGTAGAGACTGAGTTGCTGCAAAGGCGATGCGTGTGCTAGATGCCTCTTCAGTTCTTCTTCAATGGAGAGCAGCGCTGCCCTCGACAAAAATGGCGTCCGCTTTGACGTCAACGACGTGTCTTATAAATCTTTCGAAGGAGGTGCGGCCTCAAATCAAATTAACCAAAATAGTTTGGAAGCAGCGTGCCAGTGTTGTGTTAACAAAAAGTTAAGTAAGGTGTTCCTTGAAAACCAAAAAGTAAGAATGTAACACTTGTTTTACAATTAGCTTGTGGAGTATTGTGTCAATGGTGATGACAAAGCTTGGCCTTTTTTTTCTTTCTTTTTAAAGATATACGCATCTCAATTTCTTAACAAAATTCCATAAAATTTAATTGCGCAATCTTAAAAAAAAAAAAAGCATGGAAAAAAAAAAAATTTGCGAATAGTTCCACACTCTAACTAAAATTAACTAAATATTAAATATGAACTAAATATCTTAAGCAAACAGCCACATTTCAATAAAATGTTGCCTGTTTTTTTGTCAGCACTGAAAACACCAGAGACTGATAAATCCCAGCCATTTGGTCATATGCCATGATGTAACCTAAGGTCACCTAAGGTATTTTCATACTTTTCCTTATATTGCTCAACTGGAAGAATAGCAAGCAATGAAATTAAAACAACTGTGCTAGCTACTCTCACACCTCAGCATGAGATTAAAATGCCTTGTTATTTCAGCCACATAACCAGTGTTCGAACTGCGACACAGCTCTGAGGGGTACCATTAAAAACCCAGAATCTTACAGATTAATTCTGAATCTTTTAAAAATGTTCACTCTGAAATTTTTGTTAAATATTTTTGGAATTTTGGGGGTCCCTTAACTCTTATGGGGGTATGGGAGTGCCAACCACCCCACGCCACCACCCAAGCCTCCCATCAATTACAAAAGCATGTAATGATAAATTCATTAGCTCATTAGGGAAACCCCTGGAGTACACTGCAAAACCAGCATGATAAACTGCTAAGACCTGGATGTCTAAAAATGGAAGAATGACTTGCAAAATTTGAAGTATAGGACCTCTTCCAAGAAGTTACTCTGAATTAATTTATTGTGTTCCTTAATTTATTGTGTGTATACAGCCATGCATCTTTACTCACAGATTAAAGAGATGTTTTGCATATTAATGCACAGTTTAAACTAATTTTGCTGGGGAATTGCACTCTATATGTTTTTATACACTATACATACCCCTTTTAAATGTAAATCCACTCAGTCAATCTGCTATAATGTATTGTAATGTAATGTAGTAATGGAGTAAAGAAAAATAATAAAACTATTTTCACGAGGATTAAATGATACATTTGGGGGAAATTATGGTAGTTTGTCCTTGATAAATTACACTGTAAATATTTTTTGTTGTTTTGACAGTATTATTGCTGTATTTTACACCATGCCTTACTGTAGAAACTGTTTGCAGTATATTAATGTCAAACTGAGCTGTATTCTTTAGGGAAAAATGAGCAGGAATATAATTAAAGTAATTTACTGTTAAATTGCATGAGAACTGGCCCAATCTCAAACCTGTACATACACAATTTAGAAGGGAAATTCAGTGATCTATTATCAAAAAGACAAAACCCTGGAGATGTCTTCTCTGCATTGGACTTGTAATCGCATAAAAAGTGGAATTGTATGGGAATGAACGTTGAGCCTGCACTCGACTCCTCGTCACTTCAGCTTTGAGAGGAGAACAAGCAAAGCAATCTATTTTCGACTGAACCAGGTGAGCATCAAAAATCACACAAAACATCTTTTAGCAGTTTATAATAATTTTTTCAAACATTCATCATTTCACAATGAAGATCTCATGTCATTTTTGAAAAGTATCTTTGTACCGATATAATTTACATTTTCAAACAGATACTAGCATTAGTTATAACAGCCTGTTTAGTATTGGAGAAAGCACTTGCACGTTTGAAGTACTATAAGCAACCAAATTTAGTTTTTACACAAGTCGAATTTACGCAACTCGTTGGACACCCCATTTTTATTTTGATGTGCTGCAGAGTTATACCGGCCTCTTTATTTGACGTGTCTATCTAAAATAAAGTTATGTGCAAATATAACATGTGTAAATGTTTTGCTGTGAATTTTATTCTATATGTCTGTAAGTAACTTCAATCTCAGTCCTTTCTGAATGATACACAACCTTGGTTGTTGAAAGTATATTCTCTCCCCTGTAGCTTAAATGCCATCTTGATATAAAAACAAGACTGAAGTTGCATGATGTGAATTGATTTTTGTATTTTGTTCTCTAGGTCTGGAAGGGCAAATATCTGGAGAGTGTTCTTTCAGTCATTTGGACATTGGGTGAACTTAATATTTAAGTTTTTGACTTTTATGTGTGTAGTTTACATTTACGAGTAACATTTATGTGATATTTGAATTGTCATTGTGTAATACATGTAATGTTTGCAAAAAAGGCTTCAATTGTTTCATTCTTTTTTTACTTGTAATAGATAAAAGATAGTTACTCTAACTCTGTAAGCTAAAATTGTGCTTACTGTGCCTACTTCTGCAGTATGCACTCTGCAATTTAATATACAACATACAAACAATTGCCGTTATTCATTTTACAGTAATGAATGCTGTAAACTACTATAGATAGTTTTACAGTAGTTTACTGTGGTGTGGAATAAAGCCATTTGCTGGCTATTTGTTGCCAGTAAGTTACTCTTGATTTTACATCAAAGTATTAACAGTGTTATCAAATCTGTTTTTGTCAAGCAAAGTAATGCATACTAAGAGTAGCACGTATAAGCGTTCTGGCCAAATTCCCCCCACTGGCCCTAATGACCTTCTAATAATCTCCATCCCTGAATTGGCTACATCACTCTACTCTAATCTCCACCAAATAGCTGGATTATGGCGTGAGTTCTGCTCTGTGTTAGAGCTCCCTGCAACTGGGAGAATGGGATGAGAAAAGCTGTCTCTGGATCAGCAGCTGCAAGCAACTTTCTACATTGACTGTGTACGTAGAGAAAATGTCTTAATTTCTTAAAACATTCAAAAAAAATTCTATAAAAACAAGTAATTTGATTCATGATACATACATTTTGGTAGCATTAAAACGATTCCATTCAAGTTGTATCAACACGTGTTTGCAGTTGTGTGCGATCAACCAGAAGTGTCTGTATGCACCGTGGATCAGCTCAAAACAAGCTCGCACTTAGATGACTTAATGAAAAATATTATTTTATTATTAGACACATTCCTTGAACATGTTAGGTTGGCATTCCCCACTTCATTTTGACTTATAAAGAACATCTCAAGTTGACTCTGTTATTGTCGATAGGCACAGCACATGATGACATATATGATGCAGGTTCAAGTGTTGGAATTTGCTGCTTAGGTAAGACAGTGGTTATCCTTCATTATTCATGTTGGCTGCCATGTCGATGGAAAAACAAATCATGCATATTCCAGTTTATTATACTTTATTATAAATATGGCGTGAAGACCTACTGATTGTAGACTTTCTAAATATCTGTTTGTTTAGTATGTTGTTTTGACATGAGAATTGTACAGTAGCCAGCATAACATGTAATGTATATACATATCTCTTCTATTTGTATTCGATGCACAGCAGAAGAGAGAGTTGGTGAGAAAAAAGTAACACAATGCTTTACTTTCCATAATAAGTAACTTTTTAATAAATTTAGTTAATTATAGCAGTAATGCAATATTCTAATGAGTTACTTTTAAAAGTAACGTTACTCAACACCGCTCATCATGTTTATAGCAAATAGCACAGATATCTTAAAGACTGTTACTTGTCATGGAACCTAACTTTATAACAAAGCAGATCTCGCCATGATTTTTTCAGTTGGCTCTTTTTTGTAATGTTGAGATTAAAAGAAACCTTTAAAGAATTCTCAGAGATACTTTGAAGCCTTTGATTTTGTTTTCAGCTGTAGCATTTGACTCGCTGCTGCTGTTTTGGGCTCAGAGAGAATTAGCAGTTGCATTATCAACTCTCTTTGTGACAAGACCTTGCTCTCTAACACGTCACTCACAGACTCATTTCACCCTTAATTAAACCAGAGAGAGGAGAGAGAGAGAGAGAGAGAGAGAGAGAGAGAGCGCTTGGAGGAAACTGCGCGGTTGTTGCTGACAGACATAAAGAGACAGAGAAAGTTTGGGTGGGTGTAGATCAGAATGAGAGAGGGAGATGGAAGAAGAGAACAGGGCAGAGTGAGGAAGTAACAAAATGAGAGAGGGATAGCGGAATGGATGGGGAAGCAGTTGTGGAGAGGGAGGGGGAGCACACTTCTGCAACGGATTGTACCAGTGACTCAGCAGTCTCCCAAAAACATGTTTATGATGTGCTGATAGAAAGGAATTTTATAACAGGCTCTAATAATGACTCAGAGGAATATGAGATTCTCTTTCAGCATGAATACAACAAATACAGTTAAAGGACTTAATTCAGATGATCTTTTGTTTTTAGAAAATTTTAAAAAATTCACTTATTTGTGTATAGTGTTTGGTCAGTCAGTTTTAGATTAGTGCACTGACCCTTCATGAGGTTTACCCTAAGGCAATGTCTTGTTTTTATTGCATGTATTTACAGACGTAGAAGTAAAGGATAATGTACAGTCAGCTGGTAAATCCTCAAAATGAAATTACATGATATGCCTTTAAATGAAATATCTAAATATTTCATATTATTATCATTATTAAATATTATTAATAATAATATTTCACTGCATAATGCTGAGATTGACCAATCAGAGTTAAATATTCCAAAGAACTGTGTAATAATACATTTTATGATATACTATACATTTCTGAACATTCTCTGCATGCACTGATCTCCAAACAGTAGTTTTTATATCTTTTCTTTTACCTTTACTCTTCTCCACTTTTGGTTGTTCTCTCCATGCCTTTTTTATTCCGGTAACCTTTATTCTCTGTTTTCATTTAGCATTAAAACTAAAGTTCGCTTTGGTTTTCTTTTCACTTCAGCAGACAATATTGTTATAGTTGCTCATTACATCATCTCCTTTGTCTTGCCGTGCATGACCCATTTTCCACAGTGGTTAATTCAGTTTTCTTCCAGTTGCTCCACTGAGCCCTAGTGAAGTGTGAAAAGGCCTCTCAGTGGTCCATTTAGACTGCAAGGCCTACAGTCTTGATGATTTAGGAGAGTGATATTCAATCCGATAATTGATGATTGGCTAGATTTGAGATGGGTGCCAACATTGGTAAATGTGTGACTGGGGTTCTTGAATGGCCTTGTGCGGATATATGTCAGATGAAATATTGACCAGTATTGATCTGAGCTTCAACAAAGCCTCTTTATACAGGACTAGTTTCGTCTCAGGCATTTTCATTCCAACCAAACAAGAACATATTGGGCAATCCAAAAAAAAAAAAAATCAAGATCGTTGATGTGTTTTTATGCAGTATGTATATAAAAGCACCTCAGAATGCACCAGAAGCAACCATCAAAGCACCGAAATATATGGTTAATAAAATGGTGCTGATGTAATTGTGTATCAGAGTGTTACATGAGGGCAGAAGGTAACATTGATCCCTGGTCAAAGGTTAATTACAACCTAAATTGATTTGATCCAAACCCTTGTAAATATTGATATGTATTTACAGTATGTAGATGAACAAGAGAGTGCAACCACAGTAGATTCTTAAAGGGATAGGACACCTGAAAATGCTTACCCCCATGTTGTTCCAAACCCTTATGACTTTTTTCTTTTTTCTAGCATTAATCTAGAAGAATGCCTAAGTTGCTATTTTCCATAGAATGAAAGTGAATCGTGAGAACACCTGTCAAGCACACAAAGCTATCAAAATGCTCCAGAAGACATAGAATATAGTACATGAGTCATACTACTTTTCTGGTAAGTCCATTGAGATTTTTGTCCTTTTTAGGGCTTGAGAACTGCTGGAATCCATGCATTTGCATTGCAAGAAAAAATGCAGCTTGGACATCTTGTTAAATGTTTCATTTTGTGTTGCACAGAAGAAAGAAAGTCATACAAGTTTGGATGGGTGAACTACACAGAAACATTTACTGTTTTTAAGTAAGCTGTCAAATGCACATCCTGTCGATTGGCATTGCTTCTAGTTTTAGCATGTTAGAAAACCAGAGTACAGGTTTGATATAAATTTCAGTGTGAACCTATTACTCACATTAATCTAATTTTCAAAAAGCAGTATCATCTCAAATAGAACACGAACGTTATTTTACTACACAGAGGAATTTGCTATTTTTAGTTTTGGGAAGTGATCTTTTAGCTTGCCTTAGCACGTTAGCCAACCTCAGCACAACATTTATATCTCAAATAATGTACATATTCACGTAGCATGGGGTGATGTAAAGTATTCAACTCACATTTGTAAGGTGGTGTCTTCACAAATGTTTCAGCAGTTGCCACATATGCCATTATAACAATTGTTTTGTTAGGCCAGCGTCGTGGGAGAGATAACCCCGTCCTTTCCGCTAAGTAGGCCACATTTTGTCTTTGTCCAAGAATTTTTAGTACACTTCGTCTTGTTACACTTTTCAGTGTATTGTTATGAACACACTTCTCGCATAACCAATACTTCAAAATGCCATAAAATAGTGCAGATGTATGCAAAATGGGACAGATTTGCTACAGCAAGAACATTTTGTATCGACTGCATTTTCTTTTAAGTATGTTTGTGAGTGTGTGCACTGTTTGCAAATTAGAGTAGGGAAGAGTTCAGTATGTCACCAAAGCTATCAGTCTTCCAATGTTCTTACACATGGTGCAATAACTCCCCTGTCGCTCACTCTTGTTTTCTCCTCCTCCACTATAGAGTAGAAAAGAACACTTGTCGTTGAGTCAAACCTGCCTGTTTCTGATCATTATCATTGTAGGCTTAGTTGGACAAATCAGTGGAACAAGTTATCAGTGAACGAGTGTGTTAGATTTAAGTGAAGTGTAGTGTAAAAATGCTTAAGCTTCACAGATGGAGCACCAGATTAGTCCTCGATGCCTTCACCTGCAAGTTGCCATGGAAACATGGGGGTTCTCTTGCCACTTTCATGAAGAAACTATGTGAAGGGCCCAGAGGTCTCCAAGTCCAAGATTCTACAATGTTATTTATCTAATACACCAAGTTACTTCAAGTGTCTTGATTGATTGCTATTGCTATCCGATTGGCTGTGCACAATCCATATACACTTCACCAAATAAATTAGGTCTATATAAGATAGGTATAAATCAAATCTACTATTTCAATCTACATGCAAATACAATTTACCTCCATGATAATGTTAATGCTGGGAAGTAAAATTTGCTATGATTTCATAGCTTGAGAATGTTTATTGAATCATCTCTCCACCCCATATGGCAATTAGTGTTTGAGTTTCAAGGTTGATCCATCCATGTGACTAGTGGATTTGATTTTTAGAGCCATTTTTTACCTTTATGAGGGCACTTATTTTTCTACCCATAAAAAAATATGCTGTGTCATCCTTGATTCAACCAAATCATTCATAAATTTACATCTGAATAATTAAAAAGAAAAGTTATTACCAACAATTCATGTATCAAGTCATATAGGTCTTGATTAGAATATTAAGTTAAGATTACAACTATGAAACTTTATAACAGGTACAAATTTTCTACCCATATTTGAATTTTTGGGGGCATTGAGTTCCCTTAATTTTTGACCCTGCATGTAACTCATCAAAAATTGCACACTCACATGTGGAATGTTGGGCTCCCAAACTTCTGTTTGCTCAGTTCCGTTTGGGAGGACTAAAGTTTACATACATGGCCTGAACAACCAGACACATTTGAATTTGGCCAAGTTGCATCTTGTATGTGTAAAAGGAGCCAACTGGTACGTAATAGCTGTGGCCTCAAGAGGTGCACTAGCAAGTGATGCTAGGGGCTGTAGCCTTTAGCCTCCTCGTTTGCACGCCCACTTCCCATGCTGGAGGTCTCGACTGGTTTGAATCCCGCTTGGAGTGGGTTGACCAGGTTCGGTTACATATATGTCTGAGGTTTGAGTGATCAAATCTCTTTTATAATCAGAGAGCTGACCAAGCGTTAAAACCTCCATGTTGTTGTTGAGTGCATCCAATAGCACAAACCTCGACTTTGATGGCCCAGCAATACCTCTTGCAGACCTGATGCAGAGCTTTGCTGGTGGCTGCTCAGAGGAGTATTAGCACCCCCGTGCCTTCTGCTGTTTAATGAACCAACTAGGCAAAATTATGTGCATGAGGTTATGTGTCTATGTCTGTGTCCCGAAGTGGAACAGCATACGACACTACTGCGGTGAAAATGTAGCTCCTCAGTGCTGAAGCTGATCGATGGTGTGCAGAGCAGGTCTCTGGCAGCTTCACCCTGCTGGCTCCGCAGTGTTCAGCCTCTGAACCCTGTCACTGATATATACGCACTTACACTAACACAGGTTTATACGCACTTACACCAACACTGATTTTTCAATGATTTATACCTGACTACAACACAATCATTAGTGATATCATCCCTGTGGGGTTCATAAAAATTGCTTTTTCACTAACTGTAGGAATGGCAACGAGACATTTTTGTTTGTTTTGACTCTACATCTGGTTGCATGATTAAAGTTTAATGTCTTTCTGTGTTTCATCAACGGCACTGCAAATTGCCTGATTCAAATGCCAAATGAACACTGTGGTAATTGCCTTATTCAGTATGTTACCAGGTCTTCACCTTGGTTTGGCATTGGTTTCATGGCTCTGTTTTAATGCAGTAATGCATTAAGCAGTGGCAACCAATGCATTTTAAGTCTAGACTTTCTGTGCGATTCATGCCATTAAGAAAACACTGTTTCACAATTAACAAGACACCCTTTGGACATCATAAGTTATGCCGCAGCCACCTATTATTACAAATTGATATTTAAAAAACAAGTCCATGCATGAAAGCCAAAAGTTGAAAAGATGCTGACTGCTCAAGCAGCCCAATTTTAACTGCAGCATGATTGTTTTGTGAAATACATTATTAAATAAGAGTCGGATACGTCTCCCGAACTGACATTCAGAAATTATAATTTTTCATATGAATCTACCAAGGAGTTCTATAATACCTGGAAAAGGCTATCTAATAATACTTGCAATAAATTTTGTTTTGTCAGGATACTTGATTAATTTTCAAAGCTTAAAAACACTGAATGCTGAAGCAGCCTAATTTACACTTAGAAAAATGTTGCAACTTCCAATTTACTTGAAGTGAAAATCAGTCCTTTTCTGTTTAATAAATGAATCAAGCACATAATCATGCTGAACATCTTAGGTTTTTAAATCCAAAAGGATCTCTTTTTCAATGGCAATAGTGGCAATAATAGGTGTGTTCGAATTCACGCAGTGCTGCGCAGACCGATCAGTGCTGTACTTGGAGCAGTGCATATCGATTAGAAATTTTGTCCAACTTGAATTGGTTTCATGATCAACTGTGTCCGCCTGTGAAATTGTGTCCCCAGGGTGTAACCGCTCAGGATAAAATGGTTTTTCCATTATAATTGCAGGTGGTCACAGGGGCATTTCTAGGACTTGAGGAGGTTTGAGGCTTAGCCGGGCCCCATTAAAGTGGGTGTGGCTTTAGGTGACCCCCATCTATATTAAATAAACACGCTCTACCTTTATGTTTATTTACTCTGGCACCTTACTTACATTGAAAGTACAGTGATTCCCACAGGATTTTGTGAGAGTTTAGGGGGCGGACATCCGATCCTCTAAGGGGGTTTGGGGGCATGCTCCCCTGTAAGAAAGGTTTTTACATTTTAAAGTTAAATACTTCCATCTGGTGCACTTTGAGAGCAAAATTAAGAGTCTAGTGTTGTGCTCTTGTAAAAAATTTGGGCTCTTAAAGCTGTAGCAGGCAACTTTGAAATAAATTGAATTGTGAGAAACAGCGCCCCCAATTCTTCCTCATATACACGATGCTCTTCACCCCCAGCCAGGGATTAATTGACAGAGCCAAGGTCTGCCTCGCCAAAAGCGATTGGCTAAAATTAGCTGGATTGACACAACCCGACCCACAATTTTCACTCAGAGCTAGAGTCTGTGGTACTAACTAATCTCTCACAGGGCCTCATTTAACTTAGACACCATGTCTCTTCCTCATCTGGGGTTTGACATCTCTTAAAATATTTTGGTATGCTCATTCTGAAAAGCAGGGTAAAAACTAGGGATGTCAGTTTCAGCTTTTTATCTTTTAACGTTACCTCAGACTGCTAACGATAGCTAGCTAGTGAAGCCATAAGTAGTGTAAGGTTATGCCAATTAACCTAGTAACACTAACGTTAATTTACGTTAATCATCATGATTGTAACTTCGGCAGTAATATTATCTGTTTGCTCTTGTACACTGATGATGATCAATTGTGTGTGGAGTAGTGTACAAATGCAGTGGATTTAATGTTAGTTAATGTTAATTACTTCAAAGATTACCTCCTCAACCAAATAACGTTAGAAGCATCCAGGAATACTCCAGTGCAGATAACTGCGAGTGTGTGTGAGCACGTGAGTTTACAGCAGCGGGTGAGGAGCTGACTGGTGCATGAGAGAGAGCGCAAAACACAACCTTTTATTTTATGTTACTATGAGACTGAGAAGTGCAAAAATATTTTAGATGAGAAGTGTAAAAAATGTTTTGGTTCATCATGAGCTGTGGCAGGGCAAATGAGACTGTGGCGGGCTGCCAGAGGCTAGTCAATTAATGGGAAACACTGAAGTTCATGTGTTGTTCACTGGAATTTTCAATGTGTACCTCAAAAATTGCTAATTTTCTGATTTATCATTAAACAGTAAAACAATTTATTTGGTGCAACATTAGTTTACTCTAATATGAACATCTAAGTCAGTCAGTCGCTGGTGACTAGCATAAGTGGACTAGCACACCCCATGAAGACCATTTATAATAGGATTCAAAATAGTGCTACTATGAATGCAAACTTTAATACAGTGAAAAAGACACTCTATTAGCGTAACATACATATATATAAATAAATATAAATGTCCAACATACTTTTGAATGTCCATGTACTAAAATAAAATATTTGATGCCATGTGTGTACCTTCATTTATTATTACAATTATTTTGAATGGCCATGTAAAATGATGCAATGTGATAACAATTTTACCTGGTCACAAACTTTCACCTTTTGCTGACCTTTATGCATGGCAGAGCTAATGTGTGCTCCTAAATAACTTGCACCTTTATTAGCAACTGACACATATGTGCCAGCATTATATCGGATCTCGACCTTGACGAAAGCATGGGGATTATTTGTGCCAATCTTCTGTAAATTTGCACTTTTGTTTGGGCATTGTTCCCACTCAGCGGTCATTTGCTGCTACTGTCAAGCAACTGTTTGTTGCCGAACACAACAGCGCTTCACGTGTTCACGGAGAGATTGACAGGCAGGAATTTGGCCAATAGTTGCTGCAAGCCTCTTATAATCGACCAATTGGTGTGCGAGAAGGCGGGACTTACAAAGAGGGGTTAAAGCAATGCAAATATGCGCGCGCACACAATGAAGTATTAGACCAGATGCACATCATAATGCAACTAAAGCCGAATCCCGGACATTTTCACAAATTTAGAAATCCCGGCCGGACGCTTTTTTAAGGTCCGATAAAGAGGACATGTCTGGGAAAAAGAGGACGTATGGTCACCCTATATTTGGACGTCCTTGTCCTCACATTACTCTTCTTTTCAATTTAAAGTACATAAGGCTGCGTTTCTTTTTTTCAGAGTGACATAAGCAGCATATTCAATACAGAAATATTTTTGCTGTTGTTGTTGAGCTGCACCTAAACTTGCGTTGCCTATTTAAAATTACATTCGGGGCTACAGTCAAAACATTCGAGACTGAAGCACAGGAAAAATTACCTGGCGACGCAGATGGGTGGTCATATAAGATGGTAAGGTTTGTAAATATGTAAAATATATTGTAATATTGTGGTTCAGTAGCTAACTGAAAATCAAACAGTTCATGAAATATTAAACTTTTTTTCCCAATAGTTAACCACCCCAATAATCAAAACAAGCAAGTACAACCCACCTAACCATCAATACCATTATCAATGGAAACATGTAAATGCTTCACGTTGCGACCCCTTCAAAGTTCAAGCCAAATCTTGATCAGGCACCTTCGAGATGAAAGGCAGATATTACAGGATTCATGTTAGATACAGTAGATGTAATTTAAAATCTGTTGCTTTAAAATTAAAGTAAATATGATGAAAATGACACTCAATGTACCTGTTATTAAATTTCACCAATAAGATGTGTCTTTCCATCCATTTTTTATTTAATAAAGACATATTAGGTATTTCAGAAATATAATAAAAATCACATATCCCATTCAAAGATCGCACTGTCAGAGTGTTGGGAATATTCACAGATCATTTATACACATAAAACATGATATTAGAAATAAAAAAATCGAACATTTTAGAAGATAACGAAATATCACGTTTGTTTAAGCCAATGAACATTAGCTGTGTCATCAGGAAGTCATCTGCGCCACCTGACTGCTACATCTGTGGCCGCCTCACTCTCGAGGAACATTTTTTGTCATTCGTCGCCATGGATTTACAGCAGATTTCTAACCGGTAAGCACCTGCCGGAGATCACCGATGATCGGTTCTGCCAGAACGTGCTCATCTCAAACAAGCCTTATTTTTGCTGCACTGCTCACGCTCAATTAAAGTGCCATTACTGCACATCGTGAAGATGAGTTGACACGAAAAAACAGATATTGCACAGAATAAGCATGTATTTGTTGTCTAATTTGTTTTTGTATTAAGTACATCTGGTAGGAAATCAAAATAAAGAAAAGACACAAAATATAATACGCAGACAGGGTTTTATCATTTAAAACTACATTTCACTACAAGCCGTAGCCTTAAACAAATAAAACAACCCTATTATTTAGTTTACTATTAAATAGAGTGCCGGTCTAAAGGGTTAACAGCAACACACATATGAGGTAAACAAATGCATGGTCAGTAAATTCAAAACTTACCTCAGACTTGTATTGAAAGACTCTTGTATTGAAGTGCTCTATTACCCTCAACTTTTTACAGTATAAGGATTTATTAACAAAGGAAAAAACATGGGACGCTGTACCTGGCTGCTGGTTGAGATGGTGAGTTAGCATTTTGGAAGAGAGTACTTTTTGTGAGGAAAGTACTCAACACTTACATTTTTTGGCTGTTGTTTATCTTCCAAACCATGTCTTTACCCAAATACACTTTGATAAACCTATTATAATGAATTATATTTTAGAGCTGTCAGGACGGATTTCACGGGAAATTACATACTTGCGTCATTCGCCCGTGTGTGTTCACGTGATATCCATACTCCGAGAAAATAAGCTCCGGCTACTGTAGCGCGCGTGTGGGAGTAGCGTGAAGCTGAAAGATTTTTTTAGCACAATGAACGAGAACAATTGACCATGGATCATTTTAAACAGTAAACCTCTGGGGAAATCACTGGTTGTAAAAACAAAGAGACCCCGAACAGAGCAGAGTCTATCAGCAAATAGGGAAAGCGGCAGAGTCCGTAATAAAACCTGAATCAGCATCAGCTTTGATTTCCAGAGGTGGCGACAACTTCGAGATCTGAAAGGATTTAAAAGCGACCCAGAGATGGCTTTTGTCTTACTCAACAGGTAAGATTTTTTATTGATATAGTACATGTATAGCTGTTATACACACACACACACACACACACACGTCTGAGAACATTTCACTTGCTAGCACATGTGTATTTTTCTTTATAATGGCAATAATTTATATAAATAAATAATTTTGTCCTAGGCTTGCCAAGGACATGTGAGTCTTGAAATTATGTTGACCACTGGCTGGTAACATTGACAATCTGTAAATTAGTTACTACCGTGGTCTCTTTGAAAAGAATATCCTGCAGTAAAAAAAACTTTACAACGTTTGACCTTATCAGACTAGCAATCGTTATGTCTAATGTTAACGAACGTTGTCTAACTTTTGTAAAATTGTTTATTTAAAAACTTCAGTGTTTCCAATAACTGAAAACAACGGCATAAGATATGGCACTTACCTGCTCAGATGGCATGTTTTTGGATATCCTTCTTTTCCTTTCTTTTGTTATTTATTTGATTAGATGTCCTGTATCCATGTGTACACTGGTGCCTTGAACCACATTCATCTGCGCAGAGGAGCAGCCAACTTTTTGTCAGCTAGGTTTCGTCTCATGATTTTTGCTTTCGAATTACATCCATCACTCGATGTGTGATTGCGTCACTGAAGGCCAGCTAGAAGGCCTTGACATATCTAAAAGAGCACACCAAGCAAATACAAATAAAACAATCTAATTGGCTGACGAATCTGACATTAGATGCTAATGCATTTGCACTGTTTAGGGATTCAGTGGAAATTCTAAAGCCTTAAGCCTGATTTATACTATGGAAGAAATCATACTTTTTTCTCCTGGACGAACTAAAGCACCCTAGGCAAACGAAGCCTGCTTTTATACTACATGTGGCGTCATTTTGAAATTTGTTTGTTTAGGGTGTTATCACAATGTTTAAAGTACTGTTCCAGCCACAAGTAAAGCCAATAATGCAGGTTTTTCTCTCAGTGGACCTCTGCTTTTAGCGCTGTGTCGCTTCTTTTTTTTATTAAACTTGTCACAGAGTCCCTTCCATTTTAAAAAAATCCAATCGCTCTCTACTCATTTGTTGTGGCCACGCTGTCTTTGTAGAGTTTATGTTGCAAATCATGTAAAAAGTATACTTCTGCACAATCTCTGTGAGACAGGCTTCAAAGTTATCAATTTTAATGACAGTAACATAGGTAACAACTCAGCTGGTATGCACGATTGTAAATAAAAAAAACGTCACGTCCAAACTACACCCACTATTAGTTTTTCAGAGAATTTCAGAGATGTGATCCTGAGAAATCTCACCACACAAATCCACTGATGGAACAAAAATGTTACTGCACTTTTTTTAGGCAAACCAAGCAAAGCCTGTTCGCCCAGGAAGTATAAATCAGCCTTTAAGGGGGTGGAACTGCTCTGCTTCGGCCAAGATGTGATACAGCAGTCACGCTTTGCTTGTAAGCATTGAGGAATGTATTTTGATTGGATAAACTTTTAGTTTTTCCCTATTCATTTGTAGATGAATTAGGAGTGGAAAGTTATTGAAAATAAATATGCTAAAGGTGAATGAGAATGAAAAGATGAAAAAGTATTTTTATTAGGCATGTTATGCCAGCAGAGAAGGCTATGCTGGCACTGAGAATTCACCACTGGCATTAAGTGAACATCATAAATGAGACTGCAGAGAAACTTTGTCTTTTTTTGTCTGCATCTTTGTTGGTGTTTTTTCTCCCTGGGTGGGTAGGAATGGATCAAAGTAGGACATGAATTACAGCAAAATATTGGAAGGCCATGGAGGTGAAAAAAAAATCCTACAAAGAATGGATGCCAAATGCAAATTCTAATTGCAGGAAAATGCTCATCAGCAAGGTACTTCTGCCATTTTCTTCTATCGACTGAAATTGTACACTAAATCCCAGGGAGCAGAACCTGGAGTGGAGATTCAAACCAAAACAGTCCTTCACTCTACAACAACAGCAACTATACTTAAGACTGCTGGTAGGAAAATCTTTCTGTGCTCATTAAAGAGCTTTTTTGGAACGAACCAGGAAGAAAATATTATGTTTAGAGCTACTTCAGTGCCTAATATGTGTGAAAACGCACACTATTAGTTTAGCCCATGTTGCTGTGTCAAAATCACCCATTATCAATGGTGGATGAGGGAAAACTTATATTGTAATGTCAAAAAGTCACAAAAATATTTTTTTAAATTTTATTAGGTGATGACATGGATTTGGTGTTTCCAATCCAGCTTTAGTTTTAGCTTCCTTTCCACATCATCTTGTAAACAAGTACAAGAAATACCCTTCAACTGACCGACTGTAACCTTCACCTATATAGTATGTGTGAGAAAACTCCTTGTTAAAGGGAATCCAGAGACTGATTACAATCAAAGTCACAGCTCATTTGCCAGATATGGTATAACCCTAATTCACTTTTCTTACGATATTGTACAATACTGAGATCTACATTTATATTGTTTTTCTGTGCCCATTTAAGTATACGCAAATGCTCAGTTTAGGTATCATACTGTATATCGCTGTGCGTAGGCTGTGTTGTTTTGCACCAGCTGAAATGATATGCCTGGCCTGCTCACCCTGTTTTCAGGGATGAAAGTCTTGCAGCACTGCAGTGCATCAGTCCGAATTACACACCCCCACACAGAGCTTACTCAGCATTCCCGTTCCTCTTGGGACTAAGGGGAGACGGATAACTCTGGCCAGGCAGGGCCAGCTCAGCCTCAGTTCTGCTTCACTACCAGGAACCCCTGAGCACAGCCAGCTGGGTCAATCCTGAAGAGGACCATAGAGACCCTCCAACATTTTCAGTTCAGAAACAGCCTTACAAAAGAAAAATGCACACCTATTAATAAAGTTATAACAAATTGTATTAAATTTTGTTGCAATACAACAATAAATGTTTTGAGCTGTCAATTTAACACGTTAACACATAAAAGTAAATAATGCAAACAATCATGCCTCCTGACTCATTTGTAAATTCCATAGTAAAAGTATGTATTTTCCCATCAACAAATTTTTTTCAAGCTTGAGGGACATGTAACTTTGTGTTTTAGTGAACCGTGTCAGCAGGGGGCAGTCAACACGCCTAAACAAACCTCATAAGCTGTGCAGCCAAAGGATGAGAGCCGGTCACACAGGATGTGTTCTTGACAGCTGGACGAAGCACAACAACACAGGGATATGGATACATAGCTTCATAGAATCGCTGCGTTTATGCTGTTGAAAACCAGTGAGATGCTCCAAAAGTGTCAATCTGATGCATGTGTACATAGATCAACATGTAAAAATAGACCAGACAAAATGCAAGAATGCATCCTGTGAGATCATGACAGGTTGTCAAATTCAATTGTAAAATATATTGCTGTTGACTGTAAACTCACTGATAAATAATAAAACAAGCAATTTATTGATTTCTTAAGTATCGTTTTGTCTAATCAGCCGGCATGGGAGGGGGGCATGCTAGTGAGGAGGCTAAAGTCTACCGCCCCAAGCGTCAGTCGCTAATGCGCCTCTTGAGGCAAGGGGAGTGAGGTTTACACATATCGCACAGCTATCACATACTTTTTCAAAAGTATAGCCACAAGACATGAACAATATTACTTACTAACCTTTGCTGTGTAAAGTTATAGCCAATTTTACAACTTTACAGCTCAAATTATACATGGGTTTTAACACAAGAATAAATGTAAATGCTTTTATAAAAATTATAAGCTTCACATTTTTAAACCTTTAAAATTCCTTAAAGAATTGTCTTCACTTCATTGTAAGTCTGTAATCTCGATTTGTGCTTTTTTTTTTTTTTTTGTGGTAATCAACATTATGCCATAAATACTGTCGACTGAGCATAACTTGTATTGAACCCGGAATATTCCTTTAATATTTTCTATGTCCCCCTTTGGCTTAATGACATCATCCACTCGATCTCGCATGAACTCCAAAAGTTAGTCCCAAACCTGAGGATTCAAATCAAATCAAATCAAACCAAATCAAATCACTTTATTGTCACACTACCATGTACACAAGTGCAACAGTAGGTGAAAGTCTATGTTATGACAGCATGATTAGACAGTGTCCCAAAGAACATGCTTACTTAATTTACTTGACAATTAGTGCAAAAACTATTCATTGTCATGAACGCACCCACCCACACACACACACACACACACACACACACACAATTTCCTAAATCAAAATTCAAAATCATTTTTGTCATGAATTTTAGAATGTTATGTTGTTGTTGTTGTTTTTTTTGTTTTTTTTTAATTATAACTCAAAATCAAATGTCAATTTCCTTTATTTTCCTGGTCTCAAATTTTGAATCAGACTTTTCGAGTCCACTGTACATGCACTCATAAACGCACAATTTCATGCACAAAAATACAATTTGCATGTGCTCAATGCCCTTGAAAGATCTTGTTTACATTAAAGCTGAGAGCATTGATTTTATTAAAATTTCACTCCTCCTGGATCAGCTCTCTTTCCATCTCTGACTCACCCCACACTGCTTGTAACACATACAAGGATGCATGTCACCAATGTTTTTGCACTCACACTATCGCTTTCATTTGCACTGCCCTCCCCTCTCTGTCTCTCTGACGCACTTGCTCTCTGAACCACCCCCACCTTTCTCTCTCCCTATGTCTCTCTCTCCCTATGTCTCTCTCTCTCTCTCTCTCCTGTTTGCTCTGTTATTGTCTATTATCTCTTTCTCAGTAACTATATAAACATGTATGGCACTTGCTCTCTCCCTATGTCTCTCTCTCTCTCTCTCTCTCTCTCTCTCTCTCTCTCTCTCTCATGTTTGCTCTTTTATTGTCTATTCTAAGTATCTATACAAACATGTATGGTCACATTTATCAAGTACACAATCATTCACATTCATATATTTAAAACGTTGACTCTCTTTGTTGCTAGTTAAAATAACTGGTAATTATCCTTAATGCTTCATAATCGGATGGGATATCAGATGGATGAGTATAAACACCATAATTTCAGTGTAAGAAGCCCATGATTTATGGATGTTCATTGTGTCCATTTATTTAGTTATGTAACGATACCCAATAGACCTTAGGGGCAAGGCGTCCTAAAATGATCTAATTCAGTTGTAAAGCTAGTATCAGCAGAAATGAGCACATTTAATCAGATTCACATCCTACAAATCCAAACCACCATTATCTCTGTTTTTCAGACACCACTGTTGACATTTTCAACAGCATACTGGCTCTGCGGTTACATTAAAACATGTAATTACATTGATTTGTTGTGGTTATTTATTTCTTTAATGCTGTAAGAATCATGATCACTTATTACTGGTACATTTCTATTGGTTTTTAAATGGAATTACAATATATCAGGGACTGTTCTCAAGAGATTGTACCTGAAATGATACATGAATGACTCTGCATAACGTTTAATGGCTATGATTTATGAAACATACAATCTATAACTTTTGAATGAACCCTAAACCACATGGTATTCTAAAGAGTGCCTCTAAACAATCACAATTGTTTTGGCTGCCATTTTGCAGTACTCTGTGCTAAGCTGTAACACAAGTGTCCCTGAGGTTCTTTAGCACAGCTCTCCACAACAGACACTATACATATTTAAACACGGTTGCGCCATCTGTTGGCCAAGCAGTGGAACTGCAAGCTAAAATGGAAAGCCAAAGCACACTGTAAGGTCTCCTGCCTTGACGATACCGGAAAGAATCTAACGTCAACAAATACTGCAAGGCCACTACCGTCTCAGTAACTGATGGACTCCACTTTAATCTGCAAAGAAAGAAAATAAGACACTAAGAATATAATAAGGACAGTTTTTTTTTATTGCAGCATTAGACATAAACAAGTCTTTCTATTACCCTGCCTAAAAGACCAGCAAAGATTAGCATGAATTTCCATGCTAGTCCAAACTGGATTATGCTGGTTTGGTGTTGGTTTAGCTGGTGGACCAGGATAGATATGTTGTCCAAAAAGCAAAAAATAAATAAATTAAAATACAGCTGGTTGGGTGACCAAGGCTGGTGATCAGCATCCAAAACACAACATGTGCTAATCTTTTCAACAGGGTAGTCATAGTCTCAATCAATAGACACATCTCCAGCTATATTAGACATGTTTAATCTTTATTTAATGTACCAGATTCATGCTAAAGGGTCCATTTATATTGAGCGGCTCAGTTTTCTGAGATAAACAACATGAGGGGTTTTGTGCATTGCTGCCTGTGGTGCAAGGCCTGTACACAGCACGCCCGACAGACGTGAGATACGAATGAAACAAACTGCATGCCAGTAAGTAGGTAGCAGCTCTCATCTCCTGCCTCTCATAAACGCATATTCAATCTGCCTCCCTCTCTGATACAACAGAGAAACAGCACTGAGACAAGGCATTTTTAATCCCTAAGTATCTCTGGCAGAAAGCACACAATGCATAATTAGAGTGTTACTAAAACTACATTTGTAGATTTTCTAAAAAGAAAGAATGAATGATGCTTGCCTGTGCAAAACACTACTACGATGCTAGGGTGTTCTGGGTTGTTGCCAAGGTATTGCTATGAGGTAGTAAGGCGCATTGCTATGCATGCAGTTGCTAGGTATAAGCTTCAATGGAAGTCTATGGGACTTTTTCCAGCCATATTATCATTTGCCAGTCAAAAATCCAGCCTGATCACATGAAATTTACATGACTGCGGCATGGTTCCTTACAGGTTTCACCACAGTTCCGAGGTGAAACATCCACTGTGAGGAAATAAAATGAGTTAAATGTTCTCCTTAACAGATAAGTTTTAATGCTCTATTTTAAATCAAGAACACCTACCACCAGGGGTGGACTGGCCATCGGGAGAACCGGGACTTTTCCCGTTGAGCCAGCCGCGAAATGGGCCGAATGGGCTGCGATAAGCTGAAGGGGCCACAAACTTTCTCTTCCCAGTCCACCCCTGCATACCACCTTACCGTAAACACTAAACCTAAACAATAGTGTCAAAAGAAGCAAACTTGTGTGCTTTTCAGGTCCTTTGCATCATTAAGTAAGTGTATGAATTAACTAATAAACTGCTGTTTTACTCTTGTGTGAAATGGAATAAAAGTTGATGTTGTAGTGCCTCTGGAGTTCATTTCACCAGTAAAATGTGGCAAAGTACGTACTACAAGCTACGTAAAAATTATTTTGCAAACATGTAGGCATATTAAGATGATTCTATGAGACCAGGTTGCAAAATATTTTGTCTGCTTAGACAAGTAAAAGCACAACACCCTCAATAAGCGGCACGATTTGAGGTATAATTTAGATCTGTAGCGCATACTGTATCATTCATGTCAGTTGCTACACACCAAAGTTAAATAATTAGAATTAGGGGTCTGTTCAGATCCATAACCCAAAATATGAGCAATAAAATGAGTGATTCTTGCCTTAGCAAGCACCACAAATGATATTTCAGAAATGTAATAACTGTTTTTTTTTTTACCAGGTCTGCAAATTTATTCAGTAAGTTCAATCTCCAACGACTTCTTCTGAATGGTTTTATTGAATGGCATCTTGAAGTCATCAAAGTAAACCTTGTAGGTAAAGCGCTGCCTCCTGCTTGCCTTTCTGTCTATTAGTTGGCTGGTAGTTAGCTGATTCTGCCACGTCTGGAATATAGATCAGCAAAAAAAGTCATAATCAATTGATAATAAAATAACCTAATCTCATGCTCATGCCTGGTTCACATTTCTCTCGATAGATCTGCGTTATGTGAGTGGTATCCAGCTTACTGTTCTTTGCACAAAACAGTTGTCCAATTTCTTGATCTTGCCGCTGGTGATCACTGGTGAGTGCTGTGTAAGATAACGCTGTCATTCTTCATGGCTTTCTTGACTGCTGAGTTTGAGGAGGCTGGTGGAATGGGAACAGAGCCCTGCTGAGAAGATAAATCATCAACACTGTAATCAAGACACAGAGGATGTGATGACAGTGACAAACAATGTGACTTTCAGCAAAGGTTCTGCGGGGTTTCCCTTAGAAGCGTCACAAGGCCATTGGTGCTTTGATGGGGGTAATCTGACATGCCCAGGCTCATTTACTTAATTTTGGCTTGGGTTTTCTCTGTCAGGTGTCACATCTACATAGTATTAAAAGAGAACTGTCTGTAGTCTAATTTTGTCCCATTTATTTTCTCCATAGGCAAAATAATTTTTAACTGGATCTTATAACTTGTTAATTGACTGTAAGTATATGCTTCTGTTGAAGCCATCAGTCCACATTATATCAACTTAATTTGGTTAAATAGCAGAATTTCTGGTGAACAACTACACTACCCATAATTCTAAAGAGAAAGATCCACCAATCAGATAATCCGGCCAACAAAAGTGCCAAAATGCCAATCTACCTTCTCTTTTGTAGAGCCAGTGAAGCTGGTGTTAATTTGTGTTGGACTTTGAGAGGCTGTGCCTTCTTATTTTCCTTGTTTGGGTATAGCATCAGTCTTAGCCTGGATCAACATCCAAGCAATTTTGCTCTGCAATTAAATGATTAAAAGTTCCTGACTCAAATGACAACAGAGCCAAAATTGAGCAATCTCAGATCTAATCTACTATAAATCAGGGTGTTCATAGCCACTCTCCATCGGAGATGAGATGACAGAGAACGGCTGAGAGAAACTGTCTGCCAATATTTGGAAAGGTATTTATTGTTTTCCTGCATCAATACTGTTATAGGCGTATAATCTAGCAGGTTTATGTGGAGAGTGTAGTTGAGTTTGCATTGTAGTTACTCCACAGTCCTTTGTTTGAACATGGATTGTGCCTGTTTTATTTACTGCACTGACCTTTGCTCCAGCTCTGATGAGGTATTCAACACAGGACGGCTTACAGCCACTGGGTCCACAATTGGGTCCACTGAAGCTCTTGCCTCCAGTAACAACTGTATGATGTCCAGCTGTCCTCTAAGGCAGGCATGATTTTGGTTGAGTGCCAACATAAGAGACACAATATCTCCATTTTCACACAGTAGTTCATATTGATGTATATCTTCTCAGGCTCTTTAATGTACCACACTATGTGTGTAGCATGCTGGTAGCTTTCCATCATAAAACGTGCCAGCCCACCATCATCCCACCATTGAATGAGATCAGGCGGGACGGTGCAGATGGGCATGGGTAGATTGAACTTCATCTTTTTGCTCTTTCCTCCCTTGTTTGCCTTCTTTTTCTTAGGCCCATATGAAACCATAACACATGTCTTAGGAAGTTATTATCTAATTTAAGGAATTAATTAATATTAATGCTCTCTCTTCTCCTATCGAGAGCAAGCAGAAGAGCCTGAATTTGTTCATCATCTATAGGAGCTTGAAGGTCCTGAAAAAACAATTCAAAGGTCTCCCTGGATACTGTCTCTATTGAAGCAGTCTGATACTAACTCAAAACCTCTTCTCATTGCTGTCTCATTTTCATTTTTCATGCCTTCTTAAGCTCTTTCACCATAGGCTCGTGGCCACAGTCCTTAGCAATCTGATGATGAAGGAGGCCTTCTTGGTTTTTCAATTTGGGATTTCATCCTAAAGTTGGTATCACAATATAAGTATATAAGGCATCAAATATGAATTGTTCGATTCTGCTTGTTCCACATCAAGAAGCACGATTGCTTTTTTGGTTGTAAAAATACCTGAGGCATCAATTTATAGTGGTTGATTTATGAAAAAACAAACAAACAGTAAAACATTAATCTTAAAGACAATTTAAACAGAAATTAAGGTACAAATGGAATTTATAATAGGAAATAAGCATGCTACAGAATTATTAACTGTTTTGTTGTTTTCTGTCATTTCTAATAGCTTTCTATTACTGTTGATCGCCTCTATATCATTTGAGAATTTACAAGCACCTCTCTTCCACTGGTTTAAAGGGATAGTTTGTTGTTCCAAACCCTCCAAGGAGATGATAGGCAGAATGACAGCCTCCCTTCACTTTCATTGTATGGAATGTATTTTTTAATACATGTGAAGGGTGACTGAGGCCCAACATATTGCCCAACATTTCCTTTTGTGTCCACAGAAGAACATCACATGGGTTTGGAACAAAATGAGGGTGAGTAAAGGATGACAGAATTTTTATTTTCTGGGTAAACTATACCTTTAATGATTCTATATGACATACTTAAGAGTGAATAGATTTACCTCTTTGAGCTAGAAAACTGCAGCCATCTGTGTAGCAACCATATGCAGCATAGTGCAGAGATGAATCCCCTTTGTTGTTACCACTCCAACAATAGCTGCATATGCATACAGCACCTTAAGGATCTGGCAAGTTAAAAGCAGTGATTGTAATATTTGGATGAAAGCCATATGTCTAAACCCTAATGCTAAGAAGTTTTCATTCTAGAACAGTTAATTGTTGTTCAGTTGTTGTCCATCATAGCTGTTCGACCTGTCTTCTGGGGGATTATGCACTAGTGGTGATGATTTTGATTAATTTCACTGATTCGTTTCTTCTGATTACATTCACCAAAATGATTACGTTCATTGACCATATTTGCAAGTTATGCCTTTGTGCCTGTTGATGATGCCAAATGACTGTCTTTTAATTGCACTGACCCAAAAGCAGTCATTCACAACCAAAACAAGTCTTCTTATCCTTAATTCAAATTTGGGTGTCTACAATTCTACTAAGAGACTTCAGCACTGCAGAATGTTTAAGCATCATAAGTGTTTCCCCACAAATGACAACAAAAGCATATCTACCATACTTTAAACTACTGAGCATGACTATTTATCAAGCTATACAAAAAAAGACAACAATACTAGCCTACAAAATGATCATGTGTTTCAATAACTTTCCTATGTCATTGTATTGTGTGGTCATCAGCACTCACTTTTATTCATAATTCATCCAGCCCCTTTTCTTGATGAATGAGACAAACTGAATGAACAACATGCAGCTCCTCCTCTCGTTCAGCCAGTCAACAGATCATCATCGTTCATGGTGACGGATTCATTCATGTCATTCACAAACAAGTTAACCAGTACATTCAATTTGTTCTAAATGACATGACCGACTGGTTCAGTGAAGGGGTGTATTCGTTCAGTGGGTCGAACAATTGATATTCTCCTTCACAGCCAGCATGCGAATGCTATTGGCTTGAACTAATAGCAACACAAATGGAATTTACATGTCTACAAATGTACAAAGACACTTTAAAAATGTGAGTTTAAACACAATAACCATTTTAACCACAAATGGCAGGTCTTATTTTTCCTATATTTTGTAAATTGGTATTAACTTTTACCAAGACAGAAAAAGTTAAAAAAGCTGAAATACATTATATTACACTGTGCAGATAGGCACAACATTTCCATCTGTAATTCATGTAATTGTAACTGTAGAGCTTCACAAATTTTTACACATTCATAATTGGGGATTATGTTATGTGCACATCTATAAATCTGTCTTAATGCATTTCACCCCTTTCTGTCCTTGTTGAACGTGATTGACTCATATGCCGAACTGAACAAATGGCACGCCTCCTCTTGTTCAGTCAGTCAGCAGATCTTCATTCATGATGAGTTGTTCATTTTGTTCACAAAAAAGTTAACCAGTGCATTAATTTCATTAATGAATTACCTCTTTTAATTTTGTTCAGACTCAAATGATCGACTAGTACTAGTTTAGTGACGGGGCGTATTCGTTCAGTAGGTGAATTTACCACGATTTGGTACGATTGCGTACACATTAGCATGAACCGTACCCCAAACCACCTTTTTAAGTGTTCATACCACCCAAACTAACCAAAATTTTATGTCATTTGAATTTGGGTGCTTACCAAAAGTGCTAGTGTGAAAGCACCCTTAAAAACAGGATTTAAAAGTTAACATCTCTTAAAAGATGTTAAACAGCACATTTTAAATGACACAACAGGTTTGCAACAGGGTTAAAATGGGAAAGGAGGAGGCGGCAACCAGCTGAACAGTAAAAGTAATATTTTAACTTAAACAAAAAGACATAAACACACACATAGCAGCTGCATGTGGCTCTCTCCCGAACTGCCGCATACGGTTGCATTTATCCCTCTCCTTGGCTGATTAGACCGATTGGGGGCCAAGCATGCATAGTCACGGCCTGGCCCCACCCTCCTCCTTGTCACACTCCTCCCTCCTTTGCCTCAGGCCAGGGAACCACCTGCATGACGTTCAGACAACGACCATCTTCTTTTGTTGTCTGTCTCTAGCCTACGTGAGATGGCCTCTTCTGGTAAGATATTCTTCTGACCCTGTTTACACCTTGCATTAAAACACACTCCGCATTGATTCTGGAGCAACATTAGAGTAGATATTGGATATGTCTGAACACACCAAAGACACATTTATTATAGGCATATGTATGTATGTAAATCTCTCTCTCTCTCTCTCTCTCTCTCTTTGTATAAACTATAAACACCCACCCCCTCTTTCTCTCTTTCTCTTCAGTTGCAAATTACCGGCACTTTACAAATGCACCTCCTACGGTTCCCTGTACCACTGTCCATTCTGTACTATGAGTTTTTACAAATCCTCAAAGAAAAGCTCATCTTCAGCTTCACTTTTCGAGGGCAGTAATCCACGATGGTAACATTATTGTGAATGACTATTTTATCGAAAAATGTTGTAATGGAATGTTGATATTAAATACATGCATGATTGATGTGTTTCTGTTTTAGTATTTCTCAACATACATTTTCAGTGCATGTTGCATATAAGTTTTACAAATAATTTACAAATAAGTTGTGCTGTGTATCGTTATCTTTCTCTGAAACATCAAGCTGATCGCATGAAGTAGGAATGTAAGTAAGGGAGTGATTGTGTTTTTTTCTTTCAGATTATACAATGCACTGGTGTGGTCTAGATTGCAAGACAAAATTACACTACTATTATGTATTCCACAATTATATTCTGACATTGCAGTTTTGTGGCCCACCTCAAAGGATGTATGATCAGCAATCCACCCTTGACAGCCACTATATAAACCACCATTCCTGATGTATCACCCTTGACTGTCACTATCTCAATCACCATTCCTGATGTGCACACCCTTGACTACCACTATATCAGCCACCATTTCTGGCATGCCACACTTGACCACCACTATATCAACCACCATTCCTGATGTGCCACACTTGACTGCCACTATCTCAACCACCATTCCTGATGTGCCACACTTGACTGCAACTATCTCAACCACCATTCCTGATGTGCCAACCTTGACTGCCAGGTCCTCCATGCAACCACAGCTACGGAACCACGCAGTTATTAAGACAAAATGCCCTAATTGCCACATTACCATTAAATTTTTTTTAAGAAAACATCTGGAGTGGAAACACAAAATGTAGGGACGACATTACAGCAAGCCATCACCTTTATTCTGACAGCATTGTCCGAGCTAATAGATTCTACGCAGTCCAGAAACATTTTCTTTCTTCGAGTGCTCCAGTTCATGTTGTTCACAAAGTCTAGGGAGCAGAGCAGAATGTCAGATGTGAGTTCCCAACCTGTCAAGTGGACATTGACTTATCCTAGAGGAGTGGACTAAGCCACAACAAAAGCAATCACATCAGGTCACTAGACTATTGTGGATCCTTTGCTGATGCTCCTATTCTGTCAGAAAGTACCCTGACAGACATGGTTGTGTTAAAATGGTTTGGCAGCGAAAGACAGACTGCCTACAAAGACAATACCTGGCCACCCAAAACAACATAACTCTGTCTGTAGCAACATAGGATACAATGCCATCTTTAAAGAGGCGCATTTCAGTCTATGAGCCACATGCATTATATTATGCCCAACTTGGAAGAATAATGGTCATATATGATGTGAAACAGGACTCCTGGCAGTGTCCTTGTGCCAGGTCAAGAAGAACTTGCCTACATAAATACATTGCAAAATGGCACATTTACATTTTTTCTTTCTTTTAAAAGGCACAGGAAAAGGTTTGCCCACTGGACCAAGGAGGCAAGATGCCTGACTGAAGGGACACTAGGACCTCTTTACAGGGGTTTTCTAGGACTAACTCACGATTTTCCACAACATGCTGTTGCCGAGAGGAGCCAAATTTCTGCAAGGACCTGTCATTGACATGGTACCGTAAGGATCCTATAAAGGAAAAAAATGGTCAAACATGACATCCTGACATTCTTTAAAAATAACCATTTTCTCTACAACTATCCAACTTCTGCTTTTTTTATCAGTGAGTGGGAGCATTCTGACAGGCAGATTGAACAACAGTAAAAGAAGTGTGACGAGCCATAGGAGAGTCATCAACGGGAGTCAACCTAGCGTCTTGCGGGTTGACTTTCGTGACTTTGCACCTCAGCACCTAGCACTTGGCAAAAGGACAATGCTTCTGCAGTTCATGCTGTTAATAAAGGGTGTTAATAAATAAATTGTTGTTCATAAAAAATTTGTATTTTTCTTCTCAGATGGATAAATGGCCCTTGGAATTTTAGAAAGGGGGGAATTGTGTTTGTCTTCATAAAATTCTATGTAGGATACTGTTCTATGACAACCAATAGTGAGTACTTCAGCAGATATTTCATCGATGGTGCATATTATTACACTGTATGTCTGATGGGATAAATATGGTTAATATCTGAATATAAATGTAAATTCACAACAACAACATATATCACTCATTTGCACTGTTTCCTGTATATATAAAAACCTATGGTGAATATAACTAGGCTACAGCAGATCATACATCATTCCATTGTCCATTTGATCGAACTATGTGTATTATTAATTTTTTAATTCACAAAAACACTCAATTGCAATTCAATTGTCTCCTGTAGGCTATGTATGAAGACCAACAGTTAATATCTACAGATATTTTAATTAGAGCCCGTCCGATATGGGATTTTTGAGCCTGATACCGTTATTAGAGGGGGAGAATCCACCGATTACTGATATGGTGGCTGATATAGAGCCGGAATTAAAACAGACCTTTTCTATGTGGATTGTTCACCGATATGACTATGCAAAGGTACTCAGAATGCTGCTTTCTTAAAAAAATATTTTTTATCAAAGAATATTTGATATTTGTATTATTCATTGACAACAAATTCTAGAAATGAACACTGAGAAAATAAAGAATAAATAAAAATATAATAAATAGCTAAATAAACATAAGTACTGTTTAGTATAAGTCAATTGCTGACCATTATAATAAAGAATAAATACAAATACAATAAATAGCTAAATAAACATAAGTACTATTTACTTTAAGTCAATAGCTGACCATTAAAATAAAGAATAAATATCTAAATATTAAAATAGATTAATGAAATAAATAGCTAAATAAACATCACTATTACTGTTTAGTATCAGTCAAATGCTGACAAATTTAATACATTGAAGACTATGAAGTGAATTTACACCAAAGTGTTTTTCACACATGTTTCTGCTTCACCAATAATGTCTTTGAGAGTGCTAAGCAACAAGATATATTTTTGTGAAGAGACATTGAATGTATCATAATTTCTTTTAAATAAATATGACCTTATTGTTAACGAATATCAGAGACCCCAGTTATTGAACTAATTTAAATTCACCAAGAAAACGCTTAGACCTAAACATAAATGAGTCCTTTTATTACTTTCTGCCATCAAAGCAACTGCAAGCTTTTTTTTTCTCTCTTCCAAAGTCATGTTTTCAATGTTTATTTGGTGCACACCTCCAGCTTTTTTATGTGGCAAACTCGTAAAATTGCCCCTCTGTGACGCTTTCTGCAACTTTCAAAAATTCAACTGCTTCGTGAGGTGTCTCAGTTTTTCATCTGTTCTCTTCATAAATAAATAAATCGTAATCTGCTATATGCTCGTCCTGTAAATTCATGATTGAAAATGAAAATGTGAATAAAAAGCTAATAAATAAAAGCTAATAAATGTCTTATTAAAATATGAAAATTAAAATGGCGGGTAATAACAGATTATGACTGAATTTTGACACTGTCGTCAAAATTACGGACAATAAGAAAGTCTAACGCAAGCACTGTATGTGACTTGTTTTTATTTATTTATTTATTTTTTGCATTGCGAATTTCAAACATTACAAGTAAAATGCTACAAAGACGGACAGAAAACAAGGACAAGTTCTTGAAAAGGATAAATATTGATGATGGTTATCCTATGTGGGATAGTGGTGAGCCATAGAATTTTTTAGTTGTAAAAAGTGAGGTGGCAGAAAAAAGTTGGGAAACACTGAGCTATATATAAGCTCCTTGTCATGGAGCTTAAAAGACAGACGTTGTTTATTTACTTTCCAGCATTGAGTCTCACCAACTATGTAACAACATAGCATGAAATCAACACTCAACAGACACAACCCACCACCAAACCATTGTCTGCTGAGCTGCAAAAAGGTGCTCTGCTTACCTTTCAATCTGCTACATTACTTACAAACTCCGCACCGCTTAACTCCGCACTGTCTGCACAACCACCGGCAGTTTAGAGTCAGCTCTGTAAACAGGAAATACGGAGCGCACTCTGCTGGACAAACTACATTATGACACCAATTCTAAAGCAATGTTTTCTGCATTATATGTTCTGAAAAAAGTTTTGATATCTGTGCATATCGGTAAACATATAGGCCGATACCTAATAGCATTCATTTAGTGCCATATTAATATATATTAATGTATGTCCTTTTTTATTATATATATATATATATATATATATATATATATATATATATATATATATATATATATATATATATATATATATATATATATATATATATATAATTAATTAAACATATCTTTAATGTGATTTTTTTATTAGTAAAAAGTTCAATTAAAGAGCTCTCTAACTGAAATTTAAAAAATTTTATTACGTAAGAATCTCATGAAACATTTCCAAGTAGAACATCATTCCTGACAAAGCATTTAAACAATTCATTGCCTCCACCTACTGTAAGGGGCTGTTCGATTTTGCAACCATCCATTTGTTTTTCTTTATTCAGCGTCTTGTGCAGGAGCACTGCTTTAAAAAGCATCTTGACACTCCTGCTTTCTGTTAAACTGTATTTGTTGTGCTGTGTCTAGCCTTTAATAGCACAAGAATGTGATTGATCTGAAGTCATCATATTACAGTGAGGATAAAAAAAACTTGCGTTTTTGATTTGTTTATACGTTTCTCAGTGTGAAGATATTAATTTGCTTTTCTCACTAGCTTTAAATATGCAACTTAACCGGCTATCAAACGTGACCTGCTGTATATAAACTAATTCATATAGATGGTAATAGATAGTAACAGTCGTGACATTTAAACATTTAGGACATATGTGTATATTTGCCACATTGTTCAAACCGCTTGAGGTTAATTTGAATGTTAGTGTCCTCTTATCCTTGTTGGCAAACATACTGCTGTTCTCTACTAATGCAGCATCTAGTCAAAAAAATTTCTTACTTTATAATGACATGACAATGTGTGTAACTGTATACATACCTTTTCATTGTTGATGTTTTAAATCTGCATCTGAAGTGTTCCGCTCTATGCAGAGTGTAGTCTCATGTGACGAAACAAACAGCATAAGGCATCAGTGAAGTGATAGTTTTTATTTAGCCTCTAGAGGCTCTCATATTGTATAACAGTGGACAGTGGTCACTTCCCAGCCCTTCCAGCACCAGACGCAATGGGGAAAAACTATCGGTGTGGAATTTTGCCGATAACCGATAGTTCAAGAAATCTGTTATCGGTGCCGATTAATCGTCAAATTCGATATATTGGTTGACCTCTACAACCAAGTTTCTGTATAGCGTTCTGCATGCACATACGTCAGTTCTCGTGTGTTTCAAATGCACCACTGGAGGCAATGTAAAAATCTGTTTGGCTGTTAAGATGAAAATAACATCTCTACAAAAAATGAAAGTTGTGTAAAATTAAATATTTTTATTTAAAACCACTATTGCAATTTTTTCAAAATATTTTCAATGCTCTGAGTACTTTGAGTAAGTTAGTGATCATTAAACATTAATGGGCTGAAACAATTCTGAGGACTTTTTGGATAGCGTAATATAGTCAAATACTTCTTTTGCTGTATTATTATACTGCATTGTAATGCCTGTGGTGAGAGGTAAGGGGGACATGAAACCATCAGATGTGAACTTGTAGTTCAGGTTATGAATGGCCAGCTGATGTAACCTGGTCCAAATCAAGAAAATCAGCGGGCTTACTGCAAAATAAAACGTTCTGAAGTAATGTTTATCAAGATCTTTAAGGAATTCCTCTCTTTTGAAGGTTAAAATTAACTGAATGGTCAGTGTTTTGTTCCACAGTAATACACTCTTCAATCAATACAAAGTCCTTTTAAATCCCTCTGTATTAAAAAAAAACATCAGGCAATAGCATAGACCAACAAGACAGCTCAGGTCACACAAATGCATTTCTGGCATAGATACAGGTTTTGAGCTGTTAAAGTCAGTCCGTTTGGAGAACATTTGCAGTAAGAGAAGTGAAAATAAAAATCCATAGGCAAAAAATATAGCCAGGGTGGAATCATTCTCCATCTAGCATAAACAACTTTGATGGTTTTCTTTGGAATAGTCACCAAAGCATGGGTTAGAGAGGCTTCCTGATCTATAGCCTCAGGCACATCTAAAAGTGTCCCTCTCTGCACAGTCTGCTTTATTTTTGTTTATCCTTTTATGGATATGTTTCAACTTTGGAGGTTAAGTGAAAAAATGTGCCACAAATATGAAAGAATTATACTTTGAGGAAATTGGGAATAATAAAAAAGTCAATGTGTGGTATTTATGGCATAATATAGGAGAGAATATACAAACTGAATGGAGACTTTGTGAATGTAAACTCTTCTAAATTTAAAATGAAAACACACCACAGTATCAAGCACAGATCCACATTTGCCCACTCTCTCTGAATTCTTTTGATGTATGAACTATGGTTTGCACTTTATTTTTTAAAGGGTATTGTAGTGAACAATCTAGTGGTTGGTTGATAAATGTCTCAAGGTGAGAAGGTGATAATGGTGCCCTAATTGGCGTGTTACAATTAACAACAAATAACTTGCATTTGTGCTCTTCATATTAATGAATAGTATCTGTCCTTCAATACAAGTATGTATGTGCAAAATGTAACCATATAAAAAAATCTCAGTCCATAGTCCAAAATATGTAAAACTGCTCTTAAAAAAGGTATTTGAAAAGGATTTTCACCAGTTGTCCAGACATCTCCTGATCTGACATCTCCTTTGATGGTTCTTAGAATATTTCTGTGTCCACATAGAGCAACGTGCCACTGAAGATTGTAAGGGGCTCCACAGAGTGGGCAAGTTTACCTGTGACTAGGTCAATGCAGACAGTATCTCCCTCCTGCAGTGGGAGTATGATGTTGAAGAGGACCAAGGAACCTGGAGTATGTCTTGCCTCAGCCATGGGTTTCTCTAGACCCTCGGGCTGATAGCCAGCTGAATCTCCACGAGCAATACCATAATTGGATTTAGATAGGACTGCCTCAATCTTTACATTCTTGTGACCTGTCAGGACGGCACTGAAAAAGTATCGCCCATTCACTGGTGCAGTGAACATTCCTGCCAAAATACATTTGGGAGAGAACAGATTAAGAGTGTTGCCTAAATAGCATAACAAACAGCCTAAACAAATTAACAGGAGTCTTAGATTTACATATTTTCAATAACATACCTGTATCAGGGTTGTATACATTTCCTTCATTGACAAAGACCTTGTTGAAGAAAATAGTGCCGGCATTGGCTTGTGGTCGCGTGAGTGCTGCTGAGAAAGATAGTCTTGGAACGTAAGCATCCTCTCCAGGAGGTCCTGGTTTGCAGAAAAATTTAATTAGTTGTTGTATTAGTCATAGCAGAGGTAGTGGCATATATAAAAAGTAAAATATAACACAGAAATTTGCCATTGCAAAATACACTGTATTTTGGGGAAAATAGAAAACGGGAAATACTTGCCTTGTTCACCTCTGAGGCCTATAAAGGAGACACAGAGATATGAGACATTTTAAATATGAATTGGCTTGCAAGCAAGTTTTAATCTAAGAGCAATATCGATATGCTTATATTGATGCTGATTTGTAAATTATATTCACCCTTAGCTGTATTGAAAGCACTACAACTAAACATTATATGATGTTTTTCTGAATTTCATTGTTTAGTTTTTTTTTTTTTTTTTTTTTTTTACTTAAATGTGCAGTATGACTGATTCAGAAGCCCTTGCTATTAATGACACCTGTGGCAGTTAAGTGAACTGCAGGCAGCTACCTGTTGCTGGCAGCTCACGCACACACTCAATAGGGTCACGAGCATCGACCAAAACAATGACGTAATGTACAAAGAGACTGAACGTGATTCACCGACATCATGCTGACAGATGAGTTAGCATAACTAAAATTACACAGTTTTGATTGTTTTGCTACACACTTTGAGACTGCATATTATATTTGACTCTCCAGTGCTGGAACAGGGCTAAAACAAAGTGTGGATATAGGTCTGACTATGCAAGTCTGTAGTTTGAAGTAATCACTTTTCTTTGCATGATACATTGACTGCATTTATACGATTGCCTATGTCTGTGTTATCTAGCTAGCCAGCTTTATCAATAGCTGTTAGCTAAATTTGGTGGATGATGACAGTAGCTGTACAGAAGTCCCTCAATGAGTCAAACATGTATATAGTTAATTTGGAGACATTACTCATTTTGCACAGTAGGTGGCAGCCTGCCCTTACTCAAGTTCATTGCAAGTATTGTATCAGCCGTTACATAGGTTGTGTTATGAGAAAATTGGCTGAATCTACGGTCAAGTGTGGACTGTTGACGCTTGGTTCTTGAGAATTTACAATGTTCTGATAATTCCTGAGTGGTTTTAGTTGGTGTGCGTCAATGACGATATAACGACACACACACACACACACACACACACACACACACACACAACCATGCATAAATGCATATTGTGTAGACTGAAACCAAATATTTATGCCACACCGTGATGATTGCTGTTTCCTTATTTCTAAGTATTGAAGTAAACTGAATATATGTACAGTAGTAGTCGGTGTTGTGCTGGGAGCCGGACGTTTGCTGGATTCCATCTCTAAGATAATGTCACCTAGTTTTGCAGACTATATGTTGATGCTGTTGAATAGAGGAAGAGAAGCTACTGTCTGACCAAGGCTCTCAGGAGCGTGCAAAAATGTCACATCCTTTTCATTTTCCCAGCAAAAGTGACCTGCTCCCTTCCCATGAAAATCAGTCTACAGGCTTTAAAAGGCAACCTAGGAAGTCCTGCTAGGGCTCATGTTTTAAGTTGCATTACAAGCCGTTCACACATTGGCAAAAAATTGAAAAATGTTACATATTGCACCTTTAATGTACAGTAATTTCAGATCAGATGATTGCAACACACTCCAAAAAAGTTAGGGCAGTCATGTGTTTACAACTGTGAAACATCACCATTTATTCTAATAACAAGATGTAGGCACTGAAGAATGGAATTTTGGTGGAATTTTCCCCCATTCATCCATTATGCTCTTAAGCTGCACAATTGTACTGGGTCTCCATTGCCGTATTATGCGCTTCATAATGCACCACACAATCTCAATTGGAGATGGTCAGGACTGCAGGCAGGTCAATCAAGCACTCAAACTCTCTGCTTTTTTGGACAGTATGTGGTTTGAAGTTGTCTTGCTGAAAATTCTGGGATTTCCCTGGAAAAGACAGTGCTGTATGGCAGTATATGCTGCTCCAAAAGTTTTATATATCTGTCTGCATTAATGGTGCCCTCACCGATGTGCAAGTTGCCCATGCCACAGGCACTGACACACCCCTGGCCCATACAGACACTGGCTTTTGGACCTGATGCTAATAACAGCTTGAATGGTCCTTTTCCTCTTTGGCCCAGAGAACACATCAGCAGTGTTTTTCAAAAACTATTTGAAATTGGCTATATTTAAATCAAGTTTGAAGACACATTTTTTTCTCTATAGCCTATGATATTGTTTGAGAATTTTATGGGTTTTAATATGTATGTTTTACATGTTTTATTGTTTGTTCTTTTTACACTTTTGGAAATTCAGTTTAATCCTGATATTAATGGGTTTATTTTCTTATTGTACAGCAATGGTTACAACATTGTTGTTTTTAAATGTGCTTTATAAATAAACTTGAACTTGAAATGTGAACTCAGTTCAAACACAGTTCAACTGTTCTACTTTCCATCTAAGGTGAGACCTAGCCCAGAGAAGTCAGCAGTGCTTCTGGACAATGTTGATGTAGGGCTTCTTCTTTGCATAGTAGTCTTAACTTGAATCTGTGGATGCAGCGGCGAATGGTGTAGACTAACAAAGGTTTTCTAAAGTTATCCCATGCCCATGTTCATGATATCCATTACAGATGAATGATGTTTTTTAAGAGAGTGATGTCAGAGGGATCAGAGAACACATGCATGCAGAAGTGGTTTTCGTCATGCCCTTTACGCACCAAGATTTGACCAGAGTCCATGAATCTTTTAACTATATTGTGAAATGCCCGAAATCCTTCCAATTTCTCTTTGGGGAACATAGTTCTCAAAGTGCTGGATTATTTGCTGAAGCATCTGTTGGCAAATTGACAAGTCTCGAATGATCCTTGCTCTTGAAGTACTAGGCTGTTTTTGGAGGCTCTTTATATACTATAACACGATTGCCTCACATGTTTAACATCACCAGTTTCACATCGCCTTGTTATTTTAACACATCAAATTGTTATTAGTCTTAAATTTCCCCTGTCCCAACTTTTTTGGAGTGTGTTGCAATTATCTGATTTTAAATTATTGTACATTAAAAAAACAATGAAAAGGTAAAACATCATATAATATTTAGTTGCTTTCAATATAGCAAAGGGTGAATATCATTTACAAATCACTCCTTTTTGTTTTTATCAGCATTTTTCATACTGTCCCAACATTTTTGGAATTGGGGTTGTACATAAAAGCTAAATGTCGTTTGATTGGGTGTGGATAAATTCAGCTCTGATTGGTCAGTGACAAAGTGGCATGATTCTCGTGAACAAGCTTGGAAAGCGGCACCGCTTTGACTGCCGTCTCCATTTTGCAACCTGCCACCTCTCTCTCTCTTTGACAATGAATAGGGAATGCGCAGTGACCGCGTCCCTTGTAAAACCACCTTTAAAGGGATAGTTCACCCAAAAATTTTAATTCTCTCATTATTTACTCACCCTTATGATATCTCACGTTTGTATGACTTTCTTTCTTCACCAGAACAAATTTGAAGAAAATTAGAAAAATATCTTAACTCAGTATGTCCTTGAAATTTAAGTGGATGGTGATCAGATTTCTGAAGCTCCAAAGTTCACATACAGTCAGCATAAACCAGGAGTGTTGGTGGCGTAGTGGGCTAAAGCACATAACTGATAATCAGAAGGTTGCTTGTTCTATCCCCACAGCCACCATCATTGCTTGTGTCCTTGAGCAAAGCTCTTAACTCCAGGTTGCTGTGGGGGGATTGTCCCTGTAATAAGTGCACTGTAAGTCACTTTGGATAAAAGCATCTGCCAAATGCATCCGGAAGAGCAGTGCTTTTTACAAGTGAGAAGGAGGAACGCTGTACAGTAGCTTGTTTGGCTTTGGTTTAGATCTGTATTTATCTGTTTATTTACTCACAATGGTGCATTTGTGTGCTTATCTTGGATATTTCAACCGTGTGGAGAATGTGAGGACCTCTGTATCATGACAATGCAAATATGCCACACGAGAGACCACTTGAACTCCACCCTCACAGAAGCATTGGATTATATTTAATTAATACTTAAATATTTCTCTTTTTTACACCAAAAGTGATTATGTCGCTATAGAAGACATTAATTTAACAAAACAATTTTCAACACATTTTCTTCAAATGTGTTCTGGTGAAGAAGAAAAGTCATACATACTTGGCACATAATGAGGGGGAGTAAATAATGAGAGAATTTTCATTTTTGGGTGAACTATCCCCATAAGTTGCTCTCTATCTATCTGACAGTTTAGCTGACTATGTACAGTATCTAGCTAGCTGGCTGTTTGTTTTACAGTAATGTCTGTATAACCATCAACCTTCAAACTTTTAAAGCTAGTTTACATTTTTAGACAAGGCTTTGTCAAAACAAAGCCAACATCAAAGTTTGTCTTTACAAATCTTACTCTATCCATTTTTTCATGAATATACCTGGGGGTCCGATTGATCCTACTTTCCCTTGCGGTCCTTCTCGGCCTGGAGGTCCCCTTGGCCCTGGTGGCCCTTTGGATCCTTTCTCTCCTTTTGGACCAGGTAGACCAGGAGGTCCTGAGGATTGGTCCAAAGTGCATTACATTCAAAGACAACTGAAAACGTTTTTTCCCAAAAATGGTAGATTTGTCATTACTGACCTCAAATTTATACTTTATCCTGCATCAAAAATTATTGCTTCTTTTACCCATACTTTTTCTTCTTTTTTTTACATGCAGAGACACTGAGATGAGTCACAAAATATTATTTTGACACAACCTACAACTTTTTTGTCTAGACACAAACAGATTTAAATGTACATGTGAAAAGATTGGTGTAATTGGGGTTGTCTTTGCACCAAACATCTAATAGGAACTTACCAGTAAAGTCCTGTTCAGTGAAGGTCTGGGACTCCTTGAGAGCATGCAGTAGGGAAGAGTTGAGGTTGTTCAACATGCCATGAATGTTCTCTATGTGAATGTTCTGAATACTCTTGATGGCCTCACCATGAGAGATCACTGTGGAGTTTAGCCTATTGACACCTGTCCAAAGCCCAGATACATGCTTGCTCAAACCCTCTTTGATCCTCTTAAGGTTCTCTGACAATGAATCCAGTCTGCTGCAGACACGCTCCATCTTCATGAGCCTCTTCTCCAACCCATCTCGAGAATGCTTGCATTCACCCATTTCAATCATCATGTTGCGGTTAAAGCTACTGATATCATGCCCAATATCATCAAACCGCCCTTTACTGTTGTCTATGTGCTTGTTCAAATCCTCCTGGATCTGATCTAACTCAAAGTTGAGTTTGTCCTTATACGTATCAAGAATGGAAATAGTGTTGTTGTGCCTCTTTATGGTGTTACTGAGACTTATCAGAGTGTCATTGATGGAGCTGAATGTTTGGATTACCCCTGTAAACTCACCTTGAATGGACTTGAGGTCTTTTCCAAGTTTGCGCATTACAGTATTTTGATTATCTATTTTTTTCTGATGGTCGACCATGCTAATCTCGCATTGCCCTGTGCATTCCTCAACCTCTTCTTTGAGTTTACCCACTTCCTCCTGTAGATTTGAGCACACTTGCGAGCAATCATATTCATCAGCATCTACTTTTTTGCGCAAGTCTGTAATTTCTCCCTGGAATGTTTTAAAAGCATCGCTGGTTATGTTTCTTATCTTACGAAGTTCACCATCTATTGAACTGCATACATCACAATCATGTCCCAGATTCTCCACATCTATGACAATTTTGTTGAAGTGCTCTCCATTGTCTCCTGTCAAATCCTTGATTTTGTCAACATCATAGCTTAGATTTATAATACGGTTCATTAAGGAGTCACCAGACACACTTAAGTCCTTTAGCTTGGTGTCAAACTTCTTAATGTCCTCCTCATTGGCAATGACTTTCCATTCCAGGCTTTTCACAGTATCTGCTGTCTCACTCCCTTTTGGACTGCATGTCTCTGTGCACAAATTAATCGTCGACTTAAGCCTGCTGTCGAGATTGGATGTTTTGTTCCCCAACTGTTCCAGATTATTTTTGTGATTATTGACAGAATTTCTCAAATCTTGGACATCTGTCTCCATGGTAGATATTCTATAACCATGATCATCATTTCGATTGAGGACAGATTTCTTGATCTGATTGATCTCTCGCTGAACAAACTCCTTCATACTTGTCTCAGTATGGTAGCATTTTTGCTCTGTTTTTCTCACAGTCCCATTCAGTCTTCTCTCTAAGTCTCTAAGATAACCATTCAGCTTTTCATTGAATTCTGTTCCCCGGCCTTCATTTCCACCTGTTCCTTTTAACTCTTTCTCAAGACGTCCTCTAAGAATATCATATGCCTCTGCAGTGGAACTAGCCTTTCTCTCCATGGCACCAACCCTCCTGTCCAGATCGGTCAATGAATCACAGCAACTCTGAGAGTGAGATAGTTCCCTCTCAAGCATTTCTACCGTTTGAAGATGGTGCTGTTCCATCACATTGATGTGCTTCTCCAGAGCTCGGATCCTCTCTCGGTCTTCTTGCTGTTGTCCCTGTATGCCCTCCAATCCATTAGGACAAGCTGAGCACGACAGCGTCACCCTCCATTCCAGTTCCCTGAGAATTTCCTCTTTTAATGTTCCATAGCGAACGTCTAACTCATTTCCAATTCCATTGCCACCCACAAGGTGGTTGTTGATGCTTATGAGGTTTTTGTCATGGACCTGTGTCATGTTGTCCAGCATATCCAGTTTTGTTTGGATGCTGTGGATGGTCTCCCTTATTCCTGGCTGGGCAGCATCAGCCAGATTGTTTCCACCACTAATGACTTCCATTTGGGACTCCTTTTGTATTTTCTTATTCATATTGTGGAGGGTGGATTGGAGGTTGTGAAGGTCTTTATTCAAGCTCTGAATCTGTTCCTCAAGTTGTCTAATTATGTCATTGTCTCCTCTTGCTACAAAGGAAATAGATCACTGTTTAAATTTCTGCACACTTTGCCAAAGAAATTTAAATAAAAGTAAATAATTTAATGGAACTGTTTACTCCAAAATGAAATACGGTCCACATTTAGTCTCCCTTGTGTTGTTCCAAACCTGTATGACTTTCTTCTGTGAAGTGAGGCAGAATGTGATTGACAAACTAAGTCACCATTCACTTTTATTGTATGGAAAAAGGATAAATTAATGGTTCCTGAGGTTGTCTGCCTAACATCTCCTTTGTGTTCCACAGAGGAAATAAAGTCATACATGTTTGGAACAACATGAGGATGAGTAAATGATGACAGAAATGTTGTTTTGGCTGAACTATACCTTTAACATTTATAGAGTCAAATTCATGATTGTTTTTCATCTTCTTGTTTTAAAGGAATGTTCTGGATTCAATACAAGTTAAGCTCAATCAACAGCATTTGTGACAATGTTGATTACCACAGAATATAATTTTGACATCCCTTTTTTATTAAAAAAAATAAAAGCAGTAAGGCACTTGCAAAATGAACGGGGCCAGTCTTTAACCATAAAATGCATGTTTTTTTCAAAAGTATAGCCACAAGATGTAAACATTGTAGGTGTTAACAAGATTTTAGTGTGATAAACTGCATATGTAAAGTTATATCCAATATTACAACTTTGCTGCCATGATGGCATCTCACTGGTAAACCCTGTAGGCCTAAGTGATTTAGACTAATATATTCAGACTAATATATTGTTAGCATGTTTAACGTTTACGTCTTATGGCTATACTTTTGAAACGTTATGGCATTTAATGTTTCTGGACTGGCCCAATTCACTTCCATTGTGTCTAACTGTAAGCACAATTTTTGCTTTGATTTAAATAAATGAGGAACAAGTTGAAATTAGTTTTTCTGTGACAATCAACATTATGCTGCAAACGCTTTTGACTTAGTATAACTTGCACTGACCCCAGAACATTTCTTTGTGTATTGCCATACCTGCTTCACCACTCTGGCCATGTCCTGTGTTGGACCCAGATGTAGAAGTAGGTCTGCCTGTGTTGACCTGTGTGACAGAGGAACCACCAGGGCCATCACTGCAATCTTCACCTGAATAGCCATGACAACACTTCCATTCCAACTCTGTCACCATTTTATAGGCAACCTTGTACCTTGGTTTTCTGTATGTGCGATACCTGTGGTGCGAGGTATTTCATAATATTCAGTTCTAGCAAGAATGCACTATAGTATTATAGCATCAGTCATGATTCGCTTTCATTGTATAATAAAAATGTGCAATAAAAGTAAATGGTGTACTGTACCTAACATCTCTTTTTGTGTTCCATGGAAGAAAGTCATACGAGTTTAGAACAACATGAGAGTGAGTAAATGATGAAAGAATTTGAAGTTTTGGTTAACTATACCGACATATGTGTACTTTTGAATTGCTGAACTTTTTATTCAAACTGACAGTTAAAGAAATCAATTTTAATTGAATAATCTATCAAGGTTAACCAGAGTCTCTAATGCTACTGCTCAAGAAGACAAAAAATATTTATCCTGTTCCTATTATAATCTTGGTGATGTATCACTTTTCAAAAGGTCAGAACTCTAGACAACTAAGTACAATAAACGCCTGTTCTTCTTTCATGAGCTGTTGTTTCTGGGCTTGTTTTTGTTATTTTATTCAGTCAAAGCTCTCAATAGATATAAATGAAACATCATTGAAATCCTTGGAAATGTTTACTTTGTTCTGGCAAGCTTATTGTGATTCTTAGACTGAGTTTGGAATTGCATACTACCATACTACACTTACTATTTCTGCCATATGGCAGAAGTAGTATTTGTAGTATGGGTAGCTTACTCAACTTTCAAGTGCAGTAGTTACAATTGTTGGAACATTGTTTGTACCCCATGCATACTTATGATATGGCTTCTGTTTTTATGGGCGACTTTCTATTATAGCTTTCTTTAAAGCTCTTAGAAAAAAATTAGATTTTTTGAAATAAAAAAATAAAAAAGGGGGCATTCCTCTTGGACGTACAACTGAAATGTATTTACAAACAAACAATGAGTACAACAACAATGTTAGAAGTACATTTTTTTGGCACTTTAACATATAAAACAATCCTTTTCCTTAGACCAGAGATGCCCAAACCAGGGCCCGCCCATGATGACCTTTGATTTGGCCCACCTTGCCATATACACTGATCAGACAGCCACAACATAAAAACCACCTGCCTAATATTGTGTAGGTCCCCCTCGTGCCGCTAAAACAGTGTCAACCCGCATCTCAGAATATTATTCTGAAATGATATTCTTCTCACCACAATTGTACAGAACTCTTGTCCGAGTTACCACAGACAGTTCGAACCAGTCTGGCCATTCTCTGTTGACCACAGAACTGCCACTCACTGGATGCTTTTTGTTTCTGGCACCATTCAGAGTACACTCAGACAGCCCATCTGACACCAACAGCTATTAACGCAGCTTTTCATTGCATTCATTTAGCAGATTGCAGAGTAATACTTTTTTATATAATGAAATCATAAAGGAAGGGAACCAGGGCATCTTTCATATTTAAATGGCAGAGGCTATTTCCCAGCTAACAATTTTATGTTCTAAGAACGTTTTCCTAACGTTAGTATTTGGTTGTGGGAACATGAAAATGTCCAGTTTTCTTAACATTAGTAGAACGTTTTTTAAGGTTAATAACGTTATAAGGATGTTCCATTAACGTTTTATATAATTTTTTTCCCCCCAAACCTTTAAATAATGTTAGCCAAAGTTGTTGGAACGTTCCCTGTTAGGTGGGTTGCACTCTAGTGAAAAAGTGTCAGATGCTCTTATACCCCTGTTTAAATATTAACATTCAGTATAGTGGCATCACTGCAGCATTTTTATTGTGTTTATTTGGAGTCCCACGGACACCCTATACCAACCCTTCCCCCTAACCCTATCTTACAAAAGTTAATCATGGTTTTACTACAGTAACCATAGTCTCACCATGGTATTTTTCTATTAAAATGAATCTCGCCAGTGAAAAAATCAAATATGCCTGCCTTCACTTGATCAGCAGTTGACCCCAATTAAATCTGTACTGGCTGTCTTGAGCTTGGTCTGAGCAGTGGTGGGCGGAGTTAGTGTAAATAGCCTCTGCCAACAAGATTGCACTTAGTGTAAATAGACACTGCATATTTAAATATAATACAGTTGGCAGGTTTTGCGCACAATTTTAATAATTCCCGCAAGTTCCACAGTCATAATGCTGGAAATTCCTGCGCACTTTTATTAACTTTACAGTGCAGCTTCGAATTAGTAAACCAATAGATACAGATGATCAAATCATTAAACTTGTTTTATCTTGGGTCAAACTTTTCTTTTTTGTCATAATACTAAGTGTAGACTAAGAGTAAATCAAAGCAATTCAAATGTGTTTTTGCTCAAAGGTGTGCAAAAATACTTACAAAACCACATTAGAACACTGGCCCCAAGCACAGCGCTGATATTCAGGTTTCACATAGGTCTCGACCCCATCTTCCATTACACAGCTTACAGTCTGCGTCACTATGTGCGCACACCAGTTCCTGTTGGTGAATATACAACCAAAAGCATTGGAAAATTATACTTATTACATAAACAGTTCACCCCAAAATGAAACAAATCATGAACAAATTGAGCTGGTTCTATTCAATGAACTAGTTGATCTTGTTCTCGAGTTAAACTGACTCATTGATTCAGTCACAGTGGCTCTCGAATTAACAGCTCACAGATGGGGAAGATTATCAGTGAAAAATTGCTTAGCTAGAATATGACTTCGGAAGACTTGGAATATAGTGCACAAGCCAAATGGACTACTTTTATAGTGTTTATATATATATATATATATATAATTTCTGGAGTGGTCATGAAGAACTGATATTGCAATGAAAATCTGCATGAAGATTCTTCAAAATATAGCATTTATTGTTTCACAGTAAAATGTTGTACACTTTGGGAACAACATAAGTGAGGAAAAATTAACTGAATTTTCATTTTTGGACTGTTCCGTTCAAACTTTATTTCAAATGGTAGAATTAAAGGTAGAAGTCTTCTGTCTTCATTTTAAGGTCCCGGCATGCTTCAGATGAAATTGAAGAATGAATGGGTGTGATGTCATTTAGAGCAAAATTCTGGCCAAAACAAAGGTGTTTTTGAGATCCTTTCGGTGGTTCGTAACAGCTCGCCAGCGCAAATTTTAAGGAAAACTTTGTACCTGTTGTTAAACACATTCTTACTGCTACTGGTCCACATCATTAGTAGGTGTGACCTGGAGCGACACCTACTTTGAGGCCGACAGATAATTCTTATTCAGTCAGTTAAAATAGGTCAACATGAACACACCGGCGTGCATTATTAGCATTATTAGTGAGTTATTAGCAAGCTGGTGCAAACTTAAATACATCTGTACAATTGGTCAAGTAGAGACATTTTCCAAGTATATGTCATGCAATTTAAAGTCTTAATTAGTTAATTAGTCTACAAAAGTAATCAGCTTTACAAAGACAACATTAGTAAGTGATTTTTATAACACTAAAATAATTTTTACATGCATATCCTTTATGTCTTGTGGATATTTTTTGAAAAAGTGAGTATTTTAATGTTCAGAAATTGGCCCCCATTGAATTCCATTGTATGTGCCTCACTGGAACCAAGATTTTTGCTTTTTTTTTTTTTAAAGCAGGGTTGTGAGGGTTACTTTTGAAATGTATTCCACTACAGATTACAGAATACATGCTGTAAAATGTCATTTGTAACGTATTCCGTTAGATTACTCAAGGTCAGTAACGTAATCGAAATACTTTGGATTACTTCTTCAGCACTGGTAGATTTTTTCACTTGTTTTGCTTATAAAAACTCTGCCAGTACAGTTAGACAAAATACACGTGTTAAAAATACATTCTCTGAAAAACTGAAATATCTTATGCAGTGTTGTTTTTTTAAGGATTTAAATACAAACATTATCATCAAGAATATGATTTTGCCCTTATATCAAAGGTCTTAAAAGAAAAAAAGAAATTATGATCCAACATGAATTTTCTTGATAGAAAAATTTGATCATGCCTGGTAACATGTGCATGTAAAATGGCTAGAAATATAATTTTAGTTTAGCGTAAAGCTGGCAATTTATTTCTATTTCTTCTGCTCCAAACTTACTTCAAACTTCTCTGTCTGCTCGTATGAATGTAACACATCATAAGAAAGTGTTTCACCGCTGTTCAAATGCACTTTGGATCGCATCATTTAAATGTATAAATGTTTTCCATCTGAAAGGACTAAATATCAAATGAAACAAATGACAATAAAATGCAAAGTAATCTCTTCAGTAATCAAAATACTTTTTGAATGTAACTGTATTCTAATTACAATTATTTAAATTGTAACTGTAGTGGAATACAGTTACTTATATTTTGTATCTTATATTTTTACTTATAAACATTTGCATATATGATTTTGTAGGTAAGTAAAATTATTTTATTAAGATGGATTGGACGATAAAGTGGCTGGAGAAACTCTGCAGCACATCAGCAATAGAACTGGGCATCTGTTGATTTCTCAATAACTTTCTAGATAGACTTGGTTTAAATAAAATGAATATCTATATTGGCTAAGAAGTAGCAGTTTTCTTATTTTATTCTATTATTTCTGAACATTTGGGTTTATTAGATATTCATTTATTTTACAGTTACAGTATGTTGATATCTTGTGGTACAACTTTTCCTATAATGAAAGAACTTGGATTTCTCTAACAGGTTACCTTCCATGCTAATAAAGAACATGCAATTTTAATCATGTTGGAGTACATTTAAAAGCTGAAAAATCAAATCATGATTTGTGAATCATCCATAAGTTTGAGAAAATAAAAAAAAGAGAGATTTTTTTGCCATATTGCCAGCCCTATTTTAGATATCCGCCCAACATTTGAGGAAATGGGGAGATGTGATCCCTCTTTCTTGACCCTGTTGAAAGTCTAGCTGCCGGACCATTGAACCAGCTACAGTTTTGAACCAGCTGTAGGCAGGATAACACCCCTTTTGGGGGATCACAATTTCCAAGTCTTTATGTGAAATAAAAAATGTTATTTTAGTGATAGATTTCAGATGGAAAAAGATACCCTTTATTTAAAAACATATTTTCTGATTAGAGTGATAAGTAGAGCTATTTTATTCATGGAGCTCATTTAGTTGGTATTGAAACCAGGCCGAAATCCAAAGCTTCTGGTTCATTACAATAACTAATTGAGCCTGGTTAGTCATTCGTTATCATGAGCACTGCTGAGACAGGAATGTCTCATTGCATCAATGGCAAGTGCTCACGTACAAACACATGGGGCCCAGACACTGAGAGTACAAAAGTTTACCACGGACAACTGTGCCTTACAAACTCTACACACAGTCTCAGATGAGATCAGACGATTTGTGAGTTTTGGACAGTATCGAATAAAGATTTGCTAGTGCATGATCAAAATAAACATTATGTGTTAGTTTGTGAAATATTTATGAATGCACATAATCTACTGTGCATGTGAGCTGGGATGAGGGCTGTGATCAAAAGAGAACTTGAGTTTTATATTATTGTTATGATTTTACTTATACATATATGGACACCATACTGTATGTCCTTTTCAAGACAATGGAAATATGAGCAATTAGGCATTGAACCTGTACATTCCTATGGAATTAATTAAATAATTCAGCATTAATCAATGAAATGCAAAGTTCTTGATGTACTCATACTGCTTCATATAGATGCTGGCTATGGAACAGCATTAAATAGGGCACATGCATAAAACTGTGGAATTGGGGGAACCAACTAAAAGTGTAAACAGTGAGCCATTGTTTGAGTTTTGTTCTCAGGGGGTAGTTTGGAAGAAGGGCTTGTGTCCATGTATACTAAAGCGCATAGAACTTAGAAAACAGGAAATAGCAGTGTGGTTCTCCACTTTATAAAGTTTGAGAGATCAAAAGTAAACAAATACTTTGGAGTCACACTGGCTTCTTTGTCTCACATTTACCCAGTCCATTTTAAAAGGGTTCCCGAACACTCCACCTATTTTCCATTGGTTGGACAAACAGATAACTCACACCATTGGTTGAGCCAATCCTGCTGTGGCGGGCTGATTGGGAGGCTCAAACAAACAGAGCAATGTCTCACCACAGAGCCACATTGTTTGCACTTATTAGAGAAATCAACCCACAAATGGCCTAATTGTAGCCCTCTCTGCATATTAAAGGGATGGTTCATCCCAAAATTTTAATTCTTTTATCATTTACTCACCCTCATGCCATCCCAGATGTAATTACTTTCTTTCTTCTGCAGGACATAAATGAAGATTTTTAGAAGAATATCTCAGCTCTGTAGGTTTATACAATGCAAGTGAATGGTGGCCTGAAATTTAAATGTCCAAAAAATCACATAAAGTCAGCATAGAAGTAATCAGTAAATGTCCGTTCACACCAAGAAAGATAACTATAATGATAACTGTTAGCATCCACACCAACGGACGATATCATTCTGCTTATTCTAAGTGCATGATGAAGTAACGTTCACAGTCAAGAAAATTGATGTAGACGAACTGCTACTGCTCTACGTGTCGCAAAGAAGCCAAAAGAAAAACAGACACAAACAACTTCAAAAGAGACAAGAAAATGTTGTCCACATTAGCAATGGATACCTGAGGTAATTTTATGCCTCAATGCCTTTTATTCATCTCCGTTAATACTGAAGAAAAATGCATAAAATCATTACCGGTTCTTGAGCAGGATTTTCCATTTCATTCGTGTGTGTAATAATAAGTGGCGATTCAGTTCTGGAATATGTTATTTTGAAGATGAGTGCACGTTGTGGCTTGAGCCCTTTATAGCTGGATGGATTTTGATTAGCTCTCAGTTATTTTATCGTTCATCACCTGGAAAAAAAAAAGCTCTGAAAGTGATTCCAACTATATCTTTCCTCTGTGTCATTATCGTTAAAGTTGTGGTGTGGTGTGGACTCCGCTATTCTCTTACAGTTAGAGCGATTTGTAAAACTTTATGGTTACAGTTATCGTTCTTAGTGTGAGCGGCCTTTAGACTCCAGTGGTTAAATCCATGTCTTCTGAATATGATGGATGTGGGTGAGAAACTGATCCATTTTTAAGTCCTTTGTAACTATAAATCTGTACCTTTAACCAGCCCGAACCAGTAGGTGAAATCAGGGTTGTAACCATGTCTTGAAAAATTTTTTTTTACTATAAATATCCAACTTCACTTCCACATACTTCTTTTATTGTTTTTTTTTTGTTGTTGTTGTTTTTTTTTGGTGATTTGCATTCTTCATGAAAATCACCACCTGCTAGTTGTGGCTGGTCAAAGGTGGATATATATATATATATATATATATATATATATATATATATATAACGGACTGATCTGTTTCTCACCCACACCTATCATATCTCTTCAGAATATATGTATTTAACCAATGGAGTCTTATGGATTACTTTATGCTGGCTTTATGTGATTTTTGAAGATTTAATGTTCTGGCCACCATAGACCTGCAGAGAGCGGAGATATTCTTAATTTGTGTTCTGCAGAAGAAAGAAAGTCAAACACATCTGGGATTGCATGAGGGTGAGTACATGACAAGATCATTTTCATTTTTGGTTGAACTATCCCTTTAAGCTGGAGTGGGAGAACACATTTTTAACATCCCAAAAATTACACACTTCAGCTTTAAGAATAAAGTTAAATGTCCAACAGTGTTCTTTACTAAGTATTCTCACCACTTGGCAGTTAACAGAGAATGGTTGTTCAGTGGACTCAAGCAGTATAAATAAGATTTTTGGAAAGAGCTCTCCCTGTAAACACAACTAATTACTTTTTTTTTTACAACACTTTAAACCAAGCAGCAGATTCACACGTTAAAAATTCACACGTTGAAAAAAATTCACACGTTGGTCATTGTGACAGGGCGGAGGGCGGGGCCGGGTATTGATTCTACACACCCAGCCCCTTATCAGGCTAATCAAGCCTCCTAGAGGGATAAAGTCCGACTGCGGATTGTGGTGCGACAGAGAGAGAGTGTTTACGGGCAGCTGTCCGCCATATGTGTGTGTTTGAGTCTTTTGGTTTAAGTTCTCATTTAATGTTGTTTATATTGTCAAGCCAGTTCTCACCTCCTCCATTCCATTAATCCCTTTACACTGGTGCCGAAATCCAGTATGGAGGAGGGATACGGCGTAGTGGAGTTCTCGCCGCTACCATCCACCCCAACGGAGCAGCCATGCTCATCTGCCGGGGGACAGTAATTTTAACAGCAAGGCCCAGATGAATGTGCCAGGCTATAATGTGAGGCCTGTGCAACTCAGACTCGAGGACAATCCAGCTTTAAGGGGCTGAATATAAACACTTTCCCTTAACAAGGAAAAATCCACAGTACCCAGTTTGTCAAGAATGGAGCATCACTTCAAAATCTCAAGTAGAAACAGAGCTTTAACAGAATAATTGTAAGAGTGTCATATACAGCAAAAGTTAGGCAATGTTTATCCAGGGAGGAAACCATCATAGACATTGTGTGTTACACTAAATTTCAGATTTGTGCACAATCAAGAGCCTAATTGTACCCCAAATCCTAGAGGTCAGATCCACATTTTTGAAGCTCTCAATGTTTTCTTCCACTAACCTTATATACAGACTTTTTCACATTTCAACAATTTGGATTCATTAATGTGGGCAATTCAGAATCAGAGAAATTGATATCAATACCGAATTTAACATGGAAAAAAGTGTGCCTCCACACAAAGATATTAGTACTGGCTTGGTCAGTGTCCCTTTATTGCACTTGTATCATATTTACTTCTATCCAATTCAAACACAAATGTTTGCAATTATGGTTTAGATGTAAAAAAAAAAAAAAAAAAAAAAAGTGTGTATTTCCAATTTGAAGTTTAGATGTTTACAGTGAAAGCTGAACTGAGTTTTGCAAACTGTTTAGATTCTTATACATACTCTCAACAAGCAAAACATGTTGCACAAGTTTCCTAGGACCACAGACAAATTTGTAGACTTTACATCAAGGATGACGCTAACATAATTTTGTCATCATGAGTTTTTGCAGAAAAACATGTAGCATGCAAGAGACAGTACAGTACAACTCAATCAAAAATTCTAACGCAGCTGTGACCATTCAAGATAATGGAACACTCAGAGAAGGACGTTTTCGGCTATACCACAAGTTAAATAATGTTTCACACATCTGTAAAAACACAGAGTTCAAACAGACAGCCTTAAACAGCTGTGCCAAGGGCCAACACATTCCTTGCCAAACAGTGCAGAACCTCTACTCCACTTGGATGTTCTAGTGCCAGGATAAGTGCACTTAAGGTGTTCACCATTGGCCATCATCCCATGCACATGCATTGACTCCTGCTCAGTAAAGACAAAAAAGGGCAGACCTGTCCAACAGTAGCTCACATGGCTCCTTGCTTTCTTAGCCTTACTGAAAACCTTTCGAGTTCCATAATTATGAGATGAAAACCACAACAGGAGTGTGACCATGCCAGCTGAATTTAAGAAAAAGCACGTGTGACACGCTCATGCAACAATATGATCCTGAGTCTGAATGTTTATCAGCACTGGCAAAAGACTTAATGCAATATTTGGACACTTGACCCAATTGTGAGGATCAGAGAAATGAAAACTGAAGCTATTCCTTCAACCTTCTCTCCAAACATGCTTTTTCACATACCACATAACACAATGGATTTGTATGTGTAACAGGTTCAATGACACTGAATTTGAGTGCTGAACATTGTAAAAATGTGTCCATTAAGGAACTATTTCTACCTGACCTAAAAACTACTTTCATTTGTTTAACTTTATTGTAGTCAGGTTGATTCAATCATAATAGCTACCACATGTAGCACATTTTTAGGTTACCTGATGAAAATTTTTGTAGTGTATTGTAAGTCTATTACTTATTAATATTAATGCATCAATTGCAATTTTATTTGTTTTTAATGCATATATTTTTTCCCACAAATTTCACATTAATGCAAAATGTGACATAGTATTAACGGAAATCTTGGAAAAGCCCATCCAACACCAAACTGACCAGCATCCAATTAATATCCATTAATGGGCATACATAATTTAATTTTAATTAATTAAAGTTAATAATGAATAAAAGTCAAGTTTGAAACCCCTTTATAGATAAACTTTAGTGTTCAAATCTTACCTATGTCTACTGGTCACCTCAGATCCACTCTGTGCAGCTGGTACAGACTGACTTTGATCCACATGAGAGTATGGAGTGTGAGATCCTGTTCCAGAAATATCTCCAGGAAAGATCATAGCCAATAGAGTACTCAAGTAAAAATAATATAGAGCCATGACTTAAAAAGTAAAACCAGATAAATAATAATTATAATAATATCAAAAAACTATAGTAAAAAAGTACATCCAGCAAAACAACTTTGCATTTGAAAGTGCGCTTTTACGCACCCACTAGCTCTCCATGGATCAACATTCAGCACTGATTTGGCTGACTTTAAAAAGTTCTTTATGAAATTCTGCTGAATTGTCGTCTCAGTTTATGAACCGCTGCCATCATTCCGCACAATGTCCATTAGTCTCTAATGATTCTCCCGTCAGTGTTCCCATAAGGCACATGAACCGCAGTCAAACGCTAATGAGAAGTGTCCGGTTTTTTTTCTTCATCGTCTGTGCAGTGTAATGCTAAAACTACCACACATCCCTCTCTCTCTCTCTCTCTCTCTCTCTCTCTGTTACATGTATTCTCTCTCTCTCTCTCTCTCTCTCTCTCTCTCTCTCTCTCTCTCTCTCTCTCTCTCTCTTAATTTTAGGTTCCTGAATTTTTTAAACAGTGTGTTAAATCTCGATTTATAACAGACAGGTGACTGTGTAATTAAATGCTTCCCGCTATTGACGGATGGCACTTGTCGTATCTCAATCTCTTAAAGGCTGCAAAATAAACATTTAAAGTGTAATCGGTGTACTCTTCCATCCTCCGGTTCCAACGTTGTATTGTTAGTTTTATAACAAAATATCATCAAATTGAATGGTTTAATGTTTAACTAAATTAAATTAATATAGCCTGCTTAAAATATAAAAGTTTTTTACATTTTATTTTGTTAAAGATTAGCCTCCTCAATTAAAAAATAATAATAATTGTCATTTAGGTTTTAGGTATCCACATAGGGTGAATATGTGCAAATTTACTATAATAATGATCCAAATGCCACATGACCTGACATTATATACACAGGGTTGTGAGGGTTACTTTTGAAATGTATTCCACTACAGATTACAGAATACATGCTGTAAAATGTCATTGTAATGTATTTCGTTAGATTACTCAAGGTCAGTAACGTATAAATAAACATGATCGTGACTGGTAACGTGTGCCTGTAATATGGCTAGTAATAGCATTTTAGCTTAGTGTAAAGCTGACAATTTACACAAGGTTTATTTCTAAACTAAATGTAAAATGAAACAAATGACAATAAAATGCAAAATCTCTTCAGTAATCAAAATACTTTTTGAATGTAACTCTATTCTAATTACAATTATTTAAATTGTAACTCTAATGGAATACAGTTACTTATATTTTGTATTTTAAATACGTAATCCTGTTACATGTATTCCGTTACTCCCGAACCCTGTTTATACCTTTATAGAAAGCTTAGGATGTGTCCTACCTTAGTCAAAAGCAAAAATGTAAAAATACTCAATACTGGGAAGAAAAACTACTAGATCTTTTTTTACCAAATCAAAGATTTTTTTCCAGGCAGTGTTGGTAAAGTGGGACAGAAGAAAAATAATTCTATTGAAAATATCTACAAATTATTTGAAGTTAAAGTTTATATTTTCTTACACACTTTCACATTATATGTGTATAGCATATTTAGAAACTGGGATTATTTCCATTATTATTATTATTATTATTATTATTATTATTATTATTATTATTATTCATTTGTGTGTTTGTGTGTGTGTGTGTGTGTGTGTGATTTCAAGGTTGCTTAGAAAGATAGCATTGCATATAAATGAAGGAAGGGAGGGTCTGGGCTGCTTAGAGACATGACCTAAACCAGCCAAAACATCAAAGACAGATTCGGTCCATTGGACCAGAAAAACAGCCTCAGCAAATTTTTGAAACTTGTCTCTAGCATCACTAGCCTTCATCAAGGATTGTCTGGAGAGTGAGTCAGGGAGGACAAAGATTTACATTAGCATTGTGTGCTGGCTGCTATGACAACATGTGGGACTCTCAATAATGACTGTGCGGTAATTTAAGAACCACTGTCTAAGGGAACCTAGAGAGATGGCAATTCATATATCATGGTTGAATTAATTCTTAGAAGAGCAGTCACAGGAGTACAATAGAGATATCCTACCTGGTTGAAGACACATTTTGAGGTTTTCTCCCTTTCTGGATGTGAATCAAGTTTAAGGTATTCAAGGTTAGTTTTTGAGTGAGGTCTTTCTTCTTGGCCAGACATGAGGAAAAAGTGTGTGAATGCAACTGTGCATGTGTGTGTGTGTGTGTATATTGAACTCCCTTCCAAGTTTGACCTTCATACTTTGAAAAAGCACAAATAGTTTATTATTAATAGTTTATTTTGATCAAACTCTTTTGTGTGAGACAGATTCAAATCTCATTTTATCCCAGTCTGTTTACCACAGAAAGCTGGAGACATTTTTGGACTTGAATGTGCAATTTTGCTGAATCGTGTTAATATTCGTTGCATTTTAATGTCATTCAAGCCACAAAACTGCATTTTCCAGTTTTGCTTTGTCTGTGTTCTGCGTTATATGATGAGACTTTCCTTCAAACTTGGCTGTAATGTTGAACTTCAGTCAACACTGAATCTTCCTGACTTTCATTTTGAAACATAAAGCACTGTTAAGTCCCTGGACTTTGTACAGCAGATTAAAATTCCTGAGGGGACAGTTTATTTGCAATTAGTGAGACAAAAGCTGTAGTACACAACACATAACAAACTGGGGGGTATTTTGCTAGTCATATTCTTCTCATGGATTCACAGATATTTGTGAGAAATTATGTAGACGTGGGTTATGGCACGATCAACCAAAAATGGGTCATCAGTCTGTTCTGATAGGGTCGTGGTGGCTAGTTGGGAAAAACAATGGTGAATGCAAATATTAATGTAATTGTGCATAATTAGAATAGAAAAATAAATAAGCTTATCAACTAAAGAAAAAAAAAACAACAACAATAACAAATAAACAGCTTCCATATCTTTTGATGTTGATGTCAAAGACGGGGCATCCAATCAAACTCTATGGAATTTTGGTGAAAATACATCTGTCACATTGCAGAAGCTTGCCAAATTAGGGAGGTGCCAAAATGGACAGGTTATTTAACATGTCCTCATCTTCGAAAATCATTACAATATGATTCAGAATACATTATATTTGGGTGCACTTGTTAGGCTGGTAAATCATATTTCTGTTGTTCTTTATGCACTTATACACAATTGAATAAACATTTTCCTACTCAGTTTGCATATTGTGATACCTATGTACTTCAGAGTTAAATTAATAAATGTATTACTTTACAAAAAAAATTTTGGTACTGCGTTTGGTCGCCACTTGATTTTCAATGTAAAATCTGGATCCTAAAATAAAATCATACAAGTACCACTGGGCTGTGTTTAAACCACATTCTTTGATTAAACTTATGTTGACTAGATATTCCTCTCTGCTGCTTTGAACATTTGAACTTTTGTAAACGAGGAAGTCTTAAAACATTGTCACAATACTCATAAATCAAATGGCTGCATGTACAGGAGCTTCTTTTGCTTGACTCTGCATTTTCTGAAGCTTTCTGCCTTGGCCCACCATCCTAACACCAGTGGGTCATGGCGTGTTTAGTTTTTGTTCTCTGCATGTTGTTATTTTGCACTTAGAAGCACCCTGAGATACCTGCGATTGCAGAATGCCAACCGCCTCCTGTCTATTGTGTATTTTACAAGATCATAGGAGCTGCACATTAAAAAAAAAGTCAAATTCAACTTGTGTTCATGGCTGGTAATCAGCAGAGTTTAATTATTAAACTCCAGTGCACTGCCCTGTACTCTGCCTAGAGCTTGCTACTAGAATCCCTACACACATTCCAAAAGTTAACATAAATATATTCAATCAACTTCAACGGCAGCTGAACTCACCCGCAAAAACACAGTCCAATTAAGCCCAATCTCTGGCACATTGTTTCTAAGATTAGCACAGTCGCCATAACTTAAACTGGAAAGGATTATTTTCACAGTGTCTTGATACTGCACATTGCTGTTTGCCTCATCAAAAACGTGATAATCCTCAACCCATGATTTAACCAGTTAAGTAGCCTTAAAGGAACATTACGCATTTAAGACAAGTTAAGCTCAGTCGATAGCATTTTTTACAACTAAATGTAATTCTGACTTCTTTCTCCATTTCTTTAAAAAAAAAAAAAAAAGAAGCAAAACATCATGGTTACAGTAAGGCACTTACAATGGGAGTGAATGGGGCCAATCCGTAAGTGTTAATATACTCACTTTTTTTAAGTTTAGTCACAAGACATAAACAATATGCATAAAAAACGTTAAAATGATTTAAACAACTTCACAGCTCAAATAATACAAAAGTTTTAACAAAAGAATTAATGTTAGTGCTTTTATACGATTATAAGCTTCTCATTTTTGCCTTTAAAACCCTCCAAAAACTGCCCCCATTCACTTCAATTGTAAATATCTCACTGTAACCTCAATTTTTGCTTCTTCTTTTTTTTTAAGAAAAGGAGGGACAAATATTTTTTTTTTGATACACAACATTTGTAACGACCCACACCGTCTTTGGTTTGTTTACCTTTTTATTTAAGTTTTCGGCACTCTTTATGTTCCACATTGTTCTTTGTTTATGCACTCTGAGTTTTGGCACCTTTTATGTTCCGTATTGCTTTCTGTTTTATGCACTCTTATTTTGAAGTTTTGTCATGTCCTGTCTTCCCTCCTCGTCCATGTGTCCGGTCCTCATTGGTTTATTGTTTAATTACTTTACTATCAGTTCTAGTCTTGTCATTGGTTTTAGTTCATTACCTTGTTATCTTGTTTTGAGTTCTGTTTGTCTATTGGTTTATGTTTTCCCTTGTTTTGTATTTTAGGTCCTGATGTTCACCTTGTCCTTTGTCGGTCGTTGTTGATGTTTGATGTTCTACGTTTGAAGCTCTGTCCCGTATCCTGCCTTGGTCCATGTCCCTGCCTAAGCCCACCTTGCTAAACCCCCGTGTTGTTTTCTTGTTTTCTTTCCTTTATTTTTCCCCTCGTGGAGGTTTCATTTGTTCCTGCCTTTGAGTTTGCTTTTACTTTTAATATTCCAATTAAACTGCATTTGGATCCTTACTCCCTCGTCAGACCTCATCATTACAGAACGACCGACCAACAATGGATCCAGCAGCCCTTACCGCCCAACAGGCAAATTTCCTTCTACTTGGCCTCAAACAGGAGGACCGCCCAATTGAGGTCCACGTTTCTGTGTTTCTGGAGCTGGCAAACTCTTCGGATTTCCCTGACTTCAGCTTGATGGTATTCTTCAGGGCAAATCTTGACCCCTTGTTAAAGGAGCGGCTACCACCAGCGACTCCTGGCTGGACGCTCATCGACTTCCTGGATGAGACCCTGAAGATCTGTGGCTCACCTTTCACTGTGGGTGTTGCGGAGGAGGACGCTACCTTTCTTCCCACAATGGTCACCCCCCAGCCTTCCTTAACTCGTTCCTCCACGCCTGCCACGGCCAATGCACCCCCAGTCTCGTCTGTCCCAGGGCCAGCATTGACAACCCCGTCCGCCAGGAGAAGGAGGAGAAGAGGAAAGGCTTCTGCTTCTCAGCCCACGCCTGCCACGGCCAACGAGCCAACGCCCACGCCTGCCACGGCCAACGAGCCAACGCCCACGCCTGCCACGGCCAACGAGCCAACGCCCACGCCTGCCACGGCCAACGAGCCAACGCCTGCCACGGCCAACGAGCCAACGCCCACGCCTGCCACGGCCAACGAGCCGGCGTTGCCAGCCTCGTCCGTCCCAGAGCCGGCGTTGCCAGCCTCGTCCGTCCCAGAGCCGGCGTTGCCAGCCTCGTCCGTCCCAGAGCCGGCGTTGCCAGCCTCCTCTGCCAGGAAGAGGAGGAGAAGAGGAGGGGCTTCCGCTCACCAGTCTCCGTCCTCCATGGCCCCGTCCTTAGAGCCAGAGCCAGCGCCTGTAGCCTCGACCGTCCAAGAGCCAGAGCCAGCGCCTGTAGCCTCGACCGTCCAAGAGCCAGAGCCAGCGCCTGTAGCCTCGATCGTCCAAGAGCCAGAGCCAGCGCCTGTAGCCTCGACCGTCCAAGAGCCAGAGCCAGCGCCTGTAGCCTCGACCGTCCAAGAGCCAGAGCCAGCGCCTGTAGCCTCGACCGTCCAAGAGCCAGAGCCAGCGCCTGTAGCCTCAACCGTCCAAGAGCCAGAGCCAGAGCCAGCGCCTGTAGCCTCGACCGTCCAAGAGCCAGAGCCAGCGCCTGTAGCCTCTATCGTCCAAGAGCCAGAGCCAGCGCCTGTAGCCTCGACCGTCCAAGAGCCAGAGCCAGCGCCTGTAGCCTCGACCGTCCAAGAGCCAGAGCCAGCGCCAGTAGCCTCGACCGTCCAAGAGCCAGAGCCAGCGCCTGTAGCCTCGACCGTCCAAGAGCCAGCGCCTGTAGCCTCGACCGTCCAAGAGCCAGCGCCTGTAGCCTCGACCGTCCAAGAGCCAGAGCCAGCGCCTGTAGCCTCGACCGTCCAAGAGCCAGGGCCAGCGCCTGTAGCCTCGACCGTCCAAGAGCCAGAGCCAGCGCCTGTAGCCTCGACCGTCCAAGAGCCAGAGCCAGCGCCTGTAGCCTCGACCGTCCAAGAGCCAGAGCCAGCGCCTGTAGCCTCGACCGTCCAAGAGCCAGCCCTCCTTGAGCCTCCCAGAGCTCCGCCTCCCAGAGCTCCGCCTCCCAGAGCTCCGCCTCCCAGAGCTCCGCCTCCCAGAGCTCCGCCTCCCGAGCTTCCCAGAGCTCCGCCTCCCGAGCCTCCCAGAGCTCCGCCTCCCAGAGCTCCGCCTCCCGAGCTTCCCAGAGCTCCGCCTCCCGAGCCTCCCAGCGCTCCGCCTCCCAGCGCTCCGCCTCCCAGCGCTCCGCCTCCAGAGCTTCCCAGCGCTCCGCCTCTCGAGTCACCCAGCGCACTGCCTCTCGAGCCTTCGAGACCAAGGTCAAGGCCTCCCACGCCTCAGCCACCCGAGCCTTCCACACCCCTGTCTCCCGAGCCCTCCGCGCCTCTGCTGCCAGAGTCCCCCAGGTCTCCGCCTCAGAGGACTGCCTCGGCTCTGCCTGCAGCTGCTCCGCCTTCCACGGCTCTGTCTGCTCCGCCTTCCATGGCTCTGTCTGCTCTGCCTCCCACGGCTCTGCCTTCGCCTACTAAAACCCCAGGACCTTCCAAGCCTCCTTGGTCACCGCCCACCATGGCACCGTCCCTGGGGGCCTCCTTGACTCCTCCCAGGCCTTCTGACCCTGTCTTGTGGCCTCCTCCCAGGCCTTCTGACCCTGTCTTGTGGCCTCCTCCTAGGCCTTCTGACCCTGCCTTGTGGCCTCCTCCCAGGCCTCCTGACCCTGCCTTGTGGCCTCCTCCCAGGCCTTCTGACCCTACCTTGTGGCCTCCTCCCAGGCCTTCTGACCCTGTCCTGTGGCCTCCTCCCTGGCCTTCTGACCCTGCCTTGTGGCCTCCTCCTCCTAGGCCTTCTGACCCTGTCCTGTGGCCTCCTCCCAGGCCTTCTGACCCTGTCCTGTGGCCTCCTCCCTGGCCTTCTGACCCTGTCCTGTGGCCTCCTCCCTGGCCTTCTGACCCTGTCTCGCGGCCTCCTCCCTGGCCTTCTGACCCTATCCCGTGGCCTTCTCCTTGGCCTCCTGACCCTGTCCCAGTCCTGAGGCCATCTCCAAAGCCTCCTGACCCTGCCCTAGCCTTGTGGCCGACCCCCAGACCCCCTGACCCGATCCCTACCCTACGGCCACTTCCCCGGCCTCCAGACCCAGTCCCTGCCATGGGGCTGCCTCCCTGGCCACCTGACCCGATCCCTGCCCTACGGCCACTTCCCCGGCCTCCAGACCCAGTCCCTGCCATGGGGCTGCCTCCCCGGCCACCTGACCCGATCCCTGCCCTACGGCCACCTCCCCGGCCTCCTGACCCAGTCCCTGCTCTATGGTTGCCCCCCGACCCGGTCCCCTCCTTCAAGTTGTCCCCTGGGCACCTACCCGGCCTCCTTGGTCTTCTGGCCACCCACCTGTTCTGTCTCTGTCTTCCTGTCCATGTCTTGTCCCTCTGTGCCCCTCGTGTTCCCTAGATCTGCCTGTTCGTTCTCGTTTTTCGTTGTCGTTTTGCTCCTCCTTTGATTAGGAGCGTCTGGGATCCGCTCCTTAAAGGGGGGGCTCTGTAACGACCCACACCGTCTTTGGTTTGTTTACCTTTTTATTTAAGTTTTCGGCACTCTTTATGTTCCACATTGTTCTTTGTTTATGCACTCTGAGTTTTGGCACCTTTTATGTTCCGTATTGCTTTCTGTTTTATGCACTCTTATTTTGAAGTTTTGTCATGTCCTGTCTTCCCTCCTCGTCCATGTGTCCGGTCCTCATTGGTTTATTGTTTAATTACTTTACTATCAGTTCTAGTCTTGTCATTGGTTTTAGTTCATTACCTTGTTATCTTGTTTTGAGTTCTGTTTGTCTATTGGTTTATGTTTTCCCTTGTTTTGTATTTTAGGTCCTGATGTTCACCTTGTCCTTTGTCGGTCGTTGTTGATGTTTGATGTTCTACGTTTGAAGCTCTGTCCCGTATCCTGCCTTGGTCCATGTCCCTGCCTAAGCCCACCTTGCTAAACCCCCGTGTTGTTTTCTTGTTTTCTTTCCTTTATTTTTCCCCTCGTGGAGGTTTCATTTGTTCCTGCCTTTGAGTTTGCTTTTACTTTTAATATTCCAATTAAACTGCATTTGGATCCTTACTCCCTCGTCAGACCTCATCATTACAACATTATCCTACAAATACTGTCGATTGAGCTCAACTTGTACTGAATCCCCAGTATTCCTGTAGGAAGTGATTGTCTCTTAAATGTATCTAATAATAATTTTCAGTCAATATCAAAACATGGATTTTGTTACTGACCATTAGTCATACTATGATCCATAATTTCTGTAATTAAGCTTGTGATATCTCACTAACAGAATATATATAGTATGTAGCATGAATAGATTAGAATAGGTCAGTGCTCTTTTAAAAGTATCTCTGCAGTGTTTATGGTGATTATCCTGTCATTTTATAATGCACTGTTAATGGACTTGGTTAAGTTCATGCAACATGATAGATAACTCAAATCCACCATCCCTCTTGAAGCTTTCCAGAAAAGCCTGATGGTAGCAGCACTCCTCTCTGTTGCTATTACAAAACAAATGAACCTGTAAAAAATGCATGCTGTGTCCAACCACACATTCCCATTAAACCTTAGTTTAAATGCCAATTACATGTACTGCACAGTGTATATGCAGAGCTTAATAGAAAACCGCTGTGAGGAAAACAACATTTTTACACAACTTTTTAAAAGTATGAGAAAGATATATTGCCTTTAATGTTTACAATCTGACATCAGGAGCATTCACGCAGTTAGTGGTCACAAATGATGTTTGTTGGCATTGTTTTCATTTGGGAAAAGCAAACCCTGACTATGTATTGCTCTAAAAAAAAAGCATACGGGTTTCTATTCATTTTGGAAAGACAAAGCAAAACAGTCTTAACATTTCCAGAATATTCTGCGGTATATGCATATGACCCTTGGATGATCCTAAGTGAAAAACAGTGAGAACATATCGGAACAAAAACACATTATAATCTTGCTTTTTCTGGAATTAAATAAAAATGAACAGTACCAGTGTGTAAGTTGATAGTCTCCAGTTGAGATCATAGTAGCTGATTAATTGTATAAATAATGTGATTAATGTTCTAGAATTACTCAGTTTAGGTCAGACTTTCACTTTGACATGGTGCAGAGGTGAAATGCACAAGCTGCCCTTCCCAGAGAAATCAAGCCCGAGGAGGGGTTTGGTGTGGTTTGGTCCGTGGAGGTCCTCTGAACATTTAGTGCTCCTGCTGTGTCTTAAAACCAACCAGAGCAATGGTTCTCCACTGGGTAGCCACTGTGTTCTTAGTGAACCGTGGAGGGCAGGGGTTTAATGGTAGTAGGAGTTAAGAATGCAAAGGTATGAGGAAAGAAAGCCCTCCTTTGTGCAAATTAATGAGGGGAGAGACCATCCACGACCTTCTACTTTCAAACTCCCCGCCCACCCCCCAACCCCCCCAAACTCTTGCTTTACTGTCATTTTACATTAGTGCCCCTGCCACAAGGTCCAAGGAAGAGCCAGCACTGAAACACAAGCCAAACATGCTTCATTTTTTGTTAAATTGGTTATGTTTAATTAAGTCTAAACATTAAATTATTTATGTTAAAAAAAAAAAAAAAAGATGTTAACTGATATATAGTGACTGCAAACCAATATGCAAAGTGAATGATAAAGAGAAATGAGTCCCTTAAGATGTTTAGAGTGAAAGTACAGCAGTCTATCTCAGGAGTAACAAAGTGCATTAAACTATATGAGAAGATAACCATAAAGTTATTTTCTTTTGGAGGAACCCAAAACAAAAAAGCTGCAGCTAAAACAGAATGCTGCAGTCACAAAGACCATGTGATACTTTGTTTTCTTTTTTCTCCACCTTAATTTAAAAGGTGGGAGCTGGGAGTTGCTCCACCGCATGGATGGTATAAAGCCCAGTATTCATAAGCTCATACACAGACTATCAACATCATGAGAAAAGAGCATTATTACAGGGTGTGAAAATAAGAAGTGGACCACATTTCATTAAAAGTAATTGGAGCTGTTGTGTTTCAAACCAAGAAAGTGTTTTGTGATTCAAATTTCATGTATGGAAAGCTATATTTAGCTTAGGTAATTATCAGCTACCCAAATATTGTGCAACTCTTGTGTATCTACAGTAAATAGGATAGACTTTATTTAGAATTTTTAGTTATCTGTTTGGGACATTTCTACCCCAGTGTTTCACACAAATAATGCTACTAAATTAATACCAATAGTGCACTAGTAGGGTCCATTGTTGGGTGTAATCTGATTATAAAGCCATTAGTTACTATAATCTCATTATTTTTAAATCAAAAACACTTTCCCACTGGCGGTACTAAAGCCTGTTCAAGTACTTTTTGTCGCTTTCACACCTGAGCAACTATAGTTTCTCAGAGCCATTTTAGATGGATTTTTAGCTCCTACACCAGAGTAGGTACTTTAGGGGCGTAAAGGGACTGTGGCAGACTGAGGGAGGTGCTGCAACCTATGACTGATCAACACGTTTGATGCACAAATAGCATTGGGAAAAGAGAGGAGTCCACAGCCGCCATTTGTAAACAACTAGCCTCTAGCCTGCTACTCAGAGGATTGGGCTAAATTTTACAATTCCCTTAACAGAAATAAAATAAAAACAACAAAGTATACAAAGAGGATCACCCGGTTCACATATGTATGTGTGTGTGACTTCATCAGGAGATGCTTTGAGTTTTCATAGCATCTGAACTGTTTGAACTGTGTGACTATAAAGAAAAGTGATTTCTTGATTACTACATTAAAATTTTTCCTGAGATAACAGATAATCAGAATAATCAGATGTTTATCAAGAGTGGGTAATTTAACTTTATTATACATTAAATCGTCAATAAATCTAGTTTGCATGAGGGAAGTTTTTTCGTGTCTGTTACTGCATGGTTAACATGCATCAAGAATGTTTTTTTAAGTCAATGATGAGTATTTTACTTCGGACTGCATAGAGCTTCCGTGCATACAGTATGCCTATTTTAAATGTAAAAAAAAATGTCACCTTCCAGTTCCGACAGTGCACACCCTATTTAGGCAAGCAAAACTTATTTGCTCTTAAGTTCTGACCATAAGCGTCTTAACTCATTTATGATTTAATTAGTACTCTGAATCCTGATCTGACAGGACCTTGAAAGGACACTTGGGAAAGTGACCTTGGTACTCACTTTTGATGATCAATGGAGTCATATTATAAATCGGATGCATTCTTCCTCAATTTGTGGTAGACACAGTCTGCTAAAATGTAAGGTTCCCCGTCTGTCGCTCACTTCGACGATGTGTCGAAGAAGCGATACTAGGGGTCTCTCTTGAGCGCCCCCCGCATTGCTCCTTCTTCCCACGGGATTGAGGCTGATGCGGCTGGCGATGGAGGCGATCTGGGGATGGCAGCGGGTGCAGCTCTGCCGGGTATGCCCCCTCGGACCACCCACCCCCCAGCAGGCTCGTTGACTCCCGTCCTGCTCGAGGCAACTGCGGCTCGCCTCACAGCCAGCCTGCCTATGCACTTTGACACATTGAAAAAAGCACTTAACGTAGAAATTTACCTAATCCGTCAACAGCTCTCTTTGGCATTTTGCCGTATCCCGGTTTTACTGTCTCCACTGAGAAAGGCTGTTGCTTTTACTACTCTGTTAGCCAGATAAAACATCCTTCTCAAATGGAAGTGTGCTTCTTCTCCAACGTATGACAGATGGATCCAAGAAATGTTCTCTTGCATGAAAAATTTAAATGTTTGCTCCTGGATCTCTCAAATCCTTTTATAGGCACCTGGGATCCCTTCATGAACTTTATTAAAAGCTTACTTTGCTCCTCTGATACTGATAGTTTTGGATAATGAATTATATTTATTAGGTACTAACTCATTCACACGTCTCTATTCCTTTTTTTTTCGGGCCTTAGTTTGTTAAGGTTTTTGTGTGGTGAGGGATGGGGTTAATATGTATAAAATCAGGACATTACTATGTATACTGATTTCTTCCATGTGTATGCTGATCTGTGTTGTCCTATTAAATAACACAATAAAGAGATTGTGATTGGGAAATAATTAGGAGTATTTCAGTACAGTACTTTATGTTGAGTCATAAAAGCCTCTATTGTAAAAGGTGTTGATAAATAGGTTTATAATGCATTTTCAACATGTTGTCCACTAAAATTCAGTGCATGTTGTGTGGTACCCCTCTCCTCTCACTCCAGCTGCAGCAGTACTGAGCTCTGCATGCACAGCTCTCACGCCCAGTTTAAACTGTAACCTGAAGACTGCATCTGACAATGGCAAAATGCTGCCTTCGGGTGCTGTATAAGAAGATATTATGAAAGAAGGTGCTTTTTAAACTGCTCAGAGACCAGTTTTCTTGAGAGTTCATCCACTGCCCATGTCACCCATGCCTAAATCCACCCCTTCTGCCAAGGAATGGCACATCCAGCCCTGCAAACAGCAGGAGTTATGTACCTTTATCTTTGATATGTTCCTGACAGGACTAGCTGTCCAGCCACAAATCGCTATAAAGAGACAACTTGGCTGGAATTGATGAGGATTCTGATGCAAAAGATAAAAAGTTAAATGGCCTAATGTTAAAGTTGTTGGAGCATAACAAACACTCTGGCATAGTTTGTGTGGCATAGTTACCAACTATTATTTAACTAAAGACTTAAAATATGGCTATTTTCTTTCCTTCATTTATTGATTGTCATAAAGCATACACAACTCTGAGAGGGTAACAAAATGGCACAAAATGCAAAGGCACCACCTTTTCTTTCTGTTTGATTCTGCTGGCCCCTTAAAACAAACAAACAAGCAAACAAACAACTCTTGTTTACAGCAGGACACTGGCCTAGTCACGTTCAATGTTTAGGTCAGCATGAGTATCTTTCTGGACGTTAGTGACAGCAGTGAGAGTGGGAAAGAAGTCGTAAAGTGCACCAGCAACCCTAAGCATTCCTGCTTATAAGCAGATGTTCAGAGCCCAGTCTGATCGCTCTCTACAGCAAACCTGATAGCTACATCTATAGCTGGCCTTTCCTGTCAGTAAATAAAAAGCTTTGAATGCCTATTAATTTCTGATGAAAGTGAAAAACATCTATCTTTAACTTAAATTGTCTGTACTTAGTCTTATAATTGTCTAAAATTAATTTATTAATTTGGAATATTATCCACTTAATTCATCTGGCAAGATTTGTATTTATTTAATATGTTCTGTGGTATTTATAGTTCCCTAACATAACAAAAATTGAGAACGCCTGCTTCCAATCTCTTGGCTAGGGCTGTTACGGTTATGAAATTTTGCTGCTGATTAATTATATTACAAATAATTGCAATTATGATGATTAATTGCACAATTTCTTTCACAATTAATTGTAATATAAATTGTATTTTTTTTTATTAAAAGGTGTGCCTTTTTTCTGCATGTGTGTTTCATACACATTAAGAAGTCATTTTTATATATTTAACTTCAAATATATAGCTCAAATTATAAAATATGAATAAACTATGATTTCCTTTTATGGCTGTAAAAACATATGACTGACATGAAAAATAATGTTTTAAATATAAAAATATTTCTAAATACTTAAAATCTGTCTCTAGTTTTGTTCAACTTTAGTTTTGTTTTTGAACTTATATACTTTATCATTTTTTTAATACAATATAACTACATAACTATATATATATATATATATATATATATATATATATATATATATAGGAAACGTTTTACACATTTGAATTGATGCAAAAATGTCTGATGAGATGCCTCTTAACTGGCTTTTCAGTAACTTCGCAGAATAGGGTCGATGGTGGGGTACTGGAACATTCATTAGCAATGTTTTGAATTACTTGTACGATCATGTATGGGTCACACAGGAAGTTTGCTTATTTCGCTCCACTATGGAAAGACCATATTAGTTAAATCCTTAATTTGTATTCTGATTCAGATATAAGTGGCAATGTCTGTTTACAATTTATTAAAAGGGGAATTTTTGACCTTTGCTACTGCCATAATAATATGTCGAATATGCTTTTAAAATAAACAGAAAAGTTAATCCTTAATTTCACAGATATTTACCCAGAAACCAAATAGGAGACTGCAGGCACACAGAGACAAATATGACTGGTGAATGATATTGATTGCCTCTCTTATTCCAGGGGCCCCATAGCAATGCCAAAAAAGTTCTTAAAAAAAATAAATCATAGAAGTTGCCTGCAGATCTACGCAAATAGTCTTAAGTTTGCTGCACCTCTGAAATAATGAAACTGATTAATTGATGAGACTGATATGTTCACTCTCCCACCACACAAATCATTATGAGTAATGTCAGATTAACAACTAAGACACGATCAAATAACACCCTCCATCCTCCAGCACAAATGGTGCTCAGCAAACCATATAAATCTGGATATAGTTGGCAAGGGTTACATTTGGAACAAATACATTTCAAACCACAAGATGTTTATTATGACTGCTTTTCAAAAGTAAAACTAGGCAAAAATGACAGATTTTGGTTATAAACTTTGCAAAGCGCTAAAATAGTGCCCTAAAAATGAGTGGTTGTTAACTGTTTCTACAAAAGTTATTTTTATCTACAGTTATCTACAATTTTATCTCAAATACTGTATACTGTATACTTTTAGGCCTACTGTCGGTTACTAGCTTTTCAAACAAAATGCAAAGTATTTCTTCTTCTACTTCTTCTTGACTTGACTTCGCTTGTGAAGATGTAGGAAGGGGGATGTCCATTTCTATTGCATGCGTGCTGGTGGCTGACAAGCCCAATATGTGACAGGCACGTCCGTCCACAGGAACTGCAGGGGAATGTCTGTGTTGTAGTGGGTGCTGCTGATGATTCCCATTTTTTTCTTTGCCATCTTTTTTTTCTTCAAACTGGTCCATCTGTTTTGTTCAAAAGTAACCGTGGCCCGGTGGACTGTACATCACCAGTTTTCATGGTCAGCAGCTTGTGATGCCATTTGCCCAAGTGGTGACAGTCCTTTTTAAGGAGTTTTTATATCTCTTTTGAGGTGCCCCTCTATCACGGTGGGCAGTGGACAGCTCACCATACAGTGTGATCTTTGGCAGGCAATGATCCTCCATCCTGCAGATGTGCCCTGCCCAGCTTAGTTGTATCTTCATGAGCATGGTCTCAACGCTGATGATCCCTGGTTGTTTGAGGACTTCAGTGTTAGTGATGAAGTCACTCCAGTGGATGTTTAGGATGGTGTGGAGGCAGCGCTGATGGAAGTGTTCAAGGAGGTGGATGTAGCAGCTGTAGGTGACCCAGGATTCGGTGCCATAAAGGAGGGTGGTCAGTACGACAGCTGTGTAGATGCTGATCTTTGTAACTCTCTTGAGACTGGCATTGTACCAAAGTTGTTTATAGAGTCTGCCAAAGGTACTGTTTGCCTTGGCCAGTCTGTTGTCTATTTCTTTGCAGATGAACAGGTGAACTACTTTCAGCTCTGTCTGTTCAATGAAGTTGCTTGGTGGCCGGGACTCTTCTTTAGGTGCAGGCTGTTGAAGTAAATAAAGTTTTACCTAGGGTGATCACAAGACCAAATAGCTGAATAGCAGAATGTTACATGCTGTAAGGTGGCTTCCATGTGGGCAACAAGGGTGGCATTGTCTGCAAAGAGAAGTTCAGTAATCAGTTTTTCCAAGGTCTTGGTGTGGGCCTTAAGTCATCCTAAGTCGAAGAGGTTGCCATCAGTGTGAAACTGGATATATATCCCATCTTCGTCATCAAGGTCTGTAGCTTTTTGGAGCATCATGCTGAAGAAGATTGAGAACAATGTAGAGGCTAAGACACAGCCCTGTTTCTTGCAATGGGGAAGGTCTGTGACAGGTCGTTATTGTTTCTGGCCTGACCAAGCTGGTCTTCATGTAGCTGGATGACCATAGAAAGGAACTTTGCAGGACAGCCAACCTTTTCAAGGATTTTCCACAGTCCAGTTCTACTCACCATGTCAAATGCATTCATCAGATCCACAAATGTGATGTATAATGCCTTGTTTTGTTCTCTGCATTTCTCCTGGATCTGTCTCAGGACGAACACCATGTCGGTTATGCCCCTATTGGATCTGAAGCCACATTGACTCTCTGGAGCATGTTCTTCTGCAATCTGTTAAGTAACACCCTAGCAAGGATTTTGCCAGCAATGGAGAGTTATCCCACAGTAGTTTGAGCTGTCAAACCTTTCCCCCTTGTTTTTGTACAAGGTGATGAAGACTGCATCTCGAAGATCTTGTGGAAGTTTCCCTTGCTCCCAGCAGCAAAGTATTTACACCCAAGTTAAATATTTACTACACAGACTACACGCTTATGTTGGTTTTGGCAGTTTCTGTGTCCATACGTTCTTATTGCTTTGGCTAAATTTGCAATTAGTATTCTTTCTAATCTTCAGTGGTTGAAATTGCTAAGTGGGGAGCTTTAAAACTGACGTTGTTGACTCTGAATATAAAGCTGGGACAAGAGAATCACTGGACAACTTACACACATCACCTTTAAAAATGTCTGTCAGGTGAATGCATTTCACCTTCTGATACTTTCTTTTAAACATAAGCATACTCTAGACTGTTGTAATGGGGGTTAACACTGTTAGATCACCCTAAATTGTGTCTCTTTGGTCAGTGGCAAGGTGTTGGTTTAAATTCTATAAGGCATGCTATAAGATTCATTGTTATCCCTGAAACCTCATGATTTCCACTTTAGATTCTAAGTAGCAGTGAGCTGCATTTCCCCAGTCTTCTGCAAGTGTCACGCTTGAGATGGTTTATAGGTTCCCTGTACCTCTTGCAGGTCCATGTGGGCTGATTTAAATTGATAGCCTGTGCTTGGAATGCTGTAGAAAAAGCACTAGCCATCCTTCCTCTACTTTTATGATAAAATGGGGCTAAACTAGGCTTAAAACATTACTGGGTGATGAATTGGCTACAGTTTTTCATGGAAGATCAAATACATTATCTTTGCCAGTGTTGTTTAATGGAAGTTGGGGAGGGTATATCTGGCACCAGAGTCCCAGTTCATGAACTGAATAAATGCTCTTAGGAGTTGTGGTTCTTCTTTATGAGTGACCAGAACTAGAACTGGTTATAATCTATTTACTTTGTTATCATCTGCTTTTTGTGTCCTCCAGTCCACATCCATGATTATAGAAGTTTGTGCCACTCAACCGTACAACCGCCTTTCACATTGTCTACCTTTGATTTGATTTGATGGAAGTCACGAGACTCTCCCTAGCCAATCATGTTGATGGATAAAAATAAAATCAGGACAGGGAACACAAATGGAGGGAAAATAGCACAGTAAAAGTACAGTTAGAGCCCTTAAAATGTACTCAAGTAAAAGTAAAAGTATCCCATTTTAAAACGACTTAGAAAACCACTTAATTACAGTAACCAGATTATTTGTAATTCATTACTTTACACCCCTGTGTACATCTAACATGATGACTCATTTGCCCACGACGTCATCCACATTTGTCTCTTGAGCTTACAGGAGCAAAGCATAAACAGCCTGTCCAAGTTAGTCTCACCACGGCATTCAAGCAGCCTCTCGCTGTAAGCTCAGACAGGGTTAAAGCAATAATGAATAGTGCAGTCATGTATAAATGAGCCTTCACATTAAGAACTGTTGCCCATTAGCCACTGTGTTTTCAAAATAGATCATTTAAAGAAAGATTCTTTGCTAGATTCTTTGTCCAAACCCCAAAACCGAGTTACATACCGAACCATGAATTTTGTGTACCGTTGCAGCCCTGCTGATTAAAGACCTATTACCTTTGTCTAACAGCTTGGTCATTTTCTTTTTTCTTTTTTTTTTTTTTTCTTTTTTTTTTGCTTTCCACAAATAACCTTGAGCTGAGACATCACACATAAACAATGTAAAGGAGCACAAACATTTTTGGAGGAAAATATTATTGCTGGGTAAGGGTTTTAAAGTTACTTAGTTTCCCATAAACTTTATTTACATTCAAGATTCTTGATTGAAGTCATGTTAAGCTTATTATGATTGTTGGGCAAATGGGTTAAAATTATAAAATTGTATATAATTTTATAAAAAAATAATAACACCAACAAGATTTACTCTGTTTTGTCATTTCTGTTGAAAATGTCATTTAAAATATGATTCTTCTCTTTTATATTCAGTTTTAAGGCATAAATTTAGTCTTCAAAGGTCGTTCCTGCCTTTAGTTTCAAAGCTTTTTTCTCTTTGTTGCTCCCTCGTGAAACGCAAATATCTGCCTTGACATTCTTCCATTTGACACAAATTATGAAAAAGCACAAATGGAAATATCTGTCACCTTTTTTACTCCACACTCACATTTACAGGTGTCCACTCTTGTTTAGGATTGAATTCATGGCCATGTGTGTACATGAGAGCCCATTAATTTGACTCAGAATTACCATTCTGAGTAACATCCTCTCGTGTTACACAGAAGAATGTCAGGGTTGAAACAGCATAAGGGTGAGTAAATGATGGCACAATTTTCCTCTTTGGTTGAAATATCCCTTTTACAACAGAACAAAAATGTGTGATATTTTAAGCAAAGTTTACTCCCCCAACCACAAACTGTCTTGATGAACCATCCATTTAGGTTGCAAAAAAACACTTGAATTATGGTAGTCAAAATTCCCTTGCATTTAAAGAAAACATGCAACCCTGTTTTGCAGAAACAGGGTTCATCCCACAACAACATAAGATAACACATGCATTCTCTGGACAACAGAGACACTTATAATTCATCTTTACTAAATAACGATTTAAATTACCCTGGGTTCTCTGAAGCAGGGCAGGACCTCCACTATTAGAAATTATCTCAGTTCACCAAAGGACAAAACAAACAGATGGACATTCTCACAGCTCCATTAGTTTTGTTTTAACTCAGAAGTTTAGGGGGAGCTGGTGAACACAGCCTCAGCGAGAAAAGACAGACGCTATAAAGGGAATCAAAACAGAAGCAGTAAATTTGTCATGTCCAAATCCGTGGGAAGTGGGCAGTGCAAATACAAGACAATCTTTCTTGATTTAAAGCTGCATGTTGCTTTACTGAACATTCCTGCTAAAAATGTGACTGTAGGAATCTCAGTGTATTGAAAAGCTTAATGGTTTGTTAGACAGCAGAGATCTATTTCCCTCGTAATGTTGAAAATGACAGTCACTGCAGCATGCCAAACCTGTGTTCATTCTTCTATATTCTGTCTTCATGTCATTAAATGTTACACAAATCTTACATGGATTCCATTTCTCAAATTCCCAGCCAGGAGAATACTGTAGTGCTAATGCACTTTTAAGGCAATGTTGAACTGCCATACAGATTGGGAAGCATATTTAGATATATGCTGCTTGTCCCCTCAACTTTATCCTTTATGAGGACTTATTTATCAGCTGCAGACGGTGCAACGATGCTGCCATGTACACATATTTAAAGAACGCTTTGAATGCTTAATTTTGACATAGACCAGGCCTACGCCTGTCAAACTCTCTCAGTTTCAGCAGTTAATATAAAGGCACTGTGCTGCTCTTTGAGTCTATTCCAGAACTTGATGAGATGCCACACTGCCTACATAGGCAGTATCCCAGCAAAGAATGAACCCCATAAGTTTGGAAAGCTGTAGGGAGCAACTCTGTACATTACACAAGTAGCACTCAGCATAAGTGTTTCGGACGATCTCCAAAGATCCAGGCACAACAAGAAAAAAATCCCAAAACAAAATAATCAAAAATAACTAAAGTATATTCCAAAAACAGTGTCTGCATAAGCAATTTAAATACTGTTTGCTCTTATCAGCCTCAGTCTGATACATGAAATCACATCCTTTGTACCTTTAGCTCTAAACTAGGTGCAATGACCGGAAAGTACTTCAAGGCTTTAGGCATACAGTAAAGTTGCCAACTGTCCCGTATTAGAGGGGACATCCTGCATTTTGGCTGAAATTATGATATTTTATGTAATAATGTGTCCCATATGAGACACCTATTGTGGCATATTTAAAAGGCAAAACACTTGAGACCCTCGGTCTGACTGCAAAAAGTCCCATATTGACTCGCTCAAACTCAAAAATTTTGCAACCCTAAAAGTGAGGCACCTTTATATCTGTAAGGTGCTAGCGAGTCTGGGCTACCCCTCGGGAGAACAAAAGGCTCTCATGAGAATCAACATTTGAACTGTCTCTTGCATATGTAACAGCAACATCGGAGACACAGCCAGCAGGGGCTCGCACCTCACTTCTACCGTCTGATTATCTTCCACTACTCCCCCCTCTCCTCCTCACTTAGAACTCACTAAAAACCTATACAATGTCAAGTGTGTACAAAAAAGTAACTATAACATGTTTGGTATCATTTAAAGTGTATCAGTGCACCTGGTAAACTGGTCTCATCCTCCCAGCCACAATGAAAAGCTAAAAGAAGTTATAGAATATGAGAGATATAGTGTGCCTCTTAAAGGTGTGCCCTCCCCCAGATCCTCTATATGTAAATGTACAGGAACCTACTCAATGGGGAGCCAAATCTAATTAGAAGGACAGACACCACCATTTGGTTAGCTTATTGAATTATCTGGGTTTATAAGGAGAAGGGGCAAAAGGTTCTGGGAGTCTGTAGGTAGACTTCCCACATGATCGCTGTGTGTAGTTTTTTGTTGCCAGGTAATATTTCTACAAATTCCTCAATTTCCGTATTGTTGTGATTATATTGATTGTTTGATGATTTTGCCTTATGAATTGGATTTTGAATTATTGTTCTATTACCTGGTCAATAAATTGTAAACATTTAATTTTATTCTGACTGACTCTGAAATTGTTTTCCCAAACAGATTGAGCGATTCGTATGTTACCGCAAGTTTGCGTCAGATTAGTGACGACTAATATTTGGCATCAGTTCAAGTGTACTTGGTTTGCAAAGACAGAAAGTGTGTTTCCGTTTAGAACAGCTAAATGCTGCTTGACCAATCTAAATTTGGGTGTGTCTTACCTCTGTTTTGACTTGAGGTTTCTTCAGATAAGTGTACGTGGGAAACCACGCATGGCCAATCCAAAGCTATTATAAGAGAAGTTATGTTGGTCAACTTACATCTGTAATAGCGGTCGTGACCTCTACTGAAGAAAACGTTAAGTTAAATTCAAGTGTATGCAATTCCATGGGGGCTCTACTAAAGTATCTTTGATTGTGTATACGTGAACGTGACCGATCTCAGGTATATAGCAATTTACCTCTGTTTGATGATCCAACACTGGCCGCTTGTGATCGTGAGACCCGCAGTGTAGAGAAAACACGCGAGGACCTCAAACCGACATAGTTTCCTAATCTGAACGGGTAAAATATAATTAAAGGAGTTAAAAGAATAATCAAACATTCGCTCACTTTTAATGATGCTCAGATATCATTAAAAACCTTTTTCATTTATGGAGTCAGATGAAATAACGAGGTAATACATAAGAGAAATTGTATTTTATTGAATCTTGTTGTGTTGCGTAAAAGAAAGAGAGTAACGCGCAGAGACCTTCACCCGTATTATTGGAGACCGCCGTTGGACCGATAAACGGGCTTACATATCACACACAAATATTGGGTAAAATAGTATTTTTAAGAATGTAATTGAACATTATTTTATCTATATTTTTGATCATGTATGAATAAAAAGTATATATTTGATATTTCTTTCACTTCATCTGCCATTTTGGATTAATTTTTCACTGAGCTCAGTCATCACAATACATTATGGGATTGCCTTCTCTGTGAAGGATGCATACAATGATGCCTTAGAATTTGTCTACAAACAAGGTATCTTAGGTAGCTCCATAATTAAGTTGCCTTCCTGGTTGAACAGCCTTTGGGTCACAAGCGTGCTCCATAGGCAGCTCTCAAGGTTTTGATTCATGACCTGCTGAAAAAGAAACTGATAAAAGCAGCCTATTAAGATTGTTGGCTGGTTTTAGATTTTTTTTAAGCTGGTCTTAGTTGGTTTAAGCAGGTCTCCCAACCTCCCCAAACTAGTGCTCGACCAGCTCGACCTGCGAGGTCCACTGGTTTTCCTAACTGACCAGCTGTAAAGTGCCCAAACCCAAAACCCACTATTCTACCCACTGAACACAGTTACACCACTAATTTAAGGCCACTGGAAAAGAAAAATACATCCAATGAGACTTTTAAACAATCATGCTCTTTCTGATTCCCAGTGAGTGGGCACTCATTATTTTATGCCAAGTCTAGCACTCAACATGAAACACAGGAAATCATCTCAGACACACCCTTCATCTCCACTGCTGGAGCCCATCCTGGGTTTTTATGTCTCTACTCAAGACTGTGTATGAAGCACTGGACTTTTCCCCCCAAAAAAGTCCAGCGCTTAAAAAGGGTAGGAAACAGAAACTGTGCACCACAGAGTCTATGCCAGCCCCTATGATTGCCATAGACCATAAACTGACTGGTGGCTAAAGAAGAGAATGTCTACATGGAAAGACATTTTAAAGACTTGGGTGGGGCAGTGCATCAAGCGCATTAGAGTCTGTCAAATAAAGAGCTCTCTTTGTAGGCTCTTTGCTAAGACTGGCAAAGCGCATGCTTAATCCAGCATTCCTTTTAAACCAGGCTCATGTAACGGCATGTAGGCGGGGGCCGTTATAAGCCATTTAGGTCTGAGATCCACATCTCTGCTGCCAATGAAGACAAGTTTTGCTGTAGGGTCTATTTCATATTTTCAATAGATCAAGAAGAAAATGCCACGAAACATAAAACCAATTATTGAGACAAATGAATACTGGACAGTGTGTAATTAGTTTAGTCTATGAGACTTGGGTTTGTATGGGTCAACTTCATATTAGGGAAGATTTTGTCTTTTGATTTAGTTCAACCGATACCAAAAACAAATGCTTTTATAAAATCACTGAGCTATTTCTCTATTGCTTTCATCATAAACATGATTTCATTTGTTCCTCATCACATTGTATTGCTTATTTTATGATCATAAAAAATGTCTAGTATTCATCAAGTGTAAAAGACATGGTGGCACTGAATTTACTAAAAATCACAAAAAAAATCAATGAAAACCTTGTTAATAAAGCCATATTCAGGCATTACCATAATACTGTATTATTCAATAGTTCTGTTTTTTTGGTTTCCAGGCAATCTGTAATAAACAAGTATGGTTTTGAATGAATTGGTGGGAGAGGGGAAAGAAAGAAATAATGATGAAATCCAGGAGAACAGTGGAGTCATTGTTCAACGTTATGACCATGCCCTGCAGATTCTTTTCCGTCTGACACTGAAGACCCCTAATCAGCGTTTCACCCCATCACCCATCACCCATCAGATCCATGGATTCATCTTCCACCACTCTCTTTCTTATTCCATCTGTCTTTCCCTTTCAGGTTGCCCTTAATCCTGCACCATACATTCCATACTGGCACATCGGTCTGTTTAAAGTCTGTTTATGTTCATTCTTTCTGAATAATGATCAATATTGTTTTCAGTAGTAGCAGATTCCCAGGATGAAAAGAGATGATAGAAAGTCTAAAACTTGAGTTATTATCCATTTTGTTTTCAGTAGTTGTGGATTCCCAGGAGGAAAAAACTGTATAGAAAATAGAAAGCCAATACATTTTGAAAGAGGCCTGCGATTGTTGTCTTTAAAATGTAGCAGTTGCCATTTTTGCACATATTTAGTCCAGTTTCTCTCCTAAAATAATGTGTAACCATTTATGTGAAAATGTTAACAATGTTTAGAGCACCTTGAACAAAAAAAAAATTATAATAATTGTTTCTAGTCAAAACGATACCCATGATTCCTGATCCAATCCAAATAGGCGTTGCAATTAATGTGTCTCCTTTACACAATTTTCACCACATCTAGTTTACAATAAATTCAAGCTACACTATCTTAGCTTCCCGGTTTGCATATCTAAAATTAAGTGTAATTTTTAAGGATGTTAAAATACTTTCTTCCAGCTTAATATGTGATTTCAGTGAACTATAAGTAATCCATTCATAGGTTGATTCACTGAAAAGTATAAATCCTTTGGCTCCAACATGATCACAGCAAATCAACACGTTGCTTCCGAAAGGTTACATATCCTTAAGTAATCCCCATTCAGCCGAAATACCAACAAGCACCATCCCCCATCAGGCAGATTTGTGTCAATTCAAACATGATTACATTTCCCTTTAGCATCAGCAACCTCTAAAACATGGGTTCTGGTCCCCTGGGAACCAGAAAGTAATTGTGTTTGCAGAAACAATGGCAAGCACAATTCAGAGGCTGCATTTTTGCAACTGATGGTTAGGTTTGGGTTAGGGGGAAAAGTTAAAAGAATGTGCATTGCTGCTGACAGCATCACATCATTTACAACTGACTTTTGGCACCTCACCTCAGACTTTGACTGATTTTAGGAGCAAAACTTTCAGCCTACTGTTGCCAAATTCACAGATTCACAAAATCACTCTGCTGCAATTTCAAAACATCCCGAGCAGCCCAACACAGCAACATTAGCTCAACCAGTGGCTTGAGTTTATGGCGGGACCATCTGTTTAGCTAACCAATGGAAGATGCAGAGAGTATTCAAAAAACAGTTTGGATACAGTCATTATTCTTGCAGTTCAGTGTGTAACACAGAAATTGGGGAATAGCCTGTGATGCAGGCAAGTAGACCCACATTAGTCACAAATGCATTACATACTATGGTTTATCCCTTTGAATGTTGGCAGACTATTGCATGAAACATCTGTTTTTCATAGAAAGGTCAAAATGTTAGAAATGCCAGCAGCATAGTTCCGGTACTGCATGAGTTTCCTGTCCCTCCCTGTCATCTATCTAACAGCTTGGTTTGCTTTTGGATCTAGTCATTGAGTGCCTTGCCCTAGAGTCTGTGCAGAATGCATATGCATGGTGAAAAGTAGACCAGTTTACTCCATCTCAATTAGAGATTTCCTGTCTTATCTCTCTACTAACATTTGGTATAGAACCATTGCATCTGAAAATGGAATGCTTTCGTTTCCCTGAAGACAACAGTGTTTGCATGGGGGGTTATAGATTGAATTTGGAATTCATGCACAGCTCAACCAAAATTGGTTGTATGGTGACCTGCAGGAAAAAATTATATTCATCTGAGTACATTATACCAGGATATTTCAGCTGCCATAAGGCTCTCAGAGACAAGACAGCTTGTGCCACTATTCTTAGTTCACAGTTAACTCAGCATTTTAATGTAATACATTTTTAATTAATTAATTAAGAAGTTGCCATGCCAGTAGTTGCTCCGAGACAAGGTCCCGGACATTACAGCGGTGCAGTTCAGCCTGTGGAAAAAGGGACACAACGTCTCGTTCCCTCCATCAGGGAATGGAGGTTACAACAGTAACCGAGACGTTCCCCTTCTGTCACTCACTCGATGTTGTGTTGATGTAGTGACACTAGAGGTCCCAATATGAAACGCCACAAAGGCTGAACTGCTCACGTGAACTGCTGATGCAGGGGTAGGCAAGCTACTATGAGCGTAGGAACAGCATGGACTGCACAGAGCCTCCCCAGACGCCCCAAAACGTCATGTGATTCTCCGCAACCCTGAGGGGGGGCCACATCTGGAAGAGGTGCAGTGGTAGGTCTGGCCCTTTGTAGGGGAGGAGTTTCTATAAGCAATCCAGTATCCAGTATGGGAACAGGCTACGCCAGCCACAACCTTTTCTCTGTAAGTCTTTCTCGCCACTTAGAAAATTAGATTCAGCTGGGGCCTTTAAATGCTCATAAAATGCGCTGGGGAAGGCATTCTTTTCGTTTCCTATTCTTTCAGGGGGAAAAGACCCCACGGAGGCCACACACTGCCCTGAGGGGAGGGTATGAAAGTGGCGAATGTCATATGAGTCATATGAGCCCACGGGGGCCACATCTGGAAGAGGTGCAGTGGTAGGTCCAGCCCTTTGTAGGGGAGGAGTTTCTATAAGCACAGCAACCGGGCAGAAAGGGCTCTGCCAAGGGAGATGCGGGTCTACCAAAAAAAGAGGGAGACCATATCACGGAGAATACGCATAGGAGGTTATTAGGGTAGCCGAGACCTGTGGCGTGCTTACCCTGGTACAGGGCCTGTTAGCACACGTAATGGGTCTGAATACGGATTCCTCCACAGAATTCATGAGTCAGAGGGCTAGGAGGAAGAACATCCAGGGTTCACAAGTCATGAACATGCATGGAAGAAGAGCACACAGCTTCACCTATCTGGAGGGGAAAGGTGCTATACACAAGCGATACACCCAGCCAGCTGTCCGTATAACAAAACTTACTGCTCATATGGACTATGGAACATCGGACGAGACCGCCTCAATCCGGAGATTGTAAAATCTCTCAAAGGTGTTGGGTGTTGCCCAGCCTGCTGCTCTACAGATGTCTGCTAGAGAGGTGCCATTGGCCAGTGCCCACGAGGATACCACACTTCCCGTGGAGTGTGCTCGAACCCTCAAGAGGACAGGCACAGACTGGATCTAGTAGGCTAACGCTATAGCATCCACGATCCAGTGGGCAAGCCTCTGTTTAGAGACAGTGTTCCTTTCCGCTGTCTGCCGAAGCAGACAAAGAGCTGCTCAGAGCATCTAAAGCTCTGTGTGCGGTACAAGTAGATGAGCAAAGCACGCACCGATAAGGCTAAGTCTGCCTCCTCCGGGGTAGTGCTTGCAGGCTCACCACCTGATCCCTAAAAGGGGTTGTGGGAACCTTGGGCATATAGCCCAGTAGGGGTCTCAGGATCACGTGAGAGTCTTCTGGACCGAACTCTAGGTACACTTTGCTGACAGAGAACACTTGCAGGTCCACGACCCTCTGATGGAAGTGAGCGAGGTCAGGAAGGCAGTCTTCAGAGAGACAGCATTTAGCTTGACTGACTCAAGGGGCTTGAATGGGGCCCTCCATATGACTAAGAGGACCACGGAGTGGTCCCATGAGGGAAAGAGGCATGACTTAGGAGGGTTCAACCTCCTGGCACCTCTCAGGAACCTGATAATCAGGTCGTGCTTACTGAGGGACTTACCTTGGATGTTGTTGTGATATGCTGCTATGGCAGCTACATGAACCTTGAGAGTGAAGGGGGACAGCTGCCCGTCCAGTCTCTCTTGCAGGAATGAAAGCACTGACCCGACTGCGCAACTCTAGGGGTCTTCACCATGGAAGAACACCACGTTAGGTCTGCTGTGTCCCAGACATGGAATGTTCAGGGCATTCATGAGAATGACATGCTCCTCGTCCTCCCTGATTTGCACAGAACCTGTACAAGTAGGCTCACTGGGGAGAATGCATACTTGCGTAGCTCTGGGGGCAAGCTGTGTGCCAGCGCGTCTGTACCGAGGTGAACTCCCGTCAGGGCATACCAGAGCAGGCAGTGGGAGGACTCCAGGGAGGAAAACAGGTCTACCTGTGCCGCCCTACAGCTGGACCGCCTGAGGGTGGAGTTTCCACTCTCCTCTGAGCGTTAACTGTCATGACAGAGCATCTGACATTGAGTGTCACGTAATGACTTGAGTCGATGCTGACTCCAGAGGAGGAGGCGATGGGCGAGTTGCAACATGAGATGGGAGCGTAAACCGCCTTGGTGGTTTATGTAGGCTACATCTATGTTTTGTCCATCTGGACCAACATGTGCTTGCCCTGAATCAACGGCAATAGCCTCTGCAGGGCAAGCTGTACTGCTAGCAACTCGAGGCAGTTGATGTGCCGACACAAGTGAGGTCCTGTCCAGGAGCCAGCAGCTGCATGCCCGTTGCACGTGGTGCCCCAACCGGACTAGGAGGTGACCGTCATAACCACGGCGCGCCTGGACACTTGCTGTATGGGGACTCCAGCCCACAGGAATGCAAGGTCGGTCCAAGGGCTGAAAAGGCAGCGAGCAGCGGGCGTGAGAGCCATGCAATGTATGCCGCAGCACCACGCGTGCCTCGGGACTCGGGTCTGGAGCCAGTGCTGTAGCGGTCTCATGTGCATTAATCCGAGTCTAACTCCATGCTGAGAAAAGAGATGCCCTCAACCGGGGAGACCTGTGTGCACACAGTAACTCTCAAGAGTGTGCTAGAATCAACCAGTCATTGAGGTAGTTCAGTATGCGGATGCCCACTTCCCTTAACAGGGCATGTGCAGTCTCTGCAATCTTCTTGAAGACACGAGGGGACAGGGACAAGCCGAAGGGAAGGATACTGTACTGATACGACCGGCCATCAAACACGAACCATAGGAAGGGTCTGTGTCGAGGCAAATTCGAGACCTGGAAGTACGCGTCCTTCAGGTTTATCACGCAAACCAATCTAGATGTCAGATGCATGTCAAAATATGCTTCTAAGTCAGCACCTTAAACAGGAATCTGTGCAAAGCCCAGTTCAGAACTCGCAGGTCCAAGATTGGCTGCAACCCACCACCCTTCTTGTGAACAATGAAATAAGAGCTGTAAAACCCCTGTCTCATCTCAGCTGGAAAGAGGGCAGCAGTCTCCAGCCGCAGGACGGCAGCGCTCTCATTCCTCACCGACGTGAAGAGAACGCCGCGGGTGGCTGGTGAATTGAATCGCATTGCCGATAGATGCTGGCCAACAAGCGCGACGGGTTGAAAAGCGACAATCACGCGTCCAAACTCCGGGCAAGGGGCACTGTGGAGGAGGGCCAGCACAGTGACCCGAGAATGGAGGAAAATGCTCTTTTTTGACAATGTGGGTCCCTCTCCTGCATGAGGCTGAGAGTTAAGTTCAGGCCGTGATGGGGTGGCTTACTGGGTTTGGGTCGCCTCAGGGGATGCCCTCGGTGAACAGACGGGGTATGCACTCTTGAGCCATGCTGGGGCAAGATGTGCTGGATCACATCAGTATGCTGTTCCACTGCTGAGAACTGCTGGGCAAAGTCGAAGCCGAAGAGGCCGATCTGGGAAATGGTGGCATTCCGGAACTGTGCCATGTCCGCATCCCTAATTTCTTGAGGCCAGGGGTGTAGTTTGCAGTGGAGTGCAGAGTGGAGAGACAACCACTGGAATGCACCATATATCCAACAATGATTCTATGGTAAACACTGCAAAATTAAGAAATCTTGAGAATGAGCAAAGCATTCAATTATGCAACTAAGTGATCTAAATTTCCCATAGATGCCCAGACACACGAGACAGAACCTATGGCCATCAGGAGCGGAGAGCACTCTACCACATCCAGGAACTACACAGGGGCGGAAGGGCAACTTTATAAAGACGCATCCTGAAAAGGACGTTTAATGCTGCTGTGTATTGCTCTTTTAGAGAAAATACTCTTTCAATGAAAATTTCTCTTTTACTTCACTGTCGAAGCACTCAGGGACAAAGCTGCACTGCCGTTCAGAGAAGGAGAAAGCCGCTGATATGCGCCATAGATCCAACAGCAATCGATCAGAGATGGGAGGAACAGTGTGTGACTCACAGCTCACTGCATACACAACCAGTCGGCTCCGAAGAATATTTCTGAATGAAACAGATGCATTTTCCTCCCTTTATACCCGTATGTCCGGGGGCGGGACATGCAAATTTCTGTCTGCTAATTTCTTATTGGCCTTTTCTCATAGATCAGAGATGCAAAAGGCTCTCAAGAGAGACCCCTAGTGTCGCTTCTTCTACACAACGTCGAAGTGAGCGACAGATGGGGAACTACATTAAGCCTCCTGAGCTATGAAAGAGCAACATCTGAGCAATCCTTTCCACTTGATTTCTCCCTTCATGTAAATGATCTCAACCATTAGCAAAGATTTGGTCCCTTATAAAAACACCACCAGACACCCAATGTTCATAAGACATATTTTAAGGAATTCTTAGAATGGCCAGTGTCCACAAACATTTAAAAAAGTGCAGAGTTTGTACTTTTTTTCAAGAGGAAATATTTTTGGTGTCTTTGGTTTTCCATTGAATGTTCCTGTCACCATTAGGGTTCAAAATTAATGACAGAAGTGTGTTGCATCTTTCTTGATTTAGTGCATGGGTGTCTTGTTACACAAAACACACACACACACACACACACACACACTATATATATATATCTCAGGCTGAAAAAAACAAATTCCACATGAGGTCTTGGAATGAAGAATAAGACCTGTTTTCTATTAACCCTGATCAAGAGGCTGGTGTCTCAAGTGTATAAGCGACTGAGCTACCTAAACTCCAAAAGAGATCCCTTGTTTCGACTAACAATTTGGTCTGCTTCTGTACCTGCTTAGCCTGTAATATGTTTCATGAATCTGAGAAAAACCTTCCCATCAGTGAAATCTAGAAATTATGCCAAATATCAGACCAAGATCTCTTGTGGAGGTTAAAATTTTAATGGGAAAAGAGATGAAAGTATTAGTAACATTGAAAGTATCAATGGCAAAAGGTCCTGCAAAAATTCACTCATCTTCTGAATACACAAGCACAGAGAAGTCTGGGAGTTCAATGAAAAACTTTGTGTTCAATCAAGTAATACATATTTATAATAAAGTATTTTTTATTTTTTTACTCTCATAGTCAAACGCATCAAATCAGTTGCATGTTTCTGCTTTATCATCTTCAAAAATATTTTCCTAAGCCATTGAGAGTGCATCTAAAATAAAACATGTTTAAGGATCATGCCCATACAGAAATCTGATATTTGGCCATATATGAAAATGTTTATACATTTATAGTTCGTATATCTGGTCATACAGTATATGCACATTTATGATTTATGAAAATGTAACTATTATTTGCAAAAATAAAATACATATATGAAAATGACAATGTTAAGGTATTTTGCAATATGTGTTGCATATACTGTATGTACAAATATGCAACATTTTATATCAGTGAAACCATATATGAACATGACCATTATTTGTGTGTTTCAGCATGGGCATGCTGTGAACTAAGGAGGGCAAGTCAAGATTGGCTGTGATGCTTTCTATTAGCACAAAATATCAAGAAAATATGCTGTGAATTTAGACACAATTTTAGCTAATATAGAGGAGAAAGGCAGGTGCTACAATCTGAATTGAGCTCTGAGGATACAGCAAAGCCATATCCACAATCTATTTTCGTTTGAAAGCTTTCCACTTTGTTTGAAACGCTCTGCACTTTGAAAAGTGATGGTGCTAGGGAACTGAAAACAGAGGTTTCAAATTTAAACAGATAGTGGACATGGCATACATTTATGGAAAGGCCCAGATAAAATCTATAGAATTCATATTTTCTTCACTTTAAGGTGAAAATGTGTGGTATAGATTTAAATATGGTAAAATGTGTTAAACAGAACTCAAAGTAATACATACTTATTTGTAGCTGAAAGCATAACCCAATTAATGTTTTTAATTAAGTATTCAATAAACAAACATACAAAGGATGTATAGAACATTGTGAAGGAAATCTTTGGAATTCTGTAGGTGCATAGACCGTATGGGCCATGGGCCCAATGCGGGTAATACCATTGGTAAGAACAATACCTTACACCCTGCTGATTAGTGTATATTGACAAGACAAGTCCACTGAGAATGGTGTCACAGGGTGGTTCATTGTCCACAATCATCCACCGCGGTGGCCTTTATGACTTTTCAGCTCAGACTCTATGGAAGCCTATGGTGCATTCACTTGGGTTGTATACTTCACCTCTCCCACTTTCATTGGTACCACACTGCTCTTTGTTGGAGTTCTTTGCCTTTTGTTTTACTGTTGAAAAGCTGACTTCAAATCAAATAAGATCAAATAAGGGGGAACAAATCCAAATCTTTTTGGTGACTTCATTACATACTCCGAGATGGGTATGCAATGAATGTGTTGAATTTTTTTTTGAAAACTTTGAAAACCATTGGACCAGCACAGCAGTAGTCAATACTCTTACACGTTAATTTTCCTCCACAAGAGGGAGTCAGATTTTTAATTCTGCTCCATACTGAAGATGCTCAGTGGAACACCTCACATACATATTGTGGAAATGCCCCCAACACTATTCTACAATACAAAATCACAGTGTATCCATTGTTGATATTTGTACATTTGTAACTATGTAATTGAGTGATTGATATGTTTATACCTGTAAATGTCTTTACAGAACAGAATGAAACAGATTGACCAACTCTATTGCCAGTCAGTGATGATGATTGTTATAGGTCATTGCTTATTAATTAATACAAATAATAATTTGATTTCTAAAGACCCTTTATGTAATGATTATTACAAACGTCTTGGATGTCATCTAATTACATAGTAATAAATTACTGTAATAAAATTTTTAGTTTAAAAAGAAGTGTAGCACACTACATTTGAAAATGTTATTTTCAATTATTTACCGACTTTCAATTGAGTTAATTATTTTTAATTACTTTACTTGGGTTAAACATATTTCTAAAATAATATTATATATGCTGAATTTATTTAAAATATGAATTGCATTAATATATATATTTGTTTGTGTTTTATGAGAGCTAAAGGTGGTGTCGCTTTACGAATCAATGAACAATGAGGAAATATAGATGTTATTTTGCATTTGATGAGTGGGAAAAAAAACCTTTTCTGTGATAAGAATTTAGAAAGTAACTAGTAATGAAATGAGTTTTAAATAAAGTAATCAGTGAAGTTAGTAATCAAATTACAATTTTAGAGTAGAATAGTCATTTGTAGTGAATTACTTTACTTGAATGACTTACCCAACATTGCTATTCAATACTTTACTCGTGTGCCATAAATATGCCATTAAATGATCTTCATTTGTGGGCTTTTCTAAGCAAATATTGAAAATCTTATATACCATAAATTGCTTTTAATTATGTACCATGTCATGTTATTAATTTGATTACACTTTTAATCAATTAATAGCCCTTCTTTTTTTTTTTTCTTTATTTTAACCTGTTCATATTTATTTATATATGATAATGTGCAAGTGCATGCATGTTTATCAGAGAGAAAGAGAGAGAGAGAAAGAGGAACTGCAATCCAAACTGGCAGATTGGCAACATTTAGGCCTGGACTGTACATGATGTTGCCTGCAATCTGCAAATCTCCTGCTCGTCTGGTGTCCTGACATGATGGCGACATGAAACACAATCTGCTGAATTATCCACCATCCTCTATTACTGGAACTCTTCAAACAAAACATTTTCAATTATGTGCATACTGAGCAAAAAATCCCATTGAAATGCAAGAAATTTAAAGTATAAAATTGGATTTGGTGCAAGGCCATTGTTGGTCAAATTAAAAAAAGGTCAGGGGACATTTGGAGGAACGTGAGAGATGCTGCCATAAACAGTTCTTGAATGAAATTCGATTTACCCATAATCCACGACCTTGCAGCAGTGATCCATAAAAATCGAAATTCCCCTGTTTGTTATTTATTGTGAGTGGCAGTGATTTTCCTGACCACCTTCGGGTGTTTTACCAGTTACGATCACTGGCAGGAGGAAGTAATACTGAACATCTGGAAAACGTTTAGTGAGACCATATGAGCAAATATCACATTGCATTTGGTCCCTTTCCTGAGCTGTGAAAAGTTATATAGAACAGATTTATTTCTAAATATTAAATCTGTGAAACTGGGAATCCTGACAAATATTTCTTTTTTTAATGGAAAGTCTACTTTAAGTCACAGAAATGATCTTTAATAGAGAATAGGGATAGTAGAAAAGAAAATAATATCACATTCTCTGAGGTTAAGCACTTATAAAGTAAACAGATCGATTTTAATATAGGCCGACCTTATAAATGACGTCTTTTTAATCAGATTTCTTTGTTTTCATTGTAACGTAAGATTTAATAAACAGGCAACTGTAATAAACAGGATAATGGTTTCACTGGCCCTAAAATTACCTTAGAGATGTTTCCGGTCTGTTTCATTAAAGTATTGAAAATTGTAGCATAGCTACCAATAATCCAAAAATGTCAATATTTCCAGACAGTTGTAGATGGTGCAAGACTGTGACCATGGCAACAGCCTGAGTAGAGAGGAGAGCATCTGGCATGTCAACAGGTCCAAGAGTGGTAAACAAGGGAAACTGGGGGGTTAGTAGCAAGTAGTGTAAACATTCCTTAGAGTCCCTGAATCTGCTGTAGTTTGATTATTTGAGAACAAAAGGTTTAGCAAATACTCGCCTCCACCATAGTCTAAAGTTTCTGTCTATCTTAGCGTTAAGATCAAAAGAAAAGTCACATTTAGGATTCACTAACATCCCTCATCTCAATTACAAATCTCCATCAGAATACAAATCTATTTCCTGCCCTTTAATCGTGTCTTATTTTCCTTGATTCCTTCCTGCCTGCTTCTATCTCTCTCTCTCTCTCTCTCTCTCTCTCTCTCTCTCTCTCTCTCTCTCTCTCTCTCTTTGTCAGAGTGACTTGGTATGGCTGAGAAAGAGAAACTGAAAACCATTTTAATAGGATTTAAAGATGCAATGCTTTTAGTTAAGCAGAATCAATATCTGTGTGGGTGAAGTCATCGTGAGACACAGGATGTCAGATTGCATTGCTCATTTTCGCAGCTCTACCTGAGTGAGTCATACTATGTGTGCATCATGTATTGAGTAGGCAATCATAAGCAGCTTGAGTTTACATGTTTGTCGTAAAGCTGAAATTATAAACATGATAAACCAAAGCAGATATGAGTGTATCCTGTATTTACAAGGCAAACTGCAGGTGTTTTTCATACTAAATAATACTTTAAATGCATAGTTCACCCAAAATTCCAATTATTCATAATTTATTTACCCTCATGCTATCCCAGATGTGTGAATTTCTTTCATCTGAAGAACACTTTCTTTCTTCTGAAGAAGTTCTGTAGGTCCACATAGAGCAAGTGAATGGTGGCCAGAACTTTGAAGCTCCAGAAAGCACATAAAGGCAGCATTAATATAATCCATATGACTCCAGTGGTTAAATCCATGACTTCTGAAGCAATATGATAATTGTGGGTGAGAAACAGATCAATATTTACATCCATTTTTACTGTAAATCTTCACCTTTGACCAGCCCCAACCAATAGGTGGCGATATGCACAAAGAATGTGATTCACCAAAAGCAAAAAATAAGAATGTGGAAGTGAAAGAGGAGATTTATAGTTAAAAAAGGATTTAAATATTGATCTGGATTGATCTCACCTATCAAATCACTTCAGTAGACATGTATTTAACTACTGGAGTCCTATGGATAACTTTTATGTTCTCTTTATGAGAATTTTGAAGATTTACATTTCTGGCCACCATTCACTTGCATTGAATGGACCTACAGAGCTGAGATATTCTTCTAAAAATCTTAATTTGTGTTCTGCAGAAGAAAGAAAGTCATACACATCTGGGATGGCATGAAGGTGAGTATATGAAGAAATAATAAAAAATTTTGGGTTAACTATCCCTTTGATACTTTAAGTGCAGGGGCACAATGCTGATAGAGCGAGCATGGTAGCTGTCACCCAGTAACTGTCCAATTTCTGTCTTAACTTGCTGAGGTTTAATTGGGGTTCTTAGACATTATGCTTCCACAATACCACCCTCAAGATCAATGCAAAGACAGCACCAGGCGACATCCGAAGAATCACATGTGTTCCTTACTAATCAGAACCACTGGGACCCTAATTTTGAGTGGCTTGGCATGTTGAGAATATTAAAGTATAAATAAATACATTGAAATTCAAAATGTCTTACTCTTAGAATGTGCCTACATGTTCATTAATGACATCATAAGCTTGAACTGATATGGCAAATCCATGATTTTTGAATGCTCCAAAAAGCATCTTCAGTGTGCTTCAATGGAAGCAAGGATATATTTGGATATATACATATTTCTTCTTTATTTTACAACATACATTTAATCTGTTTTCAATATTTCAAAATCTTACAACTTTAATTTTTTTCCTGGTTTCAATGATTAAAATCCCAGGTTTTCAATATCCAAGTTTTACATTCATCCACTCCACACAGTTTTTCCACTTTTCTTCGGTGTAAAAATTCACTAGACGTCTTTGACCATTATGCCATGTCTCGCTGTTTTTCAGCATCGCACACAGGAGCTGAACCTTTAAAAATGTGTCTCGGGACACCTGCGTTCAGTTCTATGCTCTGCGCTGACACCTGCGTTCAGTTCTATGCTCTGCGCTGTGTCTACCGTTTTTTAGTGTAAGGACGCTTTCGATATGAACGTCCCCTTTGACTTTTGGATGCCACTCCCAAAAAGATAAATCCCATATGCTTCACATCCAGGATAGATTGTAATGGCTATTACTGGCTATGATGCCATCATCTCATTTTATTTTGTGATGATGTCTCTCTCACTCTCTTTTCCAGTCAATATCATTAGAGCATGAGCAGTAACTGACCAAAAACCTTTCCTGTTATCAGAATAATAACATTTTGCAGTGCGGTACAGGAGTACATGACTCCCTAAAAAATGTGCTAGACCTACCTTCAGGCTTCCTGACACCCCTTCTTCTTTTTTGCTTCCTCCCTTCTATTCTTGTGCCATGTGCTGCCCCTGTGGACAGAAAATCTTGGTGACATCATGAAGGTGATGCATGTGGAGTTCTGAAGCAGTTTAGATAGGGGCGTTGGTTCATTTACGTAGGTCCACAAATGTGACAGACATAGCCATACAGTGTATATGAAAATACAGCATATCTCAGAGAACAGTACACTTCTAGAAGAGCAATTTAAAAAAACTAAATACATTTTCTATAAATGTTCAATACATAATGATCATAATTAGGGTGGCTGTTATTATTCTTTTGTTAATACTTTTGTTTTTGTAATTATTGTTGCTGATGTATATAAAGAACATGCGTTTAATGCTAGTAATAAGTATAATTATTATCATTGTTATCATTGTAATTTTGTTGTATTATTATTGTGTCCCATTATCTTTGGATTAAACTCAAGGAATGCACATGAGAATTAGAAAAGAATTATAAAAAGTCTCAGGCCTATTCAAGAAGCCCAGAAAAACTGTTTGAGTGTCTCTTTTAGTCATCTGTGCATTAGGCAGCACCCCATGTATTTTGCATGGATACCTGCAGTAAGGCACAAACAGTTAACACACACACACACACACACACACATCTCATCCAATGGAAGCCCTGGAAGGTGATGTCATTCAGTAGGAGGGGTGTTGTTGCTGATGCTGCTGAGCTCTTGTATCCGAGGGGCTGCAGCCACAGAGCAAAAGAGAGGGAGGCAAAAAAGAAGATATCAGAGGGGGGATATAGGGACAACACCTAATCAAGGATTGAAGGTAAGTGTGGGCTCCACAAAATCAAATGAGTTGAGATGGACTGAGACCTGATGTTTTGCTATTTGACTTACATTTATAACTTAGAAAAAGGTTACCTTTGGCACATGGATTGGATGTGCCACACCAGACATCTAGCGGGAACACAACATGCTGTGTCTGCCATCAATAATGTATGCAATGCAACTTTTGTATGCTTGAAAATAAGATTGGATTGTTGAAAGTGCTCATAAATTTGTTTGTATAGTTATATGCTGATGTCTTAAAAGACAACATAATTAAGGAGAACATCAGTAATATTGTCATACCAGGATCCCAAGGCGAGAGTCAGTAAACAACCGCCAACAAGCACATATATGCCATTTGGGGAAACAGTTCAGCATTATGTAATGTGGTCGCATCAATGTGAATGAATGCTTTTGTTTGTGATGCATTAATATAGTGCCATAGACAATGATATAAATACAATGTACTGAAGATGATCTAAGATATGTTCAGTTGGTTGCCTTTGACGTTGTAACCTCCATCTGCCTCCATTACAACTGACAAAGTGTAAATAAACATCTACTGTAGGTAGTCGGGAAGTAGTAATTGATCTAAAATGTTAGATTGTGTGTATGTATGCGAATAGTGGTAAATGTGTATGAGTTTATGTGAACTGGGAAGGGCAATGCTCCACTCCCAGTGGTGTTTCTCTGTTGGGGTACATGTCATTGTTGCTCATGATTATATGGTAAAACAGGCATAGACCAGGTGACCGCCCAGGTGACAATTTCTTGATGTTATAACAAAGAGTTTTGCCCAGCTGCACAAGTCAAACAAGACATCACTGTGCCCTTTCAGTAAGCTCTTATACCTGCTGTGAAATGTCATTTAGGCAGATCTCAAAAGGAGTATTAAAGATCATCCCCTTCATTTTAGACCATATTCAAAATGAAATGTATTCTAGATCTTTAGGTGGATGTGTATGCATGTTTTTATTGCTTTCCTGAATTGCTTTGTTGAATGGTGGCAAGTAGCAACTTTCAGACACAATGATGGCAGAGTAACAATACAGATATTGTACATGACACTCCCTGCTGCTCCTCATCTGAATTCACGCTGCTCTCCCACCAAGTGTCCCGAAACATTACAATACAACCAGTGCCTCTCAGACACATCTCATTTACAAAGGATCTGCATTTCACAGAGTTGAAGTATGAGAAGTAATATTACATTGGATATAATTTCTACCCAAGCAATATTTCTAACATTTTAGAACATTTACTTTTCCTTGAGTTGAGGCCTGATTGGTTTGCACAACATACATTTATTTTATTTTATTTATTTTGACCCATAAGAGGTAAAGAATACACTATAAATACTGCATAGTTTTTGGTACTGAAACCAAATGTTGTGAATTTGTCAAGACAATCAAAGCAAAAATCTTTTTGCATATAATTGTTGAAGAATTGTTAATTTTTCCTTCCATTGTCCTACAGGGTCACTTTTGATCTGAATGGGAAGAAGCAGTTGCGATCTTTCACGTTTTGAATTTCTGGATGTTTTAAAGCTTTAAATATTTTTTGTACATCTATAAATACATTTTGACCTAAAAATATTTAAAATTATCTTAAATTTATCACCTAGCCCCATACTGTTCTCTAGATTCCCAACATGCTTGACTGGGTACTGCACCTTTTTTTTGCATCTTTCATATACTAACATGATTTTATATGATAGGTTACAATGGGGCTAAAGTCCCCTCAATGGTAAAAGACCTATTTCATATAAACACTGCAATAAATTTGTTGCAATGGACGTGCCAAGTGGTACCATTTTGACAGCTGGAAAAGGCAATAGAGATTCGTTTGTGAAATAGGCATGCACAAAAAAAAAATAACTTTTTGCATTTTATAATATCTCACTGTTGATTTTCTGCTTGTAGAAACTCAACAGTGAGATATCATAAAATGCCAAAAGTGACTAAAAAAGACGTAATTTGAGACATCCATGGCCAATGTTTGCCAAGTTTTAAAAAATATTGTATTTCATTAATATTCCAAATATATCTATTGTTCCCCTATATTTATACTCTTTGGGGCCACAATAAAACAGATTTTCGTTAAGCGGGCTCTTTAGTGCAGTTTCACACTTATCAAGAATTCATGCATTTTGAATGGTTTTCAGTACGGGTCAAAAATGACCCGAAGGACAAAAGAAGCGTTCGTTTTCTTAAGACAATAGGAGGGTTGAATGGATTTTTAACCCCTGTGAGCAGTAAACTGAATAACTTTCTCTCTCTCTCTCTCTTTCTCTAAACAGGACAGAGTGAAAGGTTTTAGGCTTCACACAATAAAGCATAAAAATGACCTTGGCAGGTAAGCTTAAAAAGTCCAACTGCAAGTCCCTAAAAGCTGTTGTAAGTGAATTTCTGCAGCAGTATGGCACAGCTGAACTGCAAAAATAATGATTTTTTCAAAAAATATTTCTCATGCATTCACCCATCTTCATAGCCAAACGTGTCTTGCAACAATGTCTTGTCTAGTCTTGCAACAAACTTACACCACTGGTTATAATAATAATATACAATAATTGATCAATTGTTACACATTATACATACATTTCTGCATACACACACACAGTGAATTTTTTATTTTTTTTCAAATATCCCAGCTAAGTTGGGGTCAGAGTGCAGGGTCAGCCATGATACAGCACACCTGGAGCAGATAGGGTCAAGGGCCTTGCTCAAGGGACCAACAGTGGTGTCTTGGCAGTGTTGGGGCTTGAACCCCCGACCTTCTGGTCAGTAACCCAGAGCCTTAACCGCTGACCACCACTGGTTGAGCAAAGAGCCCCCTCAAAGATTTCTGATTAGACATGAGTGTGCAGGCTGCGGTCAGATTAATTTTTCTGTTTACATGACTTAGGATTGTCACAGAAATGATTTGAGTGATATCTGTGATGTAGTATAGACAATTTGTGTGGTTTTTTTTTTTCAATCACTCACAGCAGCGTCAACATTTTTTAAATTATTTTTAAAAATGTATTTTTGTTTATTTGAGAAAATGCTGAGCAGCCTAACTTTTGTCATACGTTTCGTCACACAGCATATCGAGATAAGGTGAAGGAGCTTCCTCTGGTGTCATTTCTGTGCTCCTGCATCTACTCAAACCCTGCAGACAATCCCACATACAAGGCCAATGGTAAATAAAACATTACTGAGCAGCAGAATGACCTTTTATAGACGTATGTCTAACATGTACCACTACAGTACAATAATAATTACTGTTGTAGTTAGTTGAAGGCATAAAAACATTACACTCTCAGTAAAACTAGAATATGTGATCTTTCTGAAAGATGCAGTGGATCTCAAATGGTGTGTGATCAAAGATATGGAGGTCATTGAGCTGAACAAGCGGACCTCAGGTCAGGCATTTGAGGTGATCCTGAAGCCCCCCTCATTTGATGGTGTACCTGAACTCAACACATCCATGCCCCAGCGTAAGGATCCTTCTTTGGAGGAGATCCAGAAGAAGTTGGAAGCAGCTGAGGAGAGGCGGAAGGTTGGAATTTACACTCACATATACAAACTTCCACTTTGACTTGATCCAAGAAGATAAAAGACTGTGTTCCTCTCTCCAGTGTCAGGAGGCTGAGATGTTAAAGCATCTTGCTGAGAAGAGGGAGCATGAGAAAGAGGTCATCCAGAAGGCCTTTGAGGAGAACAACAACTTCATCAAGAATGCCAAAGAGAAGCTGGAGCAGAAGATGGAGGTCAACAAAGAGAACCGCGAGGCTTTGCTTGCAGCCATGCTGGAGAGACTACAGGAAAAGGTACAAACTAAATGAATTGAATGACAGCAGTGAGAAGAATAAGTAGAATAGAAGTATATGAGATACAAATGTTTGAGTAAAAAGACCAAAGAGACCATCAACTTTTGCAAAGCATGTATAAAATTACAGAAAGTTGTGTGGTCCATCAGCCAAACCAACAATAACCAGCACTGACCTGCTTGGACTAGCAGAGAATTTCATGCTGGTTGGGAAATTCAATTTTTTCTAATCTCTCCAAACAGATTTCTACAATTTCAAAAATTAAAAACTTCAAAAATGTCAACTGTAAAAAATTGACATTTTGAATTTGTATATACTATTTGGGATCCTTTCCTTTTTATGCAGCTCTCTCCATCTCACAGTCTAACTTTAGAATCAGTATGAATATTACATTAGAACGGGGTGGATTTTTTCAACACTTTATGTTGCTTTCTTTAGCATCCCGCAGGCACACTTATATATGCATGAACACAGAACGAGCAAGTTTTCTTTTGTGTCTATTTAGGACAAACACGCAGAGGAGGTAAGGAAGAACAAAGAGCTGAAAGAGGAGGCCTGCCGGTAGAGGAGTGCTTGCTGCACAGGACTGCTTTGGCTAGTCAAGTGGAAAAGAAATACACTGACAAAACCTGAGAACCCCCCCCCCCCCCCCCCAAAACAAAAACAAAAACAAATGGTATCTAATAAATCTCAATAAAAGGGACATTTTGGACATTGTTAAAGACAATTTGTGGGGTTTAACAAGGCCAAAGCTACTTAAATGTTATTAAAAATTCAAAAGTGCAAGGTGTACTAAAGTTATGTTGCTCGGTGGAGGACAAAAGTTGCTTGGAGCAGATGAAAGAATAATGTTAAACTGAACTGGATGAAGAGATGCTTTTATAACCTCCATAACTAGATGAATGCGTTAACCCAAAAACAACATCTTACAAAGTCATCCTTCATGTTTAAAACAGGTGAAAATGAGCATTCTACTGATATTTTGGATATACATGCTTATGTAATCATAGTTTAAGGTTAATCTTCAATCATTACAAGGGTTTCACAGAACCTCAAGCATGCCTACTTAATGCATATTATTGCCCAGTCATTATTATTAAGCAATGCATCTGTAATCCAGGGATGGTTGGAATTACTCACAATATTACATTTCCTGCTGTGACAAAATTAGGTGAAAATGTGAATATTAGACTAGAACAATCTAGATGCTATAAATCTGAAACCTCATACCCCCTTGTGAAGCAAAATGGAGCACAGTGACACTTTAAGCACAACTCGAAAGCACATTAAGCTTTTCATTCATTATATGTGTATCGTGGTTATCAGAAAAACACATCATGGCATCTCAGAAACAAATAGAGGATATACTCAGGTGTGAGTATGACTTACATATAAAGATACCGATTCAATTTAGGAAGTAGTAGTAAGGAGTGTGAATGTTTAGCTTCATGAATGGTGCACTTTGCTTTGGCATGTCACTGAGCATTCTTCTAGTCATTGGTTTTCATTTATATTACTTCTTCTGTACAGAGTACATAGGAGTTGCTGATGTTGGCTGCAATATAAAAAATTAGTTATTGTATTTGCAATGATAATTGCAGTAAATTGATCAGATCATGTCAGATAAATGATCATACCTGCTCTATCTGTTCATAAAGCCCAGATGACTAAATTCTCTGGTTTAACAAAGTAAAAAATAAAATGCTTCTGTCAACGAAAGAAGGATTTATTAATGTCTGGTTCGTTTCAGGTTTGTACTGAAACTAACAATACAAAGGCAAAACGAAACAAGCGACAATCAGGAATGAGTTTACGGGCCATTTTGTGCAGCATTTGTAAACTGCTTCAGATAAAGAGGAGTTGATCTTCAGAAACATGCTACACATTTTGAAGCAAGAACCATGAATGCAGTTTATTAAACAAGGAAATATTACAATAAATACGAAGATGATTAAAGTAATACTGATAAAGATTAGAGATTATTACAAGGATATCACAATACCCAATAGAAGAGTGTAACACTATATCTGAGGAACAACAATAGGTAAAACACATGTACAGCCCACACTGATGATTTTACTTTCCAGTTTAAGTGCATAGCGCTTGTTTTTGCCCTTGACTCTTCTCAGGACATGGATCTGGTAGAAAATAGGTTTAGACTCCAGTCCTAAGTCTTCCTCCCCATTTTCATTTAAACAGCCTCTTTTTTCACATTTTGCCTCAGTAATTTGAAATGGGATTTGTGAATCATCATAGGAAGTCCTAAATTAAAAGAGAGGATAAGAAAGTAAAAAACATTTATACAACCTCACAGAACAGCTCTCAGTAAAACACATTGTATCTGGTTTTATAAGAAATAGTTATTATAAACTGACTATGTACACATTAGGAACACTTCTTGACTACTGTAAAGTTGTTTCCATTAAGAAGAGGATCCCATGCAATGCCCAGATATTTCATCCACAAGAATACCACATATCACACATGTAACAGCAAGTAAAAATGGACAAACATATACAATGATTTATCAAAACAAAAACTCACTCGTATGTCCATGGTGACAAAGACCTGTTTGGAGACGGGGAGGCAAAAGTTGAGATGTTCAGAGTTGGATCCAGGATGACCCACATTTTAGTAGATTTATTATGCCCAGTGCCCAAACACTTGGATATTTCTTGTTTTTTACATCTCCTCACAGAAGAAGAATCTGCATCTTGTAAAAGGGCAAGCAAGTACAGCAGCAGCACAGCTCTGAGAACCTGAAATTAAGACAGAAGAGTCGCAGCATGTTGCTGGAATATTATTCTGCGCAATGTACTACAAATGCCTTGCAAACCCCTAACTTTTGCTTAAGGTATTTTTTTGGTCCAATTTTTAAGAAGGGCCAAAAAAAAAAAATATATATATTTTATATTATATATATATATATATATATATATATATATATATATATATATATATATATAAAGATAATATTATCTTTATATATATATATATATATATATATATATAAAGATAATATTATCTTTATATTTTAAAAAGTATAAAAAGATTAAAATATCTTAAGATATTTTGACAGTATAGAAATATATGAATCTGAATCAACAACTACAAAAAAGCTCTGCAAAATTCTGTCCAGGTCACTTCCGACAAATAAAGTAGGAATAAACTGTGTGTGCACAGGGTTCATATTCTTTTGACCAATGAACAGTTTGTTAAGCATTTTATAGAAATTGTACTTACAAAGAGACAGTTAAATATTTTAGAGCGGAGTATACCTTTACTAGCAAAAAATTCCATGACTTGTGTAAACCAATCAGTTGATTACATGATTTCTTAAGCTCCTCTCAAATGAACAATAACAACATTCAGATAAACTAATCATTGGTATAAAAGAAGAGAATTTAATTAATTGACATACTCACCAGTCTGGGCTGCATATTCAGAGTAAAAATGCCAGTGCCCTTGTTGTGCTTCAGATCTTGTCAAAGCACTTAACAGCCCACGCAGGACAGCAAGTGTTTGAGAGCCCTGCTTCTAAACTGCTGCTGTTTATATAAGCTGGTGAAGCTTGTTTTAATCTTCCTGATCTTGACGTAGAGAAGTCATCAGAGAGACTGATTGTTGTCATTAAACTCAGTGACAATGAATGCCACTTGTTAACTCCTCTCTTATGCAATATCAATTAAAAAACTGTTATATTCAATGTAACATCAGCAGACATTTGTATGAATAATTTCTACACCAGTGATACAAAGCATGTAATTTATATGGGTCGAGAGCTTTGACAGGATGCGTTGAATAGGTTCTGAAAGTCTTATATTGCAGGTTACCAATCTGTCACTCACTCGATGTTGTGTGGATGTAGTAACACCAGAGGTTGCCCTTGGGAGACCCTGATCTTTGAGAAAAGGCAAATGGGAATTGGCGAGTGGAATTTGCATGCCATTCCCCCGGACATACCGGTATAAAAGAAGCTGGCTCGCAACCACTCATTCAGATTTTTTCAAAGCGAGTTCCACTGCCATTCCATTCACCTCACAACGAGAAGCGTATGCTGTTGGATATAAAGCGTATTTGTGCAAAGTACGCCCCTGGGCTCTTCGACAGTTAAAAGAGTATATATATATATATATATATATATATATATATATATATATTCTCTCGCAAATAAAAGAGCATATTTGCTCTAAAAGAGCGCGCACAGACAGACAGCTGCTTTTTAAATATGCCGTTCCGTCTGTGTGTAATTCCTGGATGCGGTCACTATCTCTCCGCCTCTAATGGCCACAAGTGTTGCCTCACATGTCTGGGCCGTAGTCATTTTAAGGCAGCATTCTTGAATGGTTTGTGTTTCCACTGCGAGACTGCACTCCTGGACAAGACCACGACTGCATTGGCATATCAATTGCCTCGAGTTGATGGTGGTATTGCTGGCCCTGCAGAGGCTTTTGCCATTGATCCAGGGCAAGCACGTGCTAGTCGGGATAGACAATGCGTTGATGGTAGAGTATATAAACCGCCAAGGCAGCTTACGCTTGAGTTGCATGTCGCACCACGCCCGCTGTCTCCTCTGAGGTTGGACTGAGGACTGCGGTCACTGCAGGCCACTCACATCCCGGGTGACCTCAACCATACAGCAGACGCACTGTCGTGACAGTTGACGCTCAGGGAAGACTCCAGCCCCAGGTGGTCCAGCTGATTTGGAGTCGATTTGGCGAAGTACAGGTTTAGACCAGCTTTAGATGCTCTGAGCAGTTCTTTGTCTGCTTTGGCGGAGAGCGGAAAGGGAATGCTGTCTCCAAACAGAGGCTTGCCCACTGGATCATGAATACCATCACGTTGGCATACCAAGCCCAGGGCGAGCCCGCCACTTTGGGATTACGAGCTCACTCCACGAAAAGTGTAGCATCCTCTTGGGCACTAGCCAATGGTGCCTCTCTAGCAGACATCTGCAGGGCAGCGGGTTGGGCAACACCCAATACTTTCGCGAGATTTTATAATTGAGCCGATTTCGTGTTGTTAGGTACGAACAGGTGAGTATGCGGGGCAACTGGATGGGTGTACTACTTGTGTACAGTGACTTTCCCTTCTGGGAGGGGAAGACGTGTGCTTTTTTCCCCATGCGAGTTCACGAGATGGTGGACCCTGGATGTCCTTCCTCCCTAGCCCTGTGGCTGGCGAATTCGATGGAGGAATTCATAGCCAGGCCCAGTAAATGTGCCAGGATGCCTTGTACTGGGGTAGGTGCACCACACGTGGTGGTAACCCCCTGTGATGTATTTTCCATGGTACAGTTTCCCTGTCAGTAGATCCGCGTCTCCCTTGGGCAGAGCTCCCTTTGCCACCGGTTGCCACGATTGTAGATCTCCTCCCCACTGGGTAGGACCTACCAAGGGACCTCTTCCATGTGCAGCTGTAGTATAGTATAGTAGATACGTCTTTACCCCAACAACCCCCCACCCACCCCTGTACTACCTGCTGAAATGTCCTTTTCTCAAAGTTTAGAGGTATTTGGGGCTCCCAAGAGCATCACTACATCGACAAAACATCTCGTATCCTCCATCAGGGAATGGAGGTTATAACAGTAGACAAGATGATTTTTGCCTGGACAGCAACATGCTGATAATATCAATGACAAAGTGGTCCATAAGATGTAAAGTTGAACAAACACAAATGCATGTCAGTCATCCTGATTATGGCCATCCCCCACAAGAACCTATAGCAAAGTCTCAGATGTCTGTTGGATTCAAAGATCTAAGCTAACAATTGTAAGTGTTGTGTTAACTCTTAAACAGTGTCCATTTTGCCTACATTGGAAGCCTCAATTCCATTCATTTTCAGAGAATGGAAAAAGATGCAATGAAAGTGAATGGTGACTAAGGCTGTCAGTTCCTTACATTCTGGCTAGCACCTCAATTTGTGTTCCATTGAAGAAAGTCATATAAATTTGGAATATCATAAATATCAAGGATTATCAATCAAATCAAATCAAATCACTTTATTGTCACACTACTGTGTTCACGAGTGCAACAGTAGGTGAAATTCTTGTGTGCAGTTCCGAGTAACATAGCAGTCATGACAGTGACGAGACATAAACCACTTTACAATAAACAACATATTTACACAAAACAATTTACATAACAAATGTACACATACTTACACAACAATTTACATAACAAATGTACACAATACACACAATGTAGAATACACATACACTAGATACGGGTATAAATATATATATAAACACTAATTGAATTGGGAGAATATATTGACAGAGTGATGATTAATAAAGTGCAGTGCTGATTGTTGATCGTGAGAGATCATGTGTTCAAAAGTCTTATTGCTTGTGGGAAGAAGCTGTCATGTAGTCGACTGGTGCGGGTCCTGATGCTGCGATACCGCCTGCCTGATGGAAGCAGTGAAAGCAGCCCATGACTCGGGTGACTGGAGTCTCTGATGATCCTCCGAGCTTTATTCACACACCGTCTGTTATATATATCCTGGAGGGAGGGAAGCTCACCTCCGATGATATTTCTGGCAGTTCGCACCACCCTTTGCAGGTCTTTATCTATCGGAGTCTGAATCTATCGTAATTAGAATCACTTTAGAGTAGCATCTGGTAGCACAGTGGTAACACTCTGCCACCTTAACTTCTTGTGGTATCAGAGCACTTTAAAGTGTTAAAGTTGACCAATCATTGTTATATTCATCCTAAGTATGCAACAAATTCAGTGGAATGTGTATTAAACCCACTGATACTTGTAGCAGTACAGCATTCAGGAGCCCTATCTGTCAGTTGCATATCACAAAATTCTCTCTGATTACATACGAGTTCTGGCATCTTCAATAAAGGTATGGTGTCATTCTAATGTATTGATCAAGTCTTGTAAAAGCAGCTACATCCAGATTCTCTTACATGCAACATTCTCACCCGCTAAAAATACAATTTAGGTCACTAAAGTGCTGATTTAGTTCTTGAAACACTGCAAGTTCCAACAGCCAACAGAAAGCACAACCACAAGCCTATGATAGCATCTCCTGAGTCATTCTTAGAAATTACATCACAAGCAGACAAGGAAACAAAATGGTGTGTTAAAAGGTTAAGAAAGAATTAGCAGCATGAAATATTGTCTTCCGGAAAACATTGAGATCCATGGAGTTGAGACCAGATATGGTTATGGGATATACCATAATGAGACTAATGAACATTATGTTGCTGTCATATTGCAAGTTTGTCAATGGGACTAAAACGTACAAACATTTAAAAAAAAAAAAATTAAACAAACACACACACACACACACAAGTTTGGGGTCACTTGCCTGAAATATTTCTCATGATCTTAAAAACCTTTTGATCTGAAGGCATATTCTTAAATGTTTGAATTTTATATTTATTTATTAAATAAATCAACATATTAATTTAATTAAAAATATAAGATGTTATTTAAAAATAAAACTTTTTTGAAATTGTTGACTTAGACCAAATAATTAAGCAAAGCATCCACAAAGTGACCAGCATATAGATGGGAACTCTTTCAATACTGTTTAAAAAGCATCCCAGGGTGATACCTTAAGAAGTTGGTTGAGAAAATGCCAAGAGTACATTTCTGCACAATCTAGGAAAAGTGTAGCCACTTTGAAGATGCTAAAATATAACAGTTTTTATTTTGGATTTTTTAGTCACAACATAATTCCCATTTCTATTATTCCATAGTTGTGATGACTATTATTCTAAAATGTGAAGATTTTTTTATAATAATAATAATAATAATAATAATAATAATAATAATAAGTAAGTGACCCCTAACTTTTGAAAGGTAGTGTGTAATATATATATATATATATATATATATATATATATATATATATATATATATATATATATATATATATATATATATAGTCTACACACCAAAGTTAAAATAGCAGGTTTTTGTGATACAAAAAGTTAAAGAAATCATATCAGAATATATGCACCTTTAATGTAAAAAACAACATATGCAATGAAACTGAAAACCAAAGTGACACATTTCAGAGAAAAATAAATAATTAAAAAAACTTAGAGTAACTTAACTGCATAAGTGTGCACATCCCTGAACTAATACTTAGTTGAAGCAACCTTTAATTTTATTACAGCGCTCAGTCTGTTTGGATAAAAGTCTATTAGCTTGGCACATCTTGATTTGGGAATATTTCTCCACTCTTCTTTGCAAAAGCGTTCCAGATCTGTCAAATTGCATGGGCATCTCCTGTGTACGGCCCTCTTCAGGTCCCCCCACAGATTTTCTATAGGATTCAGGTCTGGGCCATTCCAAAACATTAATCTTTTTTTGCTGAAGCTATTCTTTTGTTGTTTTGGATGTGTGCTTTTGATCATTGTCATGCTGAAATTTTCAGCTATTTTTACATTTTATGCATTTGGCTCACTTATTACAGGGACAATCCCCCCCGGAGCAACCTGGAGTTAAGTGCCTTGCTCAAGGACACAATGGTGGTGGCTGAGGGGATCGAACCAGCGACCCTCTAATTAACAGTTATGTGCTTTAGCCCACTACACCACCACCACAGCTATAGAAGACACCAGAAGGTTCTGTGCCAAAATTGACTAGAACTTGGAGCTTTTCATGATTCCCTTCACCTTCACTAAATCCCCAGTTCCAGCTGAAGAAAAGCAGCCCTAAAGCATGATGGTACTACCACCACCATGCTTCACCAGGTGTATGGTGTTCTTTTGCTGATGTGGTGTTGTTTTTGTGGCAAACATTCCTTTTACAATTTTGGGCAAAAAGTTCAATCTTGATCTCAGACCATAACACATTTTTCCACATGGTTTTGGGAGACTGGATATGGGTTTTTGCTGGGCTTGGATGTTTGTTTGTTTGTTTCTTCAGAAAAGGCTTGGTCTTGCCTCCCTACCCCATAGCCCAGACAGATGAAGAATACAGGAGATAGTTGTCACATTTAGGGAGCAACATGTACTTGCCAGAAAGAGCTGCAGCTCCTTTAATGTTGCTGTAGGCCCCTTGACAGCCTTGCTGAACAGTTTTCTCTTTGTCTTCTCATCAATTTGGAGGGATGCCCTGTTCTTGATAACGTCACTGTTGTCCCATACTTTCTCCACTTGTTGATGACTGTCTCTAATGTTCCATGGTATATCTAATGCCTTGGGGAAAAAATTGTAGCCCTCACCTGAGCGATACCTTTCAACAATGAGATCCCATTGATGCTTTGTAAGCTCTTTGTGGCCCATGGCAGAATATGTCAGAAAAATCCTAAAAGAACAGCTGAGATTTATTTGTAGTTAATCAGAGTCACTTCAGGTGAAGACAGGTGTGTGCTATTTCATATGATCTTGATGAACACAGCCACATACCCAATTATAAAAGGTGCAGTTGTGCAGTTAAGTTATTCTACTTGTATTTTTTTCTCTGAAATGTGTCACTTTGGTTTTTAGTGGCATTGCATATGTTGTAATTTTTACATTAAATGTGCAAAAAGTCTGATATGATTTATCTTTTTTTCATTTTATACATAAAAAAAGCTTTTTTAACAGGTGTGTGTGTGTGTGTGTGTGTGTGTGTGTGTGTCACCTTATTGCAAAGCATGTACCAAAAAATGTGACAGCCAGTTCTAAAAAGCTGGGAAGCTAGGATCTTAAAATATGTGCATGCTAAAGCAGAAAAGTGTATAAATGATTCACTGCACTTTGCTTTTAAATCATCATTTGCCTTGCATGTGGCATCAATGAGACAATCCAGTCATAATGGTTCAGACAGACTCTGCCCACGCTAGACAGAAAGAGCAATGAGGGGAGAGAGTAGCTATAATGATTGTATGTTTGAACCATGACTTGTTTGAGGTTTATGTGGCTTTCTGGTGTAACGCAAAAGAGCAGAGATTTATATAATGTAAGATTTGTATCTTTTTCCATTTGTTAATTCCATTTGTAAATCGTGAACACATACACATACACTGGTGGCCAAAATTTGGAATAATGTACAGATTTTGCTCTTATGGAAAGAAATTGGTACTTTTATTTACTAAAGTTGCATTCATCTTATCACAATGTATAGTCAGGACATTAATAACATAAAAAAAATACTATTATAATTTGAAAGAAAAATTCAAAACTTCTTAAACAACTTCAAAGTGTTCTCATCAAAAAATCCTCCACATGCAGCAGTTTCAGCTTTGCAGATTCTTTGGCATTCTAGCTGTCAGTTTGTCCAGATACTCAGGTGACATTACACCCCACGCTTCCTGTAGCACTTGCCATAGATGTGAGTGTCTTGTCAGGCACTTCTCACACACACCATACAGTCTAGCTGATCCCACAAAAGCTCAATGGGGTTAAGATCCATCATACTCTTCTCTAATTATCTGTTGTCCAATGTTTGTGTTTCTTTGTCCACTCTAACCCTTTCTTTTGTTTTTCTGTTTCAAAAGTGGCTTCTTCTTTACAATTCTTCCCATAAGGCCTGCACCCCTGTAACTTCTCTTTACTGTTGTACATGAAACTGGTGTTGAATGGGTAGAATTCAATGAAGCTGTCAGCTGAGGACATGTGAGGCGTCTATTTCTCAAACTAGAAACTCTGATGTACTTTTCCTCTTGTTTAGTTGTACATCTAGGCCTTCCACATCTCTTTCATTCCTTGTTTGAGCCAGTTGTCATTGAAGACTGTAGTATACACCTTTGTATAAAATCTTTATTTAATTTTTTTAATTTCAAGCACTGTATTGCCTTAATTCTTCAAAAAAATGATTGACTGATGAGTTTCTAGAGAAAACTTGCTTTTTACCTAATTTTGACCTTAAAACATGCCAGTCTATCGCATACTGTGACTCAAAAACAAACACAAAAACAAAGTTAAGCTTCATTTAACAACCAAATAGCTTTCAACTGTGTTGAGATATTTTTATTGTCACTCAACCATATACACAAGTGCAACAGTGGGTAAAAGACTTCCAAGCAACATAGCAGTATGACAATTACAATAAACAATTGATTTACACATAACACAGTTTACACATCTTGCTACACAACACAATATACAACATAAACCTAATAATATACAGTATACACAAAATAAGTTATTTTCTAGTACCAAATCAGCAGTTGGAGTGATGGTGATGGAAATGGGACCTGTCTAGATTTAATCAAAAATTACTTTTTTCAAAAAGTGATGGTGCTGTTTTTTACATCAGTAATGTCCTGGCTATACTTTGTGATCAATTGAATGCCACTTTGGTGAATTAAACCAAAATTCAAATTAAAACCAAGACAAACCACATTAAGTGAAGTTACAGCTCTGTCTCTGCACCACTGTGTTTTCATGCAGATACTGTGGTTCTTAGTGGTAGGGTAGAGTCCAGTTGTCACAGAGTACAGCTGTAACCAGGGCCATTTCTGAGAATATGGGGGCACTCTGCGAATTCCTACGTGCAATTTAATGCATGACAACGAACAAACACCATTTAGCCAGGTAGCTGACTTACATTCTTTTCTTTACAGCGGTTTGGCTGCATTTCTCCTCCTATTCCTTTTTCTTTTTTCTGCTCCCGACTTGTACGTGCGCTTCATGAGGACAAAAAACTTGAGTGTGCACATGTCTGTCACATCCAACAACATCTCTCTCCTTGCAGTTACATTCTCCCTTCCCTCTCGGGACACAAGGGGGAAAGGAAACTTTCCTTGTTGTAATTAATAACTGATTTGTCTCATATAAAATTAACATATTTTTGGACGTGGTAGGATGTAAGATTGCGGAGAAAATCAGACAAACATTCAAGGTAATTAATAACACTGTTAGAACTGTTCCTGTTGCAAAAGAAACATGGTAGCGAAAACATGAATGAATGAACTGAAAGCCAGCTAGACAGATATAAATGATCTGAGTACTATTTGCACTTGGTGTAATGGTGGAATTAAAGAAATTTAAGACAAACTGTTCCACTAGTGTTGCTACAGTTGCATGGGGTGTAATGAAGGTGTGGATATACTTTTCCAGTGCGGACGACCTGGGTTCAATTTTACCTTTTGTCATACCATTTCCCATCCTGTTTCCTGGCTCCACTCTTAATATTTCATTTAATACTACTACTAATTATAATACAAATGAATAGAAAGGTTGTTGTCCTCAGTGATTTGATCATCGTAAAGGAAGGGGAGTTGAGAGAAAGATTTGATCCAGGTTAAATGAATCATGGTTTTCTATAGTATTATTGCAGTAACCATGTTGTTGTTGTTTTTGTTTTTAAAAACACATCATTTTTATGCAGTTAACAATGGTGCTACTACACTAATATTGTGTTAATACAGTAACCATGTTTAATTTTGTTGGTTCTATGATTTTACTACAAAAAACATGGTGATGCTATGGTTACTGTAGTAAAACCAAGGCTAATTTTTGTACAGGAAGGTTAGGGTTAGGATTAGGAGTAGGTTGGTCTGTGGGACTCTGCGTCTACTGTATGTTAGTATTTCATTTGGGATGCAAATAGTTAGTGCACTTAGTGCAAAAATATTTTTTTGCTAATTTCATATAGGCCTAGTGCAAACAGCCTCTGTCGTATCCTATAGGCAGGCAGGTAGGCAGACAGACGGACAGACAGACAGACAGACAGACGTGTGATAGTAACATTGCCTTCACACAATTGCGGAATATAAGAACAATGCATGCAGATTTTTGAAATATATTTTGTTGGTAGACAGATAAAGACACCTCATGTAAAAACAAATGGCATGTTTATTTGTATTTTTACAGTATGTTTGTGTAGTGTAGCAAAAAGTGTTATATCTGCACTTGGTCTACCATATTCTAATTAGAGCTTCTGGATACTATCAGGATTCGAACAGGCTTTTGAGATCATAACATTATTTCTATTTTCCCATAAACAAGCAAGTGATGGCAAAATGAAGTTTTCAGAGACGAGTCTTGCTTTTCAAACACGCTTTTCTGTACTGCCATCTGATGGTCAAAAGGATCGTCTACAGAGCTGCTGTTACAACTGGTTTGTGTGTATTTACGCGTCATTTGATTTGGCAAGCAAGAAAAAGTTATCAAAGCTATTGTGACGTTATGTGTATTGTTCTCTAAAGTTATTAATAATCAATTAAACTGTGAGTTTAACATTTAACGTGAGTACAAATGCAAGTAATAAAAGTTAGCAAAGACGTTTCGGATGTCATAGATCACGTGTTTAAGGCGAAACGAATCACAAGCTCCGATTGTACTTCAATGTGAAATGTTTATTTATTTAATTTTTATACAAGCTATGAAGCTTCGGTTTTGAACCTAGCTTCATTTAAACGAGCAACACAATACATATATTAAATATGGCACAATCCCGAGGGAAAGTGACGGTCGAGCTGGAACTGAAACGCGAATATCCATCTGATGATGGTAAGGCAGACTGCTTACACAATAAATGAACAGATTAGCCTGTGGCTAGCTGTGCTCTTCATCAGCAGCTTGCACAGCTTTTCTAGTTAGGTTCAGTAGTTATCCCTCTAGCGAACATTGTGGCAAATGATATGGAACTGCCTTTCTGCTCCCTTACAATAATTGATCCCATTGTCAATTCAAAGCTTTAGTCAAGTCAGAGCTTTATTGACATATTCACAGAAGTGTACTGTTGTGTACCGGGTAAAATTAAATGCTTAGACGACTGCTTCTTCGCATAAACAAGTCAACAAATATTTGTGCATTAGCAATAGACAAATGACTGAATATATGACACATTTAAATACTATTTTAAATAGAATAACTATAATAAATATAGATTTATAATGTCTTGTTATAAGTTTGTTAATTTTTAATTTTTTTTAGAAATGGCCTAGACTTTTATACATTAAAGAATACTAAGGAGCAATATTTGCCCCCTTGATTTGATTTTGAGGGGCTTTTTTTTTCCCTTTTTTTTTTTTTTTACCTAACTGAAGACCATTAATATTTAAAACATAAACAGTGTCTCATCTGCTCATGTCATATACATAATTTAATGAATTAAAGGAATATTTTTGGTGCTGTGCAAGTGAAGCTCAATTAACAGAATCAATTAATGGCATGATGTTGATTAACAAAAAAACTCATTTTGATTCATCTCTCGTTTATTTAAAAGAAGAAGAAAGAAAAGACATTACACTTAAGGCAATAACAATCGAAGTGAATGGGGCCAGTCCATGAATGCTTACAAGATGTAAATATTATACATTTTAAGATGATTTTATTGTAATAAAATTGCTTACAAAACTTATCTGTGTGAAGTTGTACTCAATACTGTGATTTCAGGGTTTTGTTGCCATGACAACAAAGTTGTAAAATTGTATACAACTTTACAAAGTTATGGTTAGTTAGATTATTAAATGATGCTAACACACATATTGTTTACGTCTTGTGGCCATACTTTTGAAACTATGCATATTTTAGCTTTTATGGTCTGGCCCCATTCACCATTCATTTTGTATAAAAAAAAAATTTTTTTTCAAAAATATGCCACAAATGCTGTTACAAATAAAAATAAAAACCAGAAGAATTCCTTACAAGGGCTTTTTTTACCCCCACATTTTGAATTTCTTGGCATTTTTATGGCATTCTTTTTTTTTTTCTTTTTTTTTTTTTTTTACAGAAAACCCCACACTAAATGATTCTAATATTCCAGCACGGCCAGTGTCACCAACACAGGCACTAGATTTAAACAATTCATTGGCGTCTGAACAGAAAAACTGCACTTCGCCTTGGTCCATCAAGGATGGCTGTGAGGAGGATGGTGATGAGATTTGTCCGATACAAATAGGGAGTCTATGGGGGCCACAGATGTCCCCCTGTGGTCCTAGGTGTGGAAAGAAGTGTTCAGAGAAAATCCCATATGTTAGAAGAAAAGAAATATTTGACATATATCAGGACATGTCACACAGCGAAAAGTGGACTTTTGTGTCCCACACTGTTACTCAGTCATTGAAGAAGCGTCTCACAACAGATGGTCCCAGCAGGCGTAGCAAAACATTTCAGTATCATCTAAATAATAGCCTTGGGGAACCACAAGATGTGTGCAAACCATTCTATTTAACAACATTAGGCTACCACCCAAAAAATGACAGAGTGATCATCAGTGTGATTGGCAACCCATCCGCTACCCATCCTCCTCAAGATCGCAGAGGACGACATCCACCTGCCAATAAATTGGATCTATCCCTTATTCGTGAACACATTGAATCTTTCAAACCTACAGTCAGTGCACATACCCCAAACAGAAGACATTTACCAAGCAGTGTAAGCATTATGAAGATGTATAAAGATTTTAAAAGCAAAAGTACCACCCCCTGTTCATATGAAACCTACAGAAAAGCCATCAGAGACATGAATATAAGCTTCACAAAACCGGGTGAGGAGGAGAAATGCAAGAAAGATATCCACGGGAAGGCTGGCGAACAGTAGCGAACAGTAGTGTGCTGTCAGACTGCCCTACATGTAAAAAGTGGGAGCACAAATAAGAGCCAACAAATTCAAGCGTCATTACCAACTGGATGCAGTAGTAAATCTGAAACAGGTTCCCATCCATTGTGTTGACCTCCAGAAAGGCTGCCGCGAATGCCAGGAGTGAAGATGGGCGCTCTCACAAAGCGCATACTGGCCTATCACGAGACATTTGCCAAGCTTGGCAAAAACAATCATGTTAAAGAAGAAAAGGATCTGCTGGAAGGGATGCTGAATAAGTGACATCAGCGTATGTCCATCCAGAGTATATCGGCCCCCCCCCAAAAAGTACATCATTTGAAAAATGTGCCCTCAACTTTGACATAGTACTTTTGTTAAGTCATTTTTCTTTTTATTGAAATGTATTTAAAGTAAAATAAATATATATTGAGCATTAAGTACACATTCAAACTGCATATTCCAAAAAAATGTTTATTGGTGAATGTAATACTGCAATAAGTCAGTAATATAAAATAAAAAATTTCAATAATTATTATCCACACAATTCTGTGTATTAGTGTTTAATCTAAAGGTGAGTGTAATATTTGTAATTATTACAATTGTTGAGATTAGTATTAGTATTATTATTAACGCAACATTAATGTACATTTTTCTAACCACATCTGTTGCTGTTGGAACCCTCTATGCACAATGGTTCATATTTCCTGGTGTAGCATGTTTCATTAAATTTTTTTCTCAGAATTAACTTGTCTTTGCAAAGACATTTTTACAATTACTTTCAACTGACGGTGTTGGTTACCCTCAAATTGACACGGGTACTCTTGCAGAGTAACCACACATTTAGTTCATCACATGAACTTTATTCCAATCCAAATATTGACAAGCATCCAAAGGAATTTTGAACAATATATCTATTGTTTTATATGTTGAAACCTACCACACTTCTTTCTATAAAGTGTTTTACTATAAATATGTTTGGGCTACATTTCTTTAAGTTTCTTAAAATAAATGCCATTTGGCCTGGAAATGTTGTGCATATATCTATATAAATGAAATTAAATAACAAAATTGTACTCCTACCTCTGAAGAGAAAAAACTAAATGTGATAAAATGGCATTCACCTCATTTTGCCTTTAAATTATGCTTAGTTGAGGTAATACAAAGGCATGCAGCAATTAATTATTATTGATGGATAATCAATGCATTACCACATGCATTTACAACACATTTAGCTGTTTCTTAGTTTTAGTGTTGGCTGTATGACTGCATTATTCTTTTGTAGGGCAGCACTGCTTAATGTGTCAAGAGCACTAGGCCATTGCTACAACAGAACAACTGAATTATGAGTATATCAAATTAATCATATAGAAGATTGTTTGATATGAGTTTATTTTTATAAAGTCAGTGGTATGCCAAACTCAAAAGAAACATCATTTTTTTTTTTTTTTTTACAATAAACTAGTATTTACAAGTTGTCATGTGGAGGGAAAAAAAAACTGTAGACACTGATCCAATCTCATATAAAAAAATTTAAAAAACAGAGCAATGTATATCCTGAATAATCATGAATACATTTACGATAAAAACGGACAAATGTAAGAAACACCTTGGAATGCATTTGATTTTTTTTGTTTGTTTGTTTTTTTTAAGAAATATATGCCTTTATAAGCATGTACAAACATATAAAAATAAACATTACACACATACTGCAAATAATCTGAAACAGATTCTTTATATAAGGAAGATGATGTCATCGGCCACCATAACCTGGTTGTCATCCTGCATGCGGGCAAGGGCGGCACGGATCTCCATTTCATTAAATGCCGAAGGGCAGCTCTTGTTGATGCCCTCCATCAGAGCGATCATGCCCACTGACTGAGCGTGAGCAGAGTGGAACACCTCCAGCAATGCACCTTTGAACTCCTTCAGCCTAAAGCAAATACAAACTGTACGTGAGACATACCAGCCAATGCCATTTCAATGTATAACTTAATCAGTAAAGATACTTTACAAGAATGTGGAAGTCCTTTAAAAATGCTGAGAGTAAAAGATCTAAATAACCTCAGCAGTCAAATATAAATTGCCCACCTTTCAGCAGACAATTCTGTGTGCCCATTCTGAACAGGTGTGTCCATGAGCTCCTCACCCTGCCTTGCAGGAGCTGGGGACTGAACTGAGAAAATAAACAAATATTTAAAATTTACACTTAGTGTAAGATGATCTTACAGAAAATTAGCAAGATAAAAAAAAAAAAAAAAAAAACATTTAAGGCATAGTTTACCCAAAATTGAAAATTATGTCAATATTTAATTAACCTCATATCATTTTAACATGATTGATGTTATTTTTTCCATAGAACACAAAAGGAATCACACAGCTGTTCCATTTACCAACAGTTCAGTAATCATATCTGTCAAGTATAAAAAAAAAAAAAAACTTTGTGATGTGGTCACCATGGTCTCTATGGTGAAATTTCTCATTTTGTGTTCCATAGAGAACAAAAAAAATGAAAAAACAGCATATGCATTTGGAATGATATGAGGGAAATTAAATCATTTTAATTTTTGTGTAAACTATTCCTTTGAGATACATTTATAATCCCCATTTCATACACATAAAATATATTTGTAGTGTTCAACTTACTTTGTGGTATATCGGTCTCAGTACTAAAGTCATAGGGATCATATGGCTCACTATCCTGAGATGGCCTACGCTCAGAATTGCGCCTCCTAAAGAACAAAGAACACATTTTCATTGGGCAATTTGATTCACTCAGCTGGGTAGGGTTGCACCAGCTGTCTTATGTAAACTGGGACATAAAGTTCACACTACGGGCTTAGTAACTACTAGTTAGTTTGAAATAAGTCAGTGCTTAATTTGGTTGCACCACCTGTTTTTAAGGAAAGACTACTTGTAGTTCGTAAGCTCTCCGTAAAGTAATGCACAGTCACATAATATGACGTTGATCTGTATTGATCCAATAAACGGGCTTCAAATTTGTATACACTAAAAATTTTAGTTTCATCTTGTTATGGTTGATGTTCAAACCTTGTTTGCTCACGTAACTTGTCAACTATAATAAATTATATCCCCATTAAAATATGATATGTAATAAAAGTAGATTTGATAAATAGCATATTTGCCCTGTGTAAATAACAATATAGAGCAACTGTATCTAAAATAAACAAATACTAATACAACAGGCTGGAAAAATAGACATTTATTCATTTTAATATTCTAAATATATTATGAATGTGTTGAAAATTGACACCGGACGATGGACCCTGAAAACTGCACCGTTAGACTGGTTTCATGCTGAAGAGCCACTTAAAAGTTACGTTTTTTTTTTCTCTCTTGTTAATGTCAATTATTGTAAATGTCAACATCATAATGTATGTTGAAAGGACTGAAGTTTCTCATGCAAAACATTAACTTATTGATGTCATAAAATATATATCTGATTTTTTATTCCAACAGTTACTCCTGGTCGGAGTCTGCCTTAAAGATTTTGTTTATACGTAGGGCTACATCCTACCTTAATTTAATGGTGCAACCCTCAAATATTTTGTAGTGCGTAAATTGTGACTTAGTGCCCATTTACGCCACAACTAGGCTAAGCTGTAACTTACGTATAGCTGGTGCAACCGGCCCCTGGCCACTAGGGGGCCTTAAGCATAATTTAGAAGGCACCAAATACCACAATCCAATTACAATTATTACTGTTGATGATACTAACAGGGAAGAAATTTCATTGCATTTTTAATGAGGTTGAACACTAGACCTTTTTCTCTGCGGTCGGGGTGTTTCTTGTGCCTCCTCCTCCTCATCCTCTGTTTCCTGCTCACCATTTCTAGAGCGCTTTCGTTCCTTCTCCAGAACCTAGAAACGAAGATTGGGAAGATGTTCATATAATTGATGGGAACATTCTATTGGATTTACAGTAAATCAAACACCGTCTTGGAATAAATAAACTGTATCAAGCACTATGTATCTTCAACGGCATGTTATAATGCTAAAAACAACAAAGATATTTAAAAAGTTTAAATATTAAAGTTGAAAAAAGGAGCTATATACAGCAATTGTGACTGAAAAGAGCTAGAATATGGTAAGACACACACAGACCTTCTTGAAATAGGCGAACTGCACAAGCTCTACAGCAACTTCTGTGTCCACCAGCTCCACGACTTTGCTCATGCGTGCTCTGGCGTGAGCTGTGGACAGACGGATCAAAGTTTCCAGGGTTCTAGCAGTGACCGGTGACGTCTGAGGAGCAGAATAAAGCACAGCTTCAACAAACTTTACATCTATAAGGATTAAATCTTTATCTACCCATATGTGACCATGAAAAGCTATTTCAAAAGCTTGTAGGAGTTTGGACATGCAGTTTGGAGTATGTACCCGTGCAATATCAGAACCAATTTGTTCCTGATTGCGCAATCGTGAGTACTCTTCTGCGATGTGATCGGCTGCCCCTTGGGTCAGAACAGGAGACAGAACCTTGGCAATGTGGATGTACTTCCTCATGAACTCCTTACTCACCACTCTGCCCCTAAAATGACCACAAAAATAACATTTAGCTGTGTAATAATTAGGGATGTGCTCGAGTTATCAAGTGCAGGATCTGCACCAGCTACTGAGTATTAAAGTAAAAACACTAAACAAATATCGCAAATAAATGTTCCTTTCCGCATTTCCCTGCCATGAGCAGCACTGAAAACACTGCATGATTTGGTGAGTGATTCAGAGGGAATTACAATTGAGTAAACTGAGGAACAATGTCGATCTGTGTAATTACAGTGTTGGATGAAAAATCTCAAGAAGATATCATGGCGTCTGTGTTTCTGAAAGCAATGTGTGGCAATACTTGAAATATTTTGATTAGTTCTACTCTATTTGTATTTGTTTTTTGTTGAGTCGTGCAAACCTCTGGAGGAGGATCTGCTTTTTTTTCTCCAAATCTCCCAATTTGGAATGCCCCATTCCCACTACTTAATTGGTCCTCATGGTGGCACGGTTACTCACCTCAATCCAGGTGGCGGAGAACAAGTCTCAGTTGCCTCTGAGACAGTCAATCCATGCATTTTATCATGTGGCTCGCTGTGCATGACACCACAGAGACTCATAGCATGGGAGGCTCATGCTACTCTCCGTGATCCACGCACAGCTTACCACGCGCCCCATTGAGTGCGAGAACCCCTAATCACGACCACAAGGAGGTTACCCCATTAGACTCAACCCTCCCTAGCAACCAGGCCAATTTGGTTGCTTAGGAGACCTGGCTGGAGTCACTCAGCACACCCTGGATTCAAACTCGCGACTACAAGAGTGGTAGTCAGCGTCAATACTCGCTGAGCTACCCCAGGCCCCCCGAGCATCTGCTTTTATTGGTGGAGAGAAAATGCAACATGAACTCTGAAGTTGATCAGATCAGTATGTGTGTGTCTGTGTGTTAAATATTTAAACACAGCCAGAGCACATTTTATAAGAAGCTAATATTCCCCACTTGTTTTTCTGAATAATAATATGTGAAATGATAGAAATGTGATAGCCTTTATGTAGACAGAGTGTAGATATATGCATTACCCTGATGCAGTCAGTATTGGTTTCTACGTATGGTCCGGTTAAATGCAAATGTTTTTTATTGTTATTTTTAAATAAAACAATATATTCAAGTACATGTCATAGGTGTTATTTTTAACATGCATTCTAATTTATAGTAATTGTAATTGGGTACTGGTTTTTTGTGGGTACTCAACTACAAAATTACTCCAAAATGCCCATCCCTAGTAATAATAAGATTTTTGTATATGCTACTTTTTAAGATTAGAAATGAAAAGATCAGTGTGTATTTTCATGCACAATTAATAAAAATAAAAAAATATATATTATTTTAGTAAAGCAAAACACATCAAACCCTTCAAAAACCAGGTTACACATGTGGTGATGTAGCTAAACACTATCAGAGCTGAATTAGTCAAGTTTGTGATTTGCATTGCAGAAGAAAGCAAAGTTGGCACTTTTCCATACTTGAGTTTTTTGCTGCCATGGAGGAGTGGGTTGTGTTTCTCATAAACCTGTAGTTCCTCCTCTTCCTCCTGAACTGTATCAGGATCCTCAGTGGCCAATGCTTCTACTGCACCACCCAGAGCTAGAGCTGTAACATAGATAGTCAACTGAGTCCACACTAGAACATAAAGCAATTTTCAGTTTTGATATCAAAGCTTGGTATTCAGGTCCTCTTTGTTACTATCTATCAGCCCTTACCAGCTCCTTCCTGCTCACGGGGGTCCCTGTAGCGGTGCATGCGCAGCACATGTTCTGAGATCTCACGGTCATGCTCAGGGTCCATCTGATCCAGCATAATGAAGAGCAAATCGAAACGAGAGAGCAGGGAGTCCTGCAGCCCGATGTTCTCCATGGGGGTCTTATATTGATCGTACTGCACACACAGAAAGAGATAAGACAGAATGTACACACACAAATTCAAAAACATAGGGTGATAAAGGGGAAAGACCAGCAATGACAAATTTTTATGGTTTTATTCACACTTCATATGCATACACTTTGATTTCCTTTTTTTTTTTTAAATCTGATGTTTAGGACTGACTATCCACACTGTCATTTTGTAATTATTTTATGTTTCTAGTTGTTCAGACAACTTAAAAATGAAACAACTACTGAGTATATGCCAAAACTATATTTATGTTTTGCTGCCTGTTGGAACAAATCCTATTTACATTTTCTAAAAAAAATTTATTTATCCTGCTGAGGTGAACTGTCACTTTCAAATCATTTTTAAGAAGGCACACAGCATGTGATTCATTTTGAATTGTTTGTATACTTCAGTTCTTTGTTCCTGGTTTCCTGAACTCTGAATTGAGAATTACGTGATTATAAAATGCAAGCAATTATTTCACATACAGATTAAGACTCTGATCTTGAGAATAATTTCTGAGATGGTCATATGAAGAACTTACCCTGCCATAGACAGGGTTGGCAGCTGCCAGGACGCTACAGCGGGCATTCAGCCGAGCGTGGATACCAGCCTTGGCGATGGTGACGCGGCCCTGTTCCATGACCTCATGGATAGCAGTACGGTCCATATCTGACATTTTATCAAACTCATCAATGCAGACCACTCCTCTGTCCCCCAAAACCATGGCACCAGCCTCCAGACGACGCTCACCTGATAGACATACACAATTGATTGTAAATAACTTGATGTAAAGACTGAGATCAAACACAAGTGTTTACACTGAAAAAAATGGTAACCTGCCGTTGTTACCACAAGGATCTATTTCTACTTGATCTATCACATAAAAATGAATTTTGTTGGTGTAACCTAATTTGACAGGTACCTTTTGTCTTTCAGATTAAACATTTTTGATTTACCACATTAATTTTTAATTGAGGCCCACCCAAAAGTAATTTCCTGGCTATGCCCTTGGTATAAATATCGTACCTCCTCGTGGTAATGATTGCAACTTACCAGTTTTTACAATGTAGACTTAACATGTCTATTGTTTGTGAGTAAATCCGACTGTTCCTTTAAATAGCAGTACCTGTCTCTTGGTCAGTGGTGACAGCTGCAGTCAGACCCACACCCGAAGAGCCTCGGCCTGTTGTTGGAATGGCACGAGGAGCAGTGTGCAGAACGTAACGGAGCAACTGAGATTTAGCAACTGAGGGGTCACCTGAGAAAAAAATATGGTTAGATACAAATGCCCTCAAAAATGTAAAAACATCCTTGAAAATTAATCTTTAATAAAAATGTACATATTTAGCACTGCCTAAAAAATAAAGAGAACAACCGATAATAACACAAGTATTATTTTAACTTGTCTTATTTTAACTTGTCTAACATTCTCAACAACATTTATTTGTGCATTCTAAGGTCAAATCTCTTATGGGGTTTCATGTATCACAACACATAAAGCAGTTTGCAAATCTGATCTGATGTGCAAAGTTCAGTGGAATACATACCTATGAGAAGCACATTGATGTCTCCTCTAATACGTGAGCCATTGTCTAAAACTTTCTCCACCCCTCCTAGAAGCATACACAGGATCGCCTTCTTTATGTACTCATGACCATGAATACTGGGAGCCAGGGAGCGAGCCAACAGATCAAACAAATTCTAATGTAGTAGAAAGACAAAGGTGTTAATACAATGGGAACATCTGCATCAATTTCTGCAAAAAACAGTTATCTTTCCAGTATTATCTTTATAAACACATTCATTTAGATGTTTTTTCCATCCTCTTACCTTAGAGTGAGATCTACAGAAGCTCTTGATCTTGACCACATCATCTGCAGAGAAAAAGGCAGAAACGTCTTTGCTCATCTGCTTGATATGGCAAGCGATCATGATGGTCCTGAGCAAACAAACACACATTGGGGGAAAAAGAAGCATTAACTCAATAATTAACTCATAATTAATGTGACTATAAATCTAAAGCAGAGACAGGTTACCCATCCCATGGATTTAATGTTTATAACAAATTCCTTACTACAACCCCTTTTGTGAAAAAACTTTATACCCTGAATGCACTTTAAGTCGCTTTGGATAAAAGCATCTACCAAATGCATAAATGTAAGTGATTATTATGACAGCACATATGATAGTGTAGTTATTAGTTCACCCAAAAATGAAAATCATGTCATCATTTACTCAATATTATGATGTTGTTCTAATCCTTTATTACCATATTTTACAGAAATAAAGTCACACCTTAATATAAGTCGCATCAGGTCAAAATTACGTTGTTGAGAAAAAAAACGAAAATAGGTTACATCTGTGTATAAGACACACTGACAGAGGGTGCATATGGCAGGCATTAGGACCGGCTTCCCTTCAGCTTTCAGCGGCATGTCAGACCCGCTCCAGTTTGAAGAATACCTCAGCATTTATGCATCGTATGACAGCGTATTTTAATCTGTATTAAATTACCGGAGTATTTGCTCAAAGTAATTGTGTGTAACAGCTTTTCATATTCTGTTTATGTTTCAGAAAGAAAAAAAAACGCAACAAATAAGCCACATCTGTTGTAAATCTATGATTTGCACAAATAAACAGCTTTTAGTCTGTGAGTACAATAGTGTGCCTGTTGTACTCTATTCATTCATTAACGTTAGCGATGGTCTATCTGTGGATATATTTGTAATCCTCTTTGCTACAGTATGCACTATCCTGTTCACTGACTGAATGTTTTTACTACGTGTGTGATGAAACGTCATTTTGTGGACATGTGAGGTATTGCATTTGAGAGTAGTCTAGAGTTTGTTAGAAAGATAATGTTATGATGGATAGAATATTTCAACTGGTTGCATAAAGCACTTTGTAAAGAAATACTACTCTGAATAAGATACCTTTATATGCTACTACCATCTCTATGAATGTTGTTTTCATCTGTTTGTGTGTAAGCATGCATGTTTTTTTGTGCAGTATGTTTGACCGGCTGATTGTGTAGCCCAAAAATGATGTACTGTATATAACAGGGCTAGTCAACTGGCAGTCCGCAGGCCAAATCCGGCCAGCCAATCATCTTTTTCTGGCCCTCCAACTGATTTTTTACAAAAATGCCTTGCCAACTGAAATACCAGAGTGCTCTCTGCGCAGTTCATAGGCGCGCGTCTCAGCAATCAGCGGTGAGTTTAACAACGCTCAATGGCAATGCAATAGCATTCAGCAGTCATCAGTTCTCCAAACCGGAGTGTGTGATTATGCTGTTCTGGTAGTAGTTTAGTTACACTGCTTTGCTAAACATGGATTGCACCGTTTAGGTGAGCATTCAATTGCATCTTTTGCAATCAGATTTATATATAACAATCAGTATTTATATAAATTGCTTAGTTGTGTTGAGTGCGGTCACATCTACAGATGTAAAATATTATCACCACAGTTGTTACATAAAAGTTGTCAGCATATTTGCACATCTAAGGCAACAAATGATAAATCGATGATGAAAACCGAATGTTCAAAGAAAACGTGCAAAAAAGTTTGCTTTTATTCACTGTTCTTTAAGCGTTAAACGGGCGTGTCTCATCTTTGCAGAATCTCATCAATAAGTGATCATGTGGAAATGAACCTGCAAATATCCAGACTATATTTGGTTCTACATACAGCTGTGAGTCAACCATTTACCATGAACAGCATCAACTCAGTTTGTTCTTCTTTTCCCAATGATTATCTGCAGGACTAATTTTCCCCTCACTGAATAGGATGATAATTAATAGAGAAAATTAAAGAACATTTCAAATTTTATTTTTCAAAAAGAAAATGTCATTCAAATGTATTCTTAAGTAAACATTTCTCTATGACTTGTTTGTATGACATGATTGTTTTCATGTGGGTTGATATTGTCAGATTGTGGCAGGGCGGAGGGCGGGTCGTGATTCCGCACACCCGGCCCCTAATTAGGCTGATGAAGCCCGAGAGGGATAAAGGCGACCGGAGACGGCAGTGCGACAGAAAGAAAGTTACGGGCAGCTGCCCGACACCTGTGTGTGTGTATTTGTCTTTTGGTTAAGTTTATTATTAAAATATAATTTTTATTATCAAGCTATTTTATTCTCGCCTCCTCCTTTCCATTGAACTGTGTTACACTAGTTCCACAACCCGTGAAGGAGGAGGGAACTACCTCTTCAAAAAATACAACTGTTTTTATACTAGTTATAATATGCTTCTCTTTTAAAGGATGAAACTGAAGTAAGTGCAGCTCTACCTGAAGGTGCCAGAGGTGAACCCGCCTTTCTTGCCGGGCAGGCAGCGGTAGGTGCCAATCACCTGAACCCGATCCCCTGGCTTAACAGTGTCCACCAGGTCATTGTCCAGGATAATGTCCACAGAGCGGGGCAGTTGACCAGCTGGGGCTTTCTCTGGCATCTCCTGCACTGTGATGGTCTGGTGATCCTTATAGATGGACAGACCGAACTCAGTCTCCAGAGGATTGTTCTCTTCATCCTGAATGGATCAAAAGATGAAAAAGAGATGCATTAGGTAATTTATCATTAGATTATTCCTCTATAAATAATTTAAGTGGCTTATGTCGGACATGCTACAGTACCTTGGTGGGATAGATGGCACTTGAAGGGAAGGCATCCAGAGAGGTCAGGTCTGTGTATTTGCGCTCCATGGTCTTTTTAGTGGCTGGACAGTAATGCACACTGCGCACTACCTTGGGACGCACCAAAGAGCCTGTGAATACAAGAAAACCATTAACATTCACATATTGCATATTACTGCAGAGTAAAATCTACAAATAAACTTGACATAAACATGTCAGAAATATAGACTTTAAAGGAATATTCTGGGTTAAAAATATGTTTAAAACTTTAAGTTTAATCAACAGCATTTGTGGCATAATATTGATTACTACATAAATAGTTTTTGACCGGCCCACCTTTTCTTTAAAAAAACAAAAATCTGGGTTACAGTGAGGCACTTACAATGGAAGTGAATGGGTCAATTTTTTAATGTAAAATTCTCGCATGTTTCAAAAGTATAGCAACAAGATGTAAACGATATCCATAAACATGATTTTAGTGTGATAAAACCACTTACTAACCTTTTCTGTGTGAAAAAATAGCCAATTTTACAACTTTGCTTCCATGATGATGTAATATAATTGTCAACAAACTCCAAAAAGGGGGCCCTGGGTAGCTCAGCGAATACTGACGCTGACTACCACCCCTGGAGTCACGAGTTCAAATTCAGGGTATGTTGAGTGAATCCAGCCCGGTCTCCTAAGTAAACAAATTGGCACAGTTGCTAGGGAGGGTAGAGTCACATGGGGTAACCTCCTCACAGTTGAGATTAGTGGTTCTCGCTGTCAATTGGGCACGTGGTAAGTTGTGCATGGATCGCAGAGGGTAGCATGAGTCTCCACATACGGAGTCTCCATGGAGTTATGCACAACAAGCCACATGATAAAATGTGAGGATTGTCCTCCACCACCCGGATTGAGGAGAGAAAATCGCGGCACCACGATGACCTACTAAGTAGTGGGAATTGGACATTCCAAATTTGGAGAAAAGGGGATAGAAATTTTACAAAATAAAAATACATTTAAAAAATAAATAAAATGACTTTTCAGTTCAAGTAATACATGAGTTTTAACAGAAGAAGTAATGCAAGTGCTTTTATAAAATTCTTTCTTGAAACCCTCCAAAAATTGGCCCCACTCACTTCCATTGTAAGTGCCTCACTGTAACCTTGATTTTTCTTTTTAGAAAGGAGGGACAAATTGAAATTACAGTAAGATTGAGCTTAACTTGTATTGAACCTGGAATATTAATTTAAGGGGTAAAAAGACCAATATGCATCTAAACAGGCTTGGACGTACATTTAGTGGCGATGCCCTCCAAACACACCATGCTGCCAAGCAGGCGAGAGGTCAGGGTTCGGGGGGAGACATGCTTGCTGCCAAAGCTGCCCTCAAGGCCAACAAAGAACTCCTCATGCTGCTTGGCATAAGTGGCATCTACTGAAGCCACTAGGTCTTTCAGGGCACGCTGGAAAGCCAAGAGCTCTTCAAAGGCATTATTCAGCAACCTGGGCAACAGAGAGTTTTCATTTCAGAGATAATATGGTGACTTTACGTTACAATGAGAAAATGTATGTGAGTACACAGTAATTACAAAGACCTTAATAACATTTTTTGGTTCTCCGAACGTTCTGGGAACGTTATTTTATGGTTATAAAAAAAATTAAAACCCCAGAAAAACGTTCCTAAAACCTTAGGAGTTGGAGCCCCAAAAAAATAACCAAATAAGAACCTTACACCAACGTTAGGGGAATGTTCAGAGTTTGCTTGGGAATAACGGGAATTACGTGTGCATAGTATGTCATGGAATAATTTGGTGGAGCTGCTTGTAGATACACTTTGCTATTATTAATATTATTGTAATTAATTATATTAGCATGTGTAACGTGAACTATAAAGTGTACTTGAACACATATAATATATAAACACATACTTGGCTGCTCGCGTTTCGTTGCGTCGACGAAGGTCGTTGATGTTAACACTGAGTCTGGATTTGTTGTCGCTAATCATCTGTCGCACTTTGCTCTGATAGATGCCCTGGTCTTGCTGGAAAAGTGGGAGAAAACATTCTCAACACATTCGAGCGCAAATCACAGAAAAGGCACTGAAGCAAGTAACATGATGGCGTGGGGCTTTGTTCAAATCCACCAAAACAACGTTCCGTTCTTTAACAGTTAATAAGCCTGTAGTAAATGCGTTATACTCACATCATCGTCAAGAAAATCCAGATATTCCCTCTGGGCCTCCCTCATTTCTTGGTCGTCCACAACTTCAGCAGCCATTTTTTTGTATAAAGCTTTCAAAAATGTTAAGAAATATAGAGAGCAAAACAACCCGTGTCGGCAGCACAACTGATGTGACTTTTTCGCGCCAGTCGGTGTCCTCTCGCAGGGGAAGCTGAGCGCTGATTGGTCTATACACCAGTGAGTCATCAGAAAATTCTGTGTCTTGGATTGCGAAGTCCAATCAAATCCACAGCAAAGAAATTTCGCCCAGCCCATTTCAGAGTTTCCCGCGAAAAGTGTAGCAGTGCTGCGCATGGTCCAGAGTTAGCAGAAGGAAGTGTTGTGGTTCTACTAAATAATGGTTGTTGTGGGCAACAAACTATGTCTGTATGTTTCTTGAAAAAAAAACAAAAAAAAAAACGTTTTTTTTATCTGAGCCCACCAAATGGCTGATGTTTGCCAATGACAATTAATTAATAGCATAGTTTCCACATTCCCTATATATTGTAGGTATCACTTTCAGTTCAATATGAAACCGTGAACTTGATTTAAAGGTGGAGCATGTAAGATTCAGAGACCCTTGTTATTAATAACACCCGTGGCTTTTAAGTGAACTGCAGCCAGCTACCTGTTGCTCCTGCTCGTACACACACTCCATAGGGACGCAAGCAAGCCAGCATCAGCCAAAACAATGATGTAAGGTACAAAGTGACTGAACGTGATTCACTGGCATTATCCTGACAGATGGGGTAGCATAATTAAAATTACACAGTTATGATTGTTACACAACAAACTTTGAGACTAAACTAAAACTACTTATCAGCTAACATAGCATACTGATACACATATACAGCTACATACTACCAAACTATACAAGACAATTTACTGTTGAACTGCACTGTTATGTTGCACTATTGTATGCTTTGTATGTCATATGTTGTGTAAGAATGAGAAACCAGCATATTTGATTAAATGTATCCTGTATACCTGACTTTTAGTATAAAGATCGTTGAAATTATTTGAATTACGAAGCAAGGTAGCTTGCAATTCCACTCAGAGAGTCCCCCAAAATCACTAAACAACAGCCCCATTTCCTATCAAACAAATCCCAAAAGCCCAGCATTCTACTTGACACCGGAGGACATGGAGGGCACTCCATCTGACTTCCATCCCCTTAAAATAATCTGTCTGCCAATCATAACGCTGGACAGAACTGAATTTTTTATGTTTTCATCCCCCATATTGTCTGGGAAAATTTTTTATTTGAGTGCCCAATACGTCACATATAAAACTCTGAACCTTCAACCAAAATTATTGGATCTTAACACCCCCCTAAAATACATGGGTTGTGTCTCCATCTTCTGATTGGCATTGCCAACAGGTGGGTGTGTCTTTAAGACCAAGCCTATACAATCTAGAGGGGGTCCAATAGAATCTATGTAAAATCTTGAATTGCATAACCCACCCCGGGGTTACTCCCATAAATAGTACAGATCAGGTGGTGCAGCTGTTAATACCTATAGAATCTATAGAGATCTGGGAATCCATCAAAATTTTCAAAGGATCTCAAAACTCGACTCTCATGTAGGTCACCAAGTGTAGCAACCCCCCTCACAATCCACTCTGACCAGCAGAAAGGGGACTTATCAATACATAATTTGGGGTTCAGACATTTGCTTGATCTATCAGATCTTTCCAACCAGTCTGGCACACAGGCTTGACATCAGCCCTGTAGCGCATCGCCTGGCAACAAGATCTTGGGACAAGCTGGCTTTAATGTTGCATACCCTTGTGTTCTTCATGTTAGCAGCACTGTTTTTCTCTTGCCCTATTCCAGAGTACTTCTTTCCAGGAAGATGTGACATTGTGGGGCCATGGCAATCAGATCTTCCACATCTTTCTGGCCATGTGTACTCTGTGCCAGCTGGAAGCACTGTTTCGAGACTTTCTGGAGCACCAGCAGTCTGTTGTAGAGGTGCATGGAGAACACTTCATCTTAGTAGCTGGAGGGTCTTCATCTTGGTGTTATGCTGTGTTCTGAGTGCAATTCTTATGAGAGGCACAATGCAAAAGCAGCTAAAGAAAAAAAATGTATGACAACATTTTTTATTTTAGAAAGGAAATAACAAAGCATGCATACTTAGATATACAGTACCAAGCAGAGATATTTAATCATATAGAAAATTAAAAAATGTGGTTACACTTTACAATATACAGTAGTTCTATTTGTTAACATTAGTAAATGCATTCCATAAGGTAGCTATATAATCTTGCTATATGTTAATTTATAATAGAACAGCTAAACTAATATTAGCTAATAGAACCTTATTGTAAAATGTTACCAGAAATATTATACATAGTGGACTGTTAATAAATCATAAACTGTGTTTAGACATCATCATAACCAGAACAGATTGATTTATTTTTGTGCAGTTTGTTTATTATGAGTACTAGTTGTCGACCGATATGGGTTTTTTAATGGCCGATGCCAATGTAGATATCCAGAGAGCAGTGTGACCTGTAGGCTGATACAATGCCGATATATCACACAATTTAAAATAGTAAATAACTGTAACAATCTAAGGATGGGCAAGGAGGAGGCAGGGAACCGGCTGAACTCTAAGCATAAACTTTAATGCTATAAATGAACTAATAAAACATAAGGACACAGACACACATGCAACGTGGCCGAGACACATCGTCCCAGACCATGACGGAAGTACCAAATTACAGACCTCGGTGTAACGCTCATTCCTTCTAGAACGAGCTTGCGTTGGTCTTCAAATGACTAGAAACTGATTTTGTGAGGGAGATCTCATTTTTATTAGTAGTAGTAGTATAGCTTTAAGTCTCTTTGTTGCTTTTTTTGCTTTTTGCTATTGTGTTGTGTTGTGCTTCTAGAATCACACTTAAGTAAGTAGGGTTTTGCATATAAATGCAGCAACTGAGGGAGAGTCCTTGCCCAAAAGTGATCTGATCATGCATGCATACAGTATATGCATTTTGAGGCTTTGTGTGATTTGGATTACATTTACTCCTTTGTGTCCTGTGGATACAATCCAAGCACCATGATCATGGACCTTCATAAAAAATGGGTATTCAGCATCCCAGGTAAGTATAAAGGATTTTTGGTTACCTTTGTTCCTTATATAATTCTTTAATGATGTAATAATTTACAGAGTTTACTGCTTTGAAGTCAGTTATTTTTATATCAACAGTGAGTGAAATCCAGCCTCTACCTGAGTCTTATGATAGTCATGTTGACATTGAGAAATTGTGGGATGCAGTGTCAGTGGACACTACGGTTTAACCCAAGTAAGTTTCTGTCTTAGATGTTCTATTTTAGTGTGTTGAGTTAAATGTGTTTTGTATTCTTAAGGTGGCAAAGAAAGCCACTACTGGTCCCCATGGATAGGTCCTAAAACAAGACACTTATATGTCAACAGTGTGGAGTTGGTGACGCTGGTTCCAAAATGGATCTTGCCCTCAAATTGTATGAGAAAATGTCAAACAGGTTAACATACAATAAGGTGTATGAAAATGTCTGGGGTGCCTCTGGTAAGTCATGTTTCCTGCCTCCATGACTTAACTGCATCACCCTCTTGCATTTTAATGCTAACTTTTTCAATGGTGCGTCATGCTATAGCGGCACTGTAAAATGGACATGAATCAAAAGTTTAACTTGAGAGCAGGGAGTTCTCATGATTTCGCTGACATCCTGCTGTCTTGGAAAGATTTGGAAACACTAAATGTTACTATTGGCTCACACAAACAAGCAAATGCTGTGTCACCCAACTTTCCACCCTTTTGAGAGCAGAGTACAAAATCCCTCCCAAGAAAACATACAAAATGCAAAAGAAGTGAAGTTGAAGGTCAGTTTCCCCTGGCTGATTCACAGGAAAGAACCCGAGGATCCTGACTGCCACCCATTGATGGGTCCTCAAAGTACTACGCTCTTTGTGATGTCTTTCACCAAAAGAACAGTAAGGATGAGAGAGATGTGCTATGCACTATTGGTCTTGTACCGGAGCTGGCTGGAAAATATTCATAAGAAAATATCAATATCCAGCATGTGGAGCAGCTGTTCTCTGAAGTAAAGAGAAATAATTATTTTGTGAATATGCTAACACCATCTGCACACATATTTCTGGCACGAAACTATCGGAACCTGGCACGGAATAGAAAAAAGATAGAACACTATATGAGAATGGTCCACGGCAATTGTGAATTGCTGTTGGATTGCAGTGGGAAATGTTTGCTTGGTAATGTATACCCTCTCAATGTATTATATTCCAATAATTGTTCTGAATATACATTTATACCTTATGCATAGAAGAAACAAAGGTGGACCAAAAGTTGCAAATGTAACTATGCAACTACAAACTATGAATATGATTTAAATCAATCCTCTTTTAGGTGGGGCCTGTTTGAAATTTATGCTAAGGATAATATGAAGTGATATGCATATGACGTGATGGTCTGTAATTTTTAATTCTGTGCAGCTGTCCAGTCACTGCATGGCCCACATCATACACATGGTGATAACAATGTGATAAGTCTTAGCTGTGTAAAAGAAAAAAGGGCATTCTGGTGTAGCATGCCAAATGAGGGGCAACAGCAGTTGGTAAGTGAGTTTTGAGATCTGTTTGCAATTTGCTGTGTGCACCAGCCTGTGCATTTATGTAACTTTGCCTGAATTTTAGCTGAACGATGTTTTGAATATCAGAAAGCATCCAGACGAGCATTTGGCTACTGTGTACAACACAATGCTGACACAATCAGACTTGTGCCATCTGGGATGGGAAGATGAATTTGAGGCAAGGTATGCAATTAACAGACATTATGTTTGCCAGGAAACACAACTTCTAGTGGTCTGAATATTTTTATAGTTACTCTGTTTACTTACAGGTTCTAAACCGTTGCCTTAGTGGTGGAAACTATAGCAAAGTCACAGGTATAAAATCAGTCTTTAGCATTTTGTGCTCCAATTACTTCTGTGTCTTAAGCAGCTCCTTAGCTGAAATGTTCATTGGCAGGTGTAGAGTTGTACACATTTGTCAGATTACCAATTCGTTTGTGAACATACTGTGACATACTTCACAGATTATGAAGCCAAGAGAGCATTCAAATGTATTTCTTGATCCTTTGTACGGAAGTACATTCAGCCAGGAAGCATACATGCATATTTACAGGATTTGTAGAGAACTTCTCGGAGTTCTCGAGACTGTGGCCATTCTTAACCACCACTTTGATAAAACTGCGGTCATTCTTAACCACTTGTAGGCTTTTATATGACTCTGTTCATTGACTCGAATCTAAATGAGTTTTGTGATTCTCATTAAGGGATAAGGAGTTGAGAGCAGGTTAATTTGATAGTAAGTGCTTTCAAATGGTAGGTCTCACCTTCTAATATCTTCTTTGTTTATAAATAAAAGAATATTGTGGTTAACATACGTAAAACATTTGATGTGCATGTTTTTTTTATTTGTTTTTGTATTTTACTACAGGTGTTGTGAACTGGAAAAAATGGCCCAAATCAGCCAAGACTGAACTGCAAGTGCCTTGTTTAATATATTATTAAAGAGTTCCCTAAATGTGACACATTATTCAAGTTCTGCTCTGGTTACTTTGGTAATGGGAAGCGTGGTTGCCTGAAAGGATTTTATGAATGAATAGAGGACCCAGACTGCTGCTTCATGTGCCAGTGTTAGAGAGTGTGTCTATGTCTATGATTGTTCATTGTAAAAGATACAACCATGCTTCATTTCCCTGATCTTATATGTATGTATGTATGTATGTATATATAAGTTCTCCAGTAATAAATAAATAATTAAAATAAGAAAACAAAAGAGCAAATCAGAAAACACAACAGCAACTCAGAATACACAACGGCAAGACAGAAGACACAACAGCTATTCAGTCAAAACAGAAAGAGTAGGTACTGTAGCTTCAAGCCTGATTGGCTGTGTGGAGAAAACCTAGTCCGTTCCTCAGTACTGGTTCTCTGCCCACTTGCCCATCTAAAATTTCCATAAACTTTGCTAAAAAGACGGTGTCCAAGCGTTCATTCAAATGATTTTCATATTCCAACATAACAAACACTGTAATTAAACAACAGTTTTTTTTTTTTAAGTTAGAGCATGCAAACTGAATGAATGCTTGAACATCACCAAGGTTAGAGCGCTTGCAAGTGAATGGTGACCAGAACTTTGAATCTCCAAAAAGCACATAAAGGCAGCATATAAGGAATCCATTTGTCTTCAGTGGTTTAATCCATGTCTTCTAAAGAAATGTGATAGGTGTGTGTAAGAAACAATCAATATTTCAGTCCTGTTTTACTATAAATCTCCACCTTTAACCAGCCACACAATGAATGCATATTGCCCAAAAACAAAAGAATAAGGAAGTAAAAGTAAAGCTGAAGATTTATAGTAAAAAAGGACTTAAATATTCATCTGTTTCTTACCCACACTATCATATCGCTTCAGAAGACATGGATTTAACCGCTGGAGTTTGTGGATTACTTTTATTCTGCCTTTATGTGCTTTTTTGAGATTCAGAGTTCTGGCCACCATTCACTTGCATTGAATGGACCTACAGATCTGAAATATTCTTCTAAAAAACATTATTTGTGTTCTGCAGAAGAAAGAAAGTCAAACACATGGCATGAGGGTGTGTAAGTGATAAGAGATCTTTCATTTTTGAGTGAACTATACCTTTAAACAGTAGGCTATAAATCAAGACCATCCCGTCTGGGTTAATCTAGGTCAATGTAAAGGGAGTCACATGACACAATGCCCAGACTGGATTCAGAGACTGAAACTCAACATGCTTATGCTGTCCAGACCTGAAATCCCCTTCGGAGGATGGACTACGGCGGCCGACAGAAGAAATCTTAAAATCCCCTGACATCACATGACGGACGTTTCAGTGTGTTACAAATGATTCAGTGAGAGAGCGCTCCGGACGACTTGTACTGAATCACGAATCCATTCAGACCATTTTGCAAGCCTTTTCTGCCAATTCACTAAAAAGATCCGACTTTTCATTCGCAAATTGGGCATTTGGGCATTTTAAACAGCCAACAGAAATACACATTTCATGATTGATGAAATATTCTGAGAGTAAATATTTCTCAGGTCAGTCGGAGCGCCCATGGTACACACAGTTCGTACGGCCATACAGCTGCAGGCCCCAAGCTGGGATGCAATGTATTTACACGTGTGTGTGTGTGTGTGTGTGTGTGAGAGAGAGAGAGAGAGAGAGAAGTAGGCCTACTTGCTTCATTCATGAGGATAGCTCATATCTGTTTAGGTATAGTCCTATATAATTTTACTTAATAATTTAATACACTGTGCCATGCATTAACTTAATTCATGTCATTTTTAATTGTTTAGCGCTTTTCACAATGCACTGTCTCAAGGCAGCTTTACAGAAAATTATGATGTAAAAATTGGAGCTTTCATTTCAAAAAGTCTTAAAGTCATCTTATTCTGTTCAGATGAATAGCGTCTTTCTACGAAGATTCTTAATTTTAATGAAAATATTACTTGTCTTTAGGCCTCAAAAACAAATCTTTTTTTAAATGCCTATGGAGAAGATTAATGGGGAATATTTCCTGTTATGCTGTGGATGCTTGGTCATTCCCGTAGGTGTTTGAAAAATGAACTAACATATTTTTGGATTTTATATATTTTAGAATATTAAGGATATTTTATTCTGCAATTTACTTTTAGAGTTTTTAAAGCATGGGGACTTTTAAAGCAATTGCAATCTTAATTAAAATCAGATTCAGCTGATTGTAGGCTAATAATGTAAAATTAGAACACTTAGAAATAGTTGTTTTTAATAAACCATATCACTTTGGCATTCATGAGGTTCATTTGTGAAAGATTATGTCATTTAGTCATTTTTAATTGCATTAAGATTCATCTGGTGTTGATATTTCTCTTTAGTCCTTGAAATAAAGATCATGCTTAGATTTATTCACTTTTTATTAGTTTGTAGTTATGTATTTTATATTATGTATTTATATGTTGTTATGTACTTTAAATACATATAATAAAATATATAAACAAAAACATATACTTAATTGAAATAAATATCATATAGTACCTTTGAGTGTCCAGAAGATGCAATCAATTTGTTAATGTGTAGAATAATACTGAAACAGAGAACTAACCTTGAAATGTGAGTCTTTGTTGGTGAAACAAGATACTTCCATATACAGCTTCTTTTGTGTAATCCCAAAAGATAAAAGAGTAAACAGTGTTTGGAATGCTTTAAACTATTTATTATATACCTGTTTTAGAATATAAAAATATATACTTAGAAAAGTTTAACATAAATGTAACCAATAATGGAAACATGTAGTAAACATAAATATACAACAGATAATGGGGGAATGTATGAATATGTTTTACAGACAAAACTTTGGAGGCTCAGAAGAAAGAGATCCAGGAGAAGGAAAGGTTGTCTGGCCAATAAACTGTGAAAGAAGGCACTGAAGGCTCTCTTAAAGCTGCACGTGACAACATTTGGACATTCTCTAGATTTCCTGGAAAGAGGGGTAAAGAGTACTGTGCCAATACAATCAAATATCAATATATCATGACACTTTTTCTCATGCTAATTGTATTGATCCCAGTGTCAATATTTTTATAGTACTGTAATATTTTTGTGTATTTATATAATGTCCAACAGTTCTATAAAGATGTAGCAGATTGTCTAAATAAGAGTGGCATTCCTCATTTCTTTCATATATGAGCAAATATCAACATTATAACTGAAATATACGCAAATTAATTGGAATTTAATCAAGAGCTTGTGAATCATAACTAAATGTAATCATGATATTGTGACATCTCGTGATATATTGAATCGTGACATATGTATGGTGATACGTAGGCTATCATATCGTGAGGTGCCTTGTAATACCGGCCCTAATAATGAGACTGACTATATAAAGAATGATGGATTGATAGGCATCAATTTGTCAATATGAACACTGGTGTCTGTGCGAATAACAATAATCAACCATTTATTTATTTGGAGTGTTTTGTATGGAGTGTGATCATTGTACAGTAGGCAGTACCTGCAATTTGAAAATCTTGAAATTAATGTATGATTCAGATGGGAAAAATGTATTTGTTTTAAATGTTTTTTTATTTTAAGTACCCTTACCCTACAATTCGTTCACCCGCCTTCTATATAACCAATAGACAGAGATGTGATACCATGTACAGTATTCAATTATATGCTTAGAATATGAAAACATGAGGCAAGTTACAATGCATGTTAGAGCCAGTGTTCACAAGACCTCTCTCTCCGTCAGAAGATATCCATATCAGAGTTCTGTCTAATATCCAAAACCAGTCAACATCAACAGCTTGTTATGTTAACTCACTCTCCTACCAGCCCAAGAATCAGCAGGGGGCAATACAGAAGAAGGCAGGAGATGAAGTGATGGTAAAAATGAGCAGTGTTTATTGAATAATCTTAATTGTGTCTTTCTCAATGCTCAGTCTGACTTTTGTCTGACCAGCACAAATTCAACAAGTGTTATTACCATGCCAAGGGAATGGACAGTTACTTCTTCACAACATTGTCCCATGATATTGAAGACCATGAAATTGAAACTCTTTATCTCTAACCTGTGAGACAATATAACACACAACATAAAATTGAACAATTTGACAAATTACAATATGAAAAATTATTTAAAAATAAAAGATGACATAAAAATTATATTTGTGTCAATAATAAAATAGTATGAAAAAATAGAAAGGCATGAATTGAGACTTTGTATGTATGTGTGAATGTATGCACAGTACGTTTGTCCTCTTTAAGTAACACACACATTCTCAAGCACAAAACAAACTCACAAACACACACACACACACACACACACGTTGCCTTTTAAAAATGAAAACGGAACTTTAGATCCTTGTCATGGAATGTATGTATGTTTCTTTCAAAATTATCAGAGAAAGTCATGATAGGTGGTTACTTACAACACCTTTCTCTTAATGCTTACAAAGGGAAGTACAGCAGGATGCAGGGAAAAATGGTTGATTGTTTTATGTGTAAAATATCTACATCTAGTGGCTGTATTGTACTTTTATTGTCTTTAAACAACAGCTTGGTCCCTTAATTTCCTAATTTCAAGACATTGACGTCACGTCAGTTCGTCACGTGGGTCACCCGCGTTCGGTCGTCAATGGGACGTCTAGTTTTGGCACGGAGTTCTCGCCATAGGCACGGAGTTCCCTCCATACTGTCTACGGCATATCTGAGCAACATGAGGGCACGTAACTGCGCGATCACGACGTGGTACAACCCCCTTACTGACTGACGGCAGAGGGGACGACTGAGCAGCAGGAAGCGGCATATATCTCTGCGAAAACATTGAAGGTAAAAATGCTTAAAACCGCAGGTTTTCCTGGTGACGACACGGCAGATAGTGAGCACCATTTATGTCGTTAGAGCATGTTTAGAGACTTACTCTTTTAGATCGTTCAGCAATGATTTTAATCCTGCCGCTATTCTGTTTCGAGAAAAAAATCAGTTTCTCTGTATTAAATTAATTGTCTTAGTTTGGTAGTCTAGTGTACGTCTGTTTGTGGATTTAATGCAAATAATGTCTGCACATTTGAGAGAATTATTTGCACAAATATGTTTTATTTAATTGCAAATTTCTGTTTTGCCTTTTGGATTTTTACATTAACACAGAGGCTCGAGCTGAAACTCGTGTACGAACACGTTGCTCGGCGTGGGTGTGCCTTTCGAGAAACCGATTTGACCAATCAGAACACACTTCCCCACTACAGTGGGAAGGTTGTTTTTTTGCCCGATGTAAACGCCCATTAGCGTCCCATCCAAAGTGTGGAACTGGATTTATCAAATGTTAATTCAGCTGTTCCTAATAAACAATCTCGATTTGCATTTACTGAAGGAAATCTACCAGTGCTTGCAAGGTAGAAAAATGATTGTATTAGAAGTTATTTTTAAATGAAATGCTGCAACATGCAGGAAAAAAAGACCAAATACAATTAAGACCTTTTTTGGAATTTAGCTCAGAATGATTTTGATTTCTATAGGTTACACATAATCTGTGGCAGATTTTCAAACAGTTTTGAGTTTACAAAATAGCACAGATAGGCTGAAATTATTTACAAAACACAGTTTCAGTTGAACCTGTATGTCAAGCTTTTGGGGCTGAATTAACTGAAGACATGTAAATGTTTGATTTTTAAAAATAAGGGGCCATTCATGCCAAGTACTGGTACTTTTTGCATCCATCCATACTGTTTTTCAGTTGTTTTTGGTCTTTGACTGTAGTGCTACGTCTCGGTTTTTTTTCTTTTCACTATTTTGCAAAGAAGTGCTGTGTTTTTTAGACACTGTGTCAGGTTAAACAGAACTCCAACTGTTAAAAATACGAGTTTGGTGTGAACGGCCCCTAGAAAGACTTGTAACTTGAAGTACGTGTCTCGGGACACCCGCATTCTGTTCTAGTTGCTGTGCTGAGTCTCACTTTTTAAACCCACTTGTGGTGAGTTGGTTTGACTGTCACCCCTCAACCATTCCTAACATTCTTGATTACTTGGTAATTTTTCAAAAACACTCTTAACAGATTTGAGTCTTTAGAGATCCGGCACTTGTATCTCTCAAAAATTTATGTAAAAAAAAAAAAACATAAGTTACACATATGTGGTTTCTAAGCTACTTATTGAGTATAAATATATGCACATCTTGTATTATTTCAGTAGTACACCCAAATGGGAATAGTCATATCATACTGTTCATATGTTGTACTTGCTGTAGTTTACTTAGATGTTGTTTCTTTGTCAAATAGCAATGTCAAAGGTAAATCAAGTCAATCACTGAAACATCAGTGCCACCTTGAGTAAGAAATTGCATGTATATAATGTATGTGTACATGCATATTGAATACTGATAATTCACCATTGTTGATAACTAATTGTTGCACAGAAAGTCAATGTGATATAGTATTTGTTTGTATGAACATAGTACTAATTTCTCTTGTAATAAAACAAAGAAATAGATATCATGTGATAGTAAACTTAAATATAGATATTAAATAATCATAAAAATGTAACTTATGGAAGTGCAAAAAAAAAAATACTTTTCCATATCATGGGTCTTTAATAACCCTATACACTTTTGGTACTTAACCATTATAAATTTTGTATATATATTCATATGTGTGTGTGTGTTACATTATTTGTAAGTGATAGATTGAGGATTACTAGAGGTGTTGGCACAACTCCAAAAAACAGATGAGGTACGGGGGTGGAATGAGGAACCGAGGGATGCATTTAAGGGTTAATCGGCAGGTTTGTCATACCTCCAACTGAAGAGAGTCGAGATCTAGGCAAAACAGTCCGCATGTGTGACACCCCTGGCCAAAATTTCAATGTTTGAAGACTGCTAGTGTAGCGCCATCTTAATCCGTTCCCAATTCCTATACAGGGTTTTGATATCTCCTATGATTTCAGTACCAAATCCGAAATTACAGTATCTGAGAGGCTGATAGTCAGGGGGTGTGTTGCCCTAAAAAAAAAGTAAAGCCATGGTGCAATATCCCAGTGTGCTGTTTGTCCAAACGCAGCAATCTGTTGTGTGTATTCGATAAAGGTAGTTTTTACTCTTCTATTACCTTACTGTCTGTTTGATTGTTTACATTTTATTGTCTATATCTGAGCTTAAAATGTTGAATAGGTGCTTTGTTTAAAATAGATGTTGTTTGCAAATTTATTTAGCATTTTTTTTATGGTCACAAAGACCGTTATTTTCAGCCATTTTGATGTTCAGATTAAAAATAGCCTAGTATGCATAATCATAACATGCATTACCCTGCTTTCAGCTTTTTGTGAGGAGAGCCAAAGCAGACTGTTTAGCCTGTCTCAGTTCTGAGAGGGCACAGCATGGCAGCGGTGGGATTCAGGGCAGGACTGGACAAAGTACAGCCGAGCACAGAGTGGCAGGAAGTATGTACCACAACAGAACAGATTACTTGAGTTTAAAATAAAACAACCGATGTATAGATGCATTTAGGGATAAATCGTTGCAAATCTTTACAGACTTACATGCAGTGCTGTGGTCAGGGAGAAGGGGTGAGTGTACAGAAGATGAATGAAGGGCCAGAGAGAGAGTGGTCTGCCGATGCCAACACACAGCAAGCAAAGCTTCTTTCCTTCCCACGTTCTTCCGGTGTGGATTTACCTTACAGGTGATTTACAGAACCACATCATCCCTTTAGATGGTTGTCTTGCACAGCCTGTGACCACATCAGGAATGTTTAAATATAATGCAATAACACCCCTTCCCATTATAGATTAGTTCTACTTAAGCAGAATTTTTATTTATTTATTTAAAAAAAAAAAATGATCCCCTTTTCTCCCCAATTTGGAGTGCCCAATTCACACTAATTAGTAGGTCCTCATGGTGGCGCGGTTACTCTCCTCAATCCGGGTAGCGGAGGAAAAGTCCCAGTTGCCTCTGCTTTTGAGACAGTCAATCCGTGCATCTTATCACGTGGCTCATTGAGCATGAAACCACAGAGACTCACAGCATGTGGTGGCTCATGCTACTCTCCGCGATCCACGCACAACTTACCACGTGCCCCATTGCGAGCGAGAACCACTAATCGTGATCACGAGGAGGCTACACCATGTGACTCTACCCTCCCTAACAACCGTGCCAATTTGTTTGCTTAGGAGACCAGGCTGGAGTCACTCAACACACCCTTGATTCAAACTCATGACTCCAGGGGTGGTAGTCAGTGACAATACTCGCTGAGCTACCTAGGCCCCTCTACTTAAGTAGAATTAAATTTACTGGCCTCTGTTGAAAATGTATGTTATGTTTATAGATGTGTTATTGTATGCCATATGTGCATGATTTGTGAACCTATAATCCAAACTGTTGTGTAATATAGTGTTTATAAAAGCATTCCTCCATGCCATATTACAGGAGTCCAGAGTCGGTGGAGATGGATGAGATCATGGCTGCAATGGTGCTCACAAGTCTGTCCTGCAGTCCAGTGGTCCAAAGCCCCCCACAGAGAGACCTCCTCCCAGGTGAGCTGAGCTTCAGACACCAAAACTTAGCAGTGTATGCTTAAAAAAAAAAAGTAACACAGCCATTTTGTTTTAAATCAATTTCTTTAGATAAAGTTTGTAAATAAAATGTTACTGAATTTTTATTTATTATTAAAGGAATGTTCCAGGTTCAATACACATTAAGCTCAATCGAGTGTATTTGTTGCATAGCCTTGTGCAACCCCGCCGACACATGCGTGGACATTGTATTTTGGCTTCGCTATACACAGCACATAATTAAAATGTATTTAAACTGACTGATCTTAGTTCGGAAGACTCTGGGCTATCAGTAAAGGTTTAATCTTTCAAAGTACGGAGTAATGTGACAAAACAACATGGCTCCGAACACAGCAGAGTTTGTCTTTGGGAGAAACGCAAACAAAACTTTATCTGTTTAGTAACCTAAATTAGTTTTTACATTGAAACCTGTTTTAGTCAAGAGTCTCAAGTTTCATCCAATATGCCATTTAAAAAAAATGTTGTAATTTATTGCGAAACGCCACCTTGTTATTCACAGTGCTATTTTTCCATAGAAATCCTATATTTAATGTGCATTATCACAATCAGAATCAATAGGTTCATCCAAAAGCTAAAAAAATAGCTTTTGCAGGCTTTATATGGAGTTAGGATGAAAATAAAATGCATTTCGAACTGTTATGATACCAGTGCGGACAGACAACACACTGGAGGTTAAATCATTCACTAAATATGGAGCAAGGGAGCATCCTATATCTGTCTGTTCAGCTAAGTATACAGGGCCAGTCCAATAATGTTAAAATACCATATTTTTAACATTTTCATTTGGAACTTGTTTATTCATGTTATTCACACTTTCTGTGTGCTTTGCCAGTGGCTCTAGGGGACATGGAGTGTGGTGGAGGTGAGCTGTCTGACAGTGGCAGTAGCGGTTACTGGAGCTGGGACCATGGCAGTGTAAGTCCAGCTCCCTCTCCATCGGTCACTGAGATGGACAGAAGCCCGGGCCAACCGATAGATGAGGGACTGCACATGGAACTGGACCAAGCTGCATGTGAGGAGCTGGAGGCCAGGAGGTGCAAGGTGAGAGTGACATGACTTGTCAGGTTGCTGAACCTGAGGGTCAGTGTTTTGAGCTGATGTTTTAAAAAAATAACGTATGTCTAAGTCACACTCTTTTTCTCTGTCCCTCTCAGAGCTTGAGCAGGGGAGCATATAGGTGTCTGTGGCCTGGCTGTGGGAAAGTGCTAACATCACGATTTGGAATGAAAAGACATATTCGCATTCTTCACCTGGGGTGAGTTTGTCTGCACATACCAACCTCATATAACTGAACAACTGAGAATGGACCGGAATGATATGACGATGCATCTTTAAATGAATATTAACAAGTTCATCTCAATCAATAGCATTTGTGGCATAATGTTGATTAGCCGAAAAATGAATTTAGACTTGTCCATTCTTTTCTTAAAAAAAAAAAAAGCAACAATCTGGTTTAAAATGAGGTCCTAAAAATGGAAGTGAATGGGGCCAGTCCATTCTAAATTTTTCTAAAGTATTGTCAAAAGATGTAAGCAATTTGTATCAACATGATTTTAGTGTGAATTGCTTAAAAACTATTTAAAAACTATTTTATCCCCTTTTCTCCCCAATTTGGAATGTCCAATTCCCACTACTTAGTAGGTCCTCATGGTGGTGCAGTTACTCACCTCAATCTGGGTGGCGGAGGACAAGTCTCAGTTGACGTCGCTTCTAAGACAGTCAATTCACACATCTTATCACGTGGCTCATGTGCATGACACCGTGGAGACTCGCAGCAAATGGAGGCTCATGCTTCTCTCCGCAATCCACGCACAACTTACCAAGCACCCCATTGAGAGCGAGAACCACTAAATGTGACCAGGAGGAGGTTACCACATGTGACTCTACCCTCCCTAGCAACTGGGCCTATTTGGTTGCTTAGGAGACCTGGCTGGAGTTACTCGGCACACCTTGGATTCGAACTCGCGTCTCCAGGGGTGGTAGTCAGCATCAATACTCTCTGAGCTACATAGGCCCCAAGATACCATTTTTATTAACCTTTTCTTTGTGAAGATGTGTCTAATTTTACAACTTTTTTTGCCAGGATGACATAATGCCTTAAACCCGAAATCCCTAAAATGATTAAAAAAAAACAAAGGTTTAAATAACTTTACAGCTCAAATAATTAATCATTCTAATAGTAAATTTCACGTAAGTGCATTTATGAAATTAAAAGCTTCACATTTCTGCCTTTTTAAACCCGCCAAAAATTGGCCACATTCACTTCCATTGTAAGTGTCTCACTGTAATCTCGATTTTTTTTTTTGTTTTTGTTTTATTCTCCCAATTTTTGGAATTTCCAATGTACACACTAAGTCCTCATGGTGGCACAGTGATTCACCTCAGTCCGGGTAGCGGAGGTTGGATCCCTGCTGCCTCCATGTCTGAGACTGTCTACTCGCATATCTTATCACGTGGCTCGCTGGGCTCGCACAGCGCGTGTGGAGGCTTCACGCCACCCACTGTGGCAACCACGCCTAACTCACCACGTGCCCCACCGAGAGCAAACCACCTTATAGCGATCACGAGGAGGTTAGCCTGTGTGACTCTACTTTCCCTAGCAACTGGGCCAATTTGGATGTCCAGGCTGGAGACCCGGCTGGAGTCACTCAGCACGCCCTGCGATTCGAACCAGCATTTTTATCACTGAGCTACCTGGGTCCTTCCCTAAAAAGTCAAAATTATTTTTTTGTGGTAATCGACATAATGCAACAAATGCAGTCAACTGAGCTTAACTTGCATTAAACCTGGAATGATGCTTTAATAATTTTCTCTCAGTGTTTGGTATGTGATGTAGCTGAATGATTTACACTACCAGTCAAACGTTTGAACTTTCCTACTCATTCTTTATTATTATTAATATTTTCCATATTTTAGAATAATAGTAAGCAAAACTATTGGAATAGCACAAATTATGTACTAGTGACCAAAATGTTTAACAAATACCTCATATTTTAGCTACCCTTAGTCACCCTATTACAGTTCTGCACGCTGGGTTTTCTCTCAACCAACTTCTTGAGATTTCCAGCTGGGATGTTTTTTATACATGAATGATGGCATTCTGATATATGCAGACCACTTATTTGTTGAATTTCCTTCACTATGTGATACATTTTTTTTATAAATAATGTAGAACTACATAAATTCACATTAATTACTTTGCCTGCAAATAAGCAACAAATAATAGTTCCTATTCTTCTCCTCTTTTATTTTTTCTATCAAACAGCAGGGGCTCAGAGCAATCTCATAGAGAGGAAGACTTCTACTACACAGAGGTCTCCTCTGAAGATGAGGATGTTTCTTCTCCTTCTCCCTCATTCTCTAGCCAGGCCTGGACTCCCTGTGGGTCTGCACAAAGCCAATCCACCCCAGTCCAGTCAAGCCCTCTCAGCCAATCAGCTCCAAGTAGTGTGTGGCAGATTCACACTGAACATCTCTATCAGGTAAAGGCCTGACTTTTTAAACATTGTAGTTATGCAGTTGCAAGTGAAAAAGACTCATTCATGTTGTTTTAATAATGTAGACGTGATCAGGATTGCCACATGCATAATCTGTATTTGCTCAAATTACTTTTTTTGCTGTAAATTCTGTTTTTAGTTAAAGAGTTCCTGTTTTTTTTTTTTGTTCTTGTAGGCCTGCACACCCATTCAGATCTCAGTCTCTCCGGGGTCACCCACCTTTTGTAGCTGGACTCCGCCTGGTGATGTCCAGAAACCTCAGGTTGGTCTATCTCTCTAAAAGCCGTTGGTTTCCAGTGCAAGACAGCATCAATTTGTGACTGCCCTTTCTGTACTTTGTTAGTCCTTTGTTACCTGGGTCTCGCTGTTTTTTTCCCAAATGGAATGTCTTTGATCATACAGCTGTAATGTTGACCTTTCCATTGTAGATTCCAGCATCTCGCAGCCGGTCAGTGAGTGTTGGAGAGCAGTGGCTACAGCGTAACAGCACCCCCACCAGATCACAGACCATGAGTGAATCTCCCTCCAGAGGGCACTGTTCTTTCAGGTATTAGACTGCCATTGACCTACTAAGCTGAATGATGTCCTTTGTAGTTAACAAATAGGCATTCAATCAGAGTAATAGAATATTTTATTCACATTTTACTACAAGCATGATATGCTTTATTGAAATGAATATTGTATCTCCTACATTGTAAAACACAATGTAAAATTGTTGACCCATAAAGTAAAATGGGCTTCATGTGGTAACAAGTCCAGGTAACTTAATTGTTTTATGTCAAAAAATTGAATTAATGACTGAATCAAGCTGACTCCATTAGGTTACACCAACAAAAGTCATTTTAAATGTGCACTCAGTAATTATTTTTCTCATTAAAAAAAGATTTACTCCTAAATAAATTAATTTAAATTTTTAAATGTATGTATATAATGATGAGCACTTCCATGAGATGAGGACTCTAGTCATATCAGTTACCTTTTAAAAGCTGTTTTATTCTACATGGGGCAGGGGTGCCCTCATGGGGAATGCCATTTTTGAATCACATGACCAGCTGAATACTCGCTTAAACTCAGTAAAGAGCAGTGTTGGGTAAATTACTATATTAATAATTATTATTTAATAACTAACTGCTAATTATATCTACAGTGTAATTAGATTACTGTAATTACTCGGTATGAAAAGTAATTTAATTACTTTCTAAAACCCTTATCAACCTTGACCAGATGAAAAATACATGGATAAACATAAAACTGTTCTTTTAATTCTTTCAAATAAATAATATTAAATTAATAAATTATTCATGAACTGGCCAAAGAATATAAGGGGGCAGCTTTAAATTAGAAAACATATATTTTAACATTAGACTTTAAATTTCAATTTTAAATTCACTATTGTTTTATATAGAATTGCTCTATAGTCTATACAGTATTTAGCGCAATTACATCTGAAGTAACTAATTAAATTACTGAAAAATTAAGAGTAATCCTTACTCTTTTTTTTTTTTTTTTCTCAATGAAAATGTAATTTAATTACAGTAATTAATTACTTAGTAATGCATTACATCCAACACTGGTAACCAGCCTGCTATTGGACACTTTAACGCTTGGATTAAATTAATCCTAAATTATTGTGGATTGTGAATTTCTACAATGGCATCTAGAACTGAAAACTATTGATTTTGAATGATGCTGCATCCTCACCACTAGGTGTCACTGTAAGTCCAAGATGTCACAAACAAAAAGGTTATCGAGTGCACCTTTAAAGAGATAAGGCACTAGACCTGAATGTACAACTGCATAGTTTCACATTTACTGTGTACTCATTCTTTTTGTGTGTCTTTAGGAAGGGCCGAGGTGAGGCCAAAAAGTGCCGAAAAGTGTACGGAGTGGAACGCAGGGACCAGTGGTGCACTGCTTGTCGTTGGAAGAAAGCATGCCAACGATTCCCAGACTAAAAAAAAAAAAAAGACTTGATGAGACAAGGAAGAATCTCCATTATCTTTCCTTCCTCCAACAATTTCTGCACTGTAGAGGATCCCTATTTTCACTTTTCTACCTTTTCTTTCCTACTGGATTCAAGGGTTTTTGTTATGTTTTCCACAAAGTGAGTGCTGGTACTAGTTGTCGAGAATATGTGGAGTAGTAGGATTCCAACCCCTCCTAAAGACTAAAGTGTAACCCCGAATCTGAAAAAGGTTTTTGCTGCCCCAGTCCTGCACTACATTCACACCTGAGATGTTTAAGTGATTTATTTGTATACTGTGGACAGTGTATTGCTTTGATGTTTTTTCTATTGCTGTTTTGTTAGCCTGGAAGCTGAAATGGGGTAATGTCATGTTTTGTCTTTTTTTTTTTTTTTTTTTTTACGTATTTACTCAGTTTAGTCACAACTTTAAGTTTAGCAGGGTTTGACTAAAAGGTTGTTTTGCCATAGCGCTTCCTAATCAATCTAAACTGCCAGATATAAAGCTAAAGTGGTGTTGAGTGAAAGATGAGACCGATGTTAGCCATTATAGTAGTGGCTAGAGTGTGTTGATGATGGAGATAAAAGTGCAGCTACAAACTTTTGATTGAATACCAAAGTGCTATTGCAAAGCTAAAGGGAGTTTGACTGAACACTGCCCTGAGAACAGTTTGGGCTTGCTCCTTTTGTAAGTTTCTTGTCATCCTTCCAAACAGTGTTAAAGTCTTACATGTACAATACTGGATCATAACCTAGGGAACATCTAAATGATTTGAAAGTGTAACACTATATTGAAAAAAGAGAGATATTGTTACGTATTATTAAAAAGACACAAGATAAAATATGCAAGTTTCAAAGGCTTGTTATTTGTGCATGTCAAATAATGAACAATCTTCAAATTATTTTATTGGCCTTTTATGTGCAGTTCATGTACAAGTGGAAAGGATTAAAAGAAAAACTCGCTTTTCAAACTCATTCTTCAAGCATTTTTGGAATGAACATTATTCACAAAGCCAAAATGTTTACACAAATACAATATAGCTTGTAAATGTAGAATACTGCAAAAGTACACTTAAAGACTATCTGCTCATTTTTTACATGTTGGTGGTTTTAAAGGAATATTCTGGGTTTGGTACTAGTTCTACTCAAAGAAACAGCATTTGTGGCATTTGTACTGATTACCACAACATTTTTGACCTGCCCTCCTTGTCTTTAAAAAAAAAAAAAAAAAAAAAAATCTGGGCAACAGTTTGGCACTGAAACCGTCTAGTGTCTACACCAGACGCGAGAGGGACAGCGTGACAAAAGCAAATCGCTCCCATTATAAATAATGATGCTGTCTACACTGAAAGTCAAAAGATACGTCACAGTAAACGTGCATTTTGTGCTGCTGGCGCTACTTCTGCCAACAAACCAAACAGTTTAAAACGTTTGTTTCAACGCATGTATACATCCTCAAGCAGCTCCGATGCGACATCATTCGCCAGGGCCTTTTCTAAGCATATGGGGGCTCAATATGTCCTACTTGGAGGCCCCCCCATCCAACCCCAACCACTCCTTCCCCTCTAAATCCAGGCCCACACAATTATGACGCCACAATGCAGTCTTCAACAAATTTGAATATTATCTTAAAATTGGAATATATTTATTTTTAAAAAATGCAAATATTTAACAATAAATTAATTGTAGGTGCATTTTATGATGACAACCCTTTGAGCATGCACTTTCCGGTCACCCTTAGCTACAATTCTCTCCTTGCTGTTACATTCTCCCTTCCCTCTCAGGCCACTAGGGGGCCCTTTATAACTGTCTGATAGAGCCATAACAGCTGCATGAGTCTTACTCACAGCTTTTAGTATATAGAAAAATAAAAAAATGATCTTGCTTTGCAGGGCCCCCTAGGGGGACCAAAGCAGACGTTTATACCACTTATAGCTAGAAGTGGCCCTGTTGCTCATGTCATGTGTAGACAATGGAAGTGAATGAGGCCAAACTGTAAATGTTAAAATATTCACCGTTTCAAAAGTATAGCCACAAGACATGAACAATATGCTTGTTGACATGACTTTAATTTAACAAAATTACTTACTAACCTTTTATGTTAAGTTATAGACAATATTACAACTTAGTTGCCAAGACGATGTAATGTCAATAACCCCTAAACCGACTATACAGCTCAAATAATACACGAGTTTTAACAGAAGAATTAATGTAAGGGCTGCTACAAAAATTAAAAGCTTCACATTTCTGCCTTTAAAACCTCCATTGGTCCATTCACTTCCGTTGTAGAGCTGAAGTCAGAAGTTTACATACACCTTAGCCAAATACATTTAAACTCAGTTTTTTTCAATTCCTGACATTTAATCGTAGAAAACTTTCCCTGTCTTAGGTCAGTTAGGATCACTTTATTTTAAGAATGTGAAATGTCAGATTAATAGTAGAGATAATGATTTATTTCAGTTTTTATTTCTTTCATCACATTCCCAGTGGGTCAGAAGTTTACATAAAGTTTGTTTGTATTTGATAGCATTGCCTTTAAATTGTTTAACTTGGGTCACAATTTTGGGTAGCCTTCCACAGGCTTCTAACATTAAGTTGCTTGAATTTTGGCCAATTCCTTCAGACAGAATCGGTGTAACTGAGTCAGGTTTGTAGGCCTCCTTGTGTGCACACACTTTTTCAGTTCTGCCCAGACTGAGGTCAGGGCTTTGTGATGGCCATTCCAATACCTTGACATTGTTGTCCTTAAGCCATTTTGACACAACTTTGGAGGTATGGTTGTGGTCATTGTCCATTTGGAAGACCTATCTGCAACCGAGCTTTAACTTCATGGCTGATGTCTTCAGATTTTGCTTCAATATATCCACATAATTTTCCTTCCTCATGATGCCATCTATTTTGTGAAGTGCACCAGTCCCTCCTGCAGCAAAACACCCCCACAACATGCTTCACAGTTGGGATGGTGTTCTTCAGCTTTCAAGTCTCACCTTTTTCCTCCAAACATAACAATGGTCATTAGAGTCAAAAAGTTCCTTTTCATTTCATCAGACCACAGAAAAAAAAAATATTTTGTCCCATGTGTACTTCCAAACTGTAGTTTGTCTTTTTTTATGGTGGTTTTGGAGCATTTCCTTCTTCCTTGCTGAGTAGCATTTCAGGTTAAGCCAATATAGGACTCATTTTATTGTTGATGTAGATACATATCTACCTGTTTCCTCCAGCATCTTCACAAGGTCCTTTGCTGTTGTTTTGGGATTGATTTGCAATTTTTGCACCAAACTACATTCATCTCTAGGAAACAGAAAGCATCTCCTTCTTGAGAGGTATGATGGCTGAATGGTCCCATGGTGTTTATACTTGCGTACCATTATTTGTAAGATGAACGTGGTACCTTCAGGCATTTGGAAATTGCTCCCAAGGATGAACCAGACTTGTGGAGGTTCACAATTGTTTTCTGAGGGATGCTGTTTTATTTTGATTTTCCATTGATGTCAAGCAAAGAGGCACTGACTTTGAAGTTAGGCCTTAAAATGCATTAACAGGTGCACCTCCTTTCAGAAGCTAATTGGCTAATTGTCTAAAGGCTTGACATAATTTTTGGAATTTTCCTAGCTGCATAAAGGCACCGTTAAATTAGTGTATGTAAACTTCTGATTCACTTGAATTGTGATTGTCAATTAAAAGTGAAACAATCTGTCTGTAAACAATTGTTGGAAAAATGATTTTTGTCATGCACAAAGTAGATGTCCTAAATGACGACTTCTAATATTAAATCTGTGGAGTGGATAAAAATAAGTTTTAATTACTTCAACCCAAGTATATGTAAACTTCTGACTTCAACTTTAAGTATCTCACTTTAACTCGATTTTAGCTTTTTTTTTTTAAAGAAAACGATGGACGAGTCGAAATAAATTTTTGTGGTAAGTAATATTATGCCACAAAAGCTGTCAATTGAGCTTAACTTGTCTTGAACCTGGAATTTATTTATTTTTTTGAAGTGAGTTTTGTGTTAATGTGAGAGAGTCTGACAAGCACTATACTGAACTCATTTGTATAATATTGTATAATATTTTCATGCATAAATCAATGCATAAAAGGTAGAACACATGCTAAATAGGAATAGATATTCTCATTGACAGTCTTGTCTGAAAATGAGCTGCAACCAAACATTTAAAGATGGCACCAAATGGATTTGCAAAAATAATGACTGTTTTCAGACAGGTTTCCTGAACATTGTTCAAACAAACATGTAGCCCCGCGGCAAAAATAACGCAATGTCACGAGCAGAAGTAAAGCTAATGCCCACACAGGTTTTCTGATTACTCACGGGGTGAGTTTCAACTTTTCTAGGTTTTTATTTTTTTTATTCATGTTTTTGTAGCCTAGGACTGTCACAGAGACAACTGCTATTTCTCAAGACACTTATTTCACTCATATCTGTCAAGAAATGTGGTCATTTTCAGCGTTATGTTGCCTCAAAATAAATAAATAAATTACAGCAGCAACAATTTCTAGCATGAGCTCTAGGGGGCAGCACTCAAACACCCAAACAGGTCTTGAAGAACATCACACGGTTCTTCAAATTGCAAGTATTCCTTTTTATATATTAATTTTGGACAATACAATCAGCTATTAATTTAGAAGCAAATACAGAATTTAAGAAAACATCCAGCTGTCTGATTGCTCTAGGCCTTTAATCCATCAGTGCAAAACAACCAATTTTAGCACAATATACTATGTGCAAAGTAAAAATATAAAGTGCTTTTCTCTCAGTAAGGTCAATCCCCAAAACAAAACAAGAAAACCTGATACTCCACTAAACCCTACTGCTCTCATTTGTAACTGATTCATGCGCTCAATTGAAGTTTCACTGCTTTGCCATTTATTTTTTTCCATAATGTTGCAAGTTAATTCTAAAAGTATTGTTCCTCAAATTCACAATCAGTTTTTCTCATCAGTAATATTTAGCCTAATAATGATTTATGTCAGGAACGGCACCATGGAAATGTCAATGATAAAAACCGACACAAACTCTCGTTGTCGGCTGTGGTACATGATAGATGATCACAGTTACTGATGGCTGATGAGCAGTTGAGTTGAGGTAAGTGAAAAGACCAGAGAGGCTGTACTACACTTCATTCTGTCTTTGGATTCTGGTGGAGAGGTTGCTGATGTGGCCCGATCGACCTGAACGACCCGAGCGGCCCGTCAAGCTCAGGTACTGCCTCAGTAACTGACTCACACGCTTCTGGTTGTTCCACTTGCGGGCAGACTTCCGGATCCCTATGAAACCACCATAGCGTTTTTGCAAAGGCCTTCCGGAGCTCACCAACTTCCGGAACCCGTGGCGGCCTTTCATAAACCCACCGAATCGTTTGGATAAACTGACGGCTGCCTCGCCGCTCTTCTCCTCTTCCACATCAGCGCCATCCTGTTCCTCCTCTGTACCCGGGTCAAGATCTGGGTCATATGAAATTCCAAATTTCTGTGATGTCTCCTCCTCTGATGGATGCTGGCTGCGGAGAGCTTGCGCTGCATGTCGAAACCGTTCCAAAGCATCAGTATACTCCACACCATTTTCATTCTCTATGCTCACTGTGGCCAGAGGCTCCACTTCATCCTCAGAGCGCTTTGAAGTTTCCTCCTGCTGTAATGGTAGGGGAAGCTGGTTCAGACCCACTGCTTGGTAACACAAATCCCAAGTCAAGGCTGGGGATGCCTGTGCCTCACATTCCAAAATGCATACCTGCAAACAGATAAATAGGGAAATAGGTTTAAGACTGGGTTATATATATTATTAGTCCTATGGCAGCCACTGAACCCTGAATATTCTTAAAACAACATAAATTTACTTGACAGAGCAAATTTGTTTATTAAACTTGATTTCAGAGAATATAACTTGCATTAAGTTTTTTTTTTTTTTGTAATGTTTATGCTTAAAACAAGAAAAAACACATTTGCAAATGGGAAATTATAAATTCAAGATATACCCTCTGAAAACAATATCAAATATTGTCTTAATATCTTAAAGTAGTATAGTAAAGTAAATAAAAGTAAATGTATCTTATTCTAAAGGAATATTTCACAGAAAAATAAAAATTCTCTCATCATTTACTCGCTCTCATGCCATACCAGATGTGTGTCTGTCTTTCTTCTGCAGAACACAAATGAAGACTTATAGAGAAATATCTCGGCTGTGAATGGTGGCCAGAACTTGAAGCTCAAAAAAGCAAATAAAGGCAGCACAAAAGTAACCCATAAGACTCCAGTGGTTAAATCCATGTCTGTAAAGGTGATATGAGATGTGTGGGTCAGAAACAGATCAATATTTAGTCTTTTATTACTATAAATTCTCCTCCCTGCCCAGTACGTGGTAATTTACATGAAGAATGCAATTGCAGAAGAGAGCACTGATCAGTTTCTGACCACACCTATCATATTTCTTTTGAAGATATGGATTTAAAGGTGCTGTAAGCGATTTATCGTTCTAAAACTTCCATGTGACTGAGCCATTGAATTAGCCATGCCCTCTCATTCCAAAACCCCACCCCCAAAGATAATTTTGAGACAAAAACCGAGCTAAAGAGCAGCATTGTTTGTTCCTGTGGGTGTCAAATTCAACAGTGACACAATAGCGCCCTCAACTGACAAACATTATGAATCGTAGCTTCAATGATCCGCTTTAAATTCAACACTATGTGAACTATGATGTGAAAAGCATCAATGTCCGCGGTCCACGGACACATTTTTGTTAGCTGTTTACAAAGTCTACAGCTGTCTCAGAGATACCTCAGGACACTTATTTCATTAATATCTTTAAGGGAGTAGAACATTTTTGCATACTTTTCCATGAAAAAAATCATTAACAGCACCTTTAACCAATGGATTCATATATAGAATACATTTTATGCTGCATTCATGTGATTTTTGGAGCTCCAAAGTTTTGATAATCATTTACTTGCATCGAATGGACAAACAGAGCTCAGATATTTTTCTAAACAACTTTGTGTAATGCAGCAGAAAGAAAGTCATGCACTTCTAGGATGGCAAGAGGGTGAGTAAATAATGAGATCATTTTTATATTTGGGTGAACATTTCCTTTAAGAATGTTTAGCTTTTTGGGGAGAGTGAAACAAGACAAAAAATACATATGAATTTGTGAAATGTCTGTGCTTGATCCCCCTCTTTTTGTATGCTAGAGATACCCCCCAACTTTTCAAATGATTTCTATGGCCTTGGTTACAGTGTATTTGAATGTGAAATTATTTCTAGACATTATTGCAAGAAATAATATAATTGAGTGAGTAGAATGGGATACAGATCTTCATTGTGAATGTGATCGCCAGTGCTCAGCTGTAGAGAAATGCTAGTTCATTCCAAATAATGTGCATATAATGTCCTATTTGGGTCTGTCTGAGGATGATTATTTAGCTATACCCTGTTTTATAGGGAGAAAATGGTGTAGCAGCATATAGCAATGGAGTGGAACTAAAGTTGCATGCGTGTAAATTAACTGACCATGGCTGATGACTCTCTGAGACTAATTATCCGAAAGGAGATTAAAGACAATACATTTTAGGACAGTTCAAGTGAATCTGCCATCATTTACTCACCCTTATGTTGTTCTTAACCCATATGTATTTTTTCTTCTGTTTAATAAAAAATAAAAAAACGAGATTTTATGCACAATGTTAGCCTCAGTCACCTTTCACTTTGATTGTATGGACGAAAGATGCAATGAAAGTGAATTTGAGACTGTGGCTGTCTCCCCTTTTTATTTTCAACATCTATTTTTGTGCACCGCAGAGGGTTTGGAATGACATAAAATGACATATTAATGACAGTATTATTGTCATTAATAATGACTGAATTTTCATTTTTGTTGAACTGTTCTTTTAAATAATATTGAGTTATGTGTGCTTTGGAAAACACACAAATTATGCATTGTGTTTGAATATGTCTTAATTTGCTATTTGTATGAGTCTGTTGATGACATTTTAAGGCCTCATGCCATTGCATGTCACAGAGGCAAACCAAGCCCACTGGGACACATGTGGCCACAGTAGGAGCACCCCCACCAAGTGTCAATCATTCCTACCCACAGCATCAGCAGCTGACAGAGCCACAGCAGCCAATTATGAGCTGACATTACCCCAATCACCCCAGTCACAGCTGTTTGGTCTGCACAGTCATTAGCAACTTGATTACAGCAAGACACTTTTAACAAAGTTGAAGTTATCTTGTAAAATTGCTTGTTCTGCTCACATTTCAAGATCTCTTGCAGACGTATTTCATTTGTGGTTGAGAAAAGGTAGCAGTTAAAATGAAACTGCACAGACAGTGCATAATATAACAAGAGAATAGGTTCAACTGGCAAGCAAACAAGCAGAATTTTAAATTGATACAATACAGGTTTTACTTTTCAAAAAGGAAACATCTGAACAAATGTGGTTGCTCATTAAATATTTATATAGGCAATACAAATGATTGAAGGATGCTCATTAATTGTCTGATTCCAAACCCATGTTTTTTTTCTTACGTGGTACACAAAAGTTGTTTTTTCGATTACAAGGGGTTTGGGTAAGGGATTAGACTTTATGGTTAGGTTTAGGTTTGGGGTTAAACGTATCGTGATCATCGTAATAATTCGTTTATTTTTATATGGGAGTAAAAGTCATAAGATTTCACCATCCAAAGGAGATTTTAAGCAGAATGTTTTGGTTTGGAACAACACATGGGTAAGTATAGAGTATGATGAAAGAATTTTAATTTTTTGGGTGAATTATCCCTTTAACACACTCATTGAATTATGATCACAAGAGACTATTTACAAGCAAAAAAGCAATTTGGCGAAATAATTTGACAAAAATAAAAACAGTTTCTGCACCAGCTTTATGCAGAGTTCGTTAGGTGGTTTGGTGCAGATATTACGTCAGTCGATTGGTACAAATGACGATTCATTGGAAAAAGCCATGAGATCGCAAGCAAATTTTGTGGCACCTACCAATTTATTAAAAGCTCGATGTTCAGGTAGGAGGAGTCCACAGGTTAAACAGTCCCCTTGGCAGTCACTATGACCCGTGACGCTCAAGCTTAAGAGTAACAGGGTCCAAAATGGGGTCTTCATGTCTTCTTCACAGAACACACACACCAAACTTATACAGAGCAGCCACTGGGTTCACTGAATGAAGGGGAGAGAGAAAGCAGAAGATTCAGAATTCTTTTGGTCATAATTTGTATTATATGATGAACACATGATATCAAACGCAGTGCAGTACAAATGTGTGTTTAACAACTGTATGATTATGTTGCTGTCTCAAGCTCAGTATATCGGAGAAGATGGTGTCTCATATAGCTTCAGAACAAAATGTAGCAAATTTGAAGTGATTCGCAGATAAAATAAGAAAATGCTCCTGACATGAAATATACTAGGCAATGTGGCTGTGCCAGGGATTCTAAATGAGTCATCTTTGATCACATGTTTCAGCCAGCAATCTGCCTTTTGCACCTTGTTAGGCTTTGTCCTGTTCTTTCTCTCATTTTATGACTGTAGTACCATTCACAATGATATTCATCTCTTTGTGCGCATCCAGACCAGTATGACCTGTCACTAATCAGCTCTGGTAACACCTTCTTTGACCCTTCTGTTATCAATCAGCTAAACAAATTCTTGCTAATCCCAGATATTGGGGCCGATAATGACGCATTTTAAAGATAACCCCAGAATTGGGTGCTGTATCCCCTTAAAGCCAGAGACGTGACCATTTGGTGATAAGATCACTTCATGACAATCACAATCAAGACCAAACGTCCGAGACTCAATGTGAATCAAATTCCCATTAGTCACATTAGTCACGACCACATTAGGAGTGAAACGCTCGCACGCACACACACACACACACACACACACACACACACACACACACACACACACACACACACACACACACACACACCCCTCTAAAAGGTTTCTCTTATGAAAGTCAAATAAAATCTTTCATTGAACTTCAGAGTTGTGATGAAAATTGGACAATAAAAGCATTTTCAGTTTGTCATTTGTCTAATGCTCAGTGATCAAAAAGTAATTGTAGCCCCTGATGTGGACATGGGTATCCAGAGCACTCTAAGGAACAAGACTATCAAAAACCAATACACCAAAAAAAGTTTTCCAACCAATTAAATCCCTTGGATCATTAATACAGTTCAATTTGGAGAGTGACTTTTTATGATCATCCCCTGCTAATCTCTTATTAAAAGTGTTTGTCAGAGATAATGGGAATCAAGAAAGCAGCTGGAGGGAAAGTGCAAAATACGAAGGAAAACTAACCATCAAACTCAGCGACTGTAAGTTCTAATACTAATGCTGTGCCTTTGTTGTTTTGTGGATAGATTGAATAATGCAGTTTCTGGGTGATACTTTTGACCACTGCCATTGTGCCCTTTGGGAAGAAACTTAATAGCCTCAATTTAATAAGAGCTGTGCAATGGCTCAGTCACCATTTACTCTGTTAGTCGCAGTCAACATTTACAACATGAAAGTGAATGGTGACTGAAGCTGGCATTCTGCATAACATGTTTTGTGCTCCACATTAAAAAGAAAGTTGTGGGTCTGGAACAACACCATGAGGGTGGGTAAATGATGATTTTAATTTTTGGGTGAAATATCCCTTTAACATAGAATCTTTTATTGGTATCTTAGTTCTATTGTGGTGATCCATTTCCCCTTAGAGGAGATGCTCTGTCTGCAGCCTTTACCCACATGAAGTGACTAATCTAAGGGAATGTGTCTAATCCGATTAGACAAGTCTGCTCGCCTTCTGCAGCCACCTGATTGTATCACCTCCACAGTAAACACCAAACCCCATTTTCATTCTGTCCCCGTACAATGACTGCTTTAGAAGCATCAGTGCAGAAGACTGGACTGAGTCACCACCAGATACCGTGAAATCATGCCTGCTGCTTTTCTTGGACTCAGTTGACTGAAAAATGAAAAATTACAGAACAGAAAGCAATGGCATGGCTTGACTAGAATTAACAACTATAAATGACTTTTGTTCAGAGACAGACTAATATTTTAACTGATATTTTCCCTTTTCAGTTATTGGTTCTCTAATATCCTGTTTGCCATGAGTTAGACATGAGGTTGGACTTACATGGTAGAAGGCAAATTTGTTCTGTATTGTCCTATTTTCGGCCAATTATGTCATAACATGTCAAGAATCAACAAACATGAATTACTTTTGTTTAGAGATAGATCAATATTTTAACTGATATTTGCACTTTTCCACATAATCAGTTCATTAATATCGGTTTTACAGATAAAGATAGACACAAAGTTTGATTACATTGTGGCAGGCAAATTCTACAAATGTTTCACTTCAATCAACAAAAAAATAATTACTTTTCTTTATAGATAGACCAACATTTTTCACTGATGTTTACACTTGGTTCTTTAATATCAGGTTTTCCAAAAAAAGTTAGACATTGACTAAATGAATCCACATAGCAGAAGGCAAATGGTGCAAAGTCTTAGATTCCATAAGAATTAACATTTTAAGTGGCATTTATTAATTAAAAAGCCTTTAAATGTTTATTGCTAATAAAACAGGTTAAATAATAATAATTATTATTATTTTGTTGTTGACTGTGTGCAGTATTAGTTTTGTGAAGCAGGTGGTTCACCATAAGTGATTCATTATTTAGTTATTACTGTCTTAAAGCATTAATAACAATCTGTTATTCATATTTGTTATCAGACTGAGCCTAAAAAAAGTGTTTTATGTGGTAATATCTAAATTATCAGGTTTGATTCAAGTCAAAATGACATTAGGTTACTCTGACAACATTTTTTGTTTTTGGTAATAAGTTAACCTATTTTTACAGTGGATCATTAAATAAAATAAAAATAATTTCCTGACTGATTATTTCTTGACTTTGTTTATAGGAGGAAGGAGGAACAACATATTTTTAATTTCTATTAATATCATCCTATATGCTCCTGAATGTGAATGCACTGTATTTATTACACATAAATTATGTCTCACCTATTTGCTACATCTAGAAATTATTATTTTGCCCTTTGCAATAGTATCATATCAAAATAATCTTGCCTTTTCTCATTGTCATAACCATTTTAGCCGAGGAAAGGAGGGATTCGCATGGTTACTTTAATTGAGAGCACAACAATTGCCGGAGGGCTGCGAGTCTGCAGTCCCACTGCAAATGATCATGGTCTCCCTTCCACACACACTGCCTCTTCACTGGCAAAACCGCAGCAATCATTGCATTTTTCTCCCCGTGGCCATGACAATGAGCGGAGAATTCACCATAAAGACAACGGGGAGGGAGCAAAAAGTTTATATATTTGTTTCTTTTTGAAGGACTATTGGCACAAGATATTTTTGCTTACAGAAAATCCAATAAATGCCAGAGTCACCTTTTAAATCAAAACCAAGGATGAAAGTTACCAATGCATAGGTTTGAGATGGCTTGGCAGAAATAAAATCACAATTTCTTCACATTGTTTGTGATTTCAATGTAAAATCAAAATGGCTCAGACTGAGAAGAAAGATGCACTTGAACAACACTCACAATGAGCTGCAAAGGCGTTGTATAAAATTTCAATGCATGTCATAGTCCACAGTCTCAGAGTGCTTCAACCAAGTAGTATTCAGGACAATGATATGGAAAGCTACAGATGGAAACCATCTAGATATAAATATAGTGTTATAGTCTAAATTTATAGGAACAGTTGAGATAATACCCTTGAGATAAAATCCAATTCACAATTATATATCATTGCAATCAATAACACAACATTATAAATGGCAGCATTGACATTATATAGCTTCAGTTTCAGTGATACTATGCAGCTTGTAATTGTGTTTTTCAATGCAATTAATATTGAATAAGTCGCTCAAGCTTAAACTTCGAGAAATCCACAGAGGGGCTTAATTGAAATAACAGATTTATTTTTGCCTGTGTACAACAGAGTACAACCCTAATTAACAGATGTTTGCAATTATGCATTTAACATTTCTGCTCTAATGGATTTTGGGGTAAAATCAATTTAACACGGCAAAGGTAATTAATCTGATGTAAAATAGCCTCCCTAATGCAGTACGAAGTTGAATGATTACACAAAATTAGAAAAGTAGCATTTATGTTTGAATTCATATCCCATAGAGGATTGTTGAATGAATTCCTTTATGGGATGCATGATCTTCACAAATTGAAAGACTGTAGATTTAGACATAGTGTACATCTTGAATTTATATTAGTCAAAGGTCTAATATATAAGGAACATTATAACAATATCATGTAATTATGACCAGTAATATTGTCACACATGGCAAGAGACCAACTGGTAAAAATAATGGCATATCTGTCCAATGTGAGAAAATAATCATTTTTAGTGTAAGAGAAATTGTTTAAATGTAAAAATATCATTTTTAATTTGACAGAATTTTTAATCCCAATAATTTTGGTACACATTTCTGAAATTCAGTTTTATTCATCAGCAGTTTGCATAATTTATGTATCATCCATATACAGGCAATAATATTGAGATTATCACGCACATATTTTATTCACGTGTTTTTCATTTTTAAATGACTGTCACACTTTTTGTACTGTTAGTATGATGTACACTGGATTAATTGCCACAGTGCTGAAGGTTAATCTTTGTGCTTTTTACATTCATGAAGAATGCATGGATTAAAGGTAATTAAAAAAACTGTGCACCACCCCTGCACTGTAGACAATTTACATTATTACAATTATTTATTTCAGTCTTCTTGATTTTATTATTTAATTGGGTTGTGATTCGAGTAGCATGAATTTGTACTATCAGTGAATGGAGCACTTGTTGCTATATTCTTATAATGTAGTTGATTAAAGAGAGTCTCAGATGGTCGCATTGAATTAAGTTTAGTTTAATTACAGCTGCTGAAAATCACCGCATATCAATGAAATTAGAGGTAATTGTAAATTTTAAATTACTTTGCCTCCTCTTCATTGACTTCAAACCCAGCGCAACCAATCAGGTGTCTGTGATCAAAGTCGAGGCCATGACCGACAATTAGGCAGAATGAACACATTTTTCTAGTACTCTAGAATGTTATACAGGTATGCACACTTATTTTCAAGTGCACTAAAAATTTTGAGGGAGGCCATAACAGTAAACCTCCAAAACAAACATAATCAAACATATTTAATTCTATTCTAATGAAGAACTATCCTTTGAAAAGGGCAATTATTAAATAAGTTGCCAAAAAATAAGTAAAATTAAAACAGTAACACTGAAATGGGTTTCTCCAGAAAAAAACGTTTTGGCTAGACTTTACAAGCAAAAAAAAAAAAAAAAAAAAAGTAATTTCCAAAAATAAAACTTTATAATAAAAAAATTAAAAGTTTTTCCACCAACTTTATGCAGAGTTCATTAGGTGGTTTGGTGCAGATATTACGTCAGTTGATTGGTACAAATTACGATTCATTGGAAAAAGCCATGAGTAATGGAAAACAGATTTATTTAAAAAGCAGCACAAATCATAAAGGTTGTGACTACTGAATGGCAAAACTACAATTGCTTAAACAAAATATACATTTTGCTTAAACAAATATAAATTAACATTATTAGACTAGCTCTCTCACAAAAACACATCTCGTCACAACAGACAAAACAAAAACAAAAAAACCCAGACACAATTCATGTGTAATCAGCATTCTGTCATTGTGAAATTAGATCTAATACAATAATACAAGAAAGGAATAACTATGTCAACTTGTGTTACCTGCAGTCTGTAATAGGGGTTATTCTCAGTCTCTCTCTCTCTCACTTTCAGTCTTGAAGTGTGGAGGTTACGTCCAGTCTTTGGCTTCAAGGTTTGTTCAACTGCTTGCCTGTTCTCTCTCTCTCTCCTCTTATAATGACACACCCCTCCCTCTGGTTCAGCCCCCCCCCCCAGTGTCTGTGGATGGGGCTATACTAAGGAGTGGTATTACGCACAACCTGAACAGTCAAACTACCCTTAGTCAACGCTGACATACAAGACATTACCAACGTCACCTGTTCCCCACCCCAAAAGAAGTGACCTAGGTCCTAGGCAAAAATATGCATGATTAAATTTGTATATCTATCCTTGTAATGGTCCAAGAAATTCATTGGTTTTATCCAATAACATATTGACTGTATGTCCAAACATAGTTCCCATCCCTTAATTGATCAGAAATGTAGCTCCGATAATGTGTGCTTTTAAACAAGCAAAGCACAGACTCGTGAGCACGAGTTGCAAATCCCGAAAAACCGAATTGCAATTTACAGATGAGTAGTGCATACAAGAGACAAACAAAGACTCCCAGATCCAAAAGGAAGTCTCGGTGGACAGTGAGACTTCACAGCCATCACAGAGGAAAGACAGGATTGTAACTGCAGCAATAAGTAGGGAACACTAACTTGTTATTTAGGAAATGCTGAAAAGGTGTGGGGCTCAAATGTCCAATTATGAAAATGCTCCTATTTTTCAAATTGAATACAGTTTGTTTTCATTGCAAATTATATGAGCAGCATAACAATTTGAGGGAAAAGTTGAATTAACAAATTTCAGAAAATTGTGGTATTTGGTATGCTCCCTTTTGCTTTAATGACAGCATGTACTAGGAATTCAAAAGTTGCAAAACCTGATGATCATGTTATCCCAGCATTATTTGAGAAAATTCCAAAAAGCATTTTGTGTGCTTCAATGAAAGCGAGGATAACTTTTGCGTTAACAGGGTCAATCTCACAAATTTACCTATTTTATTAGTGATCTAGAAATAGAGCAGAATCTTAAAGGAATATTGCAGGTTCAAAGCAAGTTATGCTCAATCGACTTTTGTGGCATAATGCTGATTAACACAAAATAAATTTGCCATATCCCTCCTTTAAAAAAAATAAAAAGCGAAAATCTGGGTTACAATGAGGCACATACAGTGGAAGTGAATTCTTCAATTTGTAAATTCAAGGGCTTCATTTGATTTAACTCCAGTGAGCCAAAGCACCGAGCTAAATCAAAACACTGTAATATTGTGTACCAGCAGGTAATTATTTTGTATCACATAATGACTTCAAGTGCCTCAGCATTGGGAGAAGCCTGTTGATTAATAAACTCATTTGGTAAGACCAGCTAATATGGGTCTGGATAGGCCCATGCTTTATGCAACAATAGCTTGCTTTGATCTTCCTAATCATGTCATTAAAGAGACTGTTAAATAACAAGGATTAGATGCAGAAATACATACAAATACTGATCTGTAATTAATCTTCAAATGCACATAGTGATTATAAAAAGCTTGCATTTATGTCACTGAGGAAATGAGTCAATAAGCATCACAATAAATAATGTGATGAGTCCAATATTCAGACTTTGATAACTTGTTTCTAAATCATAAACAACAAAAACAAAAATAGCCCATCACCTGAGTCCCTGTCCCATGCATTTGCATACTGTTCCTTCCAGTAAGCCTGGAATTAGGTATTATACATACAGTTCACAAACAGAAATGCACAGAGAAAACTCATCAGATTATGTGCCACATCATATTACAGCTGTGGCTGAATCACAGAAGCTACACCAACACATGAATGCATTGTGGTGTGTTATTACCTCAGAGTAAAATTGAAGTCAGTTCTCCGCAAAATATGCAATTATGAGTGGGCTTATTCACCTCTGTGACGCAGTATGATTGGAGGCCTCTCTGGTCAATGTTGTTTCATCCCCTTCATCATTTCAGGGCAAAGTTTTATTGTTATATGATGAGGCGATGAAGAGCACCGAGGCATGTCCATGTCCCAGTGGGAGACACTTCCATGTATTATGGGAAGCCCTTGGCAATCCTTTTCAATGATGACTAATAATAGTAGGCTCTTAATTGATTTCTCCAGAATAACCCAAAGACAATACATGAACCATGTGGGTAAGAGAGATCAAATGTTGAAGGATTCAACCTAAAATGTAGTTCTTTTGTTTCAAGCAAAGATACTGAGGGCAAAGAAGAAAACAAGTTCTTCACATATAATGCATTTATGTGATCAGATTTTGGTAAAAGCAACACAAATTGTCTAGTTCTGGTAGATAAGACTAGGGAATGTTGTATAGAGAAACTAAAGAGCTGGAATATATCTCAGCTAACCTCACTGATTGGATGAACAAAGAAAGATTAATTGGTAAATTGTAAGACTTTGGTGCTGCTATAGTTAGCACAGAAGCAAAAAAAGAAAAGAAAAAGACATTTTTAAGAGTATTTTCTGTCATGTGAGAATCTGACAGGCTGCTCAGACAGTGCCGACGTACTCTTGGGTTATCTTGAAGGTTTTTCTTATTTGCATCTGACATTTAGGTAACTTTATGTGAGAATTAAAGGGCCACCCCTTGTGAGCCTTTTTTTATTTTAAATCAAATTTGAAATGTTGGAAAGATTTTGATTATGAGGAGGCGTTACTGGTGCTCTAACTGTGTTCAAATCATTCTGATGGGGAATATAGCTGTTCTTGGTTGTCACTTTTGAAGTGAGGGGGTGGGTTATGGCCCCTAACCACATCCTCCAAAGTTTTAGCAATAAATGCATTGAGTTAATATGCATTATTAAAACAAATTGTATACCCTTTCTTACAGTGGCGAATTCTCAGGGCCAGCAAAACCTTCTCTGCTGACCTAACTGCCAAATTAATAAATATTTTCAATCACCTTTTTTCCTATGTATTTTTAATCACTTTCCACTCTTAATTGATCTAAAAAAACAAATAGAGAAAAACTAAAATTTTATCCAGTCAGAATGTATTCCTTGATGCTTACACGCGAAGCTTGACAACTGTTTCACAAATCACATGCCCAAACCCAAGCTCGTTAGCCGAAGCAGCACGTGATTTTGAGCTCCACCCCCTCAGGCCTTTCCACAGAATCCCTCAACATGGGCAACTAAAATTAGATTTTCAGATTCATCAGCCAATCAGATTTATTTATTTGTTCTTGGTGGGTGTGATCTTTAGGATATGTCCTGGTCGAGGCCTTCTAGCTAGCCTTGAGTGACACAATCACGTTTAAGGGATGCAATTTCAAAGCAAAGAGCGCGAGATCTTGCTGACGAGTCGACTGTCATCATTGCCTTTATCGCCATTTAGAAAGTGATCCTTATGGATTTATAAACCAGAGAGGTGGACTGATTTTCACTTCAGGCAAATTGTTAAGTGCTTTTTGCATTGTTATATCAACAACAGGAGTTTTCTAAGTGTAAATAAAGATGCTTGAGCATTCAGTGTCAGATTAAGTTTTGAAAAGTAGTGCTGCATTACATCAGATTGTACAGATTTTACAACTTCCTACAAGGAAAAGTGCAATGGAATGCATCTTGAAGTCAGAATTACAACTTGAAGGGCCATGCAGAAATTCTCAACTTTGATTTCACCGAGATGCGGGTGCATGATGTCACACAAACATGTCGACACTTAGGGAGATAAACAAAGTAAGTGATAAAAGTTCACTTTATTAAGTAAAAATTATATTAAAGCTTGTTTAACAATTGCAGAAACAGGTGTATAAAACATTATAATCTCTTTTGATAATTGCACCTGGAGCGCAAATGCTACCGCTGCAGCATTGTTTATCAGTTGGGTTGCTAGGAGACATCTCTAATGAGAGTCAAACCCCTGCTAAGATAATGGGAGCATTGCAGTATCCGAATATCAGGGAATGCATTTATGGTCGGAAATATCAAGTAGAAATATCCTACATCCAACTTGAATGGAACGCAGCACAACCGTGTACCCTGATGAAACAAAATTTATTGCAAGCAACTGTGTTTTCTTAATGGCATGAATCACACTGAAGGCCTAGACTTTTAACGTATGGCCCACCACTGCTTTCTTATATGTTGTAATTAGAACTTACCTGACCCCTGACTTGTAAAAAAAATAAATATTTTTTTATGTTAAAAATATATTTATTTTTCTCTTTTCAATTGTTTGTCTCGTTTATCTTATTTATGTATACATTTTGGTTGGTTTATACATATTTGTTTTTCTTCCTTCACCTGGCCTTGTCTTTATGACTCAGTGATTGTATTCATATATTGTTTGATTTTATTGAACATTTATATAGAAAAAAAAGTTTTAGACTTTTTGGATGTTCCTTTACGCAAATTTTTCAATTTATATCAATCTTAAATTAGTGATCTGGAACGATTTCACCATGGCACAATCTGACCAGCTTCAATACAGGACAAATCACATACCGTATTGATTAAATGCAGGACGCATAATTTTATCTTTAAATATGGGACGATCTCGTATTTTACAGGATGGGTGGTAACCCTACTGGTTCTAAATGAGCGTTTGACAATGGTTGTGTTCGGCCAAACTGAATGCGTTTTTACATTATGTGAACGCAAGAGTTTTGAAATGAGCATTTCAAAGCCAACTTTCTTTTTACCTGCCAGGACATCTAAAAAAACAGCTGGAGGGAGCAAAGATTAAAAAAATGACATCCGTCTAGCGCATTAGTGATGGACCGTTCATGAATGATTAGTTTATTTTGAATAGATCTTTTATGTGACTCAGAACGAGTAGTCTCAGAGAGTGATTCGATAATTTTGTGTTGGCCACGCATGTACATTGCGCAACCTCCATACTTTTGTTACGTGAAAACCGCATAGGTGCTGTACAGGAAACAGAAATGACTAGTTCACCTCTCTACTCTTTTGGCCCGAGTCGTTCGTTCTTTTGTCACGTGATAGCCGTATCCGCTATGCACTGCTCACACAGGAAACAGAATTGATTAGTTCACCTCCCGATTCATCTGATCTTAGTTGTTCGTTCTTTTGTCACGTGATAGCCGTATCCGCTATGCACTGCTCACACAGGAAACAGAATTGAATAGTTCACCTCTCGAGTCTTTTTGTTCGAGCCATTCGTTCATTTGTCACATGACAGCCATAAAGGCTATGCATTGCTCACACAGGAAACATAAATGATTAGTTCACCTGAGTCATTTGCTCTTTTGTCACGTGACAGCCATATAGGCTATGCATTGCTCACACAGGAAACATAAGTTCACATCTCAAGTCTTTTGTTCGGAGTTGTTCATCTTTTGTCACGTGACAGCCGTATAGGCTATGCATTGCTCACACAAGAAACATAAATGATTAGTTCATCTCTGGAGTCATCTGATCCGAGTCGTTATATCTTTTGTCACGCGTTTACACTATGCACATACAGCTGTCACGTGACAAAAGAACGAACGACAAGTAGATTCCAGAGGTGAACTAATTTGCCTGTTTCTCATAATTTGTCTTTGGCATTATCAATTTTTCCTTATTGGGACTATAATCAAAGTTTGCATAAGTAGACGTGTTGGTGGGGATTTGGCTATTGAAAATTTAACATTTTAATTTAATTCTGCTTAAATGAACAAAATGACTTGAATAAAGATTCGTTCATTTTGCTGAATGAGACTCAAAGATGCTAGTCAGTAAAATGATCCGATCTTCCCATCACTATAGCACATGTTTACATCAAACAAGAGAGAAAAAAATAGAAAAAGAGCACAGACAGAACGGTCCCTAAAATATGGACTAAAAACTCACGCTTTGTGCCTCCACTTTACAGAGCCTGTTTATCACTTATTACCGACGTTTCTTCCAATAATTTTCTTATATTTTTTTTTTCCTTTTCTTCATAGTTTGAGACCAACAATTCTCTTTACAATGACACGTAACGTAACGCAGATGAGCGAGTCTTACTGGTCACTTTTGAGTAGATGTTGGCGTTCTCGTATCTTATTGGTGAACTCTGTCGCCTGAAGCGTCATCTGACCAATAGAAACGCAGAACAGCACCAGAAGCGGGAAGATCTAAAAAGCCCAGAAGTGTTACTAAGGAAATGCTGTTTACATTTGACTTGCGTTATGAGTTTTTAGAGCGCACGTTATAATAATTTATGCGAGGAAAGAAATAAAAACGCGTTTGAATTACGAGATTATACCGGCGTGCCGCGATTTTATGGGTAAATGTCTTTTCTTTTTTCTTTTTAGATTATTGGCAAAAAAACAAACAGCTACAGGAGTAGGAATCCTAAAGTAGTTTGACAGTAATTCGATCCGACTGTTTACATAAGAGAAGATTAATATCCATATACTAACTAAACCAAATCATGGAACTGTTCTATAAAACCTAAAAACGCTGTAAATTTTACAGACTTGCATAGCCTGATTGTACAGTTGCAATTGTTGTGTCCAAATAAGGTCTCCGAAAGCTCTCAGCAGCCAAAAACATTTAGCAACAATGGGTTGTGGTGTTTTTATTTAAAGGAATATTCCGGGTTCAAGACAAGTTAAGCTCAATCGACAGCATTTGTGGCAAAATGTTGATTACCACAAACATTTATTTAATCTCATCTCCCCTTTTCTTTAAAAAACATCGAGGTTACAGTGAGGCACTTACAGCAGAAGTGAACAGGGACAATTCAAGTGAATGTGGCCTATTTCTGGAGAGTTTAAACATTGAAACGCGAAGCTTTAATGTGATAAAAGCACTTGTATGAATTATTCTGTTAAAATTTGTGGATTATCTGAGCTGTAAATCACTTTTACAATAATTTAAGGATTTGTTGACATTACATCATCATGGTAATGAGGTTGCAAAATTTGCTATAACTGCACAGAAAGGTTAGTAAGCAATTTTATCAAAATAAAATCATGTTTACACCCATATCCTTTATGTCTTGTTGCTATACTTTTGAAAAAAAAGAGTATTTTAATGTTAAAAAATTTGCCCCCATTCACTTCTATTGTAAGTGCCTTACCGTAACCTCGATTTTACCTTTTTTTTTTTTTTAAAGGAGTGACGGACGAGTCAAAATACATTTTCGTCTTAACCAACATTATGCCACAAACGCTGTCGACTGAGCTCAATACATATTGAACCCAGAATATTCCTTTAAACCTTAGATGGTACAATAAACTTTAAAATATATTTTCGTGTTCGGTTTGATTAGATTTTTCTATTATTATTATTACATATTGCTTTGAATGTTGATGTGCATTTTTGTGATTATATTAAATGTTTTTAACATCTCAACAGAACAACTGAACCAGTAAATTTCCCATTTGATGCAGAGGACAAAGAAGGCTGCTAAAATGGATTATATCTACACTTTGCAGCAAGAGGTGGGACGGGGCAGCTACGGAGTGGTATTCAAGGGACGTGTGTCGGAGACAGGCTGGTGGGGCGAGAGGGGTGAAACAGTGGCCATTAAACGTCTACCATGTTGTAGCCCTGAAAGTATAGAGCTATACCTGCAGGAACTCTGGGCTATGAGAATAACTGCACGAAACCACCCCAATGTCATTGCTCTATACAATTGCCACTTACAGACAGGGCCGAGGACACTTCAGCCCCTGAGATCAGGGAGGCTGCCTTTAGACCTGGTAGAAAGTGCTCTCAAAGGGAGAGTGGTGGACAAAGACTCAAAAAGTAAAACGAGAAATTCGTCCAGGTCAAAGAGGAGACTGGTGTGCACAGAGGAGATCAACAGGTGCTGCTTTGCCCTTTGGTTGGTGATGGAGTACTGTGAGGGAGGGGATTTGAACCAGTACATTCTGTCCAGGCTGCCAGATGCCGAGTGTAACCACATGGTAGTTCAGCAGCTCAGCAGTGCCATTGCTTTCCTGCACAGGCATGGAATAGTGCACCGTGATATTAAGCCTGATAATGTTCTTGTCTGTCTTACGAAAACAGGACCAGTCATCAAGGTATTTTCAGAGAAAGGATACAAAAGAATTTTCACATATATTTCAACCCTTTACTACAGTGTTAAACATGCTTCTACTACAAACAATGTTGGTTAGAATGCCTGTTACTTAAGGGGAATTTTAGTCATACCAAGAGCAGTTTTCATGGCATGGATTTGCACTTTTACAAGCTTTCATTTTGCTTTTGAAATATCTTATACAACTTAAGTCACATTGTCTTTTTTCCTATTCTCTTTTATTGAATTTTTATTAGAAGGCATGAAAATTGTTCCAGTGTTCTAGTAATGACTTGGCTCCGATAAATAACATCAGAAGCTCTGCAAAAGTACTTTTGAACATGGTAGCTTATGCACACGGTCATCCATACATGTGAAATTGGTTGAGTACACAATTGTTGGTTGATTGCACTTAATATTAAAAATAAATAACTTAATTGCATTTTATGGTACATAGGCTATATTAGTTATTATTGACCAGAATAACAGAATAAGCCTACAGTATCAAATATTAAAACATTTGTTTTAAAAATGTAAATGCAGGAAAACCTCTGCAAAGGCTTTGGTAGCCCTGCAACGAAAACACTATTAACAGTTTAGCTTGAAGGAAGATTTACAAGACCTTTTTTTCATGTAAGTTTATGATTTAATACATCTAGATTATTGCTCTGTGCTCTGAAAAAAAAAAAAAAAAAAAAAAGATCTAGTAAAACAATAACCTTACAGATAAAAAAAATAGGATTGGGTTAAATTATTGTTTCTAAACATATCAGTGCATGTACAGACAACAAATGCGCTGTTTCAAAGAGACAGATAATTTAGGCGCTAAATATCTGTAAAATATAAGGCATAACACAATGCTTTATTTACAATCATATATAGAGTTGTATATAACATGTATACAATTACACATCTCAGGCTTCATCAGTAAAGAAGAATAGCCAAATGTTGCAAAGTTAGCTTTTTTTAGATTTGTCACCAAGTTAATGTTAATAATCTTGGAACCATCAATAAGAATGGGCTGGAAATGATAAAAAACATTTTTCTAAATTAAAATATATATTTTGTCATCTTGTGGCCATTAAAAAAATATTGGCAGAGCAAGTACAAATGTACAAAAACACTGGCCTGACCAAGTCTAAAAAAAAAAAAATAATTTTTGTTAAGCCCTGTAAATACAATTCTTTTAAAAGTTCTAATGAGTTATGGTCCTGATCTGCAAGAATTTTCTGCAACATTATTATCTCCTCCCAATGTATTGCAGGTGGCAGACTTTGGCCTTAGCAAGATGGTGGACAATCCTACGGATGGTGTGCAAAGTAGATTGGCTCTTTCCTCTACCTGTGGATCAGACTTCTACATGGCTCCAGAAGTGTGGGCAGGCCGTAGTTATACAGCACAGGCTGACATCTTCTCTCTTGGTGTGCTTTTTTGGGCCGTACTGGAGAGAATCACTTTCCTGGAGGATGGCAGCAATCAAGAACAACTGGGTGAGTCAAGAAAAAATTATTTAATTTATTTGGCATTACCCCATTAATGTGTTTTAATGTCTTGCAGTCTTAGTATTCCATCTAATCAATTTGGATCTATGATGCTTTTCATTTTATGATTTAAAAGAAACAGAACGTATGCAATAGGATAATGCAGAATGAACTTGTGATGGCTGATTAAAAACCACCATCCTGTGGTTGTCAGAGCAACATCATACAGCCCAGGAATAGAAATTGTCACTTTTGGGAGCCTCATTTCACTAGCATTGGCAGGCAGGTGGCTATTTCTGTTGCTCTTGTCCAACTAGTTTGACCACTTAAGATCTGCGAAAATTAACTTAATGTGTAATACCTGAGACAATCTAAAGTGGTGTGAGGATGCAGGCTTTGGATGGAGTGCATAAGCCATTGAGGCTGTTCTCCGTAATTACTCTTACCAGTCAAGTGTGTGCACTGCTACCAAGCAAACAAAAAAGGTCAAATGTCTCAACCTATTTATATAAGGGCAATTAACAGCTTTTCATTCATTAACCTTGCTGTATGGTGGGTGTGCTTTGCACTTTTGTGAATAATAATGAATATGCATTCAGTGTCACAACAGTGTGCATTTCCTAGACAGTGAAATGCCTTGAAAAAAATCTGCAGTACTGGTTTTGCTGCCACTTAAATTCATTTGCATTTAAATTAAAAGCATTTGGGAGATCAAAGCACTTCACAAAGGGAACAAGTGAAGGACCTGTTTCACTTGTAAAATGCTTGAAAATTAATTATGCATAAGGTTTGTTTTCTATTTATGAATCTACCATGTTTTTATAGGTGCGTATGTAATGCGTGGCCGCTGGCTCACTCCGTTAGGTGAGGCGCTGTGTCAGAATCCAGACCTGCAGTTGATCATCCCTTTGAGAGCGCGACGTGCTCTGCCACTGCCGCCATCTCCCACCCTGTGTGCCCTACTGCTGGACATGCTAGCTTCTGACCCTGATATTAGGCCCACCGCAGACCAACTAGAGAACAGAGTCCACCATGCCATACAGCTGCACTGATCTCTGAGCAGCATACTAGTTCAAGGGATTCAACCACACTTTCTTTTTTATACTTAAAGCTGATAAAAATTGTAAACATTCTTTGTATCCTATCCTAATATGCCGAGTTAACGTATGTAAGCTATTTGTATGTTGCTTTCACCTAAAAGTGTAAACAACGTGGCTCTATTAAATCATTCTTCTGTTTATTTATGTGGCCTGTTTAGCCTGACTGGATGTTTTCTAGAATCTGTTTGAAAACTGATTTATTTTTAGCAATTCTGTATGGTAGTTGAAGAAATTACACATTTTAGCTTTAAAGTTATATACAGACATAAAAAAAAGAGATTTGAGTGTTTAGTGTTGTGCATCTGTTACCAAATGATGATATATGAATATAATGAACATGTCGACACAATTAGTATAGGCAAATTGATTTTTAAACCTAGGGCATGGTTCTTTTTTCCGCCTGCCGTTATGTTTTGCGCATAGTCGAGATTCAATCCCTCTAGCCTTTCAAAATATACTCTTTTTGACTTGCACATATGGATACATCCCAACGACTGCTTTGTGATCCTCCATCTGCTGCAGAGGAGTCTTTGCTGTATTTTGTGATGTTTTCACTTTTGTTTTACATATTTATTGGAGAGATGCTTGAGGAACCATACAGATTAAAGAATAATACAGCACAGTAGTGTAAAGAACATGTTTTCTAAACCCAAACGTGCAGTTGAAAGTGTGTAGTATGCAGAAGTATGATGAAGTTGTTTGTTGCAACACAGCCTTTTTATGCTTATAAGGATAGCAGTTTTAGGCGTCATAATCGGCTTAAGTCGTGCTGACAGTCACAGCATGAAACGAAATGGAGAATTCAGGATGGTCACACCACAAATCGACACCTAATAGCAACGGTTTAATAAGAGTCAAAATGACTAATTTTTGAAGTTTCACAGCTAGTGGGGCATGTCCTTCAAAAGACTGCCATGTGTAGCTGTGAAATAACACTCATATCAATCATTCAGATCGTCTGTGTTCCACTGACAGGACTGTCTCAGTTTCTAACACTTTAGTGGGCAGGTGACTTTTGTTGGGTTTGCTTGCACAAGGCAGGAAGTCAAATGGCCTTCTGGTTGGAGAAAGTACTCCCATCATTTACAGGAAATTAAAGTCTCCCTTTGTGATGGATATCGGTGATATCTACCAAAATCTGAACATTATTTCTTACTAGAGAGTGAGAAAAAAAAACTTCAAAATGTTATTATTGTTAAAAACTAAAAAAATATTTTAAAAATCTAAACTAAAATACATTGAATCATGACTACTAAAATAAAATAAAGATGACCACAAAATAATTTGTCGATGCACAGTATTTGATACAATTTGAAACCTCGCCATCATTAAACATGAAAATGTCACAACATGGTCAACGTTATTGGATGATTCTTTATGATCATTTAAAATTGAAATGATACCTGCTTAAACATGAACTTTGTCAACCCTAAATACTAAACTTGACAAAAATAGGGATGCACCTACGTTCTGGCCACAGATATTTATACACCATTTTCAGAATCAGAATGAGCTTTATTGCCAAGTGTGCTCCTTACAGCTAGACAGAATATAAAACAAGGTAAGAGTGTGTGTGTGTATATATATATATATATATATATATATATATATATATATATATATATATATATATATATATATATATGTATGTGTGTATGTGTGTGTGTGTGTGTAAAAAGAAATAGGACATATAACATAGAATGACGTATGTACATGTGCAAGTGGTTAAATATGAGTGAATTTGAATATGTACATAACATACTTATACATTATTGCATTATGGGATAATTACACATTAACCAAATATAATCTGATATGCCAGTCATAAACATGAAAAAAAAAGGATACCCCGCTGATGTGAAAAAATATTGTTTTATTATAATTACGGAAATGTGTTGCTCTGTATAGCTTTTTTTCTGGGTGTAATATAAAGAAACATGGTAAAACTTTACAATAAGTTTACATTTGTTAACACAAGTTAATGCCCTAGGTATCACAAACAAACAATGAACAATATATAATTTTACAGAATTTATTAATCTGTTAATGTTAGTTAATAAAAATACAATTGTTCATTGTTAGTTCGTAGAGCCTTAACTAATGTTAACATACAACTTATGATTTTATGTGAATGAATTAGTATATGTTGAAATTAACATTACCCAAGTATTGTTTATTGTTAGTTCATGTTATTATTATTATTTATCCCTTTTTCTCCTAATATGGAAATGCACATTTCCCACTACTAAGTAGGTCCTCATGGTGGCACAGTTACTCACCTCAATCTGGGTGGCGGAGGACAAGTCTCAGTTGTCTCCGCTTCTGAGACAGTCAATCTGCACATCTTGTCACGTGGCTCATTGTGCATGACACCGATGAGACTCCCAGCATGTGGAGGCTCATGCTACTCTCCGTGATCAACGCACAACTTACCACGCACCCCATTGAGAGCGAGAACCCCTTATCACGACCACAAGGAGGTTACCCCATGTGACTCTACCCTCCCTAGCAACCGGGCCAATATGGTTGCTTAGGAAACATGGCTGGAGTCACTCAGTACGCCCTGGATTTCAACTCACGACTCCAGGGGTGGTAGTCAGTATCAATACTCGCTGAGCTACACAAGCCCCCATGTTATCTAATGTTAACAAATAGAACATTATTGTAAAATGTAACCAGAAATACCTGCCAAAATAAATGAAATCCAAGTATTATGTTAAAATAGCCATAGGCAATTTGTTCTAAACTAAACTAAACTAAAATGAATAAAACAAAAACACTCAATTTTAAATAATATATTAAGAAAAAGTACAAAATTCTAAAATATAAAAACCCTGGTAAATCATCCACTAACTGCAGGCCACAAAGCTTGAGCAAAATACTTTTTAGGATTTTCTGTGATCAGTCCAAATAGTAGTTATCTGCAGTTTGCAACTGAAGACCAATAATAATGCCAAAGATAAATAATGACTTTCAAGTGTGCAAAAGGGTCAAGTGAGAGTTTTGAAACCTTACGGCCTCCATCTGCAATAATTTAAAGCATCTGAGCGCCTACTAAGTGGATCTCATCTGTGACATTTCCTTCTCTACAGCCACTTTGCCCTTTTCCACACGCTTCACTGGTTTGCAAATGAAACATTGCGATGGCTCACCTCGACCTCTGAGAGAAATATGCACATTATCTAAACACAGCACTCAGTCTTTCTCTGAGGTCATCATCTCAGGTACCTCCGTATTCATTCTGCATTGGAAAGACTTCACATGTGAGGAATAATGACTAAACTACATCATAATGACCCAATCCAGTATGGGACTGACTTAAAAATGACAGATACAAAATTGAAAATTCTCATCATTTAATCACCCATATGACTTTCTTTCTTACATGGAACACAAAAGTAGTTGTTACAATTTCACTTTTCATCTTTTATCCATATAATGAAAGCAAATGGTGACTGAAGATAACATTCTGCCTTACCTCTTCAGTGGAGAAGATTGGTGTGTAGAATGACCCTATTGACACAGTTTATTGCCAATCCTTGAGATTAGCATAACATTAAAGTCACAAGAAAGGGTCTGTGCTGGGAAATTACGAGAGCAACTATTGTTAAATCATCATTTTATTGTGGGGCAGGAGGCAAAACAACATCTACCTGATGTAGTGGAACATTGTACCATTTATTGAAAGCCATTTCTCTGACGATAAATCTCTTACGGCAGTGATCTAACTGAGCTCATCTGAGCTTAGCTTTAAAGGGTGGTAGTCATCATTCGACTGACACCTTGACCCACAGGCAGAGATAGCGATATAATCGGGTATTGCGATGTCAAATGAAGCAGTAAAAACCCATCAGCAGAGATATCATGAGGTCTCCCGCGGAGGAGAGCGCTCGCCATGCTGGACGACATTTCTCAGAAATTGGTGGTGTGGTGACACACACTAAAATGCAAGAGAGAAGTTATAAAGAAAAATGAAGTGAAGAGCAACTTTTCATTCTGTCAAAAATAGAAGCTGTTGAATTTCAATCATTTTGGCGACCGTTTTTCATACCAAAGCCGGACAGGAGACCATTGTGAATGATTTTTTTACCCATTAATGCATTTGAATGTTCTATGATGACTATTATGTCTATTCAGCTCCATCCAAATCTACTGCCTGTATGCCAAAATCTGATTTATATCAATGTACAATCATTTCAGAACAACTGAAATCCCAGATAAATATCTTTTATTAACAATACAAAATGGACCAGATGAACACATTTCATGCAAAGCCAGAAAAACATAAATCTGCAATTAATGCATCTTTAAAATGAGTTGAATTGAACAGGAAAAATATGGATTAATCAAAATGTGTCAAGCAATTGGCATATTAAATCATTTCTCTCCCCCAAATCCACATGAATAAATGTGTGCTTTCATAACTGCTGATAACAGAGCCTCTGCGTTTTTTCCAAGTATGCCCAATGTTGTCAGTAGTAACAAAAATGTGACAAAAATATGTTGAGTCTAATCCTAGAAAAGTCAAATGTATGAGCAAGTATACTGGAGAGGGGACTGTGTAAACAGAGAGCTAAGGCCAAAGGAGAATGATGTACCTTTCTAACAAGCACTGATACTTGCATTATGGTCTTCATATCAAAACAGAACAGAATACATTCTTTGACTGGCATGTAAATGTACAGTTCTGTTTGCCTTGTGCCGACCACACAACCTGCAGTCCTCATCACCAGTCTGATTATAAGTGTGGTGTAAATTTCTTCTTTAAGTCAGTGTCACTCCATGTCACTCCATGTCCAAATAACAAGCAATTACCAAAAAGTACCATGGTAGAGTTCCCGCAGATCCTTAAAAAGTCTTAAATTCAGTTTTCCAAAAATTAAAAAGTCATAAAACTCATAAGTATCTTAAATGATGCAACACAAGTCTTACATTTTATTTAAAGAGGTAAATTTGGGGGCGGAAAGACAGGAATCGTGTAATGGCCTAATGTGATTATAAAACTTCAAAGGAATATGATTTAATTAAATAAATGCATGCGTCTCTCAGAGTGAAAACGTGGCACTGTTTTATTTTCTCCAAGCACACAGGGGGCTTGTGAGCGTTTTCAGCTGTTGCGGAGCAGTTCACAATCATTGAGCCATATCGAAAATTTAAGACAAGCAAACACTAAAGATCAACTGTGTTGATGATGATGTTGATGATGATGATATAGTGTTGAGGAAATTTGACAATGTTTACTTTTAATTGTTTATTGTAAAATGTAGATTATTTTAGGAGTGCACATTTTATAACCCTTATTTGTTTGAATGAGTAGCTGGAAGCAGTGAAGCACAAACAATGCAAAATAAGAGTCCCTGGTGTATTTCAATGTTACAGTGCCTTTAAAATGCAAAGTTTCATGCTATGAATCAAACCCCCCATGTCTTGAGTATTTTAAACTTGCATATAGCCATGTTGAATGAGTCTGTTGGTATGAGAATATGATATTATTTTTATTTGTTCAGGTCTTGAAAAAGGTCTTAAAAATCCTTACGTTTGATTTAAAAAACTCTGCATTAACCCTGCATGGTATTACTAGGCTATATAGCTAAATATATAGCTCAACCTAATATATATATATATATATATAATTTTAATATATAAAAAGCTTGATATTAAGAGACAACTTTAAGTCAGTCATTAGTAGGTTAATTTTCTCAAAATCTGTAAATTTTCTCTCTCTGTGGCACTTTTAATTCCTTTGTTTTGAGCAGCCCCTCCAACACAACATAACAACATTTTCTCAACTGATGGCGTAATCGGGGGGGTGAAACTATCTGTTTGTTTGATCAACAGCAGACAGAGCATATTCAAAAAGCTGTTTAAAAACAATGTTTATTTTTGTAATTCCATTGGGTGGCACAGAAATTACACACTTTAGCTATAAGTCAGAGATGGAGGGAAAGCTAATCTAATCTTATAACACTAGTCAATGTGTTCAAGAATGTTAATGGCCAAATAAATGTGCAATAAAATCATCATAATAATTTTGAAGCTGCATAACTTTACATTGGCAGCTAAATCATGGTGAATAAGTAGTAAATATACATTATATCGCCCGGGTATTAAAATTCATCACTTTGCCATGATACCGCCACAGTACGATGTAATAATTAATTTGTACATATTCACTTGAAATAAACACAAGACCAACGTGCAAACTCATGTATTTGTTGCTACTGTTGTTCCAAGTAAAAAACTATCACACACACTTTTGCAATAGTGTGTAAGAGCCAGAATAATATGAATGCAGATTTTCATTTATTTTCCAATTGCGGTTATCTCTATACTGCAGTTGATTTGGGGAGGCGCACGTCAACATTTTTTATTCATTCTTTGTGAGCGAGAGAGAGAAGAATCAACAAAATGGATGAGCTTTTTTCCATTAGTGTTGAAAATATTTGTGATACCTGAGATAACAGCCAGTTTGCCTGAGCCATGCTCATCTCTGGCTATCCTCTCAGCCTCTTCCATCAACATCATCCCAAAACACTGCACATGCACACGAAAAGAGAGTGAAAGAGCATGCAAGCAGGCGAGAAATGTAATATATTTAAATTGCATGTTCTCTGTAGAAAATAATATAATCTATAAAATAATCTAGTTTAAAACATCACTTACAACTAATGATATTAGATCATTTTGTTAGATCATTAATTCAACTTTTTTTGACAAATAAAGGTGCCTTCTTTCAGACATTAGAGCTGAAGTACTCAACAGGCAAGTGAAATTAGTATTTGCTGCTTGATGATTTTTCAGCATCTTGCACCATGAGCATTACATTTTGAAAATGGCATGTCAAGTTAAAATATAGATGAAGTCAGAAGTTTACATACACTTAAAATTTATTTTTTAACCACTTCACAGATTTAATATTAGCAAACTATAGATTTGGCATGTTCTTTGTGCATGAAACAAGTAATTTTTCCAACAATTGTTTATAGACAGATTTTCACTATCACAATTCCTGTGGGTCAGAAGTTAAAGTTAACTGTGACTTTAAGCAGTTATAAAATTCCAGAAAATTATGTCAAGCCATCAGACAATTAGCTTCTGATAGGACGTATACTGAATTGGAGGGATACCTGTAGATTTATTTTAAGGCCTACCTTCAAACTCAGTGCCTCTTTGCATGATATCATGGGAAAATCAAAAGGTATCAGCCAAGACCTCAGACAAAAAATTGTGGACCTCCACAAGTCTAGTTTATCCTTGGGAGCAATTTCCAAACACCTGAAGGTACCACGTCTGTACAAACAATAGTATGCATGTATAAACATCATGGGACGCAGCCATCATACCGCTCAGGAAGGAGATGCATCCTGTCTCATATAGATGAACATAGTTTGGTGCGAAAAGTACAAATCAATCCCAGAACAACAGCAAAGAATCTTGTGAAGATGCTGGAGGAAACAGGTAGACAAGTATCTATATCCACAGTAAAGAGAGTCCTATATCGACATATCCTGAAAGGATGCTCAGCAAGGAAGAAGCCACTGCTCCAAAACCACCATACAAAAGCCAGACTGCAGATTGCAAGTACACATGGGACAAAGATCTTACTTTTTGAAGAAATGTCCTCTGGTCTTATGAAACAAAAATGTAACCTTTGTTATGTTTGGAGGAAAAAGGGTGAGGCTTGCAAGCCGAAGAACACCATCTCAACCGTGAATGGGGGTGGCAGCATCATGTTGTGGGGGTGCTTTGCTGCAGGAGGGACTGGTACTTCACAAAATAAATTATGTAGATATATTGAAGCAAAATCTCAAGACATCATTCGGGAAGTTAAAGCTCGGTCGCAAATTGGTCTTCCAAATGGACAATGACCCAAGCATACCTCCAAAGTAGTGGCAAAATGGCTTAAGGACAACAAAGTCAAGGTATTAGAGTGGCCATCACAAAGTCCTGACCTCAGTCTGATAGAAAATTTGTGGGCAGAACTGAAAAAGCATGTGCGAGCAAGGAGGCCTTCAAACCTGACTCAGTTACACCGGTTCTTTCTGGAGGAATGGGCCAAAAATCAAGAAACTTTGTGGAAGGCTTCCCAAAATGTTTGACTCAAGTTAAACAATTTAAAGGCAATGCTACCAAATACTAACAAAGTATATGTAAACATCTGACCCACTGGGAATGTGATGAAACAAATAAAAGCTGAAATAAATCATTCTCTCTACTATTATTCTGACATTTAACATTCTTAAAATGAAGTAGTGATTCTTACTGACCTAAGACAGGGAATGTTTTCTATAATTAAATGTCAGGAATTGTGATAAACTGAGTTTAGATGTATTTGGCTAAGGTGTATGTAAACTTCTAACTTAAACTGTAGTTCTTTAAAAAAAACGCAACTCATAAAAACACACCAAGACCACTACAATATGTTTCTCTTGTGTTGCGTGCCATCTACCCATTTTTGAAAGGAAGACTGCATCCTGTGTGAACGCCTTGTAATCCTCACCACAATAAAAGTTAAATGATGCCATTGGACTACAAGGTATAGACAAAAATGACATAACCAATTACAAAATTAAAAGGGAGGCTTTTTTTTGACACATTTGTTTATAGTTGTTACTGAATTTCTATTGGTGTGAAAAGATTTAAAGTTGACAAAATAGTAAAGTCACACAATTATTGTATTTTCATGATTGATCATTGTTGTCACTTCCTAGCACTCTTGTACTCATGCTCTTCCCTTTACCTGGTGCTGGAACTTGCTAGGATCCTGGCTGCTGACGGGTACAACACTTCCATATACATGCAGCTATCTAACATTGTGTGGCGGAGCACAACTACACACTGCCCATTTAAGGATCCACCACCACTACCTAAAATGTTTGCTCATTAGATTGCCAGGTGACCTCAATAAAGGAAACCGTGAAGAACAGGAGAACAGACGGTCGTTCACGAAAAAGAGAAAGAAGAGAGATTTGAGACTGGTTTGAGGTGAAGTTGAGGTGTGCTAAGGCTGTGTAAGGAGAAAGAAAGTTTGCTGCTTTGTACGGGGATGTGGATAAGGAATGTGATTGGAGAGAGGAAGAAACAACAAAGGGACTAATTTTACAGTGCTCATCACAAGAGAGTGAGGCCTGATATCATAGCCGTTCATTGAATAAAAGTGGGGTGGCATGAGTTCTTAGGATCTGCAACTGCCGAAGAGCTCCATGGTCAAGGTATGATGGAAAATCACTGAGGTAATTGCAAACTCTCCGTGAACCAGCGTGCACTATTCACAAACTCTCCCACTGCCTGAACTCTCTATTATACATTCACACACACACACACACACACATACATTATATATATATATATATATATATATATATATATATATATATATATATACACACACACACACACACACATTTAGTACAGGGGCCGCCACTGTTACAAATGGATACCCCACCTTTTAACTCTAGCCAGAAGGACTGTGGTGAGCAGCGGCGAAGACGCAGGAGACCAGTTAGAATGTCCTGTTCAGGGTCCTCATAAGACAGAAAGGTCTCCCAGCCCCCAGTAGCCACATAGTATCTGTGGATCAACTCCACCTATGTGAAGCATAGAAACTGTATGTTAGTGCCCAGAGGCCTTTCTGTTAATAACTGTACATCCTTTACAAACAATCTTCTGCTGACCATTGACACAGAGTTAATTACCTGGTATGGTCAAACTTTGTGATGAATATCTTTTATACCAACTTCTCTGGTTCTTATATCCCTGTGTATTTATGATATGATCGCTGCCAAAGGCGCTTCGACATAACAAAATGTGAAAAAATTAAAGGGTCTGAATACTTTCTGAATGCACTGTGTGTATATATATATATATACATATATATATATATATATATATATATACACACACACACACACACACACAGACACACACACATTTTTTCTGTTTTTGTGTTTATCTCATACTAACTTGTTTAAAAAAAAAAAAAAAAATCAAACAAAATGTAACATAAAACACAAAAAGTTTTTAAATGATGGCATTGTGCTTGGTGATGTAAAGCTTGCATACAGCTGCTTGACCATGAAAACCCATGCCACGAAGCTCCCGGCACACAGTTTTTGTGCTGTTGTTAATGCCAGAGAAGGTTTGGAACTCTGCAGTTATTGAGTCAGCAGAGCGTTGGCGACTTTTACGCACTATGCACCTCAGCACTCGGCGACCCCGCTCTGTAACTTGACGTGGAGTTGCTGTGGTTCCTAAATGCTTCCACTTTGTAATAATACCACTTATATTTGATCGTGGAATATCTAGGAGGGAAGAAATGTCCCGAACTGACTTGTTGCAATGGTGGCATCCTATAACAGTACCCCCTTTCAGCGACACATTATTCCATTTCTGTTAGTCACATGCCTGTGAAACTTGTTCAGTTTTTGTCTTAGTTGTTGAATCTTTTTATGTTCATACAAATATTTACACATGCTAAGTTTGCTGAAAATAAAAGCAGTTGAAAGTGAGAGGACGTTTCTTTTTTGCCGAGTTTATATACATTACTGTGCAAAAGTCTTACAAGTCACAAAAGCATTTGTCTTAAGATGATTATTTATATCTTCAGCTTTAGTGTCAATAGGAAATATAAATGTTAGACTCCTAAAAATTACTTTTGAAAATAGAAAAGATTAGAATAGAAGAACAGGGAGGATTGTGAACATCGTGTCAGTCTGTGATTACATAAAGAGACAGAAGCAAATGAGACAGCCTAAATAGATAAAGAATGGTGGCGAATTCTCCAAGAAGCATGGAACATCCTATCTGCCAACAACCAAGATTCAGAGGCCATGACACTTATAACATAACAATTACATTTAAAGACACAAGGTCAATGGTCATTTAATTTTCGCTGTCTGTCTTTCTGACACACCAGCGAATCATTGGACTAGACACTGGCGGCTTTACACAAAGATTGTGTGAGGCTAAACATAAACAGCAGCTCTAAATAATGCAAACAAACAACAATAGTTCCTTCATAGAAAAATTTCAACAACAGATTATGTGAGTCATGTATAGCAGTAGGCTTTTAGCTTCCCCTTACTCTTGAATGTCTTTGTGTGCTGTATTTAGTTTTTAGTGTTATATTTGAGTGTTTTCTTTTTTGGGGGTGGGGGGATGGGGGAGGGGAGCCTGCACAGAGTCTGATAAGTGAGAAGTGAGAGTTGGATGAGTCTGTAATGGGTTTCCATTATCACCGAAACACGCTTCTTTCCACTACGCACCCGTCATGAGATAGTGTGACAGGTTCCTGTCTGGTAAGGTGGGGAGGTTGGGGGAAGGCGTGACGGAGAGCGAGAGAGTAAATACGGAAATGGGAGGGGAAGAAGTGAGCTTGAGCATCAGAGAAAGCAAGTTAGGTGAGATAAACAAGGAGAGCGCTGCCGGTAGGTGACACAGGTAAGGTTGTGTGGGTGCCTTGTGCAGGTGGAGGAGTAGAGCTGATAGTGGTGGGGTCAGAGACCACCATCCAGAGCCATTAATCTCCCTCTCTCTCCTGCTCTGTCACACTGCCTCCTAATGGCGCTCTATCACAGAGTTATCACAATGGTGTGTGGTTGGGAGAAAGACGATTTAAAATACACTCAAAACCAATACGTGAAACGGATCCTAATATAAAGGCTGAAGGAATTAGTTGGTGGACCGGAATAGCAATGAGCCATCTTGGTGGGAACTCTTCAGAGTAATGAGATAGTCATGGCCGACACACCGATTCTGATCAGAACATTATTTCACTGGCGAGTTTGCTGGGATGTGGTTACACTGACTCACTTGATCTACAGATAAAACGGGAGGAGAGTCTTGTGCATAAATAGAGAGGGTACAAATATCCAAATGGGTAGTCAATGTTTTAGCAGTGTTGTGCGGTGTGACAAGCTATAATTCATCTAAAGCTTTCAAATCCAAATGTTTTGAATTTTTCTCTGATTATTAATTATTATAATTTTTTATAGTGTTTACAACCTAATACTATGTGGAATATTTGTATTTTTTACAATTCAAAAGGTCACACTGCAGGTACTGCACACCATTTAAATGGTGACCAGTTACAGGGCCTAACACATACACTTTCCCTTATATGTACATATTAACCAAAAATCTTAATGGTGAATAAAAAAATATCCTTAGAGTACAGAAAGGGACTATTTTTTCTGCAATAGTTTTGCATTCCCTCACAATATTTTGCATTGCCTTGCAATACCTTTATCCATCCCTAACTACAATTAACCATGGTAATTTTACCAATGGTTTTACAACAACAACAACCACCATAGGCTATTTTAACCATTAAATTGGTTGTAAAACCATAGTAATAATACAGGAAAACCAAAACTATGGTCATAAAAATCCTAATTACTCTGCCAAAAAAAGTATTACATAGTTACTACAGATTTACTATAGTAACACTTTGTAAGTAATGTTTTTAAAACCATGATTTCCACCAAAAAGGTATGCCCTTATTACAATTTACCATGGTTTCACTGTAGAGCTTTCAGAGACTCTAGAGACTAGATGATTGGAAGAGACGTTAATTGTTCTCTTATACAGTTTAATGCCATTAATGTGACTGTAAACGCAAAATATTATTTAGATAATTACACTCATTTAAGCATTATGTTTGCAAAAATAACGTCACTCAGTGCCACACAACATCAACGTGGCTGCTTGGCCTAAAGGGAAATAACCACCAGCTTTAAAATCGGTAAACTCCAGAGATCGTGCTGACACCGTTCACCTTACATCAAAGAAACCTGTTGGCACCTGGATTGTTCCCGGTTGGTGTTTGATGCAGTCTTTCAGAGAGAGACACTTTGAATGGGTTCCAGAGCGCAGTCACTGATTGGATCTCCATGCCTTGGTAATGAAACCCAGAATAATGAATGCTCTATTCACTTCCCATAATGAAGACCCTGATAATGTAAACCAATGCGTCACAGCTGGACACTGACAGAGACCATAAAAGAGCAGCCTGCCATGGCACATCACTCCCCACTTAATTTACATTCAACCGTCATTCCTGCTATGTAACAATTAGCTACTGCACCCAGCAAAACATGGAATTTTTCCAACTCTACACTAGCTTGGAATAGGTGTTTTGGTACTCTTATACTGTTTGCATCCAGTGTATCACCTATGTTTATCTCTACACATTATAACCAAGTGCTGTGTGATATGGAAAAGTTTCTCTGGATTCATTTTCAATCCTTATACCTCTCGGCAGTCTGCCTGATGAGGACTATGGCTCAGTAGTTTTTGTTAGTTTGAGAATGAGATTCAACAACACTAATACAGAACCTTCCTGCAATATGGAAATTGTGGATATCCCAACAGCACTTTTGCAGTGACACTGATTAATTGAACTCCTTTAGTTGAAGAAACTGACATTTTGTAAACCACATGCACAACCTGTGATGTACAAGGAATACAGAGATAAACCTCTTCATGAGGAGTTCTCAGTTCATTTACATTAAAAGGGCTTACAGAATAAATTTAAACGTTTGAGAAACCACAAATTTAGAAGCACGACTTGGTATAATCCTTTTGAAGTGTACGTGTGAGCCTTATTTGAAGAAATCCTTTCAAACATGATTACTTAAAGGAATAGTTCACCCAAAAATGAACATTTGCTGATAATTTATTCACCCTCAGACCATCCAAGATGTATATGACCTTCTTTTTTCATCAAAACAGGATTTAAGATTTTTAGGAAAGTATCCCAGGGTTTTAGCTTCATACAATGCAGGTGAATGGACACCAATTTATGATTGTCCAAAAAGAATATTTAGGTAGGATCAAAGTAATCCACATGACTCCAGTTGATTAAGTAATGTCTACTGAAGTTAATCGATACGTTTGTGTGAAAAACGAATCGCTAATTAAAACATTTTTAACTTTAAATATGTGATACCGTCAGCTCTCTATAGTTGTTTGAATTGAGCTAACTCTGCCAGCACGCGCCATCATGATGATGTCACATGACAGCAACATGAGGCATTCAGTGTTTACAGGAAGTGATTTTTTTAAAGTTAATAAAAATTTTAATTAGCAATTTGATTTTCACACAAATGTATCGATTCACTGCAGAAGACATTACTTGATTAGTGGGAGTTGTGTGGATTAATTTGATGCTGACTAAGTGTGCTTTTTGGACCATCAAAAATTGGTGTCCATTCACTTGAATTGGATGAAGCTAAAAACCTAGGATACTTTCCTAAAATTCTTAAATCCTGTTCTCATTTAGAAAGGTCATATACATCTTGGCTGTAAATTATCAGCAAATTTTTGTTTTGGGGTGAATTATTCCTTTAAGTACCACTTTAGAAATTAATTTTTTACCTTTAAAGGTGCACAGTAGTTTTTTCCTCATGAAAACGTTTTACCCCTTAAGAAATAAATAGCACTTAAAAACATTTTTTTTTTAAGTCACAGATTTATTATGATCAATTATTTTGCCAGTTTCACATGTTTTTTTTGTGCCAGAAGTCACAGAAAACTGCAGTGGAATTACACTGATCCAGATGTTCCTAGTTATTGTGTAAACGTACTCACAATGAACTGCTCCACATCTCTTTCCATACATTGGGCAAGTCTGGCATCATATGAGCTTTCACCTTAAATCCAGCATCTTTAGCCAGCAGGAAAGATTCACATACGGCCCAGACTGTGTGTCCCCTGGAAACATTTGTCACAACTCAGGACCATTTAAAATAAACCAGTAAACCCAATTAGATGATTTTAATTTGTGAAAGATATAGTGACCAAATAGTGACTATTTACAAGACCTAAGATTTACACTTTCCTTTATACAATCATATAAAGTTTGTCCTAAAATCTTGATGATGATTAATAACTATCCATGGACACACGCTATGCATCAACTATACATATGCATTGATGAAAGATATCATTTATCAACCTAGGTTTTATAAAACGAAATTTAAATTAGAGTAGTGATGATGGAAGACTAATAGTTAAGGATCTATTCTGCTAACAAGGTCGCTAGTTAAATGTTTCTGTGACCTTGAGCAAACCACTTAAGCCCTATCTACACCAAATAGTGTAAATAAATTGGAATTGGAATTTTTGGGTGAACTTTCCCTTTAACTAGTTCCTCCGCATTAAAAGCAGTAAAGTCTGACCTGTTGGTATCTCGAGCCAAATCCTTATAGACACTCTATACACCAATCTCTAGTCTGGTGCAACCATAGGCCAGCATGTCACTCATCAGGCAGTAGCCTGGTCTCGTCTCGATGGTGATGCCAACACATTTGGCATTACTGCGCTCAGAATACCTGTGGAAAGGAAACAACACTCAGTAATAATAATATAAGAACCTATATGAACATTATGGCAGCAAGATATAGAGGATATACTTTGTTTAAATGGTTTGTTCACCCAAAAATGAAAATTTTGTCATCTTTTATTCTCATGTTGTTTCAAAACCTATCTGACTTTCTTCTGTGGTATGCAAAAGGAGATGTTAGGCAAAGCGCAATAGCCCCAGTCTCTATTCGCTTTCATTATATGGAAAAAATTATGCAATGAATGGTGACTGAGACTTATATATTGCTAAACATCATCTTTTGTGTACCATGGAAGAAATGCATTTGGAATAATCAGAGGGTGAGTAAATGATGACAGAATTTTCATTTTTGGGTGAACTATCCCTTGAAATGATGGGATGGGATCCCTTTAAAGCACTAAAACACAACGCAACAAACTTCTTAAAAAAAAAAACAAACAAAAAAAAAACAAAACAAGCAAACCCTTTAAAAAACAAAAATAACTCTACTGCATGATGTACCAGGTCCCATTGTTTTATGAGTGTATAAATGTTTCATATTCATATTGCGTGTGCTTTCACTACCATAAATAAGTGAATTTTCCAGATTACTTCTGTCAATGTCTAACTGAATGCAGAATAAAAATGGAGGATCTGACAATTAGAGTTACTGATGAGAATATGAAAATTGTTTTATGACCTGAATTAACTTATATTGGTATGCATAAATGTAATAATTTTCTGGAATGCCCGTTTTTTGGCGTCCTGTCAGACATGACATTTTTCTGCAGTTTTAATAGTCATTTAATGGTCCAAAAACGTCCTTCTTTCTGCTGTTTTCAGACGTTGTTGTTGTGAAAACAATAGTGTTTCTCATTCGTGCTTTCTTTTTCTCTCTTTAATTCTCTCGCTTGCACGCACACACACACACACACACACACACACACACACACACACACTCACACACACACACAAATACCCTCTGCTGAGATAAGCGCTGTGCCTGAAATCGAACGGTTGTCTCCCCAATCTCTGCCTGATTAGCAGCCGGAACAATTATGGCAATCGTGTCATCTTAACAAACCTGCTGATAAGCTGTGGTGGGCCGACAATCCTGTGGACCTCCTCGACACAGACACACACACACACACACACACACCCAAGAAAATAAATAACATAACAGAAACAATAAACTAACAGCGCCTTGCAGTGGCAGTCCATGCATGCACATCTCATCTCCTCTGCCTGTCACTATAACTTCAAAAAGTTATGTGGAGCTGAAGTCACTGGCTGGATCAACAGCATTTGAGTCACCACTTGGCCAAAACTGACGCAAATAGCTTTTTCTGAGAGTCATTGAGTTCAAATAAATGAAAAAGATTGAGGAATATTATGTTCTAAACCACTTTTGTGATCCAATCCTTAAGGTGAAGTGTGTAAGTTTTTCCACATTAAAATATTTCTCCTATCCCATCTTAATATCCAGGGACAAATATATAGCATATAATGCATTTAGGGGCTGATTTCACTGAAAAGTGTAACACTGTGGCTCTGTAGTGGTTTTAAAATTTGTTTAAGCATCCCAAACAGCTTGACAACACTGGTTCAATCAATGGCATAGGTTTGGGCCATTACTATCAGTTTGCTGAACAACAGAAGATGAGAGGAGTGCTCAGGAAGTCATTATTTTTGCAATTTAATTTGGTGCTGGAAGTAATACAAAAACTACACACTTCACCTTTAAATATTAATTTAGTTTAACATAATAACTTAAATGGTGTTCGACTAATGAACAAAACGAAAAGAAGTATTTTTACTTGGATAGACTTAAATGTGTAGGTAAATGTAAAGATGTAAAAAAAAAAACAAGAGATGTAACTAATAGCAGACTTTATCTTGTCACCATCATTAAAGCAGAGAGCCCACATCCTCATCGCAGGGTTCCAGATGCCACATTCTCCCATTTTGTTCTGTGTCTATGCAGAAATCAGAGCCAATGCAGCTGCTCTGTTAGTAGAAGACGGATCCAAAAAACTACATACACTATACCAATTTTGCTTGCCAGGGTTTTTTTTGGCAGTGTGGTTTAATTGATCCAAGGCCTGCATTTGGCTATTTTGCTAATACACACTTAAATTATGCTAGATTAGAACAAAAAGTACTGATCTCAGGTCAGAGTTTTCCAAGTCCACATAAAAGAACACAGCTGATTTGGACGCTCTGCTTTTATCTAGCTCAGACAATTTAATTCCTACATTTATCATCTGCTTATGGAGCAGTTATGTAATGTGTTGATGACAAGTAGACTGCTTAAACTTATGTTAAGCTTTAGACAACAATGCAACATATGGTAATTCAATTAACTTTTAAAGTATTGTTTCAGAATTTAAACTCAAATAATAACTAAAGCTACTCTGATGGTGATGTAAACATTTTAGAAAATGTTCTCTTCAGTCACAGTCACTCTCTTTGTTCTTATATATATATATATATATATATATATATATATATATATATATATATATATATATATATATACACACACACACAGTACTGTGCAAAAATATTTTTCTTCAAAAGAAGATTTTTCACAAAAGCATTTGTCTTAAGATGATTATTTATATCTTTAGCTTTAGTGTCAATAAGAAATATAAATGTTAGACTCCCAAGCATTACTTTTGCAAATAGAAAAGATTAGAATAGAAGTACAGGGAGAACTTCTGCAGATGTCATGGCCCCCACAAAACCCCCCACTGAACATTGTGTCAGTCTGAGATTACAAAAAGAGACAGAAGCAACTGAGACACCCTAAATAGATAGAAGAACTGTCCAAAGTAGAATTTGCCTGATTTTAAGACTTATAAATTAGTCATGGGGTACACTAAAAGGTCTGGGTAAAGGACAAGACCAAAATAGACACATCAACACTTAAACAATCAAAACTCAAAATTAGGAAACATTATAATGACACAAATAAATCAAATCTATTATAATCTATCTACAAACCTACAATGAGAAAACAAACAAACTTTAAAATCAAGTTTTTCATGTTTTAAATATTGATCTATTCCTTACACACACCTAATGTTTTGTTTCAGAAGACATTAATTAATCCACTGGAGTCATATGGATTACTTTTATGATGGCTATATGTGCTTTTGAGAGCTTAAAAAATTTGGCACCAATTCACTTGCATTTTATGGACCTACAGAGCTGAAATATTCTTCCAAAAAATGAGTTATGCTGAAGAAAGATTTTCATTTTTGGGTAAACTATTCCTTTAAGCAGGTGTATATGTGGACATATAGCATACTGAAATGTGGTTGCCCAAGTCCAAAGAGCTCACCCCAAAATCTCTATGATATTTTTCTCCCAAGATGTGGCTTAATGCAATTCTACAGGATTTTTTATGCCTACTGTATCATGTGCCAGACAACAATCATAATCAATCTTTCATAAATCATAACTCCCTTAGCAAGCACCATTAACAATATATTTTAACACGAGGATTCCTTTTTTGTTTGGTTATTTGAACCTAGGGCTGCACGATTCTAACAAAAATCATAATTTTCCATTATTGCTCTTGATATTTTAAATGCGATTATTAATGTCGATTAAAATATTAAAATACCATGACGTCACAAAATAAGCAACAATGTGGTTCTTCAGAGTAGCAGATTTCAGTGGTGGATATGAGTTGCACTTCAGTTTCTTTTAAGCATTTTATTGTATTGTATTTTATATTGTAATAATGTTTAAGTTAAGGCAAATAAAAATTATTTGAAATATATATCTATGGTATAGAATTAATTGAATTATTGCTAAATTACTGCTTAAATTATTAGTCCACATACAGTAAATAATATGACATATTCAATATTCAAACTTATAACAGCCGATTTAAATCGACCAAGTTACTGTGTTCAGTAAACCCTTAGGTGGCTAGACAGGGGACAGTTCGTTAGATCATCAATGGAGATCTTGTTCATGTAAGATCGTCGTTAGGTCATTTGGCCTCTGTCGTTGCACTTTGGAAATTAAAAACAGTAATTTGCGATCAGAGTTTGTGTGATTCGTGAAAATGTTAAATCTACCAATACCAGCTGTGTGGCAAATGGGTCTTATTACAGCAGATGTAATAACAATGACGGTGATTCCAGAAATATGCCATTCATGCCATATTCTTTATGTTGGCTACACCACCAAAACACACTTGGAACAGTTAAGCTGAATTACTTTATTGCTATTTTGTACAAATCAAATTCACATTGGCCTACTTATTAACATGACAAAACAAAACTGTTATTACATTTTTAATAAATTGTCCACAGAAATCGAGCAACGTGACAAACTCTCCCATTACAATGACTGCGGTCACTCACCGCAGGTTTACAATGTTTGAGACCTGCATTTCGACGTGAGCGCAGTGACGCTCCGCATAATGTTCTGCACTCTCACAAATGCTCCCATTAAAAAAAAAAAGCTGTCTAATCAGCATAAATCAATTATATACACCGCGTCTGTGCCTTGATTAGAACGGGATCGTTTTAGTTTTGTCGTGTTGGGCTCATTTGCAGGTGCAATATGCAATTAATCATAGTGGTGGTGGCGTAGTGGTCTTAAGCACATAACTGTTAATCAGAGGGTCGCTGGTTTGATCCCCACAGCCACCACCATTGTGTCCTTGAGCGAGGCACTTAACTCCAGGTTGCTCCGGGGTGATTGTCCCTGTAATAAGTGCACTATAAGTCGCTTTGGATAAAAGCATCTGCCAAATACATAAATGTAAATGTAATCAAAAATAATTACAAAGTGCTTATCGCTCTTGTTCTACAGCTGATTTTCAAGCGTCAGGTAATGTTTCTTCAGTAGTCATTTTCATGTGCTGCGTGAACAGAGCAAGAACATGAAGCAAAACTTCAGTTTGGATCAGTTGTCATTACAGATAGGATGGAGGACTAATCTAAGCGGCTCTGATTGACCATAGCCATTTCATTGCATCACATGTTAGTGATTGGTTAGAATACTCAACCACTGCAAAAACATGTTGTAAATAGAAACCATTGACGCATTTACATTTACATTTATGTATCTGTCAGATGCTTTTATCCAAAGCGACTTAAAGTGCACTTATGCCTTGCCAAAGAACACAATGGTGGTGGCTGTGGGGATCGAACCTTCGAGCAACCTTCTAATTACCAGTTATGTGCTTTAGCCCACTACACCACCACCACTCTACAAAGATCGTCGCAGCCGTAATCGCAATTAGTTTTTTGATTAATTGCGCAGCCGTATTTGAACCTGTATTTTTTTTGTTTTACATTATTTCAAGCCATATTTCATGATTTAATAGAAACTAGTCTAATTCTAAGAAGACCAGCACATCATACCACAAAGAATGTTCTCCTGAGTCATAGAGCTCACTGTTGATGGACTGCACCAATTCCCCCCACGACCCAGAGAATTTACACCATGCACAACTCATAATTAAGAATGGCCTGATTCTATCACTCAGATGAGCTTATCATGCGGTGCTCGTACCTGACAGCCTCAGTGACGTTGTTGGACGTGTGTCCTGACAGTGCGTCGTGGAGGTTACGGATGAAATAGTCCCTGTACTCTTCCGGCATAGCCATGAATGTGCCTCCCATCACAATGAACTCCACTTTATCCATGCTGTGACCAAACTACTTGAGCTAGACATGCAAACGCAGCACTGTTTAATTAACACCATCTGTAAGAATGGAAATGATTGAGAATATTAATAACCCTGCAGATCTAAACTGTAAAATGAAAACCATTATAGGGATTGTTCATACAAAAATATACTCATATTGTTCTAGACATGAATGATTTTCTTTCTTCTGAAAAAAAGGAGTTGTTAGGCAGAATGACAGCCTCAGTCACAATTCACTTTCATGGTATGAAGAAAAGATGAAAGTGAAAGGTGGCCGATGCCATGGGACAGGGTAACATAAGTGTATAACAGAGGTTTAATTTTTGGGTAAACTATGGGTAAGTAGCTTATGAATAAGAATGTGCAATGTTTAAAGGGGCCAAAGGGCACATTTTTAAGTATTTTAATATGTTCCTTGAAGTTAACAACATTCATAAATATATTTACTTTATACTTCGTTTCAAAGAACTTAAAGAAATTGGTTATTCATTAGACACATTTTTACAGGTATAAATCTTTTATACAAGTATATGTATACATGCCATAAAATCAGTGGACATGCTGTAATTAAAAGTTGGGCAAAATCATCTGGCTTTTTACAATGAACTTTTTTTAAATAATAGGATCAAATAGGGCAGATTCAATTCACATCAAACTTTGTTGCAAGATAAACTTAAGTGTTAATTTTTAATGCATTATTAGACACTATACATACAGATATAAAATATATTGAATGCTGAATTTTACAATCTCATAACTATTATTTTCTTTGTATACCTGACTGCAGCTTGCTGAAAGGCCAGGTTCATCTAAGTCTTTATCATGCACATGCTGTGTCTCACTCACGCAGTTTAGTTTTTGAAACTGGTTCAGATGAAAGTGATTGAGCGTTTTCAAGCAATGCAAAGAGATATAGCAGCTTGATCGTATCTCGCTTGTGGGTGAAATCTCCATTCTCAGTACAGTAAATCCACTCCCATGTTTATTATGCCCGGGACATGCGACACGCATAATAAATCAGAGTGCACCGCTTCACACAATCAGTTTCTGTTAGGATGTGCAGTTTAGTCGAGTGTGTACCTCCTGGAAATTTATATATGCTAATTTTGCCAAAGGACGTGGGAAAAAACTTTTTTCAGGAAATAACAATAATAATAAAAAAAATGGATACTGCATTAATTGTGTTAATTTTTTTACACATTAAATAAATCTATACAACAATTCCCAGCCCTAAATATTTTTTTGCACAAAAAAAAATGTCATTTATTTGTAAAACATGATCATTTTCCATTCTCATTCTGACCCTCTGAGAAACGTTTGGTGAAGCATTTTTAAATGACACCAGTGCAGAACTCAATAAAAACATGTGTGATAGCATTGGTTTGTGAGACAGAAGGATAATTACCTCATATCCCATGTAAGACTGAGTGGAATATTCAAAATCTGAGTCCGGACGCCCTGGGCAGTAACTGCAAGAGCAAATTAAAAACATAAACATATTGCATCAACATAAATACCAATGACTTACTGTTCATAAATTTGCAGTCCATCTGTGGCCAGCGATATCATTACCGTGTGCTCATAAATGTTTTCCAATCATTTAATATACAGTATAGTCATAACTGCATGAACCAAATGACTTAGCACAGAAGTGCAACAAAGCATTTTCTCCCCCAAAGGACTTAAAGAAATAATTATTAAGATGCCGTACAAGCTAAAATAAAATAAAAGTTTTCCCCTGAATTTACATATTTTGAAATTAACTCCCATTATAATGGGAATAATAATGGGAATGGGAAATGAATCACTTTCATGCCACATTTTTTAAGTCACTTTGGACAGAAGCATCATCTAAATGAATAAATATACAGTTGAAGTCAGAAGTTTACATACACCTTAGCCAAATACATTTAAATTCAGTTTTTCACAAGTCCTGACATTTAATTGTAGAAAACATTCCCTGTCTTAGGTCAGTTAGAATCACTACTTCATTTTAAGAATGTGAAATGTCAAAATAATAGTAGAAAGAATAATTTTTTTTCTTTTTTTTTCTTTCATCACATTCCCAGTGGATAAAACGTTTACATACACTTTGTTAGTATTTGGTAGCATTGCTTTAAATTGTTTAACTTGGAAAATGTTGGGTAGCCTTCCACAATCTTCTCACAATAAGTTGCTGGAATTTTGGCCCATTCATTCAGACAGAACTGGTGTAACTGAGTCAGGTTTGTAGGCCTCCTTGCTCGCACACACTTTTTCAGTTCTGCCCACAAATGACCTATCGGACTGAGATCAGGGCTTTGTGATGGCCACTCTAATACCTTGACTTTGTTGTCCTTAAGCCACTTTGCCACAACTTTGAAGGTGTAAGAGCCATTTGTGACTGAGCTTTAACTTCATGGCTGATGTCTTGAGATGTTGCTTCAATATCTCCACATAGTATTCTTTCCTCATGATGTCATCTATTTTGTGAAGTGCTCCAGTACCTCCTGCAGCAAAGCGCCCCCACAACATGATGCTCAATATATCCTCATAAAATATTTTAATATATAATTATATAATACTATAATAACCATAATATCCACTTCTTCAACTCATATGGCACACCAACAATTTCAGACACATTTGTCCACGCATCGTTTTTTAATTTTATTTATATCCCTGTAAGCAAACAGGGACAGATCAAATATTATGGGAAACCCCGCCACGGCAATAATCAGTCTCCTCCTCCGTGTTGTATTCGGAACACTGTTGTGTTCTCTAGACTACGCTAGAGTGGAGCACTTCTATATTCCAAAAGGTTGCCGCCGAACTGCGTCAAAGCTGCTTCTCACCGCCGAGAGATGCTGGCTGTCATAGAAAATGAATAACTTCCGGTCGATTTGACGCTCTCGACGCCTCTGGTCTGAACGCACCAGTAGCCTGTTCAGTAGCAGTGAGCAGTGAGATGACAATGAAAGAGCAGGTCAGTCAAGAGCAGAGCAATAACAGTGGGTGTTTATTGTCAATTCTTAAAGGAGAAGCAGCACAAAAACAGAGCGTTTCTGACAGAGGGTCACAATGAGGGTGGGAAATGATCATGTTTTACAAATATATAACCCAAAAATATTTGTGCAAAAAACTTTACTAATATTATAAGTGAACCTTAAGGAACATATTAAAATACTAAAAAGGTTTTATATAATCTGTACAAAGAAAACTAACTTAAGGTTTTTAAAATGATCTTTTCCCTGCTCATGGGCCTCAACCAATTGCTTGATGACATTAGCAATTGTCATCATCATGAGCTCTGCACAGCTCAGTTCACCTGATGAGGAGGCAGACATCACTCATGTTAAACACCAGCCTCTCTCTCTCTCTCTGTGCTTACTCTGCCTCAGAAGAATGCACCGTTATGCATTTCACTACTGCTAGATGGAGAGTTACTGGACTGCTTGAATAAACAGACCACTTTGTTTGTCAAAACCTTACCTTAAATACCTTATTCTGTGGCTCCCAAAAACACATTCTGACTAACACTTACTTGGAATTACTGATGCCTCATTACCAAGAAATGTATAAATGTCACTTTAGTTTGTAATCTTCCCATGATTCACACTCACATAACTTTTGTCACATTTTATTACTACTGATGTTCAGTGAACAATCACGAAAAACCTTGCTTTAAACAAAATTATGATACAACATTCCCCCTAAATATTTTAACCTTAAATTGTCCAGTTTTTCTATTATCTATTGTCTGATAAGTGAATATACTTATTAGAACCACACATTAAATGCATGTTGTCAGTAGCTAACATTATCTTACAGAAAACGTCCTTGTGAGTAAATACTTACTCTTCTTTTTCGGCTTTCCCATGCTGGAAACAATCTACATACACTACCGTTCAAAAGTTTGGGGTCACATTGAAATGTCCTTATTTTTGAAGGAAAAGCACTGTACTTTTCAATGAAGACAACTTTAAACTAGTCTTAACTTTGAAGAAATACACTCTATACATTGCTAATGTGGTAAATGACTATTCTAGCTGCAAATGTCTGGTTTTTGGTGCAATATGTACATAGGTGTATAGAGGCCCATTTCCAGCAACTATCACTCCAGTGTTCTAATGGTACAATGTGTTTGCTCATTGGCTCAGAAGGCTAATTGATGATTAGAAAACCCTTGTGCAATCATGTTCACACATCTGAAAACAGTTTAGGTCGTTACAGAAGCTACAAAACTGACCTTCCTTTGAGCAGATTGAGTTTCTGGAGCATCACATTTGTGGGGTCAATTAAACGCTCAAAATGGCCAGAAAAAGAGAACTTTCATCTGAAACTCGACAGTCTATTCTTGTCCTTAGAAATGAAGGCTATTCCATGCGAGACATTGCTAAGAAATTGAAGATTTCCTACAACGGTGTGTACTACTCCCTTCAGAGGACAGCACAAACAAGCTCTAACCAGAGTAGAAAAAGAAGTGGGAGGCCGCGTTGCACAACTGAGCAAGAAGATAAGTACATTAGAGTCTCTAGTTTGAGAAACAGACGCCTCACAGGTCCCCAACTGGCATCTTCATTAAATAGTACCCGCAAAACACCAGTGTCAACATGTACAGTGAAGAGGCGGCTGCGGGATTCTGGGCTTCAGGGCAGAGTGGCAAAGAAAAAGCCATATCTGAGACTGGCCAATAAAAGAAAAAGATTAAGATGGGCAAAAGAACACAGACATTGGACAGAGGAAGACTGGAAAAAAGTGTTGTGGACAGATGAATCCAAGTTTGAGGTGTTTGGATCACAAAGAAGAACGTTTGTGAGACGCAGAACAAATGAAAAGATGCTGGAAGAATGCCTGACGCCATCTGTTAAGCATGGTGGAGGTAATATAATGGTCTGGGGTTGCTTTGGTGCTGGTAAGGTGGGAGATTTGTACAGGGTAAAAGGGATTCTGAATAAGGAAGGCTATCACTCCATTTTGCAACGCCATGCCATACCCAGTGGACAGCGCTTGATTGGAGCCAATTTCATCCTACAACAGGACAATGACCCTAAACACACCTCCAAATTGTGCAAGAACTATTTAGAGCAGAAGCAGGCAGCTGGTATTCTATCGGTAATGGAGTGGCCAGCGCAGTCACCAGATCTGAACCCCATTGAGCTGTTGTGGGAGCAGCTTGACCGTATGGTACGCAAGAAGTGCCCATCCAACCAATCCAACTTGTGGGAGCTGCTTCTGGAAGCGTGGGGTGCAATTTCTCCAGATTACCTCAACAAATTAACAGCTAGAATGCCAAAGGTCTGCAATGCTGTAATTGCTGCAAATGGAGGATTCTTTGACGAAAGCAAAGTTTGATGTAAAAAAAATCTTATTTCAAATACAAATCATTATTTCTAACCTTGTCAATGTCTTGACTCTATTTTCTATTCATTTCACAACGTATGGTGGTGAATAAGTGTGACTTTTCAGGAAAACACAAAATTGTTTGGGTGACCCCAAACTTTTGAACGGTAGTGTATAATACAGAACTCGTATACGATAGACACACTAAAACGTAGTGTAGTTAGATCAACAACCCCTGGACATCGAACGTCAACATCAGTTGATATACTTCAGTATACAGTAAAACACATGGAAGTGTCGTAAAGCAACACACAAGGAGGTAAAGTTGTCACAACAAGTACACTCACCGGAGGACCTCTAAGTGTTGAGATTGGCAAGTGCAGATAACGTTATCTTATTAATTTGTTATGTTAAAAATAATGTTACAAATTCAGATTCAGCTATTTTTATATAAATCTCACCTAGCAATTGTCACAACCTGTTCGCAAAAAATAGTCCGTTAATTTACCTGATGAACTTTCACCTTTTGCTGACCCTTTATGTTTCGCAGAGCTAATGTGTGCTTCTAAATCACTTGCACCTTTATTAACAACAGACACATACGTGCAAGATTTACATGTCATACATTCTGCTTCCCACGGATCTAGACCTGGACGAAAGCATGGGGATTATCTGTGCAAATCTTCTGTAAATTTGCACTTTTGTTTGGGCATTGTTTCCACTCAGCGGTCATTTGCTGCTACTGTCAAGCAACTGTTTGTTGCCGAACACAACAGCGCTTCACGTGTTCACGGAGAGATTGACAGGCAGGAATTTGGCCAATAGTTGCTGCAACCCTCTCATAATCGACCAATTGGTGTGCGAGAAGGCAGGACTTACAAAGAGGGGTTAAAACAATGCAAATATATGCGCACACACAATTAAGTATTAGACCAGATGCACATCATAATGCAGCTAAAGCCGAATGCAAATTTAGAAATCCCGGCCGGACACTTTATTTTAAGGTTCGAAAAAGAGGACATATCTGGGAAAAAGAGGACGGTCACCCTAGTTTCTACATCTGTGATCAAACAAATGGGAAGATTCAATTTGTCTGGTAAACAAAAGGATGGTGCATTGTAAACAAAAAGGGGGAAACACCTTTTAAATAGTGGAAAGTTCTGGTAATAAGAAATATACATAAAATACATAGAATACTATATGTTTTTGATATAAGAAATATACTATATAATATATACATATAGGCTATACTGCATGTAGGACCCACTATTGCCCATAATGCCAATTCTTAATAAAAAATAGAAGGTTGGAAATAAATTCAACCTCTGTTAAAGGGATAGTTCACCCTAAAATCTGAATTCTCTCATCATTTACTCACCCTCATGCCATCCCAGATGTGTATGACTTATTTCTGTGGAACACAAACAACGATTTTTAGAAGAATATGTCAGCTCTGTAAGTCCATTCACTGCAAGTGAATAAAGGCAACATAAAAGTAATCCATACAACTCCAGTGGTTAAATCCATGTCTGGCCATCATTCACTTGTACTGAATAGACCTACAGAGCAGAAATATTCTTCTAAAAATCTTAATTTGTGTTAAGCAGCAGAAAGGAAGTCATACACAACTGGGCATGAGTGGGAGAACTACCCCTTTAAGTATTTTTTTGCCAGTGTGAAAAAAAAACTGTTAAACTGTCTGGAGCTTGTTTATGTATTTCAGTGTGTCCGTATGAAGTGAGGAAGTAACGCAACATTGTCCCTACTTCTATGAGACCAGACTTAACGTCTGCTCATATATAGCATATAGATTATACACTGTATAGTGGCAGAAAAAGAATGACCACGATAATCTGACTGTATGCGACACATCAAGGGAGGATCTGTATTATTCTCTGCCAGGGAAAGTGGATGTTTCGGAGCTGTAGGCGGGCCTGGCTGTAATGGGCTTCTCTATGGGGAAAGGAGAAGCGCTGAATTCCAGTTCAACACTTTACTGGCTTAATGCATTTCTTTTATACTAAGGTAAACTAACCCTGTTCAAAAAGTAATGAAAGTAGAATCAAAACGTAGTTCAAAGGCATCCACATCCTTTTTGATTAATGTAGTCTATCAAGTATGCCATTATGTTTATTACTCCCAGTAAGACCCATCCTAGTAAAATTGATCATAACTAGTCAAGCTTTGCATTATTAAGGCAACGTGGCTGCATTTTATTTTTATTTATTTATAACTTTGCAGTTTCCTATTCTTATTTTATAGAAAATGAAATTTGCACATAAACCAGAACGATGAGGTTTTATTATCTTCTGTACTGCTCAAACAAAACCCACATTCCATTAGCACCAGGCATATATCTTACCTGAGACTGCTGATATTTGGTTGTGTCTCAAAACCTGATGAGCTGCTTTCGTAGACAGCATTTCTGTGCATCATTGAAGTGTACTGAAATGTCCAATAATGCTGTCTAGATAACTCACTAAAGATCCTATAGGTTTTGAGACACACAATAGATTACTCCTCACACAACCCCACCTAACCTGAGCAAAGGAGATTCACCATATCAAAGTTCAAAGACAGAGCAAATCACATGCATAAACACATTGATTTAAAAAGATTTTAATTTGGGGGCCTGGGTAGCTCAGCAAGTAAAGATGCTGACTACCACAACTGGAGTCGCGAGTTTGAATACAGGGCGTGATGAGTGACTCCAGCCAGGTCTCCTAAGCTACCAATTGGCCCGGTTGCTAGGGTGGGTAGAGTCACGCTGGGTTAACATCCTTGTGGTCGCTATAATGTGGTTCTCGCTCTCGGTGGGGCACATAGTGAGTTGTGCCTGGATACTGTAGAGAATAGAGTGCGCCTCCACATGCGCTAGGTCTCCGTGGTAATGTGCTCAACAAGCCATGTGTTAAAATGTGTGGATTGATAGTCTCAGCCATGGAGCTAACTGAGATTCATCCTCCGCCACCCAGATTGAAGCAAGTCACTACGCCACCACGAGGACTAAGAGCACATTGGGAATTGGGCATGCCAAATGAGAGAGAGAGAGAGAGAGAGAGAGAGAGAGAGAAGAGAGAGAGAATATATATATATATATATGTATATATATATATATATATGTGTGTGTGTGTGTGTGTGTGTGTACATTAGCACTGCAAGCAGTTGTGATAAAAAAATAAAACCTCCAGCTACGAGTCTCGATAAAAATGATGATGGTAAAATTTAGCTATGGATTTTTGATCTTGCTTTTTCTGGGCCACCTTTAAAACAACCCCGTCCAACTGTTTAAAGGAATTCTTAGTGAATGTTTTGGATCTTTTAATTATGCTAAATTTGTGTGGGTTAGTTCCTTAGGTAAATTTGACTTATTTTGATCTTACTTAGAGTCAAATTGAGATTGCACTTTCTGCATTTGTTGATTTTGCTCAACACAAATATTTATAAACAATATTAATAGCATGTGCAGGTCTCATCAACGCCAAAGAGATTCTGCAGTCACTTAAAGACCTTGGCATAAACTTGGAGTAAATAAATAAAAGCACCCAAGATACAACAATATAAAATACAACCTATCTGTTGCGGTAAATTTCACTCACTTTAATGCCAAATACAACCCACTTTACAATACAGGAATGTATTTTTTTTTTAAAGTCACTGTCATTGTCAAAACTTAATTCCTTTTAAAAACAAAACTGCTTACAATTCACCTGACATTAAACATTTTCCTCATCTTCATGCAAAAGTCTAACAATACAAATTTCATCCGCTTTAAAGCAGTGAAATGTTTCTAGAGTGATCTAGGAATCTGCAGTATAAAGAGATATAATTTAAACATTTAAATGTGTATATGGCTTTCCAAGAATTTGTGTTAATTGATCAGAACAATCTCTGCTTGTGAAATGCTCGTGCCTTTGGTGTGGAATCTGGTTGGAGATCAAGTATTGCAGAGAACTGCAGAGTTTGTAATAAGTTATTGATTTTACATGACTTAATATTTATGTTGTGCAAATTCACTCTGATGACATCTGGACCACTTGTCTTTTATCTCTACACTGATCTTGTATTCTCCAGTATTGATGCGGATATAACAATAACTGGAATGGAATGAATGGAGGGAGCATTTCCTCTTCAACCCAGCAGATAACCTTAAGGAGATCATACACTATTGGAAACACTCAACTGTAAGCACCATGCAAACTCAAATATTCTGACATACTTGTATCAACAGATGTCACCTCCAGTATGTTATATCACTCATTGTTTATGAGCACTGCAGTAGATGATGATTGTATCACCACTCAGGGAAATTATGCTGTTTTCTTGTGAGTGGTGATAGATAAACTCTACAGTACAGGAGGTAGACCCATGTCTTAATGTGATCAAATCATCACACATCAGCCAGCTCAGACTCGCATTCAGTTGTCTCAGACAGGCGCAGTTAGGTAGACCTGTAATCTGCTTGGCTGGCCATTTATGTCCCTTTGTCAGTGTGGGGGGTTGGGGATTCATGGGAAAAGTGTTTAGAGCAGGAAGGATAAGGAGTTAATTGATTAAGAATCACAGGTTAACGAAAGTCGCACGGACACTAGTGTCCAATGTGAAGGTGAATTGTATTGCATCTCTCTCTTATTCTCTCGCTTACACTCTCAAACCAGTAAAAGACCATCATTCTTCTAAAGGGGTTTTGCTAGAGGGTAGCTGGCATTATATACTTTATGGGGAACTCCATATAAAACTACAGTATTTCAATTTTAATTCAGTAAATTCATTTGAATTCATCAATTCTTTAAGTGTTCTTTATGCAGTTTTCATGACTTCATATTAATTATATAAAAGACTACACGTAATATTAATACTTTTAAAATTCGATTTTGAAAATGGTGAAAAACTTGAAAGAAATTGTGACAAATTAGAGGGCCTAAATATACACATTTCCAGTAACACTTTTCAATAAGGTTCCATTTGTTAACATTAGTTAACAACACTTTTTAACATGAACTAACAAATAATACTTTTAAAGAAATTGTATTTGTTAACATTAGTTAATGCACTATGAACTAATGATGAACAATTGTATTTTTATGAACAAACATTAAAAAAGATTAATAAATGCTGTTAAAAATATATATTGTTCATTGTTTGATCATGATACCTAATGCATCAACTAATGTTAATGAATGGAACCTTTTTGTAAGGTGTTGTCACACTTCCTTGTACATTCATATACATTTTAACATAAAATTTTAATGTTGATACAGAAAATTCCATGGATATGTGTCAACTACCCTTGTAAGCGTGAGGAGAGACTGGGTGATTTTCTGATTTTTTTTTTTAACGGTGCAGGTTTAGTCGTCACAGCCAATTGTAGCAAAGCTAATTTAAGCCTGTCCTGTACTGGGATTATCCCTGGATATGCTCGTCATCTGACTGATGGAGTGATGGTAGTGCTGTGAAGGAGTGAATCGGCATGTGACATTGTGGAGAGAACAGGTGAACCTCTAGGTATTTATTGCAGTTGTTTGTATCCGCGACTACTGTCAGTCGGGCTGGCAGTACTGAGTCAGCATGGATTTGCTTCAGGAGCAACCCAAGGTGGAATGGCTTGTTATTGATTTTGAGGATGAAGAGTCCGTATATGTGATGGATGTAGATATGGTTGGTCCTCTACTTTGCAATTCTTCACTAGCATAGCCTCCTTCTGATGTTATAATGATAGAGGATTATTAATCATAAATAATAATGAAAATAATGAAATTGTTTGATTGTAGGAAATTACATTTATGCATCTGGCATATGCTTTTGAAAGCAATTTATAATGCATTCAAGAGATACATTTTGGGTTTCCTGGGAATCCCTCATGACATTGGTGTTGTTGCTAGAGCCACATTTTATCAGTTGAAAGCTTTAGGCTGACTTGTAATCTTTTGGAATAGGTAACAAAATATGTGAAGGTTGTACAGAGTGTACTTAAAGTTAGTGTTCAGTGACAACGTAAGTCTGTGATGCAGTACAGTAACGTTACATAAAATGATGGTAATGACATCAGATTAAATTGAGTTGGATTTGGAACTAGGTTGTAAATAGATACACATTTGGATGTGTGTTATAAAGTAGACATGTGTAATAAGCATGATAATGTACAGTTCACAGTGCTGCAATATTCCTATCACCCTGTCAGGGTTTATTTTAATGCAGGTCCATAACAGTTGCGTGTGAGAGGTTAAAGGAATATTTCGGGTTCAGTACAAGTTAAGCTCAATCGACAGCATTTGTGGCATAATGTTGATTACCACCAAAAATTATTTTGACTCATTCAAAATGGAAGTTATAGGGGCCATTTTTTGGAGGCTTTAAAGGCAGAAATGGGAAGCTTATAATTTTATAAGTACACTTACATTACATTTTCTGTTATGTTTACATAAAAAATGGTGTATCATTTAAGCTTCAAAGTTGTTTAAATCATCAGTTGTTTTAGGGTTTACAGCGTCACGTCGTCATGGTAACGAAGATAACTTTACACAGAAACGGTTAGAAAGTGATTTTATTACACTAAAATCAAATTAACATGCATATTGTTTACGTCTTGTGTCTATACTTTTTAAACCGTGATTATTTTAACAGTTGTTGATTGGCCCCATTAATTTCCAATTGTAAGTCGCTCACTGTAACCCAGATGTATTTTATTTATTTATTCATTAAGAAAAATCTAAATGCATTTTTGTGGTATTCAGCATTTTGCCACAAATGCTTTAGATTGAGCAAAACTTGTATTGAACCCGGAATATAACTTTAAAGATAAAAGTTGGGTCAATGAAGGCTCTGGATCAATTAGGTTAGTATGAACATCTTGCTTCACACTGCAGCTTTCTCGTGGGAACTGTTATAGTGCAGCCCTGCCCTCATGTCTGTCGGTTATCATATTCTTTGCATATCATATGGCCAATCACAAAACAGCAATAGGATTTTCATATTTAAATCCAACACTAAGGCAAAGAAGGTCATTCTCCCAGCTCACACACACATGTAAATTAAGCATGCCCGTTTTGTGTTCGCTAGGTCTAGGGCAACATTTCAGTTGTATTTGATTTTAAACAGTAATCATGGTCTGAATATTAGTTATTACTCATACTTTTAAATTTATGTTTATAATAGAGTAAACACTTTAATAATCTTAGAGGACCTTTAGTCGAACAGTAGTTGTTTGCAAAACATCAGATACATGCAACTTATACAGCTCGGAAATGTACTTGGTTAGGAACTTATTTTACCTCTATTGTGTGCCAGGTGTTGGATATAGGTGATAGTCTAACCATTCCAGATGAATTCACAGAGGAGGAGAAGACCACCGGCATCTGGTTGAAGCAGCTTGTTGCAGGGGGCGTGGCAGGGGCAGTCTCTCGCACAAGCACCGCCCCTCTGGACAGAATGAAAGTCTTCATGCAGGTATGGTTTTTGCTCTACCATCTATCTGTGCTTGTCATTGTCTGTTGTGAGCAGATATTTGTGTCTGAAGATCAATTTTTAAAATGTTTGAATGCTGAATCAATAACTATAGTTTGTTTGGTCTTAACATACATTCTTAATACATTTAATCAATGTAATATTTAATATGTACTTGTATAGCAATTAGTTATTCTATACCTTTTATAGGTTCATGCCTCGAAATCCAACAATATCAGGCTGGTGGGCGGATTCAAGCGGATGATTAAAGAAGGGGGTGTGGCCTCTATGTGGAGGGGCAATGGAGTCAACGTTATAAAAATCGCCCCAGAAACTGCAATCAAGTTTATGGCTTATGAGCAGGTGAGAGAGATAATACTGAACTACATATCAACTACATATTTTGTGAGTTTTTAGTGCATATTTCTGTAGGCCTGGTAAAGCCATGAAAATTTATCAAATCTTTAAAAGTAATTGAAAAGATAATTCTTGTCATTTTCAGCTCTGAAATGCTGTATTTCATCAGCAAGCAATTGCTTTTTACCAGGACAATCTCTATTATACAGTTACTTATATGCAGTAATCAGGAACGGCTGGAAAAGTCATGGAAATTAATTGGTCAAAAGATGTGTGAACCCTGAAAAAAAGATGTGTGAGCCCTTTTCTAGGTAACCTGTGTTACCAAGAAAACCACAAAATTCTCGAAACACTGAAAACCATTTCCTTGTTGCATTTAGAAGTGCGTCAGCTTATATTCCTTGTTCATTTGGAAGAGTCTTACACAAGCAGTGTGTCAGTGAGAGCTATTTTAACTACAGTCATCCACAAAACCCTGGACTGGTAATCCTCTGTTGATGAGAGCGGATAATTGCAATGGAGAAGATTGCATTTCCTCTACCTAATGAAAAGAGAACAGATGTTAAATCAGTCGTGCACAATGTATTTTATTTCTTTTTAACAGTATAAGAAACTGTTGGCAAAAGATGGTGGTAAAATCCAGTCACATGAGAGGTTCATGGCTGGCTCTCTGGCCGGCGCGACCGCTCAAACAGCCATCTATCCTACAGAGGTAAGAAATGGACCCATTGAGCTGGATGGTTATTTATGATGGTCTTAAAAACATCTTACATCTAGATGTTCTTAGCGAAGAAAGAGTGGATTTCAACGTAGATTATATATGACTAAATTGATTACATATTAGACAAATAATTACATTTTGCTGTCCCAGAATATTCCTATACTGTTATGTAATGGTATGGCTAAAGCTATTTGATTGCTATTAGGAAACTTAGTTCAAATAGCCACTGCTTTAAAATTAACTGTAGCCCTAAATGGCAATAATTACACATGGAGCCTCCCTTAAGATAAAGCTATTATAAGTTTGATAGAAAAATGACAGAAATATGTTTTAATATGTCAGGTAATGAAGACTAGACTGACTCTGAGGAAGACTGGCCAATATTCCGGAATGTTTGACTGTGCCAAGAAGATTCTGAGGAAGGAGGGAGTGAAGGCCTTTTACAAAGGCTACGTTCCCAATATCCTGGGCATTATTCCGTATGCAGGAATTGATTTAGCTGTGTATGAGGTGAGTGCATGTAGAAACTCTGAAACACTGTGGAATGCCACAAGATTACATTATTAGACTCTATACCCAGTTTCTGAATATTTCAGCTCCCTATAGGACTAGGTGTTACACCTCTGGGCATTTTTCAAAGACGTAACCTACTTAAAAATGTGCCAGAGGTTTTCTTGTGAATGGATAGAGCAAAGTAATTTCTATAATAAAAAATAATAATAATATTTTGAAAGAAAAACTAAAAGTTGCTAAAATTTTTGCGCTGCAAATAAAGCACTGAAACCAGACCTGTGCATTTTTCATCTTTTGGTTTATTATGCAAAAATCTGAAGTGAAAAAACGTCTAGGTTACGGATGTAACCTCCGTTCCCTGATGGAGGGAATGAGACGTTGTGTCGAAGAAGCACCACTAGGAGTCAATCGCAGTGAGAACATGAACCATCCACAAACACTGCCTCTGTGTGATCGCAGCCCAGACACACGAGACAGCACCTGTGGCCCTTCTGAAGCGGAGAGCACTCTCCCGCATCCAGGAACTACACAGGGGTGGAAAGGCATTTCTGACGTTCAATGCCGCTGTGTATTGCTCTTTTAGAGGAAAATACTCTTTTAGAGAAAATGACTCTTAATAACAACTCTTAGTTGCGCTGTCGAAGTGTCCAGGGGCAAACTGCACTGCCGTGCAGAGAAGGAGAAAGCCGCTGAAGTGCGCCGTAGATCCAACAGCAGATTGCTCAGAGGAAGAGGAACAGGTGTGTGACTCACAGCTCGCTGCATACACGACCATCGGCTCCGAAGAAAATTTCTGAATGAAACAGATGGATTTCTCCGCCTTTATACCCGTATGTCCGGGGGCGGGACATGCAAATTCTGTCTGCCAACTTCTCATTGGCCTTTTTTCATAGATCAGAGGTATATTTGGCGCTCAAGAGAGACCCCTAGTGTCGCTTCTTCGACACAACGTCGAAGTGAGTGACAGACGGGGAACAACAATTTTAAGGCATTCATTCTTAAACATTATTTCTACATTATTCTTTTAGTTAAAACTAGGAGGAACTATTATTGTAGGACCTTGAAATGCCTAAATTAATTACTAATTCCACTGACACAAGAGAAATGGGACTGACATGTCTATGCTATCTTGTTTTTTGGGAGAATGTGATATTCACACATTAATGCAAAATATTGATAAATTTATGATTTTACTCATTTTCCATCTCTCACTCTGCAGACAATGAAGAATGCATGGTTGTCACATTATGCTACAGAAACCGCTAACCCAGGTGTGGTGGTTCTTCTCGGCTGTGGAACCATTTCCAGCACATGTGGCCAGTTGGCCAGCTACCCTCTCGCCCTGATCCGCACGCGCATGCAGGCCCAGGGTAAATATCCAGCCCAGAATGCACACCTCTTCAATATATGATCAAACATGTTTAATAGGTCTCATCCACTAACCATAGTACTGTATGTGTTTGTGTAAAAATCTGTATGCAAATGTTTTCATGAAATGTTTCTAAATTTAGGATCAAATGTGGAACAAACTCAAACTGCAAATATGCAAAAATCACAGAATCCTGGTGTATCCATGGAATGTGTTAAGACGAAATGTGTGTGTGTATATATATATATATATATATATATATATATATATATATATATATATATATATATAATTAAGTGGCCCTAACATAAATCTTACTTATTTCAGAGCAAAAAATAAAAAAATTAAATTAGGCCATGTGCATTGTAGCTCGATCTAGGATAGATTCTGCACAAAATGTCTTAAAGGGGTCATGGCATACTCTTTTTAAAAACATTATAATTTTATTATCTTCCCTGAGGTCCACTTATAATGCTAATTAAGTCATTTTTTGCACTGACACAGTCACAATTTTGGAATATATAAGAACTTTCCACTCTGTCTCTGGCCCTCTTTCTGAAATGCTCAGTTTTAAGCACTCTGGCCCTTTAAGACTTCAATGTTATGATTGGTTAATATTGTGCAGCCCTGCCAATTCAGCCATATTTGAAATGAAATCAGAAGAAAATGAACAAGCTCCACAATGTTCTAACATAAAATGTCAGGGTGTACACGTTACGTACATCCATTACATTGCATCCAAATACATTAAGCACAACGGCACCATAACTATAAAACTATTTGTGAAGAAAATTCATAAATGTTTACTTAGAGTTTTGGGTCAGGTCCAATAACGTTTTTAACTGCCCGATCTTTTTTCTAAATCGATTTGTTTACACACAGAACGGCATGTGTTTCTCCCAGTCAGTGGCAGCAGCAGAATGCGATGTTGCGCTTGCACCACTCTTAAAGCATAGTGCACTTTCCCGAAAACGCATCAAAATGATCAGATATGTCCATCTAGTGCACGTTTACAACAATGTAATATAGCACCGATGGGTGCAAAAAGAATACAGTACACCTTCAGAACAGCAAGAAAAGAGGTGTGATATGCATAATAACGGTCAAAGTGGTTAGTCTACTTCATGTTTATGTAGAAAAACATTTAAATCCAGATAGGCAGATGAATGTGTCCTGTTTAAGTCCCCTTTAAAGTGTAGATGAATCTCCCATGACAGGCCCACTGTCCTCTGTAACTGAGCACCCGTGGTTGGGCCAAGAGTGCAATGACAAAAAATGGCCTTTGATGTCTTGCTGAAGAGGCAGTCATATGCAGATTTATTTGGTCCTTGTGATGTCACAATTCCACAAATCCACAAATTCCAAACGGCCCATTTCTCAAGCTTGGTTTAAATAAATGCTCTTTTTCTATTAAGGAGGAAGTTTTCAGTTCTGAAACGTACAGTATGTTTTTATAGTACAATAATCTATGTCAAATGATCAAGGAAAATTTTATTCCTCTTCATTATTCTCTCATCATTTACTCACTTTCTTGCCATCCCAGATGTGTATGACTTTCTTTCATTTGCTGAACACAAACAAAGATTTTAAGAAGAATATTTCAGCTCTGTTGGTACATTCAATACAAGTAAATATTTGCCAGCACATAAAGGGAGCATAAAAGTAATCCATACTACTCCAGTGGCTAAATCCATTTTCAAGAAAAATATAAGTTTGGGTGAGAAACAGATCAATATTTAAAAAATTTTTTTTTTTACTATAAATCTACACTTTCACACGTTTTTGCCGATTCACATTCTTCGTGCATATCGCCACCTACTGGGTAGGAAGGATAAATTATAGTTTATATTTTCTGAGAGGTTGATGTCTAAATCTGAATTATGTTTGAAAACTTTCTTCACAGCGTCTATGGAGGGATCAGAGCAGGTGTCCATGACCAAGTTAGTGAAGAAGATAATGGAGAAGGAGGGATTTTTCGGACTCTACCGGGGGATACTGCCCAACTTCATGAAAGTGATCCCAGCTGTCAGTATTAGTTATGTGGTGTATGAGTATATGAGGTCTGGATTAGGAATTTCAAAGTGATGTATGCCCATTTGAGTGAGCAGTGTGAGTCTCTGTGAAAAGTCTTACATTTGTTTGCAAACGCAAAAAAACACCTCTTTGAAAACACCCTCCATGATGGGACAAAATGTTTTGGTTATTAACCCAAGTATATTTGGTTTTCATGTTTACACTGAATCAAAATTGTCTCTTAAGTGTAACTTGATGGATCTATTTTTATGTTTTTGTGATTTTTATTTGTTTATTCCCTGTGATTTATCTATCTATATATCTATATATATATCTATTATACCTGAAACAACCAAAACAGTGAAGTCATTGTAAACAAGTGCACTACATCTAATGTAAAATAGATAGATAGATAGATAGATAGATAGATAGATAGATAGATAGATAGATAGAGCTTTATTAGTGTAATTTTACATTTTTAACTGAATTAGGTTGGGCTTAAGCCAACTGTGTCTTTGCATACTGCGATTAGTACAATTTTTTCTATATGGTCTGTTGCAAAATATGGAGTATTCTAATATTTTCACTAAAACAGGGACCTGTGAAGCAATGCAAAATAAGTAATCCCATTTTTTTGTTTTGTTTACATTGTTAACCATATTTACACTTTTACACCTATACGAAGATGGCAACAGCCCAGAATGTACTGCGATATCAGGGTTTTTTTCAATTTAGTGAGTTAAAATAAATAACTATCCTGTGTCAGACACTAATTGTTTTGCACACTATGACACAGAGAAATATGTGCCTTATAAAATTTGTTCATATCTCTATGTGGGTTTCTTTTCCTCCCTGATTATACACTGGAAATAAATTGTGTTGCCTTATATCCCTCTAGATATAAGAAACTCTTGTTTATATTAAATGTTGTATTTTAATACAGTTGGTTGTGATATGTTTTATTGCACATTTCTAACAGATATTGTAGAACATCCATCCATCCATCCATCCATCCATCGTCAACCGCTTATCCTGTACAGGGTCGCGGGGGGCTGGAGCCTATCCCAGCTAACATTGGGCGAAAGGCGGGGTACACCCTGGACAGGTCGCCAGTCCATTGCAGGGCCACACATAGACAAACAACCACTCACACTCACATCCACACCTAGGGCAATTTTTGGAGACATCAATTAACCTATCCTGCATGTCTTTGGATGGTGGGAGGAAGCCGGAGTACCCGGAGAGAACCCACGCAGACACGGGGAGAACATGCAAACTCCACACAGAATGGCCGGGGCAACCGGGGTTTGAACCCACAACCTTCTTGCTGTGAGGCGACAGTGCTAACCGCTGCACCACCGTGCCGCCCTATTGTAGAACAATTAATTAAAAATAAAATAATAGAAAAGTGACAGTGTGTAGGTCATTGCAACACATTGGTGTGTAGGTAAATGCAAAGCCACTGTAAACATATTGTGTAACAAATTACAAAAGATTAAAGACTTCAGGATAAATGACTGGCTTACACAACTCTTGGTGCAAGAGCTGGATTTCTGTGATTGTGTTTAGAGTCGATTAAACTTCCTGAGCAGCAATCTGTAAAAAATAATTACTTGTCCTGCACTGTTTCTAATGTAAGCTTGACTAAAGATGCTGAAGGACTAACAAACTTGTGGCTTAATTTTCTGAACGAACTGTACATTACGTATTTCAGCAGGATGCATTCACACAAAGGCATCACTTTGTATATTATTTCAAGAATTCAAGTTTATATAAGAGTCTTTTAATATCATTTTTAATATTTAATAATATCATGACTAATTTGGCTTATTTGGTTAATGTGTTACTCTGGTCAAAATACATGATGTGGAGTGAATGTATTGTGCCATCTGCTGGTCATGTCTAATGTCCATAGATATCATTAAGACTAACTAGTCATCTGATCATACCATATAGAGGAGGTGCAAAAATGAATGAAAAATATGTCCTAATGCCCCAGAACGGCATTCTTTAAGAATATCTAGATAGATATATATTATATAGAAGTAATAGTGAGCTACAGAGAAGTTTTGTCAATGAGATATCAGATGCACAGAAGATGAATAAATTATCCAGCAAATTGGAAAAATACACAACGAGCTTTGTGTATAAATTCCCTTTTTATTAAGTTTCCCTTTTTGTTTAGAATTTTCTTCAACATACCTTTTTTTCTGAAATACACATGCATTACCCTCTTTAACAAACCCCTCTCAATATACATCACTTTACAAAGGGAAATTTTAAAACTAATTGTATTGCTACCTACAGTACATCTTAAACAACTGAAAATCCTCCAAATATTTGATTGTCATTGAGCCAGATAGTGCAAGAGATTGACTTGAAATGGACCAACCCCAAGAGTCTTTTGGTGTTCCCTTTGTCTCAGGAGTTAAAAATATAACATACATTTTTTTGTTGTTGCATGCCTGACCTAATGACGGCTGTAAATGAGCTTCTCATAAAGAGTTAATAACAAATAATATACAGAGCAAAACATCATGGCACCAGATCATTTCACAAGTACATAAGAAACCCCAGGCCTTACTGCACTGTTGTGAAATACTGAAATACTGCACGTGAAAGCCTCAAGTTTTGAGGTTCATGCAAGTGCATCAGGCTTTTCACATTGCAATCTTTCAACGCCACATACAGCTAGAACAGTAGAGCTACATACAGTCTCTCAAAATCAAAAAGAGCAAATTGACTGCAATGTCTAAAACAAATATAATTTAACACATTAGTGAGTTTTTTTATGTTATCCTTTTTTTATCTCATTGCAAGTCAATAATAAAAAGAAAAGAAAAGGGTGAAAGGAAAAAAGGAAGAAAAGAGAATGACAAATAAAGGAAAGCAAATAGAAAACAAAACAAAAAATGAAAAGAATTGTGAGAAAATAATAAAAAAAATGAAAAGAAACAAGAACAAAAAGCAAACTGGTCCATTGGTAAGCTGTTACAGCAAATAATATTTTAAACACTGATTTGTTTTAGACCAAAATCCAAAGGTATTTAAAAAAAAATCCACCAATAATTTCCACTATGGGCAAATGCTAAAAAAAAATAGAAAAATTAAATAAAACATTAAAAGAAAACAAAATAAAATAAAATAAAGAATTTGACTTTGTTTCACTGGACAAAATACTGTTAAAGGATAGCAAATAAAAAGCAACAGAATCATACTTTGGCATTAACACAGGATGAACAAACAGGTATTGGGATATTCCCATTTCAAATCTACAGTAGCAGGTTCAGTTAAGTATTATTGCACCATCGGTCTTCAGCTTGTCCCTGGGTTACGATACAGTGTAAAAGGTCTGGCTGGTAGCACAGTAGTATTATAATTGCACATTATTAGTGTTGCTGGTTCAACATAAACATTATCACCAAACAGAAACCCATACAATGCTACATTGGTTAAAGACTTGATTTGAAATTCAAAGTCTATAACATGAATCTTCCCAAAGTCATGCATAACTTTGAGAGATCATTTGGCTTTCCAAATACATTACATACACACAGTTGGACACTCTTAACTTTAGCTTGTATACTTCACCAGAAAATAATGTCTTTCTGAGAAAAGTGTAACATTAAACTAATTCTGTATATTCCTTATGCTTTTTAGGGTGAATTAATCCGAAAACTCATGAGGACACAGCAGCACCAAGTCTTGAGTCTGTTTTGCAGGACACCTCTAGAAGACGCTGTCTATCACTCCTCATCAATTTGTACTGATCTTGAGCGTGAGTCACGCTATTCCAACCAAGAGAGGAGGCATGTTTGCTGGAGCCTCCTGTGACCTCACCTGGGCATAGAATGACAGGAAGAGTTACATAAAGAATCACTAATTCTTCACTGTGTCTGGTCATTTGAGATCATAGCAATGTGTTCCATTATTTAGGTTAGAGACAAAACAAGAAAATCAAGTTGTTTACTTTCACTCTGGGCAAAGAGAGGACAGCATTTTACATCATGATTACAATACTGTCAGCTCTAACTAATCACAGCATCAGACCGTATAGGCTGTGCACAATCCATCTGGTATATGTTTCATGCAAAAATGGCTAAAATATTCAGTTCCAATCTGATTTGGCTGGCTTCTCTGCAGTCTCCTGAATTCAGGGAGGACAAGGTTTTATTTAGATGGTGGATTTTGACGATACCGATCACTAAGGTAGTGGAAAACGATTAATCATACGATAGTAAAAAAATCTTAATCATTCCTTAATATGACATGCACAGACATAGAGGCTACAAGATTCCAAATGTATAAAATCCCAGTTTATTGTTCAACCGAAACACATCTGGGACAAACACTTGGCTCCGTTACATGCTCTGTATTTACGTTTTAGGATTTTTATAGCCCATACATTCAACAGATGAGGGTTTTATATATTTATATATAAATGTACTGTACAAAACATCTGGTAACCATGAGGAATGAGGAATAAGATTTTTTATTATTCACAAGATGACATGAAGAGACACAATGCATGTGCTTGACGGGGGATGTTTTAATATAGTTGCGAGGTGTAAGTGATTGTTTTTATGTCACCTCTAATGGCTGCTGTTATACTGCTGAACCAAGCCATGTTAACGGTAGATTCCTCCAGTGGCGGCCACAGAGAACACAGAGGGAAAATATTGGCAACTACTGGATAGATTTTTACCCATAAACGATAGCTCCAAAAAGTAACTTTTGCCCTGATTAATCGGTAAAACTGATATATCGGTCTACCTCTACCTCTAAGTCACCTAGGAAAAGTTTGTGAGGTTCAAAACATTGAATGTTTGAAAGATATTCAAGAGTTTGAGACACTTGGGAGTGATAGTGACTTGAGCACACCTGTGTATTGCATTTTTCTTTAGGGTTCCCAAGGTCATGAATAACCTGGAAATATCAGGACATTTAGAACATTTGTTTTCTAGTTCTGGAAAAGTCATGGAAATTAACAAAATCTCAAAAATCGTGGAAAGTTCTAGAATGAAGAATAGAAATAAAGCTAGCTATTGCTCTTGTGTAGAGAAAAACTTGATAGCAAGCAATAGTAGTGTCCAATTTGTCAGTGAATCATTCTTTTGGGTCCGTTCTTTTCAATGAATAAGTCGAAAGGGGTTACAAATTGGTCTACATGATTCATTAGCCAATTAGACAGAATCTAAAAGATTTTTAAAAAAATCTGTATCCAGTAATAACAAATGCCTGGACAGGTCATAGAAAATGAATGGTCATAGAAAATTCGTTGGTAAAAAGGGTGGGAACCATGTAAGTTATATCTCTGGAAGATAACTCCTTCTAATCTAAGTGGGTGGTTTTTGGCCAGAATAGGTTGCTATGTGAACCAGTCAAGCTATGCAAGGCAAGGTGCCGCATGCGCACATTGCTAGACAAACACATGCATACACACTAACACTCAGGTAACAGGCACACACTTATGCCCAGACAAAGCTGGTCTGAGTGGTACCTCTATCAGATCAGGAAGGAGTGGAGGATAAGGAATAGAAGGATGAAGGGAGAGAGGTGCAGCCTAGAGAGGCAATCTTGAGTTCATTCTTCTGGAATAACTCAGAAGACAAGAGATAAAGAAAAGAGAAGGAAAATAGCACAGTGAGGAAGAGCAGGAGAAAGTGCCTTTAATAGTTTTAATAGTCTTTCAATTTTTGCTCCTTTCACATAAATATGACATATTTGCATGTATGACTGTGCGAACAAACTGTCATGAGGTTGTATAAGAAGTGCTAAATGAATGGAGAGTAAAACCAGCATGCATACTACATTGGACTCACCTCTAGATTTGAGCGAGCCTGTTTCAGCACATCTCGTGTTCTTGAGACTAAAAATAAAAAAGTAACTTTAAATATAGTTTAAATGCTTTATTTACTGTGTAGGGAGCAATGGGGCTAAAGACACCCCTTAAAGAAATGTAGTTTTTTTATGGTCACAAAATATATCAAGGTAAAAAAAAAATAAAACAATTTATTTTTATTGAATATTGATGGAGCAACATAATTTGTTATAAAAAATAAAATAAAGAAATACACTTGGGTAAAAGGATCCCTCGCTTGGGGTAAAATGCCCCTAGTTATATAATAGTTATAGGGCACAATTTGTCAACTAATGCAAATATTATTATATTATATATAATATAAATATTATAAATATTAAATATATTTTGAGACAGCAAGATTATTTTTTGAGTAATAAATTAAGATGATGCTTACTCAAAATTACTACTTCAGAAAAAAGTCAACCATTTCCTGTTAATTTCAAACAAATTTGGCATTTTATGACATCTCAAGTATTCTATGAACAAACTAATCTCTATTATGATTGGATAAGTCAATGTGAACCCACTTTGAACATTTTAATAACAAATATATTCGCCCCACTTAAGAAAAACAATGTATTTATTTGGGGTGTTTAGCCCCTACAACAGGGGGGCTTTTTACCCCCAAAACTATCCTTACACTTAAAAAAAAATTATTTAATGATTTGTTGTTATTTAGTGTTTTTATAATAAAATCAATTAAGCCTTTTACCCCACGGAGCCTTTAGCCCTGTTGTACCCTATATAGCCATCCACAAAAAAAGCTTTGTCACAAGCGACAGCTCTATGAGGCCATTTAAGCAATTAAGTGAAACAAGCTGAAATGAAAGGGGAGTGGAAGGAGGCATCACTCACGCTGACCAATGATGAATTGCTCCATGCTGTCTTTAGTGTGACTGGAGGCTCTCAGATTCTCCATAGTGTCCCTGAGAAGCTGCTCTTGTTTGGACAGCTTACGCCTTAATGAAACAACTTCCTTTCTCAGAGACTGCTCCTATAGAGACACATAGAAACATGAATTAACATGTCCCTTCCTGCCAATTGGCTACAAACAATATGGCGTACAGGATTACACCTAATGATTAAAAAACAACACCTGCATAAGTGACATGTTTACATTCTATGTGCCCTCTGACCTTTTTAAGCTGCTGGGCAGAGGCGTCACTACTGGGCAGAGCTGCCCTCCAGAACATTCTTAAGAGAGAGCAAGTCTCCTCCAGAATCTGCTTCAATGTCTTAGTGCTGGCGAGCAAGTTTCTCACATAGCCCTTCAGAGAGAGAAAAAAAAGTGTACATAGCACTTCAGTTTAAGTATTCAAATCTTTTAATAAGATGACCGGTACCAAAATATGAAAGTAGAGGAAATAATCATTTCAGATAGTTTCAGATTCAAACTAGGTCCACATGCAGCTTTTCAATGCAACTTTTCCAACATATATACACGAATTAAAGGAATATTCTGGATTCGATACAAGTTCACCTCGATCAACAGCATTTGCGGCATAATGTTGATTATCATCTGCCTTTAAACCCACCAACAATCGGCCCCATTCACTTCCATTGTAAGTACCACACTGTAAACTCAAATTTGGCTTTTTTCTAAAGAAAATGAAAGTTTTGGTAATCAGCATCATGCCACAAATGCTGTTCATTGATCTTAGCTTGTATTGAACCCGGAATATTCCTCTAACATAAAATACAGCAATAGCACTTTTATTTATTCATTAAAACATTTATTACAAGACATTAATAAAAATTATATTATGCTTAAGAAATCACAAGTTGATTCAGATATGATAAATTCAAATATCTATTTCAAAGTGTGAACTTCAACATTTCTATCTGAATGTACATCAACTATTGTTCTGATAAACATAATTATTTTTTACGGAAGACTAATTAATGAAAGCCATTATAAAGTGTCACCAATGCATTTATTTAATTAGAAAATTATGGCATATGGACATTTAATAATCTAAATAAGTGTAGCCAAAACTCAAATAACAGGAAATATTTTTAAAACAGACATTGTTTAAAGGCTTTTTAAACAGTTACGCCTTACATCAGATAACAGTCAGTATACTGACCTCCGGTAGATCATGTTCTGAGCTTGATTGCAGTGCTGATTCCATCTTGCGGATAACCACCTTCCCTTCTAGAAGCTGCTGCTGTAGAACACTAAAATCATCCACACGGCCAATCACATGACGTCCAGTTCTGGAGGCGAAGGAGCCGTCAGGGGCCTCACACGTCAGACCTTCAGAGCCAGGCTTAGATGAGTCTAATCAGGGGATTGAATGTTTACATTAGAGGTGCATGTTTTTACATGACACAAATTGATAATCAGTATTTTGTGGCTTTTTCAGTTTTTTTTATTTCTACTATTGTGGCCACTTAATAGCAGCATTTTCTATAAGAGTCTTACCACAAGCAGAAGTCTTCAGGTCATCTGGTTCTACAGCTTGTGAAGCAAGACTGGAGAACCCTGTATCTCGAATGGGAGGAGATGGAGACTGGTCTACAAAAGACAGAGAGACCAAGGTCAAAACAGATGTCAAAGATTTGCAGGGGTGTTGCAACTGCAGGATATATGTACTGTATATATTTCATGAATTAAATTTTTTTCTTGGCATTGGTGCAGAGAAAATGAATAGCCCGCTGCAAAAACAATAGCTTCATTACGAAGCTGAAACATCTGCCAACCGGTTGCATTGGCAGTGCACTGATTGAACACGCAAACAGTAAACGGTCCTGCGATGGATAGCTCCAACTTACCAGCCTTTCAGCAAATCAGCACTGCTGGTGGAACAGTTCATCGCCTAATTAATATTCATGAGCCATGCTGATATGGTTTATAATACCCCCCCCACTTTTCCAATCATTCCTATGCCCCTTATGTTGGCCAATTCATGTAAACCAGTTAAAGGTACAGTTAAGTCATGCTTTCTCTTTCACTGAAAAAAAAAAGTGAAAAGCGACTGTGTGTTTGAAAGTGTATTAAAACTTATGATTATTATATGATAATAAGTCTCACGATGGAAGAGCTGTTGCCTGGCTGAGGGGCGGGGCATATGCTGATCCAGCCTCTCTGTGCTGCTCCCAGTAGTGCCGCAGACTCTCTGGTACACCTGTAGTTCACACTGCAGAATGTGCACTAGTCGCTGACTCTCACCTAACTGCTGCTGGAGAACATTCACCTCATGCTGTAGCCTGTTAACAGATGATTAAACATACACATTGTTCAACACTGTCTGCCATATTCATGGTTAACGAGAGGGCACAAAAAAACATAGTACAGTCACACTGTACCTGGTGTTGTTGTCCAGGCTGTTTTGATTCTCTTTTTTGAGTTGCAGTTTTGCCTGAGTCTGCTCTCTGATTTGAGCCTGCAGTGTTCTGCATTCATCCGCCCACCTTTCCGCCTCTAGCTCTGCCTGCTTCAACTGGCCACGTCCATATAGAACCGCCTCTCTCAGCTGCTCCAACTCTTTACTGCCATCTGAAGGTAAATAGTAAACTTCTTTGGGGTCATGGTGACATTAAAGGGAAACTTTACATGATAATTTATACTTTAAGGAAAAGTTCACCCAAATATGAAAATTGTCTCATCATTTACTTACCCTCATGCCATCCCATACGTGTATGACTTTCTTTCTTTTGCAGAACATAAACAAAGATTTTTAAAAATGTATCTCAGCTCTGTAAGTCAAAAACAAGTGAATGGTGGCCAAAACTTTGAAGCTTCAAAAAGCACATCAAGGCATCATAAAAGTAATCCATACTCCAGTGGTTCACGAAGCAATCTTATTTCAGTTTTAGGTGAGAATAGACCAAAATGTAACTAAATTTTCATAATACATCATGCCAATGTTGTCTACGTACAGTTATGATTTCAAGCTTGATTACACTTCCTAATGCTTGACTCATGCGCAGAGCACCAAATGATGCTAGGAAGTGTAATCGAGCTTGAAATCATGACTGCCAAGGAGACTGCTGATTTCAAAATTTATAGTGATAATGAAGTTATATTTTTGTCTGTTCTCACCCATAATTGATTGTATCACTTCAGAAGACATTGAGTAAACCACTGGAGTCATATGAATTACTTTTATGATGCCTTTATTTGCTTTTTGGAGATTTAAATTCTGTTCACCATTCACTTGCATTGTTTGGACCTACAAAGCTGAGATATTCTTCTAAAAATCTTCTCTTGTGTTCAGCAGAAGAGAGAAAGTCATACACATCTGGGATGACATGAGGGTGAGTAAATGATGAAAGAATTCTCATCTTTGGGTGAACTACAACTTTCACATAAATATTAAAGCTGGTGTATAGTACTGCTGCTAAAGTTCCTTATGAACACAACAAGAGTAAGATCTTACCTGTCCTGGCCTGCTGGAGTTGATTCTGTAGGGCATGATTGTCCTCTTTCAGCACTCGAATCTCATTGGACAGCTGACTGACTGAATCAAGCCCCTGGATGTAGATGTTAGTGGGTGCTCCACCAGCTAGTGCATTGCAAGAGAAAGTAAAGATAAAATGTAAACTTTTAAAGATAATAGTAATAATAATAATATTAAAGATGCCTACATGCAAAAATATGCAATATACAAGTACAAATATTGCAGCTTATTGCATAAGCGTAGTTAACACAAAATTTAATTAATCATCTTAATTAATCAAAATTTTTAGGTTGAAATGTACATGAACGTGAAAGTTTAGATTTTAGGTGCTCTAACTGGTCACCATTTAATTTCCTTAATTTTCAACATTTTTAAACACCTTTTTATCTTCACGATTTTAAATGGTTCTGCACTGTAACATGATTATCAAAAACACAAATATTACATACATTTTTTAATAAATATGAGGGCATAAAAACTGCAAGCATACTATTAATAATGGCAATAATAATAATAAGCATGTAACACTGCAGAACATATCAACTTTCCAAAATACAGTATTTCAAGTTAACGACCCATAAACACTGACTAGATATATTTGATATTTATAAGACATCATTTTGTGAGTTTCTAACCTCCATTTCGTGCAGAAGAGGCCAGTCTCTCCTCCAGCTGTTGTCTCAGACGGTCGTTGGTCTGGATAGAGTCTTCTAGATGCCGTCTGAGATTGCGAATCTCCCTAAGGTGCTCCTCCATTAAGTCAGCACCTACAGCAGAGTATAAAAGAGCAGGAGAAAAGGGCTTACCAAAACTTACATCATATCTAAAAAAAATTTACACACTCTATAAAGACAGAGCTAATTTATCAGAAATTAATAGCATTTAATAGCATTTACTACATTCCAATGCAAAAACAATGTATTGTATTAGACTACTGATAACAGTCTTTTAGCAAGGAACTTTAGGCTGAGGTATCCAATGTTGCAGTACCTGTATGGCCAGACTGATATCCTGAGGAACCAGAGGACACATCTCCATACATGCCTGGTCTTAACGGTCTTGGGCCATACATTATATCCCACATCGCACTGCTCTCGAGGAAGCTTGCCCCTGATTTCATAGCAGGACTGGTCTGGTGGCTGCTTATAGGTGACTGTTCAAAGGCATGATGGGATGTGTTTATGAAGCTATGGTCTGGCTGAGTGTGGGAGCCCAGTGTAAACACAGGCAGAGGCTTGACTTGAGGACCATGGTAGCCTATATAGGGATAAGAAAACTTTATTTTAATTGAAAGAGTGAAAAAGTGAGAGAAACTGAAAAATAGCAACAACCTAAATGCTGGTTAAAAAAAGAATAAGGGAGGGCAAAGAAGGGGTTGAAGTTAATGACTGTTCACGCAGTCTAAAATAAAAGTCTGATCTATGAAATGATAGATCAATTCTAGCAATATTAGCATATTGACAAAATATTTAGTCTAATATTAAGAGCTAAGATTTATTCTTTCACCTTAAGATTTATAGTATACTTTAACTATTCTGATTTATCTCAGTTCATCACAAATTTGAAATGTTTCCTTAAGCTATAACTTTGCCAGTAGGTGTCATTGAAATTGAAGATTAAGACTGAAAATTTAAAGGAATAGTTCACCCAAAAATGAAAATGCCATCCCAGATGTTTATGACTTTTTCTGCTGAACACAAACAAAGATTTTAAGAAGAATATCTCAGGTCTGTTGGTCTTTACAATGCAAGTGAATGGGTATCAACATTTTTAAGCTCCAAAAGCACATAAAGGAAGCATAACGTAATCCCTAAATGTAATTTCCTCAGAAGCAATATGAGAAGTGTGGGTGAGAAACAGATCAATATTATATATTTTTTGCTATAAATCTTCACTTTCACTTTCTTCTTCTTTTGTATTTGGTGATTCAAATTCTTTATGCATATTGCCACCAAATGAGGAGAATTTATAGTTTATAGAATTTATAGTAAAAACTGACTTAATATTGATCTGTTTCTCACCCACACCTATCATATTGCTTCTGAACATAAATCTTAACCACTGGAGTCATATGGATTACTTTTACACTGCCTTTATGTGCTTTTTGGAGCTTGGAAATTTTAGTAATAACTCAATCTTGCATTGAATGGACCTACAGAACTGAAACATTGTTCTAAAAATCTTTGTTTGTGAAAGAAAGTCTGGGATGGCATGAGTAAATTAGAGAATTCTCATGTTGGGATGAACTATCCCTTTCACAGTCTTTTCATTTGTGTGTTTGAGTTTGAGTTAAAAATTGTGAGTTGTGGAAAAAATTGGCAGTCATTTACAATATGCAGTTTTGGCTGCTATAATAAAAGAAAAGTTGAACCTCAGTTCCTTTTAAAAATACACAGACAGTCACATTCAAAATGTTATGATTATCCAAATCACTTTAGGTCAACCTCCGCATCATGCACACAAAGAAGTTATGTATATTAGTGATATAATATCTATATTAAATGATTTGTTTAATGCATTCATAACTTTAACTTTAAAATTATCAATGAAGTCAGTGTTAGTTTTTGCCTGTAGTACTAAACTTCACTCAGTGGTTCACACTCAAATGCATGCTCACTGTTTCCTAGCTGTCTCTGAAGCATTTGAAGCTCTTGGTGAACCTCTGCCAGTGAGAATCCCCCACCACAGTGGTTACGGGTTCTCAAGGGATGATTTTGAGGATCAAACACAGGTTGAGGGGGCATTTGAGATGAAGGGTGGAGGAGACAGTGGGGGGAGGTTGAGAAGGAAATGGAGCTGGACAGAGGTCCAGCAGAGAGGCCTGATGGGACGACACATAGAGAAAGAGCCACATATGTTTCATTAGACATACCTGCCAATCAACAGCCAAAAAAAAAGGACTATAGCTGGTCTATGGCAATGTAAATAACAAAACAAAAATGTTAAAAACTTTCTACTCATAGAATATTAAATTAATTAAAGAATAGATACTGAAGGAATAATACACCTCTAATGGAAAATTTGTTCATTATTTACATTATTTACCTTATGTTGTTCTTAACCCATATGTTGTTATTTTTAAAAGTTGCATGGACTGCTAAAATGGCAAAACGTGAACGTGAACACTTTTGAGAAATGCCTCATATCTGTGTAAAAACTATGACTGAACTATGATTTAGTTCCTCGCTCTTTTTTTCTACCTGTCTGTGTTTGGGTTTCCATTGGTCTGTGAGGTGTACAGTGCATCCTGGGACAGGTGCTAGAGGACTGATGGCTGTGAGAGGACATGATGGAAGGAGGGATGGATGCATGTAATGCAGCTGGGCCTCTATGACTTTGTGAGTCTGAAAAAAAAACGAAGATGGAGAATGAAGATGAATGATGTGAATATATCACACATGGCACACAAATCTGAAAATAAACTGTGTATATATGTATGTGTATATATATATATATATATATATATGATTATGTGGTTAAAAACCTGTGCCATTTCTTGTAGCCTCCTCTCGGTCATATTCACTGACAGCATCAAGTTCAGAGCACAACTCAAGATCCTCATTGGTCGAGCCATGGTCATCTGACACAAAAGATGTCCTGTCTGACTGATCTGTAGCTTCTGACAGGGCGTGGCTGCTGGTAGGTGTTTCCGATCGTGGTTGTTGTTGGTCGAGTTTGGAGCATAGCGAATCGATGAGTTTGTCTTTCTGTTGTAGCTCCTTACTCAGCCTGTGAAGACAGGGCAGATGACATTTAGCATTGTAATCATGATTTATCTGCCATGGGATGCCACTAAGGGACAATATTATGTCACAGTATATGTACATATATGTGTGAAAGAGAAAGATCAGAGAGACAGGTTTTTAGAGTTTCATGAACATATTGTGCACCTAAAAAGTGAATCCTAATGTAGTCCCACTAGTGTCTACATCTAATTTTTCTCACACGCGGACATATGCACCAAGATTTAGCAACAATAGTCGCTGCACAGGCGTCTAAAAGTCCACTTTTTTAACCACATTGAATATCAGGGAAGTTTTGAGATTAAAACAAAGAAAAAAACTGAATATAGAAATAAGAGAAATATTTAAGATTGTGCTATTTTTCTAGGTCATTAATCAAATGTAAGCAAATTCGTGGTATTGACCATACTAGCTTCATTGTACCTAAATTTCACAAAACACACAGAAGCAGGGACATGGGATGTGGGGTTGCTGGGGGGTGCTGCAGCATACCCTGTTGACATGGGACTGTAAATGCAACATAAATATAGGGCTGGGCAATAGGACAATGTTAATCAAGAGGCTGAATCCAGCTTCTTTTTCGACAATATGAAATGAGAAAATTATCAGGAAATGACAAAACCCTTGAGCTGGGAACTCGCCAAATATATTAAATAGTAGCCCACGGTTTGAAATTAGCACACGTGGCCATGAGTCATGACCCGCCAAATGCGGGTTGTCTATTTCAAGCAGTGGTGTGTAATTTTACTCATCTTCCAATCACTGTGGTGGGTGACCTGCAAGATGTCTTGAAGTGACACATGACAAGAAATGCTGTTAAACATAACACACACACTAGAAGAAACACACCTTATTTCATTATTTCAAGAATAGATGACAGAAATGCTGTCTATGCATGCATGTCTGATTCGCATAAAAGTAATCCTTAAGACTCCAGTGGTTAAAATATAGATCTTCAAAAGTGATATGATAAGTGTGGGTGAGGAAAAAGGTAAATATTTAAGTCCTTTTTTCTATAAATCTCCACCTTTGACCAGCCCCGACCAGTAGGTGGCAATATGTATGAAGAATGCAATCACCAATAAACAGAAGAAGAAGAATGTGGACATGAAAGTGGAGATTTATATATATTAAAAAAGTAAGATTTAAATATTGATCTGCTTCTCACCCACACCAGTCATTTAGCTTCTGAAGAGATGTATTTAACTACTGGAGTTGTATGGATTACTTCTATGATTCCTTTGTGTGCTTTTTGGACCTTCTGAGTTCTGGTCACCTTTCACTTGCATTTTATGGACCTATAAAGCTGATATATTCTTCTAAAAATTCTTCTAATTTGTGTTCAGCAGAAGAAAGAAAGTCTGGGATGGGATGAGTGTGAGAACTGCTGCAAGAATTAAAATTGTATATATATATATATATATATATATATATATATATATATAAAGAAAAAATAAGGAGCATTTTCACATGTGGTCTTTTGGACCCCTAAATAATATTTTGCAAATATCACAGAAACGAGATACATAGATGCATCAATGTCACAGCTGTTTTACCATACACATTGATGAACCAAGTACACAGTTTCTCTTTCTTCTTCACTTTTTATTCATACACAGTGGAACACAGAAGTAACTTTCTTAGTTCTCTTTTACATTGTGAAACCAACACCTGAAAAAAACATTTAGCAATTCTTACTTCTCCAACTGCCTGTGAAGGGCTCTTATCTCCCTTTCTGTCTGCTTCTTGAGAATAGCCAACTCTCTCTTCTGCACCTGCCATTCCCACAAATAGAAGGAGAAGAGCGAGTCACGGTACAGGGGGCTGCTTTTGGACAGCATGGACCTCCAAAGAGGGGCCATGGTCCCACGTCCTGCCTGCCCACCTATGTTAAGTTGAGACCTGATTACAGCCACTTCATCTTGAATTCCCAAACTCACGGCTGGCTGGAAAACACAGAGCAGCTGGTCAGGGGCCACAAAACCGATTGTCAGCTGGGTCTCCGTGGTAACTGGGCCGTGATCGTTCGTATGACGAAAGCTGGGGGTTTGCTGGGATTGCAGGTAGTGGTGGGGGAGGAGTAGGGAATCTCCAGCAGGAAATCGTGTGAAGAGCAACACAAATCCCGAGATTACACAGAGTGCTAATGCCGAGAGACCAATCTGTTTACTCTCAACCTCAACTAAGAGTTTTAATACGTATAAATATGCATTACTAATAGCAACTATCTGAGGATGGGAGTATACAAACTGTTGTGATATTCAGCATGATCTTGACCAAAGTCCAAGACCCTTCCTCCAAGAACCACTCTGACAAATCCTTGAGGAACATTAGCGAAGCCTTTCTGAGAGTCTTCATTTTAAAGAAACAAAAAACTCTGCTGTTGAATGCAGCTTCTGTATATAATTTCTCAGAGACCAGTCCCTCTGGACTCTTCTGTTTATTCCCAAAGGAGGAAAAGACTTATCAGAGTGCCTTCCTGAAACATATTGTCCTTCCCCTTGAGCTCCCAAACACAACAAACCCTCATGCTGAATTGTATGCATGTGTGGGACATCGGAAGTGGTGGAGTCCTTGCCGTTGGGCTGATGTGCTCCTCAGTGCATAAATATGGAACTTCAGTCATCCGACCTCTGGTAATTAAGCACAGCATGTACAACCTATTGCACACTGTCACATAGCTAGGAAAACATTCAGTCCAAAAATGTCGTCACGCACTCAGTCAACCTAAAAAATATCTCTTTACGAGGTTCTTTAACAAACATTTCTTTAGAGAAAAAAACTTGGCAAACACAACCTGTCCTTTTTGTTAATTTTGCAAAAGTAATTTCTGATGAACAACAGACATATCCATATTTCATAGTATCCATCCAAATGAAAGCATGTACGAAAACGAAAACCAAAGAAGAATCCTCTTCCACATGCTCTTCCTCTCGTCTTCTGGCATTCAGTCACACGTCTTTCACATGGTCTCTCTTGCTGTCCTCTGCTTCCACTGTCTTTTCATCACTCTTTCTTTCTCTCATGTGCCTTTATCTCTCTTTCTCTCCCTGCTACGTCTCCCTCTGACCTATTTCACTCATGAGGATTTAATAACTTAACCTGATTAGTACTGAAGTCAGCACCCAATCCAAAGCCTGGTGGTCACAGCACAGCTACCAGACCAGCTCTGTCCCAGGGCAAATGTTCACAAGAGGACACAGAAACACACATAAACACATAGGACATCAAACCAATACAAATCCCCTCCGTTTTTCACTCAATTACAGGCTCCGATAAATGAGCCGACTGGGAACAAAATACGGTTAAGTCCAGCTGTGCATCTGGGCAGCCATCTGTGCACTCTTTCAACTCATTAACGGCTGTGATCCCAGAGAAAAACAGAGATGTTTTCAAAAGGAAATTACACACTGGAAATCATCCTTGTCTGACTGTGAACTTACATTATGATGGAGTTGTATAAGGAAATATGAGAAGATGAGGTCACTTATAATACCAGAAAAAGCTCTAATCTGTAATTAAAGCCATTAAGAAGATGATAGATTAATTTTGAGAATTATCTTATTGGTTAAAGGGTTCTTAGAAATTATCCATTGTTTGGAGAAGCTCTGTCATCAGTATCTTTCTCAAATTTAATCTAAATTTAGTGTGTTCTCTCCTTCGATTGTTCTCCACCTTGTTAAGATACCCAACATAGGTCTTCTGGAAGTATAATTTTTCGACAGATCATCAATCTTTGATGCAAGTAATATCTCCAGGCACTGTGATGTCTAGTGGTTCTCCATTATATTCAACACTTGCTGAAAAGATTGTTAGATGATGGTAAGAGTATGAGACTGCCAGCAAACCAACAAACCAATCCATCCCAGCTTTGCATGATTCAGACTGCCTCCAGACAGTGGGCTCCAAATGTATACAAAAAATTATCTGGAAGATCACAACCAACGTTTCAAGAGATGAGCGCAATAGGCAGTTCCATTCAAAATCAGGAACGTTTTTGAAGTAAAGCCATTTATAGAGGTAAAAACAGGAGTAAAGTACCATGTTCTTGTTGCTGTTGAATATACAGTAATTTAGCTTAATACATAAAACAAACAAGTGTTCACAGGCAGACAGCGGCAGAGTGTTCACAGTGCACGCATGCTCACCCGCTGACTGCCTCCCAACAGAATGTATTATAGGGTGGAAATATAAGGGGCATCTCCCGCAGGGGTTCTGAATGAGGCTGCTGCCATGGAGGTCCAAGCTAGGGGGGTTGGAATGAGTTCTAAACATGCTCGGGACACCCTAGAACCAGTGGTGACATATATAGCAAGCACCTGACAGTTCACATTAGCATTAGCTCATTGCATTGTTCAACATGGCCCGCAGGCAAAGTCAAATAAGAGCACTTCATTGCATGAAGGGACAGAAATAAAGAGAGTCAATTACAGATGGAGAAAAGATTATGAAAGAAAAACTTAAAATAAAATATAAAATAACGTAAACCCCGGTTGCCCCGGCCATTCTGTGTGGAGTTTGCATGTTCTCCCCGTGTCTGCGTGGGTTCTCTCCGGGTTCTCCGGCTTCCTCCCACCATCCAAAGACATGCAGGTTAGGTTAATTGGTGTCTCCAAAAATTGCCCTAGGTGTGAATGTGAGTGTGAGTGTGTGTCTGTCTATGTGTGGCCCTGCGATGGACTGGCGACCTGTCCAGGGTGTACCCCGCCTTTCGCCCGATGTTAGCTGGGATAGGCTCCAGCCCCCCGCGACCCTGTATGCAGGATAAGCGGTTGACGATGGATGGATGGATGGATAAAATAACGTCTAGGTTTCGTATGTAACCTCCGTTCCCTGATGGAGGGAACGAGACGTTGTGTCGAAGAAGCGACACTAGGGGTCTCTCTTGAGTGCCGAATATGACTCTGATCTATGAAAAAAGGCCAATGAGAAGTTGGCAGACAGTATTTGCATACCCCGACCCGGACATACGGGTATAAAGGCGGGGAAATACGTCGAGTTCATTCAGGATTTTTCCGAGGAGCAGGGAGGACACAACGTCTCGTTCCCTCCATCAGGGAACGGAGGTTACATACGTAACCTAGACGTTCCCTGTCTGTCGCTCACTTCGATGTTTTGTCGAAGAAGTGACACTAGGCATCCAATTTAAATCATGCCATGTGCTGAGCCGTGTACGTGTACTGCTGACACAGCAGCGGGCAGGTTTTCTACGTGAAAAGGTGACCAGCTGTGTCAGACTGCACGTACCCTTCCCCAATGCCCCAAAAAAGTCGTCGGAATCCTTCTGGTTACCCTAGACAGGGAACAAGGCGACGCTTGCCAACCTGGGAACAGGACAAGCCTGGCTGGGCCTCTTTTCTCTCTATGTTTCTCCGCATAGAGCAAGAAGGGCCGGGGCCCTTACACGCATCAAGGGAAGGGGGACTTACCCAGTTTCCTATTCTTTCAGGGGGAAGGGGGAGGTAAGCGTGGTGAATACATCACATGGGTTTTTAGGCGACATGTGGAAAGTGGTGCATTGGTAGATCCAGCATCAAGGAGGGGGGCACAACACGGCGACCGGAGGGCAGCTGGGACTGCCTAAGGGAGACACGTGTCCATTTTGCGATTTCCTCCACTGAACTGAGGACCCAAAGGGCTAGGGAGGAATCATCCAGGGATCCGAATGAGTGGGATCTCCTGGGAGAGAAAGCGCACAATTTTACCTCGGCCGAGGGAAAGGGCGCCATGTGCAAGCGATCCACCCGGCCAGTCCGTCAGCGTGTTACAGAGTTCTACCAGCTCGGACCTGAGAAAACACGGGACGATACTGACTCAACCTGGAGATTGTAGAATCTCACAAAGGTATTAGGTGTTGCCCAACCCGCTGCTCTACATATGTCTGCCAGCGAGGCTGTGAGCGGCGCCCAGACCCCAGGAACCAGTCATCCAACCGCAATGGCTGTGGCTAGGACGGAGGGTACCAGTCCAAACCCACACTGGCGGCAGCCCGGGAAAGTATGTCGGTCATCTGAGCGTCAGCCTCAGCCTGGGCATGCTGGCCAGAAGGCGGCAGCCCAGGGGAGTCATCCACGTCAGACGCTGCACTCTCTGATGCAGCGGCGAGCTCATCCACCTCGAGCTCTAGAGGATAAGCAGGCTGGCTGTGAGGCGAGCAGCTGTTGCCTCGAGCACGGACGGGAGTCAACGAGCGTGCTTGGTGGAAGGTGGTCTGAGGGGGCGTACCAGGCGGAGCTGCACCCGCTGCCGTCCCCAGATCGCCTCCATCGCCAGCCGCATCGTCCTCAATCTCATGGGAAGAAGGAGCAATGCGGGGGGGTGGCTGGAGTGGAGTGCTTTCTGTTGAAAGCGAGCCGCGACCGCAACATTGCCATGGTCATGCTCTCGTACTGAGAGCATGAACCATCCACAAACGCTGCCTCGTTGTGAACGCTGCCCAGACACACGAGACAACGCCTGTGGCCGTCTGAAGCTGAGAGCACTCTACCGCATCCAGGAACTACACAGGGGCGGAGAGGCATCTTTAAAAAGACACGTCCTGAAAAGGATGTTCAACGCCGCTGTGTATTGCTCTTTAGAGGAAATTACTCTTTTACAAGAAAAATCACTCTTTAATAAACTCTTTTTAGTTCTGCACTGTCGAAGCACCCAGGGGCAAACTGCACTGCTGTGCAGAGAAGGAGAAAGCCGCTGTAGTGCGCCATAGATCAAACAGCAGAGAGTGTCAGAGGAACAGGAACGGGTATGTGACTCACAGCTCACTGCAAGCACAACTATCAGCTCCGAAGAAAATTTCTGAATGAACTCGACGTATTTCCCCGCCTTTATACCCTTATGTCTGGGGGCGGGGTATGCAAATACTGTCTGCCAACTTCTCATTGGCCTTTTTTCATAGATCAGAGGCATACAAGAGCATTCAAGAGAGACCCCTAGTGTCGCTTCTTCGACACAAAGTGAATTATATGAAGAATAGTCATATACAGTTTAGGAACTGTATAGATTAGATGAAGGAACCCATATAAGGCTCAGTGATGGCTGGTATACCTACAGTGGCCTTAAAAAGTATTTTGGGTACTTAAGCCACACTAACAATGTATGAATTTTATTTAATTAGGGACATACTATCAAAAAAAAGAAGAAAAAAAGGAAGAAAGAAACAAATGATGCAAGATTTTTCTCATAACTAACACTTTTCTTAACAGTTTTTGCAATTAATTTTAACCAACTGGACCCATGGTCATTTTTAGTAGATGTGTGAATTACATTAATTAGAGTATGTTCTACTAAGTTTGACAACTGCAATGTGCCCATATACATTTTGCTGAATAGCAAATATATTGTTCTATAATTTATAAAGCGTGTTAGTACAATTTTTCTTTAAAATGAATGCCAATTGGTTTTATATTTTGTTATCAAATGCAATTACATTTATAAATGTATAAGTATGACTATAATAAATGTACAAATACTTTTTGGAGCCGCCGTATATCAAAGCATGATTTATTCATCCATTAGAAATCTAACAACATTAACTAAAGGAACTATCAAATTATTGGGATTCTGCATAGATCTATCTTTATAATGTATGCTAGATCTGAGAACTGCAATTTAACACAATTTGAAGGTGCTGTATAAAGCATGACTTATTACTGTAATGATCTGTGATGCTGATAAGAGATTCCTAACTTAGACCAAATGTTTCCATGATGCTTCCAGAGTGAGAAACTCATTACAGCTGGTGTCCAAATCAATAGGACGCCACAAGGCACATTGGTCATTCTACCAAAAACATGCACTGCCAAAACTAGTCAATACATATCTGCTGATTACACTCAAAACATGTTCTTACTGCACAGAGAAAAAACAAATCATCATTGAGAAAATGCTGAGCTAAGACTCTGAATTACTCTTGATTGCGAAATTCTGAAAAGGTGTGTCAGTACAGCAGGTTGATTCAAACCAAATGTCAAAAAATCAATACGACTCATTTGCTGAGGTCATCACATGTTCTAGCTGATTTGGCATTGAGACAACAAAAGAAAATACTATTCAGTTTTGAATGGGTATAATGACATAGTGTGATCAATAACATCTAAAACCTTATTAAAAAGAACACGAAGGGCCCTATTTTAAGAGCGCTAGCATTAAGTGCAGTGCTAGGCAATAATTCATAAGGGCAAATCAGTGGGCATGGCCATGAAGTTGTGGTATTTTCGTGAAATAATGTGCTAAGTCTATGCATAAGTAGGTTTGGCAAAATCACACGCACAACGCGCAAATGGGCTGGATAAAGTGCAATTTAATTCTGAGGCTTTCTCCGGTTTTTATTCCACCATCTGCATCCTGTTATTTAGTTAATTCCCTCCAGCACCAGCAATATAAACCAAGACAGCACATTCATAAGAAGTTGGCACTGTAAATGGACTGTGTGCAATGAATTAAAAGAATAAATTATGTTACACATTAACTGTGTCCTTGATGATTGTCGGGCATATTTCTATGACAGAGACACTCTTTTCATACGCATGGAAAATGTGTATGTATGTATGTACATACATAATTTGTATGTATGCTCCATTAAATTACAGAGAATATAAGTATTATTAATCATTTTCGCCTACTGACATTTAAATCATTGCTAAAATTAACAGTGATAGTATCGGCACTCACTTCAATTCCACCGGTCGGTTTTGATCAATTAAATTAATTAATTGAAACACAATAAAAATAAAACAAAAATATTTCTTAATTGAAATTACACTTCAAACAAAACGATAATATAATCAAAATAATGAAGTGGTCGAAATATCATAGCCAACCAATTTCAAACATTTTACTCTTCCACTTCTTTTGCAGTGACTTAAAAATCACTCTACGACAACGGTGGAAAAATACCTTTAGACTTACAAATTAGACCATAAATACAATTTTAAATTTAAACAATAATAATCATTCAAAAGTAAACCATGACCTTTAGATAGTTTAACACTACTACTACAACTCTGATCGTAAGGGACATCATTTCATATTCCACTATATTTTCATAGCTTGGCATGAACTTTATTACCACAGCTGGTGGAATCACTAAATAGCAAATGCAGGAACTTGCAGGAGTTTAAAATTTGCGCTAAGTTATCGTCTTAGCACAACAACCTATTTCTCAGGAAAATAACAAACTGCACTTTGCGCCACTTCATTACCATTCAATACACCAACAGATTGCGTGCATTCACCCATAATAGAGCGAACACTCCCACCCACGGCCACTTGCGCTTTGCGCTGGCATGAAAATTGTGATTAGAATTAGCGCTATCATGACAATTGTATAAGACATTGTGCCCGGTCATTGCACATAGCGCTACGCTTTGTGCGCTCACGAAAATAGAGTCCGAAATGTGTGTCCAGGGGGTCTGGTTTTGATTACATTGTGGGTCCAAATGTCTCTACAATAACCTACATTATGGGGACCAGCCAACAGTTCCCACAAGGAAAACCCCTTAATAAATACACTAAATAATTCAACAAAATGTAGTGGGATTTATGCTTAAAAAAAATTGCAAAATGTGATAAGAAAAATAAACTTTTTTTTTCTTGTTTGGCAAATAGTACTGTAATTATAAATAATTTTATATTAAACAATGGAAACATTTCTATTTTTATTTAATTCTATGGTATGTACCCATTTGTGTGTGCGTGCGTGCATGCGTGCGTGTGTGTGTGTGTGTTCAGGTGACTAACCGAATTGCAAGCAACTCATGGTCTGATTTATCATCTGGAACTTCAGTGTGATCACCTGTAATGACAATATAATTGAATGCAATGTCTTGTTAAAAAAGGTCTTCAGAGATATTGTCAATTGCATGCAGACATGTTTGCATATGTCAGTGCACTCACGGCCACTGATCTTGGAGCTGACTCTCTGGGTGAGTGAAAGGCTTTGAGAGAGCTGGTCTCTGAAGCTCTGGCCCATGTAGTAATCAATGTCGTTGGAGCGCAGCAACTCTTCAAAGGCCTTGGTGGTGTCTCTCAGATGCTGAATCAGAATGTGGCACACACCTCGGCCCTCACGCACCCTCTGACGCAGATGAGACAGCTCGCGGGCTTGCGCTTGAATCAGCATGTCAAACTTACTGCATGGAGGGAAGAGAAAGAGGTATTTTTCTATCAATCTCATTACAGTGACAATGAATCCATAGGATGGCTTTATATTATTGTAGTTTAGATCTGATACTGTATATTAAAGCTGGTGTGTAATTTCTATGTTAGAAGCCATTCTTGAATCCCAGCTTGATATGCAAAGTCAACTATAAGTAAGTCGTTTGTAGGTTGATTCCATCTAAAATCGGTAATGTGATATGACTTTGGGATGTGTTTGAAACAACTATGAGCATTTGATCTATTATTACAACGGTGAAATGTGTTCAGAGAGATATTAGTGATTCTACTCTATACTCTATTACTCACCCTGGCCAGGTTACAGTTTTGCCATCCTCTGCATGGCCTTCACCCTTCCTGAGCTGATCCTCCAGTGAAGTCACTCGGGAAACAAGCTCTTGCAGCTCTCGGTCTTGTTTGGGCTGGCGGGGAAGTGAGCCAAAGCCATCAGACGACTGCCAGCCCTCGTCTTCCTCAGTTGCACTCTGTGTCTCACAGTTATCCAAGCCCCAGTTTACTTTACGGGAAGTGCTGGCTGGGGTATGATCACGCGTTTGGGCCTGTGAGCTGCGAATCAGAGCCTGAGATTGAGACAGCTGACCGCGCAGGTCCTCCACTAGTCGCTGCAGGTAGGTCACGTCATTTTCAGTCTTGCCAGAATTCAGTGAGCTGGGAGCACCCCACCACTGAGAGCCACCGTCATGATAGGAGAGAGATGTGCACAGCTCCAGATCATCAAACTCTACAGTGGAGACAGACACATGTTTGGTTTAAGATATTTTTAGCTTGTTAGTTGTGAGTTAATGAATTATCAGGGTATAACTGAAGACATTGTGATGCTTTGATAGTGATGTGTTCCAAAAGTTGGATCAAGTATTATGACTTAAAGTAAATGTGAATTGCAGTTTGCAACCCATATCCAAAGACATATTTTTGGGGTGAAATAGGATATTTAAAAAAAAAAAATAGGGTGGGATGCTTTTTTCCTTAGACATTGATTGGATCTTTAAAAGTGGGTTTTACATACTGTCCCAGAATGAAGTCAGACCAAATGTGAGTTTGCTAAAACAATGCTTAAAAAAGTATTTGGCAATTGGTTAACATTATCCAATTGCCTCTGCAGCCTACATAAATGACATAAGCGAAAAAGGGAAAGCTGTTTCAGGGCAAGTTATTATGCTTTGATTAAAGACTACCGGTACATAAAAGACAAACTATTTGTTTCTTTGGAATAACGTGCACATGCTCATTTTAAGATGCTCCCTTGTGGTAACATCTAATAGTCACCTGGACTGCTGGTGTCTTCTCTCTCTGCCTCGTTCTCACTTCGGCCACATGTCTCATAGCCCAGATCTTGGATGTCCACCTGGACCTGCTTACTATCCTGCTGCACTGATGTTTCTGCTAAATGAATAACCAGACAGAATGGCATTTTAGGAACTGAAACTAATCTTAAAAGTACACAAATTTCATGTATTCTCTCAATCAATGAGCTCATCAAAACTGCATGCATAATAATAAAAATAATGTATATGATTAATAACAGCACAAAAAAAAATATAAAAATGTATTCCTCATTTGTAAGTCGCTTTGGATATAAGTGTCTGCTAAATTATTAAATTATAAATGTAAATCTAATAACAGATACAGAATTAGTGAAATGCTGTTTAAAATTTCAGACGGAGTACAGCATGTGAAATTGCAGGAGAAGTCAATTTCTCAAAAGCATTTTATTTCAACTACCCATTTATGTGTGAATGTTTACTCACTAAGCAGTTCTCTGTAGTCTTTGAGTTGCTCGGCCTGAGCATTAACTGTGGCCTCTGACACCATGAGTCTCTCCTGAAGCTCTCTGCTCTCTTGCTGCACCTGCTCAAGATTAGTTTTCAGATGCACCGTCTGCTCTCTCAATGGCTCCCCTACAGACACACTCTCACCTGCCTAAATAGTCAATGAGAAAAAATTAGGCTTTGAGCCTTCAATGAAATACTGAGATGCTCTATCCTGTGTAGACTGGGACAACAGACCAAAATCCAAAATGTGGTGCACCTCCTCCTGATTTAACATTGAGGGTGCAGTGTTTATCTACAGATGCAATGTGAAGGCCAACTCACCTCCATACCAGCTGAATCCACAAGTTGTCCATCAGCCCTATCTGCTGTGATCTTCTGTCCATCATTATTTGCCTTTCTTGCAGTCAGCATAATCTTGAGCTCATCATTCTCAGTGTGGAGTGCAAAGAAAGCCTTTCTGTTTCAGAATTGCACCAAAGAATTTACATTATATTGCCTGTAAAACAGCAAATTTGGAACTCTATTCTACAATTCCCTCTTTGCTGAAAGCTTTACCTCATCTGAGAGAGAGAAGAAAAACCAGCTATCTCTAGTTGAGACTTGAGCTCCATCAGCTCTCTCTCTACCACCCTCTTCTGCTCCACCAGTAGTTTGACCTCTGCCAGCCCCTGACCCTCAGCCTCTGCATCCTGGCAAAAGGAAAAGATAATATACGAGTGTAGCGACAGTATAATGGGATTAGAATTTGACATCTTATAAAAAACATATTTTTTTTTTACCTGTTGTTGTAGAATTTAGATATTTTACACTATGGGCCTTATGAATAAAACACAAGCAGAACACATTTCTGTGTAAATCGTTCCGAAATCCATTAATATGTACAATGTCACATTTAATTCAGTGTACAATGATTTGTATGTACAATCTACATAGAACTTTTTTGGGGGTGGATGTCTTCGACCTATCAGATAAAAGTACATATAAGGTAAAAGTACAATCCACCTCGTGCGCCACAACAGCACCAAACCACATCTCAGAATAGCATTCACCACAATTGTACAGAGCGGTTTTCTGAGTTACTGAAGACTTTGTCAGTTTGAACCAGTCTGGCCATTCTCTGTTGACCTCTCTTGTCTACAAGGCATTTCCATCTGCAGAACTGCCCCTCATTGGTTTTCGTTTTTGTTTTTGGCACCATTCTGAGTAAATTCGAGAGACTGTTGTGTGTGAAAATCCCAGTAGATCAGCAGTTACTGAAATAATCAAACCAGCCCTTCTGGCACCAACAATCATCCATGCGATTATCTAATCAGCCATTTGTGTGGCAGCAGTGCATAAAATCATGCAGCTAAACATGGCATGATTGTTGGTGCCAGAAGGGCTGGTTTGAGTATTTTTGTAACTGCTGATCTCCTGGGATTTTCACACACAACAGTCTCTAAAATTTACTCCGAATGGTGCCAAAAACAAAAACAAAAAACATCCAGTGAGCGGCAGTTCTGTGAACAGAAATGCCTAATTGATGAGAGAAGTCAACAGAGAAAGGCCAGACTGCTTTGAACTGACAAAGTATACGTTAACTCAGATAACCACTCTGTACAATTGTGGTGAGAAGAATATAATATCAGAATGCTATTCTGAGATGCAGGTTTGCGCTGTTTTAACGGCATGAGGGGGAGCCACACAATATTAGGCAGGTGGGTTTAATGTTGTAGCTGAACGGTGTAGCATAGTATAATATAGTAAAGTATAGTAGAGCACATATAGTATAGTTTGTATAGTATAGTATAGTACAGCAAGGCATAGGACAGATTGTGTACTACAGTATAGTTTAGTATCGTACAATTGCTCTATAGTATATTATAGTAGTACATAATAGGTTTATATAGTATAGTATAGTACAATACAGCATAGCATAGCATAGTATAGATCAGTACAGTATAGTTGACTGGAATTTTAATTTTAATGATGAATTTCTATAAATGGACACTGTTAGAAACAGGGACTAAAAACAAAATGTTTTTTATTTTGGTTCATTCTGAGCAGAAACAGTACATTTTCGCCCCGGTTCTGGTGTTCTGCAGCCTCTTTTCCAACTAATTACCAGTTAAAACAACAGTTAGTAGCATTCTTTTTAAAATGACAGTACTCTGTGGTAAAGGTGGGTGATTTACCAGTTGTAGTGTTTCTAGAACTCACAAGAGAATCAAGGCACCAGTTTCGGAAAAACAAGACACTTGCCTCACCCAAAATAAGTGAAAACAAGCAATAACTTTTTTCCATGTGGGGAACTTTTTAGGATAGAAATCATAACAAGCATAGTATATATATAAATTAGTAGCATATATTGTATAAAGTTATGTCTTTTGAATAAATAAATAAATAAGCAGGAGGTGGTGTAATTCCAACAAATTACTGTAAACTCTTTCATCTTTGGATTCACAAAAATTGCAGAACAAAATTAGCCTATTATTAACTGGTTACCAGTATTTAAAAATGATGTTTTCAACTCCGGAACAATTGAAAGGGTTTTTGATCCCATTTTTCAGTTATGTTCTGCAAAAATTCAATTCATCTTTGGTTTTCATTAATTGAACCATTATTAGTCCCTGGTTAAAACCTTAAGAGTGTACTATATATATATATATATATATATGTATTTTTTTTTGTGTCTGTGCATGTATAGATATAGATGCAGGACCCCCTTGAAAATGAGATGTTACATCTCAAGGGGTTATCCTGAAATAAATTCAAATTCAAATTCATATGTATTATATATAAAAACTACTGACTATCATGTTGTCTTATTTACCTTCATGCTGACCAAAGCCTGAGCAGTCAGTTTGGAGTGCTCCTCATCTTCGGCACTGTCTGCAAACTCACTATTGCAGTCTTCATCATCCTCTTCTCCATCATCTGAAATGAAATCTAAAGAAAAAGTATTGCATTGTTAATACAGATATATAGGCAGCCGCAGTCACACATACACACAGACACTGTGCATTGACTGTTGCATGTACTGTATCGCCATGGAAACAAGTGAACATAATACTCTAATGAGGCTCATCTTACTCACAGTGGACTTCTCTTTCTCTCTCTGATTAGGTTTATGTAAGCAAACTTTTCACAAACTATCCCCACCCTAAAATTAAGCTAATCCAGGATAATTTTGACTCTTAGTTACAAAGAATGTTTCATGTCAGTATTTACAGAAAATAAGGCACAGAGAGACAGGAAGAGCAAAAGTAAATAGATAAAAATACTCATTTCCTGAATGGCAGCACTGCCCCGTTACTGGTTGTCCTTGCCTAGTGTGGCATTCTATTAATGTTCAAGTTCATATGTTTAGAGTTATAGTTTGTTCTGAGAGCCAAATAGGAAATTGTACAATATTAATAATTTCTGCTGATTCTGTTAAATAGATTAGAAAATAAGAAAGTGTAAGATAAGAGTTCTAATCTTTATCATTCTCCCAGAATTGTGAACTAGATGACAAATAGAGATACTGAATTTGTGTTTTGTAATGTAACTGCAGTGCAACTGGACTGAGGACAGAGGTGTAGACAGTTTCAGCTGAGATTTGAATATTAAATATCAAAATTATCATTTAAAAATTGAAGACTACTATACACACTATTAATACAGGAACACTCAAGGTAAAGCTAAGTAATGGTATGTTTTGCTTTTATTTACTAATGATGAGCAGAAAACTGTAAAGGTATGTAAGTAGATATAAATCATCTACTGGCTTCTAATATGGTTTAAAATCCTTGAATGTTGAACATTTGTGACTAACAAGCTATTCAGTCCTTCACAGGACTATCAGAACAATTATCTCTGATGTACTGCTGTGTATTATATTAGAACAGTATCTCTATTGCTTTCATCTAATAGTCTAACTACATACTATATGGATCTGTCACCTTAAGACACATACACAAACACATTCATCCAACAAAGGGCATGTGTTTTATTAGCAAAACTGTGTAGAATTTAAGCTTGGGCATAGATTGTGCTTATGACTTTGAGAAACGAAAAAGAAGAAAGACGATAGAAATAGAGCAGATCAGCCAAGAGGCTCAATAGCTCATCATTAAAAGGAAAAGACAGGTTTTTATATCTCAACCATATCTCAACAGGGAAGGAATTTTGTTTGGTATTTTTCATCAAATAACTTACTGAGAGTCAAAATTACAATGGAATAAGATATACAAAAAAAAATAAAACTTTCAAAGAAAGCACACATTCAAACAAACACTTTACTCATTTATAAAATGCCCATAAAGGCATATGTTAGGTAGTCCCATGATGTATGCAACTCAAAATAAATGCAAACAGTCTACATATTACATGCTACAAACATCAGTTCTTGTTATTTTTGCATGCAGAGACATACTTATGTTATATCATCTATTTACATAAGGCTGAAATGAGCTCTAAACTTATAATTGTTCTAAAATGAAGACTGCAGTTAAGCACTTACTGTGAATACAATGAAACAGTCATGCACACAAGCATTCTAGAGTCTATAGATTAGTTCACACAAAATTTAAAATCCTGCCATTATATAATCACACTCTTGTTGTTTCAAAGCCGTACAACTTTCTTCCACTGAACACAGGAAAAGTTAGGAAGAATGAAAGCTTCAGTCACCATTCACTTTCAATGCATTTTTGATTTTAATACAATGACAGTATACTGTGTCTGCAGCTTTTTTTCTGCCTCATTTTCTATTTTACAGAAACAATTCATACGACTTTGAAACAAAATGAGTTTGAATTTGTAAATGATGACAGAATTAAAATTTTTGGTTGAACTATCCATTTATGTTTACTCAGTGACTGAAATAATATAAGCCTTTCTTTAGCTCAAAATTAATATATTAAGTTAGTTTTTGCTTTAAAATCTTAAATTACAGTTAAACAAGTAACGACAATGACAAATTAAAGTGCAAAATGGTTAGCTCAATTACAATTGATTGCACTATGTTACAAACAAAGTAAAACATATTTTTAAACATAAGAAAACCTCATGCTCGTGCACTCAGTACACATGTAAAACAGAAAATAAACAAGTAAACATCATTGTTAGAATCCTAAGACAATTGCAAAATTGCATATGAGTTTATAACTACTACTAATTAAAATGTGTTAATCTCAGAGCATTCTTATCTACCTAGTAATAGTGATTATTTGATGCAAAGAGAAAAAATATTCAGCGCAATACACAATGCATCAATTGTCCTCTGAAGCTTGGGAGGCCACATTACAGACCAAACTCCAACCCATCCCCACCTCCAAAATCAGCATGAGGTTTGGCATCCAGTCCTGTTTCCATGGGCACCAATGTATCGAGGGCAGCCTGCTTTAAAAAAACAACAACAAGCATGCAGTACATGCATAAACTGTACAGTATGAGATATGTCATAAAGTTAAATCATTTGCCACTATTTGCTCTCGGGCATGTTTTTAGGCACACATACTAACCTTGTGATTAACGCAAGTGGGATCCGGATGTCCCAAACACTCTCTCAGCTCGTGCAGCTCTTGGGTTAGTCGCTCGACTAGAGGCAAATCAGACGGCTCCACCAATTGCATCTGCAAGTCCTGACAAATAAAAGTGACTAAATATACATATCCAATACAAGACACTATTAAACTCTCACAGACTTACTCACAAACCTTGATTATTTCTTCTTTAACTATCAAAGTTCTGGTCAAGGCTTCCAGATCTGAGGCCTGGGCCTGGAGTTGGTCTTGGTGGCTGGACAGGTTGGACCGCAAGGCAGACAGCTGGTTCTGGGCTTCCATTTCTCTGCGCAGAGCCAGCTGGAGATCATCCTGGAGTGTCTGTGTGTCAGAAGACGACTCTGCTGTGGTCTGCTGAGGGTCTGTTGACTCAAGTTGTTTGCGTAGCTCCTGCAATCGAGCAGTCTGTTCAGCCATCACCTGACCCACACGCTCAGCAGAATCCTAGGAAATTCAAGTAAAAGAACATATATGTTTGAAAGCCATATAATATTGGATAGTATGGTGCATGAAGGTTCAAAGTCAGTGGTAGAGAGTTACCTTGATGTACTGTTCTCTTGTGTTGATGGTGTTGAGCAGGTCCTGGACCTGTGAGTGGTGCTCTTGAGTCTGTCTGCTGTGGTCCGACAGCAGCTCCTGGAACAAACGCTCCTTCAGTTGCAGCCGAGACTTGAGTTCCTCTACCACCTCATTGGACCCAACCGACACCTTACTGAGTAGAATTGCAGTCATCTCCTGCAGAGACAAAACAGCACAGAGAAAAAGTTAGCGAGACAAAATCAGAACACATATATGTTGTACAGTGGTGGTAAAAAGTTCAATAACACATTAAAATGTATGAATGTTATTGCATTAGATAACGAATGATGAAACCATGTGGTGCTAAACAAATTATGTTAAACCTTTTCTTTATGTAAAATGTTTTGCTTGAAATGTGTGTTTGTGATATCTTTTCTTAAAATAAATTCCACTTGGTTTAATATTTTGTTATCTAATGCAACTACATTCATACATATTAAGTGTGGTTTAAAGGGACAGTTCACCCAAAAAATTAGGATTTTCTCATTATTTACTCGCCTTCATGATATCCCAGGTGTGTTTGACTTTTATCTTCACCAGAATACATTTGAAGGAAAAAAAAATATTCTTGGCTCAGTAGGTCCTTAAAATACTCTTTTGAAGCTCCAAAAGTCAAAGTCAGTATAAACGTTATCCATATGACATCAGCTGACACGATCATTTTTGGTGCAAAAAAGATAAATATTTAAAAAATGTTTTACTCTAAATAATGCTTCCGGTCAGCAGCAGTAAGCGTGTGTGACGTAATTGCACTGGCATTTGAAACACATGAGAACAGACACACTGCGTCACAGCCGGAAGAGCATAGCTGTTTACAAGTGAGGGGGAATGATTTACAGTAGCTTTGTTGGTTTTGGTTTAGATCAGTATTTACTGGTTTCTTTACAACCAATGGCAGGGTAAAATCAAATGTAAGACTTTTTAAGACCTTTTTCAAGACCTGAACAAATAAAAAGTATACCGTATCCCCATACCAAAACAAATCAACACAATCTCAAAATTAATCATGTATCACAGGCTCTTCCTTAAACAGGCATAGGCACACATTCAACATGGCCTTGACATTGCTGATCAGTAAAACAGGGTAGGCTATATGAAAGTTTAAAATGCTCAAGACATGTTTTCCACATATATATCACATTAAAATCGGTTTATGCACCATTATATAAATAAATACAAATTAGTATTGACCGATATTGGATTGTGCTGATTTGATAATGTGTTAAAAGTAAGCTAGTAATAATATATATATATACACTACCGTTCAAAAGTTTGGGGTCACTTACTCATTCTTTATTTATTTATTTATTTCACATTTTAGAATAATAGTAGTCAGCAAAACTATGGAATAATAGAAATGGAAATATGGGAATTATTTTGTGACCAAAAAATCCAAAATAAATCCAAAACTATGTAATATTTTAGCATCTTCAAAGTAGTCACCCTTTGCCTAGATTTTGCAGACATGTACTCGTGACATTTTCTCAACCAACTTCTTGAGGAATCACCCCGGGATGCTTTTTAAACAGTATTGAAGGAGTTCCCATCTATGTTGGGCACTTATTGGCTTCTTTTCTTCATATTTTGATCCAAGTCATCCATTTCAAAAACTTTTTTTTTTTTTAGGAAATTTTAGATTTGTAATTAAATAAATGTATATGTTTTGGCAGAATAATATTTTGTCTACAAAGTTAATTTCAAACTTTTAAGCATACACCTTCAGATCAAAAGATTTTTAAGATCATGAGAAACATTTCAGACAAGTGACCCCAAACTTTTGAACGGTAGTGTATATATATATTTTTTTTTAAATGTTAAGAATTATCTTGTTTACATGAGCGCACCTGACATCAATATTTTGGGCTGTCAAGAGCTGTGCACGCAGAATGCACTGCTGTGCCAGGCGAAAGATTAAACAAGGCAGGAGAAAAGGCAGAAGAAAAGAAATTGTGTACATCGGTTCTTATGTGTATTTACACTATTTTTGTTGAATGTGTGAAAGTGAACGTGATTTTAGAGCGGGTAAGTCTTCCGTGGCCTCCTTGCAATACGTCCTATACTCATAAATTCCTCATGTTCTGATGATTGTGAACTGCTCTGCAACAGTAGGAAACACTCACAAGCCCCCGCGTGCTTGAAGAAAATACAACAGCGCCACGTTTTCTCTCTGAAGGAAGCAGAACATACATTTATTTAATTAAATCATATTCTTTTGAAGTTTGATAATAATTAGGTCATATCATGATTCCTATCATTCTGCCTGCAAATGTAAGACCTCTTTAAATAACAAATAAGACTTTTGTTGTATAATTTTTCAAATTTTCAAATATTCAAAGATATTTAAGACTTTTTATGACTTTATATTTTGGAAAACTGAATTTAAGACTTTTTAAGGAACAGTGGGAACCCTAAATGATACATTTGTGTGCTTGACCTGGATGTCTCAACCGAGTGGAGAACGTGAGATTATGTCTGTATCATGGCAACATGAATACGTCACACGAGAGACCGCTTGGACTCCACCCTCTTGATGAAGCTTGCCAGAAGCATTTGTTTATAATTAAAAAGTAATTAAATATTAATATTTTTTCACACCAAAAGTGATCGTATTGCTTTAGAAGACACCAATTTAACCACTGGAGTCGTATCAATGACATTTATGCTGGCTGTCTGTGATATTTGGAGCAAAAGATAAATCTCCATTAACTTGCATTTTAAGGACCTACTGAGCAATTTTTTCTTCAAATGTGTTCCGGTGAAGAAAGAGAGTCATACTCACCTGAGATAGCATGAGGGTGAGTAAACAATACAAGAATTTTCATTTTTGGGTGAACTATCCCTTTAAGTGTTTTTGGGGCAAAAATATTAGAAGAAAATCAATAAACAATATATACGAAATCTGTGATTTACCTCAGACTCTTTGGTGTGTGTACGGAGTAACGTCTGCAGCTGGCTGATCAGAGTGTCTCTTTCTCGCAGACTACGTGTATGTGACTCCTCGCTTTCACGCTGAACACACTGAGCACTGCACCAGGCCTCACATACCTGCTCCAGCTCTAAACCTTTACCACGCAGAAGCAACTCCAGACTCTGTGAAAATACCCACGCAAAAATATATGTCAAACGAAGAATCATAGCTTTGCTATTCACAATAATATTTTTAAATAATAATTTTAGCATAAGTCTCTAAGAGTATGTATTTTAAGCATATAAGTGACATCATTACTGTGATGGTTTCCTTGTTATTGGACAACACACAGCAGAGTTTCTCCAGGTCTCTCTCTTTTTCTCTCAGCACCAGCTGCAGTTTAAGCACCTCGTCTTCTTTCTGTTCCAAGCACACAAACTTCTCATCTATTGCTCTCTGAGAAAGAGAGAGAACAATCTATCACTAAACAGTTCTGTATATTTTATAAATGAGTCTCTGTGTGTGTGTGTGTGTGTGTGTGTGTGTATGTGTGTGTGTGCGTGTGTGTGCGTGTGTGTGCGTGTGCACATAAGTGTGACAAATTTGTTCCCCCAAAAAATGATCTAAACCAGACAAAACCTCCATTTGAAGACAATCGGGATTGGAAAATTCAAAAAGAAATTTCTGATTACAGCAATACGTTAATAAAAACAAGTCTATGGCATGTTCTCCTTGGATAGCCCAGGAAACATTTCTATATGTCTGTGTTTATTACAGTACCTCTAGTGCTCTATTTCTTTCCTGGATGCGTTGTTTTAGCTTGTGGATGAGATTGTCTCTATTTCCGGTTGGCTCTCTCTGGCCATCCACCAGTTCACTGTAGTCCTGATCAAAGAGACAAGAGTACTTCAGAGATTAATATCCTTACTGTAAATCTGTAAATTACTGCACCGGCATATTATATATAATCAGTGTCTTCAAAGTGTCTCTGTGTTTTACTTGTATCAGGTGCTCTTTGTTCTCTAGTGAGGTCTTCAGCTCTCGGATGGTCTTCTCTCGTTCTTCGACCTCTTTCACTCTCCGTCTCCCTTCACCGATATATTTTTCTTCCATTTGCTGCAACTCAAAGCGAGCCCTCTTGAGAGCAGCCAGCAGATCCTGGTTATGTCTTGCTGCCTCCTGCCGGTGCTCCAGGGCTCCCTGCATGTCAGCTTGGAGATGCTGGTTCAAGCGGGCCAGGTCATCTTCTCGTCTCTGGCCCTGTTGCCGTGCTCTTTGGAGGCCTTGTATCTCCAGCTGAGCTGTAAACAGAGACCCCTGAAGGTCCAACAGATCGGTCTGCAAACGACTCGGAGCCACTCCAGACATCTGCACCAAAAGCAAGAAGAAAAACGGTAAGGCCAGCGGGAGAGAGAATCAGATAAAATTAATTAAAAGGGTTTATCTGAATCATACTTTTGTGACTATTAAAAAAAACTGTAACCAAAGCAATGAGATTTCAATAAAAAAATAAGACTAAAACTAGTAAAACATTACATTCAAATGAACTGATCTGAAACTAAAATGACACTGTGAAAGAGTGTGATCTTCATCAGCATTCGTGATTTTCCACCTGCTGCTGTTGAAGCTGGTAATGGCTGTTCTGTTGCTTCAGAGAGCGCAAAAGCTCCTTCTGTTCCTCAATGAGCTGGTGAAGATCAGTGATCTAACATGAACAATGAACATGATTCTCATTAACATAACATCTCATTAATTATCATTTCAATCCCTGCTTTACTAAATAAGCTTACAGTCAGGGGCGTAGATTTCAGGGGGGATGGGGGGAGGTACAACATCACCCCCCCCAATAACCAAAACAAGCAAGTAAAACCTCCCCGATATTTATACCATGATCAATGGAAACATGTAAATGCTTCACATTGCAACCTCCTCAAAGTTCAAGTCAAATCTACGCCCTTACTTGCAGAAATTGAAAATTCAGGATTGCAAATTAGTAGGGATGCACTGATATGAACATTTTCAGCCGATACCGATATTTGTCACTTACCTCATTTTGTCATCAGATCACTGACTACATTTACATGGACACCAGAAAAACCCGCTTTTTATTTTTATTGCGAGAAAGCGGTGTACAGCGAGAAAGCAGCGTTCAGGTTTACATGCACTGTATAAGTGGTGTACTCTTTACCCCTGTATACATGCGTCTCTGTCAGTAAGCAGCTTTCTCCAGAGCAATGTATTTTCCCTGTGACACTTGTGCAAATGACAAATATGGTATGTGAGAAAGATATTCTCTGTTGCTTCGCTTTATTTCTAGATATTCCAGAGTTGTTTCTGTGTTTGTTCCCTTACCTTTCTATCGCAACCTGTAGTGGAATTGTGCTTCAATAGTGGAGTTTCCCTTTACGTAAAATTGTTATTGAAGTGAACTAATAGTTAATTAAAGTTATTGTTAACTGAGATTTGTCCTACGCCACCCGGATTGAGGCGAGTCACTACGCCACCACAAGGACTTAGAGAGAATTTGAAATTGGGCATTCCAAAATTGGGGAGAAAAAGCAACTTTTCTTCCCAAAAATAGAAATTCTGATGAGATTTGAGAGCTTAGGCAAAGTGCAAGATTTTCAGTGAATAGTGGCTTAAATATAAGTGGGTTCCTTCCACAAAGGTTTTGCATGGCATCATAAGACTTGCAATAGTCTTCTGAGTTTTATGGACTACTTATGGTAAACTTTTTGTGTTATACTGAAGAAAGAAAGTAATCCAGATTTTTACACGAGCGAGAGTAAATGTTTTCCGAATTTAAATCTTTTTATTTTTTAGAGCATTTTGCGATATTATTTCCACAGTGACTGTTTATGAAAATGTCTTAAAGTTTACATCCATAGCGCAGAGTACTTAGAGTGATGTTTAGTTGAAGAATTACCATTTGTCCAATGATAGCTATAAGGTACATATTAATCTACCTTTTACCATACATGTTTTTACAATCCAATTGCTAAGCAATGTCTCTCAAATCTGTCAGGAATGCCTATTTTCCCCTCACCAAATTTAGCTTTATGTGCGGACGTACCTCAGAGTCTTTAGTGTTGAGCGAGTCACTCAAGGTCTGTATTGTTCTCTCTTGACCACATGCTGCTTCTCTGACTGAACATAGTTCACTTTCCATTTCCCCAATCCTCTGCTGTAGCTTCTGTGCACACAGACAAATAAATTATCAGTGCCTCCTGAGACATGAATACACCATGGCAACACAAAAAGCAAACAACAGTGCACAAGGATATCATTAGAATAAATTAATAAAGCATAGGACCCTGATAAAACACAAACCCAGTGATTCTGCTTGCACAATGGGCAATTAATTAGGCAGTACCTCATTGTTGGCTTCGTTCTCTCTTATCTTGGCCTGTAGAGACTGGACCTGCTGTTGGGCCTTCTGCAGCTCGCTCACACACTGACCAGCTGCATTCTCATACTGCACCAGCTGAGACTGCTGCTCCTGGATCAAATTCTGAAACACAAACAGATCAATATACAAGCATTTTAGGAATTTGCATATCTCCTAAAAATACTGTCATCATTTATCCACCATCATATTGTTCCAAACCTATGACTTTATTTGGTGGAAAAAAGGAGATGTTTGGCAGAATGTGGTCTTTAGTCAACATTCACTTTTGTTGCATCTTTTTTCCAAACAATGAAATTAAATGGTGACTGAGGCTGAGATCCTGCCTACCATCTCCTTGTGTGTTCCTTTTTAAGAAAGTCATTAATGTTTGGAACAACATGAGCATGAGTAAATAATGCAAGATGGCCCATACAGTGCTGATCAAACAGATATAACCATAGCCTCGCTCTACAACTTCCTCAGGAAGTCCTATTTTTCCATGGTAGTGTGTTGTTAATTTCCTTGTTTTTCATTTTCACTCAGTATCACTTCTCTCTGATGTGTCCCCATTTTTCAGCAATCTTTGTGCCTTTTGTTTTCAGTGCAGCCACTATACTGTAAATAGAGACTTAACTGAGCTTAGTAACAAAAAATCATATATCACAATAGCAGTAGTTGTGCAGAGTACAATGCTGCTGACTGTGACCTCAAAAAATCAGATTACTTATCCTGTCTGTTGCTCAAACAATAAGGGTTCACCTTTTCATTGGTCATATTAAACATAAGAATTGCTATTATACTGCCAACAAGTGGTCTGAAAAAACAAAACAAATAACACTATATTTATGTTACATACATTATGTATTCATTAGGCAGCAAGGGATGCAAGGGAATAAAGATCCTTCTGGAATTGGTCTGTAGCACGAATTACTGTTGCTCACAACAACGGTTGCTATGAAAGAGTAAGTACCCTAGTAATGAAATGCGATGAAAGGCTGAAGATCTCTGGGAGGAAAACTGATGAGACTTAAGAGACTTCTTTATTTAGCTTCTTTAATTTTATCCCCATTTATTCCTCTTTTGTGTCTCTCAGTACAGTGATATCAACCTTTTTCACTTCAAGAACCCCAAATGTCCCAGACCATTTTCGAAGGCCACCATCCCCAATAGAGTGTCAATAGATTAAAATACTTAACCACAATTAATTTGGATTTGTATGATTTCAAGAACTGTCATTGTATATGATATAAGCCTGTTTCAGGCTTTTTCAACTGGCAGCCCGCAGGCCAAATCTGGCCTGTTTGAAATTTTCAGTGGCCAGCCTGAGGCTGTCTGTTGGGGACGAATTTGAAAGCACCTTCTAGTTTATTTTTTGCTTCTTCATAATTTCCTGCTATGAGGAAATATTCTCATGATAACAAAAATTAAAGCTATAAACACATATGTTTATTTATATAGCAAACAATTTGTACAAGCCTACTCAATGATATCTGTAAAGTGATGCTTTTCGTTAACATTATATTCTGTCTTGGCCCGTGTTCCCCTAAGATTGTTTTATTTGGCCCACTTGTCAATAAAGTTGAATAGCATTGTCTACATTGTGATTTTAGCTGTTTAGCCATTTTCAGAATTTCAGATAGACTTTGTTCATTTAAATCATTAAAAAGTCAACTTGTGGCCCCCTTGGAAGTTTGCTGAGGCCCCCTAGTGCGTCACTGCCCCCTGGTTGAGAACCACCATCTTAGTATATTATGAAAAAACTGACAGAAATGTTCAAGTTCAAATTGTGTCTAAATAACCATATTCACTCATTATTTCCTAATTCTGATCACATTTCATTCCTTCCATGCTTCAGATGCAGCACACGTCAAAGGGATGTGGGCTTTGCAGGGATCTTCTATGTGTACCTTTTGAATGCCCAATGGCCTGTACTGCAAGTAATCATCCAGCCACAGGTCCTCCATTTCTGCCAACTCATGTAGCAGATCCTGTTGAAAGTGGGGAAGGATGGGACACTCCATCCCAGTGGAAGGCACTTGTAACAGAGTATAAGGACTTTCCATGGGTATAGTGTTAGGTTTGATGGGCACCGGAATCCGACTACCTCGGGGGCTTTTGATGGGGCGATATTCAAAGTTTCTAAGTAGACTAAGGGCCAATTCTAGTCCACACCCAGAGCCTGGTCTGGAGTTCCTGTCAGAGAGGGACTCTGGTCTCCTGGTAGAACTTGGTTCCTCTTCTGCCTCTGTGTGTGTGATGTTAGGATTGACTTTTGGGCAAGACTCTAGGGTCACATCTACAGCAGTGTCCAACGACTCCACAGATGAAGCTGGACTCACACTGGTGTGCTCTGCATCACTTGGATGTCGAGTCTGGTTGTTCTCAGCAGGCTCAGATTCTAGGGGTTGAGCAGATGGGACGGACTCCTCTGCACTGCCCTGAACACTACTGGAGTACCGTGTAGAAGGACCACAGGAGGTGCTCCGGCCTACTTTTCTGGGAACCTTGCAGACCGCTTCATAATCTGAATCCGTCACGCGCAACGCAGCACAAACTCTGCACTTCCTGGGACGGGAGCCAGAACTGGCATCTGCTGCTGCATGGCACTGATGGTGGTGGTGATGAACAGGGTATTGGTGGTCTTGAACCCTCTCTGGAGTGCTTTGCTCAGCCCAGGACTCATATACTGAGTACGTCAGGTCTTCCTGCAGTAGAGCGCTGTATTTCGCCTCAGCCAAGGCAGAAATGTCCACTCCTGGAGAGTCTGCGGCATCGCAGTCCACCCCCGTGACGACCCCAAAGTCATCAGCATTATTTTTACGGTAGAGTCCACCGATGCACTGTCTGAGCCTGTCTTTCTCCAACAGGAGCTTCTGCATCCGTTCAACGGAAAGCGCCTCTACCCTGGCGATCACAGTGTCGAAGCGGTACATACGGTCCAGCATGAAGGCACACTTGCTGCAAGCAAACTCTCCCCGACCATCTCGGATCATCTCCTTGCCCAACGCATAGGACAGTAGCACCTGTAGACTCAGCTTGGCAGTTGGGTGGAAGATCCATCGCCGTTGATTACCACACAGCTCCCTTGCACATATACGACACAAGTCCTTCATCTTCGAGTCCAACATCATTTATTTTCAATTGAATAATCTACAGTAGTTTGTGCCAAGATATTAGGAGTTTATGAGCCCAGAGAGTGAAAATAATGTCATTTAATTTGAAGTTCTCACATTTCTATCCTTGTTTAGGGATATTTTAAAAAAATTATTATTCAAATTTCAAATCAGTTTGTTTATCATAGATGAGCTTTGATTCATTACAGTCAATATTGTACATAAAAGTTGTTCAATTGGCCTTATTATCGTCCTTCAAGTAGTTCTTCCTATAGATCCGTCGCTGGAGGTAAATCTCGGTGTCTCCAAACATTAAATTAGACCGATGACAAAATGTTCTTTCCTCCATTGAAATAAGGGCAAGTGTTTGTCCTTCACTCGTGCTCCAGTTTATGTTTCATTCGCTCTTCTCTGAAGACGCCGACATGACAGGACCGCTGTGACATCATTTAAAACCCACCGCCCGACTCCAGCTCAAAAACAGAGCGTAATTTCCAAATAACCAACGTAACCCGCTCTCAACGCTTTATACAAGACAATATTGTCATATTCTATCATTAGGGGTTTATCAAGTATTCTTGTCTAGCCGGGTTTCAAATGTACTGCCATTCGAAACAACGATGTGGCAAGAGCGAGGTAAGGAAGAAAATGGCGCATACCACTTTCAAGACAAAGAGGGGCGTCGAAGATCTGTGTTTCTACCATATATATCAGATGTTTCTACAATCATTTAAACAATTTAATAACGACGAAACGGCTGTCAACGGGGGAATACGTAAACACATTAGGAACAGCTACCATTAAAATAATTGATTTATTGTACATTGCATATATATATTTTTTATATCATTCTCCATACACCCCTCGATGTATGACAATGGACTCGGTCGACCACAGGGCAACAATCCAAGTCAAACTGACACTACATTAGACTTATTTCCATTTTTATCAGAGAGAGAGAGAGAGAGAGAGAGAGAGAGAGAGAGAGAGAGAGAGAGAGAGAGAGATGTTTGTCATATGCAGTGATTTTGTTTTTCAAATGTCATAGTATTTATTTAATTATTTAATTACTCCATTATAACACATTAACAAGTGTCAATATATTGCAATGGTTCAATAATTGTAAATGACACTGCATAAGTGACAGCAGTTTTATGTTTGTCACTTGACTTTTTTGCATAGTTTAAAATAGCCACATTTGTAGTCATCAACCTAACAGCATCTTTGTGGACAAACTTATGTTGAGACAAAACAATCTCAGTGACACTTCAAAAGAAGGATCCATTTTTTATTTTTACATTTGTTAACAACATTAGTTAACATGAACTACCAATGAACATCACTTTTACAGTATTTAATAATCTTGGTTAATATTAATTTCAACATAAACACATTTTTAAAATGAAAATGTTAGCATTAGTTAATGCACTATGAACTAACAATGAACAATTAAATTTTTTATTAACCAACATGAATAAATATTAATAAATACTAATATATATATATATATATCACAATACCTAATTATTTACTGTTGTTAACAAATGTAACCTCATTATAAATTGCTAGCATAATCTATTATTTATTTTAATTGATGCAATTGATGGTAGAAAAAAAAAACCCTGGGAATGATGTAAAATGTTTTCTGGGGATATCTGACCATTTTTGTGGTCTGTTTGGTGTCCCTGTTTGTCATAGGAATGTCTATAGAATGTAGACAAAGGAGACAGAACACCATAACAGGACTGCAACACAAACCACCCTTAATCAAAAACCTATTTATCCTAATCAAGCAAATGTAGCATTATCTCATTGTTTATGTCAAATAGTGACAGAGATGGCAAGAGGTTGTTCAGAGATTTGATAGTTTGCCCCCAAATTTATTTAATCATTTACTCACCCTCATGCCATGTTTGATGTGTATGACTTTCTTGTACAGAACACAAACTAAGATTTTTAGAAGGTCTCATCTCTGTTGGTCCTTACAATGCAAGTGAATAATGACCAGACCTTTGAAGCCCCAAATATCACTTAAAGGCAGTATAAAAGTAATCCATAAGACTTCAGTGGTTAAATCCATATCTTCAGTAGGATTGTGATAGTGTGGGTGAGAAACAGAACAATATTTAAGGCTTCAAGTCATTTTTTTTATACTATAAATCTCCACTTTTACTTTCACTTTCAGACTGTCAAGAAAAAGAAAGTAAAAGTTAAGATTTATACTTAAATAAATAATTGTAATTAGTTCGGGCCACCATTCACTTGCATTGTAAGGACCTACAGAGCTGAGATTTCTTCTAAAAATATTTGTTTGTGTTCTGCAGAAGAAACAAAGTCATACACATCAGGGATGGAGTGAGGGTGAGTAAATGATAAGATCATTTAAATTTTTTAGGTGAACTATCCCTTTAACTGAAAAGGTTTTCATTGTTATTCTGTTAACATAACCAGTGTAACTGATTGTTTCAACTGTAAAACATTTGAAGTTTTTTTTTAATTATCATTATTTGATTTTATTAAAGATTACTCAAGTCGTTGATGGAATTTTATGAAATTGAAATGCATAAATCTTTAAAATATTTTTTGAGTGTATAAAATAAATCCAAAGAAATTTTTTGGATTATGTGTTGGCATTTTTATGCAACGTTCTTTAAATAACTAACTCTTTTAAATTTTAGTTGTTGTAAACGTGTGCTTGTGTGCAGTAATTGCAATCTGTGTCATGGCTTGCTATGACTGTATACTGCCACTAGATGTCTCTATCAGCGCACTGGTGATATTAGCTGCACGGGCACAACAGAACAAACAATATTGTTGATTCACTAACATGCTCACTCTTGTTTATAGTAATATAATAAAGTTTTAGCACGTTAAGAACATGTGCTTAAATAATTTTTTATAATAACATAATTTATAACACAATAAAGCAATAATACTGTATAAATTATATGCAAATACTTTGATAAAGGATTAATTTGAGATAAAAACAATGTGAGAAGAAAAATATATAATTTGCATACTTGCATATCCTGCTCTTTGCTGCTTTTTCCATATGTCAGTTCTTCTCTTAGGGTCTAAAAAATACAGGGAGAAAATCATTCAGCCCACTGCTTGAAAAGTTTAGCCGTGTCACACAATCTGAAAACTAATATAAATCTGCATATTTGTTCTATTTATTTGTGTGCTAGTTTGCTAAACTGTGTTTGGCTAAATTTGACTGTTTGTTTGTTTATACAGTATTTAACAGGCATATCTACACAGATGGCTGTAACTGAATTTCATATGTCTCAAGTTAAGGTTACATAAATCTAACTGTTTATGTGATTAATTACAACACTGTAAATATACTAATCTGGAGAAAACAATTAATTACTCTGCATGTGCCATGGTGGCATTGACCTACTTACAATGGTGCGTATGTGTGTGTGTGTGTTTATAAATACAGTCAGATATCTGAACCCCTTTTATCTTTGGGGGTTGAATATAGGCCAAAGGCCAAAGTGACCTAGTTAGCTGCTGGCCTTTGGCCAAACAGCCCAAGTTACAGTAGAGCCAGGTCATCTCATCTGCACCTATAACACAATCCTGGATACTACTCATTTTGATCTTCACCAGGTCATAAATCAGAGGCATTGATTTAGTGAGAGTCATGAGGTCAAGGTCCCCACCAACATGTGAGGGCTATTAAACAGACATCACCAATAGTTTTGAATGTTTATAAAATAAAAAGCATGGCATCATGAATGTTACAACCAAACTCTTAATTGTTTTTTTTTTTTAACAAAGCCTATGATTTGCACTTTATGATCTAAGAAAGTACCTATATTTCAGATTGCCCTAACAACCCTAAATCTGAATGATTAGAACAATGATCAATCTAAATGATTGATGAACTGCGTCAGGGCCGTAACATCACAGATATAGAGAGTGACACGTCTCCCCAATATTCAGATTGGTGGTTGATAAACAAGTTATTTTAAATGGCAAATTCTTAAACTTGTACATTTGGTCCTCCCCAGTTCTCAACATTCAATTACATCCTTGATCTAGGTCATAAATAATGTGCCAATTAATGGCTGGCGCTATTACTTCTGAATAGACACTATCATATCTATTCTTAGTACAATATATAAAATGCATGTTTATGTATGTGAGTTCTAGTTTGTGTGCTGTATGCCTTAAAAGCACTTTGGTTTGACACATAATGCTGCTGCAGGGGGGACATAGACTTAGGTAGGTTACAAATTGTACAGATGTATGTGCAGTGGTGTATTGTAGGTATTGTAGTATACAGTGGCAGCTGAGAGTCTTGTATAGCTACCTGTACATGCTTTTCTTTCTGTTGGAGGGAAACGTTCAGGCTCTGCACTTGTTCTTCCAGCTGAGTTACTTTTGCATTAAGGATGTCCCTATCTGCACTTAAACCCGCTGCCTCTTGCTCTCTTCTGCATAAGTGTTCATTCAGTTCTTCTATCAGCCTGGTAGAAAGAATGAGAGAGGGGAGGGGGTTATTGATTATTATGGTCAACATAACTCAGAAACCTTGCTCAAAGTATTATCATGCTGTAATTAGATATGTGAATGCCTTGCTGATTTAACTGCTTACCTATTTTTCTTAGCCAGAACGTCCTGCTGCGCCTTGGCGGACAAGCTCTCATCTCCGTCCTGCATCTCCATCATCCTTTCTAGAGCCAAACAGCGCTGGGATTCCGAGTCAGCCAGGGAAGCCATTTTTTCTGCTTCACTCCTTGCCAGCTCAGCCTCCTGAGTAATAGAATGTATTAAATAAACCTTTGTTTTAGTATATAAAAAAAATCACAATATAAGATCTTACATTTACATTTATGCATTTAGCAGACACTTTTATCCAAAGTGATTTACATGGCATTATAATATTATTTTTTTTTTAATGTTTTATCAGTTTATGTGTTCACTGGGTATCAAATCCATTACATTGGTGTTGCTAGTGTCATGCTCTACCAGTTGAGCTACAGGAACAATTTTCATTCCCATTTGAATGAATGAAATGATGAATCAGAAATCAATAGCAGCAAAATGGTATAGTTTGTCTAGTGTTTAAAAAAATATGTCAGGGAAAAACAGACTTCTTTTTAATGTATTCAATTTATAAAGTGCAACAGTCTGGTTCCAGAAGTAAAAATCCCATTAATTTTCTCTAAAGGCAAATAGATTTTAACAATAAATTATAAACCTTTAAAGACTGACCTATAGTTCCGAGGGTGTTAATCTATGGTTCATGCTTCTGTTTAAGACTACAGTCTGTGATATTTAAACTTCCATGTTTAATAGTGCATTTTCTGGTGAAGAACTACAATACCCAGCAGAGAAAGATCCACCAATCAGAGAATCGTGGCCAACAAAGTGTGGCAAATGAGCTCAGCAGCAACCGCACACATTCATGGGCAGAATGACGTCATTGAGTCATACTCCCTACGCTCTCAAACGACTTACTGTATATATTTATACATATCTGAATATTTTATCTTAATACTTTTAGTCAATAGTTTTATATTCCTATGTCACTTTATTAATTTGATTACATCATTCGCAATGCTTTATGGGATTGTAGGTCATTTCCTCATGAAAGACGCTAAGAATGTAGTCTTACACATTTGTCTTTTTGTCTGATTTTCAAATAATTCAAATCAAAGTGTGTAATGTTGTGATTGTTTGTTTCATGGCTTAGAACTTTTTTGTGAAGTATTTTATGAAATCCATATGGAAAAATTAATGGGAAAAAATACTTCCAGAACCAAGATGGCTTTAAAGTGGACGGGAACTGTTGCACTCCATTTTAGAAACATAGAGTGCACCTCCTGCAAAAGCTGGATCTTTGTCTCCAGGATCTCTTGCATGTGTTTGACCTTCTGCTGTCTTTCCTCAGATTGATGCTGCACCTCCACATCATTCTGATTCGTCAGTCTCTCTGCTGTGCTTCTGTGAAGGGACAGATTAAACACAAAATAGGTTTAGTGAACAATTCAGAAAGAACAAACCTTCCATGAGCTTCCCTGTTACCTTGTACCTGATGTTTTTAAGCCCTCTAGGTACGTGGCTTGGTCTGAATTCTTCCTCGGATGTGCACAGTGGGTAAAACAACAGATAATAGATACCTGCAGACCTTTGAAATACACAAAACCTCTATAGGTTTTTAAAGCATATAAATCACTTTCATGAATTCAAACTTAAATAATAATAAGAAGCTGTAAAGGAATTAATGGAAAGTAGGAGGCGAGAACTGGCTTGACAATATAAATAATATTTAAATATAAAACTGAAACAAAAAGACAAACACACAGGTGTCGGACAGCTGTCCGTAAATCTCTCTCTCTGTCCCACTGCAGTCTCCAGTCTGCCTTTATCCCTCTCTGAGGCTTGATTAGCCTGATTAGGGTCATGGGGCATTAGCCTGACATGGTGCGTAGCATCATGACCCGGCCCCGCCCTTCGCCCTGTCACATTCCTCCCTCGTTCTCTCAGGCCAGTGAGCGCCCAGCATGATGTACATCCTCCACCCCCATTTCTCTGGGGAGGGGCATGCCGGCAGGTCCTCCCCGTCTACCAGGATGAGGGAGGGGACAAGGGGTGGGAAACAAAATAAATATGGCACCTACACCCCGTAATGGCGATTGTGCCAAATTAACAAAACATTTTAAAAAAGAGAGGGAAAGGCCAACACGGAGCAGCAGTGGGAGAGAGAGAGAGTGAGAGAAAGAGGGGAAAAAAAACGTACTCGCCAGTTCTCTGATACGCCGTAGCTTGGTCCTCGGCCACTCCTCCACCCTCTAATGGATGACAGCCGCACCTCCCCACACGGATCGGAGTCAGCCCTCCGGCCCCTGGCGGACGGAACGCCCCGCCGCGTTTTTGGTGGACAGTAGGGGTCTCCCGCACCCCTGGCAGCAGTAACCGCTCCAGGCGGTTGATTGGGAGCCCCTCCTCCCCTCACGGTCAGCGGCCGTTCCTCCAATTCCAGGCGGCCGGGCTCCTCCGTCCTCCAGCAGATGGCCACGACTGGATCCATGGTCATCGCCATGGTAGTGGCGAGGACTCTACTACGTGCATCCCTCCTCCTTCCCGGATTTCGGTACCAGTATAAAGAAATTAATGGAAAGGAGGAGGCGAGAACCGGCTTGACAATATAAATAATATTTTTATATAAAACAGAAACAAAAAGACAAACAAACAAAGGTGTCAGACAGCTGTCCGTAAATCTCTCTCTCTCTGTCCCACTACAGTCTCCAGTCGGCCTTTATCCATCTCTGAAGCTTGATTAGCCTGATTAGGAGCCGGGTGTGTAGCATCACAATGTTTTTGGGTAGATATTACCAAGCAGAACAAGTTTAGTTGACTGAGATTTATTAGTATCTTTTAGGGGAAAAATCAAATGAGAAATTACTGCTATACTGCTTGATTTATTTAATGTGTTGTTCCTGAGTATATTCATACTTTGTACTCTGTAAATAGAACTTATTTCATATTTCAATTCCCAGAAGAGCTATCATGTATTAAAGCAAAAGAAGGTCTACGCTCTCCTACGTTATTAGATGTGTTTCATAGTTCTTTGTGTGTGCGAAGGGTGTTGCTCTGACACTTTAAGTATTCTCGAGTGTCTGTGAAAGCATTGCACTCAACGAAATGCTGTAGAACTGAAGAGTGGCCCTCCTGAGGGCCTCCTAAAGGCTTCTCCAGACCCTATGCTCCATTGCCACAGAGCTGTTTTTAAAAGTGACGATTGCTGTGGCTCTGACCCTGCTGTAAGTGTTTGATCCAGAGCAAATAGCGCCTCTGGGTTTTGGACTGTACCTTGCCAGGACATCCAAGAACTATCGTCCCTGTTAGTGTTAGTAATCACAGCCCACAGATGTAATTTAGTTCAAGAGGTGATATCATTGAATTCTGTTCAGTTTTAGTCTCTAGAGAATTATTTCTGAGGCTTATAGGAAAGCAGAGAAGAGAAATTGTGAGGGGAATTTTGCTTGGCTGCTAAGATTCAGTTGACCAGCAGACACATCATCAGAGCTTAGTGATGGAAATGACACATAGCAACCAGGGCTTTAACAGAATAATGATGTCACCTGAATAATAGCATAAGCAAAGGGAGTCTCATTTATAGGTGGTCCGTTTCTAATCCAAGTCCAATGAATCCTACTGTAAATTTAAACACATTCCTGACACACTTGCACCCAACTGGAAAAGAAAAGGCAAAGCTTCAGTCATCAAGCAAGGAACTCAACCCTATAGTAGAGTGGGACATTGAGTGTGTAGAGATAATAAAAATGTCTGGTGTTTTATAGCCAGGTGTACTATATAGACAGTTGTGTGTGCAACTAAGTATGTACACTTCCTCGTTCAGCGGGGAAAATAAATGGTGCACATTTCAAAGGGCATCATAGCAACCTCACTAGCTGCCAATGATCTGGTCTTTGGCATTTGACAGGTCATATAGATTAGTGTGACATGCCTGTTGCCTATGGGAAGCAGTTATGCAGATATTAGAAGGCATTGGACCAGCATGCTGAGTGTCTGAGAGGTGAACAAGAGCAAGAATCACTAGACTGAAAAGGAGATTTGGCTCCACAGTCTGTGCTCTATATCCCATCTGGACATAACGACTAAATATTATTATTGTATGTTCAGTTCTTATAGCTACATAGTTGAACAACTCTTATTGCAACAGACATGAAGAATGTGTCAACAGTAAAGAGTAGACATAATATAGTTTATAAAGATGGAATAGATTAGTGGTGCTTGATACTTACAGGGCCTTGTCAAGGTGCTCCTGTTTTTCCTGGAGTTCCTGCTTCAAACTCTCCACTTCAACTTTCAGCTCAATGTTCTAAAAAACAGTTGTTTAAAAGTCATTGAATCACATTTTACTGTTTTCTTCCATCTAAACTGGCACTATATTGCAAGATATGGAGAACAAATAAGTTTTGGTGTTCTTTTGCATATTATTGTTTGAAGTTTTCATTAAACACCTGGTTGAAAATGTGATTTTTAAAATGCATGACGAGTTGGGAGAAACAAATGTCCCCTCAATGATAGTAAAACCTGAAATGACCTACATGAGGAAAACAGCTTAATAAAAATCTTTAATAATGACTTACCGTGCTAAAAAGACCAGCTTAGCCTGCATGCAATTTAATGCTGGTCTGCTTGGTTAGTGCTGGTGAAGCTGTTTGACCAGCATGGTTTTTGAGTCATGAGTCTTTCTGATAATGCTGATTAAGCTAGTTTACAATTTTTCTTAATATATTTTATCCATTTCTCCAAACTATATTCAAGGCTCTCAAAACAATTCACACAGCCAACATGTGAAGAATTTCACTGTATAATGAAGCACTGTCATCTTTTCTGATAATGCATTTATTAAAAATAAATACCGTAGTGGCGTAGTGACTCGCCTCAATCTGGGTTTCAGAGGACAAATCTCAGTTGCCTCCGCGACTGAGACCGTCAATACATGCATCTTATCACGTGGCTTGTTGAGCGTGTTACACGCATCCACGCACAACTCACCACGTGCCCCACCGAGTGCGAGAAACACATTTTAGCAATCACGAGGAGGTTGCCCCATGTGACTATACCCTCACTAGCAACTGGGCCAATTTGGTTGCTTAGGAGACATGGCTGGAGTCACTCAGCACACCCTGGATTTGAACTCATGACTCCAGGGGTGGTAGTCAGCATCTTTACTCACTGAGCTACCCAGGCCCCTTCCATGTTTTTTCTAAATTTACATATTCATCAAGCCTCTCTTCTGAAGCTATGTTTCCAAGGAAAGCATCTTCGCTTGGAGAAGAAGCGTATTGAAGACGAAACACTATCACAACTTATCAAATCACCCCTGAAAGAGATGAGAAAACCTTCCCCTTTCCTCATCACATCTTCCTCCTATTTCCTCTTAGTCTACCCACTCTACATCTTCTCAGTCTACACCTCTTCTTCATCTTGTTCTTCCACTTCTCCATCTTCTTCCTCATTGTTTGTTTGTTCTGGGTTTTCACATTTGAACCCTTTTAAAGATTGCAAATTCATGATAGTTGTGTGATAAGTTAAGTTTTTTGCAGATATCAGATATCTGACAAACCTGACATGTGCATTTGAGAAAATGTTTTTACAGTAATTCAGTCACCTGAACTTCCATCGGCACGGCTCAAGTAATTCAATCATAATAACTTCTTTTAGACATTTCATCATACATTCCTGCTACCAGTAGTTAGGCTCCAACGTTACATTACTCAGATGTACTCTTTTTGTTCTGAACACAATTCACCAACAATTAATATGCTAATAAAATAAATGTTAAAGGAATGTTTTAAATATTTAATTGATCTTCTTTGCTGAGTCTGCGCAGCCCAGCGTGAGCTCTTTGCACATGCAGCTGCAGTCTCATGAGAGTGAGGAAACCCTAAAATAGAACTGCAGACATGACCACCTGCCATTTCACTCTCTATGCTGTCTCACTGACATGTATTCAAACCAGCTACTCTTGCACTGGGCCAGAGAACTTTTTAAAAACATACAACACCAGAGACTTTGTGTAACTGTAAATTGTGTATGTATTTAAAATTATATTACACACACATGACCGTAAGAGATGTTTGCAAGAGTAAAATTGTGTTTGATAAATGAGTGGACTTAGGAACAGCTCTCATGTATCAGTCCCTGCCTATCTGGGTCAGTGGGACTAATATTTGTTTTATCCTTGCAGGTAAATTTGAGAAGGTCAGACAGAAATATCCTTTTCTTGGCACTAACACTGTTTTCTGTCTCTTTGGGCACACACACACACACACACACACACACACACACACACACGCTTCAGCTGTGAGTATTATTATTACTAATACAGTTAAGCTAAGCTATTGTAAATTCAAGATGCATGTCCATCCATAATCAAAATGATTTATCATAATACGTTTTCTGCAGAATATGTCACACCGTAAAATAACACTTATGTTTATCTCTTATTGCATTAATAAACCACAACTATGCTCTTTAGGGATAATGGGCCTTCACACTGTATATGAACTGACCTGCTTGCATTGAAAAAAAGTCACTACATGTTTAAAGCCATAGCTTACCCAAAAATGAAAATTCTCTCATCATTTACATGGCATCCCAGATGTGGTTAAATCCATATCTTCTGAAGCAATATAATAGGTGTGGGTGAAAAACAGATATTATTCTTTTTTATTATAAATCTTCACTTTCAAATTCTTCTTCTTTGTTTTTGGTGATTCACATTCTTCGAGCATATCAGCACCTACTGAGCAGGGAGGAGAATTTATAGAAAAAAAAGGACTTAAATATTGATCTGTTTCTCAACCACACCTATCATGTCACATCTGAAGACATAGATTAAGCAACTGGAGTCGTATGGATTACTTTTGCTGCCATTATTTCGTTTTTGGAGCATCAAAGTTCTGGCCACCATTCACTTGTATTGTATGGGCCTATATAGCTGAGATATTCTTATACAAATCTTAAGGTAAGAAAGTCATACACATATCGGATGGATGGTGAGTAAATGATTTGAGAATATTAATATTTAGGTGAACTTTCCCTTTAAATATGGTGATGCATAGTGATTGACTCTCTACTTATGTTCCATATTGGTATAGTACATGGACAGCAGCTGTTAAAGAGTGTCACCTTGTCTTCCCCATGGTAACCAGACCCAACCAGAGCCAGCCAGTCAATCACCCATAATCCAATTTTCCTACTACCAATGGTCAGTTTCAGACAGGTGCAGGAGATCCATATTAATGTTGCTTATTTAAGAAGAGCCTTCGGTACCACATATCCAGGCAGCAGTTGTTCACAATCCAACTCATTTATTATGCTTCTGCTTCTCTATCTATGGGCTATTTTAGGCCCTAACATTTGCCAAGCCAGCAAAACAAATGCTTTTGCATTAGAATATACTTTCGGGAGAGCATTTTGTCACTTAAACACACCCTTGAGAGGAATTGTACCAAAACAGAGGAAATTTACAACAACTTAATAGAAATTTATAAAAATGTCTTGCTTCATGTCTGATAAACATATTATGATTATAATATATTAAAAAAAACTTTTTCTGGCTAGAAACTGGCTAATAATGGTTAAAAATTGGGTTGCTTACTTTTTACCAGGCTTCAATGTTACGTTAACAGCTTTACTCAGTAGCAGATTTATCCAACACCTCTCAAACAACATTACTCCATTGACACTCACCCTGCGGTGGACATCCTCACTGCTACTGTCCTCAAATTTCTGCTGGAAGCGCTCCTCCAGGAAGTAGATGCGAAGCTTGAGGCTGAAGTTTTCTTTCTTCAGGTCATTGAGGTGCTGTGAAATAGTACGGTAGCCGTTAAACATTTCCGCTTGCTTCACCTCGGGGTTCTCAGACCCCTCATTCCTGTGCCATGCTGCTTTCAGTTAACACACTCTCACAACAAATGCAACTTAAAGGTGTCTATAATACGCAAACTAAGATTTAGAGGTTTTCTAACACTAGGACTATAACATCAACATGAATTCAATGAACTGTAATTGACACACTGAGGGTCCTCCTCCTAGAGGGGTCTACACCCATGCGTTGTGTGGTGAAAGGAGGGGGTGTCAGAGTGAGTTTTTTTTTTACTTCAACATTCACCAATAGGATCCAACTGTTAGGATCACAGGCACAAGTGATATGTTAGCTGATATATATAATTAAATAACAGAGAGAAGGGGGGCTTACGTGCTCAAAATCACAGAACGCTTGAATGCTCGTCAAGAGTAGATGATCAAACTAGATTCAACTGGATCTGAACTGTCCTAAACCTGATGCTGATTTTTTTTTTCTGTGTGCTAAAGTGTGCGTGTTTGCTACATGTCTTATAAACACCATCTGTTGAGTTCATGATGTGTGGCTACCTAAAAATGCACACCATGCACAACAAAATGGTCTCTGCAGAGAGAACTCACCTCTGTTCAATTAATTTCAACAATAATTTGATATTATATGAGTTCTGAACAGACTTTGTTTAACCGCTGCATTAAATGTTTAAGTACAGTCAGAATAGTGCTAAAGTTACAACCTGCAGGAAGTTAATAACATTTTATTCACATACTTAGATTGTTAAAATTCTTAAAACTCAAAAAATCAAGTAAAACATTACATAAATTACTATTATAGGTTAAATGGATGGATTACTTTTTTTTATTTTTTTGCATGGCTCTGCATTATAAATAACAGCTGGTCCATTTTGATGTTTGTGCACATTGAACAGTACATCTACTGCATACAACATTCCACCTCAGTCGATCTAATTAATTAAAGTTTAATTTATGGCATGGTATAGCATGAGCCAATTTCAGCTAGCAAAAATATGCTTTGAGATTTGCTTAAATGTAAACCATGCACACTATGTGTTTATTTGTGATTGTTTAACCATATGAGGGCAGTATGGCTCTAAACTCTATCGCTGTGAAGTGTGTTTTAGTGGAAATCTGAACTGAGCAGGGTTATTTTTGGGATGTATCCTGTACCAGCTGTCACTTTGGAATTCTGGACTGGGATCACTTTCTCATACTGGTGACAGTCTCTTCCACAACACACACATATCAACAAGACAAACACTTTACATGTGGATCTACCAGTCATATTACCAGGGATGGGGAATAACGGAATATATGTAACAGGATTACGTATTTAAAATACAAAATATTAGTAATTGTATTTCACTACAGTTACAATTTAAATAATTGGTAATTAGAATACAGTTATATTCAAAAAGTATTTTGATTTCTGAAGAGATTACTTTGCATTTTATTGTAATTTGTTTCATTTAATATTTAGTCCTTTCAGATGGAAAACATTTATACATATAAATGATGCGATCCAAAGTGCATTTGAACAGCGGTGAAATATGATGTGTTATATTCATACGAGCAGAATTTGGAAGTAAATTTGGAGCAGAAGAAATAGAAATAAACCTTGTCAGCTTTATGCTAAGTTAAAATGCTATTTCTAGCCATTTTACATGCACATGTTACCAGGCACAATCATATTTATTTATCAAGAAAATTCCTGTTAAATAATAATTTCCTTTTTCCTAGTAAGATATTTCATATTAAGGCAAAAATAGTTTTCTTGATAATAATTTTTGTATTGTTTTCCTGTAAAAATATCTAAAATTCCTTAAAACAAGATACATGTTATTTTTCTTGTTTTAGAAACAACGCTGCATAAGATATTTAGGTTTTTCAGATAATGTATTTTTAACACATGTATTTTGTCTTACTGAGTTTTTATAGTCAAAACAAGTGAAAAAAATCTACCAGTGCTGAAGAAGTAATCCAAAATATTTAGAATAAGTTACTGACCTTAAGTAATCTAATGAAATACATTACAAATTACATTTTACAGCATGTATTCTGTAATCTGTAGTGGAATACGTTTCAAAAGTAACCCTCCCAACCCTGCCTATTACAAAGAAGGAATAAAGACAGATCTAAATGAAGACTAAGCATCGCTGATTTGAGTGCCACTATCTATTCCTGTGATTCACATTTACTACTAATTATTTAATTACTATAAAAAATACTACATTGTGTTTCCATCTATGTACAAAATATTTAGGCAAATAATAGGAATCAATTAAATAATTGTGGCATCAATCATGGCTGATTTCACTACAAAGGGAAAACTGTATATGTGCAAAAATAATTGAGAAATAAACCTTATAGTGAACGAATGAACTTCAAAGTGTATACGTATGTCTAATTCTAAATGAAAATTAAAGGCTTTGACAAAGATAGGACATTTAGTGCAGCATTTGCTGTGGGTCTGATGCTGGGTCACAATCCAAAAATGGGTTGCAGGTCTGTACTTATTGGGTCGTAGACATCAGAGAAAAAACAATGCTAAATGCACATAATAAAATGCATATGACCATACACATATGTATAGTTATGATAGCAAAATAAATCATGCTTATCAACTTTAAAAGGGAGTAGAAAACACTTGCCATATATTTGGAGATGTTGATGTCAAATTCTGTACATCTAATCAAACTCTGCCATGTTAATAATTTTAGATGCTGTCAAGTCTGCATCTATATCACTGTATATTTGAATACATTTCAATGTTTGGTTTAAGTAAATTTTGGTTTACCTCTACCAAAAGTGCATTGTTCTTGTAATATATGCATATTACAATGTGCTATATTAATTCCAATCTGGATTTAGTCCTACCAACACATTTTTACAGCTATAGGTAGTGAAACTTAATTACATAAATGCCATACTGTTGTAGATGTGATTTCCCCAGTGCTTGCTGTCAGTGCCTTATCGCAAGGCGACTGTGCTGCTCTGTCTGTCAGCGAGGAAACCTTGAGTTCTGGAGGTCTGAGGTTTTCCATTGTGGGAGGAAAATGGGAGTTTTGACAGGTTTGTAAAGAGACACATTGGCGTCTGGACACTGTCTTTCTGTCGCTGTATGAGGGATAAAGTTCTGGCACGAGGAGACCAAAGACAGGAAGCTTCTGTGTGCCGTACTGAGGTACATACACACATTCTCTATTCACCATCAAAGCTGACTGGCTTACTGATAGACCGTTTGCTCAGAACTTCTTTGGTACGGAGCAGTTCAAATTGTAGTTCTAAAACCCGGATGAAAATTAGTATTTTCGATCCACGAGTTCCCATTTTGCTCCACAACATAAATGGCACACAATCACATCATACCTCAAATGTGAATTCTGGCTGGATAAGATATTGGATTTATGTTTTGGAAACATACCATGCACCTACATCTCCAAGGTATGCCCACCACTTTGTTGATCTGACCATAATGTTGTTTTACTTCTACCCCCATACACACAAAATCTGAAAACCGAAGAAGTACAAATAAGAAACATTCAGGTATGGGATTCTCAATCTATAGAAACATTAAAAGTCTTTATACATAATATGAACTATGTATAAATACAAATTAGCAACAAACAGTGATCTCAGCAAGCAGGTCCTACAAGACAGGCATGAAATAGTATGATATACACCAGGTATCCATTTCAAATCCAAGCTTTATTAATCAAATTCTTCTTGCTATGATTGCAATCTTATCTCAATACAACAGAACAACTAAATAACAAAGCATGGATATTGTAATGAAGCACATCTAATTACTGAAGCCAGAGCTTGTTCTTGTTTCAGTGCAGGAATGTTTTATTAACAGTTCTGTGGCTCCCTCATTTGCATTTACTGTAGATGGTTTTAACGTTGCTATGGTGCCCAGTATTGGAGACAGTTGCTTCCTGAGTCACAAATGCTGGTTTTATTTCACTAATCCTACCAGTTTTATGGAATACTGCACTGACAAATTTTAAGGGGTGTAATGTAATGTAACGTAGTGCACACAATAGAAGAATTTTTGGGTCACAGTTAATGAAACATTCAATGAGAACTCTATTAAGTCTCCTGAGCCATGAAAGAGCATCCTCTGAGCGATATCTTTTTCCTCTGGGAAAATATGCTATGATTATATACAAATACACACATAAACATAGAGAGAAAAATAGGACAATAATAGGCATCAATCAGAATCTGCCACCCTTCATGTACTGAAATATTTCATTTATTAGATGATAGGTAGGTAAAAGCAAGCACCCCTCGGCCAACATGGTCCAGGAGCTCAGTAGGACAATTTTTAGATAATGTTGTAAAAACATATTAAACAGCCTGATGTACTATCAAAAAATTGGAAGGTCAACAATGTCTCTCCAGTACAATTGATTTTAACTACAATTTTACAGTTCAATAAAAATGTCAATTTTATTTGACAATATCTGTGTTTATTTCAAATTTCCTATCGTGTAATTATGACTGAAGAACATGCCTCGTGTGTTTGTGTGAAACAGTCTGGCAGGCTGAGCCTGAGAGGGCTTGGACCTCAGAGCCTGCACTCTATTTAACACAGACATAAATCAAGCAGAAAATCAACAGTCACAGGCACTGCACACACCAAATAACATGGGATTCTATGACTGCCGCTCTGTCATCTCAAGTAATGGTTGCATTGAGTCACATTACAACAGTCTGTCAGTCTCATGGCCTTTGTTGTCATGTGTTTTGCACCTTACATAGGGTTTCCTGAAGCTGATATTGTGGAGGCCTAGATTCATGAGCCAATTCCATGGGACATTCTACTTGCGCTGGTTGCCATGGAAACAAAAAAGAGAGGTGGAAATGGAGGAGATCAGGATCCTTCTCTTTTGGGTTACATTCAAGCCTTTTGTTTTCATGAATATGTAATTGATGTCAGTAAAAACAGGATGCTTATACACAAGAGAAAGCTCTAATTGTGTTTGCTGGATAGAAATGTGCAATATGTGTTATAAGGGTTTGGAAAAACGGGTTTAAAATAAAAGCAAGAAAACAGGGAAAGCAGGAACATTGAAATTTGACATTCTACATCAGAGCATGTTGAAGCAAAAGTTAATATTCTTAATTTTTGGCCTCAGTGAATGACCTTAAAGGGATTGTTCACCCAAAAATGATAATTTACTCACCCGCATGACTTTCTTCTGCTGAACACAAACAAAGGTTTTTGGAGGAATATCAAAGCTCTGTAGGTCCTCACAGTGCATGTGAATGGTTACCAAAATTTTAAAGCTCTAAAATGCTTTAAAGGAAGCATTTTTATTTATTTTTTAATAATTTTTTATTAATATATATTATAAATTTGGAATGCTTAATTCTCACTACTTAGTAGGTCCTCATGGTGGCGCAGTTACTCAGCTCAGTCCGGGTGGTGGAGGACAAGTCTCAGTTGCCTCAAATTTAGAGACATTTTATCACATGGCTCACTCTGCATGACACAGCGGAGACTCACAGCATGTGGAGGCTCATACTATTCTCCATGATCCACACACAACTTTCCACGCTCCCCATTGAGAGAGAGAACCACTAATCATGACCACGAGGAGGTTACGCCATGTGATTCTATCCTCCTTAGCAACCGGGCCAATTTGGATGCTTAGTAGACCTGGCTGGAGTCACTCAGCACGCCCTGTATTCAAACTCGAGACTCCAGGGGTGGTAGTCAGCGTCAATACTCACTGAGGTACCCAGGGCCCCAACATAAAGGCAGAATTAAACTTATACATATGAATCCAGTGGTTAAATCCATATCTTCAGAAGCATTATGAGAAGTGTGGGTGAGAAACAGATCAATATATTTTTTTAACTATAATTTTCCACTATCACTCTCTTCTTTTGTTTTTGGGGATTCACATTCTTCAACTTATCTAAGGGTTATTCAATGTCAAATCAACCAAATTTCAGAAAATTCCCCAGCTGAAATTTTTGATTTTGTTAGTTACATTTTGTATTTGACATCAGCACCTCTTGTTGCATTATAATCAAAATGGTCCAAAAAATAAAAGGGGGAAAAAACATTAAAAATTTTACTCTTACATTTTACTTTTCCAAAGTTAAAGTACCTAAATTCAGCAAAAAAAGAAACGTCCTCTCACTTTCAACTGCTTTTATTTTCAGCAAACTTAACATGTGTAAATATTTGTATGAACATAAGAAGATTCAGCAACCAAGACATAAACTGAACAAGTTTCACAGAAATGGAATAATGTGTCCCTGAACAAAGGAGGGGTGGGGGGGTGGGGCTGCATTATCAGCTGCATTAAGGACTGCAGTGCATCTCCTCCTCATGGACTGCACCTGATTTGCCAGTTCTTGCTGTGAGATGTTACCCCACTCTTCCACCAAGCCACTAGCAAGTTCCCGGACATTTCTGGGGGGGGAATGGCCCTAGCCCTCACCCTCGATCCAACAGGTCCCAGACCATGGAAGAACACTGACATTCCTGTCTTGAAGAAAATCACGCATACAACGAGAAGTATGGCTGGTGGCATTGTCATGCTGGAGGATCATATCAGGATGAGCCTGCAGGAAGGGTACCACATGAGGGAGAAGGATGTCTTCCCTGTAACACACAGCGTTGAGGTTGCTTGCAATGACAACAAGCTCAGTCCGATGATGCCGAGACACATTGTCCCAGGCCATGATGGACACTCCACCTTCAAATCGATCTCACTCCAGAGTACAGGCCTCGGTGTAACGCTCCTTCCTTCGTTGATGAATGCAAGTCCGACCATCACCTTTATTATTTGTTTATGGTTCATTGAACAAGCATGAAAAATTTGTTTAAACCCTTTACAATTAAGATCTGTAATGTTATTTTGATTTTTACAAAATTATCTGTAAAATACAGTGTACTGAAAAAGGGACGAAAAGGGGAGTTTTATATCTCCAGAGGTCTTAAAGATATCTTAATATCCTTTTAGATTCTGGTTCAGAACAGACTTCCTTTCTTTCTCTTTCTCCATCTTTCCTGCATTCAACCTCTCTTTTTCCATTCACCTTTTCCCACATTCCTCACTCTCTCTCTTTCATTGGGAAATCTTTTGCAGATGTGATGGCACAGGAGTGTGCCAGTGGTATGTGTACAGCAGAACCTGTCCATTTGCCAACATCATACAGAGGCATGGGGAGAGCTTTTCCATTGACTGTGCCAGCTCCACTGAGTCTAGCATGTAAGCTAAAGCACACAGAAACTTCAAAGCCATACACAGGACACATATGTGAAACACACACTCCAACACCCTAACACTTTTATACAGAAAGTCACTACCCTGGTTGCCTACATTGGTAACTACACTGGAAAGTGTGATTGTGTGAAGAAGGCAAGATCACATGCAAAAGCTTTAGCAGTTCTTCAGCAAAACAGGCATCATTCATGAGGTAAAGCTGCCCTGGGGGTTATTGCTCAATTAGCTAATGGGATTAATGATATCAAACGTAAAGGACACATAAAATAAAAGTGTCAACAGAGCAAAAGCTCCAGAACACAAAGTTTGGAGTAGCTATGCAACATAGGTTTACCAGGTGTGCTTGTTGAAACAATCCAAATGATATTAGGCACTGAGATACTGTTAAAGTCAACATCAAACAGCTTTCACAACCCATTTTACTTCTGCAGTGTGACTTACTTTTAATAAACAGAATCTTTGAAACCTGCATAATAATGTGATGCATTGAATAGGGACATATGTATCTTGATGTTTAGGCCAATTGCAAAGTTGTTTCAGATCCAGAGCAAGTTAATACATTTTGCTGAAATATATATTTTTTTGAATACAATGAATTGTTCACAATAGACTAGGAACGTGTACTAAAATGTAAATAGAACATTTTGATTTCATGTTGACTCTCAATGCAACTAGGTTGGTTTCCTGCACAGTTTTTCAACTGCATTCTTTTCTGCAATATCTGCAGTCAACATTACATCCTGGTGCAATTTAAGTATCCAAAGCCAAACATTTTAACAGTCAAATTACTTTTCAGGTTGACATCAAATACCAGACCAGAGTCTTCTTGGCTGAAGATCTGATGCCCCTGCCGGAGTTCCCCAGTTCTAGCAGGATTGTGAAATTTCACCCAGAGAAATGTGTACGTCCCTGGGTATGGAGTGTGACGGATGGCCCTCTTAGCTGAGCTCACATCCACTCAGCATACTAATACTCCCAATGAGAGTATTGGGCTTCAGTTTTAAGGGTACAGTACAACAACAGCTGCAAAATGATTGTGTCAAACTGCACAAGAGGACTATCTTTCTTAATCTACTCTTTATCTTCTGATCTTGTCTTTTGATTTGTTTACTCGCTCCTTACTTTCTTTCATTCAAATAAAATTCCCATAAATCTTAATCTTTCCCCGATATGGCTCAAAGGAAGAAGGCTATGTCGTAGATCATACCTTATATGACAGCATATAAGTTACACTCTGATAACACAAGATTCATTATTTCCACATATGTTTTAGTAATGAGAGAAGAATGGTATCGGAGTTTTAAAGTAAGTTTCAGCTGAGTCAACAACACAAGCATTCAGAAAAACAAAACAGGGATCAATTCATCACACCAAGCCAACAGGAGGGGTGATTACTGTCTTCAGTCTCTACTCTGTTCTTTCAATCTAATATTACTATATGAAGGCAGCAGGTAAACTAGGAATTTATGGATTTCTGATTGCCACATAGTCAAAAATTCTCTGACAAGAGAGACTGAATGAGAGAGAGGGCATAAAGAGATGGATCGTCTTGCTAATGTGTTACTGCACTGGTGGAATCTCTAAGGCATGGTGCTCTCTCTCATTCTTTAATTCCTTCCATCTCTACAGAACCCATTCAGAGGTGCAAGAAATGACCTAAATATCCCTAGTGGCAACAGAGGAATAAAAGAAAGTGTGTGTAAGTACATGTCATTGGGAGGCTAGATCATTTAACATGATCACATGGGAAATCGACATGTTAGCAGACACAGGTTCTGGTCTCGTGGAAACCAAGAAGTAATCATGTTGTTGATCAATTGTGAGCATGATTCGGAAGCTGTATTTTGCTCTAAGATTGCATTTTTACTTCTATGACAGTTAGGTTTAGGGTTTGTGTTAGGGGGTTAGAGTTAATAAAATACCCATTCCTGTTTACTGTATAACATCATTTACATCCAAAAATAAAACTCGCTTTTAATACCATGCTGTGGACATTTCATTGGATACTTTCAACAACACTTCCCGCTTCGAACATTTGGATCAGTGATACAAATTTTGTTTAGCACAGAGCAATTTCAGCAGCAAAAAACTATCCCTTTAACAGTCAGCTTCTTATGTCTACAGCAGAATTGAACAAATCACTTAGTGAAAGAAAAATCCCTTATGTTTATGTACACGTAAAAGTAATTGTAAAACAAATCAAGTTACTCTGATTATACTGGCTTTCCTAAATGAAGTACTACAAAAAGTGTTGGAGATTGACTACTGTTTGATCTGTGCCGCAGGTGGCCTGGCTAGGCATTTTCCCAGAGCAATCCATAAAGACCTCCTCAGCAAAAGTATTTCATAGTTACCGTCAGAATTCAGTTTGAAAGAGGCAAAATAAAACACTGGTTTCTCAATCACACTTTAAAGACTAAAGCTGCTTTCAATTCAGTGTGTTTATGGTGAGACTAAATTATAGGATCAAGTTCAACAAACACCGAAAACCTCTGCCAATTGTCATGGATTCTTTTGTCCATGTGTGGCATGGAATAAAATTTCCCTCGACAATTCTTTGTCTTTCTGTTCATATCTTTCTTCATCTAGCTGTGTATTTCTGCCTACATCTGCTTTGGTTTGTTGTATACAACAATTGGGGAAGTTTCTTCAAATCAAACACAGCTAAGAAACAAAGAAAGCAGTCTTTCTTTAGAATCAGAGTAGAGGGAAAAAAGCCCAGCCAACAACCAGGCCACCACAGGTCATTATAATCATCCAGCATCTGTCCGTGTGGATTCACTGCCTAATAAGAGAAATTACAGACCTTTGAAATGGTGACAAGCATTTGGAACAAATAGTACAGTGTTGCGCTGTCCCCGACCAAAGATTTTCCTAGTCGACTAGTAACATTAGTTTAAGCCATTAGTCGACTAGTTGCCGCACATTTATGATATTAATTTAATTACTTAAATATATCTTTTGTGGGGGGCATCAGAAAATGGTTTGTGTTCCAGGGCTGAGAAAGAATGTTATAAGTAACATTGTTAACACTGTTCTACATTACAGAGAAATACTAAAGTAATGTCAAGTGAGCTTTATTGTCATTCTGCTATATGTGGAGACATACAAGGGAATGAAATGTCGTGTCTCACAGGACCACAGTGCTACATATATAAACATATTACAGATAGACCTATCTAACGTATATACTTTACATCTACCCTTACATATATTTTCAACATATACTTTACAGATAATTAACAGACAATTAACACACATAGTGCAACAGTTCTGAAACAACATTGCAAACATTTGCAAACAGTGCAAAGAAAACATTCAGGGAAAACAATACAGGACATTAAGGGCATGAGGACATTAATACTTAATATATACAGTAAATGTATATAGATGTAAACATATGTGTTTCCCTGGTGAGTCTGGGTAGCATTGAAAAGATGTTAAAGTGTCCAGAGTGTATAAACAGAGAGAGAGAGAGAAGAGAACACCCTCACAATATTGCACAACACTTCTGGAACAGTCCTTGTAGAAGAATAGCAGCAAGACGTTACATGTCTATTAAAGTGAGATGTGATCTTATCTGAGTACCTGAGGTGGGGGCGGGGGACAGCCATGTGTGCATTTTTTTTCCAGTTGTGTAAACCAAGTCCAGTGTGTTGTTTACCCTTGTTGCAAAGTTCACATGTTGGTAGAACTTCGGCAAGACTGTCTTTAAATTTGCATGGTTGAAGTCACCAGATACAATGAAAAAGCCATCAGGGTTGTTTGTTTGTTGTTCACTGATAGAGCTGTACAGATCGCAAAGAGCATCCCTGGCACTGACACAAGGGGGAATATACACAGCCACAATAATAATGGCTGTGAACTCCCTCAGTAGATAGAAAGGGCGAGACTTCACAAACATGAACTCCACCAGTTATGTACAGTGTTTGGAGACTACCACAGCATTGTTACACCATTCTTTGTAAATATACACACACAGGTCACCTCTGTGAGTCTTACCAGACAGCGTTGTGTCCCTGTCTGCTCGGTAGCAGTTTAGCCTGTGCAGCTCTATGGCGGAGTCCGGGATGTTGTTTTTTAGCCACATTTAGTTGAAAATTAACACACAGCAATCCGTCATCTCACGTAATGTAGATCAACAGAGTCAAATATCATCCAGTTTATTGTCCATTGAGCATACATTTGAGAGCAGGAGTGTTGGAAGAGCCGGTCTGGTTGTGTTAGCATTTAGCCTAGCTCATATACCTCTGTGCTTGCCGCGTTTCCGTCATCTCTAACACCACTTGCGATGACTTCTTGTTCGGGAAGCACCAGAGGGTGAGGCCGCTGTCTTAGCTTCTGGCTTCTGCAGTAGGCAAAGTCTCCGTGGCTCCTCTGTAGTCACTGGCGAAGGGTTATAATTACATGCACTTTTCAGAATGCACTGGCGACATGTCATCATAGACATGTTGTAAAATTGATTCTTGATGTTTGAGCATTGAAGGACAGCAGTTTGAAGATGAAGGGAAGAGACTAAAAGACATAGAATCACTGTTTTTAGGACTCGGAGTAGCTGCTGCAACCGCCTACTGGTGCTCAGTTCATAACATAAACAGAGAAGGAGAGGCCTAATGTGACAAACTATTTCTGAACACCAAAGAGGACCCATCTAGACTGATAAGAAGTTTTTTTGTGCAAATAACATGCATTACACAGACATCTTTATCCATTGTCAAGTTTATCGTGCCGTTCTTTAAAGATGCTGTGTTACATTTCTGAAAAGGAGATGTCATTCGGTTTCATTCAGCTGCTCTGCTTGCTGTTCTTGCGCTATTTTTAATTGTTGTGGTATGTAAGCAAACACTAGCTGGACATCTTTGACTGTTTGTATGCGTTTCTGGCGATCAGTACACCTTTGTGTGAGTGTCATGTGCCACCATGCAAAGGACTGCGTATGTGCAAATATCAGCGTAGACTGCTTGTGAACCAGTCAAAATATTATTCAAGTGATGCAAAAGAACTTTTATTGAAGAAGAATGGGGGAGTTAAAACACTTGGACTTAACTGCAAATCTTGAGTAAACAGTTTTATTCATGAATATTTCATATATCATGACTGTTTGATAGTTATTGTGCTGATGTGTTGAGTGAACATTTTAATACATTCGGATGCAATGTGCTGGATGTGCTTTATGTGTAAACAATGACAATAAACAATAAACAATGACAATAAAGTGATTTGATTGATTTGATAATAAACAATAAACAATAAACAATGACAATAAAGTGATTTGATTGATTTGATTTGATTGATTGAAATTAGTTTTATAATGTTGTGGGGAGTTTGTTTATTCTCTTCAGTTTGAGTTTCAAACAGGGCTGAATTTGAGGGGCTGCAAGATGTTAGCCAATCTGAACAGAGGGTGTTTACTTTGAAGTTTATAGAAGACGATGTGGCCAAAACCGAGTGTTTCAGATAAAGGGCCAGAAACAGAGTGGAACATTTTTAATTATTATTAAACTACGTTTTTTGGTGAAAAAATACTTTACTGACATTATCAGTGGACCTCGGGGAAGATAATAAAATTATTTAAAAAAATTGCATTTCATGACTCCCTTTAAAATGTTGCAACTAGTACAAACTCAATGAGTCAACAACAGTTCCCCAATTTAAAAAGAACTACATTAAACCTCTTATTCTCTTTGGGGTCTGAGAGACCACTATTTCCCTTTTAACATCTCAAAAAACATACATATTTGATGAGAAGTGATTATAAACTAAATTTAAACTTGATAACATTTTTTATATTAATCCTTTTTGGGATCTCAGAGACCCCAGGATCAAAGATGCTTTATGTGCTAGCGTTTTGAGTATATACACTGTAGCAGTTCACTCCAGTTATTTGCATTTGTTTTATTTTTTTACAATTGTTTTTTTCTGAGGTCAAATTGATCCCTAACAGAAGCAACGTTACTATACTGTACAGTAATCACATTTCTGAATAGAAAATATGATATAACAAAGGGTTAAAAACTTAATTAAAAGCTGACAAAGGGGTTTTGAGTCAAAGAAACATGAAAGACTTTGAAAAGAAATACAATTTTGAATGGTCATTTTGAGATTACTTTTATTATTTTTATGCATAAATCATTTGGGTTTCTGGGACCCCAAACATAAAGACATTAAGGTAAATCTCAGTAGAGCATGAGGGTAAAATAGGTTAAACTGCACAAATACGCAGTACTTGTAATTTCTTAAACCTCAGAACACACGGTTTTAAGTACACTCTAAGGACACTGACAAAAAACAGCACCACATTTGGAAATTGAAAATTGTTTGGGTACATGAATCTGTGTTTGTGAATGCGCATGTACCAGCATGTTGTCTATTTAAATTTGGGAGAATGTCAATATGAACCCTCAGACCTCCCTTTAGGGCAGAAGATAATGCACTAACCTATTATATCCTGACAACATAGGATCTATATAGAGAACAGGGTGATTAGAAAGACCTATATGACCTCTAGTATGCTAAATATGCTAAATTAACAAATACATTCGCAAAAGATAATGAAAAAAAAAACTTGCACAGAATGATGGTAATATTTCAAAAATCCTAACCATATACCATTACATATAATTACAGAGCAATGAGGGCTCCACTGTCAAACACTGTGCACACTATGCACAAGAGAAGAGCCTGACATCTGAATATTTTGTGGCTTTTCTCTCTTATTTATGAGGACCAGCAGTCAACACATTCAGCCAAGTGCTTCTGGCTTTCACCACAAAAATAAAAGGCTTGATTTAAACCTGGGATTTGCAATGCAACCCATTATGATACTGTAGTAGAGATAGAATCTATCCAGCTGGATATCTAGCAAAACAGAAAAACACTGTTTATAAGAAGTATTTACATTGCTAAGCTACATTCAAGTTTGTTCCATGGTCTTTACACAAATCCCAAAAATGGACCAATGTGCAGTGCAAATGTACAGGGATGCAGCTAAGATCCTTGTTAATTTTTAAGCTTAAGGCAGTCCTTTTCCTACATTAAAACATGATATTAGACTACTTATCTTACTGGCTTCGGATTTAAGAAGTTAAAACCATAAAGGTTTTCTTCAATTTTTTCGGAAATGAAAAATCTTGATCTGATTATTCCATCTCAGTTAAATACTTAATTTAAGAAACGTGGAAAAAAATAGTATAAAATCCAATTAGAAAGAGTATAAGTCCACCCCCGGCATTTCCTGAATGGCTTGATGTTTGATTATGGCCTTCAAAAAACAAATATAACACAAACATGCTGGCATCAGAGTGCTCCATGAGCTCCATGACTTTGTCTAAAGCGGAGAGCCTTGCTCTTCTTAATTTTACCTTTTTGACAAATTAAATAAACATCCATCTGGTTCCTATTAGTGATGCATTACCGATAATTGGAGTGGTATTTACAAACACTGTTATTCAGTCCTCCCAGGCCTCTTAGACCCATCGTTTCTACAGAACCAGCCAGAACGCATAATGGCCCTGTGCTTCAGCTGCACAGCATCATCCACTGAGCTCTGAGTGCTTTAACAAGGGTTTGATGGTTCAACTCTTGTATTTCATAGGCAGTTAGCATATTTTGACAGGGAGTATGGGGCACTCAAGTTAGCTCATTAAACCAGACGTAAGGTATATTTTCAAAATCGGATTACGGCCTGAAAACTTGCAGGCCTGCGCTTGTCAAAACTGGACAGAGATCTTAGAATATGATGTCACAGCCTTTAAGATTCCCTCAGGTAATAGTGCCCCCAGTGAAATTAGTATTATTGCCATTTCAAACTACCATGCAAGAGCGCAACCACAGCACAGACAGAGAAACTAATGAACATTGGAGTATTGGCAAGATGTCAGAATATATAACAGCATTAACTGCAGAATCTGAGTGGGCCAACAAAACAGAACATGGAATGAAGAGACAAACCACTAAAGACTGGAACAAAACAGTGCTGTTTGAAGAGTCCAACAGCTAAACATCTGAAGGAGAAACAAGGATTAAACATTCATATAAAAAGTAAGAGCCCAATTCTGCTCCACCTAATTCAACAATGAGTCCATAGATAGCAAGCTAAATGTTAGGTGGGATGAGATCATTTACAGGCACAGAAAAACAAACAGTACACATGCAATGTTCTGAAGCTGTGGTTTTATGTTTCGGCATACTAGGAGAAATGTAATGGCAAAGTGCACAGGGGCCAGGGTGCAGGGTGCAGCACGCATATTCGGATCACAGAGTTCTCACTTTCTTTTTATTAGTGGAGTTTTATGGAGAGAAACAAAAAATGTGGACTAATGAATCAGAGAAGTCAAACTGTTCATCAAGAAGAGATTTTATGCAAATTTAAAGGAATATTATGGGTTAAATATCTCTTCTGCTCTGTTAGCACTAGTTGTGGCGTGATGTTGGTTACCACAGAAGATAATATCAACTTGTCTCTCAGTTTGTCAAAAAGAATGGAAAACCTGTTTACAGAAATGCATTGAGAATAAATGTGAACTATGCACCTTCTTTTTTGTTCATTTTATAAACTGAGAAGGAATGAGACAAAATTATTTTCAATGTTGTCAATAGAGCATATAGTAGCGATAGATTTAGAGGGTTAGTTCACCCAAAAATCTATATTCTCTCATGATTTACTCACCCTCATTACATCCCAGATGTGTATGACTTTCTTTCTTCTGCAGAACACAAATGAAGATTTTTAGAGGTCCATACAATGCAAGTGAATGGGTGTCAAAAATTTGAAGCATCTAAATCCACATAAAGGCAGCAAAAAAGTAATCCATAACACTCCTGTGATTAAAACCATATCTTCAGAATCAATATGATAATTGTGGGTGAGAAACAGATAAATATTTAAGTCATTTTTATCACATGTTCTCCTCCCTGCCCAGTAGGGGGCGATTTGCACGAAGAATGTGAATCGCCAAAGAAGGAGAAATTGAAAGTGAAGGAAAAAAGTTTTAAATATTTATCTGTTTCTCACCCATAAATATCAGAAGATATGTAACCACCAGAGTCATCTGGAGTACTTTTATGTTGCCCTTATTTGTATTTTGGAGCTTAAACATTTTGGCACCCATTCACTTACATTGTAAAGAAGATATTCTTCTAAAAATGTTTGTTTGTGTTCTGCAAAAGAAAGAACATCATACACATCTGGGATGGCATGAGGTTGAGTAAATGATGAGGGAATTTTCATTTTTGGGTGAAATAACCCTTTAAAGAGTGAAGTGTGTAATTTCATTACCTCTACCATTACCAAACAGAGTCGCAAAATGTATGTCAAACAGGATTCCGAATACTCCCATCTTCAATTGGATAGACAGATATAGGTATGAATCTTCGCTGGCCTCGTGATTCGATTATGATTCAAGGATAACGATTTCGGTTACAATATGTTTCTTTTTTACTCAATACACACACTCAGGTTAAATAGCATTCAATTATTTATTTTTAACTAATCAATCCCTAGCCTATAACTAGAACCACAACAATCTGTTTGCTGGTCCATGATGGCTACATGAGAAATCTGCTTCTTTGAGAGTGCAGATATCAGTTTCTTTCCACACCACAGGTGATAGTGAAGTGACACAAATATCAGGGTTGCTGCTTAAGAAATCATTCAAGAATCTCATTTGTACATTGTTTTTCGATGAGCGAGAGACCAGCAATGAGCAACAGCCAAAGAAATAGAGAGTGCAAGAGGAGAGAAAGGCATTGGTAAGCAGGGGACAAACAATAAAAATAAAATAAATATATCACCCATGTCTCCGTACCGCTTTATCATCATTTCATCAGCTGTTTTTTCCCTTTCTGTGCAAGTCAGTGCAATAACGGGTGCAAGTCTGTCTTTCAAATTGCTTGTTCACATGTTATCAAAAAGAAACTCTCCTGTTACTATGTGCTTGAATTTGTGAATGAATTTCGGGATCATAGTTTCAGTTCTGTAGAGAGCATTTGGCTTTAGTACTGTATATGAAACATTTGTCTGCCACACACAGCAATGCCATTGAGCTGCAATGGTTTAAATTGAACTCAGAATCGTTTCAGAATTTTTGTGGATCGATTCAGAATCGTTGGAGATAGAATCGTGATGTATCGGAGAATCGATTTGTTATTCTCCCACCTCTAAAAACAGATAGTCTCAGCCCAAACTCATGCAAATGGTTGGGCTAATGTTGCTGTGTTGGGCTTGTTTGGATGCTCAAACAAACAGCAATGTTTGATAGTGCCACAGAGCCACAGTTTTACAGTTCTCACGCTGCTAGACGACACTGTAATTACTAGTCGGTTAATATTATTCCCCATTAAACTGTTTAACATTTTTACATATTTACATTTGGCTATATATTTGACCAGAGTCTGCACTTAAATTACTGTCATATTAATGTTACACATTTTAAACATAATTAATAATACCAATATTATTTGTAAAAGATATACAGATACAAAGTTTAATTTCACCTTGTGCTTCTTTCCCTCTCTCACTCATGGCACGTGCAGGAAAACAAACTCACGCTAGACAAGCAAATTCAGCAAAGTACCTGTGAAATCACTTCAGTGGTGGTGCGGGAAGCAGATTTACGAAATGCTGGGTTACAAGTCGCAATGGATTTTTTTTCATATTTTAGTCTTTTTTAAATCTGTGCATGCTTGTAAGTTACTTTCCCGCCGAGCTGGCTTTTTCAAGTGCAGGATAGCCCTCTCAGGTGAGTCAAGTCCCGTTTTCGAACCATGTTGACATGCTAATTTTGCTCATCAAAAAATCTATGCTTTTGAGTAAGTAACCTAGATATTAACTGTTTTAGGCAAGGAATTTTTTTTCAGTCTGCTGATTAAGAAGGCTATTTTCAATGAGGTGCAAACTGCATAACGGGTTAAACTATCTTTTATGCTGTGTGCAGAATACATTAGGTTTATTTTAGGTTACGTCACAGGCCTATTTTTTGTATCCTATAGCTATTTTTCTTTACATCATAACTGTTATTGGTTAACATTCTTTACTGAGCAGCTGTCATATTAGATCAATGGCTAATGCACGACTGCACGTCATGAAACACGTGCAACTTTTCAGTGCATTTTATTTCTCTCTCATAGATTTGGCTTACCTGTTAATTATTTTCAACAATGTCCAGACTGTTTTAATATGTCAAGTAACCTTTACTTGGTGAATTCTGTTTAGAAGAGTCTATTAGGTTTGCACTATTGGTCCTACACTATTCATTCAATTGTTTCCAAAAACAAACCTGTATTCGCTAAAGGTGAATATGTGTCATGTTCTATTTTTAATGTAGGTTACAATGATGATAACGCAAGGCAAGCACGTTACAGATAAATGCCCCTTTTCTGCGGAATTTAGCTTTGAATTTAGATTAGATTAGCCTAAGTATTTTAAACATGGCGCATAAACAATTTTTTCGATTGTTTTCTGAAAGTTGATTTCTTTTTAGACTAGACGACTGCAAAAAAAATTTTTAAACATTAGTGAAATTAGTCATTCCGCACATCCCTAATCTGTACATGCAGAAACACAGGTGAAATAAAAGAAAATACATAAAATGCCTTCTATTCAAAGTTCTTGTTCTATTGCACAGAGATCTGTATAACAGGCTGGCCTACAGCACTCATTCCTATTTAAAGAGTGATTCATTGCATTTATATAGGAGTATAGCATGCACAAAAGACAGGTTACATTTAATAAAAAAAACAGCTTGCTAGATGTTTTAAGAACCTTTTGAATAGGGAAGAAACATTTGGCCGATCATTCTGTTATTCAGGAATCCGGCTGCAATTCATTCATCATCCCAGGTCTCATTAAATCTGTTTCTTCATTTTTTTTATCCAGCCCTGCAGTGCAATTTGGCCAGCAACTTTTAAGATTTACAGAGTATTGTTTGCTTTACTGGTTCTTTGACCTCATTAAATGTCTTTGCTTTATTGTACAATAATTGCGGCATTAGGTCTACCAGTGCTGAAGTAATTCATAAAAATAAAGCTATTCTGTTTTTTTTCCTCCCAGGATATTTTGTTTGTAATTGGTCCCATATGGCCATGGGGAATAGTAAAATATTGAAATGCAGATGGCTTATGTATTTAAAATGCACACCCTTATATGCCTATATGCACATAGAAATACTATATCACACACAATATCATTTTTGCTTGTTTATGTTACTGGTTTATACTTAATTTGCTTGAATGTCTTGAATCTATAATGTTAATTGTTGTTTCATTTGCCTTTGTAATGCATTTTTGATGCTGTGATTTTTTTTTAGAATTGGTATTATTGCCGGTGTTGTATGATCTATATTGTAGGTCACTGATTGTTTTAGATAGGATCATTTACTTTTTGTACATTGGATAATTGTTTGCAGCCCGCATCCACTGCCAGATATATGTATATGTATATAGGCCTTCAATAACTCATGTTTTTTACTGCCTGACAAAGACCCAAGTGGTTGAAACATTGTTTTTTTTTTTTTTTTAAACTTTTCTATATTACATGGGAACACTTTTTGTTTTTTTGTCAAATTTTGATCGCGCACCTGCCTTAATGTTTGGATGTGCACATACTACTTCTATACACAATACTGTCAGTGAACAATGTGCATATGGCTTGGAATGGACCTGTTTTCGCAGTAGAAAGTTTGAAACCCGATCCATCAGCCAGACCTAAGGCTACATCAAACATTTATAACATTGATTCTCTGAAAAAGCTTTTTCCTGCAGGGGTTCTAATTACTTTGTAGCATCTGGTGACCAATGCAGTCATTATCTATGCTTCAGGGATTTTTATATAAGGGATGTCTAAAGAATATTTTCTTAAATGTCAATATAAAAAAAATAATGATACTATACTATACTTAAACTATACTATAGATGCTCAAATGTGTTGTGCAAAAAAATATCTGATATGTCAAAATATTAAAATAATTGTGCATTAGCCTAATAACCTGCGGCTGACATTATTACATATTTTGTTATTAATAACGAAATGACAGTATTGACAAAAACTGAAAACCTCTCACTGCTATTAATTTAATACTTTGTTCTTTACTATTAAATGTTTACTTAATATTTACTTTGAAAATGTTATATTTTAGCAATATATACCTGACTGAAATAAAACATAAAGGCTACTTGCAACAAGTGTTTCAATTAATTTGTAATTTTTTTAAAATCAAATTTCAGATTTCATGAAGAAATGTGTTAAATAGCATATTAGTTGCTGTTGAATATTGCTGTAGTATTGCAATTGGCATGGAGTATATTCTAGACACATTTCAATGTTATTGGTATTGACTACTCCAAATTTAGTATCAATACTAAACTATACCTAACCAGACTAAACAACATATGGGGTGATCTGTGGTATATAGTGGGAATATAGTGGTAGGACCTGAGCAGTAGTAAAAGAAACACAAGAGACAATGCATGATGCAGATTAGATCCAACATACATTATTATTACCAACCCTGACTTCATAATTTACTCAGCTCTGTTGCTCTGATCTGGCTTGAATTAAGCAGTCTGGCCCTGCTTTCTAACTTAATGTTTGATAGTGCTGATCAGTGGTGAGAAACAAAGAAAAGGGGTCAGAGGGTGGCCCATGTTCATTATAGTGAAACAAACCAGTAGAGGGCAGTAGTGTTAGACAGACATGAGGCTTACACCGCACACACACACACAATACCGCCCACACAAGATTAAGAACCAATGACTAAACTTCTCTCTCCCATATCCTCTCAGGCTCTCCATATTCAAAATGAAAGCAATTTAGAGTAACTGTATCAAGTATCACTCTCATGTCAGAGAATAATAACCCAACAATCCAGATGAATTTAAGTGACATGAGAGAGAGAGTGAGTGAGAGAAGAGAGAGAAAAAAAATCAAAAGATAGCTTTCCAATTCCATATGTATAGCTTAGGAGAGGTTCCACAGAAAGGCCGCATGTACGCTGTTATACCCTTTCTTACTGAACAGATATGAGGCATGGGTCTAAGATATCATCATGGTTCTGCTGGCACACCCATCCACTTGGCTCCAAAGATTCACTCAACCACAACTGCCTTGGAAAACAGAGCTTTGCTGCAAATATCTGCAGTAGGGACTGCTCTGTTTTGGACAGCGGGGTCCATCCAACAACTAACAAATTCTAGGGAGAATTCACTTAAAATGGGGTCCTTTTTTGTATGTGCTGTCTGTGTTGTTGTAATGGCTGGTTCAATGTGTGGCATTCTTTTAGGTTTAATACATCAATTTAACCATTTCATTAACATAAACAAGAGGTAAAATGCATGACTGTGCCTATAATGGTTAGGGTTCTGCACTTAGTTTTGGGGTTTTTCCCCTTTGTGGCAGAGCCCTGACATGTACGTGTTCTATGTCTGTTTTATGTCTTGTGTGTGGATTCAGCCACTTCATCTGGTTTGGTTTATTTACTCTGTGGCTGAGTCCAGACACTTGTTTTGTCTTGTGGTATGTAAATGCACTTGTTTTGTATTTTCTCATTTCCTTGTGCATTCGTGTCTGTCTTGTCTTTAGTGATAACCCAGCCCTCTTGTTCTTACCTGTTTGATTATTAGTTTATTAGTTTCACCTGCCTTCCTCATTTCCCTCCTGATTTCTCTTCCTTTATAATCTCCCTTTGTGCTCTGTCTGGTGCCAGTTCATTGTGGATTTTTCCCTGTCAGTCGGTTACTGTTTGCTTGATTCCAGCCCTGCACCAGTCTATCCTTTCATCTGGTTTGCCACCCTGGACTGCATTTGTTTTTCCCCTTTGGGGGTAGTTTTGTTTTTTGTTTTAATAAAAGCCCATTGAATTGCCTCCTGCATTTGAGTCATTCCCTCACTCCAAACCTGGCAAGAATAGGATATTCAGAACTATATTAGATGCTACAAATAAAAAAGAGGAATTCATTACAAGGCCATTTTTTGCCAAATCATTTTAAATCATGTGGTAATTTTAGTCACTTTCAGTGACATTCAGTCAAACTAAAGTGTTTACATGACATTTAAAAAAGACAAATTATTGTTTTAGTCTGACTGAAATCAACTTCAAATTTGAACTTTATTGTCCCCAAGGTACAATAATTTATATGCAAGCTTAATCAAACTTCTAAAGTGCATGTAAATGTCTTCTCTGTGATCCAGGCACCTAAATCAAATCTTGTAATAAAAAAATCAAGAAAACAAGCTGAATAAAATCACACGTCTCGATACATGCCTGGTTGTAATGTTTTTCCCCCTCATTTGATGAATTACTGCTATCATGATTAATAGAAAATGATCACCTAAAGACAACTATTTTTTGATAATGTCAAAACTGACATTACTCATGATTAGAGAATAAGAGTTTTTGGCCTGTAAATATTGCAATAAATATTGCATGCAAAAGTGGTGCAACTGTTTGGTACATTTGCCTCACTAAGTTTTGTGTATTACCTCTGCTGGGGGTGTTTCAGTAAGAATTATCAATTAGACCTTCAGTGAATTTGCCTTTGTGACATGAATCAGACATGGGGAGCAAAAAAGCTCAAATGCTTCAAGGCATGTATTGCTGTTCATGCAGAAAATGTTGACCTATTTTCTGTCTGAATGAAAAAACTAAATGAAAGAGTGCAGCAGAGAATGAGCTAACAAGCTCCCGAAAGGCACTGGCTCTTGTTTTCTGTTTGCTTCTGAATTTTGGTGAATAGTCGCTGAAAGGTACATGGAGGGCCAGGCCACAACGGATGTACACAGAGGTCTAGGCTACAATGGGGCACAACATTCTTGTCTTGACAGAGCCTGTAAAATCTCCACAATCAAGTCTTCAAAAAAAGGGCAAAATAACAGATTAGCAATTGTAATTTGTTCTGAGGTTTTAATAACTCAAATTACACAAAAACCTTCTTTTCATAACAATGTAAGTGCATTTGAGGTCAGTATGAATCACTTCACGGGCAGCCATATGCTTTCAATTTCTCAAATGCAGCAAATGGGGCTTTCTGAAGAAGTGTGTTTTTATTTTTTTCTTACTTTTAACTCATTCACCTTTTTTAATAGTTTTTTGACAGTTACAAATGATATTTCGTTGAGTGAGTGTGGAATGGATCAGCTCTTCAGTCTGACAGTTCTGTGGAATACAGGTTTAGTTCAAAAGTACGATCATTTCATCTGAGGAGAAAAGTTCACTACTAATCATTTAAACTTTTCACATCCAAGCACACAAATAGACAACACTGAAAGCATACAAGTACAGCCAAAATGAACCATTGATAAGAAAAACCCTATAACGGCCATAACAATTGCAACAATTAAGAGGAAGAAGAGATGAGATTCCTGTTGTGGAAGCTAATATGCTGATTCATGGAAATTAAGATGCAGATAAATGTCTGAGAAAATAAGATTTGAATTAAATGGGCCACTTAGAAATCAATGGCTAAATCATTAAGCAAACTTCAGATTTAACTTGAATCTTTGTTATACAGCAGTGGTCTTTAAACAAGGGGTCCTCTGTAGTACGGTAGGGGGTCTGCCACTTGTTTGATCTCAAACAATTTTTGTGTAAGAAAGTGAAAATATGCATTAAACAAATATACAATATTAAGTTAACTTCAACCAACACTAAAGAAGACAAAGTTTGGTTAAATAAGTTAAATCGCAATGATCAATGGCATCAATAATAATTAATTTAATGGCTAAGCAGTGTAAGCCTTCAACCAAAGTATCAACATGGTACTATACGTATATACTTATCATAGACCAGGCCTAAAATTCAAAACCTCAATTTGATACACCAAGTGGTTCTTGACCTGAAGACCCTTTTTATAAAGTCTATGATAATATGTCTACCGTCTTTCTCTTTTGCTTCTCAAACTGATCTTTACAAAACCCAGCACACATACTGTACACATCCGAACTCTTCACAAGAAGAAAAAACAGCAGTCTTTCACAGAGGCCTCTCGTAATTGAAGGTAGCAAGACTGAAGTTATATCACAGGCATAATAGGTTGGCTTCCTTCCCAGAAAGCCTTTCAAATACAGATTGACCACTGCAACGTGTGTACAGCAGACATTCCAGATCGTACTCTGCTACAGAGTGAGTTTTATGGAAATCAAACAAAAAAGCTACAAAAAACATATGAAATTGCACTTGATTGTGTGCGTACACAGATAGCCGTTGGGAAACTTGACACTGTGTTTACTGAACAACAGCACAAAGAAATCTGATTAGAGCAGACAATAGACTGAAAGAACTTGTCAATAGTGATGTTGTTAAAAATTTTTGCCATGCCAGAATGAAACGAGACAACATGTGGGCATATTAACATGTCAGAAGTGGCACACTCAACTATTAGCTGATCAATCAGAGGATGGTTCTGATTACTCAAACCATTTGTGGACAACAAAGTAATAGTATTTGCATCTCTGTTTTAAAGGGATTGTTCACCCAAAAATGAAAATTCTCTCATCATTTTCTCACCCTGATGCAATCCCAGATGTTCATGACTTTCATCTGCTGAACTCAAATCAAGATTTTTAGAAGAATATCTCAGCTCTGTAGGTCCACACAATGCAAGTGAATAGGTGCCAACATTTTGAAGCTCCAAATTCCATATAATGGCAACATAAATGTACTCCATACGACTCTAGTGGTTAAATCCATATCTTCTGAAGTGATATGATAGGTGTGGGTGAGAAACAGATTAATATCTAAATCCCTTTTCCTTCACTTTCAATTTCTCCTTCTTCAGTCTTTGGTGATTCGCATTCTTCATGCATATTGCCCCCTACTGGGCAGAGAGGAGAATCTATGAGAAACAAATAACTTAAATATTGATCTGTTTCTCACCCACACCTATCATATCGTGTCAGAACACAAGGATTTAAACACTGGAGTCATATGGATTAACTTTATGCTCCCTTTATGTGGATTTTGGAGCTTCAAAATATTGGCACTCTTTCACTTGCATTGTGAGGACCTACAGAGCTTAAATCTTCCTTTGTGTTCTGCAGAAGAAAGTCATACACATCTGGGATGGCAAGGTTGAAATATCCCTTTAAGTTATCTCTCCATTGGTTTACTGGATCACTGTTTTTGCAAGTAAGCACCAAAGATCCACATTCTCAAACCAATGAACATTGCTCAGAGTCTTGATAAATGTTTTTCACAGACTAGCAGCAGAATTCAGGGAAACAGAAGCAAGCACCTACCTGCTCAAACTCTCTGAGGGTATGTGTCTGCAGTACAGAGCTCTTTTCTGTGTCCTCACTGGAGGAATCTGTTAAAATATAACCAAGAGTTAAACTTTTAACAAAACTTTTAACATAAACTTCATAAAGTTTAATAAAAGCCACTAATCAACAGTTTTATATTAAAGAAATATCACAAGCCCCAAAACTTGCGTCAAGACCATTTTCACAGGCTAGATGTGATATTCAGTAATGGTGAAGGTATTCAGTGAATGAGCTTGTTTACATGGACCCCAGTAAGCCATTTATTGCAAGAAATCTGCTTAAGGCTGGAAAGCGGTGTTTCCATTTACATGCACTGTGTTCGCAGCTTTATGTTTACTCCCATACACATACAGTTCATTAAGCAGTTGTCTCCACAGCAATGACGCTTGTGGGATCCAAGGTAGAATTTTCACTATTTTATTCCCTGTTGCTTCTCTTTATTTACAGATATTCCATAGCTGTTGCTGCTGTGTTTATTTCCTTAACTTTCCATCGCAACCTGCAGCATAGTGGAGTTTCCCTCTTATGGGGCTTTTCCATTGCACGGTACAGCTCAACTCGACTCTGCTCACTTTTTGGGCATTTTCCACTGTGGATAGTATCTGGTACTTTTTTATTACCACCTCGGTCAAGGTTCCAATCGAGTCGAGCCGATACTAAATGTGATGTCAAAACCACTCACTGATTGGTCAGAAAGAATCGTCACTAACAGCATCACTGGATTTGCAACACGGGACATCAACCCGCAATTTTAAAGTTAGCAACAGCGATAACAGTATCATTTGTTCACGTGACTTTTGAAATGTGAAAAGAAATGGCTGTGCACAAAACTACACTGTGGTCAGTAAACGAGGTGCAGATGTTCCTCTCGTTAGTAGCCGAGGAGAGGATCCAACGAGTGCTGGATGGGGTGACGCAAAACGAAAAAGTCTTTCAAGAAGTGTCTCAGCTGTTGGCTGCACACAGCTACCACCGGACCTACCAACAAGTAGGGAAAAGTAAAAAAAACTTAAAAGTGACTACAGAACCATCAAGGACCACAACAGCTAGAGTGGTTCAAACAGAAGAAAGTGGAAGTGGTTCGACCAAATGGTGCTATCTGTGGCAATAGATAGGCGAGCAATGGGAGAGAGAGTGCCCTGTTGATGGTACGTTAACTCTTTCTGCTTGAAAGCTGGAAAGTTTGCTTCTAAAACAACCAGGCCAATTTAACTGTTACACTTGTGTAAAATCACCATTTAACAACTATGCAGCACAATGAGCTAGTAGCTAACAGCTAGCGGTTGCGCTATTGTTTATGGCCAGTAATGTTCTTGAGTTGTTGTTGCTAGTTTGGTTTGTGTCACGTTTAAGATGATGTCACAGGAGTAGAGGCAGCACAACTATGACGATCAGCCTATAATCCCACCCACGTTGAGACGGCACTAAACTGTAGTGGAAAAGCAAGCTCAGAAAAGTAAAGCGAGCAGAGTTGAGTCGAATCGAACCGTAACGTGCAGTGGAAAAGTGCCATCACAGTACATCAAACTCTGGGATTCTCCTCAATGTACTTGTGCACATGGACATGAGGAACAGCAGTCAATATTTTAAATTGGTATGTTTAAATGGGTGTATTTCATAGGATCTGTAATGTTCCCCTGTCTCAGTGTACTCCCAGAATTCTTTCTGCTGTTTTGACTTGTTGATTTGAATTAGGGCTCCAACCTATGACATTTGTTATCCGTCTGTTCCACGTGCATGAGCACACAAAAAGCTGTGAGAACAGCGGTAATGCATTTACGTGGCCACCTCAGCCGCATTCTCCGGGTATGTTAAACTGCTTTCTCTTAATAACTTTAATGGCATAAAGAAAATGTGTTCTCATTTACATTACTTTTCAGAACGCCGCTTTCTGCAATAAAAATTTTATAAACTGTTTTCCTAAGCGCATGTAAACGTGGTCAGTGTGTACAGAGCATGAGTTGTATGAACCACTTTTATGGTGTTTTCTTGTCCAATTAACTGTTGTTGTATAGCAGGATGTGATTAATTAACACATAAACTGAAGTGGCAATACTTTTTTACATTCCACAGATACAAAACAGCATACAGATTTGAAACGACATGAGGTCAGAATGTTACATTTTGTGCAAACTATTCTTTCAAAAATGAACAAATATAATTATAAAATACCCAATCATTAATGCACACATACATAAATAGGCCTACAAAAACATTTACATGCATGCTCAGAACAGTGCCAAACCATTACAGAAAAAGTAGTTACCAGGAAATTTCAAGGAACAGGCTACCAAATGTTTCTTTTTTTTCCCCCAGTATTGGAGAGGAGAGCCTACACAGGGCATACTCACAGCAACACTGGCACAGTTTAAACTTCTGGCAGTTCTTTAAAACCATGGCATGGCCTCATTAAAGCTTATAAAAGGACTGTTATTTAATATGTGCCCATGATGTGTATTTGAAGTGAGCCTGCAGGCATACTGAAGAAGACTGCGTGGCACAGGACTGTTGCACTAAACAGAGGCATTTACCATGCCAGAGAAATGCCATGTCTGGGGGATTTGTGGAACTTTTACTTAAACATAGTTTGGCCATTAGCTTTGTGTTTTTATTAGTAACTCATAAATATGTGCTTAAATATACTGTATGTGTGTTTTTCTGAGGAGAAGAATATGGAAAGGATGACAGAGAGGCATTTTAACTTCTTTGAAAAAAGTTTTCTACCAGTTTGTCTTCAGAAAAGGGCAACACATCAAAGCAACAGGGCTCAGAGGGATTTACCAATTTTTCAGAATTTCACTTCCATGCTTTTTCTACAAGTTCACTTCAAAGAGGGGACACAATGAAGAGTTTCTCAACATTTTACAACAGCTCATCCAATCAGAACTATCTGTTTATTAAGGTCAATTATACAACAGTTCGTTCCGGTCCTGGAAAAAATCCAAAAGTGCGGATATATCACATAACAGCACTTGAATGCTTTCCTGTTTGTGTCAAAAATAACCAAAATAGTGTTTTAAAAATGTAATTTACTTTATATTAACTTCTTATTTGTAGAACTGTGTATACAAGCAATATTACATTCACAATCATGATGTACTCAATATCAACACGTTGTTGTTGTTTGTGTGATTTTGCTTAAAAATAAGCAGACATTTTCAAATCTCTGAATAACTGGTGCATCTATCCTTCACAACAATGGAAGTCATACCAGTGAAAGTATACACTTACCACCCATGTTGATCATGCCTCTAGGCCAGTCTGCTTTATTTCCATTACAGTGCCTGAAATATACAAAAAAATAGACATTTGCCCCTTGCTTCTGTTGAATCGTTTCTGTAGTACAGATCAGAAAAGTCCAAGGTCATTTCAGTCTATGAAGGTGGAAACCATGTCTTTGTCTCTATTAACTTTCACTGCATCTTTTTTCCATACAATGAAAGTACTGTAAATGGTAACTTGTATGGGTTTTAAATGACATAAAAGGGAGTAAATGAACAGAAATAGGAATATAATGTTCATATCCTTAAAGGTATAGTTCACCCAAAAATGAAAATTCTCTCATCATTTACTCATTCTTGAAGCCATACCAGATGTGCATTACTTTTTCTTCTGCAGAACACAAACACAGATTTTTAGAAGAATATTTCATGCTCTGTGAATGTATCATGCACTAGTAAGTGTAATCATGATGGTGCCAAGAGACTGCAATGGTAAGATGTACAGTGAATAAATAGAGTTATAGTTTGATCTGTTCTCACCCAAAACCAACTGGATTGCTTCACAAGACATGGATTAAACCACTCGAGTCTAATGGGTTACTTTTACGCTGCCTTTACATGGTTTTTATGGCGCTTTAACATTTTTTGGTCACCATTCATTTGCATTTTATGGACCTACAGAGCTGAGATTTTCTTTTAAAAATCTCAATTTGTGTTCTGCATATGAAAGAAAGTCATACACATCTGGGGTGGCATGAGGGTGAGTAAATGATGAGAGAATTTTCATTTTGGGGTGAACTATCCCTTAAACAAAGTGATGACAGCACACCTGGTCATTATTACTGCCTGTCTCTGGTGTTAATAGATGACAAATACTCAAACCTTTGTACCACCTTACACAAAACAGATTAATGGCTCGTATTTAATATATTATAATGTACAAAATAAAAAATAAGTACATGAAATATTGCAGCTTTGACTGAGACAAACTATATAGGCAATGTGTGCTCAGTCAGCAGACTTCCTCCAAACATTAATATTTAACCTCCAAACCCCATTCTTATTGATTAGCACCCACAGGCTCTACAATGCAGCTCAGATTACAAATAATCTCATTCAAGAATGACATTTGAGACTCATTTTCCACATGCACTCAGTGCTTGAGCACTTATATATCCAGAATCCATCCAGCCAGTCAGATTGATAGACAGACAGACAGGAAGTTAGGCATGTATTGTGTTTCCATTGTATATAGTAGCATACATATGACATTAACTTTTGTCATGTGACAGCTAAGAATCAGCTGTTTGTTTCTGCATTAGTGTATGGCTAATTTTAAGTAAGTGACACTATAGTGTAGGCTAATGCTTTCGCATATCTCAACAACCACAGGCATCCATCTGCAATTGTCATGTTCTAAATGGATAACTCTAAGATCTAAACTGAATTTGTGAAGGACATTGCCATAGTAATTCTTACTGCTTTGCCAGAAAAACCATCCATGTCGAATCCAGTTAAATGTCCGTGCATACATTCAATACCATGACCACAAGATATACAGTCCTTTCCTAAAGACCCATTAGATAATGAGTATCACACATGAGCTATTAACCCTTATCAGATAAATGGGCTCAGACAATAACACAGGCCAGTCATAGTGTGATAGATGGGGGTGTTAAATTTCCTCAATTTGATCTCTGAGACCAAGTTGTTTTAGAGCATACCTAATTTACATGATGCACATCAAATCTCTTAAAAGGTCTCCAAGTCTCCTAAGAGCAAAATAACATGAATCACATTGCATTACAGCCCCATAGAGACATCTTCAACAGAAGGGTTGAGCAGGCAAAGGGAATATTAACAGATTGGTTTCTATTCACAGCTGAATGAGAGGACTGCTGAGGGTGTCAACAACTTCACCATGTCTGCAGGATCCACCCACTAAGGTGCACATTATTGAGGGGGATGGGCCTATGTTAATGAGTTAGTAGCATTCCCCCTTTTGTTTCTGTAAACAGGCATGATTGCAATAGGATTTCCATAGTAAAGGTTTGCTTTCCATCCAGCTTCATCACATGTACAAAAAAAACATGGCAAGTCCAAAACCTTCAGACACCAAGATCCCTGAGTCATGACCACCTGCTCTGAGTCATCCATAGTCACACTGGTGAAGGACCAACCCTGGTCAGCTGAAAAACCAACTCATCTACAGTGACAAATGGTCAAAGCTTTTTCCCAGATGAGAATGTTGTTATTTAAACAGAGGTATTACATGAATTAAGAGTCATAGTCAAGACTATTGCAGTTTTTCCCAATTGAGGTCCAAGAGTACCCACAACACAGCACATTTTGGATGTCTCCTTTATCTTACACTCCTGATTCAAATTATTAGCTCACTAGTAGAGTGTCAGATAAGACAGAGATACAAAACGTGCAGTGTTGGGAGTACTCCAGGACCAGAAATACAGTAGGAAACACTGGTCTATAGCATTTCAATTCCTTAGGAGTTGCATAATAAACAGCTGTTGCACTTGTACAGCAGTAGAATCCAACAGTATTTAATTCTGTATATTGTGCCAATGTTTAGGTTTAATGTGAGTCAAGTAAAGCAGAGACAGTACCTTCACATTTTGTAATTACTGCAAGTTCTTTGTAATGCCTGGATTCATATTGTGACATGTAAAAGCACAATGTTTCATACAAAACAGAACGCAAGCTGTTTTCTTTGAAATCTTGCAACTTTTCAGAAGTATATAGTTCCTGCTCTGTCAAAAGCAAATGCCTTACCTGCCACGATACAGAAATCCACTCATCTTCACTGCCTCCAAACAACATGAAAGTTGAAAAAGAATAGACAGGAACAAACTCCACTGCTCAGCTTCTAAATAGGAAAACAGCCAGGCTCTCTGCGGCTCTGATCTCAATCCAGTCTTTTGGAGAAAAACTCTTCATTTCCATAGACCAGACTGGTCAGGAGTCCAACCAAACACAAGCACACACACATGCAAAGCTGCTATTTTTCTCTGGACAGCAGGCAGGAGACTGTCATTTGACGTGGCAAGGCCAAACCATCAGTCAGCAAAACACACACAAGGTTGGTAAGTGGTAAACAATAAAGAGGTGAGGGTATACACACACACACACACACACATACCATATGCCACTGGCTTGCCCTGAAAGACTGATCTGTTCTTGCATGCTCAAAGACAGGTTTCTCTGAGTATGTGTGAAGAGGAGGGTGTACAAACCACACATGGCCTTCCTGCCCAGGCGTTAGGAGCATCATTTAAGTTGGGCTATTTGCCCCTGGCTGTTAGTTGTCTATGGGAGATGGCTGAGAGGAGGAGCTATATTTCTGAGAAAGGGACACAGGTTCAGACAAGTCTGTAGGTAAAACACATGATGTATAAGATTATCTCTTTTAACTGAGAATGGGGAATCTTGCATTGATAAGTTGAAGAAGGCTTTACAAAAATCCAGTCAAGCTGAAGACAATCAAAAGTATGCCTATTTACAAAGCGCAAGCATAACTGTGAGCTCCTGTCTTGCCTCATGATTATTTAGAAAATCTTGAGTGTGTGTGATTCAATTCAAAGTGACTAGAATGGAAATTCCATCACATCATTTCCAGCCAGATGGGGAGTGGCTGATGAGTTGCATAATAAAAGTTTAGTAATATTTACATTATTGTCATCTTATTACATGCACTCTCACTGAGAATGTGACTGATATAGCATGCCATTTTATGCATGACTTGTGTGTCACCTATTTGAGAGGTTAAAACACACACACACACACACACACACAGACACTTAAACAAAGTTGTTAAACTAAGCTGAAGAGCCTCAGACCAGTTATGAGACATTTTTTTCAGAGGTGAAGAATAACTCCAAGAGGAGAGTGAGAAATACCATTCAGTCTGACTCAGGACGGGCATTCTGTTTTGTGCTAGCCATGTTATATAATCACAAAATCTTCTTCCCTGTTAAATAGTTTACACTGGAATAGTTTGCTCACCATTCATAGTCATCTTAATTTATTCCTTATAAAGTCTGTTATGTCTTCTTGCAATGCCAGGGATATGTAACACATTACTCTTTGTAGAAAAGAAAGTATGTGATTGCGTTTGATCATATAATCTTGATCTTCAGCTCAGTATAATTATTTAAAGGGTTAGTTCAACAAAAAAATACAAATATTAGTTTGTAGTTTAGTTTAATTGAGGTTGTCAATCACTAACATTCTACCTAACATCTCTTTTGGTGTTTCACAGAAAACAAAACGTTTTGGAGAGCATGATCTCATACAAATTCTGTGACACTGACCCGCCAAAAGCGAGTTGGATGCTCTCCCAAACAGATGAGAATTTTTAAGGTTTTGGCTTGAATGAGTTTTAAAGCACCAAATTCTTTGGTGTTCACCTGGTGGAGAAACTCACCTGGTCCCTCAACACCAGCTCTATTACCAAGAAAGCCCAGCAGTGTCTCTACTTTCTTCGAAGGCTGAGAAAAGCACATCTCCCACCCCCCATCCTTACTACATTCTATAGAGGGACTATTCAGAGCATCATGGGCAGCTGCATCACTGCTTGGTTTGGGACTTGCACCGACGTGAAAAATGCAATTGACTCCAGTCCTGTGCATCGCAACCGCAATGCTCTATCAGTTCAGCTACAGTGCAATTTGATCACACTCATAGAAACTTGAAAAAGTAGTAGTTAAAAATCATGCAATATAATAAGTACTCTAAATGTTTGGTGTTTGAAGCCGTTGCACACCATCTTCAGGACGCGAGCAGGGACCGAGCTGGGGTTACAAAGTAAATTTTTAGTGTGGCAGCTGCCACACCATGCCACCCTTCTGGCCCCGCCCCTGCATTGGGGGACTCCCAGAGTTTTACATTAGAGAGAAGCCTCACTATTGCAGTAAATGATGACAGAAGTATCCTTTTAAGGTGCTTTGAGATTCAAAGTGACAACATCTCCATTTATTAAAGGTGCACTCACTATTCCACTGCATGTCATGATATAAAGTTTAGGAAACAAACACTGCAAGAACTCTGGAATATCTGGGAATAAAGCAAAGCAACAGAGAATAAACTAGAAAGCCTTCCTCAGATGAGGAATGAAAGCAGCCTATTTTAAAGCCAAAAACACATTAACAGATGAATACAATAATTTTATAATCAAATTAAGCTCTGCCCTATTACTGTCACAAATCATTGATGAAATACTCATATTTAGCTAGTTAATTTATATTATTATTAGCCACCACTGTGTTTCTATCCATTCCTCAGGTGCATCAGTAGCAGGTGTATTCATAACTCTCCTAACAAATATAGTATCTATGTGTGTATCAAATCCTCAACAATGACAGCTTTACAATGAATACTACAGCTTTATCACAGAAGGCGACACAAAAGTCAAGTAGTGCATATAAGTGTCTACATAAGGACACATTTCTCCCCACTTGACTCTCTATCTGATGATGACATCATAAGAAAATTCTGGATTCCAAGGACCAAGAGCCTAGAATTGCTGCAGATTGTGAAACCACACCTTCAGAGGGCCACAAGAAGAAAATCAAGTCTAGCAGTGCAGTTCTTAGCTGTTATTTTGCTGTGGGAAGTTGTATGGAGGTGGTTGGTGATGGCCTGTGGCTCAGCAAGTCTTAGATCAGCAAGGCTGTGAAAGCAGGAACAGCTTTGCTGTTACATCTAATGAATACCACTCTGACTTTCCCCAAAAAATCCAGTCACAACATTGCAGTAACTAAAATTTGATCAACTTCCTAAGGAAGAGGGGGTAATGCTGGTGCTGATAATGATGAAGATGCTGCTGCTACTGATGATGATGATCCACTGAACTCACATTGAGGCATCCTGCAGGAGCAGAAGTCAGAGAACATTTAATCAGATAATTTTTGGTTACTTTTTCATTTTTAAATGCAGTTTGGTTATGGTATTTTCTATTATTTCATCTGACTGACATAACTAGTGTTAATAAACATGTTGTGTAATTTCCTACCTTGGTCTATTTTTCCCCCTGTAAACATTAATTGAAAGACTACTGCAAACAAGAAGTATACATTTGTTTTCTAAAACAAAGCCTATTGAGAATATTCCATAATCTATTATATTCTACTTCAGTGAATCCCTCACAATAAACACAAAACCACTAACACAGACATGTTATCCCAAACAGAAATCAGATATATGGCCATACATGTATATTTCTACAATTATTGTTCATTTATTTGGGCATATTGGCTATATAAAAGCACTCTGTGATTCGGGAAATTATGTTTTACATATATGAAATTGTAATATTTAGAAATATGTAAATGAATGAATTTTACAATTACATTGTACTTTTCTGACACTATACTCAAAGTACTGCAGATGTGTTGCATATACTGTATGTACAGTACAATGAACAATCAGTACAATCAGTGAAAACCATTAACATGAATGTTGTTTTTACATATATTGCCATATGTGAAATTACTCTTTGGAAAATGTTGTAACAAAGATATTCGCTTGTAAATAATAAAATAACTCACCTATTCTATGCGGAAACGAAGCCGATCCTGTGTTCCAAACGGTATAAATAATGCCTTTGGATGGTACTTCGAAGGGAGAACAATTGTGACAGTCATGCTTGGAAGATTGTTTCACACTGAATTTCCAATAAAAATAACTTTGAGCACCAAAACTTCAGCTGTGAAATCAATGATGTCGACAATGCAAACTAACACGGAATTATGCTTCAAACCCCAGGTGGAGAGCTGTAGTTCCAACTGCACAACTTTGCGACGCTGTTTGCAAATATTCGTTGAACTATGGTTTCAGGAAATGCCAATTCGTTGAACTATGTTGGTAACTATGAAACTTCTGCTAACAATGCTATTGGCAAACACACCCCAGGGTGGTATTGGAACAACATGAGAATGAGTAGATGATGACATAATTTTCATTTCAAGTGAACTATCCTTTTATAGTGCTTTGAGATTCAAGGTGACATCTCCATTTCTTAAAGATGCCCTCACTAACTTTTTGCTCATGTCATCTTGGACTTACAGTGACACCTACTAATTTAACCCTGGCAATCATAACCATTGTGTTGTGTCTATCACCATCATTTGAAGTCAAGAAACAGTAAATAATCAAAAGTCTTTGAAATGGAAGATACCCAAGCAAAATGTCAAATGTGTGGAAACACTCACAATCACACTACAGTTAAGTATATTTACAAAAACCAAGAAAGAGGTAGTGTGTATAACCCAGGAGCCAATGTGACTCTGTAATTACCACTGAGACTACACAATGTTCCCACCCTTCAATCTAAAACCTGTATGAACAGCTGCCTAGAGACAGCTGCTGGCTGTACGACCGATGGAGAACCACGAGTCATACAGGACTCTAGAACTAAACCACAAACAGTTCATTTCATATCAGAAAAGTGGATTCTTTCATAGTGAATATTTCACCCCAGAGAGCAGGTGAAACACCGTAACAGCTACAACATCTCTATTTATAGACTATTTTAGACATATAAAAACTGAGCACTCTTTTTTTCCTCATAATACTTTCAAAACATAAACTTAAGTGGAATTTTGGAAACATTACATCTTCTTTTGAGAGGCTCTAACCTCATAATAAATGTGTTATGGTTGCATTTACTGGCTATTTCATGGTATGTGAGAGGGCACACACTGCCTGTTATTAAGGCTAATAATTAAATAGGTGGAATTGTTCACTCTGCTATGTCTACTATACAATGTATTACTAGCACGACAAGGACATTTTGGGTTACCATCTGTGTGGAAAGTAACCCAGGCAATTCTCTCACTGTGAACAGACAGGCTGATTGGAAACAGGACACATCCTTTATTATATATATACATGTGTATTTGTATGAGTGTCAGGGGAGGGAAGTGATGGACTCCGTAATTAACACAGCCACATTTTTACATGCTGTCAACGAAGTTGTTTAACTCCTACAATTCCTTTCAAAGAGACCAATTGAAGCAGCAGAATTAGAAACAGACACAATATTATGTCATTTACAATTAGAGCATTATTAGGAAGCACATGCAGTTTTAGGAAAGTAATGATCAGGGTCATTTTTAACATTCATCCTCATCAAGCAGTACAAATCTCAACAGAAGTGTAAAATGGCATGGAGAGCTGATTGTTCTGCAGCTCTCACACATGCTTAAACATTTACCAGCAATCTTGACAAGAAAATAAATGTGCTCTATAATCTCTAGAAACTCTTACTCAAGCACACAGCACTTCTGTTATTAACACAGTAAAGTCCTGTAATCTATTATACTCTTCTGATAACTTAGTTTAAACATATTTTAATTGTACATTTGGCTCTTTGGGTGGTAAAAACAAACCGTGATGATACAGATGGACAGGTGATTCATAGCAGATCCCTGCATTTACTTGTGAACACATGGTGCAGAGAGGTCTGTTGTGATTCGTATGGACATTATTTTGTTCATTAACCCTTTGTAGCTTATAAAACAGACAGTTTTTAACTGTGTCCTTATGGATACACACGAACCAGCTGCTCACGATTACAAACCATGTTTAATTATATCAACTTATACATAAAATAATAATATATAGCCTACGTTTCAGACCAATATGGATTTTAAACTTATTTCCAGATATCATCGGGGACTTTTAAGGACTGGTCATACCTCTCAACATCTCTCTTGTATCGCTCATTAGATGCTGCCAAGTCCATATTAGTCCATCTCTCAGGCGCCTCCGTGTATCCACAATATCGCGTGTGATCAAACCATCAAAATAAGGTCAAATTAATCACATTTGTCATTATAATGAAGATGCCAGACTCTCGTGGTTTCGAATGCAATGGATGGATGCGCAGTTCATTGTCAGTGGTTTGATGTGCATAACCCCCCCGCGGTCCAACACAGTGCTGTCAGCGCTCCGGATATCGCACGCGTCAGAAGATGAGCAGCATGCGCGAGAGTACAATATATCGAATCTCGTGCTGATGCTTCAGAGGGATGCAATGCAATCATCACCTAATTTATCATGTGCTTTTGCTTGCAGCTAATATTTGCACCTATTATTGCGAATTATCTACTGAGGTTTTTTTAGTCAAATTCATGTCGAAAAGATTAACATATTTGGCTATTGTGTAGGCTAGATAGATTAATGTATTGTTTCTATGGTGGTAACATGGTATTAACCGCTACTATAATTAAATAATAATAATAATAATAATAATAATAAACATCTGAAATCTTCTTACACCATTTGAAGTATAACCCATATTAAAGAATTATGATGAAATATTGTATTTTGAAAAAAGCTATACCATGGGACATTTGTGAAAGACTAGCATTGACAAACAGGTGGCCATTTATTTACATTACATAGTTTGATTGAAGTAATGTGACAGGTTTAATACAAGTTCAGTTCAATTGGCAGCATCTTTTGCATAATTTTAATTACCAACAAAGTCATTCATTCATTCATCTTCAACCGCTTATCCTGTACAGGGTCACGGGGGGCTGGAGCCTATCCCAGCTAACATTGGGCGAAAGGCGGGGTACACCCTGGACAGGTCGCCAGTCCATCGCAGGGCCACACATATACAGACACACACTCATACTCACATCCACACCTAGGGCAATTTTTTTGGAGACACCAATTAACCTAGCCTGCATGTCTTTGGATGGTGGGAGGAAGCCGGAGCACCCGGAGAGAACCCACGCAGACACGGGGAGAACATGCAAACTCCACACAGAAAGGCCGGGGCAACCGGGGTTACCAACAAAGTCTTTTAGACTTAATTTTTTTTATTTAGTTGTTGTTTAGACCAAAAAATGATGAGGCACTACTAAAATGGAAATAAATGGTGCTAGCGTTCGAAGCGTTTAGAGGGTGAAATATGTTTGTTGATATTTTTTGTTAAAGCTCTCTCATTAATTATTGCTTATAAGTTTATTATTTAACCTATACAGTTGTCTTAATATTATTTCTTGCAGTGGGACTATTATTCTGGGAGGAAGCACTTCTTCCACCGACCATTCTTGTTCTCACAGGTAAAATCATGAACATCACTGACATTATAAACTTATGCAAACAACAGGGAGACAGATATATGTTCTGCAGATTTAACACAACTGTCCAATAAAATCCCCAATCAGCAAAAGTCCTTTGAATAAGATCCATGTAAACTAGAAGATTATGTTACCACCGTTTTTGGAATCCTTATGCGAACATCGTGAAAAAGTTGTTCTCGGTGTTATGTCATCATAACAATGAAGTTGAAATATTGCATAGATAGACATAGATAGTAAGTGATTTTATCACTCTAAAATCATGTTAACACGCCCATCTCCCAGGTTGGCCTCTTCGGCGACACGTCGAGGACTTCACCCAGCAGTTCTCTGCAGTGAAGCAACAGACTGAGGCCATCCAGCACATCTTGCCTCAATGAACCGCCCCGGTTCCACAGCATTCACTTCATGTCAGTGAAGGACGAGAGCACTGCCGTGCTGCGTGCAGAGATAACCGTCCTTCTGCCGAAGGGTGCGATAGAGCCTGTCCCTCCAGCCGAGGTGAGGCAAGTGTTTTACTGTCCTTACTTCATCGTTCCCAAGAAGGGCGGAGGGTTGCGGTCAATCCTGGACCTGCAAGTTCTGAACCGGGCCTTGCACAGACAACCGTTCAAGATACTGATGCAAAAGCACATTTTGACGTGCATCCGGCATCAAGATTGGTTTGCGGCAGTAGACCTGAAGGACGCGTACATTCACGTCTTGATTTTACCTCGACACAGACCCTTCCTATGGTTCACGGTCGACAGTTGGGCGTATCGGTACAAGGTCCTCCCCTTCGGCATGTCCCATCCCCTTGCATCTTCACGAAGGTCACAGAGGCAGTCCTTGCCCCATTAAGGGAAGTGGGCATTTGCATACTCAACTACCTCGACGACTGGCTGAATATAGTGCACTCTAGAGAGTTACTGTATGCACACAGGGAGCTGGTGCTCACGCACATCAGCCGTTTAGGGCTTCAGGTCAACTAGGAAAAGAGCAAACTCTCCCTGGTTCAGAACATCTATTTTCTTGGCATGGAGTTAGACTCGGTGTCAATGATAGCGCACCTCACAGCCAAGCCCTTGCGCAGTCGGTGCTGAACTGCCTGAACTTATCCAGGCAGGAAACGTTGGTTCAATTGAAGTACGTTCAGAGGCTTCTGGGGCATATGGCATCCTCAGCGGTGGTCACGCCACTCGGGTTGATGCATATGAGACGGCTAAAGCACTGGATCCAGTCCCGAGTCCCGAAGGTACACATGGCACCGCAGCACACATCGCGTGGCTCTCACGCCCGCCTGCCACTGCCTTTTCAGCCCTTGGACAGACCTTGCATACTTGCGGACTGGAGTCCCCATACAGCAAGTGTCCAGGCGCGTCATGGTTACAACGGACCTCCTGGACAGGACCTCGTCTGTGTTGGCACATCAACTGCCTTGAGTTGCTGGCAGTACAGCTTGAACTGCGGAGGCTATTGCCATTGATCCAGGGCAAGAACTAGTTGGTCCGGATGGACAACATGATGACAGTCGCTTATATAACGCTCTCATCACATGTCGCAACTCGCCCGTCACTTCCTCCTCTGGAGTCAGCGGCGACTCTTTTATACCCCTATGTCGGGGTGAATGGCATGCAAATTCTACTCGCCAATTCTCATTGGCCTTTTCTCAAAGATCTGATGTTGTCTGGGGCTCTCAAGATAGACACTTAGGGAAAAGGATAGACACATGTGGGAAAGGAGGTTACGACAGTAACCGAGACTTTCTCCATTTGGTATTTTTCTCAAAATCGTTTCTCTCCATTTTTGAATTTGTGGGGGTTTAAGACAATTTTTTGTAATCTGTTTAAAAACTGCTATTCTGATTACCCAAAATATAATTTGATCAGTTTTACAAATTTTACACAAAAATAAGTTTTTCTGGATATTTCTATTGTGCAGTTAAATATTAAATGAACCTTTCTAATCACTTCATTCCAATAAGTTGGCCATTAAGGGCACTCATTTAGAATTTGACTGTAATGAGCCTTTTTTCCCTCCACAATTTCTCCATCAATCCTCTTTTATCATGCTATTATATTTACATTGAATAACAGGTGTTATAAAAAAAATATATAATTTTGTACTTTTGAATATTCCCTCCAAACACTGGATTGGGTAGTATTATTTTTAATAACATTTAGTAACATTTTTTAATTTTAATTCATCCTTCTACATATAATTTTATTCAGCATGTCCTGTTAATCTCTTTCAAGTGCACTCTTTAAAATTCCTAAAAAAAAAATTATAATTAGTTGTATTGTATTTATCAATTATATAATTTATTAATGGATGCATTTCCTTTTTTTATTTATTTTACTTTAACTTCTGTTAATAAAGATCTTCTTACCGGTAAATAATTAAAAAATTGTGAATTTGGAAGCTCATACTTTTTTGCAAGGTTTGAAATGGTACCAGATCCTTTATTAGTGAGCAGTTGGTGATATCTTTTCAGACCTCTATCTGCCCAAAACTTAAATTTATTATCTAATCTATTTGGCAAGCAGGGGGGTGGAGAAATGGTCAGTTCTGGCAGTATTTTGATGATGGTGGACAAAAACCTAAAATAAACTTTCTATGCTCTGCCATACCCATTACTAGTGTGTAATCATGAAGTTCTTACATGAAAACAGTGAAAAAAATGTAATGAGTTACATAACTGAAGGAACAGTAGTGAAGTGACTCAATTATCTCACAGGAAGATGGAACGAAGTAGGAAGGAAGTGGAAAAATGAAATATGAAGTCACCTTGCTTCAACAGATCAACAGAGCACAGAGTCATTGGTTTGGTAATAGAGGTAAGTCAAAGAGTTCAGTTCAGGTCACATCTGGCACCTTTAGATTTAGAATCCATGCAAAGGCTTTCTTTTGCTTGAGGTCATTATTACACTGAAAGTTGTTAAGACCTCTCTCCAAGATAATTACAGATTGCGGTTTCACATGAGTCAGATGAACACTGAGAGGAGAGATTTCAGCATATTCTCATATTCTCATAGCCTCTAAACAAGGACACAATTTATGCTACTGGAGCAACACTTTATTTGAAAAGAATAATTATGTGTTACTAGATACCAGTGCAATTTATAAAGCAACCTCATCCTTCAAAATTTGTTGTCACATGTTATGGGGTCACAGAAACACATGGTACCTGCCACCCACAGCCCTCTTAAACCCACATGTTACTGTAAGAATGCATGACTTGCTGATTTGCTGAGCATGTGAAGGCCACCTTGTGGCCAGAAGTAGGTAAAAAAACATCATTAGATTCACTGTGACACAGCTGCACAAGTCAATGTCCCAAATTGCAGTGTCTCTATTACTAATTTCAAATTACCAATTTAAAGATCACCATATTAGTTTCCAGTAAGAGAAAATTACTCTTTGTGGGTGCAGATGGAAAAATTGGATGCTCATTCAAGCTCCACATTTAAGCACATCTGAATAGATGTTTCTTCATTTTTTAAATGTATGTAGGTTGTTGAAATTAAATAATGTATATTTGTAGATTTCACATGTGCTGCTCTTTTAGTCTACATTACTACTCTAAATTTTTTAAAAGCATTTTGCTAATTGTTTTACAATTGTTATGCATGCAGCTTTTATGACATCTTATGTTAATTGAGGCCCAATGGAATAGGCCCTATTTTTATTTTCAGAATTATTTTGTCACACAACAAGACCATTCAAAATGACAAAAATTTTGATTCAAAATGGTGAAAAAAACGAGAACAAATGGCAACAAGATATACAATTTCCTTATACAATCATAGAATTTAAACTTAAAATTTTGATGTCTGGTCCAAGGACACATTGTACACAAGCTGCCCATGTTTGTCTAGGTAACATCCTTACACATATAGAAAACAAATAGTTTTTGACTGAGTGAATGAGTAAGAGTGTTTTTTGGATGAGGGTGATGTCATATGGTAGCCTCTCCCTGTCTCGCCCAGTCATCACTGTGTCCCTCAGTCATCCCTTGGTTTGTTTGGAGCTGTCATAACAGTCTGCAATTCGTCAGCCATTCCTCAATGTGTTAATAGTGCACTCTGCCCTCCACGTCCACAGCCTTCCAATTTTTGTTTTTCTAATTATCAATTTGCTCGCTCTCATGGTTACCCCTGAGGGAAGAACCCATGTGGAGGCGAAATGGAGCTCAGAGTTGGCAGCAAGCGAACAAGTCCAGCGCACGAAAAGGGGAAATTCACAAAATTCCAGTCCACTCCCCTCAGAGCAGCAGGGCTGGAGAGCAAGCTGCTGTTCCCTACATGAGAAAAGCCTTAATCTGGACAACAAAGCACATTTTTCATTTCTCCTTTTCTTTTTTCTTTTTTCATTTCAGTGAAAAGAGTATTCGTGTCCTTGTCTGACATAGCACAAATGAATTATATTTATTGTTATCGGTCCTGATCATGAAAGATTAATATCCTATGTTAAAGAAATCCATATGACTCCAGTGGTTTAATCCACGTTTTCAGAAGCGATATACTAAATGTGGGTTATAGAAACAAATAAATATTTAAGTCTTTTTTACTATAAATCTCCACTTTCACTTTCTCATTCTTATGTTTATTGGGATTCACAGGGGCAGGGAGGAAAATTTATAGGAAAAAAGGACTTAAATATTGATCTGATAAATATTGATCATACACATCTGGGATGTCTTGAGGGTGAGTAAGTGATGAGAGAATTTACATTTTTGGGTGAACTACTTAAGCGATAAATTTTAAATCCAACCTGTTCAGTTAGATTAATCCTTTCTTATTTCTGTGTTTGAGGTTGAGTGGGGTAAAGAGCAACACTTACCTCTGTTCTCAGTTTATTCTGTCATTATTGAAATAAGCACACAGCCTCCACATGCAACCGCAGTATTTTAATACTACCACAAATCTATTAGAATAGACAGACAAGATGTTAATCTAACACAGGCCAGTGAATTTCTATGTTCTGTTCCTTTCTAAATGCAGATGTGAGTGTGTGTTTGTCTCTGTGTGTATACAGTGTGTTTTCTTGTCTCAGATATCACACCTCTAATTTATATTAATTGATTACAATGAACAACACAAGTGTAAGAGTGGTCATGTTTGTAAAACCGCTATTTCTCTTGAGGAATTTCCCATAGTGGGATTGATGAAAACAATATAGAAGTGTTTACATTTATCAATTTGTCAAACGTTTTTATCCAACGCAACTTAAAGTGCATTCAGGGTATACATGAAATCAAAAAATATGTTCCCTGGGAATTTAACCTTTGACCTTGCTATACCAGTACTAGCGACATGTTCTACCAGTTGCTGGAAGAGAAGCTTAATTTCTCGTAACATCCTACTAAAAATAGAGATTACTTCTTAAAGATTAAATTATTCCCACTCTGTGGATCTGCACGAGCACACCAAGCTACTGCATCTGCGAAATAATATTTCTAACACAACACATGAAAGTGACAGTTGGATTTCCTGTGTTCCTAAAACCGATGAATCGGGGGATACTGAGGGATTACCAAAATGTCATAGGCCCATTGCAGTTTAAATCCTGCGAGAAGATATGCTTGAACAATGCGGTGTAATATTTCATTAATCCAAATGGAGGAGGAATGTTTTTATTAAATGCAGACAGATGGTTACTAGGTTCTCTCTTAGTCTAATAGATGAATATGAACCGAGACATCATGCACACCTGTGGATTGTAGGGACCCTCACATTCAATGAATGCCAATATAAAAACATCAACAAGTACTTGTGCATTTCTTTATGAGCCAAAGGATTTACAAGCCTTGCTGCATCCTTGTTTAAAAATGTGCTTTTATTTATTCATAGACCCTTATATAGAGCCAGTCCTAAATATACGCATATACATTTTTGATTAATAAAGTTAAAGATTAATAATATCTCATTTAGTGTGCTTTCAAAATTTTAAACAGGTTCCAGATGTTCTGGACATGAGTTACAGTGATCAATAAATAGGAATTTGATACAATGTACTTTTACAGACATAGAGAATGTTATGGTCTTAATTACTGTGAAAGTGAAAGTGAGACCCCACTTTGAGCAGCGCAGTTCTCTACATCTGCACCACAATGCCGTTTTTAAAATCCAATCAATCCCTGTTCTCAAATCAAAGCCTGCATGTGGGTGACTGGATGTTTTTACAGTTACCCTGTTGATTGTAAATGATTTATTTGTTTGTGTGTCTACATTTCAAAAACAAATCATATCTTATAGTCAGAGGCCAGTCAAGCACTCCAGAATAATATTTCAGCTCAGTAATCATACTGAGAATTGACTCTAAAATAACAGTATACAAAACATTATAAAGAGCATGAAATATTTGTAAAACTATCCACTTTAAAATGTTTATTGGGTATGTGTGCCAAATGGGTTTGTATGTGCCAAAGATTTAACTATATGCTGTTTGTGACTCTTACAAAAGCCAGATGGATGAGAGATGTGACAGAACCTCTCTTTGTTTTTGTCTTTAAAAGAAAAGTTTTCACACACAAACACATACACACACACACACACACACACACACACACACGTTACGTTTCCATGTTTTATGGGGACTTTCCATACACATAATGGTTTTTATACTGTACAAACTATATATTCTATCCCCTAAACCTAACCCTCACAGAAAACTTTTTGAGTTTTTACATTTTCAAAAAACATAATTTATTATGATTTATAAGCTGTTTTCCTCATGGGGACCGACAAAATGTCCCCACAATGTAAAAAATTTCAGGTTTTACTATTTACTATTTTACTGATAAATACACACACACACACACACACACACACACACACACATATATATATATATATATATATATATACAGGGTTGGGAGGGTTACTTTTGAAATGTATTCCATTACAGATTATGGAATACATGCTGTAAAATGTAATTTGTAACATATTCTGTTAGATTACTCTAAGATAAAAAATCTACCAGTGCTGTAGAAGTAATCCAAAGTATTTAGAATACGTTAAAGACTTTGGATTACTTCTACAGCACTGGTAGATTTTTTTCACTTGTTTTGACTATAACAACTCAAATACATTCTCTGAAGAACCTATTAATATATATATATATATATATATATATATATACATTTCAAAACATTTAGAATATATAGAAATAATTATAGAAAAAATAAGACTTTTATAATTATATAATTAAAAAACATTTAAAATATATATACTGTATATATGCTAAAATATAACTATAAAAATACATGTATAAAATAAATAAACTAAATATATTACAAAATATAGACTATAATTTACTCAATTGATTTTATACATTTCTCCAAACTATAGTAAATGCTCTCAAAACAATTCACAGAGCTGACAACATTGACTCTTAAATTTGCAGAACAATTTATTTTCAGAGCATAATGAAGCATTTTATTCTTTTCTGATAATGCATTTATAAAAACTATACATCAAAACTATAGATGTATTGAAATTATAAGATATTCAGCTATAGACACACAACTCTACAACTGAAATAATACATTTATCATAAAAATCCACAATAAAAACAATTTTCCAGTGTTTGTGTAAAATGTATCTAAATTAAAGTTGTTCCTGCTCTTCTTCTGGAAAGAAGATGAGAGAATTTACTGTAAAAAAAAACTATAAAATAAACATAGTATTGACCTACGTAATACTGCGCTATACAGTAAGCAAAGATGGCACAGTACTGTGATTGTGGCATGCAGACCTATGCCATTTCTCCCTCTTATTTTTGTTGAGATTGATGTCACATTAGCCTGAAAAATGTGAATGTAAATTGCATTTTATTTGCTGTGTGCATTACTAACATAGCAGATATCAATATGAAGGGATTTTGATGAAGTTTTATAGTCTAACTTTTTAACTTTACAAATATTTAGTTTTTGAATATATATATATATATATATGGGGTTTGGGGTTAGGATAAGCCTACAGTAATTATAATTACTCTATATAAATGCATTGTACTTATTTAGTAAAAGTGTGTGTGTGATTAAAGCATTAAACTTACTCGCTCCATTCTGCACTTGCTTTTCTCGGCGCCTTTTTCACAATCTCTCTTCTCTCTCCTTCTTTGTGCGCATCTGTGTGTGCATGTGTACATGTGCTTTGTGTGTGCACATGTCAGTGTGTGTGCCAGTGGTGAAAATTAAAGGCAGACTTTCTGTGGCAGGCATCATCCCCAAATTGCACATTTGGTGTAAAATTTAACCTGGCTCGAGATGTGACAATAATATTCAACGTGTACCCCCATCCACCCCCACCACCCACACAGAGCTCTGCACAAAAACATAGAAGAGATCATTTCTGAAATAGAAAACCTACCTTGAATTAAGACAGAATGAAAGAGAAAGTGTGTGTGTGTGTGTGTGTGTGTATGTGTGTGTGTGTGTGTGTGTGTGTGTGTGTGTGTGTGTGTGTGTGTGTGAGAGAGAGAGAGAGAGAGAGAGAGAGAGAGAGAATTATTTCTCCCAGTGTTAGAAGATAAAAAACAGTGGTAAGCAGATCTAAGCATTGGCTGTTTGGAGAAGATATGATGGATTGGGGCTTTAATAAAGATTAATGACCAAATTACTTTCTCCCTGTAAAGCTAAAAGAATAGACTCTACGTTGTAATATAAAGTGAACTGTTACACAGGGTGGAGGGGGATTCTTTAAACAAAGCTTATTTTGATATTTAGTCTTGCTAGGGATCTCCAGCTTACTTCATATGTTTCTTTTGACTTGTACCTTGTGTATCTTTTCTACACGATTATACACAAGGATGCATTTAATTTAGAAATTGCACAGTGTTAGTCATAATATTCTGTTGCTTTATCCGAACAAATGTCTTCCTTAACTATACTCATGATGAAGAACCGATCGTACATCTGAATGAACCTTTATACATTTTAAATGATCCTCCCAAGAGCTGACCATTCTTTTAAAACCATGCCATTGCTCGGCGGAAATTGTGTGACACAACCTATTTGTGTTGTCCTGCGGTTCTAACAGGGGGATTTGGGAGCATGGTGGATGTCGAACTTTGTATTTGACTCGGATGCAGCACTGCTTCCTCTCCATCATGCCGGCGCCACCAAGACTTCTGTCATCTTTCCCATGCTGGCAAGAGTAATGCAAGCAGGAAGTTATCCAGCTCAAATTTATGATAGTTTAAACACCAATGTCAGCTTAAACAGGCCATACCACACTCCTTATATATAGCACTTCATGTGTGACAAGTGTGAGGCCTCAGATTCTGTTCACTGGGTACAAATGGGAAACTTTTAAACATTTGATCTTGGTTGAGAAACACTTTTTTTCACTTCTTGTTATTTGCAAGTGTATGCTAATATTAATCAGAACAGGCCCTGTTATGAATGTGAAAAGGAAGTATACCTGTAGTAGAAAAGACATTTTGGAATGGGTTATGTAGTTTCTACAGTAGCTTAGGTTTACTAAGGTAGGAAAGTGCTGGTGGATCAAGTCAAGTAATAGTTTTTTTGCACAGCACTTTTCCCAACACACATTGTTTCAAAGCAGCTTTACAGAAAAGCATGTATTAACAGAAAATGAAACTGTAAAATCTATAAAGTCTTAGAGTCATCATTGTGTAGTTTAATTAAATATGAAACCAGGCTCACTTAGTTCCCCTAACCAGCAAGAATATAATGCCAATATTAGTTATTTATGTGCAGTGCAGGTCATGGTTTAAAATGAGTAAAATAATAAGTGTTAAGGGCCAGTATTTATACAAAGATTTTGTATGAAATTTAAGATTAATGACTAATGTCTTTGAAGTTCAGCCTGGATTAACTGCAGAAGTTCACATGGATGCATTGTCCATTTTTAGTTGGTCAATGAAGATTTTTGTTGGCAAATATTTGAAAGTATATGTATTCCATTTTAAGAGTGTAGTCCATCATTAGTCCAGTTTGATGCAGGCAGGTTATCAGTGAGCTGTGTCGCAGTTCAACCGGCAGGTCATTTCGGTGAGGTCTGTCTGAATCTAAGGTTCAGGCAGTGGCATATGATGTGTCCCATGTCTGATTGTTGGAGTTGGCATCAGTTTATCTTCTGAAGTCCATCGAAATAGAATGAAGTGATGTCTGGCTGGCACTGGCTGCATCTAGTCATCATCACTCAGAGACACATAGCAGTGGAGTCTGACACCAAGCAGAAACGGAGGTGGATCTGGCCAGCTCTTGTAACCTAACTAAAGCAGCTTAATTGTGAGTTGAAGGGGAAATTAGGTGTATGCCTGGCTAAATGGATGAGTCTTTAGTCTAGACTTAAACTGAGTGAGTGTATCCGCTTCCCGAACAGTGTTAGGGAGACTATTCCATAGTGTAGGAGCCAAATAGGAAAATTATCTACATACTTTTGTGGATTTTGATGTTCTAGGAACTATTAACAGGCCAGCATTTTGCGAAAGTAATGAATATTGATGGAAAATAGCGTGTCAGAAGGTCATTTAGTCACTAGACCATTCAAAGCTTTATATATTGTTAATACAATTTTTAAATTAATATGAAATTTAACAGGTAGCCTATTTAATGATGATAAAATGGGGCTAATATGATCATATTTCTTGTTTCTAGTCAGCACTCTGGCTGATGCATTTTGAACCAATTGAAGTTTATTTATTGAACTTGCTGGATTAAAGCATAAATCCTGTAAATGTTATTCATAACCACTTCTTTTAAATGAAAATCTACTAAATAAAATAATTCACCCAAATATGAAAAGTCTTAATTTATACACCCTCATGTTGTGAACTGATATCAGTATAGCTGAAACCAAAACCTATCATATGACTTCAAAACACTTGAAATTTGACACCTGAGCCACATAGACTACTTATGATACTTGGGTCCGTTTTTAAAGTGAGGCACTACTATCCACTCCTAACGTGTTGAAAAGATGGACTGTGATGTTCATAAAACGTCTCATATGCTGCGCTGAGAAAAGCGCTTTGGGAACATATATAGGTGTGACCAGCTGTGAATATGTATATGAATACGTCAATGAACATTGATCGGAATTTATAGCCTCTGCCGGTGTAATCATTGGATGCACCTGGGGCAGGGCTATAAATAGATGCGCAATTTTGCACCCTCATCCTGACTACCTACCTAAGGTGCCTTTCTTGACCATACACCCGGTCACTCTTGAAGCCTTCTGCACCCTGCCGTTCACTACGCCGGAGCAGGAAAGACTTCACGGACTTTGTCCAGTCCATGCCCTTCAGACTTATGTCCACCGCACTAGCCAGTGGTGTAAGTCAGGGCAACTATTCGTTTGCCACGGGGGCCGCAACGGGGGGCGGCCGCCACCTAGCAGACTATGTCGCATTGGGTGAGGGACTCTATTGCCCTGGCCTACGAGGCGCGCGGTCAAGCTTCGCCAGTAGGCATCAGGGCTCAACCTACCAGAGGGGTCGCCGCCTCTGAAGCCTTGGCCAGAGGGGTCCCTCTGCAGCATGTTTGTGATGCTGGACCTCTCTGCACACATTCATTAGATTCTACAGTTTGGATGTTCATGCCACTCTGGGCTCTTATGTCTTATGTCTGAGCCCTCTCACGCACTTGTGAGCACACTACACAACCGTAGGGGGTCCGGACAGCCACAGTGCAGCGGCGTGGGTATTCTCGTTCCCAAAGCGCTTTTCTCAGTGCAGCATCATAAGTTAAGCTTTTTGTAAAGGGAACGTCTCGGGTTACTTAAGTGTAACCCTTGTTCCCTGAAAAAAGTGGAACGAGATGCTGCGCTTCACTGCCGCACTAGGATGCCCCAGGACTGCTCTTCAGACAAAATACCTGACGATGCTCCTGTGACGCATCTATTTATAGCCCTGCCCCAGGTGCGTCCAATGATTACACCGGCAGAGGCTATAAAATCCGGTCAATGTTCATTGACAAGTTGCACACATATTCACAGCTGGTCACACCTATAGATGTTCCCAAAGTGCTTTTCTCAGTGCAGCATCATAAGTGAAGCTTTTGTAAAGGGAACATATCTTTTTGTGTTCTGCAGATGAAAGTCATCCAGGTTTGGAACAACATTAGGGTGAGTAAATGTTGACAATTTTCATTTATGGGTGAACTATTCATTTAAGGAATTCAAATAAATACGTTTTTGAGTGAAACTGCTTATTGCTACTGGTCTGAAAAAGGTCGAGAGTTCTGTAAACACTCCACAGGATGGTGCTGATGAGCTCCACAAAATTTATATTACTTTCTCAAATTTCATACTTACTTTCATGTCAAATTTTTAATGCTTAGTTTGTTGAGCCATTTGGAGTCACACATTTGAAAACATTGAAAAAAAGCAAAACACTCATAGTACTTAGTGAAAAAACTATTAAATTTTGCATCACACATTGTCAGTACCCATACGGAAGGCCTGCTGTAATCCATTGACCCCTTCAAGGTTGACTAAATGGTTAACTATATTCCATTAAAACGTAAAGCCAAGCCAGATTTTTTTCTGCTCTTCAGTAATTTGGCACGAAAAAAAAAATGTTTTGGTCTGCGTTTCTTCTCTGTTCTTCACTCCAGAATGAGAGAGTTGAAAGCTGTCACCGGTCTGGGCCAGGGCTCACATGTGTTTTGCTCTGAGCCATATAAACCCAAATCCCAATCCACTTCTCCATTGCCCTAGTTATAAATAAAAACCTTTTAACAGTGCATATTTTAAATAGTTCAGCTGTTGGGGAATAGATGTAACTTTTCATGATGGGTGAAGCTGAGGTTGATTACATGGTGATATGATGGGGACCAAAGTCATGTCATCCACCAGGCTTGTGCACGTTGGTGATTTATTTAAGAGATAGGAAATTAAAATACATATTCATCCAAAGCAGATATGTCCAAACTGCCAGTTAACATTCCTCAAATGTTTATTGCATAATAATTAGTATCCTTTGATCCTGTAGAGACACCCCGTAATTACAGACAGTGAAGGCGCAGCAAAATAGAAAGCTGCATGGCTGCCACTGGGAGTTACTCTCTTTGCTTTCAACAGGTTTGTGTGAGGTCAGAATTTTACAAATCCCCAAGAACACTGAGCCAGTAGTGTTTATACACTATTAAACACACACAAAGCAGTAATGCAAGCAAAAATATATTAGGGAATCTCAGGAAGACATATACATTAGATATTATTAGTTAGACCAGAGAGTGAAGGAAAAAACCAACAAGTACCCAGCATGGGAGCTCCTTCAGTACCTTTTATGAAGCATCCCAGGTGGATCCTAATTAACCCTAATTAATTTGGTTGAGAAATGATGACTACTTTATTTTTATTTTTCACAATCTACAACCCCAATTCCAAAAAAGTTGTGACAGGATGGAAAAAGCTAATAAAAATAAGGAGTGATTTGTAAATTCTATCCACCTGGTTTCTATATTGACAGCACTATAACAACACATTATTTATTGTTTTACCTTGTGAATTTATTTAAAAATTACACGCTCATTTCAAATCAGATGATTGCAACATGCTCCAAAAAAGTCGGGACAGTGGAGTGTTTACCACTGTGCACCATTTCTCATTCTAACACTTATTGCAGTTGTATGGGGCCTTTGTTACCATATTTTGCGCTTCGTTATGCACCACACATTCTCAGTTGTAGACAGATCAGGACTGCAGGCAGGCCAGTCTAGCACCCACACTCTGTTTACACAGCCATGCACTGAATGTGCATGATCTCCAATCCCTCAGACATAAAAAAAAAAAAAAAAATGCCATTCATCTGTAATGGAAACAGTATCTTGACATGGGCTCGGGAATACTTTAGTAAACCTTTGTCAGTCAACATCATTCGCCGCTGCATCAACAGATGCAAGTTAAAGCTGTACTATGCAAAACAGAAGCCATACATCAACACTATCCAGATGCGCTGTCGACTTCTCTGGGCTCGTCTCATATGAGATGGGAAGTAGAACAGTGGAATCACATTTTGTGGCCAGATGAGTCCACATTTTTTATAGTTTTTGGTTTTTTAAAAACTGCTGCCGTGTTCTCTGGGTCAAAAAAAGGAAAAGAACCATCCAAGTTGTCATCAGCGTCAGGTCCAAATGTCTGTGTCTTTCATGGTATGGGGGTGTATCAGTGCCCATGGCATGGGTAGCGTGCAGATCTGTAAGGGCACCATTTATGAAGAAAGATATGTAAACATTGCAGCATAATGAATAAATGGGGGGAAATTTTGTTTGCTAAACTTAACAAACTTGTATCTTCAGTGCCTAAATGCTTAATAAGTGTAATTCGAAGAAATAGTGATGTTACATAGTGGTAAACACTATATATTTAAAAAAAAATACAAAAACAATTCACAAGGTAAAATGTTAAATAATGTGTTGTTGCAGTGCTTGTATTATAGCACAGGTTTGTTTTTATTTGCATTTTGTATTTGGGACTGTAATTCCCATACCTCCATTTGTGTTATTTCATAGATTTGAAAGCCTTATTATTGTTTTAAATATAAAAGAATGAGTAGGTGACCACATTTTAGACTAGTTACATTTACTGTAAATATACATTTAAAACGCCAGTCAAGCCAGGTTTTTTTCACTATAATGATAGCATGTTCCTCAGCAATGGATTATGGTCCGTGAACATTACATGACAGCAACATATTTCATTCAACATCAGAATACTGTATGTCAGCACACAATGTCATCTTGGCATTCACTCCTTCCACTCACTGTAAACAGCTGGACCGTATTTTATAAAGGCAAGTTACATTTACTAGTTTTGTGCAAACCCCAATGCAAAAACTCACATTCATAAACTAGCTGTGGCAAAAAAAATTCAGCACCTTAGCTAATTGTCAGACAGAAGGAGGTGTTGTAAATTAATTGAGAAATGACAAGCAAGAAGACTTAGGCCACTAACATACCTCCTGAAGTGTGTAACTTCACAGAATGGAATTGCAATAATAAATTTTAGTTTTCAAACTTCCTTCCGTATGTGTAACCAATCCCACAGTCTGCTGTTGATCAAACAAACAGATAGACCCACCACTAACTCCTGCCATTGGTTGAGTCAATGTTGTTGTGTTGGTGCGGACGGGTGCTCAAAAGAAATTGTTCATAGCGCCACATCTGTTTACGGTTTTAATTTACTGTTTTTCTTTAGTTTTTCAGAATGCAGAAAAAGTTACACACTTCAGCTTAAAGCCTGAAACACATTTTACGCAAATACGCGAGCACTTGTCCAACGTTTTGCTAACACATGGCCCGGTTCAACAAATGTGGCGGTAATGAACCTCAGTACTCAAGGGGACGATAGAGTTACAGTATCTTCAAATGTATGTGCCATTAAACTAGATGTGTTATTATTCAGACAAGCTGTTATAAATATATTGACTTTACCTTTCTTGCTTAGCGATATTCTTTTCTAACTCTTGCTCTGCCATGACAGTTGATAACTTGAAAGAGCAAACTCATCTCAGAAGTGGACAGCTTACATTTATGTCTGTGTAGAGCGTAGGACGGTGGGGTCAGGCTGGAACAACGCACGCACGGCCCCCAATCTACCTGATGGGGGATAAAGGGATAAAGGTGGCTGATGACGACAGTTTGAGAGAGAGAGAGAATTACAGGCAGCTTCTCTGTGTGTTTATGTTTGTGTGTTTTTCGCTTATTTCTTCATTAAACTATTATTTATATTGTCAAGCTGGTTCTCGCCTCCTCCATTCCATTGAACTGCTTTACAGTCTGCTATAGCACTACTTGTGGCAACGCTGAGAATGCAACGCATGCCTGCGTTGTGTTATTAATTGCGGTCTGACACATTTCAGAATGCATAAATGCACAAAATTGTAACTTGCATACCTAAAAGTGTCCCCGTTCGTGTTCTTGTGTAGAGTACATTTTCGGATTCAAGAGAAGATGTAGGGAAAATGTAATAGAAAGTAACAAAAATAACAATACAGACACACGCATGCACAAGCTTACTCCAAACATCTCTAACTTATCGTACATATATTCCATACACACATATATCCACACACGCTTGCTCAGACTCTTTCCCCCCATGCACACTTTGACTGTCTCCTCTGTAATAGGATCCAGATGTGGTACTGAGGAGGTGAGGTGTTTGTATGTCATATGCGTGGGCGGCTATGCGTACACCCATCCATGGGGGATGCTGTCAGGCCTGATGGAGGGGCCAGGCCCCCAGGCCTGAGGTGATGGGGCTGGGGGTGGGGCAAGCAGGTCACAGCCTTTGCACATCTGGAAGCACTTCAGGTCAGCAGGGCCCGGCTGCCTGAAAGGTGAAACACTACGACCTGATCTGAGCGGCACAGCATGGAGAGCATGCAACAGTCTGAATGGAGAACTAGACACACATATACATTCACACTCATGTCATTTTACTATTCAACACTTATGGGTGTAAAAGTAAGCTTACATTGATATACAAACAAATTCTGTTATGTTACACACTTACAACTGATTTTTTTACATTCATTTGTCTTGTGACATATACAAACATGCTTGCTTTACCATTGCTGCTGTCTTCTCCTCTTAGTAAAATGTTTTACAGGACATAATAGGTGGCCACTTATGAAAAATCAGCATTTAAATAGAAGCTATACAGACTCAGATGTAAACTGGTTAAAAAATTCTGAAATTCCCCAAAGTAGTCACGTCATACACTCATGTTTTTAAAATTAATCAGTCTACTTGCAAAGGGTTCAGTGGTACGGATATTTCATCGATATGCACGAGTATGCTACAAAAACTGAACTTCACGCTCTACAACTGATAAATCTGCCTTCATGACATTGTTCAACCAGAGAAAAGACAGAATACTGTATATACATGGATTTAATCCATAATTCAATTTCCTGTACTGCAGAGTAAAACATGGGAATACAATAAAGCTAATATCTGCCACTGTACATATTAAGCCAACGTCAAAACAACAATTGAACTAGTTATTAAATAAACACAGTTAGTAAAGTCATGTATGGTCTTGTTAACCTAAAAAGCACAGAGGCAGTTGAGGGTATGATTATTGAAACATTTGTGGACATTTAATGTGGTATGAAAGGGTGCTGTTTTATCACAGTTATTTGTTATTTATATATATATTTATATTGATTAGGTTTATTTTTTGCAATTTATTGTCTGTCTTGTATAATCTTGACTGGCTGCTGGTTACATACAGATACAGTAGTAAACTGCAACTTAGTATCCAACAAAGTCTCTTTTCGAGCTTATAAGATGGTTTACAGGAGTCATTTAAATTCAGTTAAACTGAACTGGACTAAAAATGTAACTTATCCCATATTTATGTGAACAAACCATCAAGGATCAACAGAGATGATTAGACAGGATTAAAATCTCAAAGATCCACCTCACATTGCAAAACAAACATGCAAATTTGCGCAGTATTCCATGACTATCAAAGATAATTTCTGATGACACTAAATAGCACACATTTAAATAAAGCAGAACAAACTTCCATTGTTAATCCCTGCTATATTTAAATGTTAATTATTCAATTTTTAAAGATGGGCATAGATGAAAAGACATGTTTTCCATAAAAAGTTAACAGGTCAGTCAAAAAAACTTTCTTATGGATATAGGTTCAATAAAATTTCCATTTCCAAAAATTTGCATATCTATAACCAGCAAAATTCATTTTTACCTTATTTATTTGTAGCATTGTTCATTCTTAAACGTTGGTTTCAACTAACACAAATAAGACGTTTTAGACAAGGTCATGATGTAGTTACACTGTTGCCTGCAACAATTTCTCAAATGTCAGCATTTAGTAAAACAACATAAAAAGTCACTAAGCAAAGTATGTCTTTTCGACTGCAGAATCCAACACAATAGTATATGATTGATTGCTTGAAAATGCTTTTATTACCATATATTTCCAAATATAAGAAGGAAAAATATGATCGAAAAAAACAACTCATCACTTCCAAAAAGAAAATTCAAACACAATTGTGTTAGTGAACAGTGAGCAGATACATAAGTCACCATGGGGAACAGTACTTAGCCTAAACAGTGGTGTAATAGTCTAGAACCAACATTAAGATGTTGCAATCCGGCCCAAACCCGACCATTTGCATTGACAATTTTAAACATCAATATTCAATGTCTAGACAGCTGCCACTGATTAAAAATCCACTAATGTGTCTTTGTTACCACTGGCTGTAGTGGAATTTGTTTTTGGTGATTCTTTTGCCAAAATTCACCATCAAAAAACACATCTAGTCCTGGTGTTATTTTAATTGTTCAGTGGTGAACAACAGTCCTCCATTGTTTGCCATGAAATTTTCTTTACACCTCGTCCAGTTGACCCAAAATTAAGCCATAAAAGAACAAAGAAAGGAGAGCTTACAGCATCCAGACACTCTGTCTGCTACTTCCTACTCATTTAGTGGAGCCCTGCTCATTGACTTGTTCACCAAGGAGCAGACCTTGCGTTGTCTTACAGTCTTCAGTTCAGTACGAATTTAGATTCAGTTTTTCTGAAACGTCCCTTCATTGGTGTTGAAGGAAAAAAGACAAATAAAAGGGGCTACAGTGCAATTCCATTGTTGTAGGAGGGGTTGAAATGTCACATCCACTGTACGCTGATGTACGCCAAAAAAAAATCTCTTCTACAGGCAAACTATTCCAGCTCCTCTGAGATCTTCTCATCATCTCGTGCTCCTCTGTTGTCCCCTCTTCTCATCCCTCTTTTCAGGCTTAGTTGACAGTGGGCACCTGGTTGAGGCTGTATTCTTTGGCTTTCAGTCTCAGGTTAGCAATGCTGTTGGCCATATTCATTCCCTGGGTGGAAGTGGTGTTGCCACAAGTGGGTGGGTAGGTTGCCATGGTGCTGAAAATGAGATATGAAAAGGATAGCTACAGTCACGGTGGGATAAATCTTCAATGTTACAATATTAAGATTAAAAATAAAATTGATGTCTTATAAATTAAATTAAAATGGCTGAGAAACAATGCCCAAATCTGAGTAACTCACATAGCTAAAATAGGGAATTTGCATTGCCCTCATGTTAATCAAAAATATAGTGCTTAAATCTCCTATTTCAATGTAAAACCGTAAAAAGAAATTTGAAAAGTACTTGCTTTCTGTGGGCAGCATTTTCTGTGGCACTCGCATTGGCCCTCCCTCCGGCCTTGGGTACCAGCTTAAAAATATATAAATAGTTATATATTAATGCTTCCGGAATACTGCATTAATATGAAAAAAAAGCATTATATGTGCACAGTAATGCTTAAAGTGTGCATTGAAATTTTACTGGCATGGTTACTGGTCAAATGCGTAGCCTTGCCAGAAAGTGTTCCTGGTCGAGTTGAGTGTTTCAGCTGCTAGGAAAAAGGTATTTGGCCGGAGTGGCAGGGTTAGTTACTCTGTATGGCTTTTAAGAAGGAAGATTATTGTGAATCATAACCAGTGTAAACTGAGTCACAAAAAATCCTGCCCAGTGGTCTTTTCCTCCTCTGCTTGTCAATGCATATCCAATGAACTTAAGGTCACGGGGGTCACAGGTGGATTTAATATGGTTTGTTTTCAAATTATCACTTCATCATCAGGGGCTCGACCCACCATCCCTTCCACAGAATGTTGTGTAAAATAACTAGCTAGAGTGCCTCTGTGCTAATTCAGATGATATTACCTATGCAAAGCTGCTGGGAAAAGAAAGGCATTACCGTTTCTACTTGGCCATTTGGCAGCTCAGCCCTTGAACTCCTAAGAACCTAAGAACTAAATTGTTGAAGCTGTGGCACAGACATGTATAAGAGCCATTGGTGCACAGGGTTCAAATACGGCCTTGGTCATTTCCCTATGCTATTCCCACTTTCCTGTCTGCCTCTACCATCTTCTAAAATAATGGTCAAAAAGCCCAAAAATAAAAATTAAATAAAAGAATGAAATTTTGATAGAACCCTAAATGAAAAACAATTATTGTCAGGAATAGTTTTTTTAGAAAATGAAGGAAACGCTGTGTAAAACTGAGAACGGCAGACATTAACAGTTCTGAAATGAAACCAGAGCAGTCATGCACATCACTGAGAATAATGCAAGGATTCAGAGGTTATTGGGGTTACCTGTAAGGAGCAGGAGTCCCCCAGGAAAGGTAGTCATTTGGGCGGGGTGCAGGACGGGGGACGATGGGCTGCTCCACTGCCGTTACATCTCCTGAGTAGGATTTGAGGAGTGAAGCGTTCTTACTGGCTAGCATTGCCCGCTCATTACGACGAAACTTTGCCCGTCTGTTTTGAAACCACACCTATGAGAACAGAACCCAAAATGACACATTAGAGCAGTTACACTGTATATTTAGCACACTGAGATGAAAGACCAATTTTAAATACACATTGTTTCAAAAGAATAGCCACGATATGTAAACATAGATCATGTTATCATGATTTTAGTGTGATGAAATAACTTTCTATCCATATCTGTGTAAAGTTATATCAAATATTTCAACTTTGTTGCCATGACAATGTAATGCTGGTAAATCCTGTCATATATTTTATCACACTAAAATCATGTTGAAGAGAGATTTTATCACACTAAAATCATGTCAACATGTATAATGTTTACATCTTATGTCTATACTTTTGAAGTGTGTATTTTAATGTTTATGGATTGGCCCCGTTCATTTCCATTGTCACTCTGATTATCTTAATATTTTATAATCAAAATACAAGTTAAAATAGTTTTATAAGGTAATCACCATTATTCTACAAATGCTGTCAGTTGAGCTTAACTTGTATTGAACATCCAACATCCCTTTAAAAATGTGCTTCATGCAGTCAAAAATATATTTTTTAAATGACTGCATGACTATTTTAGATTACACCAACAGAAATAAATACCTCTTAAGTCAACAACTGGATGCACCCACTCTTTCAGTAAGCATACTGATACCCAAATCCACATCAGCACACTTTAAAGAATGAATCTAACTGATTGAACAAAAACCTGTAGTTTTCCAGTGAACTGTGAGGACTTTGCTGCAGCGCCTTTGCTTGCACACATACTGTATACCTGTATGTGGAGAACAGATCAGAGGCTTGCATAAGGAGCTCTGTGAAATACAACTGCTTGTGAAACATGGTTTAAGACAGAGCGGCAAGCCCAGATCTCGAAGACTTGGCTGCAGCGCCAGGCCTGGTGGAGGCACAGTGTCCGGTTACGCAGCGCCTCAGGAATGAACTCAAAGTCTCTTTTATCAAAGCATTTCTGTATTGCTCCCTTTCTGGGACACATTAATTGCAGATGTGTTTGTTCTCTTTCTTTCCTTTCTTTCGTTCCTTCCTTCTTTTGCACACTCTTGATCTATAAACGGGAATAATCCCCATCTTTCTACAAAAACATTCTCATTACAGGAGAATGTGGAGACTGACTGTGGCCTACAACATGTGTGCTGAGAGGCCGAGTGATCGGCTGAGGATTTTTAAACATTTATGCCCAACTCTGATGATGAGACTAATGACAGTGGTGAGATTTGACTCAAAGATTTAGTGTTGTAACAGTGATGTGTTCCACTGAAACTGCAATCTTACTGAAACCTTGAATTAGGCAAATGATTAAATCTCTTCAGCTTCTTTTGATTTTGAAAATTATTTTTTTTAAGTATTATATGTAAAACTGCAATATAGTTATTATTATTAAATATGTTTGTCTTAATATTTACAGTAAGTTGATTGTTATGTTTATTGTGTTCTCAACTATTATTACAACCCAAATATGGATTGTAGGTCTGTTATAATCTGTCATGTACAGCAGGGAATAAACAATGCTAAATGTGAATAATAAAATCCAGCCAACCCTTCAATTGTTCAGAGTTATAGCTAAATAAATAGGCTTATCAACTTTTAAAAGAAAGGAGAAAAAAAAATGCTTTCCATTTGTTTATGTCAACGGCCATGCGTCCAATCAAACTCTATGATATTTTGGCATGAGTTAATCTGTCATTTGGTAATATGCTTACAATATTTAACTCAATGATTATTTCATATGTCAATCTGTTAAGTCACACTTCTGCTGTTTTTGCATTTACAAAAAAGTCAATTTTCCTACTCAGCCTATATCACATTAACATGTTTTTGCTTATGCAGTTCATGGCAACATTAATCAATTTCAGTGTTTAATTTTATGTATTTGTTTCCTTTATTTTGTTACAGAGTTGGGTCACCACTTGATGTCCAAAATCAATGAGATCCATTGCTCTAATTGATCACTAAACTTAATGTTTTTGCATCAGTCGGTGAGTATATAGCTTTCAACTTAAACACATTTGATAGACCTAATGAACTGCAGTAAGCATCAGATGATTGTTAGGTGTGGAGCTTACCTGAACTCTAGCTTCAGTGAGATTAACCCTGCGTGCCAGGTCCTCTCTAACAAAGGCATCTGGGTAGTGTGTCCGCTCAAACACTCGCTCCAGAGCCTGCAGCTGGCTGCTGTTGAACGTGGTTCTGTTCCTCCGCTGTTTCCGCTTCTTTTTCTCTTCTGAATTTAGCTGCTCATCTGGCAGAGCACACACAGATATATGTTTATGCCAGGGTTAAAGAATCAGTTTAGTTAGCAATTCATATTATAATCTTAACCATCAGCAAGTGTTGCATTCACTAAGTTGCTATATCTTTCTTGACATTTTTTCAGTTCTGTCATTCTCTTCTGCTGTTGATTTACAACGGAAATGTATGAACTAAGTGACATATAAAATGTGTTTTTTTTAAGAGAAGTTTATATATATATATATATATATATATATATATATATACACACACACAAACTAATTATTAATTGCCTTTTTTACTTTTTTATTGTAGCCTGGAAAGTACTTTTACACTATAAAGTAAATGAACAAGGCAATGAGCAAACTGATCCCATATTTGGGCATCTAATGAAAAATGTAAGTGCTTGGACATTTCCCACAACTATAAACCTTTAATAGTAGCTTACTTAAATATTTTTCTCTGTTCATTTAGAAATTCTGTTACCAGTCAAATTTTGCTATCACAGAAACTGAGATCAGGCTTCCGTTGTTTTCCACAAGTGCTCTAATGGAGAGATGTATACATAAAGGGAAACACTGACCTTACAATGCCTTTCTTTAGTCTGACCAATCTTTAGCAGAATATCTTCAAGATGTGTTTTCATCCCTGTTGCACTATGATACTTCAAACAAATAAATAATATATGATATATGATAAATAAATGTAGTAAAAAGTGATTTTGAAGCCCTTAAAGAGTATAGTCCCATCACAGTAGCCCCACTTCAGCCAAAAACATAAAATAACTTTGACTCTCATGAGGCTCGATAATCATCCAACTGACAGCACAAAGTGTAGCCTATAGCACACCCTGTTTAGGTAACAATTTTAATATAGACATTCATCAATCAATATGTTACTTTTATCATATGTAAAATTCAATGTTATTGTAATATTTTATAATAGAGAGAAGCTCTAAGAGGAAAATGTACTGGTTTAGCAAGGGGTTTGGTAGACTGTCGACCCTTTAAACCCAATGAAATTGTAAATTGTAAATTGTAAAGGTCAGTTAAATTACTATTTAAACTTCCTGTTTGCTACAATTGAATGAAAACACCAGCTGTTAAATGGGGCATTGGGCTTGTTATGGGAAACATAACATTATTTGTGTCATATTAGATGACACAAAGAAGATAGTTAAGATAATTAAATCTGTACAACACTTGCTGGATTGTAGGCTTATGCCAATGAGAGATTGTTCAAATTTTAGAGGTCATTTATGAAAGTCAGCAAAAAACTGCCTATAGTATAAAAACACAAATTAATGAGCTAATTTGGAAAGCATGGTCTAAAACCAAACCATTCTAACGGATTTAAATTATAGTTGTATGAATGAGAGTCATGATGAACTGCACACCAAAAGAGAAGTAATTCATGTATGTTTCTACACGCAGTCATGTGCGCGACTCGTATCAAACAGTGCAATACTGTTATAATACTCTAGAATATTTTCCTGCATCGGAAATTTCAGGATTTGAACATTCCTAAAAATAACAACAAAACAATTTAAAAAGTTTTTTTTTTTCTGTTTTGTTTTGTTTTGTTTTTTATTTAACGGGCCAACAACTGCAATTTAAAGGTCAAAAAAAAAAAAAGAAAAAAAGATGTATCCATATTAGCTTAAACTATTTGACAGATCCTAAAATATTTTTCCCGTAACATAAATGTTAAGATATGAAGATTCGGTCATTATAATATTAAATACTAAAAAGGTGCAATACATTTAGGCTACGACCAGCAAAACATGGATTTTATTGATAGACAGATGCTATCAGGTGTATGCATGCTATAGATGTAATGGAATGCTATCTGAAACCATAATTGAATACTGTATATGTTCTCCGGATGCAAGATAATGATGACAAATTATAGTTTAAATTGACTGAATATGTCCAGAAACTGGTGCAATTAGGACCTTGTCTCTGAATCGTCCTTCTTTCGTTTTTATTTATTTATTTATTATTTTACAATTTAAAGGCAAATCAACCCCCGCAAAAAAATAAATAGCTTATTCTAATAAATGTTTTAAACTTAATTTTAACACTTTTAAAATAGTTTTATTTCCTTCTTTGGGAATGATCTATCAGTGAGTTATAAGTTGCCATTCAGCAGTATTCCGCCTTTATTTATCTATTTATTTTTATATATGCTGCATTTTCGAGATTCCTCTTTGGTTAATTGTCAGATTACATCAGAGTAGTGTGATTTATGAGCACCACTAATTTTATCATCTACCTGCCATTCACTTCAGCCCTATTTCCTGAAATATGTTGTAAATTGAACACTAATTAATATGTAAAGCAAATTAGCCTATCTACTAAATCGCTGTTAGCAGTTTTAGCAAGCAGTTCAAGCCTCATACAAATCAAAACATTTGAAAATCAAAATATTTGAAAATATTACTTGATTAAGGGATGGGATATCAAGAATAGCAAATTATGTAACTTTTCTCTTACGGAATTATTTTTCCTCTACAAGGCTATGTCTACTATACAAAATATTTGCATAATGCACATAACTTACATATGTTAATGAGGCAATTGTGTAAGGCTATAAATAAAAGTCAGTAATAACTGTGGTTCTAGATGATTAACTCCCTTACCATACCATAAGCTACCATAACACATATCTATCTATCTATCTATCTATCTATCTATCTATCTATCTATCTATCTATCTATCTATCTATCTATCTATCTATCTATCTATCTATCTATCTATCTATCTATCTACTGTTTGATCAGACACTTACTCTCCTGCTGTGTTGTATCACTGCCGCTGGTCAAACCCGGGGATTCCAGCATAGTCCTGCCCGGTTCCCCCACGCTCTCGTCCGTCTGAGAACCAACCATTTCCCCAGCCTCCTCTAGATCCAACAGGTGGCTCACCGAGAAGTTCTTTTTAGCCTGCAGGTTTTCCAGGTTGGCTGTGATGGGACTCTCCAGTCTGCTGGATATGGTTGCGTGTCTGTCCATTACATGAGCATAGCTAGAAGTCATGACGCAAATACGATGCAAGAGGGGAAAAAATGGGGCAACGGTATTAGGTTTACCAAAGCGATCCTCCTTGCATATATTTGAAGACAATATCACACGAAACAGCGCCTCCAAACCAATGCGAAACGTCTCAGTTGCCTGTGTTGCCTGTGCTCACTATAAAAGCTGTTCCCACAGATCCAGGTGGGACAGTAAAGTATCTTCAACTTTGAGGAACTTAATATGACTGTGAAGACCATAAAGTCGATTGAATCCGTCCACTCATAGCCATAGAATCTCTTCTGCCAAATTCTGTTGGTTCAGCACTGTTGTTCAATACGAAAAGCTGCTCGAGCTACACGGAGTTGTTGACTGAGAGCGGATCTAAATGCTGATGCCTTGCAGATGCATTTGCGTAAAGTTAGCTGGCTGAAGACTAGAGGAGGCAGGACACTCCACCGCCTTTCAGACGCTGTTGACTCTCTCCTCTACTCCTGTCCACTCCAGTCCAGTCCACGCCGCACTCTTCTCTCGGGAACACACGTTCTGGCACTTCAAACGGCGCGCTCACTGGCAAGCAGTGAGTGGAGTGGATTGTAAATGAAAAATTGAGACCCCTGGGAGAGAAGATGAAGCTAAAAGGCTCTCGTAATTACGTGGCAAAAGACTTCGAGTTTTCTTTGACGTTTCACAGCCCCCCTCCCTCCTCTATCAAGCTTCCTTCTTTGAAGGTTAACCCTCCCTGTATTATAATATTTGAGTCTGAACCCCATGCACGTTTTGTATACATGTCACTGATTATGATTGCACTCAAGAACACTGACATAAAACAATATTAAAAATGTTGTATAGCACATATCTCAGGAAACGTCAAATAATTGAGTGATTAGTTCACAGTTTTTTTCTTCTGATGTCCTCAAATAAAGGCATATAACAAATGGAAATGGTAGTCAACCTATATTTAATTCAAATAAATAATGCATAAATATTCTAAAAGAGCATTTCAAAGGAATATTATTGAGTCAAATCAAGTTAAGATCAAAGCAGGCTATAAACACAAAAAAATATTTTAAACTCCTTTTCTTTAGAAAACAAAAACAAAAACAACAAACAACGAGGTTACAGTGAGGCATGGAAGAGAATGGGGTCAATCCGTAACATGATTTTATTGTAATGAAATTACTTACTAACCTGTTCCGTGTAAAGTTAGGCTATATCAAATTTACAAATGCGTTGCCATGACGACGTAACGCTATAAAACCGTAAAAAACGACGATGTAAGCAACTATTATTAGGCCTAAGGTATTATTAACAGCTCAAATACATAAGTTTTAACAGAAGAATTAATGTAATTGCTTTTGCAAAATTAAAAGGTTCACATTCATGCCCTCAAACCCTACAAAGATTGGCCCCGTTCACTTCCATTTTAAGTGCCTCACTGTAATCCAGATTTTTTGCTTCAAATGCTGTCATTAAGATTAATTTGTATAGAACCCGGAATATTCCTTTAAGAATAATAACAATGCACATTCATTAGTAGATGTTTTCTTGTTTATTTTCTTGTATTTTTTTTTTTTACTTAAGTAGCCTACACTGCCGTTTCACGTTTTGCACTCCAGTCTCAAGTAGGCCTAACATTTCACGTTATTTGTCAAGCAAAAAGAAGAAAAAAAAAAAGAAAAAAAAGGATAAAGTTCTGGCTGCAGTGGCCTATGCAGCTCCAGCTGGGAAGAGAGTAGTGTCAGGCAACTTGGTGAGTTATAAGTGTGGGTTTTCACAAGGTAAGTGTCCATGTGTTTCAAAAGCAAGAGTCTATAGGTTCCTCACTGCCACAGACATCCCAGCGCTTCCAGGCCCAGATCTGGGAAAAGAACACTTGATGCCATCAAAGGAAAACGGATTGAAACCAGATGTGCTGCCTTCTTTCTTTCCATGTATTTAATTAAGCCGCTGTTGGGATGGAGTAGACCTTTTTCATCATTAGTTTCCCCTCCACATTCCCTCAGCTGCCAGCTCCTCTACAAGCGACTTCTCTCATGAAAAAGGCCTACCATCGGGGTCAAGGATCATGCAATTGGAGACAGTCTGTAAAATTGCTCCTTTTTCAACCTGCAAAAAGTTATTTTATTGAAAGTCAAATCCGCGTGGCACATGTCCATCATCTTTTGAGCTCAGGCGTCCTGCTTGAAACACAGTACATTTGTTTATGGCCTGTCAAACCCCAATGTTTAAGAGGGTTTTTACGGCTTCATCGCGTTGGGCAGACAACTTACATAAAAAAAATTTAAAAAAAGGAAAAAAATATAAATATTTTTACTTGCATTGTTTGCATTGTTATAGCCTAAAATGGAAATTATAAGCTGGACATTCAAGAAACGAAAGACTATTTAATTTCGCAGTGAGGGAATATTTTAACAATGCCATAGAGCAATATGGAGCAAAATGGAGCAAAAAGATGCAAAGAAAATTACTAAACTGATCTTTAAAATATATTTCTTAAATGTAAATGTATTTATTTGTCTGAAAAGATATGTCTATATATAAAGAATTTTATAACTTCATTGAAAACAACCCTCTCTACTTTGGCTTAATGGCATTATAAAACAGACTCGACAACTTAATAGGATAAATATTGCTAAACATATTTTGCATCAATAAAGAATCGAATAATTAAATAAATATAATATTTAATGCACGTGCTGTCATATATATAGCCTATATATATATATATAGTGTGTGTGTGTGTGTGTGTGTGTGTGTGTGTGTGTGGTTGTGTGTGTGTGTGTGTATGACAGCACGTGCATTACCAACAGTCGCTAATTTACAGCATAAAACAAAACACTAGATCGAGTTTTCTACCACGCAATTTTTAATTGTACTGAACAATTTTTCAGGAAATTTGTAAAAACCCAAATTCAATCATTTTTAATGCGCATTGTAGTCACACTCGTAATTATGATTGCAAGAAGTCATTAAAACCTAGAGGTCATTAAAACTCATCCATGGCTAACTGGGACTTTGTTCGATTTGGGAGTAGTAGCTAATATTTTTTAAATATGCAACAGCACCAAGAATGATGAATACTAATTATGAGCAAGTATATATTAATATGACTTATTTACAGCTAACTATTGTAGACTATCAATACCAGCATAATCGCAAAATCCAGTTTTAACTGAGACTTCTCTCTGACTTTTTGTAGGCTCAAATTAGCATCACGGGTTTTTTTTTAACTGGCTACCTATGGAGCATGACATGTTAACGGTGGCCTATTTTTTTATATTTCCCCCCCGACAATTGAGATTTAAAATATGTGCTTTACCAATCAGCCGACAGCAGAAGCCGATCTACTGAGCCAATGACACAAAAACATTTTGATATAGATGCAAGTTTTGGATGACATGTTGAGCAAATGGCATAGGCTAATCAAAAAGCGCGCACATGTCTGCAAGTGTTTCCCGCTCACGATGAAACGCGCGTGCACAGGAAGAGGCGCTTTAATTGTAGGCTACTTAGGTTATGAAAGAGGACAGACCTCGCGGTGGCATAATCAGCACCAGAGGTTAATGGACAGCACTACCGTACTTAATAGTGTTAACGCCTTCCTAAAAAGAGGGATTTAGCACAGTTTAAGTAATATATATTGACGCAGTTTTTAATTCAATCAACAGAAGAAATATAGGCTGCAATAACAAAGTTGTGCCAAGGCATATCAATATGTTCTATGTTAAATAGACCTGTCAAATTATTTATTAATAAAGACACATTTGTAAATAAATGTATATACAGTTTATTGCACATGGCATTACTAAATACCCTACATAAAATGCATGTAGCCTAAATACAGTTTATTACTCATAGCATTATGTGATCGTGGAATTGATGTTGAAATCAGTTATGGTTTTAGTTTAAATTCTGACTGACTATTCTTTTGCAGCTGATGTCAGTTGTAGCACATTGTCAAGTTCAAATCGGTTGTGGTTCGCAAAAAGTTGCTGTTAAAGGGACAGACAACATTATGGGGTCTTCTTTATATTTATTTTGGCTTAAATTAGCTTTATTTATTTTTTACTTTTTGAGTGATTTAACCTTTAAAATAGGCTATAGCAAATTTAGAGATGTTCCTTTTGAATAGGCCTACTAATGGTTAATTCTTTTCAATTAATGTTTTTTTTTCTTTTCTTTTCTTTTCATTTCTTTTTTTTTTTTTTTTTTTTTTTTACATTTTATTGCATGATAAACTCTCATGCAAACCGAAGATTTATCCCTCATAATAAAACCTTGGACAGTAATATGTGTTTCCAGTGCTAAAAATACAGATTGGGAAAAGTAGCGTAGGCTATAATTGGAATAAGATTAGGTCATTAAAACCTCTCTTCCTAAAATTAATCGTTTTCTTCGCTGTTGCATCTATATGAGGGTTCGGCATGATCAAAATTGAAATGTGTCTTGCCAGAAGGCAGAGATTTTCAGTAAAAGTTGAACTGTGTATTTTCCTCTCGACTTTCTCAGGTTACGGAGCCTTTTAAACATGTCTCGGATGAGTGAGGGCACCAAAAATCAGAGAAAAAGCGCTCTCCCAAATTCATACAAAATTTTCTTTCCTGTATTTATATCCAAAATGTGCCTGAATAGAATAGGCCTACAACAGAATACAATCGAATAGAATATTATCTTTATTTTTTGTGTATTGTTTTCATTGTATTTATATTGTAATGCGTTGCCACTGTAAGTATTTGTCCCCTAATTTAGTTTCAATTTAGAATATTGGTATTGTGAAACTAATTGTTTCTAATTTCATATTACTAATTTGAACGGAAAGTAGTTATTTAGCACAGTTAAAATTTGTTTAAGACTTTGATGGACCAGATGTGACAATGTTTTGTCAAGAAATTAGGTTTGGCATAAGAACCATAAATAAAGGACAGTCTGCACTCCTCCATGTTCAGACGTACTGAATCGCTGCAAGAGATAGAAGTGGGTAGAAGGAGTTGCAAGACTCTTAAAACTAGTCGAAGAGAACAAAGAGAAGTTCGTTGCTTTCGTTAAAAATAGTAATTAAATGGATCGGTTAATTTACAGATTCTTGGAAAAAAAAAAGCAATACCATTTTAATTACTGATTGAAAGGCAAGCAAAAAAAATTAAAAATTTGAAAAAATGTAAACGCTGTTTCAGTTATGTATGTCAAACTTAAATGCTATTAGGTGTCAAAAAAATTCACAAAACGTGTTTTATTAACAATATTAATATATATATATATATATATATATATATATATATATATATATATATATATATATATAGATAGATAGATAGATAGATAGATAGATAGATAGATAGATAGATAGATAGATAGATAGATAGATAGATAGATAGTTAATAAAACACGTTTTGTGTATTTTTTTGTTTTGTGGATATATATATATTTCGGATAAGCGGTTGAAGATGGATGGATATATATATATATATATATATATATATATATATATATATATATATATATATATATATATATTCATTCACGTACAAAATATTAAAATGTTGAATCTGAAGCTTTCTTTACACCCTTTATAATGTACGATTTAAAGAAAAAGATTGAATACAAAACTAAGATATATGAAAAAAAAAAATTACAGCTGAAGTCAGAAGTATGCAGAAGGTTTGTCATACTAAAACTACTATTTTAAACTATTTTTTAACCACTCCACATATTTCATATTAGCAAATTATACTTTGGGCAAGTTGTTTAGGACATCTACTTTGTGCATGGCACAAGCAATTTTTTTAACAACATTTGTTTACATACAGATTGTTTCACTTTTAACTGACTATATCACAATTCCAGTGGGTCAGAAGTTTACATACACTAAGTTAACTGTGCCTTTAAGCAGCTTGGAAAATTCCAGAAAATGATGTCAATCCTTTAGACAAGCTTCTGATAGGCTAATTGGAGTCAATTGGAGGTGTGCCTGTGGTTGTATTTTAAGGTCTTCCTTCAAACTCAGTGTCTCTTTGCTTGACATCATGGGAAAATCAAAAGAAATCAGACCACGGAAAAGAAATTGTGGACCTTCACAATTCTGGTTCATCCTTGGGAGCAATTTTCAAATGCCTGAAGGTATCACGTTCATCTGTACAAATAGTATGCAAGTATAAACACCATGGGACCACGCAGCCATTATACAGCTAAGGAAGGAGACGCATTCTGTCTCATAGAGATGAATGTTTGGTGCAAAAAGTGCAAATCAATCCCAGAACAACAGCAAATGATCTTGTGAATATGCTGGAGGAAACATGTAGACAAGTATCTATATCCACAGTAAATGAGTCCTATATAATCATTAAACCTGAAAGGCTGTTCAGCAAGGAAGAAACCACTGCTACAAAACCACCATAAAAATGCCAGACTACAGTTTGCAAGTGCACATGGGCACAAAGATCTTACTTTTTGTAGAAATATCCTCTGGTCTGATGAAACAAAAATGTTACTGTTTGGCCTTAATGACCATCGTTATGTTTGGAGGAAAAAGGGTGAGGCTTGCAAGCCGAAGAACACCATCCCAACCCTCAAGTATGGGGGTGCCAGCATCATGTTGTGGGGGCGCTTTGCTGCAGGAGGGACTGGTGCACTTCACAAAATAGATGGCATCATGAGGCAGGAAAATTATGTGGATATTGAAGCAACATCTCAAGACATCAGCCATGAAGTTAATGCTCGATCACAAATGGGTCTTCCAAATGGACAATGACCCCAAACATTCCTCCAAAGTTGTGGTAAAATGCCTCAAGGACAACAAAGTCAAGGCATTGGAGTTGCCATGATCTCAGTCCGATAGATCATTTGTGGGCAGAACTGAAAAAGCATGTGCGAGCAAGGAGGCCTTCAAACCTGACTCAGTTACACCAGTTCTGTCTGGAGGAATGGGCCAAAATTCCAGTAACATAATGTGAGAAGCTTGTGGAAGGCTACCCAACATTTTCCAAGTTAAAACAATTTAAAAGCAATGCTACCAAATACTAACAAAGTGTATGTAAACTTCTGACCCACTGGGAATGTGATGAAAGAAAGAAAAGCTGAAATAAATAATTATCTCTACTATTATTCCACATTCTTAAAACGAAGTAGTGATCCTAACTGCCTTAAGGCAGGTAATGTTTTCTGGGATTAAATGCCCGGAATTGTGGAAAAAGTGAGTTGTTTTTGGTGAAGGTGAAGGTGTATGTAAACTTCTGACTTCAACTGTTTTTCATATCAGGATTAATCAAAAGACAGTGAAAATAAATAACCATTCTGCAATCGTGTTCTTAAAGCTGGTGAAAATGAACCATGGCTTTTCTAAGTTTATTAAAAAGTATACATTATATACAATATAAATTAACAATATTCAGTATATGTACTTCAGAAAAGTCATGAAACAATTGTATTGCATATGCACATAGCATAATGTATATCCCTCCCACATACCACAAAAGTATTTTTCCCAGTACACAAACAAATGTTCTCATCTCTGCTAAGCAAACTGCCTGCTTTGTATGATAAGAACTGCTGTTATTGATTTGTTAACATTGGCTTAAAAGTTATCTTTTAGACGACTGCCATGTACAGATAAAAGTTTTCATTATTCTTGTGCAACATCGGGTGACATAAATTACAACTGTAAAAGCCACAAGACAATTTGCCACTATTCTATTTTGATAAATGAAATCAGTCACAGTTGTCACCGTTATGGAATGATGTATTTATAGTGTTTAAACAATAGACAAAGTCTTCAAAGGGAAAATCTCGTTATCTTAATGGAAGATAGAGATGAAATTATATAATGACAATCAAATGGACAATGGTTAAATATATAGAGTGGCACAGCATTGTTTTAACAACCTACTATTAGAGTCGTTTACCTTACATTACAAGAAACAGTATCTACCATAGCTTTGTTCTTCTATGCTTAACAGTTCATCATCAACATCTGAGGCCTATAATAGTAAGGTAAAAGTAATTTTAGTGTTGCTAGTAAAGGAATCACCCACATGACATGTCAAAATTTTATATTGACACACCCATGTCAGACTGACACCAGGAGGTTCTATGTCCTTTCACAACATTTCAATTTGAAACGCAGGACTTTTTGTTTGGTCAACATTAACATTTTCACAATGAAGAAATGTTTTAATCTAGTCAACAAATATGTAAACCATCATCTGGCCACATCTGCAGAAACATCTGTTGCTCTGCTCTCCTGATTATCTTGACAGATCTTTGGTTCTATAATGGAACTGTCTTTGCTCATATTTGAGCAATCCACATCTGTACACCCCTCAATGCCTGCTGCAGGACCAATTTCAGTAATAGGCTGGGGGTTGCCCTCCCTCTGCTTGTCCTCTTGTTCTGCATCCTCTGGCATGGGGACTTCATCAGCATTAAGCTCCAGCTGAATCATCAACTCTTCCAGTTTGCAAGCCTTGCGTAGCTCGTTCTGCTGGATGATTGCACATAGGTGCTCTGTGAGCTGCTCTTTCAACTCTGTCTTCCTGTGCAAGTCCAGCTTAGCAGCAACATACTCACCCTCTGCCTTTTCAAGGCGCTTCCTGTCAACAATAAGTGATGGACAGAGATAGAAGGGTTACAAGCACAGAAAATTTAATTGTATTCTTGATGTGTACACACAGGAACAGCAACATTTTCTTCTGTCCACTAACATAGGAAGTACACATTCAATCTGAATGACTCCCACGAGTGTAAATATATTTAATATAGTTATTTTATAATTACAACAAGTAATTTGTTTATAATGGTGCAGGTAATACTAAATTAGTTGGTCAACAATTTTGACAGCATTATATTTTATACATATACAATGTTTAAAAACAGATTTGTTTTTGATAATACAGAAAATTAAGTGTTCAACTGTGCAATGCACAACTGAGTTAATGCTAACAAAATAGATGTGAACGTTTTGCTAATTTAAATTTAAGAATTAAGTTTATAATTTGTTTTTTGTTTGTTTTTGTTTTAAAATGGCAGAATTAACATTGATAGGCTACAGGGGGCAGTGTTTTCACCCATGAGCAAACAAACTTTGCAGTCCATCAACTATTTATCACCCTTATCAGGGTGGAGGTTAATGCTACTAGTCAGACCCTGCAATTACTGTACACTGAATTATAATGCACCTGCTACTATACTATGAGAACCATACTACAAAGTTACAGGTTTTTGAATGGATTGTAAATGCACTAATACAAGTTACATACATTAATCATTACCAAGCTAGGGAATAATCCATGCTGGCTTGTTCTATCAGTTTTCTTAGAACCCCAATGTCACTGGTCACAGAATTGTCTAGTGCTTGAAGTTTTCTCTGGATCTTTTTCAGTTTCACAGCTTCAGCCTGTGTCTGTTTGGACCTGGGAAACAAGAGGTTATTTCAAGACATGGCACTGGATATTCATACAAACAAACTCATTGTCAGGGTCTGGCAAAATCTCTCATTCTCCAGACCGACTGCAGGGATGCAAACTCATGAGAGGTGAAAAAGTTATAGCAGGTGTTATAGATATATATCTTTTTGTTGCATTTAAAGCTTTTTAAGTGTTTAAGTAACCCTTTCAAATGATTTTAGAAAATTTAACCAACAATTTAGGCAAAATAGCTTAAAAAAAGTTGACTTCAGATGACAGCTGAGTGGTTTGCATCTCTGCTATTAATTTTGATATAATTTTAAAGCACAGTTCTTCCTACTTTTCAGCAATTGTCTTAGTAAGGAGAGCTTTTTTCCTTTTATTCTTCTCTTCCATTATCCGTTGTTCCCACTGCAACTGCTGCAGATGGTTCTTCTCCCGACTGTTATAAGAAAGGTTGGAGTCTTATATTTAACAAATCTTACAACACAAAATAAGAAAACATCTGTACCAATTCATAGAATTTTTGTTGAAACATAACCTGTGACAGATTGAGCTTGAGCAAATTTATCAAATCTGTAATCAAATGTTCTAAGCATTATTCTCATTATTCACAATCTTGGCATCAACACATGGATATCTGCCCCAATTTTTGCTAATTAAATAGACTTACTAACAATTCCACTTCCTGTTTGTCCAACTCTTTGAGGATCACTGTTGACATTGCCTCTGCAGATGGTTCTGGATCATGCTTGACAAATTCTGATTCATGCTTAAACAGTTCTGACTCCAACAGCTTAGGTTCCTCTTGTGATTTGAGAGCAGCAGGGTGACTGACAGCAGGTGGGTCTGGGGGTTTGCCAAGTTGTTGCTCTGGTGGCAGAGTACCGCTGTCCACCTTCTGCTTGGCTACCAGATGTAGAGCCCCCTCCCGCTGTAGCTGCAGCCTGCTCCGGTTAGTTGGAGCGGGTCTCCGGCCACGAACCAACGTGACAGGGACAGTCTGGATCACTGAAAAAAAAGAAAAGAAAATAGAAGACTTAAATCAGGACAAAATTTTGATCACCCAATAAATTAGTTATTAATAGTTTCATAATAGTTCAACTACAGAAGAAAAATAACGTAAAATGTAGACTATGTAGGCAACTTGCAAGGTTTTGAGACAATTTATTTCGTATTAAATTCTCATTATTATTTTGCAAAATGAAAATCAGAATTATGTGTCTATTTAGTAACAGATATACTTCGATAAGACGAAATAAGAACTGAGTTAAGTTTAAGTGTATTCTAATCACTACTGTACTTACTGCTCTCGCCGTTCTGCTGCATTCTAAGCAGCTCTTCTTCTGAAAATCCAGACCATGCAGCCATTTTCTGTACTCTATCAAGTGTCTTCCAAACTAACTCCAACTCTGTTTTTACAAATGCCAATATAAATGGCAAAAAATGCTATTTTACAAGATAAACATACTGTACTTCGGTGAACTTTTTAATCTGCCCGCCATGTTTATATTTTGACTGCCACGTTCAAGACCCTAGAAGGTCCCTATGCGGGTGCCCTCTGATTTTGCCTGTTTGTATGGAAACGTTAAAAAAATAACCACGTATGTTATTCATATTTAAAACTTTACTCTATTTTAAAGATACGTTTGACACTGAACTTTTGGGGCTTTGATTTGAAGGATAAAATTTAAGAACTTGACAGGCAAACATTTTGTGTAATAGCATAAAATCCAGTTTCTTGTTTGAGCCATAAAAATGCAAATCAAGCTTGGTAGTCTTTGAAAGTAAATTGTGAAATAAATGGATCTTTTTGTACTAATATCTTCTGATAAGCACTTTGTAAGCACTATACTATGTAAACACTGTTATGGCTAAATACATTATTTGCTATTTACTAAGTAATTAAATTGAGTAATTATTTACTATATGTGTAGTAGACTAAAGGATTTATCCTTATAAACAAAGGCCACCCTTATAAAAAATCTTAAGTTCTGGCAAACTTGCTGCAAATTTGCCAGTCATTAATATTTTCATATTTATATCATAAAATTAATATTTTCAATATTTATTGAGCTTCCTATTTGCCACACATTTTTTGCAGTTTTTCACTGGTAGTGGTGAACCTGCAGTAAACCTTTGGCAACAATGGACAATTTGTCACTACTGGCAAACACTTTTGTAGCAAACCTGTGGAAATAAAGAAGAGTTTGCTTCAAAGCTCATTTGCATGTGAAAATAATGCAAATTTGCCACAAGGGTTTGCCAGAAGATTTGACTTCAAAGGTCATTTGCCTCTAGGGTTTGAAATTAGCACCCGCCATCACGCCAAATGTGGATATTTCATGTGCAGTGGTTGTGTGGCAGGGCAACATGTAACACATCAGAGTGACATATTACAATAAATGCTGTTAGACACAAAGATGTCTTGATGTTTGAATAAACCCTCTTTATTGTATTTTGATGAACAGACACAAGAAAAGCCATTCATGTGCTTGTCTGTTTCACTGTGTGTTCAGAGGCTCAGTGGCGCAAGAATGCTTCTCATGGAACACACACATGCATAGAGTTCTCGCTCTTCTTATTTGCAAGAATAGTGTCATCTTTGAGAACTCTGCAAATGGTTTCAGAACATCTCAGGAGATGCTCTTAGTTTTTTTTTTTATTTATTTCCACGGAGCAGTTTGCTCTGTGCATTCTGAACGCAACTCTGCAGGTTCACTTTATTTTTTACATTGCTTAATTCCAGATATTTGTGGCTGTATACGTTACCATACATAGCAAATGACATGCAACGACATTAGGTGAATTGTCATGTGTGACAATGGTGCAAAAGAGAGAAGTTTCTCTTCTGTGCTTGTCTACACATAGCCTCCATTTGTATTTTGCAAAATTATAATTATGATATTAATAATAATAATATGGTATTATGCAACCATTCCATTACCAAATAACATTATATCAAAATTATAAATACTTTGTGTGTGTGTGTGTGTGTGTGTGTGTGTGTGTGTGTAAACATTAACATTAATACACATACTGTATCTTGCTTGCTGTATAGATCAATGTTTGAAAGCATTCTAACATTTATTATTGTCTCAAGGTATGGCAATCTTACAGTTAAACAAAACATTGGACATAAAGAATTTGCACTCCAGGACTTATTTTCTTATTTCATGGGCTTATTTCAAAAAGGCAATTGCTATATTTAAGGAACATACTCACCCCCTTCACTCTAGTTTTGAGATGCTCCCATCTGGCCATAGACTAAAAATTCTTATGGCCAGAAAAAAATCCTCTGTTCCAATTGCAGTGATTATTTAAATAGGACTATCTTTTAAATGAAGTCATTATTACGATTTAAGTATGATGGTTGGTGTCATGTTATTATTCTAAACTTCTGTTGTTTTGTTAGTGTATAAAAAAATATATATTTTGTGATGCTTGGAAGTATTTATTTTTTATTCTGTTGTTAACTTAATCTATACACCTGTCTTCTATGTGCCCCTATGCTTGTATGAAATGTGTGGGAATTGTGTGTTAATTTTGTCATCCTTTTATGCTAGTGTCATACACAAATTTCGGTTCTATGAGAAATTGAATTGATAATAAAGTTTAATCTAAACTAAACTAAAATTGGGCATTCACCAGCCACTATGCCTGGTAGGAAAAAGTGTATTTCATACCCTGTTTGCCTGTGAACAGAATGCAGATTTGCCACAGGGGTATGAACCAGTTAGGACATATTGTTTCTTATAAATATGACTTGAATATGTTTGCTTTATAACAGTCCTTCTGGAAAGCTACATCAGACTGTTGGAGTCAATGGCTAATTTTGTTTATCCTCCTCTTCATACTCCACTTACCCTCTTCACATTTGCTAAGCCACCCTGCACTCTTAATAGCCAGAGAGGATAGAGTTTAATGAAAGAGCATGCTTGGTGATATAAAAACGCATGAAATCCACAGAGAATAGTAAATGTCAAACAGTTGTATCACGTTATACTTTCCCTTTATCGCCAGACAAGCACTCTATGTGGGCTTATGGGAGACCCAGTAATTTTTCTGGTTCAACTGCTTATCTGTGTGATCTACCATGTTTTGCCAAATTAGGCTTGTATGAATTAAGTCCTGTGTATGTGTTCACTTCTTAAGCTGCAACACTCATTTCCTGTGTTACCAATACCATCTGTGGGACATTTTGACCTCCATTTGTGGTGGGTGGTTTGGTAGCACCAAGTAAGTGTTGTGAGCTGCCTGTTTTGAAAGTAGAAATACCAAGATGTACTAAGTGGTCCAATGCTGTCAAGTCCAAACATAAGCTCACTAAATCAGTGGTCCAAAACAATGAAGCATTGTTGAATATTTAAGAAATTATTTACACATGTAAATATTGAATCTTAGAACAGTTAGTTCTGATTGGCTAATCTGATTAGTGTGATTCTTCAAATATGACCTATTGATTCATGTAAACTGGCAGCCATCTTTGGCAGAGCCAAATTGATGTGTTGGCCCATTGCCCTCAAGGAAGTGTTGCCATGACACAACACTTCACCCAGACAGGAAACCTAAAATAAAGGCAAAACCTTAGAGCAGACAGCTACCTTAATGAACTCTCTTTCTTTCTGCATTTCCTGCTTTCTTTGCTGTTAAAAAACAAAACAAACAATATCTTATTCAGCTTTTTAGGGAAGCCAACTAATGCTGCTACTAAGTGCAACGCACAAACACAAGTAATCATAATGGATCTGGATGCATGTGCACGAACGGAGAGGCCAATTATGTCTCTGGCCCCCAACCATCCCTCAACTGTATTTAATAAACTTTAGTTTAAAAAAAAAAAAAAAAAAAGGACTGTGAACTGTCCTACATAGGATGGATAAGGTAACCAAACAATCACTTCTGATTCACTGCAGCTTTTTAAAGACAATTTCACATCTTTCACCCATCTGGAAATATTTATGCACTTTAAAGGAGAAACACCTCAGGAGAGGATTAATGTGGACTGGCGGGGAGACAAACTGATAAATGGAGGCTATATGGCAGGGCACGAGTAAATAGTCTGTCATAGTGATCACTATGTTCACTTAAGATTGAAGAATCTTTGTCCTAGATCTGACCACATGCTCAATAACAAGGAAGACCTGTATGGGCACAAAAGAAACAAAAGAAACACGACTGAGGAGCTAAAGGACCACAATCACCTGAAGAACAAAAAGCCTACAGTTGCGGTTCAAAAGTTAAAACTTGAAAGACATGGTGGCATTGTTAGATTGGGTCCCATATACACCCTATAGGTGGAATAAATCTTGCACTTTTGTTTTGAGTAAATGTTCAAATCTGTTTATGTGAAGCTGTGGAGTGAAATCACTACATATGAATTCTAGCCAACAGGATAGTGTACCAGTCTGAGAGGGTAATGAGAAATTCTGAATAAATACTGTTTAATTAGATACTATCAAGTCGTCTCCTTTAATAAAACTGCATTTATAGCAAAAAATTACTGCATTAACGTGTAATAAGCGGGGTATGAGTTATTTCGACCATGCATGTTCTAAATGGAGAAACGTATGCTGTCTCTACATCACCCAGCACCTTGGTAACAACCTCAGGTTGGCTCTCTAAATGAAGATACACAGATACTGTTTCTTTTAAACATAATACAGGTGTATATGAAATATATGGAATGATTTAGTCACAGAAAAAGAAAACATCAAAGACAAATGATGCATTATGTGTTATATATCATGATAGAACTTTCCCAAGAGAGCAATACATTTAGCAAAACTACAGCTGCACAGTCCAATATGAACAAATATTTTTTCTTGAGCCAGTCAAACTCCCACGTGAGATCAATCTTGATATTCTTGACTATGTAAGGGAAACAGGGAGGTTTGCTCTACTGCTAGGGCATCTTGGACAGGTTTCTAGATAGATAGCTGAGAGTAGACTGCCTCATTTGAACTGTGTTTAACTTATGGCTAATTAAATAGGAATCAGTCCAGGTTCGGCAAGTGCACCTCATACCCTCCCTGTGTCTTATAGCCATCAATAAAAAATACACTTCCCTTAATCAGTCTGGGGAATGGGTGAAAAGACAAACAGCCAATTCATGGCTGACCTTGCGGAAGATATAGGGCTGGGGTCAACATAGGCATGATTAGGGGTCATAGCTACCCCCAAGGATGTGATTGCTTCAAAACCCCACATGTTTGGACTCCTCCACGTTTCAGTCTGTTTATGCTTCAAGACTGAGTTTCAGTTTCCAGTCATGGCCATCTGCAAAGAGTTTGGTGTACTAGAGACAGATCTGTGTGATGTCATGCGCTGATTAGAAAAGACAGAAATTATCCTGCGATTATTTGCTGTCTCTTTTACTGTATGTTTATCATAAAACTTGTCCACTCTTTTATCCTTTGTAGGACTGTTCAACCAAAAATTGCAATTATATTGTCATTTAGTGTCACTCTAAACCCCTATGACATGTATGAACACAAAATGAGATGTCAGACAGAATTTTAGGGACTGACAACCTCAGTCACCATTTCCTTTCCATGTAAATTTCATTGTAAAAACAAAATTGCAATGAAAGTGAAAGGTGACTGAAACTGTCAGTCACTAGCATTCTGCCTAACATCTCCAGTTGTGTTAAAATCTGAAAAGAAAGTAATTTGAAAGTTAATTCTTTTAACCTACTTGTGACATATCTAGAACTTCTCCATTCTCTCTTGTGAGATGAATGATGTGGCACTGATTGGCACAATTAACACCTGTCCTGCTTAGTAAGTTGAAACACATTATGAGAGGTCACCAGAACAAGAATATTTTGGCACTTCTCCTAAATCGTGTCACCTGAAGCTGACTCCACCTATAGTATATATTTGTGCCAAACCCACTTGAATTAGCAGCTTTGCTCTGGGACCCGTCCACGCTCTTATGCAGGACTTCACTGCAAGTCTCCTTGTATAGCCTTCCACAGCACATCTGGCAGAACCTCAGACATATGCAAAAACTAATTTCAAGATGAAACAAGGGTGTGGAGTTTTTGAGTTTATGTATGAAACTAGAGACAATAAAGACTGTTCCACAAAAATTCTCTGTTCGCAGTGGTAAATACTTTGGAAGTCATGATTTTTATACGTATATAGAGAAAATGTGTGTGGTAGTGTCAGTATAAACTATTTAAAATACAGCTATTTAAGTCAAATTTTATTGCACTGTTTGTATATAAAAAAAGAAAGAATGAAAATATGAGACAAATATAGTTAAACTGTCACTTTTTTGGTTAAAAAACAACAAAATGTTATAAATGAGAGAGTGCAACAAAAATCAATTTTCCAAACCATGTCTTTACTTTACCCAAATACACTTTGATAACCCTATAATAATTATTTATATTTTAGAGTTGTCGGGACAGATTTTGAGGGATATTACCTACATACTGTACGTAATTTGCCCGTGTGTGTTATTGTCATATCCGTATACAGAGGAATTAATATTCGGCTACTGTGTGTGGAAGTAATATGAAGCTGAAAGTTTGTTAGCACAACGAACAAGAAAAATTTAAAATGGATCATTCAAAACGGCAAACATCCAGGGAATCACTGGTTGGAAAAAACAAAAAAACCCCGAACAGAGCATAGTCTACAAGCAAAAAGCGAAAGCAACAGAGTCCGTTTGCTTTTTAGAGGTGGTGACAACTCTGAGATCTGAAAGGATTTAAAAGCGACCCAGAGATGGCTTTTAACTTACTCAAAAGTTAAGATGTTTTATTGATATTGTTTATGTATAGTTATGTAATCACACACTCACACGTCTGAGTGTGTGTATTGAAATACAATAATTAAACTCTAATCGATGCAGAACATTTCACTTGCTAGCACACATGTGTATTATTCTTTATAACGGCAATAATTTATATAAATATATCCTTTTGTCCTAGGCTTGCCAAGGACATGTGGGTCTTGAAATGATGTTGACCACTGGTTGGTAACAATGAAAATCTATAAATTAGTTACTACTATGGTCTATTTAGCCGGAATATCCTGCAGAAATTTTTTTTAATAGCGTTTGACCATCTCAGACTAGCCATCGTTATGTCTAATGTTAACGAATGTTGCCTAACTTTTGTAACATCATTTATTTCAAAACATTAATCTTTCCAATAAATCAAAACAACAGCATAAGATATGGCACTTACCTGCTCAGAATACATGTTATTTGATATCTGTCTTTGCCTTTCTTTCCTTTTTTCTATTTATTTGACCTTTCGCTCTGATGAGATGTCCAGTATTCCTGTCTACACCGGTGCCTCGAACCACATTCATCCTCGAAGAGGAGCAGAGCCAAAGCACTTCATTACAAAAAGAAATTATTCTGCAAGACTGAAAGTTTTATATTTTACCCATAATACCCATGCTTTATATCCAACACATTCTCACACCCAGCTCGTCACATATTGACGGTTTTGACAGGACCCCTTGGCGTCACATTTTAACGCTTTGGGTATACCTTTGGCGTCATTTTTCGACGCGTTGGGTAGACCGATAGATTTCTATAGAGGATTTAAAAAAAAAAAAAAAAAAAAAAACTTTGATTAATTGAACAAAATTTTAAAAAATAAAAATATAAAAAACTTTGATTAATTGAACACAATCGTAGCATATTATATATATTTAATAACATCAACAAACCTCCGATAAAAATACGTTATCCAGCATGCTCTCTAAGAAAACGCTTAAACTGCTTACTTGCACACGCTGTGGAGCGTTGTTAAACTCACCTTTGAATGCCGTTTTGGTTAAGACTACCCAACGCATCGAAAAATGACGCCAAAGGTATACCCAGGGTGTTAAAATGTGACGCCAAGGGGTCCTGTCAAAACCGTCAATATGTGACGAGTTGGGAGTGAGAATGTGTTGTTATATCATACCCATGCTCGACAATAGTTCATTAAACCCAAGAAGCTTTGCATTTGAGTCTTTGTTTTAGGGTGTTGGAAGATAGTAATCATCTTCACTCTGTCTGTGGAAAGACGAACTGTTCCTCTCTGTAGCTCATGACCCAGATACCAGATTAATTGACCCAGATGACCCAGATTAATTTTCAGTTTCACCCAATACAGCTTGTCTTTGGAAGCCTTAAAACCCGTGTGAGCGAACACATTGCAAACAATGATCGATGCTATAGTACAGGACTCAGCATCGGGACCGGAAACCAAGATATCGTGTAGCATATTGTAGAAGACTATTCTGTTTTGGCGGCTTAGTGTCTTTGAGAGTAGCATGCACTACAGCGGAGAACACAGCAGGCGAGTCTCTAAATCCCTGGGGCATTCTGGTCCAAGTGTACTGTTGGCCTCCATATGTGAATGTGAACAGGGGCTGCGTAACAGGTGCGACTGGCACACTGAAGAAGGCAGAACACAAATCAATAACAGTAAAATGAGTGTGGTCTGCTGGAATTTAGTTAATGGTAGTGCAAAATGGAATAATTAAATCATTAATTTTCCTCAAATCTTGTGTTAAACGCCATGTACCATTAAGTTTCTTCACTGGATTTATTGGTGTGTTGTATGGTGAGTGAGTAGGTTTCAAAATACCTTGTTACAGGCACTGCTGCAGTGGTGAATGAAGTAAAACCTCCTTCCTATTTATAATAGGGCAATATCGTCTCTATGTAGAGGCCCCCACTTGCAGAGTTATTAACAAAATTGAGCCAAATTAAACTACGTGCTCTTCAATCTCTCATCAGACAGGTAAATACTTGATAATAAATCAGTCTCACCTGTCTGGAGAAATCCCACTTCTGACACCAAAACTGAAGGGAATTTTTAAAATTGGCCCCTAAGTATCAAGTCAGGTCTGCAGTCGCTGTCTCAGTCTCAGTCCAGATACTTGCGAGGGGAGAAATAAGTGTGACACACACCAGAGCATATCAGATCATCCTCCAATGTTTAATGTCCAGCTCATAATTATATATGTTCAGCAAAGCAACACGTATACTAGACTAACCAATCAAGTCATTCTTTATCTAATCTGGATGTGACATATATGTTTGTTGAAATACGTTAGGTCTTAGCACAGAGAGTATAGATAAAGGAAACACATTTTTATAGATGGGAGTTTGCTTACACACTCTTCTACAGAACAGGAAACAGATTGCAACACATCAACTGTGTCTTGTAACAGCAAAGTACACTATACTGACATGAGAAGAAGTTGTTGAGATGCCTTAAGTTATTATTTTGTAGGAACATATCAAGGTAAATTTCATATGTCTGCTTACTAGATTATGTGTCTGTAACATAGCCTGTAATTTACCTATCTATCACTGTGATTATTGGGCTGCTGTGAAATTTTAATGTAATGTTATCAATAGCAATACAATTATCTATTTTTATCGGGAAAAAGTAAAGAATGTTCTCGATCAAATGTTTGAGTAGTGTTCTATATTAAGCCTGTGTTCTACATCTAGAACAGGGGTGTTCATTACAACAATCTAGAATCTAGAGGAAATATAAAAGATTGACTTTTTATTTCCTGACGTCTGTAACTGCGCACTGTTTGATTGACAGGAGGTTAATGTTTGTGCCCTTTACATGTGCGTGTTCTCCGGGAGCGCGAATGCGGTTACGCGCCTAAATGATCAAATATACTTTATAATTCCGCCAATGCCCGTTTTGATGAGGCATTAATTTAAGCGTAGTCGTTTATGTCTAAAGTGAACTTTAAACAGTGGGACAAAAAGCATATTTGTATTAAAATGTTGGACTTGAAGTGTTCATGTGACTTGTGCTCCGTCTCGTAGGCTATGTCATATACAGATTATTAATAAAGCAACAATAAAAAGGAAACGAGAAAACCACTCTCTACTTTTGGCTGAATAACTTAAATAAGTAGCTTTAAAAGTATTAATATAATTATTATTAATGTAACATTTTTAATAATAATAGATTTTTTTTAATATAGTTCGTTTTTTAATAGGCCTAATACTGACCCCAGATGTAAAAAGTGGGTTAATTGGTATAATAAATTACCAGGAAAGTAGAGATGATAAAATAATTTCTAATTATGCTTTGCCTTTATAAATATCAACATTTGTACAGCAATACTTAAGGCAGAACATTCTCTCCTCATTTACTCACTCTCATGCCATCCCTGATTTGTATGACTTTCTTCAGAACACAAATTAAGATTTTTAGAAGAATATTTCAGCTCTGTAGGTCCATGTTTTATGCTCAACAATAATGCTCTGTCTGCATTAAGGGAAATTTAGACCTTACACATAAACTGAATTTAATGTTATTGTTTCATTTCTGTTATCATGTCTCTCTGTTATTTGTTTGGAATCAGATTCATGTAGTGTTTATTAGGGATGGGCATTCATCAATAATTTGTTATTCGAATATTTCATATAATGAAAAACAAATATTCTATAATTTAAATGAAGCTAATTAATGAGAAAGAGACATAAAATATTTTTTTTTGTAAAAAAAAAAAACAAGCTTCAAATTATATTCAAATCAAGCTTATTTCCTGTGTTTTTAAAAAAATATTTAAAAAAGCAATGCATGAAAACAAAAAATGAATAAGCATTTAAACTCACGCAAAGCAAAGAAAAAGAAACCGCTAATGAAGTAGACTGACGCTGTAAACATACAGGACGAGTATAAAGACTCTGCATATAATAGTTATCATGTTATATTGTATCTCATGTCATGTTTTTGTTGAGAAAAACAAGCTCAGTAAACTATACTCGTTTATACACACCAGTTTAAATGATTGAATGTCCCTTACCTCAGCTAGTATAGTCTTTCTCGGATGCCATGTTTGTTGTTAACAGAAGCGTGGATTGCGTTGCTACGAGGACGCTGTTTTCTGACGAGCTGCACATATACCAGAGTAAAGTGTACACCGCTTATTCGGTACATTTAAACAGGAACCCAGCTTTCTCACAGTAAGCCACATTCTCACAATAACCTGCTTTTTTGGTGTCCATCTGAACGTATTGACAGAACCGTTTGCTCAACAAATGTGATCAACTTGTGTCCAAACTCAACAGCGCCACCCAGTGCATTCTGTTATAACTGCCAGATTTAGTTTGTGTGTTCAGGATTTAACATGCATCTCATTGTACATATGTCCAGCAAAGCACAACTTTGCGAAATTCAAATAGTATTTTTACTATTCAAATAATTCTTGCATAATGAATATTCAAATATTCGACTACTCGTGCACATCCCTAGTTTTTCATAAGTGATGTATTTAAATGTATAAATGTATAAAAGCTGGCATACAGTGTTCATTATAATGGGGAATAGGTTTTGCAACTCAGTACTCAATACTCACTACTCATGAGTACTTTTAAATTAGCTACTCTTTTACTCTTACTTGAGTAGTTTTTTAGGACTTTTACTCTACTCATACTAAATATTTTGGGAAGTAACAGTACTTCTACTCTATTATGATTTTTCAGTACTCTTTCCACCCCTGAGTGTAGCTTTAACAAAAAAATATATATCATTTTGTATGGACATGTTTGTATGCATTTTGCATCACTTACTCTGCTTTATTATTTGTTTTTTATTTTGTTTGTGGTGGGACACAAAGGAAGTTTTCAGAATTTCTGAGCTGTGGCTGTAAAAAGAGAAATGCACCAAAAACGAGAAAAGCACCATGAAATGATCAACAAAAAAAGATTAATTCTCTATTTGGGCTTTATTCAGGGACTTCCGAGGCTGTAAGACTGCTTTGTGTGAGGAAACGATCTAAATTGAAGCCTTAATCATTCCCATCTACTGTTAAAGTAAAATTTTGAATTTCCCAGCTGCCGCAAGAAGCATAACGGCAGCTGGGATATCAGTGATGTCAAATGTGATTGGCTTTCAATGGCAGTGTCTTGACTAATTCAGCACGCAAAAGTTTGGCTGTACTGTATCGTTTGAATGACCTGTGTGACTGACGGACCTCACAGAGAGGAAGATTTTCAGCTATTTAAATGTTAAAGCAGATGTATGTAAATTTTTCAGTATTACATTACTGTGGCAAACAGGGCGTGGCCGAGTCCAGACGGTGCAGAGCGATGCCGAGATGGACACCTGGGGCAAATTATCTCTCACAGCTGTTGGCAATTATGGTGTTAGCGGGCAAGAGATAAAGCCACAGCCAGAGCCGCAGTGGGGAGACAAACAGAGAGAGAGAGATGCATGAAGCCGAGTTGATGTGTGCATTCTGCGTTGGGCTGAAAAGCCAACAGTGAGAGAGACACACGAATCTGTGTTTGTGTGGGTTGAGAATTTTGTGCTGAAAAGCTATTATATTTTATGTCACACTGGAAAGTGTTTTTAGTTTTTGGATTGTTTACTCTGCTCCAGCTTCCTCCTTCATAAGAAAGGCAGAAGTCTGCCACAATTACTTTCTTCTATCCTGGTTTAATGTGTTTTTTTTGCAGTGATGTCTAGTTTGTGAACGAATCGTTCTTTTGAACTGGTTCTTTTTAGTGAACTAGTTAAACCAGTTCACCAAATTGGACAGAATCGTTTGAAACAGTTCAAGACTCGTCAACATTCCGACTCGAAATGAGCCGATAACCGGGAGTAATATGATCCTAGAACTGGTGATATCTTCTTTTCCTAACTCTTCTTTGCAATGAACTGCTCAAACTAGTTCACAAATCTGACTGAATACTCGAGTCGCAACAGTCCTCGAGTCAAGAGTACATATGTGTTATTATGGGGCAAAATGTCTAGCAAGTGTAGCAAATAAAACATAATGGAAATATGTTTATGACTTGATTGTATTACCATTTTATCAACATACGATGATCCAGTCTACAGTTCTCGAGTCAACAGTACAAACGAGTCGTTCGTAGCAGTTCTCGAGTCAACTGTACATCTCACAGCAGTTCGTGAGTCACCAGAACACTGAACTGAGAATCGCCACTTTTGGACATAGTACTGAGAACTGCTGAACAGTGAGCAGCTGATGAGCATGCGTGAACTGATGACTTGAATGAGGGGCGAAACATTTCAATCGAGAGATGTAAATTAATTTTACTATTGAGTTTTGTGCATGCAGATTATATCTGAAGTTGTTGTGATCTGAATAATGGTTTCTGTAAAAAAGAGGGAGTTGATAAAGACTAACTAATTACTTTATATGCTTTAGTGTAGAACATCCGCACTTTTATATCAGTGTCAGTATTGGTTGATTTAGGTGCAAAACGTTTATTTAGGATGTATGGTAAAATCACTGAACAAAACACTGATGACAATAAACACCCTTATTATTATAACTTAATTAAATAAAATGTAATAATCAGCAATATGCACTTACATAAGGCTTTCTTGAATGTATTTGAGTGTGTATTCTTCGATGCCGGCGCATTAGCATTATGTACAGTGACGTCATTACGCCATGATGTAAATTAACTGGTGAATGTTTTTTTTAAATCAGTTTGTTGAAACAAACCATCCGTTTTCACGGAAAAGGATCAGACTTCCCATCACTATTGTTTAGAGTGACTCTTTTAGACCCCGACCACCAACATTACTCAACCAATGTTGTGAATTGGGGGCTGGATTATCTCTTTGTTTGAACAACAGCAGGCATGGTGCGTATTCAGAAAGCCGTTTTGAAAATTAGTTTTATTTTTGCAATTCCATTCCGTGGCGTTAGTTACGTCTTTTATATCGTTGAGAATTGGTTAGGTTTAGGCATAGGGGAGAGGTTAGGGGTTTAAGAATATCTACACATATATAATAGTGAAATGCAACTTGTAACTAAATTGATTGTTGTTGAGCAAACAGTGACTCAAAAAGCCCCATAAGCTGGATAAAATGCAATTTTATTTTTGGACTGTCTGATTCAACTGGAGGTTTGGCAGAAATTTCTTGTGTTTTTCTCAGGATGAGTTGACTGGTGTTTTGCAGCTGTTATTGATAGTAAGTTAACAAAGCAGTACCAAAAGACATCCCACAGCAGCTAGTGCAGATGTCACCAAATGTTTAAGCTCTGTTAGCTTGTGGAACCACATATTACAGGCACGCAAAGAGCAAATTTTTGCCCTGGTCTTGATTTGTTTCTTATTCTATCTCCCTGTCTCACCCTCTCCCACCCATCTATCCCAGTGGTCTTTAAAAAGCTCATTAATGAACATCTGGTCATAATTCTGGAAGTGTACCCATCAGCAAGATGGAATCGGCCCACCCTGAGCCCTCATCAGCAGACGCTCTGCACCTCCACCTCATTCACCCTACCTCAAGATGCACTCAACACAAGCCACAAGGTTTAGAATAGTTTATATTGGAATTTTTAATGCATTTACAACAGGAGAACCTGGCACAGTTGCTGCCACCTTCTGCCATAAAAGCATGCTACCGTTGTGCACACCCAGCCCAATAGCAGCTCCCTAATGCAAAGAACAGTTACTGTAATGCATTTGCTAAATTACACACACACACACAAACATACACATGTTCACCCTGGGAGATTTACTACCTCTATCTACTTTATGAATGTAATTAAACATTTACAGTTATTTTGCGTTGGAGGAAAGTGATGCCTGTGTGTTTTGTGGAAGGTTTACAGCAGTGAGAGATGTTGTTGAGCTTTAACAAGAGGCCACAGGCTTTCTTTGATGTGCCAGAAACGTGGCCAGTGTGTCCATCACAAGACAAGAGTGTTGATTACGGGTTTGTTGTACCATCCAAAATTATTTAATTATCCTCACATAGTCAAGTCAGTATCAAATGGTACAGAACAAAAATATACCATACTAAAACACATGTTTGGTTTAACCTTCAACATGGCAATTGAGTTAAACAACAGCTGTGTATGCAGTTTCAAGACGTACTGTACATGTACGAATGTCAACAGTTGTTCCTCAGTTGATGATTCTTTGTTTTAGTTTGTTAATGACTAATATGCTTGTCTATGAGTGCAAAGCTTAAACAGTCCAGACTAAAGCAGACCAGGGTTAATTCTTTCAGAAAGAGATAGCCATGCTTTCTAGTTGTGGCCTAGAATGTAATTCTCAGTGATTAATATGTGTAAATATAGGTCCCAGCTCATGCAGTGTCCACAAGAAATGGCATTCACAACTCATTTTACTTCTGCAATATGATGTATTTATGAGTGAAATGGGATATTCTGTTAAATAAGAAAACATTTAGGACAGGACTTGACACGACTCTTCAGTAGCTTGATTGCAAACTTGAATTTAAATCAAAACCTGGAAGAGTGGAGAGCTGAAAAGGGGCGGGGCTGAATTAGTTCTAATACATTTCAGAATGGAGCAGAAGTGTATAGCTCCAGAGAGATCTCCAAAAAGAGGCATGAGCTCCAGATTGCCAACAAAGATTTCGGAAGCCCCTTACCTAACCCTTTCCTTAACCCTAACCCAGTGGAGGTGTTGCCCCCTTTTGGAGTTGGTGCAACCCCCTTTTTTGAGAAACCCCTCCCCCTTCTGGAGAAACCATACTTTTGGATATTCCGCACCAATTTGGAGATGTGCATCCTGCAGCTATACCTACTTGGAAAAAAGACAGGTGAGAGGGGTTTGAAAAATTAAAAGGGCTTGGTGATGTTTGCCATAAAGCAAAGTTTTTTCAGAGGTGGAGCATGTTATTACATTTTGATAAAAGATGGCAAAGACTGTTTTCTTTATAACATGAATAAATTATGCACAACAAGTCCAGAAAAGTGTATTTAGAAAGTAACCAGTTTACATTTTTATTTCACATTGAAAAAAAAAGGATCTCCAAAAAAATGCATTTGTCAAAACTGTTGCAAAATGGGGCATATTTGGTCTTAATCGTTTATAAGAGATTGTGGGTTTTTTTTTTCTGAAATGAGCATTCATTGCTTTACACGAGTGAATGTCTTTTGATCACATTCCTTAGTGTACAGAAAATACCATTTCGATGGTGAATATAATCTAAACAATTTTACAAAATTGTGGCCCCTGTAGGTATAATGTTCATGTATACAGGAACTAGCAGTTGGGCCCCTTTAAACTGTGGGTGGTAAGTCATCTAATTATTTAGCCCTGGCAGCCATGACAGACATGTTGTCATCTGTGCATGGTACACGGTGTGGAGGACTCACGTCAGTCATCCTCCAAACTCTGACAGTTTTCATTACTTACATCTGCCTCACGTTGTCAAGAGACCTTGTGAAAGTAAACTAGTTTTTCCCTGGTTAGATATTGGAGAGCTAAAACTGCATGCTGCCAGTAAGGGACACTAAAAATGTGGTTTTGCTTTAACTCAGCTGAATTTGAGAAGAAGGAAAACTAAAAGCATCTGTCTTTATTTTAGTGTAAGTTATATGTATACAAAACACGCCTAACTTCGCCAATGTTCCTCTGTCGTCCTTAACTGGTTTAATTTGTTGCATATTTATGACATGGTTTTGGAGCATGATTACAGCTGTATGTTTCATGTATGATTTCTACAACAGGACTAAGAGTACCAGAGTTCAGAGTCGCTGCTGGTAAATATTTCTTGTGATGACACCATCATTTTTGCTATGGGTGTCTGTTTTATGGTGCATGTTAGTTTTCCCTCATTCATCCCTAACAAAAACATAAAGCCATGGAGAAAACATATTCACTTTTTCTTTATTAAAACATTTAATAAACTTTATTAGCATATATACTGTATTTATATTATCAGCATAACAATTTTAGCCAAAGATAACATGAAAATTAACAAGAATTTCAGAATTTCATAGTATTTTTGGAATTTTCTCCTTTTGCTATAATGACATTAAGGCCTATGCACACAAGCTGGCAATAAGTACACAAGTTTGTGCAAAACCTGATGATCCACATGATCTACCATGATGTGAGCATATTTCAAAGAGCATCTTGTGTGTTTGAATAGAAGCAAGGAAATCTGACCTTATGTACAAAGAACATAACATGGTCAATGTCACAAATTTGCTTACATGATTTGAGTATTGACCCAAAAACAGTGTAGTACTTCTTTATCTTAAACATTGCTTCTATGTTTTAAATGGTTAAAAATCCCCAAGCTTTCTGTTTATTTTCAGGTTTAAATAAATAAATAAAAATACCAGATTTATAATATGGTCTAAGACTTTCTGACCTCAGTGCATGCTTTGCTATGGTGCTATTTTGCAACATTGCATGTCAGCACAAGATACTAGTTCAGAATATGGCAAATTAATCCAAACCCAGTTTGACACTAAATAGTTCTGTTTATTGGGCTAAATCCTTTTGAAATAATTTCACAACTGATATATGTCCTGAGGGTCCTGTCAGTGACGGTTCATTTGAAAAAACTTAATTTGAACTCTTATGGGAATCAAACCTGTTAGTGCCTCTCACATGGAGTTAATGAGGTTAAGTCACTATTTGCCTTGTTCGTTCAGTATAAATGAAAAATGACTGAGATTGAGAGAAACAGATGGGATCAGATCTCAGTGGCTCACTGATGAACTGTCACTCAGGGAAAAACACCCCATTTTGCGTTTCCTGCACTCAATTTTTCTTCCCTGATGGAGGCCTGTCAAACACAGTCTCACAATCACACACTCACACACCATATCCTGAGTGCACTAGTTAGCCAAAGTCTGCTTTCTTAAAACTGAAGCGTGTCATTTTTAATTGTTAAAACACTTTTATCATATCCTAGATTAATAGCAGAGAAAACTATCGTTAAAGCAATAGTTCACCCAAAAATAAAACATTTATCATAATTTACTCAACCTCATAGCATCCCAGATGTGTACGATTTTCTTTCTTCTGCAGAACACAAATGAAGTTCTCAGCTCTGTAGGAACATACAATGCTAGTAAATGGTGACCAAAACTTTTAAGATCCAAAAAGTACATAAAGACAGTACAAAATGAATCCATAAGACTCAAGTGGTTTAATCCATAACCAAAATGCAACTCCTTTCCCTGGGAATTGAACCCATGACCTTGGCATGGCTAGTGCCAAGTTCTACCAGTTGAGCTACAGAAACCCATGCAGTGTGTACAGAACTGAACTGAACAACTATTTGTTGACAAATGGCATGTGTGAGATGTGTCCATCTTCTTCTGGTTCAAATCACACCTACAGCAGTATATATCCCAGTCTCTCTCCTCTTTAGGTTCTATCTTCAGCCCTGCAGTCTCACAGCTGAGCTGTTTAGCAACAGTGAAACTTGGCTATTCTGTTGATGGCAGCTAACTAAACATTTTCAGAAGATAATTCAACTGTGGTGGATAATTTAGGGGATACACTCCTGCATTTAAATGCGATTGTCACTCTCCAAAATGTTTAGTGTTTACGTGGCCACTGTGGCTTTTTGGTGCTATCAAAACAATGCTTTGTTTGAATAAGCAATCCAACCAGCCTGACACAGCAACATTGGACCACCAATAGGATAAGTTTTTGGCAGGGACATCTGTTTCTCGGACCTATGGAAGACAGGGGAAGTGTTCAGGCAAGGGGAACCTGTTTGATAACAGTTGTAATTTTGCAGTTTTGTATGGTGGCACTGGTGGTACAGAAATTACACTCTTCACCTTTAAGATTTGTAGATTTGGAGGTTTGCTTGCATGAGAGCAAGGACAGAGCGTGTGATTGTAGTCAAGTCATATATGTGTTTTCAGTTACAACTGTGAAAGAAATACTGCAGAGAACAAAAGCTTGCAAATGTCAATAGTGCAATGTTCATGAGGAGAGATTTTCTCATTGTTCCCATATGTGATTTAGGCAAAGCAAACTCGAGAGTAACACAAGAGCTTTGTGGAGCAATGACTTAAAATGTTTGTCCCCTGAGATGTCAAATTGCATAAGATGTCCTCCGTTGCTTCTCATCACAACAGGAAGGAGATACTCTGCTTTATGTTCATGGGAAAATATTGAGAGAAATCAAGAACCCATTGGGCTGCATCACTAGCTACCCACGGATTTCTCACTGCATCTCTGTGGCAGCTGTATTTGATTATCTGATTGGCTCATTACAGTAATTGCACAGAGAATTGATGGAGTCAGCAAGTAGCTTTATATATAGATATTGAAATAGATAACCGGAATACATGTAAAGGGATTACTTATTTTAAATACAAAATATTAATAACTGTAATCCACTACAGTTACAATTTAAATAATTGGTAATTAGAATACTGTTACATTAAAAAAATATTTTGATTACTGAAGAGATTACTTTGCATTTTATTGTCATTTGTTTCATTTAATATTTATTTCTTTCAGATGGAAAACATTTATACATTTAAATGATGCGATCCAAAGTGCATTTGAACAGCGGTGTAACACTTTCTTATGATGTGTTACATTCATACGAGCAGACAGAGAAGTAAGTTTGAAGTAAGTTTGGAGCAGAAGAAATAGATATAATCCTTGTGTAAATTGTCAGCTTTACACTAAGCTGAAATGCTATTTCTAGTCATTTTACATGCATATGTTACCAGTCACGATTATATTTTTCTTATCAAGAAAATTCACGTTTTCACAAAATTCAATTTCTTTTTTTCTAGTAAGATCGTTGATATTAGGGCAAAATGTTTATTCTTGATTGTAATTTTTGTATTGTTTTCCTGTAAGAATATCTAAAAATCCTTTTTGATTGATCTTGTTTTAGAAACAACACTGCATAAGCTATTTCAGTTTTTCAGAGAATATATTTTTTAAACGTGTATTTTGTCTAACTATACTGGCAGAGTTTTTATAGTCAAAACAAGTTAAAAAATCTACCAGTGCTGAAAAAGTAATCCAAAGTATTTATAATATGTTTCTGACCTTGAGTAATCTAACGGAATGCGTTACAAATTACATTTTACAGCATGTAATCTGTAGTGGAATACATTTCAAAAGTAACCCTCCCAACCCTGTATATATATATATATATATATATATATATATATATATATATATATATATATATTTGGACTTTTAATTTTAACACTTAACACTCAAGTTTATTATGGGAAGTTTTAAAAAAATCAGTATGGGGTGCAATCGCTATATATTGACATTCTGACAAATGTAACATTTCAGCAGTCATAAAAAAATCAAATCAAAGTAAAGAGACAATAAAGAGCTACTATAATCTATTGTTTTAAGATACTATAATCTATTGTTTTAAGCTACTATAATCTATTCTATAGAACTGTTTAAAAAAATCTTTAAAATCATCCTAGGGGGACAGAATAATTCCCCTTATTAAACAATCACCCACATATATGTAAATACTTGTTGCCTTAAATCAATCAGCAAATAGCTTAGTTTAAAACAGCATGACACTGAGTACTGCTGAGAGCTGTCTGCTTCTGTCAGCCTTGCTTTGCTGTGATAACTTATTGAGGTCTTTGTCGCAATTTACCCTCAAAAGCACTAAATGATGAGTAATAAAAATATTTTCTCCTACCATGAGTCCAACACTTTTTACAGTTGGCGTCAGTGCATAGAGAAGGTCTAAGTGCAGGCACTTTGAAGTGTTTGTGGTATCGTCACATCTGCCAACAAGATGTGTTTGCATGGGATCTGGGGCTGGGATTAAGCTGGGGGGATTCAGGGGTTGTCAGTATTCTATGACGTCATGTGACAATGAACAACATCTTTTCCCTGATGAGAACAATCAAGAGGGAGACGTAGTAAATAAAATGACAATTTATGTTGCTGAAACAATCTACAGCGTTCTGGACAAAATATTTGTTTTGCTTTGGAACTATTGAACTGCAGTAGTCAGTATGATCATTGAACAAATAGAACAGATAATATATGATCATTGAACAAATAGAACAGATAATAAGAATTACACTGGTGGGAAGGGACTACATTATCCTGACATCATTTGGATTAGCTTAATACACCCTGGGTAATAAAAATTAAATTGTACCCATCAAATTGCCTGAAATTGTGGGCACTGGAAATACAAGTGCTTTGGATAGATGTCTGTGCAATTTCTCATGCCAATACATGTCCTAATCCTTTTACACATTCCAAATTTGGTGTAAGAATAACAAAGAAACTAATTTTAAGACTCCAGGTTCCATTTACCTCTTTAAAAATAGTAACCGCTGGAGACCAGAAGTAACCATGTCTGAGGTTTGCTAGCGCCTGTCAGAGCCATCTCCACATTTCTGGTAACCTCGATACCCACAATTATGACTGCAGCTGAGACTCTAACACAGTTAAATGATGGCAAAGCCACAAAGACTGTAGTTTAATCAGGAGTTTATAGAGCCAGTTTCTGCGGTGCCCATATCTGACACACTGCAAAGCATTTTCGCAGTTCATTAGAATGACTTTACCAAAAGTGGTTGGCCTTGGGTGTTATTTTCCTCTATAGCTTCAGTCTCACTACCACATGCCAATCCTGACAGCAGTACTGCCATTTGCTACAATTATTAAAGTCATATTTCTCTGCATGGTTCATAAATCCTACTTAAAATTGGTGAGAGAGCTGCCTGCTCTCTCATTAGCAGGAGCTTTGCTGTGGCTGGAAGTCAGCTGTTTGCTGTGGAAAGTTCAGCATTCTTTGGTTCAAACCAACATGAATACGTTTAATGAAAATTAACATGTTTTGAGTTATACAGTGTACACTATACAAAGTGGTAAGCTGCAATTTTTACCATAAAGGGATATTTCACCCCAAAATGAAAATTCTCTCATCACTTACTCACCCTCAAGCCATCCCAGATATGTATGACTTTCTGTCTCTTGCTGAACTCAAATGAAGATGTTTAGAGGAATATTTCAGCTCTGTAGGTCCATACAATGCAAGTGAATGGTGGCTAGAACTTTGATGGTCCAGAAAACATAAAAAGGCAGCATAAAAGTAATCCATAAAACTCCAGTGAGTTAATCCATATTTTCAGAAATGATATGATAGGTGTGGGTGAGAAACTGATCAGTTGTTATGTCCATTTATGAAGAAGAACTCAGTCCTCTTGTGAACATTCATAAAAGGGCTGGTAAAAGTGCAGATTTATAGTAAAAAAAACTTTAATATTGTCTGTTTCTCATCCACACATATACCACTTCTGAAGATATGGAACTACTGGAGTCATATGGATTACTTTTATGCTGCCTTAACATGTTTCCTGGAAACTTATTGTAAAGTGTTACCAAAACTTTCAAAGTTTTTAATTATGTAGTTAGTTATTTAGCATAATTATTTATGCTAAATTCTTTATATAGTGCAACACATCTTATGATAGGAAAGGAAGTTCATCTCATCTGGTGACAGAACAGAAAGTGCATTATACCTCATGACAGGGCAGGAAGTGTACCTCATCTAGTGACAGGACAGAAAATGCAAATAATTTAGTGTCAGAAAGTACATCACTTCTATTGACAAGTCAGCAAATGCATCACATCTGTTGACAGGGCAAGGAATGCACCTCAATGTGGTATACCAATTCTAGTAAGCTGTTAGAATGAGTCTGAATTTTTAATCAAACTTTGCTTGTGTCTGTTTCTCATAGGCCACTAACACAGCAAACATAGGCCTTCTTGAGACAAACTGTGATTTAGACTAAATCTGCTAATTTTATTTTCCATAGTTAACTGTTGAATAACGTATAAAATGCAAGTAAGGGCAGCCGGTGGAGTTTCTGGTGCCCCCCCCTGGTGTAAGATGGTGTCCCGCTAAAGAGTTGGTACCCTACGCAGACTGCATAATATGCATATAGGGAGCTCTTTTTAAAATTAAACATTTTGCAATAGAAATGATGCATAGATCTCTAGCCATATTTCCAGCTCTGTCATTTTTTCCTCCAAGAGATTTTAAGACTGTTCTACTCCCAAAGAAAAATTAATAATAGACTATTGGCATAAACCCACAAGTTATTATACAAACCAAGCCTGAACCCCCAGTGGGGAAAAATGAGCTCAGCTCTCAAAGATCAAAACGCAGGAAATTCCTGCCGCTTGGTCCATTCTTTTTTAGTCCTGTTAGATTGAACGACTCTCTCTGGCTCTCTGTATATTTTGCCCTCTTGTTTATTCTTCTCACGAGCCAAGTAGCAGTACAATGCATTTTACCACAAAACAGAACTTGAAAACCAATACTGAATCATGGACCTAAACTGCTTTGGTGGAAAAATGATTCGTGCAGACTCAGAGAGCATGTGAGAGTTATTTTGGCTCATTATGGTGTGATCTGAAAGGTTAGGCTATTGAAACCAGCATGAGGGGTGATTCTTCCAAAGCTTTAGAGAAAAAAAAAATGGTGGTTGTAGCCTACATGTTTTTCCACAAACACCAAAACCAACAGAGGGATTGTGTTGTGTTACACACTCCTTTAAATCTTATTGGGTGGGTTACCTTTAAAACCTTGTACAATGTCATTAAATTAGGTGCTAGCTGTACCTAATTAGGTTGCATTAGTTAATTGGCTTGCACATCTAATTTCCTTTCCTTCTTTGAAAATTAATTGAGCTGGAAGAGCCCTGCAACAAAGTGAAATAGCTATTTTTTCCTCTTGTGTGGGCTGTGATACACCATGCTAATGTATACCAAAAAAATAAAATAAAATGCATAAATAAAGCATGAATTCTATCTGTACCAACAGCTACACACACCAACATGCTTTTGGCCTAGTTGTGGCAGATCTAGCACATGTGTGACTAGTCAGGCTGGTAGCTGAGGCTGCATTAATGAGGAAAACAGGCACTGAATCTAAAGGCTAAGACATACACAACTGTGTTTAGGGTGTTTGTGCCAGTGTGGTCACATTTTATCCCCCACACTGTAAAAGACCAATCCACTCACAAGGACAAATGTCTAACCTCAGCAACTATTGAACCACATCAGGCCAGGCTATACAGGGTCACATGACCATTGATGGGGCAGCCGTGGTTTGTGGCTTGCATTTTAAGGTGACTGTGAGTGACCATAACTGTATTGTCAGAAGTGCCAGTCTCACCACATGGAGGGTGAAACAGACCAAATTTTGAACATTTATGTCACTACCACTCTGATAGAAATGAGCGGAGGATTGGGGGGGGGGGGGGGGGGGTGATGATGTTGGGTAAAGAGGTAAGGGACCACCCAAAAGGCCAAAATAATGTTATCTGGAGGGTCCCCCATTGTTTAATCTTTTTTCAAATGTTTGCAGTGATAAATCGTATCATACTGTTTGGCTGTTAGCTACATATTATTACTAACATCTTAGCAACAGTGACCAATTTCAATTTGACCAATTATAGAATATTACTGAACCTAACATCTTACTCTTATCTTACAATTAAATGAAATATAAAAATTACAAATTTTAATAAATACTGTATATCAAATGATTTAGTGAATTCTTACCATAATTTGTCTTGGTTTGAAACGTTTGGAGATCAAACTAATTTCATCAGCACTACGTGGTCTTGGGAGTGCATGAATAGACTATTGAATATCAGCAAGGCCTATAAAAAGTTGCTGTAACTGAGCTTTGGCCTTTTAGCTGACATGTAGAATGAGGTTAAGAGCCTGAATCAGACAACACGCTGTGAATGATTTTGGTTATAACTCCATCACTCTAGTGGCAGAGGCGACCTCCAACTTATCATCACAGTCCTTCAAGATTTTTTACAGGGAACATTTTGAGATTCAAATCTAATTTTGTACATTTGTTATTTCCCTGAAGCTAAATCATAAAATGACAATTGGTTTTACATTTCAAAACCCAAAAGACCTTTTTTCTTTGTATCAGGCCTGTAGTTATTAGATTTTGGGTGCAAAGTCTAGTTGTGAAAAGAATCAATTCTTATAACATTTTTATAAAATTAGACTACAAAGGCATAAATAGGCATTTAATCTTATTAAATGCAATAAAAATGCTAATTATTAAATAACACTAAACTTTAATTCAGCTGACCGCTACCAGCTCTAAACCCAAAGCCTTTTGTCTATAATTACCTTTGTCAGTGCAACACTCTCAGTTGTCTGTCAGTGTTATGTTTGACTCTCAGTACATGGAGCTTGGCCTGATTCAGCCCTAATATGACCAAATCTATTAATGTTATTTCTGGTAATACATACCATTAGCTGCAGACTGCCTATGAGGGAAGTGAGAAAGATTAGACTTGATAGCAGAAACTGCCAGGTACGCTAACTGATTCTGAATAGTCGAATAGACATTTGGCAACTATTTACACAGATTTATGAGAGAAATACGACTGCAGCCTGAGGGTGTTTTGAACACTGACGTATTTCCAAAATCCCATGAGTGAAAGGAATTTGCTTGGTAGAGAACCAGCTTAGATCACTCAAAATATAACACAGCCGAACCTTAAACACATTGCGTGCAGTGAGTGTTTTCAGATTTTTTTTTTTTCTTAACAAATTATCTATTCATGAGGAAAAAGACCTGGTTTAATTTTTACACTGCAACACTCAAGACATCTTTGTGAGGTGTGCACACTGAATCATTGAGGTGACTTGGTGATGCTCTTTATGCAGACACGATCTGACAGGGTTGGACAGAGGCCAATGCAGAAACAAAAGAGAAGTTTGTCAAAACCGAGGGTAATTTCCTTTCTACAAAGACACCACCTGAAAGCCATTTTCCTAAACAGTGTGGGTTTTCATGGTTAATGGAACACAGTGAAGTTTTGAACTTGTTGACATTATTCTAGGGTTTAATTACCTTTAATTTATTTAAATATGTGAAGAGAAGATCACCAAAAATATATAGCGGAACACTGCAGAAATGCATGGCAAAATATCTGTCAGAAATTTGCCAACAAATGCAAATCATTGCAAACAAAGTAAGGTCTGCTGGTGTTATCAGTATATATTGTACATTACAATTAGTCATTCACAGATGCTTTTATCCAAAGCGACTTGAAATGTTTAACATTTCAAGCAAATTTTCGCACTGCCAAGTTCCAATAGTAGCTAGAGTAGTACAGATTTTTGTTTTATTACAGAATTCATGAATTCTAACATGACTTCAATTATTATATTTTTTTTTTTTCCAGAATATTTTGCCGATTTCCCCTTTCCCCTGAAAATTATAGGGAAATTAGACTTTCAAAGCATTTGAGAAAAGTTCATTTGTGTGGTTCATTTCTTTATTTTGTGATTTATTGTTGAATTTAAAGAACAAGTCACTGATCATTTTTTTTATTTATTATTAAGAACGATAAACATATGTACCGTACAAAAAGAAAAACAATGGCACTAACATTTAATACACTTAATTCTGTCTGTTACAGACAGACACAAAACATTACTTTCTTATAAAAAAAAATACATATGAAGTTTCACATTGTGTTACTAAATGTACAAAATTCTAAATACACTGAAAAGGGCAATACAATTATGTACATCTGTCTTCATTTTAGTGTTCCATTTCAATGACATAAAAAAACAATGCTATTTTTGACACAGCCAAAAGATATTTAATCTCTTTTAAATTATCTTAGTCTTACATATACTGTATATTACGTATAATAAATAAAAATATATAAATGTGACATATTGCCAAGTGAAACAGGATATTCAATGAGAAACACTTGACTTTATCCACTGGTAAAAAGCAGCCTGAAAAAAAAAAAAATCTAAAGAGAAAAATAATTTTTATCTTTTTTATTTGTCTTTTTGTTTGATTCATTATAGTCTAAAATAGTCTGGATTTTAGTCATCATATAATATTGACAAAAAGTGTAGTTACTGTATTTTGCCTTTGCATGGCAGTATACACAAGTGCATGTATAAAGCATACTGAACAATGCGTGTCTCTCCTTCCAAATCCTTCTAAACATATTTCTGAACCACCTCTTTTGTTTAAGCAGTCTGAGGGTCAGTGCATGGCAATCATCCATACAGGCACAATGGCCTCAGGAAAGCCTTCCTGTTTCTCCACATCCAGTATGGTGAGACCTGCTGCCTCAATGATGCTCTTCATGATGTCCAGGTGGCGGATGATGCTGCTGTCAACTGGGTCCAGCTTGCAGCCCTGCCGTGCCATGTTATCCTTCATAATGATCACGCCATTGGGCCTCAGGCTCTGCTTTGCACGCATTAAAAACTCCATCAGGTCCTTATCAGTAAGGTGACCTGAAGTAATATAAATTAATCATGAATTATGGAATACTGGAAAAAGAATTAGTCTGTAATTCTTTGATTTTCATTGTCCACAGTTACTTTAGCAGATACAGTTAAAAGTCAACTTGAAATGCTGTTTGCCCATTTTATTTCCATAATGTGACGTATTGCCAAGTGATACAGGATATTCAATGAGAAACACTTGACTTTATCCAATGGTAATAGACAAAATAATAGAAGTGGGTTCTTTATCACCGGGGGGGTTTTTGAACACCATGCACCGATAAACCGTTCAAAAAGACCAGAAATGTGTATCAAGAAAGTAAATAGGGTCCATTTAGATTTCATGTTGCCTATTTAATGTTTCGTCCCAACAACAGTAATTGTAGGGACAGTTGCACTTGAAGCAGTCGCTGACTTATGTAGATGAAGGAGGTGACCACTAGGCAAACATTTCCAGATACACTACTTGTTGACTTGTGATCCACTTTGATTTGGTCTTAAAAAAATCTGTCATCACCACCAATCCACGTGTTTACTTTAAGCCTATGTATGGGTTTAAACAGTTACATAGATAGATCTGTTACCAGTGTCAAATTCACAGATAGGCTGCAGTTAGGGAGATGAAACCAAATACTGCCACAAAAGAACATGACCAGCACACAGCTGCTCTCATTTCAGCGAATGGGAAAAGATAGCCTGGGATTTCTTAAATAAGCAAAAGTGGGCAGGCAGAAAATACTGTTATATTAAAGGACTAAATTAAGGTAACATTCATTCATTCATTCATTCATCTTCAACCGCTTATCCTGTACAGGGTCACGGGGGGCTGGAGCCTATCCCAGCTAACATTGGGCGAAAGGCGGGGTACACCCTGGACAGGTCGCCAGTCCATCGCAGGGCCACACATATACAGACACACACTCATACTCACATCCACACCTAGGGCAATTTTTGGAGACACCAATTAACCTAGCCTGCATGTCTTTGGATGGTGGGAGGAAGCCGGAGCACCCGGAGAGAACCCACGCAGACACGGGGAGAACATGCAAACTCCACACAGAAAGGCCGGGGCAACCGGGGTTTGAACCCATGACCTTCTTGCTGTGAGGCGACAGTGCTAACCACTGCACCACCGTGCCGCCCTTAAGGTAACATATTACTGTAAAATATATGTGATAAGACAACACGTACTGTAAGTGGGTAGCTGACGGTCTTGATTTTGATTTAAAACAAAGCTCATGGAAAAGTAAAGATTCAACTATTAGCCAAATATACATGCAAATAATACATGTGACACTCACAGGCAATCCACTGCATCCAGATGACATCATATCTTTCTGGAAGTGGGATGAATTCCTGCAAATTGTAAAGATAGTAGGCCTCCACCCGGTCTGCGTAATCTCCAAGGTAACACTCATGAGCATGGAGGATAAACTCTTCCATCATGTCAAGCATCTCCATGGATTCAAACACAGGAAACAGAACTCCTTTAGACACTCTCCCAATTCCACAGCCACAGTCTAATGCACGCTTTGTGGTGGCCTTCCCTGGACCCTTTAAACAACATTCACACATATAGAGGAACGTTTAATTAAAGAATTAAATACAGTTCCAGTAAATCCAATCAATAAACATCCCATTTATGTAATTAAATGAATGCTTAAAAAAATAGATGCTGGCTATTTGTTGGCTATTTATGTTGGCTATTTATGTTGGCTATTATATGGCTTGTTGTCACATTTTTTTACTCCATGAATACGTCAATTTCTGTTTACCTTACAATCAAAAATGTTATGGACATTTCCACCATTATTGCCCAGATAAAATGTGCAGTTCCTTGAACACATGTTGACCATCAATCAAATGTAAACAGAAAAATGTATGAATGTTCTGAATGTATAATGGTGTTTTATTGTGTTTAGTTATATCAAAAATATGATGTTGACCTTTTATTGTGTTATTCTAATAATTCTTAGAATTAGAGTTATTCTAAATTAATAGGGTGTTTGAAACCAGCATACAAAGCTACTGCTAGGGAACATCGAAGAGTTGTGTAATAACACTTTTGACTCAAAACCTTATACTGTAGTTACAGATAAAGGCATTCCCAGGAAATTATTTTTGGATGGGCCTCAACAAATTCCACAGCAAATTCCACAAATTAACAGCAAAGAAGCAGTGCAATCAAACAGTTCAAATCAGAATTTATGCATTTTTAAAACTATATTTTAAATATATATTTGAAGTAAAAAAATTATCTCTAATATTCTGGGTGGGCCAGGGTCCAACACTTAGCTACGCCAATGGTTAGAGGCATATAGCCCTTGTGGCAACTTTCCTGTATGACAACTAGTCCGATCACCCCTATTGTTTTTATTCTCTATTATAAGCAAGAAATTAACAAACAAGCAAACAGTCAACATATTATCTTTGAAATGCATTTTGCACATCCCGATAGATCAAGACCTGATTCAGAGTCAAAAGGCTTCACCAGAACAGCTGAACACTATTTATGCAATTAATGCTATGCAAATTTGAATGTGTTAATTAAAGAAATGATAGAGGCATGCATAATGCATGGTAATTCTGTTTTACTGTGTGTAAAAGTATTGGTACCTAGACTATCTAAATGTGGACACACAAAAGGATTGCTATGTATGAATATGAATATGATCTACTATAAGACCAGCTGATGTAATTAGTACTGTTCACAGCTCCAAGAATCTGATTTAAATCGGACCCAAAGGAAGTCTTATATAAATATAGCTCTGCATATGTAAGCACATGATTAATGTATCAATTACTGGTTATTATTCTAATATTACATACATTAACATGTATGTATGTTGAAGAATGTGCATTCTGTAAGATAAAGAAAGGTAAAATTTCATACAACAAACTTCTTTAGGAACTGCCTTGAGCCCTCGAGATCAACCTCAGAAATCTCCACGAAATCTCCCATCATGCCCTCCTCTGATGCCGGAACATCCTTGTAGAAGTTCTGTGCCCTGTAGTAAAACTGCTTCTCCCCTTTAATGTACTCACAAGTCACGGCATAGAGTTTCACTGTAGGGCAAGAAATGTAAAGGCAAAGTCACTTCTTCTATTCCAGCTTAATATGCAGCAGAGACAACTATACGTAAGCCATTCCTATGTTAATTCACGAAAAGTGTAAACTATGTGGTGGTAACACATTGCTCTGTTTTAATGAGTATCCCAACAAGATATCGCAATATTGTCTCAACTGTAGTATTAGTTTGGCCCAGTACTGTCTGTTTGCAACTCAACATGCAATATTCTCATTCTGTCACTCTAATGTCACACTATATTAAGTTCAGCTGGAACATCTGCGCAATTTATGTTGGCCCCTCGAATGACTTGTTGCTCAAAGGACAGACTCCTAATTGTGTTTAAACAGGGAGGGAAGAAGGTAATAGAACTATCAGGTCATTTGTCAATGAGGACTTGGAAAGTTCGAGCATCAGATCAGACGATTAGCAGTGAGACCTTGCTGAAGTACTAGGTGAGAGGACTGGCAAAGTGATTGAATTGTGATACTGAAATTGTGAGCTGGGTTTGTAATGTGAATCTCAAGTTTAGTAGTCCAAAGACGGACAGAAATAGTAACATTGGGAAGGACTTAACTTTGAAGCCAGAGATTTTGCTTGTGAGTACTTTTTATTTTGTGATTGTCCTCTCTATTCTGTAGCTTAAGGGTGCGTCTAGTAATTTTTTCCTCTTTAAAAAAGTTTAACTCCTAAAGACATGAATTGTAATTTTGTAATCTATGTAGAAATTCATGACCACTCACAATAAAATGAAGACTCCAGTCATGTCAGTAACCTTATAAAAGCTGTTTTATTCTACATGGAGAGAGTCCACACAGGTTAGAATCACATAACCTGCCAAATACTTCTCACTCAATCTCAGTAACCATCCTGTTATTTGACACATTCACTCACTGGTTAAAGTAATCATGGCTGACGGTGAATACTGAATGTCTACAACGGCATCTGAAATTAAAAAATATTTATTTTAAATGATGCTGCATCCAAGCAGCTAGGTGTCAGTGTAAGTCCGAGATGACACAAATACAAACGTTACTGACTGCAACTTTAACACTCACTCACCTGCTTTGTCTTTATTTGTCTTTGTCTGTATATAAAACAACAGTCTAGCAAGTCTAAAAAAAAAGCCATTAATTAACTTTTTTGCCTAGCCCTCACAAAACAATATTTTGAGTCAATTTCATTTAAAAAGTATTAATGATTGATGATCAGTTTGACCTAATGTGAGATGTGAAAGTCGATCTAATGTGTGATGTGTCCAATTATGTCCAAATAGACATATTTGTGTTTGAAATTATGTTTATTTTCACCTCATAAATTGAATAACCCATTGTTCCTTGTTATGTAATTTATCATTTCATCAAATAGGCTTAGCCTATATCTAATAACCCCGAAGAGACATTTCCGAACCTGTTACAATATACATGGGTATTATACTGTAAGTTTAGAGCACACCAAATTTATCAGTAACAATAAAATGAGTGTTACTGTGTCTGTTGAAAGAAATCTTTCCTCTTAAGCCAACATCATTGCTTAATAAACAGATTGGATTAATTCCTAGCACAGTTTAAACTGCCTGCCAGTGCATTTTCTAGTAACGTCATTTTATATATCGTTAACAGTGAGGACCAGTCAAAAAACACAAGCTTCCACTGAAACACAACAAAACTACTTCTGAGCTCTACTTCATTTAAAAATTATTTATTTGATTTGATTTAGAGTATATTTTATAATATTCATGGTAGAACATTGTATAGTTTGCAAAGTTTTTCAATGTTTTTACAGTTACCTTGAAATCAGATATTATTGCTGATAATACGCTAACAAAGAAAAGTCAAAGTTGCTATTTTATTTTTGTCTATTACCTATTCAGTGGATCGTAAAGTATTCACTACACTGTTATGCAATTATGTAGAAAATAGTCACATGAGTCTGTACATCGGATACTGGAATCTTCCGTATGTACGCTGTACAGTGCATATATTGGTTCTACTACTGCAATTGTGTACCTATTGATTGTATCTTGAGGTTTAGACATAGTTCTTCCCCTGTACTTGCTACCTGCTCAGATAATTGTCAAAAAACTTCCAAATGTAGTTTAGAAGCAGTATGTATAGGTAAGGATATGCTAAAACATAAATATAAATCAATGTAGACTGAAAATTAATTGCACAGTGAATTGGGATTGGTGCATTTCCATAAATTCAAAAGTCTGGCTAACAGGATCACACAAATAAATAAATAAATAAATAAATCTGGATTACTATGAGGGATTTACAAATGATGTTGATTGAGCTTAACTTGTATTGAACCTGGAATAGTCCTTTAAGTTAAGACAACCATAATACTTGTAAAAGAAATATCACTAAGGGTTTTCTTAACTTAAAGGGATAGTTCACCCAAAAAAATATTTTGTCAGTATTTTGAAACTGTTGCATCTGGCAGCAGTAAATTTCAGAGTCACTACTGCACACAAGCTACACCTCACTATGACACCCTCACCCACTCCTTACCCAGATGAGTCTGCTCGAGGAGATACAGGTAGCTAGCGAAGAACTCCTTTCTTAAGGTGTTATGCAAGTGGAAAGACATACTGTGCTTGCACATCTCATCGTCTGTCTTTGCCCAGCGGTCTCTGAAGGCTTGATGCGTCCCACTAAACTCCATAATGGGTGTGGATTCAGACATTCTGAAACTATCTCTGCAAAGAAGTTTGAACAAACTGAAACAAGCGTGTGACTGTGATAATGTTTTGCTTTAGGTGCCTCTGAAATGGCACACTGCTGCTATATCTGTTTGGAGACCTCTGGCAGAGGGACTGTAACTGACCAGCTTTCTTTCTCAGGCGGGTGCTGAAAACTATCACAGTTTGTCAGATCACCTGCTTTAGGCCTGGGGTGAAGGAATGAGAGAGGGAAGGGTAAGACTGCCCCAGAAGAGGGGTGTTGCCTTCTCTGTTCCAGAAGGAGCTCCAAGTACCACAGACATCCAGAATTGCATATAAGTCTTCATACCAGCACATGGACCAGGGGGCCATACATTCATCCACATGTATTGATATGCAGCTTATGAAGTGGCTATTCATAGCACTGCTTGCTCATGAGAGAGAGAGAGAGAGAGAGAGAGAGAGAGAGAGAGAGAGAGAGAGATTTTGGTTTATAACAAGTCAGTGTAAGTGTATGGTTCAGTCAATTAGAACTGTGTAGCCCTATTAGAACTGCACAGAACTCTGAAAGAAATTGTTTTAACAAGATAATCTGAAATAGGCTAAAGTTTAAATCATCTAAATAAATTAGCTGCCACAAATGAAAAATGAAAATAAATGACATTTACATGTAGAGTCTGTGTTAGCATTACAAACATTAAAACGCTGTTGAAATAGATACAGTAAAAGCTTGTTTGTTATGATGGGTATCTGTAATCTAGATGTTGGCTTGATGTGATTAGCTAGGTAGACTATGCTAAGTTTAAAAAGACATGTGGTGCACTAGAAGCACATTGACGTTTTAGGTTTGCAGTTTAAGACAAAATTTGTAAGACAATTTGCAAGGCTAAAATATGGGGCAATTTCTAATAAGCACCATGAAAAGTGTGAATAAAATGCACTTAAACTCTTAAGAGACAGTGATAAGATTTGCTTTTCTCCATGGGCACCATTGGCTTTTGTGTCGTGTCATATGTTATAATATCAGTATCATTGTTGAAGCACTAAATAATCCACGAATGCAGGCTGCCCTGAGTTGGAGAATTATACTGTGCCTTGTAACTTTCTTTCAGATGAAGTCCCTCAACGACAACAGACTATGCATCAGTTAAAAGGGTTGATATTATAATAATACAAAATGAGATACAAAATATATCCCATAAAATTGAGAAAGTATCCCTTTGCATTGGTACACCAAACGAGCGCTCCATATCTCCAGAAATACAGGTGGCGCTAGAGGCATTTCTGATGCATACATCAACTTCATAGCGCTCTGGCTTTTTCACGAATGCACACGCCCATAGCAACACAAACAGCAGCGTCCTGTCAAAGATGAGGCAGTCCAGACACTAGACAGACAGCAAAATATTTGACAAAAATAATCCCCACAGGTTATTGAGTTTAATAAACGTGCGGCAATGCAAGCGGACGACGCCAGATATTTAAAACGGTGAGTGTTTGTGTGAAATACTCGCAAGCTCTGTCGGTTACAGGGAAACAATGAATCATTAGTAATCGAGATTGAGTTTACAAGACGATATAACACCATCATCCATAGCTGTAAATGTTTTCTTATATTTGACACAGAGATATTTGCTTAGCAAGCGCTGCATATACTGCTAAAATTGGCTGTTCTAACATATCGGCCTCAATTGTAGATTTGTCTCTGTGACTGATATGGTCAGAATAATAACCTTACTGTATTAATCTATGTACTGTGGCAGTACCATTTTTACTATATTACTTCGATATAAGATAAATATAACATGATGAATGAATGAAACATATTTGGTTATCACGATGTTTTCCTGTTACTCCAAGGTACTTCAAATGATACCATGGTACGATAAAGGAACATCTTCAAAAATTATGGTAGCAACATGGTACTTTAATGTTTGTATAGGCTAATAATCTTTATTTATAGAGCACCTTTAATAGGTAGCTCAAAGTGCCTTACAAACAAGTTGAATGAATAAATGCAGGAATAAATGATCCATCAATGTCTTGTGTTTAGGAAATATAAGGGTGGCGCTTTAGATGTTCACCCGACGGAAAAAGCACTGGTTGTCCAGTATGAGGTGGAAGCCACTATTCTGGGGGAGATGGGAGACCCAATGCTGGGAGAACGCAAGGAATGCCAAAAAATGTAAGATAAGCTAAATATAGCCTATGGACTGGGGTGTATAGATAGATAGAGACACTACAGTGGGCAATTTACTGTCTTTAAAATTAACTGAATTCTATCATAAATTTAATAAGGAATATTGTTCTGCTTTGCAGCATTCGTCTGAAAAGCCTGAATTCCAACACGGATATTGCCTCTTTAGCACGGAAGGTCGTAGAAGAATGTAGACTCATTTCCCCTTCCAGACTCGCTGAGGTGGAACAGTTATTGTTCTACCTGCAGAACCGCAAGAAAACTTCTGGTAAGAGATGAAAATGGGCTACAAATATAGTAAATAATGCTTTAAATTGTACAATTTTTTTACTTTCTATTTGTGTTTTCTCTTGCTCAGAAAAGAAAGAGAAGAAACCAATCAAGCCAAGAGACCTCACTCCTTTTGAAGGGATGGAGGTATAAATTAAATTAAGATTTTGTTGTGTTTTGTGTTATTTTGGCATCTGACATAAGTATTTGATAACTGGTATCTAAAAGTGTGTACTTATGTTAATTTCTCCCCATTACCTGTGTTTAAGCATAGTTTTATTTAGTGTCTATTAGCCTTAGCTAATTTTGCTTCTGTGTCCTGTAGCTGGATGAAGAGGCCAACATTAATAGCATAGATGACTATGTAGAGCTCCTTTATGAGGACATCCCTGAGAAGATCAGAGGAGCTACACTCATCCTCCACCTGGCCCGTAACCCAGACAACTTGGAGGAATTGCTGCAGAATGGTGCGAAATGGTTCTAGGGTTCAGGGGTTGAATAGGTGTCATAGATACTGTGATTTTGACCATAAATTCAATTTAATCACGATTTTGTTTCTAAATCATCCACAGTTAAATAAAAGTTACATTTTTGTGCCCAAATACATTTACGTGATCTAAGGAATAATTATAAAGTACTGAAGTGCTTCTAAACAAAGATTTGCTTTGGTGCAAGTTTAATATTATTGACTTTTATCCAGTTTTTTTTTGTCACAGTCAGGCCTATATATTAGATGCCAATATTTGATATATTAAGAATATTACACAGTCGTCTTCATCCAATTTTACATTTCTTGTCTGTCCCTTTCACAAGTATATTGTCTCTAAGCCCCACCTCTTCAACTTCTGCTCTTTCTATTATATAAACAAATACTGCCCCATGTCATATCAGCATGAATGCATAATACATTTTATTTGTTACAATACATTCTTCTCACTAAACTTCAATTCATTATTTTTGTGTCACTAAATAGTAGTCAAATAAGGTATAAAGGATGTCTGTACTTCATACAGAAGTAATATAAGGCCCAGCAGGTAGCATATAGTGTTACTACAGCCAGTTTTCCTCCACTTCCTTACAACAAAACTCAAAACAGGGTTGCACCATTAGTCAAACATACCATTACTGCTGCATGATTAACTAATCATAAAAATGGTTGATTATATTGTTCCTTTAAGGTCCACTCCTGTTATATAAAAATGTTAAATTACATTTACAGCAGTTTTGCTGCACTTGAGCATTGTGACAAACCACAGACATGTCCATTGTTTGCATAAATGCAATGTTGAATCACAGGCATTTAAATTAGTCTATAGGCCTATGAGCAGGGATTAAATTAAGGCGGAATGGTCTGGAACAGCGTTCCGGCACCTCCGATTAAAAAACAAAAAAACTTTGGCAGCTTGTTCATCACTTCATTCTATTTCCTGCATGCAGGCTCCAGTTCAGTTTTTTCATGCATTCCATCTCAATTTAACGAGTGTGCTTTAAAGTTCTTTAAAGTTAATTACTTAAGCATCATGCATCCATCTAGTCTGTGTCAGAGTTTAGTCCGATATATTTGCCAATAGCAGCACTGTTTTGACAGGGAGAGTGGTGCACATTTTAGGGGTTGAGGTAAGGTGGTTCCCCTGCCTCAAAAAATCCCAATTTACCCTCTGTTTATGAGTAACAGCAATCAATCCTGGCAATTGAGTGTGTTATTTGTTTCACTTCTGATTGTGGTTGTGTGACCCGCCCTGAGCAGCAATCCACGGCATGGGAGGTGGACTCTTTAGCAAGGAGGCTAGAAACGCCATGGCCTCTAGCCTCGGTCACTAGTGCATCTCTTAAGGCCACGAGTGTGAGGTTTACACACTGCACAGCTGTCACGTACCAGCTGGCTACTACTTACAGTAGCACAAGAAAACAAGTGGTAAAGAAACATCAATGTACACCATAAAAGAAGATTTAAAACCAAAATTTCATCTGAAATAATTTTTAAATAGCTAGATGTTTTGCCGCTTGCTTGCAATGCGTGTGCTGCGATAACTAGAAAATACCCCTGTTGATCCATACAGCCTATGTCTCTGTCCTTAACCTTTAGCGTCCACCACATTTTACCCTAATATTTTTTGCTGTTCATTTCCATTGCCCTGTCACCCATCAGCCCTTACTCTAAAACATCACAACATTCCCGTCATATTCACTAGCATTCCCATATTTCAAGCTGTTGTATTTACAATGTATGTTCTTTTCATGATCACTGAAAGCATGTAGTGTTTCGTCTGCTCTCCCACAGAGACAGTCCTGGGCGCACTGGCCCGAGTCCTGAGGGAAGACTGGAAGCATAGTGTCGATTTGGCGACCACCATCATCTATGTCTTCTTCTGCTTTTCCAGGTATAAGAGCCAAACATATCTCTAGCCAAGACTCACTCTTTAGTTTGATGAGTGTTGTGCACAGAGCCGAGATACATGTACAACAATGGCAATGTGCCATCAAGAGACTGTATTTACTTTCATGAGAAAGATAATACTACATACTCCTACCATAACATAACATATTAGCTGCTGTCAGGACTTATATGAAAAGAGAGGCTGTAGTTAAATGTGAATAGTTAGAATCGTTCTTAAAACTCTGCCCTTCCAATGTTATTATGTTAACATTCGGTTAACATTCATCATGCTCCTGGTGAGCGACCATGTTTGAGGGTTGGGTTGAGGCATTATTTTGGCATGGTTGGATATGAAGCCTTTTTACAGTTCACACAGTGAACTGAGAAGTACCTTTTTTTCTTAATAATATATATCTATATTATTCTTACTACTATTTTAATATCACTGCTACTACATTGCACATATCTGTACATGTTGTTCATACACTGTTCATATTACATAGCCATATTTATTCTGCTCTTATAACACTGCAATATCTTTCTTGTCCTGTCTTTGCATCACCTGTCTACACTTGAATATCACACTGCACCTTTCTGCTTTTTTGCACTTCTGGTTGGATGCAATCTGCATTTTGTTGTCTTTGTACTTGTACTCGCACAATGACAATAAAGTTGAATCTAATCTAATCTAATCTTCAGTTTTTCCCAGTTCCACGGCCTGATCACTCACTACAAGATCGGAGCACTGTGCATGAGCATAACTGAGCATGAGTTGAAGCGATATGACTTATGGCAGGACGAACTGATGAAGAAAAAGAAGGCTGATATCCTTTCAGTTTCTGTGTGTGTGTGTGTGTGTGTGTGTGTGTGTGTTGGGGGGGATAGGTGAAAGGGGACAGAGTTTCATAGAAAGGGCAAAGGTAAAATAAAGCCATGGGGCAGGTTTTGGTGTTATGCTTTAATTCAAAATTTATTTGCCCTTTTAATTGCTGCTTTGACTCGTGGTCTCAATAAACATAGTTCTTGACTTGTTGAACGTGACGATGACCCAGATAATCAGAACCTGAAGAAGGAGTATGAGAAAGCCCTGAAGAAGTACCATGGACTTCTGACCAAACAGGAACAGCTTTTGCGGGGTAGAAGTCATTGTACACTACTGCTTTTTTTTTTTTTTTTTTTAGCTCAACAGGCTCATGTTGGATCTTAAAATTGTGTTTTTCTCAAGGGATGCACAATGAAAATTATGCCTAAAACTGAGCAATGATAATTTTTGTTTTGACAATTGTAATGGCCAATATTTTAAATCCATTCTTTTTTATATGATATTAAAGCTATTTTGCTTTTAAATTGAAATCAGGTATCAAAACAAGGCTCAACATTAAGGATGACCCATTCGCCCAGTGCCAGTGTGAGAGAGTTTTGGGCCAGTTGACTGAACTGTCACTTGCCCTATTGGGCCAGTGCTGCGTTGTAATCATGTACATGTGTTTTAAGCCAATGAAACTTAAACATTTGTATTTAATAAAAAACAATATTGGCCAGTAACAAAATGTCACTTAAATATATTGTGCATTACTAGTTTTGACAAGATTCTGACATGGTTTGATTATGAACATGCTGTTTTGTCTATCTGTGCCATCAGTGGCTCTGTATCTTTTGCTGAATCTGTCTGAGGACACCCGCACCGAGCTGAAGATGAGGAACAAGAATATTGTCCACCTGCTGGTTAAAACGCTGGACCGAGACAGTGAAGAGCTGCTGGTGCTGGTGGTGTCCTTCCTTAAGAAACTCAGTATCTTCTTAGAGAATAAGAACGACATGGTGATTTATACTCTCATATGCAAGAGCCCTCTTATTTCCATCACTTTGCCAATTAGCAGATGCTTTTATCCAAAATGGCGTACAGTACACCGTATTACAGGAACAGTTACCCTGAAGTAACCAGAGGATAAAGGTTCACTCAGTCTTTTTTTTTTCCTCATTTAAAAAGTTTTACTTCTAAAGAAATGAAAAGTAATTTTGAAACATAGGCTATGTATAAAATCATGACCACTCATGTGAGATGAAGCGTTCAGCCATATCAGTAACCTTATAAAATCTCTTTTGAAATAAAAAATGTCTCATCATTTACTTATACTTATGCCATCCCAGATGTGCATGACTTTCTTTCATCTGCTGAACTCAAATTAATATATTTAGAAGAATTTCTGTTCTTTTGGTCCATACAATGCGAAATGGTGAATGGTGCCAAAATTTTGAAAACTAAAAAAATCACAGAAGGCAGCATAAAAGTAATCCATAAGACTCCAGTGGTTAAATCAATATCTTCAGAAGCGATACGATAGGTGTGGGTTAGAAACAGATCACTTTCTCATTTCCTACTTGTGTTTTTAGTGGTTCACATTCTTCATGCATTCTGCCGCTTACTGGGCAGGGAGAAGAATTTCAAGAAAAAACTACTATTAATATTGATCTGTTTCTCACTTACATCTATCTTCTGAAAATATGGATTAAAACTCTGGAGTCTGGATTATTTTTATGATGCTTTTATGTGCTTTTTGGAGCAACATTTTGGCTCCCATTAACTTGCATTGTATGGACTAACAGAGCTGAAATATTCTTCTAAAAAATCTTAATTTGTGTTCTGGAGCAGAAAGAAAGTCAATCACGTCTGGGATGGCATGAGGGTAAGTGATGAGAGAATTTTCATTTTTGGGTGAACTATCCCTTTAAGTATAAATGCCTCAGTCCGCCAAGAGCTATGCATGCAAGACTTGCTGTGGTGTGAGTTGAAAGTATAAACAAGACTTTAGGGGGAGGGGACATTCTCATTCTAGAGAGCATGTTATTAGACAAAAAATTGGATACACTCGTGTGTGCAAGATGTGTCATCAATACATTTGGTCTTTGTCTCTAGACGAGAAAAATTTTAATTTTTATATTTGCACAGTATATCCGCTATGTCACTTAATGTCACCTTTGAGTACTCTAGCACATACAGTACATAGAATGTCTAAGCTAATAGACATGGACTAATAGCCACAAAATCCCCAGTTTTTATTTTTTTAAATGCTTTCTCTGAGGCCACAATGGGCAATAGTTCACCTAAAAATGAAAGTTCTCATCATTGACTCACCCTTATGTTGTTCCCATATGACTGACTTTCTCCTTGGAACACAAAACGCTGAGACTGAGCTGCTTAAAATCTCCTTTTGTGTTCAACTGGAAAAAAGTCATATGAGTTTGAAACAACATGAGGGTGAGTGTATGATGACTTTCACTTTTGGGTGAACTATCCCTTTAAATCTCTTGGCTGGCAGACAAAAGGTTGCAGGTTCAAACCCCACAAGACTACACCTACCTCATTATTACTTGTTATTACTCTCTTTATTCCTAAATTAGCCACACCTGTTCTCATAATTCACTGTGCACACAGAGTTGTTGCTCATATAATGTTCCGTTCTACCCAGTTTAGCTGCACAGTGTAGTCGACCACTTATACCACACATCCTCCATCTGTATCCAATCACACACTTACCCCTAGAAGAGAGGTTATCACAGCCGTCATTTATTTGGATTCATTAATCAGAAGCAAATTTTTAAATTAAACACATTCTGTGGGCTGAACTTTGTCAAGGCGCTATTTTTTACTTTCAGAGCAAGGATAGTGAGCAGTTAGTTACGACTTTGATAAATGCTATATAATAGCTAAAACTCCCATATTATTAAATGAAAATTTTCAATCGATTGGAGATGACTTTATCTCATGTTTTTTTGGTACTAATTTTGAATGTGAAAATGAGGTTGTAAGAGCAGGCAGTTATTAACATTGAAAATTTGATTTGAAAACCGGTTCCAGGTTGTGAACAGTGGCCTTAATGGGGATCAGATTTCTGCCGGGCTGTCTGTCTGGGGCTGAGTTTGACCACAGCTAGAGCAACCAGATGTGTTAACAAGCAAACCCACTGGCACATAACTAACAGAACTAACTGGCTGACCTTAGAACCTCTTTCTCTCTCTCTCTCTCTCTCTCTCTCTCTCTCTCTCTCTGATAGGCTGAGATAGATACAGTGGAGAAGCTGGCTAAACTGGTGCCCTGTGAACATGAAGATCTCCTGAATGTCACTCTACGTCTCCTTCTTAATCTCTCCTTTGACACATGTCTCCGCAGTAAGATGGTGCAGGTTGGCCTTCTGCCCAAACTCACCTTGCTGCTAGGTAAGACTCCTACAGGTGTTTTAGATGTGCATGTTTTAAAACCCCTTAACAACTGATTTCAATGCCAAGGAACAGCCTTTGTGTCACAAATATTTTTATAGGGCAAGTAGTGCACAGAAAATGATGAAGGGTAAGAACATGAGCACCACAATGCAATTTTCAGATCTTGAGCTTTTAATGGATATATTGGTTAGCATTTAGGTATATTGGTCTTCCATGGTTAAGACTGTTATCTCATGGTTATGGTGCCAAAAACATCAGAAAATGAATTGACTATTTGACAAACATTGTGTGTTGCAACCATCAAGACAGCAGTGGAAGTCATGATAAAGCTATAAGTTGTTTATGGGGTACTGATTTACAGCATGGTGTCTTTGAGGATTCAGGCTTTTCTCAGAGTGACTTTCGTACAAGTTACAGTCTAGCTCTGTCCTGAGTGCTGACTTTCAAAGACCACTTCCTGAGATGAAACACAGCACACGATTTTTGCATGGGCTACATATACAGGTGAGATTGGCTTTAAAAAAGCCTCACGGGGGTATCATGTGTCCCATGCAATTTGTATAATATATTAGTTAAAAAAAACACCTTTACCTCTAAAGTAAATGTTGTTCTTCCAGCATGAGGGAAGTCCACATTTAGCAGCTTGTGGAGATTTTCACGAGACACCTACAACTGCTCATTCTTTTCTATCACTTTGGACTGGCTGCCAACAGCTGATGGTCCCTTGATAGTGTGGATGATATGTTTTTGTAGGAATTTCAGAAAAACACAAACCCTCTGCTTTTATCTGGTTTTGTTGTGTATGATTATGACGTCCAGTCCCATCCCATCAAAGTAAGAGATGCCTCATGAATCTTCAGAGTGGAATGAGTTTTTCTGCTCTCTGATTATTGTCCTTCAAATCGCAGACAGCCCTTTGAGGGTCAGGACCTTGCTGATAAGATGAAAGTGAGACTTGGGATCCTCTCAGCCATCCTCCTTGAGTTATTTCAGTGACAGAGTCCAGAATTCACAGATCGACAGCCGTTCATTTTAGCAGAACAAGCAATGTTTGGCCTTTTGCATGGCTTAAAGGAATATGCCGGGTCCGATTCAAGTTAAGCTCAATTGACAGCATTTGTGGCATAATATTCATTAGCACAAAAAAGTAGACTCGTCCCTACTTTTCTTAAAAAAAGCAAAAATTTTGGTTACAGTGTGGCACTTACAATGGAAGTGAATGAGGCCAATTGTTGGAGGGTTAAAAGGCAGAAATGTGAAGCTTATAATTTCTTAAAAGCACTTACATTAATTCTTCTTATCTTATTTGAGCTGTAAAGCTGTTTAATTCGTTTTTATAGTTCTTTGAGGGTTTGCCTTATGTTGTCATGGCAACTGAGCTGTAAAATTAGATATAACTCTACACAGAATAGGTTAGTAAGCGATTTGATTACACTAAAATCGTGTACACGCATATTTTTTACGTCTTGTGTCTATACTTTTGAAACCGTGAGTATTTTAATGTTTACGGTTTAGCCCCATTCACTCTTATTGCAAGTGCCTCACTGTAACCTGGATTTTTTTTATGAAAAGGGGGACTAGTCGAAATAATTTTTTGTGGTTATCAACATTATGCCACAAATGCTATCGACTGAGCTTAATTTGTTTTGAACCCACAATATTCCTTTAATGCTGCTGAAACATCCCTAAGTGGCCCCAAGAAATATTTGGACACTTATTAAACATTTAGGAATGGTTTTGCATTATATCATAAAATATCAAACCAAATGGCATTTTTAAAAGAATGATGGCACAAGAACACTTTTGAAGTTAGTTAGGTTAAATTTAGACCTTTTCTGGTTATCAAATGTGAATGAATATGTCCATAGTTAATTTGATGAGGTACAACTGTGGTTTCTCTACTAAGGTTCCTGTGTAAAATTTATGGAAACTGAAGTCATACAGTTGGACCATTTGGTTAAAAGTAATTGCAAAAATGGCAGAAAGAAACAGTCTAGCATTATTTGTTGGCAGATGCCGCTTGGATTGAAATTGTGTTTCTAATGCAATGAAATTCACACATTTTTTTATTCGCAACTAGGTTTAATTTAGCACTAAGCACCTACAAATTCTCATATTTTATTTAGCAGCTCTGTTTACCATTAGTGCTTGCTCAACGTCTTGATCAAACTCTGAAGGACATCGGCATTTAGGCTCACAGTGGACGCCTGAAGGGCTGGCTGCCGTGGCTTTTATGGCAGTTGCATGGTTTAAATCTTACTGGGGTGTAATTGAAGTTTAGCTCTCCTTCTCTCCCACTAAATGCACCCTGAACAGGATAATGAATTTATAATGGCTTTTTTTCTCCCAGGCTCCAAGGCTGTTTTGAACATTTTAACTGGCCCTTCTCCTCTATGCTCATAAATGATCCCCTCTTCTCTTCTCGCTACATGCAGGCTGAGGCGTTAACTCGGCGTGTGTGTGCGTGTGTGTTTGCCTTTGACCTCCGAGTGTGCGTTAGAGCCTGTTTGTACGTTAGTGTATGTCTTTCTCTAATGAGAAGCACATGTTTGGGCCAATCGTGGCACTAGCAGTGGAGAGCAGCTTGGCTTGAAGAATTAATGCCGGTAAAATTTATGCTTCCTCCTTTTTTCCCCAATAAAATTGAGAAGCCCTTCTCTTTTTGGGGTCCTAGCACATCTGGCATTGATAGGCTGAGATAACCTTGCCTAAGGGGTCTGAGTCCGGCTCCCCCCCCCCCCGTGTCTGTCTGATTAAGTTGGAGATTCAGGTTTGCTTTCTCATTTCTCATGTGCACAGGTTAGACATATTGACCAGTTACATTCTATATCCCTTACTAATATTGGCATACATTCATGCTGTAAATCCAGAGTGTTTCCTAGTTTTGCGATCATTATACAAAAATATTTGACAGCAGAATGTGCCAGTTGAACAACTAAAACTCAAATATTCCAGAGAGCCAACATCATCAGCATTTTCAGCACGATTTTCATGCTGTCTTTGTATATGCCCTATATTTTCCAACTAAAGAAGAAAGTGTATGAAAGTATTGCTGGCTAACTTGAATACTCTGAGTGTGTGTTTGTCCATTCATGATATGCGTGTTTGTGTTTCAGGAGACGAAGCGCAGAGACAGATCGCTATGTGCATTCTGTACCACATCAGCATGGACGACCGTTTCAAGTCTATGTTTGCCTACACCGACTGCATTCCACAAGTAAGATATCAACTTGCATTAGCAATGAGCTTATAGCTAGGGACAGGAGAGGTATGTAATTTTTCTCTCAGATAACTCACTCACTTCCCTTTCCCCTTTGTCCTCTGTGTCTGATCAATGGTAATGATGCTCTGGCATCACTGACTTCTATAATAATGAATGTAAATGAGAGTAAATATTCAGTAAACTTTTTCCGAAATGAAGCTATAGCTCACCAAGCAGTTTATTAGGCATATAATGGCCCTAATAAAGTGCTCAACGTGGTCTTCTGCTTTTGTAGCCCATATGCCTCATGGTCGGACGTGTTGTGCATTTTGAGATCTATTCTGCTCACTACAATTGTACAGAGTGGTTATCTGAGTTACCGTAACCTTTCTGTCAGCTCGAACCATTCTGGCCATTCTCTGTTGACTTCTCTCATCATCAAGGCGTTTCCATCCACATAACTGCCGCTCACTAGATGTTTTTTGATTTTAGCACCGTTCTGACACCAAAATCATGCCATGGTCGAAATCAATGAGATTTAATTTTTCCCCATTCTGATGGTTGATGTGAATATTAACTGAAGCTCCTGACCCGTATCTGAAGGATTTTATGCATTGCACTGCTGCCACACAATTGGCTGATTAGATAATCGCATGAATAAGTAGGTTTACCTGTGTTCATAATAAAGTGCTCAGTGAGTGTATGTCAGTACACATAGGTTTTGGAATCCACAGATGGTGCAGAAAATGCAACACATAACAACTGTTGCCTTTTGTACCACAATCGCTGAAACTGCTGAACTTTTTTAGATTTTATGTGCCACATCGAGAGCAGCAAATTTTTGCTGCCTGGAATAATCACCATCATGGAAGTTAACTTTTTACTTTCTTATTGTGTATATGGCAGGAATAGAACATCAAATTATATCCATTTGTGGAGATGCATTTATGTAGTCAAGTGTAAAGAGATTGGGGTAAGCACAGTTCATTTTGAGCAATTCGATTAATCAAGACACATTATTTACACATGTGACTAAGTGTAAATAGGCCCTGAAATATTTGTCAGTGAAACATTAACTAAATTTAATTATGACATGACAAAAGATTGAAAGATATAAAAAGAACTTTTCCATCAAAAAACAAAAACTGACCAAAACAGAAAAATGTACACTTACTGAAAGGTGTACTGGAGAGAGAGCAAGAAATGACGGGGAGATGAAGACATTGGCCATATGCGCACCATGGCTCAATGTGTTGGGACCAGGTTAAAGTTTGCAGAGCATTCAACAGACATTAAACTTTTAAGAGAAAAGTAATTGATGGGCCCTGCGTGGACAAATTGGGTGACTAGAGAGATGAAAGCATGGTGGCTGCAGGCTGGGGGTTGCCGTGGCTTTGGTGGGGTGAACTTACAGGTGCCAGTAAGTCTGGCCACTGTGATTTAGGCTGCAGGGCGGCTGCTACTGTGTGTGATACTCAGCATGGGAATGTATGCTTTGCATACTCACCGCTGCCTCCTCACTGGCTGAGTTATCTCTCTGGGCCTCCTTTTTATCATTTATGTCAGGGGGCAATGTTGACAACCCTTGACCGCTTCAGCACAGGCCTGAACTTCTGCCCAGTCTCCTTCACCCCCAAGACTCCCTTCCGGGACCCTTACCTCCCCCTCTCTGACCTCAGGTAGCAGAGTGTGGTGACATTAGCTGAGATAATGGGGAGTGACATGTAAGGTTACCTTCTAAAGTCAGGATCTATTGAAAAAAATCATAAACCCCTGGATGTCTGGGAAACTTTCAAATTGCATGCAGAAGTTTGGAAAGAATCTTCTAGATCTGACAGGTTTTTTTTGTGGGCCAAAGGCAGGTTTGATTAAAGGTCAAGACTTTTTATTCAGTGCACAAAATATTAGTTCAATCTAATTATAAATAGACTATTTTGCATGTTATTTATGTGACATATTTTTGTATTAACTTCTCTAACCACTAACAATTAAATGAATATATAAAAACTCAATCAAATTTAATTGGGTTTCCCATGTGCTTTGAAGAGTGATTGAGTGGAGTGTCGAGTTTTGTGTTTTGGATCAGAGCTTATATACTGTATGTACTGGAACCACCACACTCTGTGACCCTTATTTAGTGATTTGATAATTTCTCTGTTATTAAATGTTGCATTGGTTGATTGACAGGTAATGAAAATGTTGTTTGATTGTGGTGAGGAGAGGATTGACGCTGAGCTCATTTCCTTCTGCATCAACCTGGCTGCCAACAAGAGAAATGCCCAGCTCATGTGTGAAGGTAAGAATAGACACTCTAGCTCAAACACACTGAAAAAACAGTGATGACCAGGCTAAATGTTGGATTCTGTGTGTCTTCAAGGCAATGGTCTAAAGATGCTTATGAAGAGGGCACTGAAGCTAAAAGATCCCCTATTGATGAAGATGATCCGAAATGTATCTCAGCATGATGGACCTTCTAAAAATCTCTTCATTGTAAGAGTTAAAAGCAAAAAATACATTCATGCACACAGATAAGTTTGAATGCTAAGTGTATTGCCGAAAGCATATGATTAGCGTTTCACACTTGTAACAGTTGTTGAATGGTGTCTTTTAGGACTATGTTGGAGACCTGGCGGCGCAGATCGGACTGAAGGAGGAGGAGGAGTTTGTGATTGAGTGCTTGGGCACTCTCTCCAATCTGACCATTCCTGATCTGGACTGGGAACTGGTGTTGAAGGAGTATAACCTGGTCCCTTACCTCAAAGACCACCTTAAACCAGGTTCATACCTCAACATCACTCACTATTTACATCATCTGAAAACCCACAATATCCAATATATCAGAATGTTATTTGAAAGTTTTTGGATGTGTGTATGTTATTTTGGATATATGTATCTCCTTGTAGGCTCTGCAGAGGATGATCTCATCCTGGAGGTGGTGATCATGATTGGCACTGTCTTCATGGACGACTCTTGCGCCGTAATGTTGGCCAAGTCAGGCATCATTCCTGCTCTAATAGAACTACTGAATGGTAAGAAGTGATCAAGTGCTCAAAGTGCTTTAAAATGCTGGCTTTCAAATCCTTTTTAGTGGCAGTTTGTTATTGGCCAGGACCGACATTTGGGATTTTTGAGATTATCGGCATCAGATGATAACCATCCCTGCTTGATTGATTAACAGACATCTGACATCTGAACTGCATAAATTGTGTTCTTAAATGTTTTTGAGTAATTTCTTTTGAAAAATAAATATTTATTCAATTTCTGTTATTTTAGGTGCATCTCATTTGTAGCAATTATTGGCATTATACTTCTCATCAGTCATTCTACCCTCCATTGGTTTGCTTGTTTTAAATCTATCTGAATGAATGAAAATGTAATCTCCCTTTTGTGTCCACCTTCAGCCCAGCAGGAGGATGATGAGTTTGTCTGTCAGATTGTGTACGTCTTTTACCAGATGGTGTTTCACCAGGCCACTAGAGATGTCATTATAAAAGAAACACGTATCCTTTATAACTGTCTAAAAGCATTGTAGGAAAAACAGTCGTTTTTTTTAATGGTGTTTTTCCAGTCATACAGGGTTTTTCTCTTTGACTCGTATCTGATCTCCAGAGGCTCCAGCTTACCTCATTGACTTGATGCATGACAAAAATGCAGAAATACGAAAAGTGTGTGACAATACGTTGGATATCATTGCTGTGAGTATGGCTCTGCTACTCCTCACCTTTATTTATGATTAAAGGGTTAGTTCACTCAAAAATGTAAATTCTCTCATTTACTCACCCTCATAAAATCCCAGATGTATATGACTTCCTTTCTTCTGCAGAACACAAACTAAGATTTTTATAAGAATATCTCAGCTCTGTAGGTCCATTCAATGCAAGTGAATTTTGACCAAAACTTTGAAGCTTCAAAAAGCACATGAAAGGCATCTTAAACGTAATCCATTTGACTCCAGTGGTTTAATCCATATCTTCTGAAGTGGTCCAATCGTTTTTTGGTGAGAACTGACCAAAATATAACTTCTTTTTTACTGTACGTCTTGATATTGCAGTCTCTAGGCACAATCATTATTTCAAGCTCGATTACACCTCCATGCCCCATCTAGCATTCTGCGCATGCGCAGAATGCTAGATGGGGCATGGAGGTGTAATCGAGCTTGAAATCATGAATGCTAAGGTGACTTCTGATATCAATGTTTATAGTGAAAAAGGAGTTATATTTTGGTCTGTTGTCATCCAAAACCGATTGGATGGCTTCAGAAGACATGGGTTTAAACCACTGGAGTCATATGGATTACTTTATGCTGTCTTTATGTGCTTTTTGCAGCTTAACATTTTTGGTCACCATTTACTTGCATTAAATGGACCTACACAGCTGAGATATTCTTCAAAAAATCCTCGTTCATATTCTGCAGAAGAAAGAAAGTCATACACATCTGGGATGGCATGAGGGTGAGTAAATAATTCGAGAATTTTCATTTTTGGGTGAACTATCCCTTTAAGAACTAACAAGCCATATTGTCTGCAACCCAACACTGTGGCCTGTTCTTAAGTTTTCAGCACATCCACTTCTTCCTCTGCTTGCAATTGGCCTTAGCCTCTATAGCTATATTTTCGCACAGTACAGCACAGCAGAAGTAATATGAGCATTTTCCTAATTACCATTAGAATGCCTATGTATCTAAATCCCAGAATGTCATTGTTACTGGCAAATATCCTTCAGGTACAGTTGACATCAAGGGAGTGGTTGTGGTTTAAATTTATAAGCAGTGCAACACGCTCACATTTGATTTGTCCCAGGCCTCAGATTAATGTAATTAAGGCTGGTCTTGTGGCCAAGGGAAGTGTTCCATACATCTGATCGGACAGACATCTGATCGGCCGTGAAAGCAGGGAGCCACATCAAAGAGCAAGAGGGCATCTGCTTAGTGTCACATAGCTATGGTGGATAGAACAACAATCCTCACTTACAGAGGCATTTTCACATTGTTATTATGCTGGGTTTGTTGGTCACCTTCCGCTTTATCTTCATGTCATCCGTGTATGAATGTCTGTTTTGTAATGAATAGTTAAATTTGTTTTATTCGTATAGCACTTTTCACAATAAATGATTGCCTTTATGGCCTACACTGAGCAAGCCAAAAGTGACTATGGCAAGGGAAACAACTCCATAAGATGTTTAGGTGGAAGAGGGAGTAAAATCTTGGGAGGATTATTATTGGATTGCAATGATGAATTTGTGCCCTGGGAAAGAGTGTCAATGTGCCTGCTGCTGGGGCTAGTGCCTCAAGTGGCCGTCGGAGCTGCAAGCCTTCAACCCCGTGCGGGGATGATTATTCAGAGAGTCAGGGTGCTTGGGTTTTGTTGAGCTTCACTACTTCCACCAACCTTAAAGAGGTTTTATTAAGCGCAGACCCTGTTGACTTAAAATAAATAGCTACTATGTTAACCCTCTGCCAAGAAACACATCCCACCTGATTCATCCCAGAGACTTTGGTACGGCACATGCAGGGAGGCAGCACAGGCAGAGCCTTTCCGTGTCCTGTGCTAATATTCTGTCTGTTCTCTCTCTGTCTGTAGGAGTATGATGTGGAGTGGGGCAAAAAGATCCAGAGCGAGAAGTTCCGCTGGCACAACTCTCAGTGGCTGGAAATGGTGGAGAACCGGCAAATGGATGAGGCAGAACCTTTTATGTATGGAGATGATGGAGAGCCTTTCATCAATAATGGGGACATCCTGGAACGGCCAGACCTCTTCTATAGTGCAGGTTATATAGATCAGGAATTCCAAAGAATATAGTTACAGTAGAGACCCCATTAGATCAAAATTAAAATTTTGTGGCTCTCAGTCTGTATCTGTTAGCTTCCTGTATGTTTGGACTGCTTCAAGTTGCCAAAATTAACTTTAAGCAGATATACGCTTTTAAAATGTGCATTTTTTCTTCAGGAATTATAATGGATTAAAAATATTGTCTCATTTTGTACAATGTGGCGTAATACTGATTTATGTCGAATGCAATGTTCTAGAATGAGAATGTCCCCTTTCTAGGGATGTGATGTAAACTTAAAGCTGTTAAATTTAATGGCTATTTAAAAAAGGTAATGCCCTTTGAATTGTCCTGCTCCAAATTCATATTTTAATAGGAAAAACAGACTTTCCACGATCATGGCAAGCCTGAAATTTCAGGGAATTTTAAAATGGTATGAAAATGAAAATGAAAAGCTGATTTTATGGCAGTTCTCTGACCAGCACTCAATTTGCCTAGACTCTAGTGATTTTATAATATAATTGGGGAACATAAAAAAAATGCATTGTTAATATGTATTTGTTTTGTTTTTTACAACAAAAAATGTATATAGACAAATAAGTAAAATGCGGGACACTGTTTATGACTTGCAGGACAAAGCTTCCTATTTCAGGGCTGTCCCGCAAAATAGAGGACAGGTGGTCACCCTACTGGAAACACATCAAAATGGGAAAGAAAACTGCACTTGGAAGCCATTTCATAGGGTCTTTAGTGTAATAGTTTAGTGGTATTTATTTTGTTTAGATAGTTGTGATTTATCTTTATCGCTGTAGTTGCTTTGCGTAGCGGTGCCAGTAATAATACAGTGTTGGTTTTTGTGTCGTACCTACAGATGGAATTATCTCAGCAGATGGTGCTGTTAGTCCAGAGTTCTTCACAGACTTCCAAAATGGAGACCTGTTAGGACCACAGGGTTTCCCCAGCAGGTATGTGTAAATACGATGAATCATTCAAAGTGGCTGCAGCGGATCAGTTGGTTTTGTTATTACTGTATCACACACACACATCCGTGTCAGGCAGTTTTGTTGTCTTAAGCAGAACAGGGCTCAAATGTGCTGTGTCAAAGAGTCTTCCAGCATCCCAGCAGGCCACAGCACTCCTCCAACAGTAACACCCTGAGCTTTGAGAGTAAACAGCTCCCTCTATTCAGCTTTTCACAAATCTGCCTCAGTTGCTCCTCACCTACTGTTTGGGGATTTCAGCAAAGCACTAATGTGATGACTTGATGTGATATGTTGATTTATGGTGAGGCCTGCTTTGTGTCATGTAACTGTACAAAATATTTGATCTTTTTTTCCAGATATTCAATTTATTGGTTGCAGACTATTTGCTATGAGGCCTTTAGTGATAATGCAGTGACCTCATTAAAATATTACACACTTTTAAATGAGTGCATTGAAACCCCTTATGTATGACCAGTACCTCACATGTGTTTGTTTTATTGGGATGTGTAAACCTAAATTTTCTACAAAATCGTCTAGATGGTATGTTGCCTTCACTAATTGGTGGTTACTCAAATAATTGGTATCTAGGAAGCCCTGTATAATTAGGCTGGTTTCAGGGTTACCTGGAATGTGTATACATAGCATTGTTAAGACGGGAGCGCAGCATAATTGAACAGAATACAAAAGTTGGAGTGTTTTAACTTGAGGCACCATCTTAAAAACAACTATTTCGCTTGTCCGAATGTATATAATGGCAGTAGCAGCGGTGCTTTAACCTGTTGATACACAATCGACCGCACATAGTGGTGATGTCACTCTGCTTACATTTAATATATAATTTACCGTCTATAAATATAATTAATGTTAACAAATATGCATCTTTTCAAAGGTCTAAGGGTTCAACATTGATATCTGATCTCTGTTTCATGATAGCAATGCTCCAGAAACAGCAATTTAGTTATTTGTGCCAGAGGTACAAATGAAAACATGCAATATCAAAACGGGACTTCATACCTTTGTTATGAAAACGTGATCACCAGATAAATCCAGTTCCCCACACTTCGTCAATTGTCCATGTCAAGCGTTCATGGAAAAACATCCAATAGCAGTTTTTGTCCATAAAAGTGATACATCTGAGAAATATTGATATATTCTCCATTGTTTACATGAGATCTCGCCTGAAAGAATTACCCTTCGTCATCGTTCTTCAAAAAACTATGCAATCTGAGCAGCATTCATGTTGTAAAACTGTATATTATCTTATATATTAGAGTCTCGTAAACAAAATGAGCCTGTCTCCAAAGTCTGTTTTTAAAAATGCAGCGTAGTTTTATTCATAATAGCCGAGCAGTGCGGTCAGATTTAGTGTTGTCCTGAAAGGCGGAGCCTTAATTTTACTCTGTATGCTTCCTGCGATTTTATAGAGAAAAAAGTTTGCAGGAACCTCATTTTTTGTTAGATCATCAAACGTAACTTGTGGCTTTGAGAACATTGTATTTCTGGGTTGTCTTGGCACTTTTATTATTGTTTTTCTAGATTATAAAAACATGTTCAGCCAAAATATCATACTATAAACTTCTCAGCTTCTCTAACTTTAAAAAATAACAACATATATTAATTCTGAAACTTGGGAAATAAAGCCCAAAGTGTCTTCTTTCAAAAGATACTACAACTGTGTCCATACTCCAGAGGGTCCAGTAAATACAACCATTTAAGTTCAGGTATGTTATTTTCATGATTTGTGCTCAGAAAGTGGGTGCGTATCAACAGGTTAAGAGATGCATTTAATGACTCAAGTTTTCCCTGTGCACACTGTCTTGCAGCTATAACAAAGCATGTTGTCTGTCATGCTAATTAAAACACTGCCGCTAAAAATATCAAAACTACAAAATATTCGTAAAAAGAATCTAGATAAATTGGTAGAACCTCACTATTCAACTTATCGGTTAGATAATTAGTCAATGACTTACTGACCCATTGTGACCCATCCCTAGTCTTTGTTGTTCTGTTGCTGTTTGCTGTGAAACAGAGAAAACAGATAGATACAACTGTAAGTAGCGCTTGTTAAATTATAGGTCAGTCCAAGAGAGAGAGAAAGGATGGAGTTGTGAAGTCAGAACAAAGCAGGCAGGCAGAAGCAGCTGTGTTTTTTTCACAGCTCTTTGTAAGTGATACCTGCAGAATACACCGAGAGCGCACAGGGAATTGGGCAGCCTGAAAGTGTGGTTTTCATTTTGTCTGTGTGGTGTTAGAAATCCAGGTTAACACAATAATGAAACCCAGCCTCAGTTCCCCTGTGCCGAGCCAGACGCACTGGGAAAGTTTTTTTTTTTTTTTAAACACCTTTAATAGAATTACTTTTATTTTTAGAATAGCACGTAGCACATAGAGAATGCTTAGTTGTTCCAGATGAAAAGGATTACAAAAATTCTTGGCTGCATTTACTCAAATGGGAGTTCCTCTTTTTTATTGTTATTAGACAAAAATCACATAAAGGGAATCGATAAAAAAATAATACTGTTCAAAATAAAGAAAAAATCACTACACTTATACTTTAAACTTTCTGATTGTCAAACATTACTGGAGCATTTTCATATTTAAATTAATATTCTGTGTTCAATACAAGTTAATCTTGATTGACAGCATTTTTGACATAATATTGATTACCACAAAAATGTACTTTGACTCATCCCTCCATTTCTTTAAAAAAAGCAAAAATCAAGGTGACAGCGAGGCACTTACAATATCAACATTATGCCACAAATGCTGTCGGGAGCTTAACTTGTATTGAACCCAGAATATTCCTTTTAACGTAATGAACTACACCTGTGGTTACTCTGCTAGAGCACTTGTGTGAACTTGAGGGGAATTGACTTTATACATCCACTACATTTGGTAAAAAGTAATTGCAAAAAAAAAACAATGACTGAATAATTAAAGTTAGCTCTGAGAAAAGGGCTTGCATCATTTGTTTTCACAACGTAGATGCCACAAATTTTAATCTATGATATTCATACATTTTCAAGTGTGGTGCAAGTGTCCAAATCCTTTTTGGGACCTCTGTAGATTATACAGTGCTGTGGAAAATTATTTGCCCCCATCTTGATTTCTTCTGTTTTTGTGTATATCTCATACTAAATTGTTTCAAAAATTCAAACAAAATCTAACATAAAACAAAAGCAATCTGAGTTAACACAAAATACAGTTTTTAAATGATAATGTTATTTATTGAAGCAAAAAAGTTATCCAATATCAACTGGGCCTTTGTGAAAACGTGTTTTTAGTTACTAAATCCCCAAATCTATAAAACTGCATTCATAATGGGGTTCAGCTGGACTAGACACACCCAGGCCTGATTACTGCCAGCCCTGTTCAATCAAATCAATACCTAAATAGAACTTTTTTCAGCAGCATAAAGTTGGCTAAAAGGTCTCACCCAGTAACACCAAGGTCGAAAGAAATTCCACAAATGATTAGGAAAAAGGTGATTGAAATACATCAGTTTGGGAAAGGTTACAAAGCTATTTCAAACATTCTGGGACTCCAAAGAACCACAGTGAGAGCCATTATCTCTAAATGGAGAAAACTTGGCACAGTAATGAACCTTCCCAGAACTGGCTGACCTTCCAAAATTCCCCCAAGAGGAAGTCACAAAAAAGCCAAGGACAACATCCAAGGAACTACAGGCCACTCTCGCATCAGACACTCATTGATGATCCTCAAACCTTTTGGGTTTGTTCTGTGGACTGTGAAGTTGAAAGTGGGAAGTTTGGAAGACAGGGGTCCCTTTACATCTGGCGTAAATCAAACACAGAATTCCATATCTACGTTCAAGCATAGTGGTGGAAGTGTGATGGTTTGGGAAAGCTTTGCTGCTTCAGGACCAGTGTGACTAGCAATAATTGAGGAAAACATGAATTCTGCTCTTTACCAAAAAATCCTAAAGGAGAACGTCTGGTCATCAGTCCATGAGTTGAAGCTTAAGTGCAACTGGATTGTGCAGCAAGACAATGATCCAAAGCATAAGAGTAAGTCCACCTCTGAATGGCTAAATTAAAGTTTTGGACTTGAACCCGATTGAGATGCTGTGGCAGGACCTCAAACAGGCAGTTCATGCTCCGAAACCTCCAATGTGGCTGAACTAAAGCAGTTCTGCAAAGAAGAGTGTGCCAAAATCCCACCACAGCATTGCGAAAGACTGATCTCCAGTTATCAGAAGCGTTTGTGACAGACACTTATGATCAAAGTGTTGAGTGAGGTGAGAGAAAGAGGTCAAGAGAAAGGAAAGAGGAGAGATTGGCAACTTTGAGGTTTCCGGGTGTTAGGTCTCAGGGGGCCAGACTGAACACACTGGGATCTTTTTTCCACCTGCATCAAGCCTTGGATCCCCATATTATCACACAGGTACAACATGTCTTCAATTTTTAAAGGATTGGTTCACCCAAAAATGATAATTCTCCCATCATTTACTCACCCTAATGCTGTCTCAACTCGTATAACTTTCTTTCTACTGCGAAACGCAAACAAAGATATTTTGAAGGATACATGATGTGTTTGTCTATACAATGTAAGTCAATGGGTTCCAACACTCTCAAGTGCCAAAAAGGACATAAAGTCAGTATAAAGATAACCCATACAACACGAGAGCTTGAACAGCACTTTGCTGCGAGCATGAGGAAGTGTAATAAAGCTTCAAATCATGATCATTCCAAGGAGACTGCTGATGTTAAGATTTATAGTGACAAAGGAGTATCATGTTGTCCTTTTTCTCGCCCAAAACCGATAGTTAGGAAATTATCACTGTCACAGTTGATTTTGTTAATGGGTATTTGGCATGTCTTGCTGTGTGACAAGCTGTATTCCATCTTAAACAGCATATTGCTAATTCTTTACTTTTATGCACGCAGCTTTTATGCCCTCACATTCATTGAGACTACATGTAATATTTGTACTTTAAAAAAATGATTTGACACACCACAGCTGGCAGAACAAGATAAAGGTGATTAAAATGGTGAAAAACTTAAAAGAAACGGTGATCAGTCACAGCACCTAAAATATAAATTTCCCCTTAGAAATTAATCTACATTTGAATCTAAATTCTTGATCTTGATAAAAACGTACATAGACATGATATACATAGACTACCCTTAGATTAAATGATTAAAACACATGAGCTTGGTTGGAAAAAATCTGGTTCTGTAATTAGGTTGGTCTGAGTCATTAGTAACATCATTCTTTGAGAAGCTTTACAGAAAATTTGATCATCGATTTCGCCCTGTTTTCCTGGAAATACTGGCAGCATCCCTTTGGAATGTATGATGCACATGATCGTAACACACACATAGACAGCTTATGGTCTCTCTGTTACCTGGACACTTGATAGTTCACCCCAAATTATTTTTTTAGCATCATTCACCATCAAACCCATATGACTTTCTATCTTCGATGGAACACAAAATTAAATTTTTTTTAGGCAGAATGTTAGAGACTGACAGCCTCCGTCACCAATCACAATGAAATCGTGAAACATTCTCATTTAAAATATCCACAACAAGAGGGTGAGTAAATGATGCCAGTTTTCCTTTTGAGTGACCTATCCATTTAAGCATGTGTCACCTGCATAAGGCCAACTATTGACCTTTTAACATATCATCTGCCCTATGACACATCCCCACCTCCTTCCAATCAGCCGCTGTCATCTGAACTTATATTGTTGCCTCTGAGTCTCAATTTCACCTAGACTCTTTTTGGTAAACAACCTCTTCTTTTCGAGCCTTTTAACAAAGTCTAAAATTTCCCCAGACAGCAGTGCCGTTCCTCAGAGGATAAAGACATACTTCCTGCCCGGAGAGGGCGAATGTACTGGAAGAGAAGGCAGTAACGTGTGTCATATGTAAACGATCGCTGGAAGTGATTTGGTCTAAAAACAACATTGCATTATGTGAGCTGGTAGGGGCAAAGCAAACAAGCCACATTTTAAGAAGACAGACCAGAGAGTCTCAGAGACACCTGGGTGTTGTTTGTTTAGAAACCGAACACACCAGCCTATTCCAACTGATGGACATTTGGCTAGAGGAATGCCTATATGATGAGAGGAATGAACAGAGATCCACATGCCAGGAAATGTAGGAGCAGTACCCTTGTTTAGTCTAAGTAGCCTGGTTTTGCAGAGTCAGAGTGCCATCTAGTGATGATGATGACTTGAGGATCATATTTCATCTTTAAGTACTTCTACATGGTTAATTGCATTATTCTACTTGACAGAACTGTCTGTTGCTCTCTTCCTCCAGTTCTTTGACCGAACGGTACGGACAGACAGGTGTGAATCCAGCACGTCCTGCCACGGCTTATGGCTTCCGGCCCGATGAGCAGTTTTATTATGGTTACACAGCATCACGGTAGAACCCCCTGTGTCCTACAGCCTACTACAGGAAAAAATGGAAACTCTTAAAAAAAAATCATTAAAAAGATGAAAAATGATTTTGTCATTTCAAGTGGATAAAACACTACTCTTTTTCTTCATATTCAGTATTTCTTCATAAATATGATGTGGATATTTATTACATTTCAAGTGACGCTTTGTTTGAATGTGTTTTAAGCAGAATGTTCTCATTGTTTTAATGTGGCCAGTAGCTATAGGGAAGGACAGTTTTTATAAAAAAAAAAAAAAAAAAAAAAACAATTATTATTGCAACCCTCACTTTTAGCTTGGTTGTGTCGTTTCATGTGTATTTAAGCCTTTAATGTGTGTAAACACTGAAGAAATTAAGGCTCATGGCATCACTTTCAACCTCTTCTGTGCAATATTTTAAAAGTAGGGTAAATTAGTTGCATGATATCTCAGAGGTATAGATAATGTGTGAATAAGTTATAGGAATAGTTCACCCAAAAATGAAAATTGCCTCATTTACTCATGCCATCCCAGATGTTTATGACTTTCTTTTTTCTGCTGAAGACTTTTAGAAGAATATCTGTGCTCTGTAGGTTCATTCAATGCAAGTGGCCAGAACTCTGAAGCTCCTAAAAGCACATAAAGCCAAGGAAACATCTGCAATCGGCTAAATTTGTTAAATCCATGTCTTCAGAAGCGACACGATAGGTATGGGTGAGGATTAAATAAATATTTAAGTAGTTTTTTTTACTATAAATGCCCATTTTCACCAGCCCTCCTTAGTGCTCTCTTCTCTGCTAAGAGTTCTTCTTATGTTTTTGCTGGTTCAAATTGTTTGAGCATATCGCCACCTACTGGGTAGAGACTTTCTAGTAAAAAAATGCTTAAATATTGATCAGTTTCTCACCCACACCAATCACATCGCTTCTGAAGATATGGATTTAACTCTGGAGTCCTATGGATTACTTTTATGCTGTCTTTATGTGCATTTTGGAGTTTAAAAATTTTGGCCACCATTCACTTGCATTGACCAACAAAGCTGAGATATTCTTTTTAAAATCATAATTTGTGTTCTGCAGAAGAAAGAAAGCCATACACATCTGGGACTGCATGAGGGTGAGTAAATGATGAGAGAATAAAATTTTTTGGTTGAACTATCCCTTCAAATCCAACTCATTAAACTTTAAAACATTACTGTCAGTGTATCAGCATGGCAGTGAAGTTGGTTGATACTTACAGCTTTTGGTAAGAAAATATTGTGTAACATTAAATGCACATTAAAACATTCTGCTCTCTGTATTAATAGTTAATCAACAGTCCTTAGTTTCCTACAATTTTGCTCAAGTTTACATAAAGCAACTGAGGTAAGGTAAATTTAATGATAGTGGCGCCCTCTTGTGGATCCCATGTGCAACATATATGACGTATTGATTTAATATGTTCAAACACGTTTCAGCCATGGCTGCTGTCTTTAAACTTTAAATACACAACAGCACCGGTCAAAATAATAAAACCGTAATCTAACAGACACTCTTAATACTTTTACTACTCACTAATGTATATGTGAAAAAGAATGTTACCCATTAATTTGCCTTTGTTACTGTTGTACAAATATTTCTGTACATCTCAGCTTCTGTGGTGCACTGCTCATTACATATGTATTTTGTAATGTAGTTAAACTCAAGTGTTCACTTAAAATATACTGATTTTTTGATGTATTTTGAAGTATTTATGAATTTCATTGGTGCCTGGGAATTGTCTTAACTACTGTTTTATATAAAATGCCTTTTTATTTAATGTAGTGCAATATGAAATACAAATTTTGATGTGTAAAAACCTTTTCTTCGTTTTTTTGTTTTTGACAACAGCAACCGTTCGAGGTTACAGTGTGGGCCTAAAGTAAGCAGTCAAGCTTCATTTTGATATAGCTATGCATTTTGGGTAAGTTACTTAGGCAGATGAGTGACAGCTATTGTTTGCTCATAGTTGTGAGCGTGTCATTTGAAGGTTGAAATCCACTTTGACGATATAAGAACGTGGCATATTCTTTCCAAAAGGATTCCTCATTTTAAAGGAAAATAAATATTTTTTGTAATATAAATTTCACATATTATTCAAATGCTCACCTAGAAATGTATTTGTATATAATATTAAAACATTAGATCAATACATGAAAGAAGATGAACTATATAACATTTATGCCATTAAAATAGTCCTCAGAGTGAGAAACACTTTTCAACTATTTTATACAACATAAAATTACAGTCTAATAGCTCTAATTCTCTTCATCACATCTTTGGAGTTTTATAAATAATGACTGTTCTAAAACATGTTTCTTGTACACTCCCCTTGTTTGCCATTGGTAAACTTTTAAACATGGCATTGGTTGAGCCTTAAAGGAATGTTTCTGGGTTTATGCAAGTTGAGTTCAATCAACAGCATTTGTGACAATGTTGACTGCCACAAAAACTTATTTGGACTCGGCCCACATCTATTTGAAAACAAAAACGAAGCAAAAATCGTGGTTACAACAAGGCACTTACAATAGAAGTGAATGGGGCCTGTCCATAAACAATAAATTACATAAATGTTTCAAAAGTATATAACCAAAAGAACAGAAGTGTTAACATGATTTCATTGTGATATAATCACTTATTTTTCTATGTAAAGTTATATCCAATATTAAAATTGTGTTATACAAATGCCGTCAATTTAACTTCAATTATTTTGAACCCGGAACATTCCATTAGGCCTTGGTTGAGACTTAAACTATCGTCTCTGGTTCCTTAAACATTTCAAGTGGAACTTTTCCCCCAGTGTCTTTGCAAGATTCAACCACCTCCTCTATTTCAGTAATCTCCACTACCAGATCACAAATCGCCTTCACACAGTCCAGGGGCTTGACTTCATCCTCTGGGCTTGATAAAGGCAGACATTCTGATGTGTGTTCTGGATCTGTGATTGGCTGGTTGCCCGATTCTTTGGTGATGTTGTGAGCAGTTTGAAGAACATCTGTCTCCGCATCTTCAGTGGATAAACAAACTGCAATCGGATACTTGTTTGTCACCACACTGACATCACTTATCCCTGCTCTGTTTGTGACTGGGTCATCTAAAGGGACCTCTGTCTTTACTGCAGACCTGCTGTTGTCCTCCGTTCCAGCAGAGGGTGCTGTGAATTCAGCATCGCCTCCAGAGCAAAAGGAAGTAATGTTTGCGGTTTTCATGCAAACAGGACTGATTACTACTGAGTGTTTATTAGCAAAGTCTGAGAAAGCTGCAGCACCTCCTGTTGAACTAGAAGGGTTAGGGTCAGGGTTAACAACAGGGGCAACGATGGCCAAACCTTTTGCAGTGTTTGCTATAGGTATACATTTTGGTTTAATCAGGTTGCTGTCTGTTCAGCTCTTTTCTCATTTACTGTTTCAACAGTTACAAATACATCATCCATACTATTTTCTAAGACTGTTGTGTTCTTTTCCACATCAAATTTTTCCACAACAGGCATGGCAGCAGGCAGAGCTTGGCTCAGTGTGGCACTAGGCTGGGCTTGACTTTCACTCTTTGGACTTGACTTTTCAGGTGACTGAACAGCCCCATTCATTGCTGGCTGTAGTTCATTGCTGAAGGAGTTTTTACTGCCAGGCCATTGGTTTGCAAAGGAGAGGGCGGCAGGGCTGTGCGCAAAATCTGTGGGGTTTTTTAATGGGCCGGACTGCTGGGTGTGGATCCTGGAGGGGTGGAGGACAGACTGAAATTGTATTTGCTCTCTGTGAACAGGTTGTACTTCTTCATGCTGGCTGCCTCCTTGACCACTGCCAATCAAAAGCACAAGTCACATTTGGGAATTGTATGTTAGGTAAATCTCAGATAAATCTTTGTACTATGAATCTAAACAAATAATTTTAAAATTCCTATTCTGTGATGATGATGATGACACTTTTGGACACTCAAGTCCACCTAGAGATGTCTGAATTTCATTGAATTTGATCTCAAAATATCAAAACAAATGGCATCTGCAAACAAATGATACAGATTTTGCTGTTTCAAAAGGAAATTGGTACTTTAATTCACTAAAGTAGCATTCAACTGATCACAAAGTAGTGGTTGTTCAATGAAGTTTAACATTGTCTTTGTGTTTATTTTTGAGTTGCTACAGTATACAATAGACTGGCATGTCTTAAGGTCAATATTAGGTCAAAAATGGCAAAAATAGAAACAGCTTTCTCTAGAAACTCGTCAGTCAATCATTGTTTTGAGGAATAAAGGCTATACAATGCTTGAAATTGCCCAAAAATTTAGGATTTCATACAAAGGTGTACACTACATTCTTCAAAGACAAAGGACAATTAGCTCTAACAAGAGAGATGTGGAAAGCCAGATGTACAACTAAACAAGAGCAGAAGTGCATCAGAGTCTCTAGTTCTAGAAATAGATGCTTCATTTAATTCTACCTGCTCAACTCCAGTTTCATCTACAACAGTAAAGAGAGGACTCAGGGGTTCAGGCCTTATGGGAAGAATTGTAAAAAAAAAAAACAGAAAAACCAAAAGAAAAGTTTAGAGTGGACAAAGAAACACAGACATTGGACAACAGATAATTGGAAAAGAGTGTTATGGATCTAAACCCAATTGAGCTTTTGTAGGATCAGTTAGACTGTAAGGTGCTTGAGACGTGCCCGACAAGACGCCTCATCTATGACAAGTGCTACAGGACGTGTAGGGTGAAATATCACATGAGTATCTTGACAAACTGACAGCTAGAATGCCAAGGATCTGCAAAGTGGTCATTGATGCACATGGAGGATTTTTTTTATGAGAAATCTTTGAAGTAGTTTAAGAAGTTCTAAAAAATATATCAAATTTGAAGTCATTTTTCACGTTATTAATGTCCTGACTATACATTGTGATCAGTTGAATGCCACTTTGGTGAATAAAAGTACCAATTTCTGTACATTATTCCAAACTTTTGGCCACCAGTGTGTGTGTGTGTGTATATATATATATATATATATATATATATATATATATATTCTATTCCCAGCCTAGGTATACTGTACATTTTCTTGCATAAAACATAAGATATAATAATAGCTATAATAATTTTAGAAATAGATTAATTTGAAGAATTTCATTTTTTTTATTATTATTATTTTTATATTATTAGGAAACACATGCTCTCATAAATGTAACAAATGCAAGGTGCAAATATTGCCCCTTAATGGAAGTTAATTCCTGACACACTTTTATGGACATCCACACGTTTGATAAAGTGTCTCAATTAATTTGGAACACTATATCTACTGTTTAAAAGTGTGTTTGTGCTACATAAAAATAAACAAAATAAATAGAACTTGCTTTGATATTTGTTATCAAATAGCACATATACAGTATTTATATAATCCATGAATGTACAGTAGCTTCAATGCTCATTCTGCAGCAATATTTAAAAGTGTTATACTTTATAGTGGCAAATGTGAAGAACATCTATGCAAGATCATGTGACATACCCATGCTGACGTCCTTTTCCAGTATCTGTTGGAGAATATCCTCATACACGTTTTCCACACTGATGAAGTTGGAGTAATCAGCAAATATATATTGCTGAAATTTAGGTAGTTCCTGCAAGGAGATTGCAAAGGGATAGTTTTAATTTTACCCAAAAATTTAAACTCTCTCATCATGTATTCACCCTCATGACATCCCAGATGTGTATGACTTTATTTCCTCGGCACAACACATATAAAGATTTTTAGAAGATTGTCTCAGCGCTGTTAGTCCTCACAATGCAAGTGAATTGTGACCAGGACTAAGACAGTCCAAAAAGTACATAAAGGTAATAAAAGTAATCCATGTCAAGCGATACTCTGTGTTAGCAGTAGGTGAGGAGCAGATCAACATTTAAGTCCTTTTTACTACTTTGACCAGCCCAGACCAGTAGGTGTCTAAATGTGAATGTGAAAATCACTTCTACACCAGAATGTGGAAGTGAAAGTGAAGATTTTCAGTAAAAAAGGGCTTAAATATTTCTCACCCACACCTATCATATAGCTTCAGAAGATATGGATTAAACCACTGGAATCTTCAAAGTTCTGGTCGCCATTCACTTGCATTGTATGGACCTACAGAGCTGAAATATATCTAAAAAAAAATATTTGTTTGTGTTCTGCAGAAGAAAGAAAGTCATGCACATCTGGGATGGCAAGAGGGTGAGTAAATGATGAGAGTTTTAATTTTTTGGGGGGTGAGCTAACCCTTTAGGACTATGTCTATTTGGGAAATTGCACCATGTAAAACAAAGAACCAATGTAGAATGCACTTGATTTGAAGGCTGCTTCAAGGCTCTTTCTTCATTGTTATTTTGTCTGTCAAGATGTGATTGATTCTAATATCTCAGGAAATGTACCTCTTTGAAAGATGGGTCCAGGTGTTTCTTTATGCTGGGTAGGGTGATGCTGATCAAAGCCTCCTGAAAGATCTTCTTTCTCACTGTGCTACTGTCATAGTCAAATTGCTGTTGGACACAGATAAAGTCAATTAGGTAAGCAATCTGACACACAAGTGTTTGTAAATGTATAGTTAAATGCATACCTTCAGAACTCTGTGTTTGGCCTTTTGCATAGCCATTGGAAAGTTGACAGATGGGTCCTCCAGAGCCTTTCGCAGCAGCAGCTCAAAGGTGTACTCTGCATTCTCCATCAGCTGAACCAACAGACAAGTTGTTCCCCAGAATCAATCACCGTAAAACCACAGATTGTGTAACATCAGTTTAGAACAGGTTTATACAACATGAAAGGAGTTAAACACTACAGGTACATACCTGTTGTATGTCTATTTCTGTGCTGTCCTCCAGACGTTTGGTGGAATAGCTGAAGGTTTGCTGCAGCTCTTGAATGTGATCTGCCAGTCCACTCACTTTCTCATAACAGCTTTCTAAATTAGCCGTACTCATTCTAAAAAGAGCCTACAGGGAGAAGGATATCACTTCAATGTTATTACTACTCTTTATAGGCTAACCCTTTATAATAATATTCATGTTCAAGGACAAAGGTTAATGTAGAAATGTTTTAAAAAAATACTTAAAAATAGAAATCTCATTCATATTCGAATATATTCAAATACGCCACATGACCAATCACGACACGGCAAGTTTAAATATACAGAAGTGCGAATCAGCTAGGAGCGCTACTATGGAGTGAAAGATTTTCAGTGAATAATGACTTAAATTTCAGTTTTTTTTCATACAAAGCTACTGTAGGACATCATAGAATTATTTTACGTCGATTTTCGGTCCTGACAGCAATATATGCTTTCGTTGTATGAAAAAACTTCTTTTGCATTCTTCAGAAGAAATTACGTCAGAATATAACTTTTGGTGTGATCTAATCTGTTTATGTAAAATGCTTCCACACATCATGAAGATTTCAAGTTTGTTGGTTTCTCCAACCTGTATGAATTCCTCCCTCTGCTCAGCATCTTGGAAGTCCTGACACAGCTGCTCCATCATGCTCTCAATTAACTGCCGGGCCTCTGTGAATCCCAGGCTGATGGGCACCATCACTTCTTCCAGGATAGCTGGCAGGTAAGGCTGCACATGCTCTGTGCAATACTTCATTGCTGGCTCAGTTACCATGGCTACACATTGGGTGTTTAGAGTGGAGAGAAGAAATTAGAAACCCTGATGAACACCTACATACACTAATAGAAGCCACATTAGAGTATAGATTACAAAATCGTAAGAACAAATTCTTAGTTCTTAAAAAGTGTATTCCTTAGTGGCCTTAGAGAAGCTATAAATTACATGTTGTCAAACACACACACACAGTGTGTTCATGAGTACCTCTGAGTTTGCCTTCCAGGACAGTTCTAGAGCTGGTGATCTGGTCCATATTGGAGTTCATGAGCACCCCTTGTTGTTTCACCATCTCTTTGCATTCCTCTTTCAGTGCATTCAGTCTCTCCATCAGTTGCTGTTGCACCAGGTAATAAGCAGCCTTGACTGTCTGCAGAGGTCAAGGGTCACTAATTATCATAATTGTTACATAGGATTTATTTCTATCATGCTTTGTTTCTCACTGATGAATTTGTCAGTCCATAACAGCTCTGGAAAGCAATGTGTTTCTGGTATGTTTCTAGATTATCCTGCCCTTTCAGACACACAAAAGGGAAATTTCTGGCCTCCCTGGCCCAAATCTATTTGGGTGTGTGGTGTCCCTCCGGGCTTACGTCAAGATCAAACACCCCAGTATCAACTGTCAAATGCAAGTCTGGAGAAATATCAGGGAACAATCTGTACAATCTCTACAACGCTTAGTGGAGCAATCTACTGTAGGTGTAATGGCTACTTTAGGAAAAACAGGCATCAGGCAGCAGTTGATATACAGTAAGCAAGACCTGTAGACACTGTGGCCTTTCCAAAAAGAGCATTACTGTACTGTATGTTTGATAATGTGGATATTGTTATTGTAGACACATACCGCAAACCACACTCTCCTCTTGTCTGCCTTCTTGGACTTCAGACATGGCAGAAGTTCCTTCTCCAGGTAGGGCATGAAGTCCTCCATCAACAGATTAGCAAGTGCCTGAACACACGTGCACAGGTTCAGAAATATCACATGTGCATACAGCTTATCTATCCTGAATAACTAGTGAGAGAAAACACTACAATGCTAAACCACACTTGGCTAAACCATCTTGTGTAATGAACAATGGACTGATATGATCTATTAACCTAAAACCACAATATCTATCATTCATTTCAGCAATTTCTTAAACAATAACCAAATAATAGTCAATTGTGGTGTATTTAAATGAACTGAATACAGCGACATGGTCACAAGTTTGTAATTAAAATGGAATAACTTAAGTAATAAGCCATAACAGGCTTTTACCACATTAAAGGGGGTTGGACACACATTGTGCCTATGAACATCCCCTCACCTGATGATCAGGCCTTGTAGTGCATGGCCTTGGGTAGCTTATTGCTTTTATAAACTGGCAACAGAAGCAATATTATAAAATACACCAATATGCAATAAATAGTTACATTTATTATTAATAATCACAATTAAAAATTCTTCCACCAAGTAGTTGCTAAACACTTGATATGCTGTTGCAGGTGTGCACATACTAGCTATTTACACGTTCGCCCAAGCTTCCTTTTCATACCAGTATTAGCTATTTAATATGTGTGAGACAAACTTGGTGTATGTTTAGTTAATTTTCATGATGGCTGTAACAGGTGAAACTACCCAGAGAAACTCCCTGTGTGCTAGTGGAGCATTATTCAAATTCCACACAACTCTCTGTCCTGATGTAACTGATGTAACACTGAGGCTGGGGTTGTGGAAAATGCAAACATATCTGTGAATAAGAAAGGCTTTCATATGTGGGATGGAAGTTGTATGTCTCTTACAAAAACTGAAATAAAATTCTGATGCAGTTCTTCAAAAACCATTTTAATGCTAAAAATCAACTATTTAGTTATATAAGTAAATGGTAATATGTGAAATTCTGAAACAAGAGCCTTCTCCCAATGTGTCCACACAACATGTATTGTGAAAAGCACTATACAAATAAAAGTTATTGAATTTAATTAGGGGAAAAAATTGTAGGGTACAAAGGGGCTAAAGGCTCCACAGGCTAAAAGGCTTCTTTGGTTTTATTTTCTCCCAAAACACTAAATAACAACAAAAACTTCCACAGCACTTTCCTAAACACCTGTTTGTCACTATACACTGGAAACTTTTCCTGTTCCATGAGATCTTTGCGTGTGGTGTCTAAAGGTTGATTTTGAGGCAATTTTATCTAATTTTTATTATTTTGTAAAATGTTGAAAATGTATGTAGTTAATGAAAATCCCTGAAATTAACACATTTCTTTTGAGAAAAAATATATACTTATTTATCAATTTCAATTTTGTTTAAGGTCATTAAATCAAAATTTTTTCAATTACTGTCCAATAAGTGTAAGGATAGTTTATGGGGTAAAAAGCCCCCCTATTGCAGGGTCTAAATGCCCCTATTAAACACATTGTTTTTCTTAAGTGGGGCAAATATATTTGTTATGAAAAATGTTCAAAGTGGGGTCACATTGACTCATCCAATCATAATAGAGATTAGTTTGTTTATAGAATACTTGAGATGTCATAAAATGCCAAATTTGTTTGAAATTACAATTTGTTACTCAAAAAAGCATCTTGCTGTCTCAAAGTTATTTGCATTAGTTGAAAAATTGTGCCCTATAACTACTAGATATATAACTATATCTACACAGTATTACAGTTTTAGAGTAAAGGACGGTGATTTGTATTTTTGTTTATTTTTAGAACATTGTTAAGAGTATTTTTGACATGATGTCAAGGTCTAAAAAAAAGACTGCCAGTACAGATGTGAAAGGATACCTACCCGCACATCACTCCCAATGAGCATATCCCACGATTCATACTGGCCTTTCTCCTGCCTATAGATCTGAAGGGCTTTGAGAAAGGCTTTAACCTCACATGTCTTCTTCTTTAGAAAGTCTATTGAATATAATAGTGCAATAGAAAGTGAAAGAGAGATACTGAAGCTGTACATTATCACAATAGCATTCTTTTCATTTTTATCTCTTTTCTGTTCCCTCCTTTATGTTCAAGTATACTGATATATATTTCCTAAGGCATGTAATTTACTGAGGCCTGTGTAGAGTAAGGCATAGTAGGATGCCACAGCTTTCACTGAGTCACGTGTCACCTTTGTGAACGTTCTAATCACACTGTGGATTCAATGCAGTGATACCTTTGTTCTGGTGGCGAATACAATCAGATAAGATGGAGATGAATTTAGCTAGGTTTTCCTCCACACGGAAACAGAAATAGGAATCCTGACGGTATGGAAGTCTAAGATAAACAGGTAACTGCCCTGGCATGCCCGCCACAGGGGGAGCAAAATCTTCTCGTGCATCTGCAACAAAACACACACACACACACACACACATTACTTTTCATGTTTAAAAATCTTTACAATAAAAATAAAAGTATTTGTTGTATTGATTTATATCACAGAAAAATAACTCCTAAGTAATGTTTACACAGACACTATGTCTTCCCCAGTAAGATTTCACAGTGGAACGATTAACTTTATTGCACCATTTCTTGACTAGAGCTATATCCGTTTCATAGTTGAATATTATTTATGTTTCAATATGTTTGTAGATTGTGAATACCATCAACATGATCACACTGGAAATCGACATGTTGCTACCGAATATTCGGGTAACCTGAAATTGACCCCATTCTACTGAGTTACCGACAAGCGCCATCTCCCATCAGACATTTTTGCATCATCTCAAATGTGTTTACCTGTTCATGTGGCATTCATACTGTTGTGCTTGCACAAGTAGCCTCAAAGACAGGTTCTGGTCCCGTGGAAACCAGGAAGTATTTGTATTTACATAAATAATGATTAACATGAGTCGTAGATTGCATTTTCCCTCTAAGATTACATTTTACTCCACTGACAGGTAGGTTTAGGATTGGGGTTTGGGTGTAGAATTAATAAAATATGTATTACTTTTTATTGATTTACATAATTTACTACTAAAAATACAACTTCCATTTGGTGCTCTCTGAGGACAGTTTATGCAGAAAATGGAGTTCACATGTGCCCAACCATTTAACAACACTTCCAGATTCGGCCACTGGGGGCAGTGCTTCGAATTTCGGTAGGCAAACACTGCACATAATCCACTGAAGGTTAGGTTTAGGGGTAGGTTTGGGTTAGGGCATTGAATTAACAATATCTGTATTACTCTTGACATTTACTACTAAAACATGCTATACACGTACTAATTCCAGCAGCAGAACTAACAACCAACTGTAACTGATTTCACAGGGAGATCAGTCTGAAACATCATGGTCAATTAGGTCTAAGCAAACTGCATTTTATTTTCACCTTTAATGTATTCATCAGATTCTTATTTTTGATTATTACTTACTGTTAGTGCAAGGGCAGCACTGGTCCACCATTTCCATGTATTTCTCTTCTGTAGTCAGGATTGTGCCCCCTGTAGGTACAAGCTTGTGCAGTGCAGGCACACCTTTCATAAATGTCTGCAGGACAGTAAGTAGAAGATACTGCAATAAATGTTATTGGTTCGTGGTACCCCAAATGTTCATTTCTAGATGATAGAACACACACCTTGTAGCTTTTGTGGCACTCGAGGACGTAACTGGCACGCACCACAATAAATCTGTCTCTCCATTTCCTTCTATCATCAAAGCACAGCACATTCTCTTCATAAAGTACCTGTCCTGCATCTAGAGGCTCCTGAGTTATTAGATATAATAAGTCAACAAACAGTATATAATCAATGACTGAATGATACTCATGCCTATGTTCTGTAGAGTTATTCTAAAATATCTGTGAGGTTCACGATTCTGTACCATACCCTTTGTTTGAGGAGCTGTGTGTGTTCCTCTTTGCGTTGCTCAGGTTCATCTTGGATCTGGGACAGGAAGGGCAAAGAAAATTGTTTCCTATAAATCGGTGCAAACTCCTGAAATTTGACATCCACTTGACCTGTAACACAACACATTGCTGAGGTCAGTTTTATTTTTTTGGGCTATTGGAATCTGGGAGGTGCATAATAAATAAATGCCAGTTGTGAATGCTCAGACATTCAAAGGTTGTCTTGTTTTTAATGAATTTCAATGACTATGCAGGTTATTCAAAGGTAGACTGTTTCTGATCTAAACAGCCAGCCTGGCCTTGCAGGTAAACAGTCTAATATTTCCCCCCTTCTGCAACTAATTTATACCTCCTCAGCATGAACACAAAATGCATGGAATAAAATGATTTAAGTTTTACTTCATAACTTACTACTTGTCTCATTGTATAATATGTATTTTGTGTTTTGAGGACATCATTGTGTTTTGAGGACTCCACTTAGGGCTTCAATGGAGTTATGCAGTTAATTCATGAGTACAAAGGATGCAAACAGCTTGTAATAAAGTGGCCACAATCCAAAATCAGAGGAGAGGAAACTTATGGTCCAAATCATGAAATAAGCACAGTCCAACGGTGAAAGAAGAGGAGATTGAGTAAATTAACGCCGCCTCTGTGGCTCAAAGGATCTCTCAAAGAAACTTTTTTTCTCTAGTGCCATCAACAAAATTAGATGAACAATACAATACTGCTTATTAACTGCTAATAGGATATTAATGGGTTTTGCAGCCAATCAGACCACGTCCTCCCTACCTGCACATCTCAACATGCTCTGATTTTGAAACATAATAGATCTAATGCAGAATCAAATTGTTTAAATCCAGTTTTTTTTTTTTTTTTTTTTTTTTTGGCAAATGGGCCTATCGTGACATGACTACATGACTTTAATGAGGTATGACTAAACTCTAGTCAATGTTGCAATGCTTGTACCTATGAGCATATTACTATTACTGTTACTGTAATTCAATTACTAGCCTACATAATTATAATTCTAAAATGCAAATTTTTGGTTCTGAATGTTGATTGTTCAAAACAGTCTTGGTGCAATTCACTATTTAATAATAGCTATGTCTCAAAACTCCTGTTCACCTAGCCACTCACTGTTGTGTAGCACCTTAAATAACGTTGTTTTTGTTTACATGTCAGGGTCTATATTTTCTAGTGAAATGATTTTGTTTAATTTTCTTTGGAAAATAACATTTTAAATAATTTTTCTTGTAACAATGTGGTAACATTTATGGTTTTATTCAAGTTAACACTATTTTTGTTTATATATGAAACAACCTGATGACATTAAGTTAAACCAACAAAAGTTATTTTTAAGGTTCAGATTTACACATTTCAATTTCATAACAAAACTCAAAATGATTGTCACTTTTTATTAAAAAAAAAATTATAAAAAAATAAATGAATACAACTTACAATATTAAGTTTATTGTTTTTTTGTTGTTGTTGTTGTTAAAAATTACTCAATTCAATTTGATAAATTTGTTACGAATCTGAAATGCATTTATTGTGAATATAGTCATGGCTAAAGCAGTGTGAGGTGCAACACACAGACCTTATACCGTATTGCAAATACAATTATCAAAGAATTTCAAGAGAGACATAATATCTCAAAGAAACTTGTTTTTTTAAAATGCCTATGTGTGTAGGGGAATCTAGAAATTTGCCTGAAATAGAACAAAAATTTTGATTTAACACCAAAATGCCTCATGTGTAAAAATGTTCATAAGCTTTGAGACTCTTACATTATGTAACATGCGACTAAAATTACAGTAGATGACAGCTGATAGTTATGGCTTCACATCTGTCATAAGAAAATTGATTCACAATGGAGCGAAAAAGAGCTTAGTTTTCTCTCACTCTCTGCTCTTTTTTTTTTACTTTGACATTATACATCTCTTCATTTATACTTCTAAAAAAAACAAGTATTGTTTTGTGAATAAGAGAGAAAGAGTTACTGTTTTAGAAAGAACTCTTTTGAGATTAAATGTTAGACGCTTGGCCTACCATATGCACATAATGTATGACACAGCATGACCTGCAGAACCAGTTCTGCATGAACACACTTCATACCACAAAACAGACATCACACTAGCAAGAATTGTTTGACTAGGGAACGTGCGTAAACACCTGTGAACTGTTTCATTTAAACAAACATTAAATATACTGTAGAGAGTTGCAGTTTGTTTTTTAGAAACATCATGGGCTATGAGCAGTTGCTTCTTCACTGACCACAGACACTTTTTTTTTTTTTACACCTGGACTCGACACCATTTAAGTTTACTGTCATATGAAACAGTGCCATTTGTTTACCCTGGACTTATAAGTCCATTGCTAACGCTAACGTGCATGGCTGCTCCTTCTGCACGCGCAAACTCTTTCTTTTTCAATAAATATTAAAACCACTACTTACTGGTCTCATAGCCATTACACTGTACATACCTTTTATGTAGTTGGATTTATTTTCATCCAGTAGACTGGACGATGCTCCCATACTGTCCCGCTTTCAGTTCAATTGAGCGCTCTGTTCAGGTGAAGATGAATTCAACACTGAAGGAGATTCAGAAAGCCGCTCAGATTTCACAAACGTCGACGTCACTGCACACGCTGGGTGTCTCTCAACAACTAGAGTGCTGTCTAACTAGGCAGCTCACTATGTTTTTTTTTTTTTTACACATAGCTTTAATGGAATATTCAGAGTACAATGTAATTTGAGCTCAGTCACCAGCAGTTGTGGCTTAATGTTGTTTACCATTAAAAATGTATTTCGACTAGTCCCTCCTTTTCTTTAAAAAAAGCAAAAATCTGGAATGCAGTGAGGCACTTACAATGGAAGTGAACGGGGCCAATCAGTAAACATTAAAATACTCACGGTTTCAAAAGTAATACACAGTAATACACAAGTTTTAACAGGAGAATTAAAATGTGCTATACAATAAGTGCTATAATTTCTGCCTTTAAATAAAATCACATTGTACATTGCCCCTCTCTCTCTCTCTCTTTAAATGATCTGTTTCTCATCCACACCTATCATATCTCTTCTAAAGACATGGATTAAATAACTGGAGTCATAATGATTACATGTATACTTACTTTATATGCTTTTTGGACCACTTGCATTGAATAGAACAACAGAGCTATTCTTAGAGATATTCTTGTACAAATCTAAAGGGTGTCGCTGAATTAGCTTAACCTGTAAATTAATGTGTAGCAGTACAAGTATGGGCAAGGAGGAGATGGGAACAGACTGAACAGTAAACTTAAGTTTAATGTGAGAACACAGACACGCATGCAATGCGGCCATGAGCTGCTCGCTCTCGAACTGGCATCTCCAGCTGCCCTTTATCTCGCTCTCCTGCTGATTCAGCGCCGGCCGTGCAACATGACGGCTCAGCCACGGCCTCCTCGTCACACTCCTCCCCCGCCCGATTCAGGCCATGGTGCCACCGGTCTGACTAACCCCCTCTGCCCTCACCCCACCCCCCAAAAAACACCTCTGGAGGGGAGACGCTGCTCTTCCGGCTGTTCTGTCAGCCGGTGGCCCACCCCGCCGCCTGTGAACCTGTGGGAGAGACGAGAGGAAGCGCGGGGAGAGGGGAGCGGAGACACACAGAGAGGGAGAGCGAGAGAGAAAGAAACTTGCTCGCCGGCTCCCAGAAGCACCGAAGCCGGTCCTAAACCGCTCCTCCGGCCCCAGGCGAACGGTCTCTCTCTCTCTCAAACTGGTGCCTCCGGCTCCCTTTTATCTCACTCTGTCGCTGATCAGCTGATTCAATGTTGGCTGGCCTGGCCATGCCCTCCTCATCCTTTTTAATATGAAATATTAAACTAAAATAATAAACAGCCCATTGTGATACCACTTGTACAAAAAAGTTCTATGCTGGTTGCATGGTACTGAGATGGCCTCAGGTTGTCATACCATGCTAATAAATGATCACATTTTCATTTACCATTGTACATGACACTGAGGTATTTCATAAACAACCTAAAAAAACTTTTTTGTACTCCTACTTTTCTAATACAATTGAAACTCTTCATGTTACTGCCTTAAGATGAATCACTTGTGTTGTATTATTCCTTAATTTATAAGTCTATTTGGATAAAATTATCTGCTAAATTAATAAATGTAATTGTAAATGGACTTCAAGGAATTGTAATATGGCACATTTCCAAAAACCATGGCAATGTCCAATAAACCATAGTATGTTGTGGTATGTCTTTGTGAAATACAATCATTGAGCGAGTAAGTCAAATTTTTGTAAAAAAAAAATATTGAAAAGGAGTCCCTGCAAATACCAAGGACATGCAACTTTGTACATAATATCTGGCATCAACTCACAATCGTAAGGCAGCTTTTTTGAGAGGGCAGCTGACCTCAAGGCATATACTCTTATTTTTCAATGTTATTTTGTTAATGCCACATCTTTGGCTTAATCTTCTTTGTAAAAAAAAAATGTCATATTTTTCTTTTTTTTTTTCTTTAAGAGTTTGGAGTTAAATGAGGCCTGGATATATTTCCGTGGGATTCACCCAAGCGCTATGTTTATGTTCTCAAAGTGTTTTGTTCGTAATGAGACATGTCATGTGAAATGTTTTATTGATTTTGTAGAGCATAACTGTTTGCAATCTGATAAAATACTGAAGCAGAAAAATTAAGTGGAATAAAAAAATCAGACAGATCAGACAAGAATTTTTAAACCTTAAGAGTCCTTATAAATATTTTAGAGATTTTAAAAAAAAAAAGAAAATCAATACTGTCATTACTCTCATCACAGACTGATTTGTTTAAACACTATGAAGCCCTTAATGGGCCAAAGCGACACTGCAATCAACAAAAACACAAACAACCTTTAGCATTGAATAGCTGAAGCTATTGTTACAAGAAATTATCCAATTTTCATTGAAAATATCCATCTCTAACATAAACAGGAAAACACCTAATTAACAATAGCCATAGATAGAGCATCAGCAGGTGAAACTCTGCACTGCCCAAACTCTTAAATGCATATCCCAAAGGGCTCACAAACACAACCAAATTGCTAAAAAAAAAATTCTGGTTTCATCAATATCTGCAAGTCAGAGAGTTTGACGTCGGGTGCCGTCTGAGCTGACAGTGCTGCTTTGGGGGGCTGACGTGTAAGTGGGCACGCTATATTTTGTAAGCACTTCCTTAAACTGCGCCAGGGTGGCATCGGTCCGTACGCCTGTTGGGTCAAAGTGTGTGCGGCTTACTCTGAACCCTGCCTCTGTGAGATACTGCAGAAATTTATTCAACCTGAGGGAAAGAGCTCAGTGTCAGATTTAAAAAAAATTCAAGACCTGGTCAATTCCAATGACTTATAAAATACTGGGCAAAATTATATCAGTTCTTTTAAAGATATGCTATGCTGAGAGTTATACAATAAACTTCCACCATGCTATTCGCGTTAAAATAAATGAGCTCACTTTGCTTTCTTCTGTTGTTATTGATTTATATTCAATGGTATAAGCAGGATTCAAAGGGGATTGTGACATTTGATATACTCTACATGGCCAAAAGTGAGTGGACACCAAAACACCAAACTCAGAAGTGCTTGTTGAACATTGGCATTAATAGGGAGTTGGTCCTCCCTAGGCCAAATATTTTCTAGTTGAATAAATTGTAAAAAGATGTTGGAATAATTCACTCAAAAATTTGAATTCTCTCATTTACTCAACCTCATGCCATCCCAGAGGTGTAGGACTTTCTTTCTTCTGCTGTTCACAAACAAGGATTTTTAGAAAATATTTCTGCTCTGTAGGTCTATACAATGCAAGTGAATGGTGGAAAGAAATGTGACTCCAGTGGTTAAATCCAGATCTTCAGAAGCAATATGATAAGTGTGGTTGAGAAACAGATCAATATAAGTCATTTTTACTCTAAATTCTCCTCCCTACCCAGTACGTGGCGATATGCGCGAAGTATACGTATAGCCAAAAACAAAATCAGAACAACGTGAAAGTGAAAATTTATAGTAAAATAAATTATCTGTTTCTCATCCACACCTATTATATATCTTCTAAAGATATGGATTAAATAACTGGAGTCATAAGGATTACTTTTATACTGCCTTTATATGCTTTTCGGACCACTTGCATTGATTAGACCAACAGAACTGAGATATTCTTCTAAACATCTAAAGGGTATAGCTTAATTAGCTAAATATGTTAAATATATAGGGGTGTTTGCATACTTTAGGCCATGTAGTGCATGACAGTGTATGGAGAAATTTGTGGGAACTGACTTTGGCATGTTCATCCCACGGATGCTGTGCCGATGGATGCTATAGTAGAACGCTGGATGCTCCAGAGATGTGTCTGATTTTATCTTCTTCAGCACATTTCCACAATCCTCTCCTGTGGTCTTTCTTTTTGCTAAATAAAAAAAATCAAAGAAAAATACATTATTTTCTATATACTCTATATTTGTATGTTATATTATGAAATTTGTATTAATAATATTACTCTATTCTACCACAAACCTATCTTAAACTGCTACAAACATCTGCAGTTAAATCACATATATAAAATATGTCAATGGATGAAGTAACAAAAGACCATAATTTTCCAGTACCTGACTGCTCAGATACATCAGCCTCTTCAACCTTCTGTAAAGTTTTTATTACCACACCACACTCCACTAGAGAAAAAAAGAAAGAGTTTCTGATTAATCACATCCAAATTGCAAAGAAGTGTACTGAAAATGCAGAACTATTGATGTACTAAACCTCACACACCTTGGTTTGAGAGGGCAGAGTATCCCGGGACAGGGGAAGGCTTGAGAGTGGTGCAGTCAGCCTCACAGATGAGGGTCTTCACAAGAGGTTGGATGTCCTCCATATTGTGATGCACTGCCGCCACTAACATCCGCCTCAGAAAACCAGTGTTAAACAGAGGACCAGCCCTGATTGATAAAAAAAAAAAAAACAGCAAAGGGAGGAAAAAAGAAGAGAGAGAGGTTTTAATAATGATGATGAATTAAAGGTATGGTTCACCCAAAAATGAATATTCTCTCAATATTTACCCTCTTGCCATCTCAGATGTGTATGATTTTCTTTCTTCTGCAGAACACAGATTAAGATTTTTAGAAGAATATTTCAGCTCTGTAGGTCCATACAATACAAGTGAATGGGTGCCAACATTTTGACACTGCAGAAATCACATAAAGTCAACATAAAAGTAATCCATATGACTCCAGTGGTTTAATCCATATCTTCAGAAGTGATATGATAGGTGTGGGTGAGAAACAGATCAATTTTTAAGTCAATTGTTGCCTGACATTCTTCCCCTGCCCAGTAGGGGGCATATGCATGAAGAATTTATAGTAAAAATTAACTTAAATATTGATCTGTTTCTCATCCACACCTATCAAATCACTTCTGGAGACATTGATTTAACCACTGGAGTCTTATGGATTACTTTTATGCTGATTTTTGGAGCTTAAACATTTTAGCACCCATTCACTTGCATTGTATGGATAAATTGTTCTAAAAATCTTAATTACTCTAAATACTTAATTAAAAGAAAATGCTTAAATACTGCTGAAGAGAGAAAGTCACACACATCTGGGATGGCATGAGGGTGAGTAAATGATGAGACAATTTTCATTTTTGGGTGAACTATTCCTTTAATGAATAATATATGTATATATCTAGATGAATGAGTGATTTTAAAGCATAAAATCTGCATAAATGATGTCATCTCACCAAAGTGGCCCAAGCTCTACAGCAGTTTTCCCTGGCATGCTCCCATGGCACTGGCAGGGCAGCTGTCTGTACAGATTTTCTGTTGATGCAGTAAGCAGCAAGGTGATTATTTATGCTTAAAAAGACCAGCATTGCTGTTAATCAGCATATCTTATGTTTTAGAGGCTGGTGTCTCCACAAGGCTTCTTAAATAGCTTAACCAACAAGTCTTCCGTGGTCAACTAGCTTCCCCAGAAAGGCCGTGCTGATTGCCCAGCATTCATTCCAACAGCTAGACCAGCATAAACCAGCCTGGACAATGGAAGTTCATACTGGTCTAAGCTGGTCACTTCAGCTGGCTAGAATAATGTGGTACAGCTTTGTTTGCAGAAGAGCCCTTTCACCTTCAACCATACTTCCGGGCTTGAGGAACACCCTTTCTTCACACCACTGGCAATGCAACAGCTGACGCAGTTTCTTAGCAGACTCATCAGCCTGGGTGGGCCCTCTGAGCACACGCACCACCACAAGGACGAAATGCTCGAGAGCAACGGCTAACAGCAGCTCTATCCCTTTGTTGCACCGTGCAGCTGCTCTGCAAGAACATATATTAACAAATGTATTTAAGACCATTGCAAGAAGCATTCTATCCACATCTGAAAAGGGACCCAGATAAGTCTTGTCCGATTGTGCAGTTTGCAAACTTTCAAGTACATATAATAAATAGGTGATCCTACCTGGCTACTGAGGACAACACCATACGTGCTGCCAGTTCCCTGTAGTACTCAGTTCTGACGATCTGGCAGCCATAATGTCGAAGTGTCACATTCAAGGATTTGGAGTAAAGTGAGCCAGTGTCCGTGGATGTCACGGAGACTATGCCCAGATTCCGAACATTCCGAAAAGCAGCGTCCAGATAGTTCACAGACGTTCCAAAGGGGTCCAGGTGTCTGAATTAAAAGAACACTGTGAGAACTTGTTTGGTAGGAACTTTGTCATTAAAAAAAAAAAAAAAGGCAACGAAAGCTTGTCTTGTTAGTACTTACTCACATATGGGTTGTTTTAAAAAAGGCCATTTATTTGCACACTAATTTTTACACTCAAATGAGATCCTGGATCCACATCATAGATAAACAGACATAAACCTATCCTTACCTCTAACCATAACCTATCACTAAAAGTAGAGAGAAATAACAGATTGATAAATAATAATAAATTAATCATAATTCCTTACATTTATAAAGCACTTTTCTAGGCACTCAAAGCACTTTACATAGTGTAGGGGGAATCTCCTCAACCACCACCAGTGTGCAGCATCCACCTGGATAATGCAACGGCATCCATAGTGCACCAGAACTCCCACCACACTCCAGCTATTCGTGGAGAGCGATGTAGCCAATTTAGGGATGGAGATTATTAGGAGGCCAGGATAGATAAGAGCCAATGGGGGGAATTTGGCCAGGACACCGGGGTAATACTCCTACTCTTTACGAGAAGTGCCCTGGGATTTCAGAACCTCGGTTTAACATCTCATCCGAAAAACTGTGCTTTTTTACAGTATAGTGTCCCCGTCACTATACTGGGGCATTAGGACCCACACAGATTGCTTGGTGAGCATCCCCTGCTGGCCTCCTTAATACCACTTCCAGCAGCAACCTTTGTTTTCTCCCAAGAGGTCTCCCATCCAGGTATTGGCCGGGCTCAACCCTGCTTCGCTTTAGTGGGCAACAAGGCAAGAGCTGCAGGGTGATATGGCAACTGACAAAGATAATTCACAGATAAAAATCCTAATTTGGTTGATAGGATGTTTTTCCAGAAACATTTGCTACTTGGACATTCAACCTTCGGACAAGTATATTGATCATTCACTTGAGTCAAAAAGTTACTTGTCCGGAGACAAAAACAAAAGAAAGCCTCCATAATCATCATTTACACCTAATAAGGATTAAGAACACTGCCGAAAGACGGTAAATCATTAGTCACCCTCAAGCCTGTATGAATTTCTCTCTTCCAAGGAACAGTGTTAGTCAGAGTCACTATTCACCGTCACTGCCTTTTTTTCTTTCTTTTTTTTCCCTCCATAAAATAAAAGTGGATAAAAATTGAAACTAATATTCTCCCTAACATCTCCTTTTGAGTTCCACAGAAGATAGAAAGTCAGACCAGTTTGGAACAACATAAAGGCAGGTTATGATGACAGAATTTTTTACAATATGGTTAAATAACATTAGATAATGCATTAGTAGTGATGCTCCGATTGATCGGCCGCCGATCATGATCGGCCGATATTGGCTTTAAATAGCTCAATCGGCAACCCCCAAAAGCGCCGATCAAAAAAGCCGATCACGTGATGTAAATAACTCGCGCAACTTTTCTGCATGTGGCGCGCGCGGGAACACAATAGCAGAGCAGAGCTGGCTAGACAGCAGCAAAATGACTTCTTCTCCCGTCTGGAGGTTTTTCAAAGTGTCAGACAAAGACATAAAATTAGCCATATGCAATACATGTCGTGCTGAAATCCCTCGAGGTGGAATACACCAACGGCATTTTAATACAACCAACATGATTAGGCATCTTCGAACACGCCATACAACAGCTGAATATGCAGAGTATGAGAGACTAAACCAGCCGACGCAAACATCCCCATCCCTCAATCAGCCGACTGTGAGTGATGCCTTTAAACGACGTGAACCATACAGCCGGGATAGTAAGAGATGGAAAGACATCACGTCCAGTATCATGGAATTCATTTGCCTCGACGAACAACCTCTATCCGTTGTGGAGGATAAAGGGTTCCGTCGCCTGCTAACCTGCCTTGATCCACGATACGACCCCCCAGGCAGGAAATATCTAACTGATGTGTGTCTCCCGCGTTGTACAAATCCGTGCACACACACATTGACAAGCTTCTGAATGATAGCGTACATATTAGCTTCACAAGCGATATATGGAGTGCAGACGCCTGTCCAATGTCCCTGCTAAGCTTAACAGCGCACTTTATTGACTCAAACTTCAAAAGACACAACATTGTGCTACACTGTCAGGATTTCACGGGGTCACATTCTGCGGAGGCTTTGGTGAACGCATTTAGCGGCATGTTTCAGTCATGGGGGATCCAAAAAGAGAAAATCCATGCAATTCTAACCGACAACGCCAAAAACATGCAGAAAGCAATGAGAGACGCAGATTTCCCTGGCCTGCCTTGTATGGCACACACTCTCCAGCTTGCTGTGCATGAGGGGGTATTGTGGCCAATTGTTTAATTTTATTACATTAAAAAACACTACATTTTACAAGTAGCCTGGGCCTAAATGTGACCTCATCCTATCCCAAGTTCATGTGGGTTGGTAACTATCTGCTTGGCCTCCTTTTGTTTCTCTGCCTTGTTATTTATGAAGGATGGCATTGGCTTACAGTAGCTAATCTAGCTATACATTATTTTATTTTTTGGATCTGATGTAGTTAGTTCCTCAGCTTCATCCATTGTAGTCTGCCTGACCCCTCTTTGTTTTGAAAAATGTTACTCTGCCTTATTTGGAAAAGATGGCATACAGTAGCCTTATGTTATCTTGTTTTCTAACTACAATCAAATAAACATTGGTTCTTTAAGATTTTCTTGACTCTAGCATATTTCTACTGATAAAAGATTCCCATTCCCCTGCCATTCTGTGATCGGCAGTGATCGGCAATCGGCAGATCATGATTTTGGTGATCGGTAATCGGTGATCGGCCCCAAAAATGCTGATCGGAGCATCACTATGCATTAGCTATCATAAACTAACAACAACTTTTGGGCCAGTTGCTATGTAAAATCCAGGGCTGATTTCTCTTCCCAGTTCAGCCCTGAACAGGAGCAATAGTTTTATTGCATCGCTTGCATATAGAGATGTGGTACAACACCCTTCGCATTTGCCAGTTAACAGGTTTCTACCCATATATATTTTTAAAATCTAAAAGTTCAGTAAATATGCGCTTCCACTCTGCGCGTGCTGCACGAGTGAAGGCAAAAGGGAGAGAGCACGACACAAAAGAGGGAATTACCCACATTTTGAAAGTGAAACATGCAGGAATTATTAAAATTGTGCTCAATCCCTGCAATTGAGCGAACATTCGTTATTGAGATTTTAGTAAGGCTGCTGGTCCTGTCGGGCAAGTACAATTCTCTTTAACTTGCCCGTTCAAAATTTCCACTTGTCCCAGACAAGCGTTAATGTCGAGCCCTGATGTATGCAGAATATCACTCACATGTAGTCAAAGGGTCTGAGGTGCATGATGACGTTGGCATCCATCTTCACCACCTCCACAGATGCAATTGGTGAATCTGAGTCTCCAGTTCCTTCTAGCTGTCGGGGCGTGCGGTTTCCTTCCACTCGGATGTGGTTCAGATGACAATTCTCCTTAATCATCTTCACACAAGCTTCGTTTATGTCGTTGATAGTAACCTTTACAGAGTTACGTAGATGCTTTGCCCACTGCAGACCCATTATACCTACAGAAAAATAAATTATGAAAATGTATATAAATATATACACAATATATTTACATATGATCCTTTCATTATGATTAAATCAATCTGTGCAATTTCTTTATCATCATGAAGTATCAGTTCTTCTTAGTGTATATTCGGTTTTCTTACCAGTGGCTCCAAAAGCATCAAGACATTCCAGTGGATTCCTCTCTTCTGCTAGAACCGCGAGAGAGCAGAATACGAGCTGCCTACAACATCACATAGAGACAATGTCTAATTTTAGTCAATAATTAAAGTTAAAGTGTGTAAATTACAAAAAATAAAGATTTAAATATGCACTCAGTAATTTTTTGCTCATGTCACCTTGGACTTACAGTGACATCTAGTGGTGTGGATGTAGCATCATTTAAAATCAATAGTTTTCTATTACAGATGGCATTGTAGAAATTCACTATTCACAATCAGACATGATTATTTTAATCCAAGAGTGAAAGTGTCCAATAACAAGACGGTTACTGTGATTAAGCGAGTATTCAGCTGGTCATGTGATTCTAAAATGGCTGCCCCAATGACGGCACCCCTGCCCCTTGTAGAATAAAACATTTTATAAGGTTACTGATATGACTAGAGTCCTCATCTCATGAGTGATCATAATTTTATATAAGTTTCAAAATTACAATTAATTTCTTTAGGAGGAAAACTTTTATAATGGGGAGAAAATGACTGAGTGTATCTTTAATAAAGAAATAAGGGTTTGCCAAACACTCGCCCTATCTTATAGGTTGATAAACAGATAGTCCCACCCCAAACTGATGTCATTGCATGAGTTAAGTAGTTGTTTTGGCCTGGCTGGACAGTCAAACAAACATAGCAATGCATTGAAAGCGCCATAGATTTTACCTACCTGTTTGTCTTCATTTTGCGGCTGAAATAGGTGTCTGTCTTTTGGGGTGTGGTGTGGTTGGGCAGGAGCTGGACATTGGTGCCCAACTCTTTCATAATCTCATAGGCCTGTCCACCTGGGACTAATAGGGACATAATAAGAGAGAAAGTTGCAATTCTAAGTAATACAGCTACAGTGAAACTGGCCAGTATTATAGCTTGCTGAAACTTAATTTGAGCCATTAATTTCACAAAAACAATCCCCTTATTACAACAATGTTTCTGCTCAAACCCAACATGTACATTATTCCACATCAACAAACTGGCATCCATTTGATGCAGTTCTCTTTTAAAGACAATTGTCTCACCCTCTGCTGCCTTGGCAACACAAATGCACAATTATTTGTAATGTCAGTAAAGGACTCTGAAACAAGGAAGCATCAAAATATTAAAGGATGCAACTCTAACAACATCGGCATAGTAAAGGCTCACCGGGTTCTTCGAAGGGTACATCAGAGCTGCCAGAGAAGCTGGCCTCAGTCTCACCCTTATTGATATGGCGTTTGAGATGACTGATCATGTCAGTTTTGCGAGCGATAGTGACAGAGCAGACCACACAGTGGTAGTGAGCCACCAGTCTGCTTTGAGTCTGAAGAGGAGACAAAAACTCACAAGTATAAGTCCATACCTAAGATTGATTTTTCAATTTTTTAAAGTAATTGAGTGGACTAAAATATAGAAAATTATAAAGACAACGAGACAAACAAACTGGGGGAAAAATGCACAATAAATAATAAAGCTATACGTTCTACAAACAATAATAAAGAGGCTTTCCTTGTCCTAACTTGGAAGTCAGACACACTAGTTTTTGGTTATTTGATATCTTTAAATAAGTTACATTATTGTAAATTAATAAAAATTATTATGATTCTCAAAAATGGTTGATTCCAAAAGATGCTTAAAGAAATAGTTCACCCAAAAATGAAAATTCTCTCATTTTTTACTCACTCTCATGACGTAGCAGATGTGTATGACTTTCTTCTGCAGAGCACAAGTTAAGTTTTTATAAGAATATCTCAGCTCTGCAGGTCCATACAATTAAAGTAAATGATGACCAGAACTTTTGAGACTCCAAAAATCACATAAAAAAAGCATAAAAGTAATCAATAAGACTCTAGTGGTTTAATCCATGACTTCTGAAGAGATAGGATAATTTTGGGTGAGTAACAGATCAATACTTAAGTCTTTTTTTACTAGAAATCTCCACCTTTGACCAGCCCCGACCAGTAGGTGGCAATATGCACAAAGAATCGGCAAAAAAACAAAAGAAGAATGAGTAAGTGAAGATTTTTTAGTAAAAATGGACTTAAACATTGATCTGTTCCTTACCCACACCTATTATATAGTTTCTGAATACATGAACTTAACCACTGGAGTCATATGGATTACTTTTAAGCTGTGTTTGTGTTTCTTGCAGCTTCAAACTTCTGGTCACCATTCACTTGCATTGTATGTATCACCAGACCTGAGGTATTCTGCTAAAATCTTTGTATGTGCTCTGCAGTAGAAAGAAAGTCATACACATCTGGGATGGCATGAGGTTGAGTTAATGATGAGAGAATTTTCATTTGTGGGTGAATTATAGTTTTTAGAATCATGATGATTACTAGATTCTTAAGAAAAAAAGAGGCCATCATAGAGAAGTGGAGAGATACTGAATCTCAGTGAAATGGTAATTTCAATGATTTTCCACTAAACACCAGCTCTTCCTTAATGGTGACATTCTATGGTCTATTCTTCCAAATTATGGGTAAAATAATAACATCTAAAAGATGTATCTGGGAAGAAACGCTTTTGGGTTTGGAAAGACACCACAAAACCCTGAACTTACCTGGTCAGAGCCTAGACTAGACTTGAGTTGTCTACAAGGCAGATGGCAGATGCACATCCTTTGGCCTGTGGGAGCATGAAAGGAACCAAAGTTGTTTTTTTTTATCGTAGTGAATTCCTCACACACATATAATGACTAATATCCTGCTTCAATCAGTCAGTATCTTTCAATTGCTTATTGAGTTAGAAACATACAGAATAGTGTCTTTTGATCGACTTAATATCAAATACCTTCAAATTCAACATAAACTTTCCAGTGCAAGTTTTGCAGATGCCGTCTAAGTTTATGACTGTAACAGGCCTTAAATTTCTCTTCTGAACACAACGGACACGATTTCCTCCCGGCTGTGGAAATCAATGAACACTCATTTTGAATATTTGAATTAACAATTAACATTTGTTAGCTTCAGAATTCAGATCCATGTGGAATATTTAACAATTGAGATACTACAGGTTTCTGTACCTCCATTCAAATCGACAAGCATCTCAAGACCTTCCAGTGTGGTTTGGATAGACACATGTCTCTCTGAAATAGAGACAGAAAATATTAATTTCAATGATTTAACCATGTTGAGACACAGGGAGTGTGACAACCATCACAGGTTGTGATTCCTCTTACCTGACGTGACAGTGGAAGATGTTTGTCCATTGCTGTCCTCTGTTTTCACTGGCTTAGAAGAGGCATCATGACTGGTCATCTGTTCACTTTCCTCCACAGATTCAGTAAGCGTCTTATCAGTATCAGTCCCATTATCTGTTCACAAATAGAGCATTAATTCACATGAAAAATAAATAAAAAAAACGTATAATTTAGCTTACTCAAAAACAGGCCGTATTTCCTCCCCCATTCAAAAGATAACAAATAAATTAATTCTAAATATCATACATTTTATATCATTATGTAATTGAAAATAAATACATACATTTCAATAAAATAAAATAATAATTATATATTTTATTACTAGCATTCTTTTTCTGAAAAATAAATAATAAAGTTTATAAAATCAAAAACAGTGCACCTTAAGGCTGAATTTAAATGATTATCTACAAAATAATGTTCAAATAGAGTCTATACGTTGTGATAGAACAAATTTAATTCCAGTAAAGGATATAAGAAGCATGATTGAGGTTACCACATTGCTCGTCCTGTAAGCATTATTTTGAATAAAACAGAAAAAGTACAGTGGAGCGCCACCATCCGTTAGTCTATGCATATTTCCATAGAGTAGCCAATCCCGCTTTATGTGGCTGATGTTTCTAAGCAGAACGACCCTATTGCGGAGCTCCGTGGTAAGACCATTGCTATGCAGTATATAGATCTAATTGTAATTTCCATCTAATTGTTAAACTCGGAGAATGCGTGGATTAATGCATTAAATTAAAATGCCAGTTCTCTGGCGAAATACGGAGTCGTTTTGAGCATTTACATTATTTACACCTAGGTCCTATGGTGGAGCTCCGTGAGGAGGCCTATATTTACTTCAGCAGTTTTGAAGTCGTTTTAGAAATATTCTGCAAAAAATTACAAAATGTATAAATACTGAGTGTTATTTTAGCAACCTAAAAAACACACTCGAGCCAACTACTAATTAATAAAACAAATAATTTTACCTTTAATATTGGCGTCCTCCTGGTGAAGTTGCTCACTGCCCTCTTTGAGCTCCGCCATTTTTTCACAATCTAGCGTACGTAGAATGCGTTCGCAAATACTGCACTCTGAGTGTAGAGAGAGCGCACCAACCGTCATTGTTTCTCAAACTACGTCACCTCATACAGCGGAAGTAGTTTCAGCAAGACAGCAGTGAACAAGTTGAAGCAAAGAACGCTTGATTTGTCTATTCTTTTACTGTTATTCAGTTTCTAATTAAGCAGCATTTGCCCATTTTCTGGTAAGCTCCTTTAATTTCGAATCTGCAAAAAATAAAACGAAAACTTACTGGTTACTGTTGTCTTGAATTCCAATTTCACAGTGTGAGATTTAAAGTTCATGCAGTACATGAGAAATGTACTGTAAATATTCTGTTGAAAGTTCGGTCACAAATGCTTTGTTGTATGCCAGAAAGCGAAATTTTCATTATGAGTGCATGCTTAACCCTGAGTTGTTTGTTTTGATGTTTTCTCTGTCCCTCTCAAGGATGGAATGGATTTCTGTTTGGGATTTACTTACTAGAAATCACTCCAAAGTACTAAATTTTTGTATGAAAGGAACGAAATGAAATATATTATTATTATTATAAAATGGATCCATGTGTTAATGATATAATCCATGGCTAGATGTCTGTGCTTGTCGTGTTTTTTTTCTGCTATTTTAAATTGTACAGTGTTTTTATTTTTTAAGTGTTTCCAGATGTCAGTCTGGATTTAGTGCATTTCAAGCAATACTGTAACAGCCATCCAGTACTAGAGTTGCTATGCTGTCCTCTCAAAGGACTAACAAGCAACTGAACTGTGCTTGTATTGCAGAGTTTTCAAGATGTCTAGCAAGAAATCAAAGAAGAAGAAGCACAAAAAAGAGGAAAGAATCTCATCGAGCTCCTCGAGAGAAGATGATAGGAAGGTGAGGCACATAGCGTTTGCTTAAATTAGAACAAGTGGGGTTTAATGTAGTTATTCTGAACATATGATTCATGCAAGATTCATTATGTCAGTTTTATTTATCTTTTTATATATAGCCTAAGACCTGGTCAGTTCTAATTAGCATTTTCACTGCTCATTTGTATGTCAAAAATAATAATGTATTATAATGCTAAAATAATACATGTAAATGTATTAATTGAAGGGGTTTTGTTTTGGGTACAGGAGAGAGACACAAAGAGACTCGGCAGCCCAAAGAACAAAAATAAACATCGGCGGCAGCGGCATGAAAAGTGAGTCTCGGGGCATAATATAATGGATTGGAAGATGTCATACACTTTTTATATTGTAGGTGCAACTGACAACTTTGAAAATGTCTCTGTCGTCTTTGCTGTTTTAGAGAAGTTTTTATTTCAGTTTAGGGTCATAAATAAGAATGTCTGAAATTAAGTAAGAAATGTGATTTTTGTTATCACGTTGTTTCAATACGTAAAAAACATTTAAACAATTTTCAACAAACAAACTAAGAATTTACAATTAAAAAAAATGTTCTTGCATAGAATAACTATATCGAATTAACCCTAACCCTAACTATCATATATGGGCTGCCCTGTGAAAGTTCAGGCAGAGTGACAGGCAGAAACAGGGCTGTTATATAGACAGGTGTGATATTTCAGTGATATTAAGTGACAGGTAATGGAGGAGTTTTTGCATGTCGTTTCACAAAAAAATGACAGCACATTCAACTTATTCAGAAAAACTTACTGAAGAATTCTTACTGTCATCATTCCCAATTTGTTGCAGCTCTGACAAAGATAAAAGGAGGAGGGCCACGGACTCCCATTCAACAAGAAAAGACAGTCCCAAGAAAGAAAGACTTAAAAAAATAGATGTGGAAATAAGAAAGAGCAAGAAAGAAAGTTCTCCAGAAGGCAAAGCAACTGAGACTTCCAGGACAGTTTTCAAGTTGCCTATCACAAAGGAGAAAGAGAGGGTGAATGCCAAAATGTTGAAGCATGAAAATGCAAGTCCCCATATCTTGGGAAGATGCTCCAATAGACACACTGCAACAAAACAGCCATCTTCAAAGGAGTTGGAGGAGCAGAGACAGAAGCTCATGTCGAGGAGATCTGCACCCGAGGAGCTCAGAAGTAGACCTTCGCAGAAGGATTCTTCCCCTGAGGAACTCCAGGAGAAAAGGACGAAGCTAATGAAGAGGTCATTATCACCAGAGTTTCATTCTGAAGCTAAGCGAAGGGACATCAAAAACATGACCAGTAGTAATTTAGCACATACAGACTCTCAATCTAAAGTTCTGTGGGAAATGAGGAAGGAGTTGGTGGGAAAGAGGTACAAGGAGATTGACCAGACTGTCGGTGCTAAGATGAAACAGAGTTCTCATGGTAAGACGGTGAATGACCACTCCAAAGAGGCTTTGCCTGTAGTGAAACATATAGACACTGGAACTAAACTCAAATTACCACCATGCACTAAACACCATGTACAGTCAAATATAGCACCTAGTGCAATTTTAAGAGAAGAAAGACCATCCTCTGGTCCCATGCCGAAAGTCAATTTCAAGATTCCAAAGAAGGCCAATGCTGTTAAAGCTCAGACAAAAACAGATATTTGGAATGTAAGTTTGGATTCTTCTGACAGCAGGACTCAATGTAATGTTGGTTCTCCATCCACATTGCTCATCTCGCAACAAGGACAGAGGCCTCCAAAGGTTTCTGCTCAGCCCTCTAATAAACCCTCGTCTCAGTGTTCATCACATTCTTTATATTTATCTCAAGCGCAGCAGCTGCAGACTGATAAAACAGAGGCCGCGACACCAAGCAATACTCCATGCAAGGCAGAACATGTAAGTGTGTCATGTGCTTATGCTGCGTTCCATTCAAAATCGGATGTGGGTAATTCCGACTTGATATCTCCAATCTCAAACAATAAAAGCATTCCAATGCACGATGCTCAGAAGATGACGTATAAACTAACAAAACTGCTAGGTGTCCGATTGTCACTAGAGACGTCTCAAAGCAACCAAATTGATGAATGATGCTGCAGTATTGGCATCTGTTGTACAGATGTACGATTAACAAAAGATAGTATAATTTACCGAATTTTGATCATGTCACTGCAGACATTTGCTAAATGGGTTTTATTATTATAATGTAATGTAGGAACTTTGTCTCACTAATGGATATTATTTCTAAAAGTGAATGTTTATTATTAACTTGGTACATCTCTCTGGGTTCCTAAATGTTTGCGTGACGACATGCACCTGCATCTCAGCGAAATCGGGGTTGAAGTTTTCAAGTTGGAATTCTGACTTTAAAGGGCATTCCATTGCACTTTTCCTAGTATGAAGTTGGAAATACCAACTTTCAGAGTTGAATGGATGGAACGCAGCATTAGACCAATGTCATATGGTTTCATCACTTGATTGTTGTTGATGACAGATGCTGTTGCATCCTGTTTCATTTTGTGTACTATTTTGGTCTATGTTCTGTGCTCTCTCGCTCTCGCTCTCACTCTCTCTCTGTATCTCAGTGTAGTGAGTGTCTTTCTCAAGTCTGAGCATTTGTAAATTGATCGCTCTACCTTACAGTGGCGATTTGGCTGGTCCTGATGCTGTCGTTTTAAAATGGCTCTTCTACATATAATATGCAATTTGTTGTGGTTCCACACTCTCCACTTGCTGGCTGGCCAGCATTACCCTTGACTCCCTTAAAAATCTTGCTTACAGTGACTATTTGTGGAATGTTACTTCTCCGCAATAAGAAATGTGGGAGTGACCTGCCCTTTGGTCAATATCTTTTCCTAGATAGTGTTTGTTTTATAATTTTGGGACTAGGTCACCCTGAAGTAAGAATATCAGAATATAATATATCAAGAGCAAAAACCAGACAAAGCTTTTTTGGTGGTCTCCAAGCCTGGTCAGGTCTGTTGACTGGTTTTAGATTTTTACCTCTGTGAAAATTGTACCTTCAGAAGTTTATCTGGTTGGGGGTTAGAACTCCATGTGGTGACACATAGTTAAAATATTTCTTCTCATACTCCACCTAAGCACCTATATTAGGAACAAAGTCACAATGTTTCGTCCAAGTTTTTCACTGATAGGCGGTGACTGGCTCATCGCATATATAGGTCATTCTCCAAAAATGTTGATTTTTAATTCAGTTTAGTCCAGTTCTTACCCATAAAAGCTTATTCATAAAGGACAACTTGAGTGTTGTTCTTTATTTGCATTATTTAATTTTGTTCCATAAATTAAACAAGGGTTGTAACACCAGTGACAAATTCTCTAAAAATAAAAGATAGTGATGCATCTCAGGATAAGAGCATGTTCACTCACAGGCAGCTTGGGAGGCTAGCTGCATTGACTGGCCCATTAGTCTGGGCTCTTGGTTTTTCAAACAGCAGTAAATGTATTGGACAGCTGGCCTGACTTTGTCTTCCACCTTACTGGAGAGTCTACCACTCTTCAGAGAGTCCAACTCCTGCAGAACCACCCATGGGATAGTGTCAATAGCATCACAAAACACACCACTGATCAGACTAAAATCAATAAACCATACTAATATTTTTTATATATATATATATATATATATATATAAATATCTTTCACATAAACATTAAAGGGGTCATGACATGAGGAACCAAATTTTCCTTGATCTTTTGACATTTAAGAGTTCATTGTACTTTAAAAAACTTTAAAAGCCAAGCACATTGTGGCACACCTTGTTATACATCTGATCGCCTCCACAACAACACATCAACGCCTACTTCACGTTATTACTTCTGTAGCCACACCCAAAATGAGTAAAAAAAAAAAATAAAAAAAAAAAAGCATAAATAGCTATAAATAGTCATAGAAGTGGTGTACTAGAAGAAGGGGATAAAGTTTTTTTTTTTTTTCAGGCAATGGGCAAATTGAAATATATTTTCAAAAAAATGTGTAAAACAATTTAGTCAAACCATTCCATATTTATTAATAAAAGTTTAGCCTTTTAAAAGGAACATGTTTGTCATAAAATTTTTATTAATGACCTATATGACTTAGTGAGTGAAACATGCTTTGTTTGTTACAAATTTGCAAATAAAAAAACAGGTTAAGTAATCTCATCGTCATGAGGACAACATTCATATTTTTAATAAGGTGTAAAATACTTACAAATTGAAAGTATTGCCTCAATTCACTCGCAGGTGAACTGCCAATTTAAACCATTTATCATCTTGTAATCATTTCAACTTTTGTAATAATTTAAAACTAGTTTGTTGATTTTGCCCGTTTAAGGAACTCTTAAAGTTTGAGTTACTTCATGAGCTTGTGTTGCTTGAAGATTATCAGTGCTACAAGCGTTGCAGTGCTGTCAGCATTTAGTAAATTGCAATGTTTTGTGGCACAGATGTGCTTCATGGAATGGGCAAAAAGTTCCACTGTGTAATGTACATATTCAGTCTTATGTTCCTGTTAATGTCGCTATTCGTTTTCAATGGCATGTCAAATATTTTGATTATACGATTCATACCATATAACTAAATTATATAACTGTATCTGTCATAAAGTTTTCTGCCAGTCAAAAAGTTGCTGTCCACAACCACTGGTGCTGAAATTGACCTGTCACAAGGTGACACTTGTCAATGAGCAAAAACAGGACACTACCCTTTCTTGCTGCATAACCTCTGCTGTAAACAATGAGAATTTAGCAGAGAAACTGCTATTAATTCCTATCTCTGGTTCAGCTCTGTACGTGATGCTTTCTGACCTGTATGCAATTGCTTGCACTCTCTGAAACCAACTAAATGATTCGCACCCCTGACAGAAAGTTTGCTTTGCATCATTTTCAGGATTTTGTTGGTTTGATTTCACTGCCAGCAGATTTTTCTCTCTAGAATGGGTAATCGGCACATAATGCTGATTATTAAAGAATTTTATCTAGAAATTTGTGACAAACAGGGTAATTGATTTAGGCTATTTTGCCAGTGGTTTGATTTAGGCTATTTTGATTAAATCAAAATGTTGATTCTTTGAGATTAGTCTGAGCGTAGTCTGAATTTCTTTTAACCGTTCTTTTGTACCATTTCAGATAACTCCTCAGAAAGATGCAGAGACCTTTGACTGTGACCATGAGGTTAGCATTGTGCCTCTGCTTTCAGAATGTAATATTGTGTATATCTTATCTGTATGTTTCTCATTCCGTTTCATTTCATTTTAGATGCAGCTGGTCGAGGAGCTGCATCTGGCACGCTCAGAGAGGCGTCTAGTGGTTAACTTGGTGGAGAGCTGTGGAGAACTCACCTGCATGGATATTGACCCTCCAGAAGAGGGTGCCAGAATGATGTTCAGTAATGTCAGCTATAATACCTCAAAATATCTTATTGCTGGAATGACAAACTGTGCAATATATTGTCTGTGTGTGGGATTGAATGTGAATTTCTTTCTAACTCTGCACAGATGAAGAACAACATAAACAGGACCTCCTTATCATCCTGGATACCAATGTGCTCCTCAGCCACCTGGACTTTGTGAAGAAGATACGGTCACATGGTCTTGGTGGTAAGATGAAAAGGGTGGAAAAGATAGTCTTTATGGTAGTTCACCCAGAAATGAAAATCTGTTATTATTTACTCTGTGGAACAAAAAAGGAAAAATGTTGAAGAATGTACACGCACCTCATTCCCATGCAACGACTGTTTGTAATGACCACAGAGCTCCAAAAGGAAGAGAAACAAAAAATCAGAAAAGTAAACAAAAAATTCACAAGATGTGTGCACTATATTCCAACCCTATACCAAGATAGTTTTTTGTGAGGAACTGATAAAAATTTAAGTTATTATTCAAAATTCCTCTTGTGTTCCAATGACAATGTCACCATACAGGGTGAGTACATAAGGGTGAATAAATGCTTAGAGAATTAACATTTTTAGTGAACTATTCCTTTAAGATGTATCAATCCACACATAATGATTATCCATACCCTTTTTTTACCTATCCAAATAAAACACACATTTTGAGAAATTCCCCCTCCTTTCTCAATCTAGTGCTGGGGTTTCCCACTTTGCTTATCCCATGGGTGGTTCTGCAGGAGCTGGACTCTCTGAAGAGTGGTAGACTCTCCAGTAAGGTGGAAGACAAAGCCAGGCCAGCTGTCCAATACATTTACTGCTGTTTGAAAAACCAAGAGCCCAGACTAATGGGCCAGTCAATGCAGCTAGCCTCCCAAGCTGCCTGTGAGTGAACATGCTCTTATCCTGAGATGCATCAGTATTTTCATCTGCTTCCTTTTCAGGACTTTAAAGAAGAGTGTCAAACACATATTCCTTAATCTGGAATACTATAAAGTATGGATAGACGAAGAGGTGTTCAGTGTCTTTCCCTTGTCCCCTTTCTACAATAGGTGAGCCTGGTGTTGTGAACAATGATGACCGAGTACTGCAGTGCTGTCTGCAGTACCAGGCGTTGTACCAAGAGGGAGCTCTTGTTCTTTGCACGTGAGTACAAACGCTCCATACATCTGTTTGACCTCTAGATGTGTCTGCATTATTGTTAAGGACATTACCATTTTTTTCCTGATCTGTCTTGTCATTTTAGATTGCAAATTAAATTCAAGATGGCCATGCGTTTGCCTAATGAATGAATATTATGTGATTGAATGATTATGTTTCGACCATTAGTGTCACACTGAAGAATGTTCATTTTGAAGGTAGAGAACAAAACTTACTAATGCTTATATTTATTCTCTCTCTCTGTTTTTTGTCTCTTTCGATATGGTTTAATTTTGTAGTAATGACAAGAACTTGTGCAGCAAGGCTCTGTTTAGTGGGGTTAAGGCTTTGAGTAAGGCAGACTTAGAAATGGAGGGAAACAGACCTACAATCATAAACTACCCTCACGTTCATCCCGTTGTGCTTCACCCTGCTGGACCTGCAACGAAAGGTCTGCTACTGACACCTGCATCCAAAAGCATTGGTTCACACTGTTGTTGCTTCATTAAAGGGATAGTTCACCCAAAAATGAAAATTCTTGCATTATTTACCCATTATCTATTTTCCAAGGCTGGTTATTGATACAGATTTCCCGATTCAGTTCGATTCCGATTCACAACTCTCGATTCGATTCCGATTTTGATTCAATATAGATTCATATGGGTTTATTTAAGTTATAATGTCCCTTTTGCTCTCAAATAAAAGATATTCTCTCCCAGCTAATGTTGTTAATTATATAGGGGACCTTTAAACAAGGTACATTTGGAAAATATACATTTTACTAATTTAATTTTTTTACATTTTCATCATTTTGGTCACATTTTGGCTTTTTAAAAATGAACAAATGTATTCAGTCAATAAATAAGATATATTTAATATATTATTTTTATTACATATTTATTGTTATATTGCATAATTTGTACTATTTACAAGTATTTACATTGACTTGTTGAACACCGGTACTGTCTCTTTAACAAAAACGACATTTATGAAAACGGCGCCTTTAAATTAGTGCATGTTAACTAGAGAGGACTCTAATGGCTTTACCTCACCTGTGCGATGCTGCATGATTGGAATGTTTTTTTTTGTAGTTGTTTTTGATCAACAACTGACTGTAAAGAACAGAAAGGGTACTAAAAAAGACCGTATTCAATGACAAATGGATAGCATGGATTTAGTCTTGGACACACATTACACAGAACACATTTACTCTCAACACGCTGTGAAAGGATCTCACTGCTGAACATTTCAACTAAACTACACAATTGAATGAAATGTAAACATTTACCAGCCAGTTGCAAAATATATTCACTTTAGTCGCATAGCACGAAATTTGGTTGCAATCAAATGTGAGTGATTTCCTCTCATTGTAGTGGAGGGTTGCACACTGGGTGAAAGCTTGATCTTGGGGTTTAAGAATCGATATCGAGATCGTTCAAATGAAGATCATGATTAATCGAAAAAACTAAAAGTTTTCCATACAATGGACGTGAAAGTGACTAACGTACTGCCTAATCTGATTTTGTGTTCTATTGAAGAAAGAAAGTTATACAGGTTTGTAACAGCATGAGGTTGAGTAAATGATGGCTGAATCTAAATTTTTTGGTGAACTTTCCCTTGAAAAACATATAGAATTTTTCTAAACTTTATGAAGTAATTTGTTGCCATTTTTCACACCTCCCTTGGTGAATAAAGCAGAGAAAGAAGAAATGCAGGAGAGAAGAAACAATGTTGTGGAAAAACGAGAGCTGAGTGAGTGTGTGTCTGCACTTGAATCCTGCCTCCAGTGGGCACTGTCTGAGGTGCTGGAGGAGGAGATGAAGGCTGCCTTTGGAGACCTGTGGATCGAGGTACCACTACACTCTCCTCACCTAATGAGAGCTCATATATCTATAGATTTCATATGAGGTTTATATGAAGGCACAGAAGATCTGATCTCCATTAATTAACATACTTAAGTCAGCTCTCTCTAAATGACCTCATGTCCATCTTCTGTAGCCTATAATCTGTGGCCTGTCTGTTTGTATGTGCAGATAGTGTATATGAAACCTCCTTGGAGTCTGGATGGTGTACTCCAGTGTTTTAAGAAGCACTGGATTGCTGTTTTTGGAAACATTATGAAGAGGAACCTGCTTACCTGCGTGGAGTCGCTGAGTGACTGTCTCTGTTCAGGTACAAACGTCTGACAGCTTTAGTGATACTCTTAATGTACTCAAATTCGCTAGGGCTGAATACATTTACTTTTAATCATTTAGCAGATGCTTTTATCCATAAACATCCATGAATAGTGTAGAATAATAGAATTCCATGATCATTTAGAATTCAGTTTGATTCTGCTTTAGAATTGTATTCTTTTATGGAATTATACTTTATTATCTTTTAGATTTTTTTTCTGAATTCTATACTAACTCTATTCTATAGTTCTATTAAATTGAATGTTCATCTATTATTCTGTTTGTTTGTTTATTGTCCAGTTATTTCCTAGAATTCTGTTCTGTTTAAGATTTCTATTCTAATTTCAATTTATATTCTCTCCTGTTCAACTCTATTTTATTGTGTTACACTTTGCATCCTCAAATTAAACATGTTTGTGAATATGAATTTATTATGTCTTTCACCTAAGCAAGGCTAATCCTTTTGTTAGAAAGCCTGCTGGCTGCTTGTATGTCCTTGAGCTATTCATTATGTCATTAAATGTTCCCCTATTAACATTAGTATTATTGGTGTTCGAGTGTGTGTATATGCCCTTACGTGCACTCAAGAGTTTGTGGTTTGGATCATGCACATGTTGTGTTGTGTGTGTGTGTGTGTGTGTGTGTGTGTGTGTGTGTAGATTTCTCAGTTTGACCTCGTTCTGTCAATCATTTATGCTGGAGTATGTGCCTTTCTTCTCTGCTGCCTTTGGCTGTAAGCCCAGCCTGACAGGCAGGAAATGGGTGTACTTTTAAGAGTTTCTGCAGGAGTGGGGGGTGGAAAAGTACAAGGGGCCTCCTGTTCGTGGCTAAATGTGATTCACTGCACTTTGTGGTTTGTCTGGGGTTGAGGGAGTGCCTGTCACTGATTTTGAGTGTGTTTCCACGTACTTATTTTGTTATAGTTTCTCAGTGTGGGTTTGCAGTGAGTGTCCAAGTGGCGATGACCTTTAGAAACTAGTCTGAGGTAATTGACTAAATACTAATTAGATGGCTGGTCATGCTTAACCTTTTATCTAAAAGTATTTTGTATAGTCACCTTAGATAGTAAATACTTAGAGTTACATTATTTCTACCCAGAGGTTATGACCACTAAACTTTACAAAGATAGACCAACAATACCCAAGTTAAAAATAGCTTGATATAATCATGCCATAGTTTTACAGTAACCAGAGGTTTAGACTTCACTCTATTTAGTCTTGACCAATCAACTTCATGTTGTCCTAAACGGAAATTCCATAACGAGCCTGTACACTTTAAGTACACTTGAACTAATGCCAATCTGTTAGTCGGAGCTCTAAATTCTCAGTCGATGTGCCCCATGCTCCAGTCAGAACTGAGCTTTAGTCCGCTATTAACCTGGTCGTTGATTTGCAGAAGCATGGATTTAACGTAATCTACTAAAGAAAATAATTTCAGAATAAATGAGAATAAACTCAAATGTAACAGTTGAATTACCAGGTAAAATAATACATTCACCAATTCCAATTAGACGATAATAAGTCAAATTTAAACATTTCTCAAAACATAAGAAAAAAAGAATTGGCACACCTGGTAGAGAAATCTACACACAGCAATTGTGCAGGAGATCTGACTACAGATTGCCCGAGCTCCTTTGCCACCTCTCCTTAAGTACCAAATGATTCTATTGTTATTTCAGATGTGTTTGTTTGATGTTTTTCAGGATTTGGTTTACAATTTAGGGGGTTGTAAGGAGACATTTAAAACTTTAAATTGAGTAGGTTGTTTGATGTTTACAAAGTATACACCTAATCTGCATACAGCATATGGTTCTTGTGGGAGACCTGGGAGAGGCATGCCCCTGATAGAATACAGTATTTTACTAAGTTCTTAAATCTTACTTGTGATTTGACCTTGCTGAAGGGGAATGAGACCATTTTACCAGTTGCACTGAGATCTCTTGGATGATACCAAACATGAATGATCAAAAAACCTTTTACATTACAGAACAGGATAAGTCATAACTTAGTTTTTGGTGACTCTTTTGGTGACCTGAGGTGAGGTATGGAAGAGCAGGGGCAGATGTGAGTGAGATTTGCATTTTATGGTCCTTACTCAGTAGGGTGTGTTGTCTCAGGTGGAGACAATGACGTTGGTTCTCGCAGAGTTCTTTCACTTTTACCAGAAATGGCACCTTTTGGGTGTAGACATCCTGGTGCCAGCCTTACACAATGAAAGTGAATGGTGACTGAGGCTGTCATGCCTAACATCTCCTTTTGTGTTCAATGAGAGAACATGAGGGTGAGTAAATAATGACAGAATTTGCATTACTGGGTGTAACATCTTTTTAAAAATTCTCGTCTATTGTGAAAATAAACTTTACTTCTCACTTCTGTGTTCCTCGTCTCGTCTCTCCTCTTCCCCTTCCCTCCTCTCATTTCTTCAGCAGTGACCCAGCCCATCCTTGCCTCCAGATTAGAGAAATAGAATTTATTAAAAAAACATGAGATCTCAAACACACACAGTAGACTTTCTATGAAAATACCAATAAAGGATAATGACTGGACGGTTAATGAACGGTTCTACTGAAATATATCGCCTGAAGGGAAGGCATAGCTGGAGGATCAAACCCATTATATGCATGAGTGCTCTGTTATTTAATCACCTGCTTTAAGGCTTGTTGATCATGAATAGTTCACTTTCAAAACTCACTTTCTCCTCTCAGTCACACTCACACATCTGTTTTTCTGTAGATAGGTCCATAGAACACAGATCTGTTCTCAGTGCTGTGAGAAGGGCTATAGAACTGTTGTTGGGACTGGCTGGCAGATCTCAGTACAGCGGTCATGTAGATCAAGCTCTCTCCACCCTTCAAATGCTACAGCAGAAACTACAGGTCAGTCTCAATACGTTAACAGTGGATTATTGTTTAATTGCTGTTGCTCATTAATTGTGTGTGCATGTGTGTGTGACAGTTTCCGCAAGCTCCGATAGAGGTTGAGGACAATGACACACTGATGGCAGAGATAGATGAGGATGTAGCTCCACCCCCTCTGTCGTCATATCAAGACGTTTGGGCGTTGTTTGAGAGCATCTGGAACAATGTGTGTCAGATTAGGTGAGAGATGGGATGGGAAAGATTGCCGTTCCATATCTTTTAAACTTTCATTACTGTAATAAAGTAACTAACATGAACATGCTTTTACCTTTCATATTAAAAACACTTTAACTAGGCATTGTTATTGCTAAACAATAACACAACAATTTTATTAACCTCCTGAGACCCGAGCATGACTGCTGTATGTATTTTCCATTTATTTTTTCGATTTGTAACTAGTAGCACCTAATAAACAAGCAAAATAAAAAATAAATAAATCCAGAGCAAATAGTTTTAGTATACAGTAGTATAGTATCCCCTATTTACTGAATGACTTGACCTCCAGTGTGCTGTCTGTCTGCACTGGTCTCAGAACAGTTTGTAATGCACCTTATTTTCATCCTAACTCCATATAAATCGTCTGAAAGCAACAATTTTCAGCTTTTGGATAATCCCATTGATTCTCAATGTGAAAATGCACAGTAAATATATTGAAATGCATTTACTAATGTTAATGAATAGAAATGTTTTGTACAATGATAACAAAATAAAATATAACAAAACTTATACTAAAATGAAGTGACCCACAGATGTGTTAGTTTATTTAAAATAACTAACATGTTTTTTCAACTTTTGGGGTAATAAGGTCCCAATTTCCACATATGTGGACATCGTGTTTATCAGTGCGCTGACAAGCGAAATATGAATGGATGACTTTACACTGTGCAACCAAATAGGTTTCAATGAAATAATTTAGAGATTTCTTACCAGAGACAATTTTGTTCGCACTGCGCCTGTAAAAGCACTTCACGGAAAAATAACATCATGTCGTTGTGTCATGTGACTCAGTGCAGCAGAAGTTTAACCCTAAAATGACAGTGTAGAGTGTTGTGAACAGTATTCAGTTGGTTTAAATTAATTGAAATGATGTGTTGCATACAGCGAAGTCAAAATATAATGTCCGCACATGTGGCGCAGGGTCGCACAAGGTTAACTATGTTTACTTTTTTTTATTAACTACATTTGTTGTGTGTTTTTAATACCTTTTATTACAACAAAACTCTGTAACAGATATGTATCTAATTTAACTATCACATTGTCATATGAACAAGTCAATCATTTGAATGAATAAATAGATATTTTGTAAACCTTTTATCAGGATTTTTTTGTGTAAATTCAGTTATTGTTTTGTCTTTGTCATAGTTATATAACAGATATTTCCCACAAAACAAAATAATAACTGAATTTACACATCATCCTGTTCAAATGTTTACATCCTATTGGTTCTTAATATAGTGTGTTGCCTTTTTGAGCATCAATAAATGTTTGCACCTTTTCTAATAGTTGTGTATTAGTTTCTCAATTAATAATAAGTGTCAAATGTTGGATGACAACATCATATAGCCACTATTGGGAAGATCTCAAATGTGCAGAAAATGCTGGGAGACCATAGAACGTGCAGTACCAGGAGGATTTGTCTTAAGGGATAGTTCACCCAAAAAATTTTATTCAGTAATTGTTCACCCATGTGTTGTTATAACTCCATAATTGTGTTGTCCTTTCTTTTTCTTTAAACAAAGGAAGAAATTGTTAAAAATGATTATTACTCAGTGATTTTGGTACCACCTTTTCAAGCTTCAAAATAATTCTAAGTCTAATAAATTACTGTTTGTGACTCATGCCTTGTTTTGAAGGAATACAGTAAGGTTTGGTGAGAAACAAACCAATATCTAATGTATTAGATAATGAAAATGCTCTCCGACTGTTGCTATGCTGTGTGGGTTCATGAGAGTGCACGATAGCGACAGAATACGCTGCGAGATGGGGCATTCAAGCGAAAACTTTTTTTGCTTTGTTTTAGAACCATCTGCAATATTATCAACAGAAACCACACCACACCTCCACACAAACCAGAGAGCAGAACTTACAAAACATGTCTATAGAGTTTTCCTATGCCCAGCCATAATTGTTTAATTAATCGCTGCATAGCTTGTTCAGAATACTTTATTGGCTGCGATCATGGGTAGTGCAGTTATTCAGCACACATTTAAAAAAAAAATAAAAATCAGTTTGTAAATAAGGTTGAAATAACGCATATACCATTGATTACCATCGATTACCACCACGGTAGGTCTGTCTTAAAAGGTTATAAGTTAAAAACCCATTCCCCAATGTTAAAAATGAATGGGAGCTTCCAGAACCAGACTGTTGTGCTGTAGCATTGCAGTAAACTCTTTAATGTGTACTTAATGTGGATATTTATAAACATGCTAAAATTGTAATTTTTAAACGAAATGCTGAAGGTCAAGTCATGTATCCATAATGTCTGTAATTTAGAGTGCTGATGTAGGATGAGGTTTGTACTGTCCACTGAGCTCTTCCCATCAACACACAAAACAGTTCCAGAAACTGGCACTGCACTACTTTACTGTGACACGCCACTAATGTGTTGTGTCTGTTTCCTTCTCAGTTCGGCTCTGTTCTCAGCATTTCACTACACTCCAGGAACCACTGAGTCAAGTCTACTGCCTACCTCATCCCTACCTCAGGAAGCCCTCTCCTGCCTTCACAGGGTATCCACTGCAGTCAAACAGCTGCTGGAGGCTCTTCAGAGGTACACACACACACATTTTTTCAATTCTGGTTTTGATTCAGATAGCTCCTAAAGGTTTTGATTCCTTAACGATATCATTTACAATTATTTTTGTATTTTTGATAAAGAAATATTTGAAAATAATAATTCCAATTCTTATGGCATTTACTGCTCATGGCAGTCTGTTGCCTAATGATGAGATAATTTCAAATATCAACTTAACAGATATAGCAAATAAGCAATAAATTAAACACAATTCTTGCTAAATTTGTGTTTTTAATGTCACAGAGGCAGATTAATGCAATCCAATAATTGGCCCTATCTATATTTTAAATAAAAATGCTTAACAAAAAATGTTAACATATTTAATTTATTTAATCATTCATTCATTTTTATAAAATACCACTTATTACAAGGAAACTTATTAGAACTTCATAATGTGTATCTTTAACACTTGTACTCTTATCAATAGAGAACCCTGTTCCAACATCAGATGCATAGTTCAATCACTATCTTCACTAAAGTAAAAAAAAAAAATTACTTGTGCATTTCTTTTAGGATTTTATAGTCTTTTTGACCTTATTAATTACTCCATTCATGTTCATAAAAAATAAGCATGTTTGTTATCTTCATTTCAATAAAAACCTTAATTTCAGTAAATTGAAAGATTGTCAAAACATAAAAAAGTCATGCATGGGGCTTGGGTAGCTCAGCGTGTATTGATGCTGCTACCACCTCTGGAGTCGTGAGTTCGAATCCATGGCATGCTGAGGGCCAGGTCTCCTAAGCAACCAAATTGGCCTGGTTGCTAGGGAGGATGGAGTCACATGGGGTAACCTCCTTGTGTTCGCTATAATGTGTGGTTCTCTCTCTCAGTGGGGCACGTGGAGAGTTGTACGTGGATAAATTGACCCAAACAGTGATTAAGGAAGGGGTAATTACACATTTTCAGATAAACAACCAGTCAGTTACTGTAGTGATAGTCATTGGCTGTCATGTTATCAACTACTCAGCATTTCGAATGCCACTGTACATCTTACAAAAGACCAATAGATAATAGATTTTAACAAGCACGTGCAATTACCAAGCTGAAAAAGATTGTTGCAATCATTGTGGTTTCGCTGGTTCAATTTCTTCTGCCTCAGGATCTGACTCGGGCTCAAACATATATGGATCAATTACAGTGCTGGCCATCTCGAGCATCAAAACACATCACACCCAGCCCGAGAGAGATTTGGCACAAAGTAAGCCAATCACAACACTGGGTATTTACTTCAGTTTCTGAAAGAGGTAACGCCCCTTGAAACTGAGTATTTTTGACAGTCAGTAAAAATGAGGATGGAAAAAGATAATTTTTACAAATATTTAAACTTTTTGGTGCAAAAAACGACACAAAACTATGCTAACTTCATAACTAACTTTGAAAAACATAAAATAATACAAATGGTTCATTTGGAGTCAGACATTTAAAAAAATAATACCTCGCAGTTCAGCAAGTGAGTCACTTAATAGAACCAGCTTATTATAGTCATTTGTTCAGAAATCTGACTACACTGCTTGCACTGTATGTTTTGTGCTACAGATTCAGTAATGGCGCAGTAAACACTCATATTATTATATTTTAGTACGGTATTCCAGCCGCATTGGTGGAGGAATGCATAGAAGTTTACTAAAAACGTATAAAAGTCTTAATAATTTGGTTCCATTCTTTTTTTTTAAATGGTGTAGTCCTGAATAAGAACGAGTTCTTGTTTCCCAACCCTAAGGTTTATCCCCAGAATAGTCTACATAAACTCAGTATCAAACCTTCCCCTGATCCTGTGTATTTATGTGACTCACATCTTTTCTCAACATTCCTGTAGCCTTTATGACTCATAGCAGGGGCAGAGGGACATCTTAACTACGACATGGCTATTTTTCCTCTGAAATAAGATCTCGGCATCTTTCGAGCAATCACTTTGGTTGATGAAGCATGTCATAGCTGTAGTCACGCACAAACAGTTCTTTATTTTTCAGTGCAATAGCAGCCATGTCTTAAAGCTTGCTTCCCCACACTAGCATTTTAAACTCCCTGCTCATATCATTCAAGGTCTTGTTATAAATAATGCATCTCTAAGAAAAAATATATGTCTATATTTAATCTGAACTTAGCTTTATAGAAGTAGGAAAGTAGAACATATGAAGATCTTTACATTAGGATTGTCAAATAGCTTGTTCCTGGTTGCAAAACAAGTTTGTGGTCGTAAGTGTTATGCCAAGCATGCAACAACCCAAAACTGACACACAGTGATTATTGAATTGAAAACTGTAGAATCCGATGATGCCGTGCATTTTTTTTTTATATACTCACCCTCATGTTGTAACTTCTAAACCTAGATGAAGAGGAGAAGTTTAACAGAATGCCCAAGTTCCTCTCTTCCATACAATGAAAGTGGATGGGGACCAGGATTTGTCAAGCTCAAAAAAGCACCATAAATGTGTCAAAGTTGTCAATATTGACTTGTGTGCTATATTCCAAATCATCTGAAGCCATTGAATAACTTTCTGTGAATAACACACTGACATTTATGTCATTAACTCTGAATTGACAGAGATATGAACATCATTTTATGCATGTATAATAGTATTAGGGACACATAATGATGAAAAGAGCACTCTTTGTGCGTGATTTTTCAGAACACTACTTCGACAGTAAATTGGCTTGATTTAAATTATTTAGTCTCAATGTATAAAACAGCTCACTGCTATACAGTGAGTCTTTTGTTCAACAGAGAGGGATATTAAAGCGTACTCTGGCTCAACACTGCAAATTAATTGAATGATGAATTTGTAATGTGAAACGTTGTGCTGCGTTGTCAGTCTAATTGATTATATGTCCCTTATTCTTGCAAAAGACACCACGTTCCAGCATCAGTGTGTGCAAAGTCCCCTCATTCCCAGTCACATGATCACATGTAATTATGTGCCCTTCAACTATATTAGTCATCTGCCTGAAATTGATGTCACCCTTTACCAATCAATCCTATTTTCTGATTCACTTATGCTGATCACTTGGTCCCCATTGACTGATAGTCATTGCCATAGTGTTCATATAGGCTTCAGGTGCATGTTGTTTTTCTTATAGGTTTATTTTGTCTCTAAGGTTTCATTTAGGTTAAATTTTTTACTACATTTCTTTGTTGTGTATTTGCATCTCTGCTTGCATTCTTGATAGAAATACTAAAGAGGGAAGTCTTTCAGAGAAGACAAGGTTTGAAGGGAGAATATGGCAGGTTGCCATGGATACGGCTAGACTCTATTATATATGCGAAAAGCTTACAGATAAGTCAGAGCTAACGCGCACACAAATGCGCACCGCTATTTCTTTCTGTTCCCCTTTCCCATAAATGAATAAGAGTATGTAGGTCTAAAATTCAGAATTAAATGGCATTTTCTCTCTGTCTTGTCCTGCCCATTGAATTACTCTTCTTTTTCTCAACCCTCCTTTCTCTCCCCTCTCCATCCCTTTGCAATCCATGCTGTTCTGTTCTTGCAGTTTATACTGTTCTATTCTTGCATTCGCCTCATCTTTCGTCAACAGTCTTAAGAGCTTGGTAGAACATGTTGGACATATGGTCGTATGTCCAACATGTTCTACCAAGCTCTAAGATTTTGGTTTATAGGAATTGTTTAACCAAAAATGAAAATTCTCTCATCATTTACTCAGCCTTATGCCATTTCAGATGTGCATGACTTTCTTTTATCTGCTGAACTCAAATGAAGATTTTTAGTAGAATTTGATCCATACAATGCAAGTGAATGCGTGCCAAAAATGTGAAGCTCCAAATATCACATAGGTCAGCACAAAAGTAATCCATAAGACTCCAGTGGTTAAATCAATGTCTACAGAAGTGATATGATTGGTGTGGGTGAGAAACAGATTAGCATTAAGTATGTTTTAATATAAATTCTCCTCCCTGCTCAGTCAATCTCCACTTTCACGTTCACATTCTTCTTCTCTTGTAAATTATGAGAGAATTTTCATTTTTGGGTGAACAATCCCCTTAAAGTTAGAGCTGTTTTTACATACTAATGAATTTGACATTTATCAGATGCTTTCTTCACCATCAAGTGATTTGGGGGGAAAAAATAATACAATTGTTAAAATGTTGAAATATGCATTGTTACACTAATTCATTTAAGAAATATCACATGAGCAAAGTACTGTTGTACTGAGTACCAGTACAGCATATATTAAAATGTATTCAAATTCTGTAGACATATTTGTCATGTTAAGTGTTCCGTATTGCTTGTATACAGTACATTTGGCCTGAACGGCCCATTATTTAGTCAGTTTTACTCCACTAACCATTCAACCATTAACTGGATCAACAGTTGTATGTCTTAGAGCAGTGAACTTACAGGCTGTCTGGAACACCACAAACAAAGACAAGTGTGTTGATACAAACAGTGCGGTTTTACTAAATATCACTCTTGGAACACAATTTGTCCAATCAGATTAGACTGTTATATAATATGGAATTATAAGCATGATTATAATTGTTTGAAAGGTCTAAGCATATCAGCCAATTACCACAAATAATATACACAGTTCATGTTCTTCATAGGTGGGACTTTATGTTATATGTGATATTTAAAGTAATGATTAATAAAAGTTTTTCCTCCTTCAGGGTATTGTCTGTGAATAGCAGTGTAGAAGATGCACAGTCACTTCTCTCCTTCATTCAAGCCAGTGAGGTAAGAACTAAAGCCCTTTGGCAGTGTTATGCAAAATATGCTTTATTGGCCACACAATAGCTTTTTTTTAATGTATTTTTTTCTTAGATCTGAAGAACTACTTCATTGTTTAGATCAGATTCAATAATTGACCACCAAAATGCTTAAGTCAATAAAGCATTCACAATAAGTAGCTGTAAAGCAATGTTTATACAGAAGGACGTGTGTGTTGAGGTGTATTTTGTGTTCTTAAAAGACATGCTTTCTGATTACAGATTGCTGCTATGGAGCCACGTTTCACTGCCAGGGACCTGTTTGATTGCTTTTCAAAACAGGAATACCGGTTAGTTCAGAGTCACGTGAGATTGAGCGAACAGTTATATTCATTAGATTATCTGTAACTCAATCTCACAAGTGTTTATTGTGCTGTAAACTGGCCATGTGCATGATGCTTTTTGTTCTGTTCTTAGCATTTCAACACTGCCCACCCAGTTCACGGGAATATGAAAACCCTGTTATCATTTACTCAGACTCATGTTGTTTCAAACCCCTATGACTTTCTTCTGTGGAACACAGAAGGAGATATGTAGGCGAAATGTTAAGTCCCAGTCACCATGCATTTAATTTTATGGCAAAAATAATTCTGCCTAACATCTCTTTTTGTGTTAATGGAAGAAAAACTTTTTGTGTTTGGGAAATAACTAAATGATGACACAAATCTTCATTTTGTGGTGAACGAAAAGCAGATAGGCTTTATTGCTGAAGTTTGGTACACTATTCTCTCTGGTTAGTGCTTGTTTCAGCAGGTATCCACTGTGTCAGAGGAAAGTTGACTTTCCACTGTCATGGCGTTATTGCATCACAAGCTTTCCCAAAGCTCAGATGACAGTTGTTTGGATCCTGGACGTCTTGCCTGCCATTCCAAATATGCCATTTTTGTATATAGGCTCCATGCACCTTCCTTTCTTTTCCATAAGACCTACATTAAGTGTAGCCTCAAATAAAGTCCCAAAATCGACATAATCGGCAAAAAACCTGGAATAAATCATATATTTATATGCATGTAAACATGGTCAATCAATGTTTGACATCAAAACATGAAGAGGTATGTGCTCAACACAGGCGCATATTGGATGAGCCGGTGAGAACGACGGTTAAGGTGTTTACTAGCTACACAAAATCGACATAATCAAAAAATCGACTCGTGTCGATCATTTTTTCTTACGCCATTTATGACCTTACACCGATAAAGGAACAGCGTTTATTACATTTACGTAACCACACGCATTGTCGACTTATTAATCATATTCAGTGAAAGAATGTGCATGTAAATACACTCTGAATAGGCATTTTACATGCACGTTCTTACACCGATTAAGGGATCAAGAGAAAGCAGTTTAGCACACCTGGGTTTCTCCTGGAGAACACAGCTTACATTGCCATGTAAACGCATAAGTGCCATTATTAAGGGTTTTTGAGGAGTGCACGTGTGCGTGTACAGACTGGATAACAAACATCAATTGAGGGAGCCCAACATCAAATCAACATGCCACAAACATTTCTGAGATTAAAGTGGAAAAATCACATACACCAAAAACTATACCCATTTATACACACCAATGTAAAATATAGACTGTTCGTCATGAATATGCGCTTGTACTTTGGGGGAATCCCGGAGTTTTATGTAAGAGGGATACCCCACTATTGCAGTGCAATTCAAGTGCAGGTGGCTTTGGAAAGTTAAGAAAACATACACAGCAACAACTATGGAATATCTGGAAATAAGGCAAAGCAATGGAGAATAAAATTGCGAAGGGGAAATTGCATAGCTGTGAATAAAGCTGCTTACTGAGCCACTTGTATATACGGTAGTATAGAGTATGCCACTTGTACAGTGCATGTAAACAGGAACACCTCTTTCACTCAATAAGATGCTTTCTGGTGTCCATATATACGTAATCAGTCTTTAACAACTTGGCCCCCCTGATACTAATTTGAACTTTAGTATGCAGAAGTAACCCAGACAATTAAAGGATAACAGGTCATTTATATATGGATGTCTTAAAGGTACAATTGCTAAAAAAGCCTGACACATTTTTGAAAGTAATATGTTCCAGGAATTGAACAATATTGCACAAATGTTCTGTTCAATATCCAGAGCATTGCTTTATTGTAATTTGATTCAAGCCTCTTCATTTTATGATGTAGTTAAGAACAGTGAATCTTTTTCCTCTACTTAATTCTTGTTATGGTTTAGGTCTTTGTTTTGGATAGATGTTCTGTATAGAGTGTTCTGACATTGCGTTGCATGCTGTGCACTAACTCTCATTAATGTGAAACATGTGTAATAACAGGTTGTGTTGAAAACTGTCCTCTTGTGAATTTTAAATCACACTTTAGCACTGAGAAAGACTTCAATGACACAAAGAGTGTATTTAATGATACATCACCTTTTTCCCAAGAGTAATTTACCTGAAAAAACATTCCTAGTAACAATATTTCGCAGTATATTCCCAGTAGTTTCAGAGGTGTTTGTGGAACTTGCCTTGCCTGGAAACTAAGATGTTAGAATTATCTGTCTTGCTTTATATAGTTTCACACCGCTAATGTGCTGATTTTGATGTTGCATCAGGCATATGAGGAGTGCAGAATATTTGCGATAGATTAATAATATTATTGACCAGTAGATAAATAAAGACTAATATATTTGCACTAGAAAATATTTGGATTTGCAGTAGGGTGTTGTTTTCTGTCATGTTGCTGAAGGAAAGTCTGTGATTAAGTTGGAGAAACTAGCCATGCCATTCCCTTAGATCTTTGTGTCAGACAGGATTATCCCTATATTATATGGAATGATATTTGTGCCACTGGTACTTGAATTTCGATTTTTAGTCTTGAATATGAATATAAAATTGAATATGCAGTAAACTTGAATTACATTAAAGTTGACATTCAAATGTACATGGCACAACTAAATCCCACATTGCCACTACTAGACCACTGTTCTTTTTTCCTCTAACAAACTTGACCTGTGAGCTGCGTTATGATTGGTCAAGAAGGAATTTGATTACATACAGGCTCACTTGCTTTCTGAGCACCCCAGATTTCTTTGTCGATTTGTACCACATAAATTTTCATTTGATGTTTGGTGTAATTCAAGTTAAAAACTGCATTCCTCATTTTAAGTAAACAAATTAAGGTGAAATAAAGTCCTAAAATTCTAATTCAAGTCCTAATGACACAAATATAATTCCATATATTCCCTACTAATTCCCAGAATGTACTGTAAGAGTCAGTTGCTGGGCTTCCATCAAACTGTTCAAAATGTTAAATTTGCACTTAAAAAACCTGCCTGTAAACGCTTGATATGTGCATAAACTCAAAGTTAGCTTAAAAGCTTATGTGCTAGGCAGAGGTGGATTGCCTGGATAAGAAATAAGTCAAAATGTGCATCAAGTAAAAATGCGCATTTAGGCGATGGAAACCGTTTATTCGCACAACGATGACGTGTTTTGACCATTTGTGCACATGTTCCCACTCTTTTTTACAACAAAACAATTCTTTGAACATAGCCCTGGGCAACATTCAGAAGTGTGTAACCCACAGCTGGTCATTAAAGTGGTTCCTCACAATCCACCAGAACAGTTTTGAACGCATGCGCTCCCAAGTATACGGAGGCTGGAGGCATATGGGTATAGCAGCCATTTCAGCCCTCATTATTTGAGATATTACATGCATTTTACGCCATGTCCTGGCAGCATTTAATAAAACAAGGTACAATTGTTCCAATACTACAAATACAACTTCCCGAAGCAAGGAGATCATTCGTCTACACCGTCATGACATGGCAGGCTCCCTAAAGATAGTGTGCATGACGTAGTGGATGGAAACGCGTAATGATACACATTTTCTTTAGTCTAATTTTTAGAACTGGCTTTAAAAATGCGAAACATTTGGATGGAAACCCAGCTAGTGAACATAGGCTGCTTACTATATATTTACTTAACAGAAATTGCATCATGTCTTCTAAAGTCTCTAAAGTCATCAGAGGACGAGCGCAAGTGTAGGTGTATAAAGACAAAAATGTTTTTTTTTTATTTTGTTATTGTTAGATCCCCCTTTTTATTTTTGTTTATATATGTTCTGCAGTTTTGATCAGAGGCACTAATATTTATAATGTACTCATTTTTTTAAACATCTGTTTTGTTTAATTTAAAAAATATAGGGGGAGGTGCTTATTTCATAATGGCACTTGGTACTTTTTACAACTGCAATGAATATGCATGATACAGTGTTATTCATGTTGTAGATAAATACCGGATATGTATTAATGTGCAACCTAATAATTGGTTGCAGGTAATCAGTGTCTCTTGGATCAAAGCCTTTGCTAGTGCCCAAATTCGTATTCATGATATACTGATATTCAAGTCATAGGGAACTAGGGAGCGGAAAGAGGTATAAATTCAGAGAGCAGGCAGGGAGGATCTGGATTACTCTTGAGATACATTTTCGCCCAATCTTTATTTTTTTCAATCTGTTTGTTTAGCTGTGAGCAGGGCTTGAGTTCCACTTAATACCTTTACACGAGACCTTTTGCTTGGAAAAATAATTTATTGTGCTACCGAACCTCCCAAGTCTCCGAAAAATACAGTGTCATCTAAAAGCCAAACTAGTTCACTTCCGGTTTGTTAATGTTATTCTCATTTGTAACTCTGTGAGACCACCACTTGCAAATTCGCCTTTGTTTGTGTTTGTCAAGGCTCAGTCAGATCATGTCTTTAGGGCCAGAGAAGCGGTTCATTGATTAACATTATCGGCCATGTGCTGCTACACACTCACATACACACACATTTCTAGAGCGGTTGACAGTTGATCGTTAGTGACTCACTTACCTCTGTCAGGTCAATGAGCCACGACGCCTAGCATACATCACCTTACATACTTAAAGAACTCCGTGACCTAATTTCACGCGCTAATCCACGTGTTTCAAAGAGTGCTTTAATGCGTTTGTTCTGTATGTTAACGCGCAGGGCACAATTACCTGGTCACGTTCCTAAACCACAGTGGCAGGGCTGAATAACTTGTACAAATACATATGAAATATGTTTTTGTACACTATGCATGTATTACTCATATTATCTCTTGTTTTCAGTTGTGTGATTGTAACCTGTTACATAATACACTGGTGTCAGTAAGCAATCAAGCTTTGCTGCGCTGAATGTTTCATAACTTCAGAATGGCACTGGTCATGCGATTTTTGACATACAGTGCTTTCTGGAAAGTATTCACAGCGCCACATTTTGTTATGTTACAGCCTTATTCCAAAATTTATTAAATTCATAATTTTCCTCAAAATTCTACACTCAATACCCCATAATGACAACGTGAAAAAAGTTTGTTTGTAAACTTTGCAAATTTATAAATGTAAAAAACGAAAAAAATCACATGTACATAAGTATTCACAGCCTTTGCTCAATACTTTGTTTGAAGCGCCTTTGTCACCAATTTCAGCCTCAAGTCTTTTTGTGTATGAAGCTACAAGCTTGGCACACCTATTTTTGGGCATTTTCTCCCATTCTTCTTTGCAGGACCTCTCAAGCTCCATGAGGTTGGATGGGGAGCATCAGTGCACAGCCATTTTCTGATCTCTTCAGAGATGTTCAATCAGGTTCAAGTCTGGGCTCTGGCTGGGCCACTCAAGGACATTCCCAGAGTTGTCCCGTAGCCACTCCTTTGTTATCTTGGCTGTGTGCTTAGGGTCGTTGTCCTGTTGGAAGATGAACCTTCACCTCAGTTTGAGGTCCAGAGCACTCTGTAGCAGGTTTTCATCAAGCATGTTTCTGTACATTGCTGCATTCATCTTTCCCTCGATCCTGACTAGTCTCCCAGTTCCTGCCGCTGAAAAACATCCCCACAGCATGATGCTGCCACTACCATGCTTCACTGTAGGGATGTATTGGCTAGGTGATGAGCGGTGCCTGGTTTCCTCCAGACATGATGCTTGCCATTCAGGCCAAAGAGTTCAATCTTTTGTTTCTCATTGTCTGAGAGTCCTTCAGGTGACTTTTGGCAAACTCCAGGCAGGCTGTCATGTGCCTTTTACTGAGGAGTGTCTTTCGTCTGGCCACTCTACCATACAGGCCTGATTGGTGGAGTGCTGCAGAGATGGTTGTTCTTCTGGAAGGTTCTCGTCTCTCCAAAGAGAAACGCTGGAGCTCTGTCAGAGTGACCATCGGGATATTGGTCACCTCCCTGACTAAGGCCCTTGTCCCCCGATCGCTCAATTTGGCCAGGCTGCCAGCTCTCAGAAGAGTCCTGGTGGTTCCAAACTTCTTCCATTTACAGATGATGGAGGACACTGTCCCCATTGGGACCTTCAATGCTGCATACATTTTTCTGTACCCTTCCCCAGATCTGTGCCTCGATACAATCCTATCTCAGAGGTCTACAGACAATTCCTTGGACTTCATGGCTTGGTTTGTGCTCTGACATGCACTGTTAACTGTGGGACGTTATATAGACAGCTGTGTGCCTTTCCAAATCATGTCCGATTAACTGAATTTACTACAGGTGGACTCCAAACAAGTTGTAGAAAAATCTCAAGGATGATCAGTGGAAACAGGATGCACCTGAGCTCAATTTTGAGTGTCGTGGCAAAGGCTGTGAATACTTATGTACATGTGATTTTTTTTTGTTTTTGTTTTTTGTTTATTATTTTTAATAAATTTGCAAAGATTTCAAACAAACTTCTTTCACATTGTCATTATGGGGTATTGTTTGTTGAATTTTGAACAATGACTTGTTCACTATTTTGCAAGTCTTTTGAATTCAAACAATAGCTTTGTGATGAACAGGCAGAAATGTGTGTCGCTATTCACTGAAATCTTCCCCTCCACCACTGCTCTGAAATATTTACATTTTTGTGTGTGTGTGTGTGTGTGTGTGTGTTTTAGACTTATTGTTTTCCATGGAAAACTTTGCATTATACAGGTTTGGAACAACATAAAGCTGAGTAAATAATTACAAAATGTTATTTCTGCATTAACTGTTTCTTTTAAGATTTTATTATTTTTTTATTTTATTTATTTTAATTTAGGCTTGTAACAAGCAAGGTTATAGCCACATTTCAGTATGGAGTGTTATGAGGGCACAGGCAAATCTATATTTCTACAAAAGACATCCAAAGAATTAGTTTATTTGGAACCTACCATGTGTGTATTGCTTTCAGACAGGGCTTCAATCTAGGTTGTCAAAACATGAGATCAAAAGATATTGAAGTTCTACATCTGAACCACCTCTTGATGATGTCCGTTTCCTTGTTTGTGAAACTCAAAATGAAGCATGATCTGCTGTTCCATACCCACCATTACATAAACAGACTTGGTGAGGAGGAGGTTATGCACTGGGGAAAAGACAAGAGCATGAATTCCTTCCAGATTTTTAATATTGTTGTTATGTAACATTCAACAGGGAACACAAGATGTGTAGAAATTGAAGCAACAAGCAGCAACAGGGTGAGAAAAAGGGTGTGAGAAATAAAGTGTGAAAAGATAGAGGCACAGAAACAAAATAATAGCCTTCATTCCAGCCTTTTGGTGCACAACAGTACCAGCGGGCAGCCTGTGTGACAGAAGGTTTAAGGATTGTTTAAGGCCTGTCGCCTTATCATTTCCCAAGAATCAGGTTGCAAAATTTTGTGTCAGCCTGCAAGCACTTCCTGTAGACATGCAGAGTCCATTGCATGCTATCTCAGAGTGAGTTTGCATTGTATTAATTTTCCATTTAGTGTAAGGGGGAGGCCACCCAATGGCCCAAGGATGGTATCCAATGGCGTGGCTGAAGGTCTCCTGCGCTTTCTGTCTTATTGTGCACATTAAGTTTAAGTTTTTTCATTCCAATTAAATAACTATATTATTTGTGTATGATCCCCGTTTATTTGATCTGACTCCCAATTATAAAAGTTTATAAAAAGGATATATTAATTAAAATAACATGGCGAAAACGAGTGTTTACAGACTTTATTCTTTTAAAGTGTCACTAGTCCTGAAAACCTCACTGGTGTGATGATATTTATGCTGTCACTGGTGTGATAATGCCAGTAGTTCTCTCACTGGGTTTAAATGTGCTGTGACGGTAAATTGCACAACAGGAAGATCGCAGCACATCTCAAAGCTCGCAATAGATGCGTACTGCATCCTCCTGTCCTTCCGAGTTCGTTCTTCCAAGGTAGCTTGGCAAGACTGGTCTTCATAAGAATGCAAGTCTGTTCTGCGTTCTTAGAATTGAGAAACACCCCTCATCTAATTTTAAATTATAAATATATAGAGAATAAACAAGAAATACAACGTTTTCACTCGTGCAATCATTTTTAAATAGAACCTGAAAAAGGTTGCATGAACAAAATGTATCAATAAATGTGTATACATTTTGCAAGCAACAGCAGTGTATGGGATTTTTTTCTAGTTCATTCTCTTCAGTGTTTTTCAGGTGTGCGGAGGTTCTTCTTTTTTGTTCAAGAAATAAATATCTTCAAAATGTTCTCATCAGTTCTCTGCAAAGTCATTTCTTCAGTCACCTTCCCTTGACCTCTTTCACTTCCTATGTACAAGACTTCCACTTCCTGTTCGTATGCTCAGGCTCTGGGCGGAAGTTATATTGTGTGAAGTGAAACTGCAGGAACAATCAAGGTCACCTCACAACTGTTTGCACAGGTCAAATCTTCAGCGCTTGCTTTACTGACTAATGATGACCATTCATTTTGTTTCTGTTTGAATCAAATGGAAAAAACAATGAAGATTGTCATTTGATATAGGCTTCTTTGATTTACGCATTGTTTTATATAATGGATTAAAGAAGCTGAAAAGTGCTGTAAATGATACCATGTATAAAAATGTCTGTACTTGACAGGTATGAATGAAATGGTTAAATTGTTGCGTTTTTTTTAATGTGCACTGTCTCACCACTTGGTTTAAATAGGCACATAAGCATGCAAAATTGGCTTTAAACATAAGCACTTTTTTAGCTGTCAGGTCAAGGATAGGGTGTGTTCCCCTTTTTCTTCCACATACTGTACTACTTTTTGTAATTAAGTACTTGAATGAAAATGTCTAATAAGGGAATTCAGTTATTCATATATTTGGGCTTAAAACATTTGACAGATGTGTTATCTTTCTGTGTGTATGTCTACAGGGAGAAGCTGTGTGTGGGTTTTTCGCAGCTGTCTGAACTGACTGCAAATCTGGATCGCTGTGCTGCTGCTCTGAGAACTTAGACCTGAAGATGCTTGGACCCAACCTGATTTTGACAGCAAAGCCCTAGTGGGACAGCATGCTAACGCTTTTTAATGCTAAATGAAACAAGATATAGATGTGTGGTTTTGGTGCATTTAACTGTTAGGGCCTACTCCCTAATGAATTGAATTGCTAAATGAATTGAATTGCTAAATCTCCAATCTCTGCCCTTGCCACTCTGCTCATCACTCCTCCGAGGCTTTGTATTATTAAATTAGTGAGTGCGACAGTGAGTCACATGTCGATGGCAACTTTCTTGGCCATCAGTCTTGCCCAGGAAAGTCTATCTGGAAATCCACAAATTTATTCCATGGTTTTAAATACTAGACATCATTTTTGTCTGGTTTGCTGCTTTCCTTTAATTTTTCACTTGTCATAACTTTTAGTTCTGCCACTGCAAGATTCAATGCACCAACATCAAGAGCATCACTTTTTTTCTGATTTCAAACTGAATGACTTCCGATTTGTCTGAACAAGAGCTGATTCTACAAGTAAAAACAAAATGGGGACTACACCTATTACGGAGATCTGAATATACATCTGTATACAGTTGAAGTCAGAAGTTTACGTACACCTTGGCCAAGTACATTTAAACTCTGTTTCTCACAATTCCTGACATTTAATCTTAGAAAATATTCCCTGTTTTAGGTCAGTTAGGATCACTACTTTATTTTAAGAATGTGAAATGTCAGAATAATAGTAGAGATAATTGTTTATTTCAGCTTTTATTTGTTTCATCACATTCCCAGTGGGTCAGATGTTTACATATACTTTGTTAGTATTTGGTAGCATTGCTTTAAATGGTTTAACTTGGGTCAAAATTATGGGTAGCCTTCCACAAGCTTCTAACAAGAAGTTGCTGGAATTTTGGCCCATTCCTCCAGACAGAACAGGTGTAACTGAGTCAGGTTTGAAGGCCTCCTTGCTCGCACACGCTTTTTCAGTTCTTTTGAGATTGAGATCAGGGCTTTGTGATGGCCACTCCACTACCTTGACTTTGTTGTCCTTAAGCCATTTTGTAATGCTTAGGGACATTGTCCATTTGGAAGACCCATTTACGACCGAGCTTTAACTTCCTGTCTGATGTCTCCAAGATGTTGCTTCAATATATCCACATAATTTTCATGATGCCATCTATTTTGTGAAGTGCACCACTTCCTTTTGCAGTAAAGCACTCCTACAATGTGATGCTGCCCACCCCCATGATTCACGGGTGGGATGGTGTTATTTGTCTTGCAAGCCTCACCCTACGATGGTCTTTATGGCCAAGAAGTTCAATTTTTGTTTCATCAGGCCAGAGGAAATTTCTCCAAAATGTAAGATCTTTGTCCCCATGTGCACTTGCAAACTGTAGTCTGGCTTTTGTATGGTGGTTTTGGAGCACTGGCTTCTTCCTTGCTGAGCAACCTTTCAGGTTATGTTGATATAGGACTCGTTTTACTGTGGATATAGATACTTGTCTACCTGTTTCCTCCAGCATCTTCACAAGGTCCTTTGCTGTTGTTCTGGGATTGATTTGCACTTTTCACACCAAACTATGTTCATCTCTAGGAGACAGAATGCGTCTCCTTCCTGAGCGGTATGATGGTTGCGTGGCCACATGGTGTTTATACTTGCAAACTAATATTTGTACAGATGAACATGGTACCTTCAGGCATTTGTGAATTGCTCCCAAGGATGAACCAGACTTGTGGATGTCCACAATTTTTTTTCTGAGGTCTTGGCTGATTTCTTTTGATTTTCACTTGATTTCAAGCAAAGAGGCACTGAGTTGGAAGGTAGGCCTTAAAATACATCCACAGGTACATCTCTAATTCAGTACACCTCCTATCAGAAGCTAATTGTCTAAAGGCTTGACATCATGTGGAATTTTCCAAGCTGCTTAAAGGCACAGTTAACTTAGTGTATGTAAATTCTGAGCCACCGGAATTGTGATGCAGGCAATTAAAAGCGAAACAATCTGTCTGTTAACAATTGTTGAAAAAATTACTTGTGTCCTGCACAAAATATTTGTCCTTAATGACTTATAGTATAACTATAGTTTGCTAATATGAAATCTTTGGAGTGGTTAAAAAAGGAGTTTTAATGACTTCAACCTAAGTGTATGTAAACTTCTGACTTAAACTGTATGTTACATTTTCAGATCTATGCAGTCTAATCTATGCAGTTCTCAGGTTTTGAGATATTTTTGAGTTGTAAATATATTTAATTTGTATTAAAGTGTGAATTGTTAAAAAAAACAATACATTTTTCTTTTACGTCTATTTTCATTTTGATTAAAATGTTTTATTATTAATGATGTGTTATGGCTTTTATTGTCACATATTACTTGAGGATGTTAACTTAGGTTTCTGGTTTGTAAAAGCAGCACTGCTACCTCACTGCTTGAGAGGCCTTACAGGATTAGGGGAACAGTGATGATGGTCCTCTTCAGATTACACCAATGCTCTATGACGTAAACAAGATAATTTCATTGGTTATTGAGGAGAAAGGATGTGATTTTATTATTAAGTATACTACTTACTACTTAGTATTTTTAAATACTAAGTATTTACTACTTTTGACTGATTTTGCAGTTTTATAAAAAAAATATGGTTACACTTTACAGGTCCACAATAATGCACTAGTAAAGCATGAATTAACTGAATACATATTAAGGCTGTTTTAGCCTTAATTTGCAACTTATTTGGAGAAATTAATGTATTTAATTCTCCATTTCAGAAATGTAGCAAATGTCAAGTTCACTAAACTATATTTAGCCAGTAATTAAGACAAATTAGTACTGGTTTTTACTAAATTTATGCATTTACAGTATTTAGTTTATTGTAATTGAAACAATTTTAATTGGTTGCGTAGTGGGCTAAAGCATTATACTGTTAAGGCTAAGCAGAAGGTTGTTGGTTTGAACCCCATAGCCACCACCATTGTGTTCTTGAGCAAGGCACTTAACTCCAGGTTGCACCGGCAGGATTGATAAAGGCTCTGTAAGTCGCTTTGGATAAAAGCTTAAATGTAAATGTATAACAAACCAATAACTTGAGTTGGTTAAACTCACTTTTGAATAGGGTGTCAAGTTTTCTTTGATGAAAGGTTTGAGTAATTTAACAGAAACAGCTTTGAAAAGCCAGTATTAGCCTTAATTACTGCCTTTATATTGTTTAGTAAACTTAATGTATGATCTCTGAAATGGAGCATTAATTACATTACTTTCTACACAAATATGAGACGCTTAATAATGGTCAAGTCAGAAAAAGTATCAATCTTATCTAATTATCTTGTCTTATTCATGCTTAACTAGTGCACTATTGTGGACCCTTCAAATAAATTGTTACAGAATTATTTGTAATATTCTAAAATCTTTTAATATTTAATACATCTGGGGTTTTTTAACCATTGGAAAGAAATTGCGGAGTTGTAAGCAAGTCCTTTTTAACAATTAGATTCTAATCGCATTTAGATTACAGGCACACATTGGAAGGTCATTTAGTGACTTCTTGCTCAAATCCAGTTGGTAATCAGTGCCAGAAAGGACCTGTAATCCCTCCTGAACACCTTGTGCTTTTGGGTCACTTCCTGCTAGCATGACTTGCATGTGATTTGTCAGGGATTAAGACAGGTTAACATTTGTTGGACAAGTGTCAATCCAAGAATCAACTTAACTAATAAATAGATGATAAATTATCCCTTGGGCTATAAAATGCAGTATGGAATTGAAGTGATTATGGAGGAGGATCAATACAAAACTTTAAGGTTAAAACACAGCTCCACTTTGGCATAACATAGTGCTTTCAAGAGTTTCACTCTGGAAAATATAGCCTTGGCCTTATTTTGCGTCATCGGATCCCAAACTCACTTCTAAAGTAAACCCTTGTGTAATCCCACTAAAATTAAAGTCTAGAGATGAAATGTGATAAAACACCTCAATACAGACTCCAATTAAATGAGGCCTACATTGTTAAAACTCAATTTACTGCTAGATTAGCAAGTATTATCATAAATACATTGATGGCAATGTTTGAAGAGAAATGACCATTAGAAATACTTTCACAGGTTGAAATGGTTTATTAGTAAGTAAATATCAGCTCATAACATAAATTTCTTCTTGAGAAAACAAAACCTTTGTGCCAAAAAACTCTGTCGCTTCCAAATGCTATACAGGAAATTTAAAAAGGTGTTAAGAACAAAAAGCATCGTCTCACTACATGAATCTGTCAAAAATGGTAACAAAATAATTCATTAGCAGGAGCACTAAAGCGTGATCGCCTATACGCATGTTAAAGTCTAACTAAACTGGCACTGATTTAAAGTTTATAACCTCATGAGTGTTGTGCGTTTGCTAGTTTGTCAATCTATGTATCTATTGGTTCCTTAACAGTGTATCAAAAATATAAAAAAGGCCATCTTTAAAGATTGGTACAGTAATTCTGCATCACAGCTAATAACTAAAAATAAGGAAAGCCATATATTTTATCAGTTTGCAAAATAAGGCTTTGTATAAGCATGGAGCTTCAAATTTATTGAGCTAAAAATCACTTGATAAAGCATAGAAACACTAATTCAACCTGAATCACTTCCTAATGGGTTCAACCAGCCAATCCTATCTTCAGCTCTGAGAATCCTTTCCTGATAAAATTCATAAACTACTCAATTCAAAAAGGTACACTTAATGTGCAATAAATGTTGGCATCCTTGATGAAACAAAGATTGAAAGAAAAATTAAACAACAATATATACACAACACAAAAAATAAAGTATGCAATATGCAAAGGCTTAATGTTGCTATCAGCAACCCCCCCCCCACAACGCTATAAGAAAATTCGGTCTCATGGGTGACTTCAGTGAAGCCTCCCCCCCCACCCCCATTCTCTACACACCTTTCAAGATCCACCCTCCCGCATACATACAGGACATCACAAAGCACGATTACATCACTAAGCCTGTTAGTTTGAGTGAGACACCCCCCTCCCCCCCCTCCACATGATTCCCAAACCCCTGGCTCTTAGGAATTGTTGGAGGCATCTGCACAGGGGCTCCATTCGTCTGTTTTAGGGTTGTAGGCCTCAATTGAGTTGAGGAAGTCATTTCCATCAAAGCCACCAACGGCGTAGAGCATGTCATCAAGCACGGCCGCACCAGCATTGCTGCGTGGTGAGTTCATGCTACCCAGCATCCTCCATTCATTCCGGGAAGGGTCGTACACCTCAACACAACGCAAGGCATGGGAGCCATCGAAGCCTCCGACCACAAAGAGTTTATCTGAGGGAGGAAACATTGGTCACTATTGGCAACACATTAGTAACTACAGCCAAATCAATGCCATTTTCGGTGAACTGTAATTGTGTCCTGTCATTTGTCCTGTTCTGCTTATTAGTCATCGACCGATTGTATCTAGAGAGCAGATCTGTTGGAGGATATAATGTGATAATGATATCTCATAATTTATTGATAGCAAATGACATGCACAAATTTTTTTTACAAATGTAACTGGATAGACACTGGATTTCCACAAGTTGAGCGGTTTGTGGAATTAAATCTGTTGAATGGCAACTATTCTTGTAGTAACAAGAGACGACCAAACAAAACAAGTTGCAACTAGTTTTACATGTCGAACAGATGGATCAATTACACCCAGTAGGCGGTTCTTGTTGCTATCAAAAGTCTGGCATTCAAAACGAATCGGCCAATAGGAATCCTGAACAACTGATATTGGTATTTATAAAGAGTATCAGCCAATATATCTGTACTGCTTACATTCGTAGACGACCACTCCAGCTCCTCTGCGGGCTATGTTCATCGGGGCAATGAGGGTCCAGGTGTTGTTTTCTGGGTTGTAACGCTCCACACTGTTCAGACAGTTCCATGACTCTGCTCCACCAATCACGTACATAAAGCCATCCAACTCACACACAGCAGCCTGATGCCTCCCTATAGATTCAAAAACAACGTGTAGGATAGCATCTGCAGATCCTACCCTACTATCTGCCATTTCAATAATGTAATCCCCACTGTATGCTTAAATTAAGATCTCTAAAGTACCTTAAACCTTGTGGAAGCACAAATTATAGTATAATCAGGGACATTTTGTGACGTCAATGTGACTTACTGATGTTTAATGGGGCACAGCTGGTCCAGGCCTTGCTCACAGGGTCAAAAACATCACAGTTCTTCAGACCTTTCTGTCCACATGGATCTGATCCCCCAACAACAAACAGCTTGTTGTTCAGAGAGCAGACACCTAGAAAATCAAACAAGCATTAATGTACTAAACCAATATATTCGCTAGTGTCACTCAAACATACATCCATACTGGAAGGACAACCTCAAAGCCTCGTCATAGTAATATAATTGTTATGAGCTCTAAGATGCCATCTCATTCTTACCTGCATTGCAGCGATTGGTCCTCAGCTCTGGCACTTGACTCCACTCATCAGCATTGGGTTTGTATGTCTCTCCACAACTCAATTCATCAGAATGTCCATTGGACCCACCCATCACATAAAGCTGACCCTGGTTGGATAAAAAAAGGAACAATTATTTCACAGGACTTTCAAAAGCTGAGAAGTGGTAACCTTCTTAATGCACCTTTGACTTTTGAAATGATACACACCATTAACACAGCCATCTGAAATCGAGCCCGTGGAGTCCTCATGGGAGCGATGAAAGTCCAGCTGTCAGTCTTCAGGTCGTAACATTCCACAGTCCTCAGGCACTCCTCACGGTTGTAGCCCCCTGAATAATGGATAGCCCGTCAGACAGTGCCTCTCAAATAAATGAGGGTTCCTATACTTAAGCAATGAATTTCCATGATCTTTCCTCAAATTTTTAAAAATCTTTTTGATTCAGACCAATTCATTAATCAATAATTTAGACCAATTTAAATAAAAGAACTGACACAAATTAATGATTTGCTCATAAACTGGACATAACTATGGCTGGTAAGTTTTACTCTACACAAGAGCAATATCTAGCCAATGAAATGTTTGAGAAAAATGCATATTTACTATAAAAATGTCCATGATCCTTCAATGACTCTTAATATTTTATTTCCAGAACTACTCCAGGCTTGGAAAACACAATTTAGAAATTCTTGGATATATCAAGGTTTTCCCAAGACTGTGTGAACCCCATGAGAAGAGATATACAGGAATTATTTAGTTAGAATCAGAGATGTCTCCACCCACTAACCTGCTGCGATGAGTCGGCCATTGAGAGCAGCAGTGCCCAGGCCGGAGCGAGCGTAGTGCATGGGTGCCAGCAGCTTGTCCTGCTCCTCTTCCAGTGGCTGGCTCTCAAAGCTGAGGCTCTTGGTTAGGCAAGGTGTGGCAGAGGGGGAGGCCTGGGGACTGCCGCGCCCATGTAGAAAGATCACGCACAGCATGCCATTCAACACGGCCAGACACAGGTATGTACTGTCTGTAGAGATAGACAGAAGACGGTGACTTGAAAGGACTCCATCAATTTTGATTGTAGAGCATTTGTTCCATAATGAAACACCAATTTCAATGATCTAATGACTGTAAGAAAGGTGTTGACTTACTGGTGGTCTTCTCTGAAGCAATATATTTCCACTCCTGCTTGTAGGACTGTTTTGCGGTTCCGGGGGAGAGGCTGACGGAGGAGCTGGTGCTCAGCTGTCGGTATACATTCTCACGTGGGGGCTTCTTCTGCAAAGGCACAGCGCAGCTACAGACTCCGATCCCATGGTCCACACATACACAACCTCACACAGACCCAGGTGCCCAACTCAACATCCTACCAGTTCTGATGCTTGGCCTACATCAGGTTAAACTTGTGATATCTAAAGTATATAAATCTAATCTGAATGTATAGCCACACTTGAAGCAGCACTAAAACCCAATCCACAATTCCACACACATCATTTACACTAGGGTCAGTGTGCTCAATCCTGGTCCTGGAGATCGACCTTCCTGCAGAGTTTATTTGGAACCCTACTCGAACACACCAGCTTAATTATGTACTTAATTATTATGGCTGTGTCCGAAACCTTTTTTACTGAAGAAATTAACTTGTCGACCATCGATGAAGTAGGTTCTTCGTGTATGCAGGCGTTTACTGTAGAAAAATATTCCTGAACATACTACCTTCGCTATGTTGAGCATCATCCTTTGACCCATATGTTCTTTGATGTGCTAACTACAACTACAAAAACTCTTGTTAAACAAGGAGCATGTTTAGTTTTAGTTAAATTATCTCATCATTTACTCACCTTCATGATATCCCAGGTGTGTATGACTTTCTTCACCAGAACACATTTGATGAAATGTAAAAATATCTTAGCTCATGAGGTCCTTAAAATCAAGTAAATGGGGATTTCTCTTTTGAAGTTCCAAAAATCACAGACAGTCAGCATAAATGTCATCCATAAGACACCAGCTTTTAAATGAATGTCTTCTAATGCGGCACGATTGCTTTTGGTGTGATAAAGATATAAATTTAAGTACGTTAACTCTAAATCATGCTTCCATTTAGCAGCATTAAGCGCATGTGACGTAACTGCATTGGCATTTGAAACACGTGAGAACTAACGCACATGAGTCACAGCTGGAAGAGCAGTGCTGTTTACAAGTGAGGAGGAGGAATGCTGTATAGTAGCTTAGTTGGTTTTGGTTTAGATCTGTATTTATCTGTTTCTTAAGGACCAACTGAGCTAAGATATTTTTTCTATTTTTCTACAAATGTGTTCTGGTGAAGAAAGTCATACACACCTGGGATATCATGAGAGTGAGTCAATGATGAGAGAATTTTAATTTTGGGGTGAGCACTTGGGTGCCAATGGGTCACAGTTGCCTGCCATTTTTCCCACAACTTTTTGAATCTGATGGCTTCTCAGCTCCCGTGGACTCATTGGTCAGCAAAGTGTCCACATCATAATCTCAGTAGATACAGTAGGTCTTTCTGATATTGTTAACCTACTTTATCACGAATAATTTTAAAAAATCAAGAATTTGAACGTCCTACACATTTGACAGCATTTTGCATATTTTAAGTGAATCTCAAAACTTTGATTAGCAGGTTCAGGTGTTTGATTGGAGTAAGCACTAAACTTTCCAGGAAGGTTGATCTCCATGATCTTTCAGCTCACAACATTCATTAGACTCAACAGCCCAGCACAACAAGGCAGCTGCTCTGTTAGCACACAAATTAAGTCTCAAAAGCAGGCTGTGTTTGCCCTGGTCCTGCTGCGGTGCAGCCTGAGAAGAGCTCGGCTCTGGTTGTGTACCTGCACAAACTGGATGTGGTCATCCTCAGTGCCGAACATCTCAGCCTGCACGTCAAGCAGGCTCCCATCGAGCAGCTTGTGATCAGCCGAATAGTACAGCGTTTGCACCTGCAAAACACACAGCAACAACAAAACCTATGTGGCTGTCTCCATGGCAACAGAGCACCCAACTTCATGGGTCAGGGGGGAGGGAGGAAAGTTAAGGAGGGGAGCGCAATGCCACTTGCTCTCTCTCTGCTGGTCTGCAAGACTCTGGTGAAAAAGCTTCTTTAAAGAATATGAAAAGTGTTGCTTCTACACAGGATTCTGGAGAGGGACATTTCAAAAGATCTTCAGCACTTTCTGGCCAATCACTGCACTGAAATCAGCAGACTCTGAATGGCAATACTGTTGACCACAAAGCAGCCTGGGAAGCCTTCGTTTGTCAACACGTTTGGAGAGGAAAATAAGAAAACAAGCTCCATGTGCATGTTTAGCAGTCATTTGGTTGGCATCACTCAGCTGAGGAGGTTAGTGAAGTCAGACGTCATCAGAAAACTCCAGTTAAATTCTGTTTAGCTGTTTAAAACTTTCAGAGCTCCATAATGAGTGTTTCATAAAGGAAATATGTTCTTCGCTTGTGTACAGTCTTAAATAAAAGTAAATCCAAAACACAACACACAAACAAAAAATCTCATTGAAATAAGGCAAACTAAATGGAGGACTATAAGAAATTAAACAGATAAATGAAAAAAAGAAGAAGAAAAAAAAAATGTCTAAAGACAGATCAAAGGAACAAGGAACAGAGTAGAGACTTCAGAGTCTAGAACATCCTTTAAAGCTGTGCTCATTTTCCACTTTATTTAGGATAAAACACTTCGTAGGTGCCGTCATGAAGCCTTTTAGAGTTGATGGCTCTTTTTGTTTCTTTCACATGTATTTAAATCAGTGGTTTAATTTAAAATTTCGATGAAAAAGATGTAAATCTGAAGTATAGCATAGAAGCATAAATCATCCTCATACATTCCACATTGAAAATCTAGGATTTAAAATCTAATTAAACCTGGAAATAAACCAGGAAATATGTTAAATAAAGAAACGGTATTACAAATAAATAATTTAGTATATGCACTAATTATAGGTCATTACTCTCAAGCACATTTTTGACATTAACCAAGTCTTTAAACAACTGTTTAAAAGGTCAGTCGCTCTTAAGCATTCTCAAATCATGCTGGGGTAACATGGAACATCAGGTTTGGCACAAATTAACGTATTTTTTTCAATTCAACCTTCGATTGAAATTGCTGATAATATAATTTTTAATGAAAAAGCAAGAAAGAAAAAAAAACGGTTACATTTTCACAAGTGGTCACAGACTTTTGGACCCCACTGTATCTGTGCTGCAAATTGTGAAAATGAGCCATGTGAACTTCCCGAAAGTACCGGTACATATATGAGGAATTGTGCCAGAAGTTTTGATTTACTTAATCACTAATTGACTCACTAATCAATGTGTGCTTTTGAGAGTTTGCTAATGCAATAAATTTGAGTTATTTAGCCTTAGTAAATGAAAATCTATGGTGTATTTGCAACAGTGTCTTGAAATCTTCCACACTGTGATACTCAGAGATTTGAAGTGTCATTTTGAATGAGTGTACTGTTGGTGAGTGCGTTTTATTAAAAGATAGGGGCCTAGTGCTCGTTTTGCCATGGCTCCCTCTTTCTTTCTTTTTTCTTTGCTTTCACTGACTCATTACCCTGGAGGGCCCCAGTCTTGGCTTCTTCAGTCTTGTGAGAGTCTTGCTGACGTTTGCTCTAATAAACCTAAGGAGAGATAAATCAGTGGGGAGGAAGAACTGTTAGTGCTGGATCCCAGAGCACAAAAACACACACACAAACTGCTTAAAGAAAACCTGCTTAAAGAAAAGAGAGATGTCATTGAAAAGACAACATGCAATGTCACTCTCTGGGAGACAGATTAGCTGCAGCAGCAACAGTTAATGTACAGAACTGAGCAATCAGGAGGCTTTTAGTTCTGCTCACCTGGACTAACCACTCGCCTTTGCGGAGGGTGTAACAGCCCCATTCTGTACCTAAATGTACACTCTTAAAGGCCCAGGGTGATTTTTGAGTGAAGGGGGAAAGGAAACAAAAAAAAAAAAAAAAAAATGGAAAGCAGAGAGAACAAACCCAAACAACCTCTAGCGTTAGGATGGCTGGTGAGAACGGACCTGTTAAATCTGTGAATTGGATGAAATACGAGGGGAAACAGGGAGAGAAGGGAGAAAGGAGCTCACAGTGGAGCATATTACTGACCTCCTCCATCAGTCGCTCCAGGGGTTCGCCGTTTTCCCACAGGCTGCGTTGTACCCAGCCAATCACCTTAGAGTACAGTTTCCCATTACTGGGCAAGGTCAGGTTATCCTCCAGCATCACCTCCAACTATAAACACAACCAATGAAAATAAAACATTAAGCTTTATAATGCACGTTTAGCATAAATGCATTAGGTACACAATAAAGGATTTAACACCATGGCTTTTGTGATCTTGAGTATCCTTTTTATAGGTGAGTCAAGAGGTTAAACTGCATTTTGTTAATCAAGACTTATGGACCCCACTGCATTTATAGCACTATATAGATATTTATCTTGCACAATTTTGCTTAAAATAAATTACTTTTGTTTTGAGTATAATTAATCGTTTTTTGTATTGTTTTCCAGTGAATAAGAAATTACTTTTAGCAGTTTAAAGGTGAGCTCACCTTAAGGCGTGGCAGCTTGAGGAAGTCCTCCTGCTCCGACACCTCAAAAAGATGCTCCTGGATGTAACTGTCGATCTTGCCCAGTAGGCGCGCATCTCCCATGCAGCTGGCAAAATTACGATAGGAGATGGCACTCTGGGAATCCATCTTAGAGAGTAGGTAGTCACCACAGATCTGCAATCAAGTAGGAAAGAGTCAGTTACAAGGCCTAAACAGTGCATTCAGGAAGTATTCAGACCCCTTTTTTTCACATATTGTCATGTTGCAGCCTTATGATAAAATGCTTTAATGCTTTTTTTCATATCAGTCTACACTCCATAATGACAATGCAAAACCCAGATTTTTAATAAATTTGCTAATTTATTTAAAAGAAAAACTGAAATATCACATAAGTATTCAGACCCTTTGCTATGACACTTGACATTTAGCTCAGGTGCATCCCATTTCTCTGGATCATCTTTGAGAGGTTTATACACTTTGATTGGAGTCCACCTGTAGCAAATTCAATTGATTGGACATGATTTGGAAAGGCACACAGCTGTCTATATAAGGTGTCTCAGCTGAAAATGCATATCAGAGCAAAAATCAAGCAATGAGGTCAAAGGAACTGTCTGCAGAGCTCAGAGACAGGATTGTGTCACGGTACAGATCTGGGGAAGGCTACAAAACAAAAACTTTGGCTGCATTTAAGGTTCCCAAAAGCACAATGGCCTCCATAATTCTTAAATGGAATAAGTTTAGTGACCAAGACACTTCCTAGAGCTGGCCGCCCGGCCAAACTGAGCAATCGGGGAGAAGGGCCTTGGTAAGAGAGGTGACCCAAGAACCCGATGGTCACTCTGGTTGATCTACAGAGATCATGAGTGGAGATGGGAGAAACTTGCAGAAGGACAACCATCACTGCAACACTCCACCTATCTGGGCTTATTGCCAGAGTGGCCAGACGGAAGCCTCTCTTCAGTACAAGACACATGAAAGCCTTCTTGGAATTGCAAAAAAGCCCCTAAACGACTCTCAGACTGTGAGAGAAGATTCTCCGATCTGATGAAATGAAGACTGAACTGTTTGGCCTCAATTCCAAGGATAATGTCTGGTGGAAACCAGGCACCGCTCATCACCTGCACAATACCACCCCAACAGTGAAGCATGCTGGTGGTGTTTCATGCTGTGGGGGTGTTTTTCAGCAGCTGGGACTGGTCAGGGTTGAAGGAAAGCCGAACGCAGCAAAATAAAGAGATATCCATAATGAAAACCTGGTCCAGAGCACTCAGGACCTCAGTCTGGGCCAAAGGTTCACCTTCCAACAGGACAATGACCCTAAGCACACAGCCAAGACAATGCAAGATTGGCTTAGGGACAACTCTGTGAATGTCCTTGAGTGGCCCAGCCAGAGCCCGGACTTGAACCCAGTCGAATATCTCTGGAGAGACCTGAAAATGGCTGTCCAACGATGGTCCCCATCCAACCTGCCAGAGCTTAACAGGATCTGCAGAGAAGAATGGCAGAAAATCCCCAAATACAGGTGTGCAAAGCTTGTCGCATCACACCCCAAAAAGACTTGAGGCTGTAATTGCTGACAAAAGGTGCTTCAAGTACTGAGTTATGTGTCTGAATGTCAAAGTGATATTTTTTTATTTTTAATAATTTTACAAAGTTATCAAAAATCTGTTTTTTTGCTTTGTCATTATGGTGTATGGATTGTAGATTGATGTGATTTTTTTTTTTTTTTAACCGGTTTAGCATGGTTGCAACATAACAAATTGTGAAAAATAAAACGAAGGGGTGTAAATACTTCCTCAATGAACTGTATCTCAAGTAAAACTCACTAATACAGAGCATGACTTATGAATACACAAACATGTGCAAATTCTACCTGCTTCACTCTATCCATTTTGAGTCGTTTCGCTGCGGAGTAAACCTCCTTAACCAGTTCTTTATCTGCCTTCAACCTGCCGAGAAAAACATTAAAAGAAACATCAGAAATCAGTGCCCAACACAACAGAAAATCCACAAATATGGTAGTTGGGCTGGGTGATATGTCTTAACATTGTGTCTCTGTATTTTTCAGCCTATTGGGGATATTCAATATATAGCTCAATAATTATGTATTTGCTCTGAAAATGGCTCAAGTGTTTGTTTTTTATATATATATATATATATATATATATATATATATATATCTCTATCTATCTATCTATCTATCTATCTATCTATCTATATATATATATATCTATCTATCTCTCAGAGGAACCATCATTTCATTCAAATAGTCATTGTAGCAAGTAGATTCAATATTTTAAAGACATTAAAACAAAAATTTGTTTTTCATTAAATAAACAAAATCCAATCATTTTCATTGATAAAAACTTTATATTTATATTTCATATACAATGATTCATAGTAGCTTAATAAAAAGCATTATTTACCTTCAAATGTTTTTACTAATACATTTTTGTGAATTATTTTTGAATAAGTTGAAAATTGCATAATACAAAATTATTAATGAAACAGGTCAGGTTTATTAATATAATATAATGCTGAATTATCATCATTATTATTATTATGATTATTAGATTTGCCTTATAAAAAAGTTAAATATTTCTGTCCTGTTTACTTCGCCTCCACCTGGGGCTTTTATTTTGACACTGAATGTGCTGTCGTATTCAACTTCACACTGAGTTTTTATTTTGGAGGGTCAAATTGGTGATGGGGTAGTATGGAGTGGGGATTTTAATGCACATAGCACTTTATGGGGAGGGGCAGTGACCGATACAAACGGGCAGGTGATTGAAGGTTTGATGGACATAAAAGAACCTGGTATGCCTTAATGATAAGAGTTATAAACGGGTGGATGTGAATTCAGGTTTGGAATTAGTACTTGATTTAACACTTGTATCATGTTCTTTAGGAGGAATATTTAATTGGGAAGTGATAAGGAAATGTACAATTGGTAGTGATCATTTCCCAATAGTGAGTTCAATTATAACTACCAGGGAGTTGAGGATGAGTCAAGGTGCTTCAGGCAAATGGATATATGAGAAAGCTAACTGGGGAAAATTTAAGGATATGAGTGAGGATGGATTGAAGCAGATCTGGATCAGTGAAGGAAGTAATATAGAAATAATAAACAACGGAATAGTTTAAAGAATAGTTGTCACAAAGAATGCTGCAATGCAGTGTATTCCAAAGAGCAAAGCACAGAAGCAGGAGAGGATAGTACCCTGGTGGAGTGAAGAGCTTGTAAAATAGTGAAGAAAACTCATAATTGGCAACATCTGATAATATATAAGAAAGCTCAAGCGGAGGCGAGGAGAACAATAAGGGAGGCACATAGAATATTGGAGAACCTTTTGTAATGAAATAGGTAAGAGTACTCCAGTACAGCAGATTTGGAGTATGATCAAAAAGATGAGTGGAATTCGGGTAGAATATGAATATCCAGTGTTGAGTATGGCAGAGGAAACTGCAGTGAGTAATAAAGAGAAAACTGAAACTTTTCTAAGGGATTTTACTAAAGTAAACAGTTCAGATATCTCGACAAGTGAGAGTATGGAAATAAGAGAGAAAATGTTAAAAGACTTAATGGGAAGAAGGGCAACAATGGATAATCTGTTGGATGTTCCTTTTTCCTTTCCTGAATTAAAGGGAGCATTAAAAAGAATGAAGGCATCAGCTCCAGGGCATGATGGAGTAATTAAAAAAGAAAGAATTAGATGAAGCTTTCATTGTGTATTTGACAGTTTACCATGTCACGCATTTCCTGAAACACTGTAATTTCTACCTTTTCTGTTATGTCCCGGATTTCAAAATTTTTCATTATAACTTGTAGCGGTTACTAATATTTGGAATTACGCAAATGCTTGATCCTGCATTACTTTGAATTCACAATGCACGTGAACTGATCTGAGAGCACCGCCGTGCGCATGCACACAGATCAGCATCAGGGGTTTGTTTGGAATGACACACAGACCGTGTTTGTCTGTCTTTAAATTGCAGCTTTTTGTGGATTAATAATCATATATGATATGACTAACTTGCCATTTTTATGTTGTTTTGATTAATTGTGCAGCCATGAAGGATCGTGGAATTAGTTTACTAATGCGCCCTTTATGAAAATGTATGGCCAAATTAAATCACATTAAAATCATAGCGATATTCACAATATTGGTCAATTTAACATCGTCAGCAAAATTTACTTGATTATATCATTAATATTTGATACATCACCCAGCCCTACAGGGTATTACAACAGAAACTGCTGCACACAAACCGCTGTTTTTTTATTTGCAAATTGTTACTCCTATGATGACACCGCCCACATCTCTTAAAATGGCCCTGATTGATCAGTTACATATTGCATCTTTGAGTATAGCACATGTATGTGCAGTGTGTCTCATACTGGGCAGTGTAAGCATAGTTGAGAAGGATCTCCACAGCTTCAGGGTCCAAATCTTCAAACTTCACATGGGAGATGCCATGAGGCTCCAGGTCACTGTTAAAGATCTCAAACAGGTACGGACTGCAGCAGGCAAGCACAGCCCGGTGAGCCATCAACTCATGACCGCATACCTGCAGAGGTAAAAGAGCAGAGGAGCATTTTGATTCCATTTGCTTACAGAAAAAGCATAACCTTAAGTAAATCAAATAGGTAGAGAAACTAGATTTTTACATTTTCTGAAGAAAATGTGAGTGGTGCTTACTCGTGCTAAAGTCTCAGCCACAATAGTAGCACGTTCTGGAGATTTTTTTTCATCCATTTAATATTGCAGACATTAATTGTACATCAGATAGTCTAGAAAAGGACAGGAAACACCTCTCCTCAAACTGCACAATTCAAGGTATAATTTAAATCCGTAGCACAAACAGTTCAAGTATGTGCCAAAGTTTAATATTTAGGGTTTAGGGGTTTGTTGAAATGCCTAACCACATGTATGATGTAATTGTAATGTTTTCCATTGCAAGCGCTACTATAAAATTTCTATTTGGTACAAGAAAGTCTTTTGGTGTTAAACTAAATTCAATCTTGAGCCCTCTAACTAGTAATTACATCTTTGAAACCGTCTTAAAACATTCTGAATACAGAGTGCTTTACTTTGTCTGGTAATGAATGTCACTCAGCGAAAGGCTATTGAAAGTTCCAGTAACTGTGTCTAATGAAACATACTCGTCCCTGTCATATGTTTCAGCTGTGATCAACACCTGCAGCAGGACTTGTCATGTCATGGACAATAAGGTTAAAGAAGGGTGTGTTACCTGAAGTCTCACGTCACAGAACTGGCCGTTCTTTCTAAGCGCATTCATCTTGGCCACGGTGGAATCAAGGAAACTTTCGTCCTCAAAGATCAAATATCCGTTGGGAATCATTTTTGCTTGATTTGGAAATTTAGCCTGTGCAAAAGTGAAAAAAAAAATACATGTTTGGGTCAGTGTATAGATTTTACCTCAGAACACTTGGTGCTACTAGTGTGGTGCAGTCTATCCCACACTCTGTATCTTACATAAACAACACCCACCCACAAATAGACACAATATACCATTCATCCGAGCTGCTAGGCAAAAAGCTGTCAAAGTCTAGAATCACTACAACTCCATCCTATTGTGCACACATAATACTCAGTCTCATGTATAAGTAATGCGCTTACCTAATACTGAATGACGTACGTCTGGGGCAGATAGTTGTCTTTGGAAATGCGTGAAAAGGCTTTAGTGAAGCTGAACCAGGTAGTGCCTAGGTCTTCCTTCACTACAAAGTGGGTAGACAAGGCAAAGCCAGGCAACCAGTGGGCACGTTAAGGGGGGCAGAGGTGACTCAAACTCTCAGGCTTAGAATGATTGCAATCAAGTCCTCAGGTGTCCCGTTGGCTATAGACTCAAACCTTTTCTGTGCTGGTCATGCATTATAACCTGCAGGACACAGAACAAAGGGTCAGGGTTTTGCTTGTTAGTAGGGCAGCACATTTAATTGAAGAACTAATCACGATTACGATTATGACTGGCACATTTGCAGGATTTGATTTAAGTCTGCTCCTGTTGCATAAATGGTTTCTATTCATGACTTGTTTTGAGTAGGGATGTCACGATTACCCAATTTCACAATTAACCGCGATTAAAATGGTGATGTTCTTAAACCATAAGAATTTGGAAGCTACGGTCAAAAACTGGAAAAAATAACCATGTTGTCCGTTTTAAGAAAATGTACTAAAAAAATTAGTCTTTCAGTGTGGGCCTAACTACTTGCACCATGCGTGTGCCCTGCCCTCTGCCTGGCTGGTCTGTGAGGCTGTTGCTATGGTAACGGAGTTCACGAGGTAATCACAAGGTACGGCTGGGTGTGTGCAAAACTTCAGCGCACGTGAAACTCTCAAAATGAAAACATGGCAGAACGCGATCTCCCGGAGTTGTATCCGCCGAAGAAGCAAATGAAGGTATCCAGTAGGGCTGCACAATTAATCGAAACCGCGATATGATCTTGTGCGATTATTAAACTGGAAGGGCTGCGATTTAATTAAATACATATTCTGCTCTCTTCAAAGTATATTTGCGCTGCAGTCTATATTATATTATCTATTTTATATTCCACAACTCGCTCTCATGCTTAGAGTAATAGAAGTGGTCAGAGTTCGGTTCCGTTCGCTTATGTGCGCTAAACCCTTTATTTAGCCTGACACCATTTTATTTTAAATATATGGTTTAAGTTCTAGTTGTTTTTAGTTATTTATTTTATATTTATATTGTATTTTTTGAAAGGGTGTAGATACTTTTTGAAATCAAGGTGCAATATGCAACCGTTGAAAAGGTACAGTTCGTTTTGGTGTCAGAGGGCAGATAGAGAAAATTGCACCTACTTACATACAAGTACTTTATCTACTTGTTTTCAACGTAGAAGTAGGACTATATGTTAAATACATGTCCTAACGAATGCTGCAATAAAACTTAAGTTGTGATATGTTTGTGGAGGGTTTTCAGATAATCGTAAAAATCGTGATTTTTTTTAACAGACAATAATCGTACCATCAAAAATTCACATCGTGACATCCCTATGGTTGAGTATTCCAACCAATCACAGACCTGTCCGTTGAGCAATGAAACAGCAATGGCCAATCATGGTGCTTAAATTAGTCCTCCGTTCTGTCAAAAATGACAACTGATCCTAGTGCACAAGTTTTAAACATTCTGATGCTCAGATGCTTGCTTTATGTTTCACCTCTCTTTGTGGTGGCGTTTGAAAATTGATGCTGAAGAAACAATCACCTGACACTCGAAAAGAACCTGTAGAACAAAAGCGAATGGGAGAGTTTGGCGGGTTGCTTGATTTCGGTGTACATTTTATGAAAAATTGAATAACAGTTTAGTTTTGTCATGTTAATAAGTCGGCCAATGTGAATTTGATTTGTAGAAAATAGCAATAATGTAATTAAGCTTAACTGTCCTAAGCTTGTTTTGGAGTTGTAGCCAACATTAAGAATATGGCATGAATGGCATACTTCAAGTCACTGTCATTATCACATCTGTTCTAATAAGACCCATTAGCCACGCAGCTGCTATTGGTAGATTTACGCACAAACTCTGATCATAATGGCTGTTTTAAATTTCCAAAGTGCAACCACTGAGGCTAAATATGATCTAACAATGATCTTACATGAACAATATCACCATTGAAGATCTAAAGGGATGAATGGGCACCCGTCTTGCAAACCACAGCACTAACTGAACACAGTACGCAAGTTGGTCAAATTAAATCAGATGGTAATAAGTTTGAATGACATATGTGGACCAATAATTTAAACAGTAATTTACCAATAATTTCATTAAAAAAAATGTCTATACCATAGATATCCATTTAAAATAACTTATTAAGCCTAACATTAAAAAACAGTTTTACAAAACACTACCTGGCCAAAAAAAAAAAAAAAAGAGGTTGCATATATTTCGTTGGACCGCTTTTAGCTTTGATTATGGCATGCATTCGTCATGGCATTGTTTTGACAACTTTATGCAAAGCCACATTTATTTCCATCCAGAGTTGCATTCATTTTTGTTAGATCTTGTATTGATGATGGGAAATGAGCGCATGTGGGGACTCATGCTGTTCTCTGTGGCATCCACGCACAACTCACCAGGCACCCACCGAGAGTGAGAACCACATTATAGCGACCAAGAGGAGGTTAACACCTGGATTCGAACTTGCAACTCCAGGGGTGGTAGTCAGCGTCTTTACTTGCTTAGCTACCTGGGCCCCCACTCTTTGATTTCAATAAGGCTGTGAGGGATAGACGTACAGTCTCTTCAAAAGGGCTGTACTGCTGTTTTGTGTTTTTGGATATTTCCGCAGACAAAACACTGAAAATATATCCTTCCAAGAACATTCAGTAGAAAAAAACTAAAAATACATTTGTGGAAAATCAGTTGGGATCCAGGAGCTTTAGACAACTTTATAACATGTGTGCCTAGGCCCGTCTCTATTATTTGATCTAACCGTGGTAATTTGAGACAATCATGATCATTGGGTATTCAAATTCCAATCACATTTTAATGTCCAAATAAGGGAATTTTTAGCGAATATACTGTGTAATTTACAAATCACCATGATGCCATGAACGACACGTTTGTGTGTCATTCAGTTGAACAGAGTCAGAGCATCACTGCCACAGCCACACCGCGGAGGTCAATCTCCTCCTGTCCTAAGGAGCGTGTGAAGCACTCTGATGTGCTCACTGTCAACAGAGCTCATGCCAAACTCCCGTGAAAATATAAACAAACAAGTATAAACTTACATAGTGAATGCAAAGTACTTCAGTTTCACTTTAAACGATCGTGTAATGACAAATGTGATAAAATGATGAAATGAAATCTCAAAAGTTTTGCTACATGACAAATAAGGGCTTGTGGGTTTAATTAGATCATTAAAATAACATGTGAAAGTGAAGAATTTAGGAAATAAACATTTTACTATTGCATAATAGAATATAAATATAATAAAATATATAGTTTTTTTATTTAAAAAATTATAAAATGAGTTCAAAAAACATGTGTAAATGTAAAACTGACCTAAACTAATGTTGACCAAAAAGACATATTTTAAGTTTTTAGAAATATTTAGATTTTTTAAATATAATTTTTATGTCATTCATAGTTTTTAAAGCCTTAAACCCTATTTTATTATTTGATTTCTATATTTGAAGTTAAATATCTAAAAATTACTTAAAAAGGTGTATGAAGCACACATAAAATAAAATAAAAAAGACAATTCATATTACAATTCATCTTAAAAACACTTTACAAGACAATTAAACAGCCCTTAAACAGGTTTAATCATAATAAATCACAATTTTTTGTTTGACAATTAATCGTCAGCCAAATTTCATAATCGTGACAGCCCTATGCATGCCAATGAGGAGATGGTAAGCCTTTCCCTCACAGCCTTGTTTTCATTCCAGTTTAAAATCAAAGATGGCAGTAATGTGAATAAGGTCTATCACTGATTTTTTTGTAGGGCTCTCAAATGCATGAAACAGCTCAGTATAGTGAAGGACGTGGTGTTATTTGCCAATCAGCATTGCCAATTTACTGCAGAGTGATTGATCACATGGCATTTACAGCAAAAAAAAAATAAAAAAATCTGTATGTGTAACTAAACGCTATGTTCCATTCAACCTGGAAAGTCGGAATTTCCAAATTTCTACTCAGAAAAGTGCAATAGAATGCCCCTTGAAGTCTGACATCCAACTTGGAAACTTGTGAGGAAATCCTCAACTAACTGGAGATTGGAGATGTCATGTAGCAATATCCGACATCCAACTTTAATAGGAATGCAGCATTGGAGCCCACGTGCAAAGATAACAGATTTCAAATTGTGTACTTTCAAGCGTCCTGCACATGCCGAGCAACTACCATTGTGTTAATTTTTCTAGTTTCTATTAGTAATAATTTTTGTCTTTTTGATGATAATGTCCTTTATATGTTTCCACTCAAGGCCGGAATTTCCATTTATGTTTTGACCTGTGTGATCCCGCCGGTGTTAATTTCGTCAGACGAGACGAGACTAAATATGTTCGTCAATGACCTTTTTTTCCATGACTAAGACGAGATGATGACGAGACTGCACCAATGTCCAAAAACGCTGGCTAAGACTAAATTAACATGCATTATTGTTGACGAAAAAAGACGAGACTAAAATGTTTTGCATAAAATAAAAACTAAGATAAAATCTCTCTTCATTTTCGTATACAATCGTCTCTACTTTTTCACCATGAGATAGAATATTCAGCTGTTACGCCATCAAAATATTCCGAATGAGTTCGCACTGTTGCTCTAGTAACGGTTACAACAGGTCTCATACTCCTGTGGCTGCAACACGAAACTACATGGAGCAAGAACACAACAATCATAGACAGTGGCGAACACGCGACGAGCGCCGACGACATGCTAGGTAGAAGGAAGAGGCTCGATATTTGGTCGCATTTTAGGAACTGTAAAAAACGGGCAGGCAGAACTGCTAAAAATATATAGATATTTGCCCCTTGAAGGTCTCTGCGTTGTTCTGTCTTTTCTGAGCACTGAAGTAAAGCAATTATTGTTATTAATTTGCACTTTACAAATTCATCCCGTTATTAATTTTATCTGACTCCAATTTTATATTAATCTGACTCCATTTTTATGTTGACCTCTAATTTAGAATTAAAGCTCTAAATACTTTGATCATTCTGTTATTTTAATCATTTAAGTTATTGATTACTCTGAATCCTCTTCTATTCATTTACCTTTTGATCAGTTTCTAATGAGATTCAAACTGATAGTCTTTAAGTGGCTTCCTCCTACATTAAAGCTTCAGTTATGATATAAATGATTCTCAAAATGGTATTCTCCTGCTCGGTTCCTCCAGAGCAGTTTCTCCTATCTTAAAGAACCAGTATTGATATAAATGATTTCAGAGGAACACAGAATAAATCAAAAAGTAACAATTTATTTGCCAGGTAAGATTTAAAACACAAGTTAAAGAAACAAGTCAAAGAACATACCTGGCAGTTGAGAACTACATGTAATTTCAAAGCATGGGAAATCTGAATGCAGATTTCTGTTATTAAAGTTACACACAGTGAGGTATGGGATCATCTGACTACAGAGAACCTTGAGCTCTGGGCCAGCCTTCCTTAAATATCCAGACAGAATACACATTGTGAACCAAACGGTATTATCCTTTGAGAATTTGGGGGTGAATGGGTTCTTGGCTTCCTAGTGTTTTCCCTTCAAGGAGGGGTATAGACCTCTAGAGTTATTCAGTATTTGGCAAAGACCTTATAACTTTGTTGTCATTGAGTTTTATAAACCTGGGGACAAAACACTATACCAGACGCACTGAGACATTTGAAATGATACCAAACATGTTACACTAGTTACATTATTTGTATACATCAGATATGGTCTTTTGTTACATACAGATATTAGGTGAGTTTGAGGTGATTCTGAGCTGAGGGAGAATGGATGAGGAGGAGAGGGGAGAGAATGGAACAGATGTGGAAGGGCAACAATGAGGTGTGAATTTTGCAGTCTTCGCTCAGTGGGGTGCGGTGCCTCAGGAAGAGATGCTAATTGTGAGAAAGTTCATTTGTTGATCTTCTCAAAGTTGATCATCAACGGCTCTTTGCCTTTGAATGTAAACACATTGGCACATTGGCACCCAGCCTTACAGTACAATGATATTGACAAAAAGTCAGAATGTGTCATTATAACTGACGGGAAGCACTGCGGATAAACAATACCGGGAAAAACACCACCAACCTTAAGCGACATCTAAAGGCTAACCACCCACACATTCAGGGAAGTTAACTTAAATATACGTCTCATAAGCTAATGCTGATTTTAGGCATCTACGCTGTAAATTAACCAGTTAGCTATGGTGTTGTGGCACATACATTATGCAGGTTATATATATTTTATGTAACTTATTTGCTTAATAAAATACTCTTCAGAACAAGTTCATCATTTGTGAATGTGTCTCTTAAATCAGAAAACCAGACACGTTTAACAAAGTGAATTCAACAAATCATTCAACAAGTGTATTTTGTCGGGTAATTATGACATTTAACCAATATCTGAGATGTGTGAAACATTATTTGACTGAAATGGTTATCTTAGAATTAATCTCAGAAATAATTTATTTAAAAAAAAGACTAAAATGTTTTGAAACTTGACTAAGATACCTTAAATTCTCTTTTGACTAAAACTAGACTAAAATGACGAGACTTTTAGTCGACTAAAACTTGACTAACAAAAAAAGATATGTGAATGACTAAATATGACTAAAACTAACAAGGACATTTTGCACAAGACTAAGACTAAGACTAAATTAAAAATAGGTGACAAAATTAACACTAGATCCCGCCCACTGCCCACTCACCAATAGTATTTTGCCACCGTCGGGTTGCCAGATTTGAACAAGTTTGCAGGCAAACAACACTGCGTTCTGCAGCCATGGAAGTCAGCAAAGGAACTGGATCAGAGATAACAGATTCCACCCGACCTAAATAGCCTCACCATCCATCTAAAAACCACCATGATCAGAGGTGTAGTAAAACAAGGATAAATATTGAAGATGCCTTTGGAAGATGGAGACAGCTTAAAGCCCAGAAATCCTTTAAAACGGATGCCGAGTTGGCTAATTTGTGTCTCAGCATTCTGGCAACCCGCCTGAGCTTCGAGTCTGGGACAGGCGAGGCAGACAACTCTCCAATATTTTGATTTTGGACTGCAGTACCCATTTCAAATGCTTGTTGTCAATCTTACATATAGCATCTTTAAATGTAATCAATAATTTTCTCATGTCAAAAAAAAAAGAAAAAGTTACTACATTGTTGATATCTTGAGCTATTTTTTAGTCATTTTTCATCAACAGTACATTAATTAAAATTGTATTACAATCATGATGCGCCTTTTTGTTCTCGTTTTCACTGGCGAAATCAACTAGCATTTTAGTCAATAATTTAATTGATGAGGTTAACAATTTTCCAGGTATTATAGACTTCCTTGGAACAAGCAAACTAGGGGTTATCATGATGACAAAACCTAGTGGGATTATCTCTGGTACAATGATTACATCAGTAAATCGATGGCAATTTCTAGAACACTGTACCAAAGGCAGTGACCCTCAACACAATCAAACTAATACTGATGTGGAACAAACAAACACATATGAAAGGTCATAACACAGTGTACAGGGCTGATGTGCCATTCTAGTTCAGAGATGCTGCCTATCAGAGACTGACTCAGCTATCCGGTACCAATAGCTTTCATAGAGTTGATAAACATGCTTTAATCGAGATCAGCCTTAACTCCTGCATCACAGACATGAAATGGTCTCATATAGACTTAAACCATGATGCTGTCTAAATCTCAACACACAAATTCAGACCCTCCCAAGAAACCCTCCTGTGGTCAAGCCCTGCTCACCCTTTCTAACACTTTGCATACAAATTCTCTCTATTCTTCTCCTGTTAACCACTTGGCCACTAACCCCTCAATCACACCCACATGCTTCCAGAAATTTCCAAAGGTCTTTTCAAAGTAATTTCAGCCAGAAGATGGCCCAATTTGAGGGGTGGAAATGGATGGGGGATGGATTGTTTCTTACCCAACAAATCACTCAGGAATTTTGATGGATTTATCACATTCCTTCAATGTGGGCTACAGCTGTGTGGAGATGGAAAAAAGCTAAATGAAAACAAACAATCTACAGTGTGTGGAATCCTCATGTTTTACATGAAAAGCTGCTTGTATTTTTCCACTCACATCCACTACAGCCTCAGTCAAAGCAAATGGGAAAGCGTATGTGCCAAACTGGCAGTAGTGGCCTATAGATAATCTTAATCAGCTCTAACCTCCATAAGTGTTTTTTTCTTTTTAAAAGTCATTAGAAATGCCTAGGCCTTAATTTACCTAAAGAGAAACCACAGACAGGCTCCTCTTGACGTGGCATGCAAGAAACAATTTCAAGCATAACACTAACCAGTTGCAACACGATATGACTCCAGCAACAAACAATCTGTCTTACGCAATTTAAAAAAAAAAACCTGGACATTCTGTTTATTGAATGCAACTCATTTTCTCACTGAAGCTGCATTTGGCCATATGCTGTCCACTGCCTTCCCCGAAGGGGATAAATATAAAATCACACACATATGCAGGGCAAAGTTTCTTAATGAATTGCATCCTAATTCAATAAACAAGCCAGTTTGTCTCCACCTTTTAAATTGGGGTGTGTGTGACAGACCTCTGACTGAAGAGAGCAAGACCTCAAGCACAACATTCAGTAGGTGTGTGACACCCTTGGCCCAAACCAAGTTGTTCTGATCTGTCTAGTGAGACGCTGGCTTTAATATACTGTAATGAGAAGGATTTTAGACCCATTTGTTGACTGGGCAGCCAGAGATGATGTTGCAGTACCGTATTTTACCGGAAATAAAGTCACACCAGGTCAAAATCGTTTGTTTAGAGGAAAAAAAACAAACAGATAAATTGCATCTCTGTACAAGTTGCACTGAGGTTGCATCCGGCACTAGGACCAGGGAGCAGCCACCCGACTTCCTTTCACCAGTTCTGATGTCAAACACGCTCCATGAAGATTACAATCTACACATAGTATCACAGTGTTTTGGGGCTTGTTTTAAACAGGAGAATTTGCTTTAAATAAGCGTGTGTAACAGTTTCTCAAATTCTATTTATGTTTCATGAAAGTAAAGCGACAAGTGGAAGTTTATTCCACAAATCTCAATGTTAAACCAAACTATTTCCTGGCAAACAAGCTTTACAAAAGGTCAAGAATGCTTAATACATTCATTTCAAACGTGATTGTTTCCACTATTAAAAAGTCTGAACTGTCCACTTACAAACTGGTGACCTTAATCTGAGAGTGGTTGGTCCACTTGGAGTGGAATCAGGATCTGTTACTTTAAACCAGGGCATTAACAAGTCAAACAGCAGATAACGCCTAACGCAGGTGACTCTGTAGCTTTAGACCAACTCGAAAATCTCCCCATTGTGTGTTGACAACCACAGCATCCCCAGAAAATAATTGACAGATTCAAGGGTAAAATGCTAAAAAAGATGGGCAGTTGTTGAAATGTGTGTTGGCAGAAAACAACTCAGAAAGACCTTTTTGTGTCTAATTCTTTTGTCCCCACTGGTATGCAGTAAACAGCATGCTCAGTCAGTAAGCGTGGGACAGACAGTGAGACAAGAGGGAAAGAGGAGAGAATGGGTTGGAGGGAGGCAAAAAACACTGCAAAAGTTGTTCTATTGACTCTGTGGAAGCACTCAACAGATGACCCGGATTGAGCAACAAAATGAATGCATCGCTTAAGGCCATAAAAAAAGAAAAGATAAAGAAAAGAAACTGGGGCTGAATGTGTTCAACGAGTTCCTTGTATGCAATCTTATATAGTTCTACCAGTATGATCCCATGACCACTGGCTGTATCTGTGTATGCATGGATGTGGTCAGGCATTAGTCTCTGTCATGAGACTCTCTTTTAATTTTTTTTGCAAGTCACACTTTTATTCTGGGATCTCTGCCAACTCTGTAAAAAAAAATATTTACTTCATTAAGTGGCTCTCTCGCAGGCTTTCAAACATTTACATTTATTCATTTTCCAAACACAAAACTGGCTGCAGCGCATTACAGATATAAATGTAATCAGTATTTGTGTTCCCTGGGAATAAAGCCCATGACTTTGACCATGATTTTAAAGGGATAGTTAATCCTTTTATCATTTACTCATCCTCATTTTGTTCCAAAACCAAATGAGATTAGGCAATATTTTAGCATACAGTTTTATTTACATTTTTTTTTTTTTTTCCAATGGTAACCGAGCAAACATTCAACATTTGTGTTCCATGGAAGTAAGCCCATACGGTATTGTAACAACATTAAATAATGACAGAATTTAAACATTTTGGGTTAGCGCTGTTACGATTATGAAATTTGGCTGATGATTAATTGTCATAAAATAATTGCGATTATGACAATTAATTGTCTCTTTAAGGGCTTTCACGTTTAACTGTCATAAATTGTCATATTTCTTAAGGCGTGCTTTTTTTTCAGCATGTGTTCTTCATACACATTAAGAAGTCATTTGTACATATTTAACTTCAAATATATGTATAAATCAAATAATAAAATAGGGATATAGGATATATTGAGAAATCTATATCTAAGAAAACTTAGAAATGACATGGAAAATAATGTTTTAAATATCAAAATATTTCTTAATACTCTTTTTGGTCAACTTTATTTGTAGTAAATTTTACATGACATTTTTATTTGCAAAAAATTACATATTTTACTATATTTATATTAGGGCTGTCGATTTAACGTGTTAATTCAGTGCGATTAATTTTTACAAAAAAATAACGTGTTAAAATTTAACACATTTAATCGCATGCCCATGGACAATAATAAGTAAAATTCCTGAGAACTGCAAACTTGTAGTTTAACAAGTTTACTCCAGAGGGCAGTAAGTGAAATTTCAGCTGTATGAGCAACACGCAGTTTATACAGTGAAGAAAACACTTCAGTAGGCAGTATTACTACTTGATCCACAAACATGTGTTACGTTCTTGCGTTCAAAACACTCGGAGCGCAATTGCGATCTAAGGGATCTCAAGATGCGTTTAAAGATCAAGTATTAAACTATATTTAACTTGACACAGTGACCAAAACATTTTATGTTTATGACGCAACACACCCGAGACATCTGACGTAGGTGTAAATTGACCGGACCTTAAACAAGCCCTCATAATAAATCTCTAACTGATTGACAAATTAATTTGTGAAATGGATTGCTGTGAACTGTATCCCAATGATTGACTTATGATCAATAATATGGTAGTAAACAATACATTGTATTCTAAAGCCACTTTTTGTATTGTCTTAATACATAGTTATCTTTAAATATTGTTAAATATTTAAAGATAACCCCGCGACCCTGTACACAGGATAAGCGGTTGACGATGGATGGATGGATGGATTTAAAGATAACTATGTATAATTATATATTGATATAAATATGTATAATCATATATTGAGTTATTGTTATATGAGGGGCTTTCTCACCAAATATTTGTATATGCGATTAATCGCGATTTAATTAATCGGGACACCATGTAATTAATTCGATTTAAAAAAATTTAGCGATTGAAGCCCTAATTTATATAATATTTTATTAAGCAATAGTAAAATATTTCTGTCCTAATTTCTTCACTTGTACATGTTATTTTAGTACTCTGATAAAAAAAACCACAAACTCTTCTTTGTCATGAAGCAAAACTTTTGAGATTTCAGTCCACAGAAATTGAGTAAGCGTGCATCTCACCAAGTGTCACCGCGTGTATGAACCAGGAACATTTGTCATAACATGATTGTTTAAAGTGAAACTTTATTCACTATTACAGTTTATACTTGTTCATTTATATTTCTGCCAGAGTTTGGCACGGGCCTCTGCTGACAGCACGTGCATCAGAGCACTTGAGAAGCTCTTCAGGACAGGAGCTGGTTGACGTCGGCGGTACGGCTAAGTGACGCTCGGAATTCAACTGAATAACACACAAACGTGCTGTTCGTGGCATTTATACATTATATTTTCTTAAAAATCTCTTATTTGGGTATTCAAATGTGACTGGAATTAGAATGCCCAATAACTGCAGTCATCTCAAATAGCCCCAATCAGACAGTTATTTAATAATCGCGATGGGCCAAAATTATACTCTATATTTCAAGTTAAATAAGTGAAAATGACTTAAGTGTATGAAGCACATATGCATAAAAAAGCACACCTTAATAAACATGACAATTTATGACAATTAATCCTGAAAGCCCTTATAGAGACAATTAATCGACAAACAAATTTCATAATCATGACAGCCCTAGTCTCTAAAGGTGTGCAAAAACATGCAAAGGCCACCGAACACGATATGAGGAAAACCAGCACGGGGTAGTTTGACAAGTAGGTGGGAAAATAATGAACAGGCCCTACTGACCCATTTTTGGCTTTTCAGTACACTGCGTGAAAGGCTGAGAAATTATCTGGGCTCAGTATGATGCAAGCAAAGCAATTCTCATTGTGCGTGAAGTGTGGTTAGAGATGTGACGCATGTTAATGGACACTTGATGTGGCCAATAGTGTTGCTCAGGCTAGGCATTCTGGCCAATCAGCATTCGTGGAATGTGTGGGGGCAGTAACCACAGAATTGAGTCCATGCAAGTTTCAACATTGAAAGCTGATTTAACGTAACATATGGTAACATTGGTCGCAGGTTTTTGTATAGGTGTATTAAATTATTCAGACAAGATTGTTAAATAGAGTTGTATCATTTGAGCAGCGATTCCCTAAAATGTGCACTTAAGCACATTTTGAAATGGCCCTATTTTTGAGTGAAGAATAAGAAATTTGTCCCTATAAGTACAATAATAATACATTTTCATGATTTTTCATAAATGTTCATATTTTTTATAGGCTAAGCTTATGCCATGAAATGTATACTTGTACAGTTATAAGTAGAGGTCGACCGATATATTGGTTTTGCCGATATATTGGTTTTGCCGATTAATCGGCACCAATATTAGATTTCTGGAACTATCTGTTATTGGCAAAAATCCACACGGATAGTTTTCCCCTGTTGCGTCCGGTGCTGGAGTGGCTGGTAGGGGTCCGCTGTCATTATGCAGTTTGAGAGTGTCCTCTAGAGGTGAGATAAAAACGATCACTTCACTGATGCCTTGTGCTGTTTGTTTCGACATGCAAGACTACACTCTGCATGGAGTGGAACACTTCAGATGCAGATTTAAAACATCAACAACAAAAAGGTATGTATACAGTACACTACGATATACATGCTCATATCAATATAAAGTAATTAATTTGTTGACTAGATCCTGCATTAGTAGATAACAGCAGTATGTTTGCCGACAAGGCTGAGAAGACGATAACATTAAAGCCAACCTCAAGGGGTTAGAACAATGTGACAAAAATACACGCAAGTCCTAACCAAATGTTAAAATGTCATGATTGGTACGATCTATTTGCATTAGCTTATATCCAGCTGGTCACATTTATGCATTCAATAGCCAGCTAAGTTGTATGTTTAAAGCTGGTGATGTGAGAAAGCAAATGAATATCTTCATGCAGCCGAGAAAAACGTATAAACAAATCAGAAACGCATTTCAATTAAATTTTTTAACCTCACTGTAATATGATGAATCAGATCGATCACAGTCTTGCACTAGATTGTTTAAATCTTTGTCAGGAAAGATGTACAACTTGGAAAAATGTGTTTTGAGATCCTTGCGTTCGGTCTGTTGTTTTCTGTCTGTTTGAACAGCCTCTGGCCTGGGCTCATAGTCTGAGCCGCTTCACCACAGAGTTCAGCCGAATACCTCTGCTATCTGTGAATATTGCTACTCTACATAAATCTGTACTGAATAAAAAAAACAATGTGGTATTTCGCAGTTATTATGAAGCTTAGTCTGGAGTAATAGGAATCAGTGCAAGCGTAACACCATGTGAAATGTCTATAGAAGCGTTTTCCCCCTTCATTTTACTTTTGACTTAACATTTGAGAATATGGTCCAACTAAACATTTTTATTTATTTATTTATTTTATGCACATTAGTTGAAAATTAAATGCACTTTTTTTAAATAGCCAGTATAGGAATGTTCTATGCAATAATATAACAGTGCTGAATGGTTTATATATTTATTGTGGCCTCTTGTGGACTAAGGATACGTCAATTTAAAGCTGACTTTAAAATTCGAATATTAAAGTTAATATATATTAATATTTATTAAATAATAAAATACAAAACATTTTCATGGTTCAGTTATTACAGTTTATTTTTGTAATAAAGTTCAGCACTTTGAGTGTTGTTTTTTCATTCAGTATCAATTTTAAAAACTATAGGTTGATTAATTGGTTATCGACAGGTACTGCCCATTTTAGTTATCATATTAGTAAATTCCACTATTGGTCAACCTCTAGTTATAAGTGAATTTTATTTTATGAAATTAAACTATAATCGTGCGTATTAGGCCTACTTCTACAACCAAGATTATGGGGCCTTGCTATGTAGGGATTTTACTAGTCTATTTAAGTACTGTTTTTCCCCCTAACATATGAACCCATCATACCCATGTGATATTATCTTCTATAACCTGACATTTTGTCCCTACTCCCACAGAATATTTCATGTATACTGTGTTTTGCACGCATAAACTCGAGTCATGCATTATTTCATAATCCCATTTACACTCAAAGGAAGCAGTGATTTCACTTCCCACAAATCTGTTTCTGTTCCATCTGCCCATGGATTACCTATTTAGTGGTGCAAAACTTCATTTGTAAGGGAAATAATTGCAGCAAATGGTGTACCGGTACTCCTCAAACTATGAAGCCTTTGCTTGTGTATTTCAATACTTTGTGAAGATTCCTCAGTCAACACTAAAGAGCGAGCGATAAAAGGCTGTTACTTACTGGCTGTTTTGTTGGCAAAGGCTGAAACATTCTCAGCATATTGGCAAATCCAAGGAAAAGAAAGTAGAAGAGAAGTGCTCAGCTGTGTACTGCATTGTCATTCCTCAATTTTTCGGCCTTTTGTGTGTGCTGCGATCAGTGTGTATCACTAGGAGACATTTTGTATGACGGATTGTTTTTTTTAACATTCTTTCCACACGTAGTGCAAAATTATTTGATTTTCCAGCCTCTTCTCGTGCAGTACTTCAGGCGATTTCTCTGTAAACTCACTCCTTAAATTGTATTCTCCCATTAACCTTTCTTCACACAGGTTAGTGTTTCATCAGTGAGGTATTTAGATGAATAAGAACTGCACTCTGTAATAGCTAGGATAATAATAACATCCCTTGAACTCTCAAAAAGCTGCCCTTTGACTGCTTAATGTAGTCTATTAATTTACAAATGAGTTAAAAAAAAAATAGACTTAATTTTTTTAACTGTAATTACTATGATGGGGTAGTGATGATGTGAATCATTTCCATTTTTCATTCCATCTCTGTAATTATGTTTTCCATTTAAATTGCATTAGCTCTTACATCAGACTGTGGGTTTATGCTGTAGTGTCTATTAGTTTAGATTGAGAAAGAAGAAATCACAGATTTTCAGAACATCTGGAAATGCAGCTTAGAAAATTGTAGAGCACATCTGCATATCATTTTTATGAGATAAATTCCACCGAGTTTCTTCCACAGCATCTCACGATCTTACACAAACGTTCAGATTTGTCTGTTATGTTATTTCTTTTCGTTTTAAACTGCAGTCACTTTCCTTGCTCACCCATTGCCCTTTCTGCACATTTTACGCAGATTCTGCTCAAGTTTATCACTACTGTCCAAGGCTGCAAGCCATTCATGAGCTCAAAGGTACAGCAGAGAATTTGTTCTCTTATCACTGCTTATATATATATATATATATATATATATATATATATATATATATATATATTATTATTATTATTAATAATAATAATAATAATAATAATATATATAATCAACGCTGATAACGGTTACAACCAATAACATTCGAAGCTGGATATGATTGTTAGCAGAAAATATGAAAATCTCAGTTTGACAGTGCAATCACACTGCTTTAAACACGATCTCTCTCTCAATTTTCAACTTCAATTTTTCAATTTAAAAGTACTTTATTGGCATGGTTGTGTTTACGTAATAAAATAGCAACAAATAACAATAAATAACAAATTAAAATAAGGTGCTAGGTAATCAATCAATCTCTCTCTCTCTCTCTCTCTCTTGAAAGAAACGCACGCGGTTATCAAGGAACGAATCCGGCAGGTTACAGCCGGTTACAGTGCAACATAAAGCACTCGCGTGAGTACAAACAAGTGTTTATGCATTTAAAACAAATATATATATTTAAGCGAATCATATTTACTGATGTGGCTGTTAAGATCCAGTGAATTATCGAATCCTGGGAGGACTGGTGCTGCACGCGCGCAACGTCACACATCACTGATTGGTTCGCCAAGATAAAGTCTTACCTGATCTGTTTGACAGTAGACGATGCTAGACATATTTAAGGTCAATTCAAAGCTGTTGATTGTGGATATTGCAGAAGCAATAGATGTGGTACGTTTCAGCGATCGTACAGCCCTTTCGCTCTGGGTCTCGACACGGATCAATGTGCGCGAGCTTGACAGAGACGTTGAAGCACGCGCTTAACAAAAGCCACAGGGCTGTATCTTGCGTGACGTAGGACTAGAGCTCCGCCTGCGGAAAAGTACCAACTGTGTGTGTGTGGGGGGGGGGGGTATGTTCGGAGCCTTTAGTCGGGGGCAAATGGCTGATAAAAGTAGTTTAATTTGAAACTATGTTGGAATTTTACCCATAATTTTGCCCCATATTTCTGTTTTGCTTTAGAAATTACATAGTTATTGTTAGTTCTTCCTTGCGTATTGTGTGGTGAGGGTCATTTTAGCCTATATATTTTGTCACTTGACAGTGAGTCTTTGCATAAGGCCTCAAATGAGTATCATGTGTCCTAATTATGGCTTTCTAGATTTCCAGTATACATAGTCCTTTATCTCTACACATGCGAGGAGGAAGCTTAGCATCTCCTGTGATGGCAGCAACGTATGTGACGTCAGAGCCAAGTATTCCTCATTATCCCCACTCTCCTGCCCAGGTAAGACTTATTCTGCCTCGGCCAGCGTTGTAAATCTTAATTGGATCATGGATCAGCTCAACAAGTCAAGGCTGGGCTAAGCTGCCCTTTCTGTAACTGCCAGCAAGTGTAATTCACTGACTGCACAATGCCAGTGACAGGGGCTCTAGAAACATCCTGGCCATTGTGAGCAAATCCTGGCCAACAACTGAATCGACAAGGATTTGTCCACCCATGGATCAGGTTTTTTTCTTTTTAAACATAGATGTATGCATAACTGAAAGATAGGATTAACTGGAGATCCTATTTGCATGTGGAGCCATTGTAGCCCTATTAGGGAGCCAAGCAAGCGTTTGTACTTGTTCTGGTCTAATTATTGTAATTTGTGTCAACTCATTCCTAAGCAACACAACCACTCATGTGTTTTTCAAAATAAAGTTGTTCTGCACCATATAACGCATGATCATACTGTAAAAACAATGTATTGTTATTTTGTGATCCTCAGTGGCAACAACATAGGAAATATAACTGATGTGGAAATATACTTATCTTTTATTTAATATCTTAATATCTTTTCTATATTTTGGGATTTCAATAAATCTATGAGTTCATTTAAGGGATCAGGGATTGTGGACTGAACACCTCCACTGAAATAGGTTCAATGTATTAATCAGATGGTTACATAAATTTGTATTAAAGGGATAGTTCACCCAAAAAAGAAAATCTCACATACTTTACTCACCCTAGAGCACAGGGCTGCTAATCAGAAGGTCGCTGGTTCAAACCCCACAGCCACCACCATTGTGTCCTTGAGCAAGGCACTTAACTCCAGGTTGCTCCGGGGGGATTGTCCCTGTAATAAGGGCTCTGTAAGTCGCTTTGGATAAAAGCGTCTGCCAAATGCATAAATGTAAAATGTAAATGTAATATTTCAGCTCTGTTGGTCCTCACAATGCAAGTGAATGGTAGCCAGAACTTTGAAGCTCAAAAAGCAAATAAAGGCAGCATATAAGTAATCCATGCGACTCCAGTGGTTAAATCCATTTCTTCAGAAGCGATACGATAACTGTGGGTGAGAATCAGATCAAAATGTAAGTCTTCTTTTTTTACTATAAATATCCTTTAACTTTCACATTGTTCTTTTATTCTTGGCTATTTAGTGAATATTTGCACTATTTGTGCATATCACCACCTACTGGGCAAGGAGGAGAATTTATAGAAGGAAAAAAATAATTATATCTTAATTTTCTGTTTCTTACCCACAAGATAATAATGTTTGTTCTCCTGAAGATAATGGTTTAAACACTGGAGTCTTGTGAATTACTTTTATGCTGACTTATGTGCATTTTAGAGCTTCAAAAATGTGGTACCTTTTCACTTGCACTGTTAGGACCTACAAAGCTGAAAAATTCTCCTAAAATCATTGTTTGTGGTCAGCAGAAGAAAGAAAGTCATACACATCTGGAATGGCATGAGGGTGAGTAAATGATGAGAGAATTTTCATTTTGGGGTGAACTATCCCTTTAACATTAGTTAATGGATTAGAAACTAGCATAATCCAACAATTAACAATAGTACATATAACATTTAATCATATATAATAAATACTGTAAAAAAAAATTAGCTTATAACATCCAATGCTGTATTAACTAAAGTTAACATATAAAACCTTGCTGTAAATCTGTTCTGTTCTTATCACAGTTCCACAATTGTTACTTCCCACATCCCATTGAACTAAAAGATTGCTTAAACAGTTTTTGAGAGCTAATATGAAGCATATGTATCACCCTCCAAAACCTTATCAGACTGATGAGATTTGTGGTGTCAGTTTTGACCCTGTGCAATGTTCATGTGCCATCAAGATTCAAACAGATACACAGCCAATCTGACGCCTCATGCTTAATTGGATCATTTAATCACATTTTGTGTGTGTGTGTGTACGTGGGTAATTGTGTGGTTAGCTTGTCTGAAATCCTCAGGCTCAGTCTAGTGGCAAAGATGTGTTCTGACAGCAACAGTATTAATATTTCAGGTGCGAGGCCTTGTCTCACAACATCAAATAACACGTGAGGCGTCCAGGGAATGTTCTCGTCGGGACATTCAAATCAGCACAGCACTAAAAAGGAACAAAAATACTTTGTTCAGCAGAACGAAAGCTCTAAAAGGGACTATAACTGTGGACTATACAAACCCTTTGCTGTCAGTTGTCTCTCTCGCATGCTAAACCCCAACATGCTACTTGATTGAGTGTGATTTTGCATACATGTGAATATTGAATGGTTTTACAGAAATTTGCTTGCTCATTTATGATGAATGAGGCCAAGTGGATCATTTAAATTGGAGTTTGGATGCTTTTTTAGTGCTTAACTATTTTCTTTGAATCCACCAAAATCACAGTGCACTCCTCAAAGTTTATTAATGTAACTTTTTTGCAGATAAGCACATTCAAATTGCTGTCTTTCGCTCCTAGGAAAACAGACCACAAATATTGATGACTTATCTTGAACTACACTGATTTTTGTCCAATCAAATGCTCTAGAATGAGAACTTCCCTCCCCCTATATACCTCCTGCAACTGACTAGCTCATAGCAAATCATGTTTTGTGGCCTACTGGCAATTTAAAAAAGAGACAAGCAGTTCAGTGTCCTGACTTTCAATAGGAAATCATATTTTATCAAAATAACATATTTTACCTTGGGGTCTTAAAGAATAAGTGCAGTCTCAAAGATGGCTATGCTCACATGCAGCTAACGTACACTATGTTAAGTAAAAACGAGGTCACAGTGTACTCATAAAAGATAAAACATAATTAATGCATGCTTCATGAAGTCATATGCATTAACGATGTAGCCTGGTCTTATGAAAGACAGCTAGTTTAAATTTGAGTTATATAGGGTGATGGTGTAATTTCTAGTAGTTTTGACTACCAGAGACTTTCTTCTGAGTGAAACACTAATAGGGGATGCTGGGAGATTTAATATCTTGCTGCTTATGTCGTGTTCTTTAACGTTTAAGGGATAGTTAATTAAAAAAAAAAAAACCCTGTCATCATATACTCATCCTCATGTTGTTCTTAACCCATATTACTTTTTTTCTTCTGTAGAATACAAAAGGAGATGTTAGGCAGTATGTTAGTCTCAGTCACCATTCAATAACCATTGCATGTTTCTTTTTTCATACAATGAAAGCAAATGGTGACTGAGGCTGCCATTCTGCCTAAGATATCCCATTGTTCCACAGAAGAAAGAAAGTCATGCGGGTTTGGAATAAACATGAGGGTGTGTAAATGATAACAGAATTTTCATGTTTGGTTAAACTATCCCTTTAAGATATTTTTTTAAGTTATTAACAATATGTAATCACAATTTCACATTATTTGTTATTTATTAGGTTATTAATAGGTTTCCAGGATGCAGTGAAGAATTCATCCCTTTCTGTAATATTCCTATGGAGTTTTTAATTATCTCCCATATATCCCTCAGAATAATACTCTGTAAATCTATACAGTAATAACATTCATCCCAGCCTGTGGTGTGTAATTTGTGTATTGTTCACTTCATTACTCATAATATATACCAATTACATGAGTTATTGTAATGTGTTAATTTAAAACACCACCGAATTACTCTAGAATAACAAAGAAATCAGTATAAATTAAGAACTGTGCCAGTAATTTTACAACTTAAAATTGTTCATTAGCCTTATGAGTTGCAGACATTCTAACTGCTTGCATCTGATGCTGCAACCTGGTCATTAATTCTCCAGCAACCATCTGTCTGACACATTTATTGTTTATATCGAGCAGCTAAATGTAGCAAGTCTAATTTCATTATTCTGCCGGGCTGGTCATTTTTCACTCTGGAGTTTTATTGCAAATATCACACAGTAATCATAACAAAATGTCAGATTTGACCTATGGAAGCAAATTAACCTGTTTTATGGTAAAATTAATTCTGAGCATCATTATTTCCAGATAAACAATTTTGTTAATTTCTTTAAAAGACTCTATAGGTAGTCTATAGGTAGTCTGATTTATTTAAAACATCTTGAGTTGTAGGATGCGATATTGTTACCGGAGACAAAAAAATCACATGCGTAATCTGTTATGATGACTTAACTGCAGGATTAGTAGAGCCTAGACAAAAGACAACCCAGTGACTGTGGATGCAGTCTTTAGACCTGCGAGACACCCGGAGAGGAGAAATTAATCTTAAAGAGATTGCAGTTTTATTTTGTAACAATCTAAACCACAGAACATTCAATGATACTCCATACGCACAGAAAGCCCACGTACATTAAAACGACAGTTGGATAGTTTGTATATTGTGAAAAAAGCTAATAACAAAAACATAATACATTCAAGGACAGCTCTGGGACTAGTCACCCTTCCCACCACAGATATAAAACCAAGTTTGATATAAAAAGTTTGAAATATATGAAAAGATACAGGATAAGCACCTCCATGCATACAGACTATTGTATCCATATAAACACCAGAAGATTGGTTCATAAATGCTTATTATTACAAAAAATAACTAAAAAATCTGCAAGTTCCTTACTCTGCATTGGCTAGTCTGGCTGTCAAGCTAATTATTCATCAATATTGTATTACATTCTAAACTATTAATGTCATTACAAGTTAAAAATGTCTGTGTGTATATATATATATATATATATATATATATATATATATATATATATATATATATACATACAGTACTAGATTCTGAGGTTGGGGTGCAGATGAAAATTATTATATTTACAGCAGTGTCATCTGTGGAAAAAATTAACACCCAATATTTATATGGCTAAATTGAAATACTCAGACAGTGTGACTAAGTTCTCCTTTACAGATTCTTTTGATCAAACTCCTACTAATTAAACTACAGCCATGTCTTGGAATTTCTGAAGGCAAACATAATTACTTAAATTGTCCTACAATCAGAGAGCATTACAAGAGTACAAATTTTACTCAGATGGAAAACTGATAGCTTGGTCCATAATTATGAAAATGCACCATAGTTCTTCCATAGTATCTATAATTTTAACAATGACATTTGTAATAGTTAATGGTAAAACCATGCATGGCTCCTCACTACCATGGTTAGTAACTATGGTTATAAAGAACTATATAGAACTATAACATCCTCGTGGTCACTATAATGTGGTTCGCTCTCGGTGGGGTGCATAACGAGTTGTGCGTGGATGTCGCGGAGAATAGGGTGAAGCCTATGTCTCTGCAGTAACGCGCTCAACAAGCCACGTGATAAAATGTGCAGATTGAAGGTCTCAGACATGGAGGCAGCTGAGATTCAACCAAGATGGGCTGGTTTGAGTATTTCTGTAACTGCTGATCTCCTGGGATTTTCACACACAACAGTCTCTAAAATTTACTCAGAATGGTGCTAAAAACATCCAGTGAGGGGCATTTCTGTGGATGGAAATGCCTTCCTTGTAGACAAGAGAGGTCAACAGAGAATGGCTAGACTGGTTCGAACTGACAAAGTCTACGGTAACTCAGGTAACCACTCTGTACAATTGTGGTGAGAAGAATAGCATCACAGAATGCTATTCTGAGATTTTTGGTGGCACGAGGGGGACCTACACAATATTAGGCAGGTGGCTTTAATACTATGTCTGATTAGTGTATAGTGCACTCATAAAATATTCAGATTTATATTCACATTTTGTTATGTTGCAGCCTTATGCTAAAATGCTTTAAATTATTTGTATTTTTTCCACATCAATCTGCACTCCATTCCCCATAATGATAAAGTAAAAAAAATTTTTTTGATAACTTTACAAATTTATTAAAAAGAAAAAAACTGAAATATCCCATTGGCATACGTTAATTGAAGCACCTTTGGCAGCAATTACAGCAGCAAGTCATTTTGGATATGATGCGACAAGCTTTGCACACCTGTATTTTGGGATTTTCTGCTATTCTTCTCTGCAGGTCCTCTCAAGCTCTGTAAGTTTGGGTGGGGACCATTGGTGGACAGCTATTTTCAGGTCTCTCAAGAGATTTGTGATTGGTTCATGTATGGGATCTGGCTGGGCCATTCACAATGTAGTCCCTAAGCTACTCTTGTGTTGTCTTGGCTGTGTGCTTAGAGTCATTGCCCTGCAGGAAGATCAAACTTCAGCGCTCTGGACCAGGTTTTCATTAAAGATATCTCTGTATTTTGCTGCCTTCAGCTTTCCTTCAACCCTGAACAGTCCCCAGCCCCTGCTGCTGAAAAACTTTAGGTTACTCACATAACTCCAGTTCTCTGATAACATGAAGTGAGGTATCTCACAAAGGGAACGCCTCCAGCGTGACCGATTGCAGAAGATCCAATGACACAACGTCTGTTAAACTTGACAGACCAATCGCTGCAGCCCTTATGGAGTCCCACCTCCCTAATATGAACAACAGCTACCTGTTGCTGCCTCATTCTCTGCATATCTCTTCTCAGTGCAAAATGTAAGGTGGGCAATGATGTGAGATACCTCACTTCCTGTTATCAGTAAACCAGGGTTACGTGAGCTCTCTTTTTACCACTCGTTCGGCGTCTCACTAATGGATATTGGCAACTCCCGAATTGCATATATGCTGGCTGAAGCAGATGGCACAAGCAGAGAAAACGTAACCTCTGAGCGCCTCTCATAATATGACAAATAAGTGGGTGCTGACCCAAAATGCCAGATTCAATGCCCACATGACATGCTGATATAGCAGCCAAATAGACTTAGACCATAGAAAAGGCTCTTATTCAAAAGGTCTCGCAGAATACGCAATACATCCGTCACTGATCACAAGCACGGAACGATATGTCTGTCTGCACAGAATCGTTCAAACTCTTCCCCTTTGAGATAATGAACATGTAGAGACTGCTCTCGTGCTCTGGATCATTTCAATCACTTTCGGGGGCAAACCGGTTTGATTTAAGTTTAGCCTCTCATGGGCCAGGCCCAGAGAGCCAACATTTGAGGAGAGGGATGGAAAATCTTGAGAGAGAGAAGATCTGCGCAGAGACAGGCCACTTCTATCAAAATGAATGTTTGAAATTGGAACACCCAACCAAGGAGCTATAAGCGCCCATCTGTCAATGGATGTAGAAAGGAAGTCCCGCCTTATGGGAAAAAGAGCCAATAGAATTTTTGATACAGACATCGCCTGTCAATAAATATCGAGAACGCGCATGCACTTTAGCTATACAAGCCGAGAAAATAGCATTTTTAACATATTATGAGGTGAAGAAGCACAATTTATGATTCCACTATTGTCAGATTTTATTGCTGATTTGAAATATGTTCTTTGGTCGTAATCTTGGCAAACTGTTTTTGAGATTTCGGGCTTTCCTTATTCAAGTAGATAGGATCTGCACTGTCATGACTGGAAATAGCTTCCTGAGAACGTTTGAAAGATGGCTGATAGTGGACTGACTTGCTAAAAAGACTTTGGTCTAGTTTAGAGTGTTGGAAAAGAGAAGGAAATAATAGCTGTGCTCTACATTGACCCTAAAATCTAAATAAAAGCAAGGCTACAATTAAGAACATTGCATTCTGTCCTTTATTGTTATTATGCAGGCTAAAGCTATGACTGATAGCACAGGCAGAATCCTATTTTACACACACACCCTTGTCAATAAACATCCTGTACTGTGCAAATGTTAGATGTTTCACAAAAACATTTGCCTTCAGATTGTTATTTTATGTGTTCTGCTTTATTGTGTCGCTAAAATATATCAATTTTAGATTTCAAAACATACCTTTTACAAATAGAATAAATAGATGTGGAACAAGGAGTCCTGCAACAGTTGGTAAATGGCCTTCACAGAGCCTAGACACTGTATCAACATCATTGAGTCACTCTGGGATTAAATAAAGAGAAAGAAGCAATTGAGACAGCCTAAATACACAGAGTACAGCTGTGGCAAGTTCTCCAAGATACTTGGAACAACCTAACTGCCAACAACATTGAAAAAAGTGTATAAGTTTACCCAGAAGAATTGCTGTTTGAAAGGTCACACCAAATATTTATTTAGTGTTTTTTTTTCTTTTCTTTTTTTTATGTTTTCTGCAATTTGCATAATGTCAATTGATAAATAAAAATAGTTTATGCCATTATTTTTTTTAAAAACATTGTCACTATATAATATTTTTTGTTGTGCCTTAACCAATTGCACAGTACTGTATCTCTATGAAAATGCTTGGCGTGTTATTAATATGAATAAGTAATTTAAACATTTTCTGAAGAAATTATGAGTGGTGCTACTAGCCACTATGCTAGTGTCTTGTGGGTGGTTGCCAAGATTTTGCCACAATATGTGGTTGTTAAGGTGTTCTGAGTGCTTTTTTAGCTGTTGTTATGCGTTTGCTAGGGTGTTATGGGTGTGTGACAGACTTGACAGATTTGTGTGTGTCTTTCTAATTACTACTAATAATAAATAGATTGGGTGAATTTATTTCTTTATTTATTATTGCTTTAAAAGTATTTGCTATGCCTTTATTTCAGCATTCAACACCCAGCTTTCAAGGGTATCAACTGATCTTGTAATAGTATTGTAAATATTTAACAGTAAACAATTAATGATTCTGTATAGCTGGAGCAGGTTTATGAATGAGAATCAAGTGTGGAACTGCCCTGTTTAAGCTTGCGGGTCAGGGTCATATCCATGCAGACTGCAACACGTGAGTCTTTTCCCCCTTGACCCCATTCTAGACAAACAGCAAATGGATGGCACCATGTCATTAAAGGGTTTAAATTTGAACCAGCATATGACTAGTTGAGGGGACTGCCATTTCACTGTGACCCCTAATATCTCATGCCGAATCAGGGGAACTGATTAGTTTGATGGGATTATGCACTGATGGCAAGAGGCCAAAAGTGGTATGATCACATTTGCATAAAGCTGCTGCCTTTAGAAAGGGAGAGAAGAAAAGAGCAGTCTGGCCATATGAGTTAATGTGTGAATGCACAGCAAATTATGGAGGGTGAAGAGAGATATCAGATATCAGTGAGAGATAAGACGTTCCCATGTTCCTGTATGATCATATAATGTGCTTTCTGAGAACTGAATGTACAGTAAGCAGAGTTCAAAATTATCTTTTTGCCACACCTGCCAATGGCCAGGAGGATTGAAAAGATTTATTGGTCATGAATATTTCTTGCCTGCCATGAATCTGTATTTTGTATAATTTGTTATAAAAAAATATTCATATCTAAATGACAATGTAGTTATTTTGCTGTTTTTGCCCTTGCTTATTCTCTTGCTTAGTCTCTGTCTTTTGATTAAATTGTACCTGTCAAAAAATGTAAGTTTATCCTTCTTAGTTTTGTTTTGGTGACTTAATACAATGAATATTCCACATATGAATATTTCATAAATTCACACATTTTTATTTGACTGTTTGGATGCCTTTGATTTAAATTGTGCATGTCACATACATAGTCTAAATAAGGGTCAGGTTATCGTTCTTGCAGTTTGACTTTAAATATAGTTCCTAAGAAGGTTACTGGTCAATTGGCATTTTATTTACTCGCCAAAGGCAATTTTTATTTGAATTTGTCTCTTGCCACGAGTTCATTTTTTACTCTGCCATCACATTACTTACATTAAGATTAACATTTAAATTCTGAAATTCTGTTACACAGTAAACATAGTAGGCCACATACATATTTGGATTGTATGATTGTTTAGATAATGAAAGATTATGAAACTCAGTATTTGTGTGTCAATTGTTTGCACTTGCTCAGTGAGTGCAGACAGGTTTATAGACAATCAATGTGCTTTTATCTCCTCCAATATAAGTGACTCTTTTAGCTGAGTTAAGCAGGCTTTATCATTTTAAATCTTTCTCTCTCTCTCTCTCTCAGCCCCCCACCTCCTCCTCTCTTTCTCTCAATCAAGTGTTGTTCGAATAGGCAAATCTCTTTCAGGACTCATGGCCATAGCTTTACTCTATAAAGTTTCTGTCCTTCATCAAATGTCACTGTGTTCTAAAAAAAATACATTCTCCTATGCACAACACATAGACAAGCATAATTACATTTTTGAAAGCCATGCAAACATGTTATGCATTAAGCACATTGTTGATGCAGGATGAAAAATACCCCGGCAGTAAAATCAAGTTAACCACACAGACAAACACAAGAACTCTGTGTTCTTTTATACGGCCATCATTTCTGAACATTTATGCTTGGATTCACATTCATGTGGTACCCATAATATTTTGTAAAAAGTCAAATCATTTCTTGAATGTCTTGGCCCTTATTTGTTTATTCTTGTTTTTTTCTTAATTTTAAAGGAATATTCTGGGTTCAATACAAGTGAAGCTCTATTAACAGCATTTGTCACATAATGTTGATTACCACTAAAAATAATTTTGACTCCTTGTTTGATAATAATTTAAAAAAAAAAGCAAAATCTTGACAATCTCACAGTACGGTCCATTTGTATGTCTATCTCCACTCTCCCTGTTGCAAAAACAGCATAGTTTTTGGAACACAGGCTACCTTAGCATGTTTCCCACAGTTGTTTGCTCAGAATGTAGGTGTAATCTGTTGTTGTTTTGAAATGATAAGTGTGACAAGTTTCAAGGTCACCAGTATAAAGGACACACAGGGAACTGGGTTTCGCATGTCAAAGGTAAGCTTTTTAATGTGAGCACCTCCACAGTACAGCTTTTATAATAAACAATCACTTCAGATGATCAGCTTCTTAACAACAGTCTCTCTGTCGACTCTCTCTCGACTGGAGGTACTGACGCTCTTTGACGCCACTCTCCCTGTACTCACTGAAATTAGAGACAGGTGTTAGACATAATTTAGCTCAGGTGCAAGCGCCCTTACCACTTTCTCTCTCCGGACGGGTGCTTGACCACGGCCCCGCTGCCACAATAATGTATAAGCGTGACCCCACAGCTCCTCTACGAACTTGTGGCCCTTTGCCTTACTGGATCTCTGCACACACACACACACACACACACACACTTAAAGGTGCCATTTTGGCATCACTCATCATGACTTACTCACATGCTCATACCAAGCAGGCATTACTTTTCTCCTTTAAGTGATTCACACATGATAAAAATGACCTTCATCAACGCTTAAAGGACTTCTTTTATCTCATTCTGTCTGCCTCTTGACTGACAGCAAAGAACTCTGTGTATTTTATAGATCTGAAATTATAATTGAAGTGATGTACAAGCTGTTTATCCTTTCCATTTGAAAGCTCTGACTGTTGAAGTGTGAGCATAATGACGAATCCGGCCAGTGCTTTCAAATACAAAAGACGATACAGGAAGGATATAGTTTATTCAAGGACACAGATTACAGGGGGCCTGGGTAGCTCAGCGAGTATTGACGCTGACTACCAACCCTGGAGTCACGAGTTCGAATCCAGGGCGTGCTGAGTGACTCCAGCCAGGTCTCCTAAGAAATCAAATTGGCCCAGCTGCTAAGGAGGTTAGAATCACATGTGGTAACCTCCTTGTGGTAGTAATAATGTGTGGTTCTCTCTCTCGGTGGGGCACATGGCGAGTTGTGCATGGATGCCACAGAGAATAGCTTGAAGCCTCCACACATGCTATGTCTCTGCGGTAAAGTGCTCAACAAGTCACGTGATAAGATGCATGGACTGATGGTCTCAGACACGGAGGCAACTGAGATTCATCCTCTGCCACCCAGATTGAGGCAATTCACTATGCCACCATGAGGACTTAGAGCACATTGGGAATTGGGCATGCCAAAATAGGGAGAAAAAAAGGACACAGATTAAAGAGGATAGGTTAGTCAGTGGCAGGATATTCAGCTTTAGAATTTGGAGAGGATTCAGTATTGAGCACAGTTTTGTTCTATTAAACATCAAGCCAAAACAGTTTAAGCTGTGAAAACCTGCTGTTTATATTTTAGGCATATAATGCTGCCATAGGGGATCAGCTTCAGCTCAAGTGCACTCGTACACATACACACTTTTATTAAAGGAATAGTTCACCTAAAATTGAAAAATCTTAATCTGTGTTCTGCAGAAAAAAAGACACACACATCTGGGATGGTATTGGTGTAAGTAAATAATGAGAGAATTTTCATTTTTGGGTGAACTATTCCTTTAAGCCACATAGAAAATAGATAAAAATTACGATGATATGATTTCAATAAATCTCTTCTCAGCAAATGCCTGGTTTCAAAAACTTTAAGTGATTTTGTGTCCAAAGAAGTTGCACATGATTTCTGCTATGATAATGAATGACCTCCCTTTGATTTAAAAAATGACTTTCGTCCAAACATCAGCTCTGCTTACAGTAAAATCAAGTGACTCTAATTCACCCCCTCTAATTTAATTGGTGAAACTATTCATGCTCAGTGTGCTTGTGTAAACTGCTAAGTATTATCGTAAATGACTACTCTGTGTGACCTACAGAAACATCCTTTCTTCTATATAGTAGGCACCAAAATCCAGACTATTTTGCTTTCTTTTCTAATTTAATGTACTTTTTTTAATAATAATATTTGTATATTCGCATAAATGCTATATTCAGTGGCAAGCTGATATCATTCTTATTTCAGCATATTATGACAACTTACTGTTTGTGTGACATTACATAGAGTGAAGCAAGAAAGAAATTATAAAAAAAAAATCAATATCTTTCTCAGCCTGTTTGCTCGATGAACTTGCTGTCACGGATGGTGTGAGTCTTGTGTCTGAGAACAAGCATTGTTTCATTGGAAACAGGATCAGTGTGTGTTGTTCCCACATACACACTCTTCCTGTTTGGCATTCCATTCTGAGATGGACAAATAAACATGGCCAATCAGCCCCTGTACACAGGCTGAACCTGGAGTATTATGCAATGTTTGAGCCCAGAAAAGGTACTTGTTATGGGAAGCATTTTACAGATGGATTCGCCAATCAGTGTGTGGCTCTACTTCTGTATATTGATATTAATAGTGTATCTACTTGAACTGACAGTAAAATAAATCAACAGTGTGTTTTAGTGCCATATATTTATTAAAACCTGCAAATTGGTCAGGGAACAGTATATTCTTACATGGGCTTAGGTGGAAACCACAGTGTTCTCCCTGCTACCCGTTACCACCAGCCAGTATCAACCTGTTCCATTATCTTGTGGCTGTTGCACTATGTGTACCTCTTTCACTGCCAAACAAAGCATTGTTCTGTGCATCATTACTATAAGATGACCAGATTTCTGAAATGAAATACGGGGACATTTCAAGTTCAGTGTTCAATAAGTCATTGAAATGTCATGTAACTTATTAAAAAAGGGGACAAATCGGATTTGATGTATACTGACCATGTTGTATGATGTAATGTGCTGAACTATGCACTGTAATCATTAAGTTAAACTTAAAAAAGAGTAAGTAACCTGGTTATTTACTGTTGAAATTAAATGTGATAATTATATAAATAATAATTTGAATAAAAGGTCTAGTAAACTAACAATTAGTGGAATTAACTTTTTTTCTTTTCTTTTTTTTACATTATATCAGTGTATTGCCATTGTGCCATTGTACTCAAAAACACAGATTCTTATGTTAGCTGAAGAAATTAGTAACTCTAAGTTGATCTGGCAAAAATCTAAAGTTTACAAATCATGGAAATATTTTTTTACAGTGTGGTATATCATGCTCTGTTGAATACTGTAGCCTGTGTCTGGTCCAGTTCTTAATGGCAAAACTGGCCAGACCAAGTAATCAGTAAAGGAAGACAAATTAATGTTCATTTTTTGGTTTGGGTTTGTTACTTGTAATGTAATATTTCACTATGAATGCTGTCTTGAACCCTCGCCTTGCGTTAACATGATAAAAATAATGGTGCAGACGACACAGAATGGCAAGCCCAGAAAAAAAAACAGCAGAGAGAGGTTTTATCTTGCCACTAGAGGCAGTTCATATGGCAGCTACACAACATTCCTCTAGGCTTCATTAGGGGGGCACTTGTACCCTTCTCTCATCTCTCATGCCTCATTCTTTCATTTGTGTGAGTCTATTGTATTAATTCATTCCTCATAGTGTCTCCATTCCACAATCATGTACTAAATATAGTATATAATAAACTGTGAGATATATATTTACGGTATGTACTGTATATATTATTGCACAAAACCTGTTGTCCTAATGAACATACTGTATGTTGCCAGTGCAAATTACTAGTGTATTGTGTAGGTTTGCATGTAGATTGAAATTTTGTATCTCAATTGAAGCAGAGTTTACACGTTTGTATCAGTGTATATCTGTGTGCATTTGTGCAAGTGCAGTGGACTGGATTGACTTGTGTAGTCAGACACAAAGAGGGTCTTTTTGGGGATTAGGCGCAGTATATTCCCTAGGATTAGGGCTATTGAATTACAGCACTGAGGGTGCTTCATTAGTGTTCAGTTTGTGTTGGATGTGGGGGCGGATGGGACAGGGTGTCATGTGTCCTGTTTTTGGGAAGAACAGCACATGCTGCTTACGTTTGTAAAAGCTTGATCCGCATTGTTGATGTCAACGGATGGTTTTTTATATACTGTAAATACTGACGCGCTAACTCAAGTGTAACAAGTGGGTCATTGTAAAGAAGTTCGCCCTCATGGGCAAGGAAGAGGCGAGAAAGTGGCTTAACATACAACTAAAGGTTTAATGTGAAACTCAAAAGACAAACACATAAGACGACGGACAAGTCCGTAAGGATCTCTCTCTCCTGCACCGCCCTCCGCGATCGGCCTTTATCACTCTCGGTGGCTTGATTAGCCTTATACGGGACCGGGCGTGTTGAGTCACGACCCGGCCCCGCCATCCACCGTGCCACAGTCATAAAATCTCAACATGGCTTCCAATTTGCCAAAATACATTTTTGGTCTAGATTTGTGGCTGCAGTTGTGGGGGTGAATGTGGTGAATACTGTGTACTTTTTTCACTATGGGTTTGTATGGGGTTTTTTTTTTTTCATAGAATGGTAATGTCAATGTTCTTATATATGAAATTTTTAAATCAATTTATTTACCAGTTTGTCCTCTTCTCTTTTGCTGTTCTACTTGCTTTTCTCAGCAAAAAGGAACATTTGAGAAGGAAGTTCTGCATCAGATCGTCATGGTTGTGGTAATGCCTTTTGGGAGGTTGCATAAGTTTGGGAAGTCTATTGCACAAGCCAAACACGTAGAGAACTTTCTGAATGTTCTGGCACAATTGACAATCCACATCCTTTGCACAGTATTGCATTTCCCTGGTTTCTCCCCATTTAAAGAGCACTTTTTTTTAGTTTGGCACCTCACTGTTAAAATGCCAAACTAATTGGGTGTACAAGTAGGTAGGTAAGTATTCTGTGACTTTTATGTGTAACATTCTTGCAGTTTGACTTTATGCAAACATTTACTTGGATTCATTAAGTGTAGACGTTTGCAATTGTTTTGTGCCTAAATAGAACCACATTTTAATAGAATTTTCCCACAAGAATTCCTGGTACAGTATTTTTTACATTTTTCATTTTATTCTAAAACACATTTGACTCAAATAGCACTAATTATACCCAAGCAGCCTTAAGTTCAGCCTTAAGTTCTTTAAAGGAAAATTCTGTCATCATTTAATCACAAAATGAGATGTTAGGAAAATGTTAGTCTGTCACCATTCATTTTCATTGACCCCATTTACACCTGGTATTAAGATGCATTTTTGGTGATCTGATCATGTTTGGTAATAATCTAAACAGGGTCTAAAACATTTTGTGATCAGATCACAAAAACCACATATGAATGTGGTCAAAAAGCATATTACCACATCTCATTTGAGGTGTAAACGCTAATCGGTTCTGTATGCGTCCTGGCAGCAACGAAGCTCCACCCTCACCTGTCTATTAACCACTGCGCTAAAACAAGACTTAAAAAGGAAATAACTCTCTGATCGGAAAATGTTTAAAAGCAGATACATGTACAAGCACGAGAACTTCAGTTCACAGATCTTCTTCAGTGTGTTTGAAATCAACATGCAGGGACTTATGAGAAGCACAAACATCTGCAGCTCAGGTTAATACACGTAATACATTATATAACCGACAATTGTGCTCGAAATGTTGCTTTTGTGCTTAGATTAACTTTCAGCTGAATCATGGAGAAATAGCACTCCATTTTTTTCATGCTTTCTTTGTATTTTCTGACTTTGTTGAGCTTTAATTTCATGCTGATATGGTGACTGGTGTATGCTGTCATGAAACAGAGTCCCTCCCCTCCAAATCCAATCACAAGTGGTCACAAGAGATGCATTTTAGTGACCAGATTGAAAAAGAAAATGTGTCTCACCTGACCACATGTGATCGGAACACCCGAGACACATCTTAATACCAGGTGTAAACGTGGTCATTGCATCATTTTTTTGCCATGCAGTGAAAGTGAATGGTAACCAGAGTTGGGTGTAATCCAATGACAAATACTATTTACTGTAGTCAAATTACTTTTAGTAAAACAGTAGTGTGACGCATTACATTTAACATTTTTGTAATCACATTAATGTTACATTAAATTAATTAAATTAATTTTAAGTACATTAATAGGGTTGCACATATTTCTCAAATAATATAATTTATGTAGATTACATAACATAAATTATGTTAATATGCACATTTGTTTGCATTTTTTTGACAGCTGAAGGGCATGTGCCCCCTAACAAAAGCTGAAGGGTGTGTGCCCCCTATAAAATCAAAGAAAAATGAGTATATATAGACAATAGTTTGAATTTGTTTAGCAGAAAAGAGTTTTAGAAATGTCTCAAGATGGCGCCGAGTATGGCTGCTGCGTCGCGAGCTCCGTCAAAACACTGCAGTTTATTGTTTGTTTTGTTTACAGTTCTGTGTTTTTTTGTCTTGGATGTTGTCTGCCTTATTGTGTACGACAGACAAACGCTTTTGGACATTGGTTCGGCAATCACACACCGAAAACCGGACTTCACATTCCTCAATGCCGACCCGCGGTTTACAAACACGCCAGCGGATCCCTTTGTTTGGGCTGCCCGGCCGCGGAAACGCAGACGGAAAAGGGGAAAAAGAGCCGGCGTTCTCATCAGATTAAGACGTCGCGCAAATCGCCCCCCGCTACCCAGTATACTACTGGCAAATGTTCAGTCTCTGGACAACAAGCTCTGCGAGCTGAGAGCGCGGATCTCTTTCCAATGAGAGACGAGAGAATCCTGTGTTATCTGTCTTACGGAAACCTGGATGTCCGCGGAGATTCCAGACTCGGCCATCGAACCCACGGGTTTCTCCGTGCACCGAGCGGACAGAGCGAAAGACCTCTCAGGTAAAAGCAGAGGTGGAGGTGTATGTTTTATGATCAACAAATCATGGTGTGATCAGAGGAATATACATTTTATCAGGTCTTTCTGCTCTCCTGATCTGGAATTTCTCATGCTTCTGTGTCGACCATTCTGGCTACCGAGGGAATTCACAGCGGTCATTATCACTGCTGTGTACATCCCCCCACAAGCCGACACAGACCGGGCACTTAGGGAACTGTATGGCAGTATAAGTCAGCAGGAAACCGCGCACCCTGAGGCCGCGTTCATTGTTGCCGGGGACTTCAACAAAGCCAACTTCAAAACAATAGCACCAAAATACCACCAACACATCAGCTTTAACACACGAGGGGACCGGGTTTTGGATCATTGCTATTCTCCTTTCCGGGATGGCTACAAATCCCTCCCCCCGCCCACCATTTGGCAAATCTGACCACTCTTCCGTTCTGCTTCTGCCCGCTTACAGGCAGAAACTGAAACGGGAAGCACCCGCCCTCAGAATGATCCAGTGCTGGTCGGACCAATCAGACTCTGCGCTACAGGACTGTTTTGATCACGCGGACTGGGAGATGTTCCGGTCTGCCTCCGATGACGACATCGAGGTTTACGCTGATAGCGTAACGTGTTTCATCAGAAAGTGCGTAGAGGACGTTGTTCCGACAAAAAATATACGGATCTACCCCAACCAGAAACCATGGGTTAACGGCGATGTTCGCGCGGCACTTACTGCGCGGACCACCGCTTTTAATTCCGGGAATGCGGAGGAGCGTAAACAAGCCAGTTATGCCCTCCGTAACTCCATCCGTGCAGCCAAACGCCAGTACAGGCACAAAATTGAAGAACAGTTTAACACCACTGACTCCAGAAGTATGTGGCAGGGAATTAACACCATCACGGACTATAAACGGAATAAAAACTCCGCCATGAACACCGTTGCCTCTCTCCCGGACGAGCTTAATACATTTTATGCTCGTTTCGAGGACAACAACACCACCCTCACAGAGAGAGCACTCGCGGCCGATACTACAGAGGTTGGTTCACTCTCCGTCTCTGTTGCGGATGTAACCCGATCCTTTCGACGGGTGAACATCCGTAAAGCCGCGGGTCCAGACGGCATTCCGGGCCGCGTCATCAGAGCATGCGCGAACCAACTGGCTGGTGTTTTTACGGACATTTTCAACTTGTCCCTATCCCTGTCTGTAGTCCCCACATGCTTCAAAACATCAACCATTGTGCCTGTACCGAAGCAATCAAAAATCACTTGCTTAAATGACTGGCGTCCTGTTGCCCTCACCCCCATCATCAGCAAATGCTTTGAGAGGTTGATCAGAGATCACATCTGCTCTGTTTTGCCCACCTCTTTGGACCCATTGCAGTTTGCCTACCGTAACAACCGCTCCACTGATGATGCCATTGCATCTACAATACACACTGCTCTATCCCACCTGGAAAAAAGGAACACATATGTGAGAATGCTGTTTGTAGACTACAGCTCAGCATTCAACACCATAGTGCCCTCCAAGCTTGATGAGAAACTCCGGGCTCTGGGCTTAAACAGCTCGCTGTGCAGCTGGATCCTGGATTTCCTGTCAGGCAGACGTCAGGTGGTTAGAATGGGCAGCAACATCTCCTCATCACTGACCCTCAACACTGGAGCCCCGCAGGGCTGTGTTCTCAGCCCACTCCTGTATTCCCTTTACACACATGACTGTGTGGCAACACATAGCTCCAATGCCATCATTAAGTTTGCTGACGATACGACGGTTGTAGGTCTGATCACTGACAATGATGAAACGGCCTACAGAGAGGAGGTGCACACTCTGACACGCTGGTGTCAGGAGCACAACCTCTCCCTCAACGTCAGTAAAACCAAGGAGCTTGTGGTGGACTTCAGGAAGAAAGACAGAGAACACAGCCCCATCACCATTAATGGAGCACCGGTGGAGAGAGTCAGCAGCTTCAAGTTCCTCGGTGTCCACATTACTGAGGAACTCACATGGTCCGTCCACACTGAGGCCGTTGTGAAGAAGGCTCACCAGCGCCTCTTCTTCCTGAGACGGCTGAGGAAGTTCGGAATGAACCACCACATTCTCACACGGTTCTACACCAGTACTGTAGAGAGCATCCTGACTGGCTGCATCACCGCCTGGTACGGCAAATGCACCGCCCACAACCGCAAAGACCTGCAAAGGGTGGTGCGAACTGCCAGAAACATCATCGGAGGTGAGCTTCCCTCCCTCCAGGATATATATAACAGACGGTGTGTGAAAAAAGCTCGGAGGATCATCAGAGACTCCAGTCACCCGAGTCATGGGCTGCTTTCACTGCTTCCATCAGGCAGGCGGTATCGCAGCATCAGGACCCGCACCACCCGACTACATGACAGCTTCTTCCCACAAGCAATAAGACTTTTGAACACATGATCTCTCACGATCAACAATCAGCACTGCACTTTATTAATCATTAATCATCACTCTGTCAATATATTCTCCCAATTCAATTAGTGTTTATATATATTTATACCCGTATCTAGTGTATGTGTATTCTACATTGTGTGTATTGTGTACATTTGTTATGTAAATTGTTGTGTAATTATGTGTACATTTGTTATGTAAATTGTTTTGTGTAAATATGTTGTTTATTGTAAAGTGGTTTATGTCTCGTCACTGTCATGACTGCTATGTTACTCGGAACTGCACACAAGAATTTCACCTACTGTTGCACTCGTGTACACAGTAGTGTGACAATAAAGTGATTTGATTTTGATTTGATTGAAAGTAACTGAAAAGTAAAGTAATGTGATTTTTAGTCATTAGTAATGTGACTTTTAATCATTAGAAATGTGACTTTTCCAGTGAAGTAATCAGTAAATTAATTTGATTACAATTTTAAACAAGTATTTATTACTATTTTGTAGTGTTTTACTTTTTTAAAGTAACTTACCCAACACTGATGGTGACTGAAGCCCCTTACACACATGCAGTGACTTTATCGCTTAGCCGCTAGTGGGCGTTTCTACCGCTGTCACTCTAACGTTATTGGTGAACTGCATGTCTGTCCATGTCTTTTGAAAATCTGATCACAGATGAGGCATTTTGACAGTAAAACTAAAATATCACTCTAATTTGACAAGGATTCCATTTTCTTGTCACTAAAATCTCTACAGGGGAGATTGTTTTTATAAACCTGCAGCAGTGCTCAATGCATCATATCATTAGTAAGAAGAATCTGTCACTGTACAAATCAAACTCACTTATTTTCCATGCATCATTTTTATTAAATCCACGCTTGTGATTACAGACAAATCATATAGAACAGTGAAATCACTAACGGAATCTTCTCCTCTGTCTTGCCTGCACTTGACTCCATTATCTCAAAGTAGACGTTAACGTGAGCTCCACTGACACCCTCTTCACTCCTAATGGTTGTCGCTCCCAAAAGTTGATCCTCATTTGCATAAAGTTAAAGTTTCGAACTTTCTAGTGTCACTCGCCATGCCCACATCTAGTTGTCAGAGGTTGCTGTCGCTCGTGTCGCCGGAAGTCACCAGCTCTCATTGAAAATAATGAGAACGAGTCGCTTTGTCGCTGGAAGTCACTGCATGTGTGTACGGGCTTGAGGCTGTCATTCTGCCTTACATCTCCTCTGTTCTATGAAAAAAAGGCAGTCATATAGGTTTGGAATAACATGATGGTGGGTAAATGATAACAGAATTGTCATTTTTGGGTGAACTATGCCTTTAAATACGTGTGTGTACATACACGTGTGTGTAGCAGGCACAATGTCTTTTTTTGGTTATTTTTTCCTAGCTTTGTGTATCTTTGGCAGCAACCCACACTGGCAGCCTGCTGGTTTTGGGCCCTGATTCAAAACCCGCAGCCAGCAGATCACTGGGCATATCCAACATAAACATCCCCACCTCAATTCCATATCATCCCCTCAAGCCAAAGGAGAAATAGGATAAACACATGTGTGTCATCATGGTGGGACCATAAAACGAGGATCATATGAGAGTGAGCTCATAATTGGTCAGTTTCTGGTCAACTTGGTAAAGCTTTAAGATCTGACTTTTTTATGATGCCAGCAGAGTGTTGCCTAAAGGCTGAAGTTTTTATTGCATCTGAGCTCCTCATCTGTTATCATTTTGATGTTCACCAGATATTTGAATCTAATGTAAATGAAACTTGTCTTAATATGTATTAAGGTTTGTATCATATTAATCAATGGTGGTATGTTTTTAGCATTCGTGATATTGCATTTTCATTTTAATTCATCAATAAATTAATAGTATTTGTTAAATTTACATTTTCAAATATTGTTATTTTTATGTATCTGTGTTGTGTTTTCTTTTTTGCTTTTCCCATGCAATTGTTGTTGTCAAGCGTTTTCATGTGATTTTAGATCATGCTGATTTTTCCTGATATGTTGCGCCCTCTTTTGGACAAAATCGAAACTTCTTTCTTTTTCTTACGTGGGGGTGCTTTGAGATGGGTGAGAATGTGGGAGCCACCCTTGTAATCACTCAAGCCCTTGGCAGCATTGCTTTGAACTAATATTTTAATGGAGATCAGGATTTTTATTAGTGTTGGACTAATGGACCACAGTTCATAGGAAATTGGTTGCTAATTGGATTTTAGAGAAGTCTTATTTTCTTTCTTCCCTTTAACAATTGAAAAGTGTCAGGTGTTTCATGGAAGAGAATGGAATGCCTTTAAGGAATTAAGAAAAGAGACTGACCTATCCATTAAAGAGATTACAGGGTTTTGTGAGAGTGTGTTTTATTTTATTTTTTAGCTTGAGCCACATGCATTCATATGGGGAAAAAACATCAGTTGTTCTTAGTTTTGCTTTGTATTTTTGCAAATTTACTTTAGAAGGAAAAAAGTATATTTTTGAAAATACACTAATTAAACAGATTAGCTCTTAAAATGTATAGTTGAATGCTTGAAACTAAAGAAGACTAGGAAGATATCCAAGATTTAAATCTGGGAATAGTGACATATATCAGTACATCTTGTGTACAGGAGATAAAAAAACGGTGTTCTTTTGATTGCTAATAGTCAGAAGATTGCTTTTATACCATGTATTTGGATTGTCGAGGAAAGAAACACTAAATCAAGTCTTGAAAAAGTCTTTCCTATACAGTAAGGCTGTGAATCAGTGTTTCCTAATTTTGTATTTCAGAATTATCATCATCTTTAAAAAAATAAATAAATGAAAATAAAAATGCTGTGGTGGCATCCAGTGTCAAACATCTTTCTTCAAAAACACACCGAATCATTTACTGTACATTAACACAGAACTGTGAATTAATGACTAACTATTCCCTTTCCCCCTCTTGCCAAATGCCTTAAACTTAACATCTCAATCAAACAAAATTGCATTATTGTGTTGTGGTCTGACGAACAGCCAACTCTAAGCTTCTCACCAGGATATGTTCATGAACTGGTCTACCATGCATGGTTCTCTGTTTTGGCTCTTATTTTATTAATCCATTATGCCTACACACAAAAATCTGCTGATGCTCATCATTACTAACTAGTATAAAGTCTTGCTTTACAGGCAAACATTTCATTGACTCCAGAAATGAACCACCAACCCAGTTACATCATTTAATATTTTCAGCTGTTACCTTTCACAGATGTAATTGCCTTTTACAGCTGGCTGACTTCATTTTCTGTGCACAAGTGGTGTTTTAGAAGAGACATGTTGTCTCAACATCTGTCCTGCCATTAGGTGGTGGTATAATGGAACAAGAACACAGGCCACAGAGCATAGCATTGGACGTGTGTCTGTGTCCATGCAGTCCAGAGATCCTGAATACATTGAATGGCTGATAACCAATTCTGTGTTAATAATTGACATACAGTGAGGAAAATAAGTATTTGAACACCCTGCTATTTTGCAAGTTCTCCCACTTAGAAATCATGGAGGGGTCTGAAATTGTCATCGTAGGTGCATGTCCACTGTGAGAGACATAATCTAAAAAAAACAAATCCAGAAATCACAATGTATGATTTTTTTAAACTATTTATTTGTATGATACAGCTGCAAATAAGTATTTGAACACCTGAGAAAATCAATGTTAATATTTGGTACAGTAGCCTTTGTTTGCAATTACAAAGGTCAAACGTTTCCTGTAGTTTTTCACCAGGTTTGCACACACTGCAGGAGGGATTTTGGCCCACTCCTCCACACAGATCTTCTCTAGATCAGTCAGGTTTCTGGGCTGTCGCTGAGAAACACGGAGTTTGAGCTCCCTCCAAAGATTCTCTATTGGGTTTAGGTCTGGAGACTGGCTAGGCCACGCCAGAACCTTGATATGCTTCTTACAGAGCCACTCCTTGGTTATCCTGGCTGTGTGCTTCGGGTCATTGTCATGTTGGAAGACCCAGCCTCGACCCATCTTCAATGCTCTAACTGAGGGAAGGAGGTTGTTCCCCAAAATCTCGCAGTACATGGCCCCGGTCATCCTCTCCTTAATACAGTGCAGTCGCCCTGTCCCATGTGCAGAAAAACACCCCCAAAGCATGATGCTACCACCCCCATGCTTCACAGTAGGGATGGTGTTCTTGGGATGGTACTCATCATTCTTCTTCCTCCAAACACGGTTAGTGGAATTATGACCAAAAAGTTCTATTTTGGTCTCATCTGACCACATGACTTTCTCCCATGACTCCTCTGGATCATCCAAATGGTCATTGGCAAACTTAAGACGGGCCTTGACATGTGCTGGTTTAAGCAGGGGAACCTTCCGTGCCATGCATGATTTCAAACCATGACGTCTTAGTGTATTACCAACAGTAACCTTGGAAACGGTGGTCCCAGCTCTTTTCAGGTCATTGACCAGCTCCTCCCGTGTAGTTCTGGGCTGATTTCTCACCTTTCTTAGGATCATTGAGACCCCACGAGGTGAGATCTTGCATGGAGCCCTAGTCCGAGGGAGATTGACAGTCATGTTTAGCTTCTTCCATTTTCTAATGATTGCTCCAACAGTGGACCTTTTTTCACCAAGCTACTTGGCAATTTCCCCGTAGCCCTTTCCAGCCTTGTGGAGGTGTACAATTTTGTCTGTAGTGTCTTTGGACAGCTCTTTGGTCTTGGCCATGTTAGTAGTTGGATTCTTACTGATTGTATGGGGTGGACAGGTGTCTTTATGCAGCTAACGACCTCAAACAGGTGCATCTAATTTAGGATAATAAATGGAGTGGAGGTGGACATTTTAAAGGCAGACTAACAGGTCTTTGAGGGTCAGAATTCTAGCTGATAGACAGGTGTTCAAATACTTATTTGCAGCTGTATCATACAAATAAATAGTTAAAAAATCATACATTGTGATTTCTGGATTTGTTTTTTTTAGATTATGTCTCTCACAGTGGACATGCACCTACGATGACAATTTCAGACCCCTCCATGATTTCTAAGTGGGAGAACTTGCAAAATAGCAGGGTGTTCAAATACTTATTTTCCTCACTGTAAATTAAGCCACTTTTCATTTCTAATTTATTTGATATCTACTTCATTGAAGATACTGAATAATAATGTGCAGAATTCAAATGTATTTTTTTTTCTTTTTGGGGAGTTAGGCCTATCTACATATACTGTATTTTTATTTTAGGTTATTGATTTTATTCTGTTATTTATTGTTTATGATGTTTTACAGTGTATTTTATTGGGTTGGATGGGTTAGTTGGGAAATAGGCACAGTTTCGTTTATTTTCTCTCAAAATACTACATTTCAACAAAAACTACAGCACTTTCCTTAACATTTGTTTGTGGTGTGCAATGTCTAAAGGTTAAATATGAGGTAATTTGATGTCATATTTAATAAGGTTTAAAATGTTGCAAATTTATGTTAAAAATCCATGTAATTAACACATTCATTTTGAATTACTTTTCATTTACTTATTTGTCATGTTCAGTTTTGATCAAGGTGATTAAATCAAAGGTTTTTCCAATAACAATAAGTCCAATAAGTGAAAGGAGAGAATTTGTGGTAAAAAGCCCCCATGAAAAATAATAGATTTGTTATGAAGAATGTTAAAAGTGGGCTCACATTGACTGATCTGTTAACAATGGAGATTTGTTTGTTAATAGAATAGGCTACTTCAGATGTTATAAAATTCTAAATATGACTAAAACTTGAAATAAGAATAAATGGTGCACATTTTTTAAGTGACCATTTTGAATAAACATTATCTTTATTTGTTACTCAAAAACAGATCTTGCTGTCTCAAAAGTATTATTAGCCCACAATGTTCTTAATTTCAGCGGCGTTGCGTTGGGGATACAGTTTTAACAGTACCCTATTTGTAATATCCTCCAGGATTATTATTATTATTATTTTTATTTTATTTTTAATTGGATACGGTTTCATGTTTCCTTTTATCTAATTCATAGGTCTGTCACAATGCACAGGACACCCTCAACCCCAAAAAGAGCTTCAGACCAATCAGAGCGCAACGGTTTAATATAGCGAATTCGCCTGAGGTGCTTGTTGTCTCGCGCCTGGTGAAACGAATTTATTGGATCAGCAGTTAGAAAGGCGACAGTTTGCTGAGAAACTTCAGAGGAGGAGGACGCGAGCGAGAGAGTCACGCGCGCACGCTGAAACAACTCGCAAGCATCATCGCACAAACAACGGGTTTTCCACCTTTTTGTCTCCCGAAAGACTTTACTTTTTACAATAGTGTCTGCATTGACATTTGAAATGTCTTGCCAATTTCCTTCAGTTAGTCGCTAAATTTTGTATACATTTTTTTTTTCAGCTGTTTTGCTGAGGAACAGAGGTTCCTCTGAACTGGGAGACCTCAAGATGGACTTGAGACTTTTGCCGTTTTTGCTTTGTCAGCTATTAGTCTTTGTCGTTTTGTCAGCAGCACAGGACACAAAAGAAAACATCCCAGAAGGAGCGTCGACCTTGGCGTTTGTTTTTGATGTTACCGGCTCCATGTACGATGATTTGGTGCAAGTGATCGAAGGAGCGTCGAAGATTTTGGAGACATCGCTCAGCAGACCGAAGAGACCACTGCACAACTTCGCCCTGGTTCCCTTTCATGACCCAGGTACAAAATAACAATAAACATGACTTTTCAGTATGTTTTATTAATTTCCGTTATTCCATAATCTATACTAGTACCTAAAATGAGAATTAATTAAATTACTCTGTATTCGCCTTCACGTTTATTCACATTTAGTTCTTACAGAACTGAATTTCCCTTCACTCAGTATCCTTGTTGAATTTGAGTAAAATGCCTGTTTCTGTTTTGCATGTTTGTATACTTCTGACTAGTTTTTACGGTAGAATGGAAACTTTGTGCTTAGTTTTCCCAAGAACACTGCTCCTATCTGCGGTCTTGTGAATTACACATATCAACACTGATGCAGACTGACCTGCTGAATGAATGCAGCTGATCTAAAGAAGTTCTTGTTGCCAGAAACACGACAAATCTGGTAGTTTGCTGAGAGCTGCTTGTTATTAAATCTGAAGCGCCTCGCACCTACGGGCGGTATCAAAGCATTGTTTGTAGCTCCCAGATGTTCTGTGTGGTGAATTCACTGTCATTATCATTCCGTCTATTCACTCGGAACAACCTTGGAAGCAAGCTTTTGACTGCCTGCTAGTGCAGTCTTTTTTCCAAGCACCATTGTGTTACAGTATAGGACGATAATGTTACTCTAATAGCTCTAATGATCAGGTATTTTCAAAGTAGATAAGTGTGAGTTAAAAATCATTAAGTTAGACACATATACACACATACTGGACTCTTTTTGTCTAAAGTAAGCCTGCACATTCAGAAGTCACTAAATGATTGATCAAAAACAGACTCTTTGGCCGGTGGCACTCTCATCTCCAAACTTTGTTTTTCTGAGAGCTGAACGTGGAGTCTCCATCATGTGAAAAGAGAAGATGGATGTGTTTGACTCTGTAATCAGTGGCGGAGCTAGGATGTGGCCGTGGCCACCGTGGACCGAAGCCTGGCCACCCCATTGGCCACCCCATTCGCAATTGCTGTTTTAGTAAAAAAAAAAATGTAATTTTTGGGCAGAATTTAGTTCTTTAGAGGTGAAATCATCTCTGTACAAATGTACAAACTTAACATGTGCGCACACCAAGGTCACCGCACCTCTCAGTCTGGGGTGTCATTGTATCCACCCAGAACGACAATACAGTCAGACGATATAAAAATCCTGCCCGAACATTTCTGTGCCACCACAGACTGATCGCTTGCCCCTGACTGGCCACCCCTTTGAAAAACTCCTGTCTCCGCCCCTGTCTTTAATTAGTTGGTGCAAATATGAGTACAAGTTTACTCAGCCTTTTTAATCTTAACAAAGCCCAATGACACCTTGTGGAGTATGAGGTGAGAAAATTACATTTAAAATGTAAACATGAAGATCAAGCAACAACTTGTTGTAAATATGGCAGGAAGTACAAAAAACTATGTTTCTAGAATCTCCACAAGTCTACAAAGAATGAGCAAGAGAGTCTCAAAAGAAAGTATTGTCTCAAGAGATGTAAAGCTTCCCCTTCTTCATTCCCAACCTGAATCTGACCTAGACTGTCCAAACACAGCGTGCCAAATACATTTTCCATCCACTCCTTGGGGCACTGTGGAATTTCTTTCAAGATGCACGCTGTATCTGGTTATTGCTTCAGAATGCACCGTCCACTGTAACTAAAACGAAAGATTTGCAACACAAAAAAGACTCTTTGAAAGTGAGAGAGAGAGAGAGAGAGAGACTGAGAGCGAGAGAGTAAGCCTCTTCCTTTGCAAAAACGGTAAATCAGTATTCCAGATGTGTGCAATCATGTACTGAAATCAGGCTGTTGCCTATTTCTTTGCATTATTGCAGATCGTTTTACGAAACCTCACAGATGGGAGACACTGCCAAGCAAGTGGAATACACATTATTTAGACAACACATACCATGAACAGCTTGTTTGTCAAAAAATTGTCGATCTGCGTGGAGCTTTCTGGAAACTGTCCATTCGTTTTATTACACAAATAAAAAAAAACCCAACATGCTCCCAGGACAGGAGGCCCTGGATGGAGCTCAATTTGTTAACATTTAGGGATCTGTGTATAGGTATTAGTTTTCATTCATTTTAGTAATTTGCCACATATGGCTTCTGCAGTTTCAGTTGTGAATTAAGGTATACATACCCACCAATTTATTTCATTTTTTTGTATCATGCGGAAGAATGCCTTTTTGAGTCCTCTACTTTTTAGTCAGAAGTTTGGGTCCATTTGTTTGTTTGGTTACCTATCCAACCAAGACAAATGCTGAGTTATGAGAGCTCTAATTGGAGAATTTGAAGAGTTTGCCAGTTCTTGCAAGAATATCTGTAATTAAGGTATGGGTGGGAAAACATACTTATTTTGCAAACAAGATTAATCCCTTGGTAACTGTCTGGCTTTGACCTGGAAAAGGATATAGAAAATCCTTTGGGCACTGAAGAAGGGTTAATAGCTAGAGGAGACTTCAATGAGTTTCAGATGTTCAGAGAGCTTTTAAAGAGAAATTGGCTCGTTGATAAGTGTGTGGCCACAGGTTCTCTTTGCTACTGTTTCATGAGAGTCCAATGATGTGCTTCCCTCACACACACACAGACAGAGAAGAGAAAATGTTACCCCCTGTAATCCAGTTCCTGAATTTACATGTGTTTATATCTGTGTGTGTTATGTGTGTACATGGTTGTGTGAGATTTTTTGCTTAGATATGATTGTCAGGGACTTAATACTGAGTGGGGATACTGACATTGGTCTCTGTCAACCCACTGCACATTTAGCATGCTATTTGTCATTGTAACAGTTGTCATTGTAACAGTATATGTCTTTAAATACCATAGATTCATAGGTTGAAGAAATACCGGTAGTTCACACATTATTTAATTCCAAACCTGCAGGCTGTTAATTTTTTTTCTCCATAGAACACCTAAATACAAGTTTGAAGGAACTTAATGCAGCTCTATTCCACACAACAACAGTTAATAATGGCCACATGCTGTCAAGCTTAAAAATGAAAAATTATAGAAGCAAGTATTGGATTTTGGTCAGGCTTAATGGAGATGGCGATTTAGTCACATAAGAGACTAAATATTTGTTCATATTGTAAGATGTAGTCACAGGAATATTTATTCAGTTCATACCTGTGATCCTAAAACTGTCAGGAATGGCAGTGAAAAAGTATATTAATTTTATAATGGACAATTTGCAGAATGATCAAAGCGGATTCTTATTGGACCATTATTCCAGGGGACTGGTGGAATATCCCAGGTTCCAGAAGATCCTGGTGGTGGCTGGGTGGATATGAATATCGCTCACTGTGGTGGAGAGAAGGGGCTTTATTTTGTTTTGGAAGTTAATGATAGCTTTCATTTCCAAAGGAAATAGACCAAGAGCTTTTGTCTTTCTCTTATGGAAGAAAAAAGTTTACTTATTTTGGTGTGAGCTCTAAAGCCTGATCACAATTATATGAGGAAAATGTTATGACTGGTGTTATTTTTGCTAAATTATATTACGTTGTTCCTACACGTATTGCAGCAGTTCTGGGGTGAAATGTCCACTTTGTCCACTAAAGGCATGTTAAAATATCTCCCAAACAGAGGAGGTTTTGAGAACTCTGTTGAGTTGTAAATAAACAAAACCTACCTCCATACCCTAAACCCTGAACCTAATTTATAACATCATAAAAAGCAAATGTGAGATGAAAAACAGATTATTTGTTAAAGGAATAGTTTACCCAAAAATGCAAATTCTCTCATCATTTACTCTCATGCCATCCCAGATATGTATGACTTTCTTTCTTCTGCTGAGCTTAAACGAAGATTTTTAGAAGAATATCTCATGATGCAACCCGATATCACGCCGAGGCGTGAAATAGACACGCCGGTCCACTCGCGGATGCGTGTCGGTGTCACGCTTTGCCTCCTCCAGGCGTGTACATGACACGCGCGCGTCTACGTAGAATACCGGCAGGGGGCGATCGTTTCCTCAACGCCAACAACTCTCCGCGCACCAAAGAGGAAGCGATACCGTTGTCGTCGCGTTGCATGTTCGTGCGGGCGGGATGCCGGCCAATTTCGCCGGTTACTTTCACTTGTGACCATATGTGACAAATAAAGGTTCATTATAGTGCTGCTTTCATGAAGAAATCCTAACGTTGCTGTAGCCTAACGTTGTTATATGTGTGTGTGTGTGGGCTGTCGAGTATCTTGTGCTGATGTAAATAAATAAATAAATATATATATATATATATATATATATATTTATTTAAAAAGTGTATTTATGTACAAAAATATATATCCTGCTAACCGGAACTGGAGAACGCGATATATCGCTTCCTCTTTGGTGCGCGGAGAGTTGTTGGCGTTGAGGAAACGATCGCCCCCTGCCGGTATTCTACGTAGACGCGCGCGTGTCATGTACACGCCTAGAGGAGGCAAAGCGTGAAATAGACACGCATCCGCGAGTGGACCGGCGTGTCTATTTCACGCCTCGGCGTGATACCGGGTTGCATGATGATGATCAGCACATTAAAACTTCAAAAAGCACACACACTCGTAACAACTCGTAACACAGATGTAAGCACGTTGGCATGTTCACACAAGAACTGACATGAAGCAACCGGAAGTGCAGCTCAATTTGATTACAAGAAAACACAGTTCACAAGCTTCAATGGTTTGAGCATGCCAACTCACATGAGAGGCTGCGTGAACTGTGTACGCTCATGGATGCGCATTGGAGAGCAACCAGAAGAAAACAATTATAGTGAAAAGGACTAAAATATTTATCTGTTTCTCACCCAAAGTGATTGTATCGCTTTAGAAGACATTCATTTAACCACTGGAATTGTATGGATTACTTTTACTATGACTGTCTGTGCTTTTTGGAGCTTTAAAGTGCTGATCACCATTCATTGAATTGTATGAACCTACAGTGCTGAGATATTCTTCTAAAAATCTTCATTTGTGTTCTGCTGAAGAAACACAGTCATACACATCTGGGATGGCATGAGGGTGAATAAATGATGAGAGAATTTTAAATTTAGTGTGAAATATCCCTACATACTATAAATAAAACCTTCCTCTATACCCTAAACATTAAACCAAAACAAAACCGATAGTGACATAAAAAGAAAATGTGATACAAAAAAACACAATTGCTGGAGAAACCACATACATTTTTGGTACTTCTATAAAACTTCTATACTAGTACTTCTACAGTACTTCTATGATGCCTTAGTATCACAAGTGCAACACTTTATCAGTTGAGCTACCAATTTGATTGCATTGAAACAAGCTTTTAAAATGTAGTTGTTTGTGTAATGCAAACATTAAAATTGAACACCTTACAAGTCATGCGCTATAGTAAAAGTGTTTTGATGTCATAAGATGGCATTAAGAGTAAGAGGGTGAAAGGTAAGTGTTTTATGAACTGGTAATCTTTCATGTTACTTGTAATTTGTGTGAAAGGGAATAAAAGTCATTGTTGTTGTAATGCCTCTAGTTTTCAATTCACCAGCAAACTGCTGTTTTGTATAAGAAGCCACTTGAAAAAAAATGTTTTAACTGTATGATTCTATGAGGCCAAGTTGCAGCTTTGACTCTGTCTTCTCACACACACACACACACACACACACACACACACACACACACACACACACACACACATTATGAGGACTTTCCATTGACATAATGATATTTATACTGTACAAACTATAGATTCTGTCCCCTAAACCTAACACATCCCCTAAATCTTACCCTCACAAAAAAAATTCTGCATTTTTACATTTTCAATAAAACATTTAACAATTTAAATTATGGGGACACACATTTATAGAATAATACCCTTGTAATTACCAATTTGTAACCTAAAAGTTTTCCTCGTAAACCACATAAAAATGCCCACACATAGAAACATTTCAAATAGTGTATAGCTGACAGCCAGCTTTGTGAATAAACATCGGACTGACATGCTTAACTCTGGTGATGCCTTTGGAGCTGTAATAACCTCAACATTCTTGATGAACATTCAAGTTTGTCATAGGTTTTCATCTATCTGCTATCATCTGGTTGGCCACATCTGCTCCCTATAGTTAAACCTGTTACAAAATCTTTCAAAATTGGGTAGGAGGAACAACTTGGAACTTAGATGCTTTTAACGCTAAACATTTTCAAAGCTCATTCCACAACTAAACATCTCTTTGACTCTTTAGGTGCTTACTCTTAGAGTCTACATTCATCTTGGAATACCCCTAGATTACAAGGGCATTGGCGTGAACACCGTCCGTAATGATGCCATTAGGGAGGAATTTGTGGCGTTGTGTAGGGTGGGTTAAATAGGGTTTCAGAGTACAGTGTAATTCTCCTGCCTCATCTCTTTAATAATGAGAAGAGAATAAGATAACGCTCTCTAATTTAAGAACAGTGCTTGTGCTGATTCCAGTGCCTCAGGTGTTACACAAGAAACTATTTTTAAAAGTGCTGCTGTACCCAGTAGTTACTGTAAAGCAACAATGTACTGTTGATTCTCAGCCATTCAAACCATTTTAAATTTATAAGGAGACTCGTGAATTTCTATTTTAGATGTTGGCAAAGAGCTCCTCTTTTATATATATAGTATTATATATAACTTTCTTATTTACATTTATGCATTTAGCAGAAAGTTTAATCCAAAGCCACTTACAATGCAGGTATACAGATTTTGTGTTCCCTGGGAATCGAACCCAAGACTTTGGGGTTGAGCAGAGCCCAAGACCTCTAGCAAGTGAGCTACAGTATAAGAATAGGAACAGTATACTGTATATGTAGTACTTGTGTTCAACTATTTATTTTTCTAGCAGGGCACTTCACACAAGTTCTATTGGAAACTATAAATGTCATGAGCAATTTGCTGCAGTTGTTGGGATTCCATCTAGATTGTGACCACACATTTGGCAGCTGAATCCTCTTCTGAACAGTAAAACTTATGTTGGCCTTCACAACTTCCTCCCCTTAATTTAAAAAAAAGGATGACTTGATTTGCATTTGGTCTGTTTCTACCATGTTTGATGATTTATGTCCATACTTGTCTATTCAAAATTAAGCTTTTTTTGATCAAGCATAAAAATGTTTGTTTGAAAATAAACATGTTCCACGCTTCCTCTCTTTTATCTTCAGAGCTGTCTTATACTGCATTTGAGACACAATGAGTAGGTTTCACCAGACAGCTGGAATGCTCTTAAGGTAGTAAAAATGTACATATCTAATTTTCTTAGAAAAACATTCAGAAAGATCAGGATTTTTTTATTTCTCCCAACTCATGACCCCTGATTTGCATTACTTTCTTAATCGGTCTGTTCACATCTCTCTTCATCAATTTCTGTCTCCCTGTTTTTCTCCCAGGGGAGTCGCTGTCTTACTGTTGAATCATTTCCTGTATGGCTGAAAAAATGCCACTCAGCACCCAGATGGCATGTCAGCATCTGCTGTGCATGTGTATGTTATGATGTCTGGCCAGATCTGTGGCTTTAAAGAAGTCCGAGTGATGGAGACCATCAGACCGAAAGTTCAGGCTTTATCGTTAGTCCATTTTCCACCTTGCTGAAAGTTTTGTGGTGTGTGCATGAGAGAAGTCTGAGAAAATGTATGGTTAGACAGATTCCTCTCTGGTTTTGTGGTTTTGAGTGAGTGTAGCATTTGTGTGGTCGATAATTTGGATGATGGTTTAGGTCTTTGTCTATACGGCATTGGACACATTGAGGCAAATACACTCACCTAAAGGATTATTAGGAACACCTGTTCAATTTCTCATTAATGCAATTATCTAATCAACCAATGACATGGCAGTTGCTTCAATGCATTTAGGGGTGTGGTCCTGGTCAAGACAATCTCCTGAACTCCAAACTGAATGTAAAATGGGAAAGAAAGGTGATTTAAGCAATTTTGAGCGTGGCATGGTTGTTGGTGCCAGACGGGCCGGTCTGAGTATTTCACAATCTGCTCAGTTACTGGGATTTTCACGCACAACCATTTCTAGGGTTTACAAAGAATGGTGTGAAAAGGGAAAAACATCCAGTATGCGGCAGTCCTGTGGGCGAAAATGCCTTGTTGATGCTAGAGGTCAGAGGAGAATGGGCCGACTGATTCAAGCTGATAGAAGAGCAACTTTGACTGAAATAACCACTCGTTACAACCGAGGTATGCAGCAAAGCATTTGTGAAGCCACAACACGCACAACCTTGAGGCGGATGGGCTACAACAGCAGAAGACCCCACCGGGTACCACTCATCTCCACTACAAATAGGAAAAAGAGGCTACAATTTGCAAGAGCTCACCAAAATTGGACAGTTGAAGACTGGAAAAATGTTGCCTGGTCTGATGAGTCTCGATTTCTGTTGAGACATTCAGATGATAGAGTCAGAATTTGGCGTAAACAGAATGAGAACATGGATCCATCATGCCTTGTTACCACTGTGCAGGCTGGTGGTGGTGGTGTAATGGTGTGGGGGATGTTTTCTTGGCACACTTTAGGCCCCTTAGTGCCAATTGGGCATCGTTTAAATGCCACGGCCTACCTGAGCATTGTTTCTGACCATGTCCATCCCTTTATGGCCACCATGTACCCATCCTCTGATGGCTACTTCCAGCAGGATAATGCACCATGTCACAAAGCTCGAATCATTTCAAATTGATTTCTTGAACATGACAATGAGTTCACTGTACTAAAATGGCCCCCACAGTCACCAGATCTCAACCCAATAGAGCATCTTTGGGATGTGGTGGAACGGGAGCTTCGTGCCCTGGATGTGCATCCCACAAATCTCCATCAACTGCAAGATGCTATCCTATCAATATGGGCCAACATTTCTAAAGAATGCTTTCAGCACCTTGTTGAATCAATGCCACGTAGAATTAAGGCAGTTCTGAAGGCGAAAGGGGGTCAAACACAGTATTAGTATGGTGTTCCTAATAATCCTTTAGGTGAGTGTATACTTGACATCAAAGCAGCAGTTGCCATTGCTCTAGGAGTTTGTACACTTTACATCATGTGTAAGCACTTGCCAACATGCTTACAGTGACCTGATAGAAGCTCTATAGGCCCAGAACCTGAAATAATGTTTCTGGTTTATAAATGATTGTATTTTATGGCTAATGGAAGCCAAATGTTATGTGGTTGTAGATGCCTTTGCATATTGAGTACCTAAGATGAGCTGCTTTGATTTATGAGGCATTACTCAAGAAAGACGAATTTTAGGGATTTAAAGGATTAACTGTTTTGAATGTGATCCAGATCCTAACTTAAATTTTTTTTTAGACTTTAAAGCATAATCAAAGTTTGAAAAGTGTGTGAAAAGTTGATCTGTTGATCTGTCCACTAATGTAAAGTACCTCATATCACTTCTTTTAACTCTGCCAAAAATTGGACATTGAGTCAAATCATGAGTAAAAAGACGGGAAGGGGGGGGGGCTCTAATCAGCTCTAACCCTCTCTGTCACTATGAGATGCCTAAATTGAATGAATATTGAGATGCTTACTACAAGTCTTTCTGATAGAACTATTGCTTCTACTTCAATTTCCTTTGGTCTTCTTTCATATTACTCTGTAATAGTGTTTGATACAGTTTTTCTGCTATTTTGACAATATTACTTGTTTATAACAATTTTTTAATCCATTTGGTGACAAACTACTATGATGCAAATTAGCAAGCTGTCCCCATGAGCACAGCTGGATGAATAGATGGGCAGGGGTGGACTGAGCCCAACCAGATTCTTTCTCTGAGTCTTTCTCACCCAATCAAACATTAGGTACACAGGTTATTAATTAAAATCTTAAATTTTTTTCGATTTGTACATTTGTAAAAAGCAATCTGAGGGTGGGCTGTGTGTTTCAATCTTTGAGGGTGGGCTGTAGACCACCCTAACCAATCACAAAATTGCTCAAGAAATTTGTAGTATTTTTGTTTTTGTCATTGGCCAAAGCAACAACACATTCTACACTCAAGATACGGCTTCACTCTGCTGCAAACCGGAGAGTCAGAGACAGTCCCGCAAGTGAAAATGTTAATATGAGATATTTTTGTGCAATGCATAGTTTTTTTTGTGCCCCAAAAAAGCCCACAATTCTATTTACAAAAAAATATTACTAAAATATTGTGACGAGGCAGGCGAGAAATGAGGATCTACATGCAGCTTTATTAAACTGAAAAATAAACAAGTTAACTCAGAACAAAAGGAAAAGAAAAGCACAGGGAACCTAGAACAGATCATAGACAAAAGATGCAAAAACTGACAAAGGAAACAGGGAAAACAAGGGCTTAAATACACAAGGGAAAACAAGGAACACCTGGGGAAACAATCAGGGAATGAGAAACAATCAGGGACAATCAATCAAGGAATAAAACTACAAGGACTACAAAACTAACACAGGATATTAAACAAGAATTCCAACATAAAAGCACAAAAACAAAAGACAACAGGAAATATGACAAATATACTAAAAATGATAGTGTTCCCTGTCTGTCACTCACTCGACGTTGTGTCGATGAGTTGACACTAGGGGTCGCTCCTGCGGAGCCCAGACATCTCTGATCTTGAAAAAAGGCCAATGAGAATTGGCGTGTGGAATTTGCATGCCACTCCCCCGGACATACGGATATAAAAGGAGTGACGCTGCAAAGACACATCAGATATCTTCTTCGGAGCCGAGAGAGCAGTCACAGAGCTGAATTCCTCTGCCGTAGGACGACACCGCCACCTGGTGGAGCCGTCCGAGTCTCCCGTCCAGGTCCCTTGGGTTTACGTCGTGAGTGCACTCACGACTGAGCCTACTGTGCCACTTGACAAGCTGCCTCTGCCCTGCACGCCATGCCCCTCCTGCAAGTGCACCCAGCCGTGGCGCTCAAAGAACTGCACAAGAGTAGTTCTGACCCGAGATTTATGCAGGAGCTGCGCTCAGTGACTGGTCTCAACCTCCGAGCGATGATGGTCACGCCGTGGTCTCTCGGGCAGGCGATGTCCACCTTAGTGGTCCAGGAGTGCCACCTTTGGCCCAAGAGTTTGGCCTATTCTGCGGCACCGTAGAGGATTTCGCCCAGCAATCCTCAGTGGTTAAAAGGCAGACGGGGACCATTCAACACATCCTGCCCTGGTGAGACGCAATGCCTCGCACCCCGTCTGTTTGTCGCCAAGGGCATCCCCCTGCAGCAACAACATTGGCAACATCGCCCCAGTAGGCTGGCCCCGGCGTCGAGCCTCCCGCAAAAAGAAGACGCCACCATCTCATGACTTGTTGCCAAGAACCCAAGAAAGACTTCAAAGCGTTCCCCAAGACTGGCAACCCAGGAAGTAGGAGACCCACTGCACAGGAGCTGGTAAGAGCACCACTCCTTACCCCAGTGTAGGGCCTGGTGGAGGTTCTTTATTTCCTTTTCTTACCTCACCGCATGCCCCAAGGGCCGCGGTACCCACATTTTAAGAAAAAAGCAATCTTCTAATTTCCTGGGCCTCAAAGTCGTTGTCCCTGGCCATCGTTATCACGATCACCGGGCACTGTTCTTCTCTCTGGCAGGCATGGCGTCTCGGAGGCGGGCCTCCCAGCCCCGCGTGTCCGGCTGTGGCAAAAATCTGTCCCGATGTTATGGTCTCCGCGGGCTACAAGGACGAAAATCTGCCTCCCCTGTCCCAGGCTGTTCTGGGAGCAGTCACAAGGAGCCAGGTAAGTCCTTTGATGTCTCTAGACTCAGCACCTCGAGCTCCGCCCCGTCGCGAGGCCCCATCCGCCGGTACATCCGATGCTATAGTTCCCTTGGTCCCTCTTGCACGGAGCTTGGGGGCGTGGCTCGCTCTCCCCAACCCGTCGCGTTGGTTGATTAGGACTGTCCGACTCGGCTACGTGATTAAGTTCGCCAGGCCCCCGCCCAGGTTCAACGGCGTCTGCTCCACCGTGGTGAGAGACGAGAATGCTGCTGCCTTGTGCGCAGAGATTGCTTCCCTTCTACGAAAGGACGCGATAGAGCCTGTCCCTCCAGCCGAAGTGAAGAAGGGGTCTTATAGCCCCTACTTCATTGTACCTAAAAAAGGCGGCGGGTTGCGGCCAATCCAAAACCTGTGAGTTCTGAACCGGACTCTGTACAGACTCCCACGAAGATGCTCACGCGGAAACGCATTTTAGCAAGCGTCTGGCTTCAGGATTGGTTCGCGGTGGTAGACCTGAAGAATGCTTACTTCCATGTCTCGATCCTTCCTCGACACAGACCCTTTCTCCGGTTTGCCTTTGAGGGTCAGGCATATCAGTACAAAGTTCCCCCCTTCGGCCTGTCCTTGTCCCCTCGTGCTTTTACGAAGGTCGCAGAGGCAGCCCTTGCCCCGCTAAGTCTCGATGACTGGCTAATCCTAGCTCACTCGCGGGACATGTTGTGTGCTCACAGGGGCCTGGTGCTCAGGCACCTCAGCCGCTTGGTGCTTCGGGTCAACTGAGAAAAGAGCGAGCTCGCCACGGTTCAGAGCTTCTCTTTTCTCGGTATGGAGTAGATTCGGTCTCAATGATGGCACACCTCACCAACGAACGCGTGCAGTCAGTGCTGAACTGTCTGCATGTGTATCGGACAGAACATGTTGGTCTCACTGAAATCCTTCAGAGGCTCCTGGGGCATATGGCATCCTCAGCGACGGTCATGCCGCTTGGGTTGATGCATATGAGACCACTTCAGCACTGGCTACAGACCCAAGTTGAGAGACGAGCATGGCGCCACCTACGGGCAGGAGTTCCCCTAGGCCAGGTCCCCAGGCACGTCGTGGTTATGACAGATGCATCCCAATGGGGTTGGGGCACCGTATGCAATGGGCACTCAGTCGTCGGCACTGCCTCGAGTTGCTGGCAGCACTACTTGCCCTGAGGAGGCTATTGGCGTTGATCCGGGGCAAGCATGTGTTGATCCGGACGGACAACACAGCAGCGATTAGGGATCAGCGATGTGACACAAACAGGTAAGTTCAGGTTAGCTGGCCGGGTGTATTGCTTGTGCATAGCACCTTTCCCCTCCCTTGAGGCGAAGATGTGCACTCTTTCCCCAGTTGCGTTCGCAGGAAGTGTGAACCCTGGACGTTCTTCCTCCCTAGCCTAGCGGCCGTTGAGTCTTCGGAGAGGCTCGCTGCCACCCCGATACTGGCTTCACTAGGCCCCCGTACTGAGGTAAGTGCTCCACATGTGCTAGTTGTCCCCTTGGGCAACCCTGTGTGATGTATATCTCTATATATAATGTGCCTTATGATCTTCTCAATTACGCCAACAGCTCTCTATCACTGACTCATTTTATACTGTAGGCTAATTTAGTGTATATAGTTATAAAAACAATTAATAATCTTCTTTTATACATATTCTCTCCAGACAGATACCTCCACAGAGCTATACTCTCCACCTACGCATGGCGCCACCTACGGGCAGGAGTTCCCCTAGGCCAGGTCCCCAGGCACGTCGTGGTTATGACAGATGCATCCCAATGGGGTTGGGGCACCGTATGCAATGGGACTCAGTCGTCGGCACTGCCTTGAGTTGCTGGCAGCACTACTTGCCCTGAGGAGGCTATTGGCGTTGATCCGGGGCAAGCATGAGTTGATCCGGACGGACAACACCGCAGCGATAGGGATCAGGTGGTGAACCTGTAAGCGCTGCCCCAGGAGGAGGCAGACCCAGCCTTGGCGTTGCTGTGTCTGGTGCGCGCTCTTCGCATCTATTTGGACTGCACGCAGAGCTTTAGAAGCGCTGTCTCCAAACAGGATCGCTCACTGGGTCATCGATGCCATCACTATGACATACCATGCCCAGCATGTGCCGCCCCCTGCTGGCTTACGAGCCCATTCTACCAGGGGCATTGCGGCTTCTTGGGCGTTGTCCCACGGTGCCTCTCTAGCAGACATACGTAGAGTCGCAGGCTGGGCAACACCTAACACCTTTGCGAGGTTCTATAACTTCAGGGTTGAGCCAGTTTCATCCCGTGTGTTATCAGGTGACACAAACAGGTAAGTTCGGGTTAGCTAGCCGGGTGTATTGCTTGTGCATAGCGCCTTTTCCCTCCCTTGAGGCGAAGATGTGCGCTCTTTCCCCAGTTGCGTTCGCAGGAAGTGTAAAACCTGGACGCTCTTCCTCCCTAGCCTAGCGGCCGTTGAGTCTTCGGAGAGGCTCGCTGCCACCCCGATACTGGCTTCACTAGGCCCCCGTACTGAGGTAAGTGCTCCACATGTGCTAGTTGTCCCCTTGGGCAACCCCGTGTGATGTATATCTCTATATATAATGTGCCTTATGATCTTCACAATTACGCCAACAGCTCTCTATCACTGACTCATTTTATACTGTAGGCTAATTTAGTGTATATAGTTATAAAAACAATTAATAATCTTCTTCTATACATATTCTCTCCAGACAGATACCTCCACAGAGCTATACTCTCCACCTATGACATCTCTAAATTGGCCCCTCATTTATGAAGAAAAAAGCAAAAATCACAGTTCCAGAAATAAGGCTCTTACAACTGATTGGGGCCAGTCCATGAATACTAAAACAAAGTTTCAAAAGTATAGCCTCAAGATTTAAACATTATACTATATATTATCATGATTTACTACTCATATCTGTGTAAAGTAATACAGTATTACTGTTATGGTCCTGTAATCTCGTCAGGTTGGGGATTTGTCTGATGGGACCGTGACATCGTCATCCCATGTCTTGTGTTTTGTGTATGTTCTTTGTGTGAGCAAACTGGTCCGGTTGTGAGTTACCACTGTGCACTCTTTGGTCGGTCTTGTTTCATGTCCAGATCATGGTGTCTGGAGCAGTATAGCACTTCCTGTATGGTTCGGTTTCAGTCTGTGTTGGGGTCCGGACACTCATGCTCCATGTTCTGTTTGTTTTGTTCTAACTGTGTAGACGTTTTCTCCCTCATGTGTTTCAGGTACCACTGGCACAAGGAATCAGCTTTGTGTGTCATGTTTGTTGCTGGATTGAAATTAATGTGTTTAGTGTGTTTGGTGATAAGTAATTTACTTCACACTCTCTGCCTAGTTGGTCCTGTGTCGTATATCTGTTTGGTTGCCCGTCTCTGCCCACATGTTGGGAGTGTGGTTGCCTTCCAGTTTGCTGTACACTTGTTCTCTGTGCACGCAAATCTTCAATGGAGGATTCCTTGTCTCTGCCCACATGTCGGGAGTGTGGTTGCCTGCCAGTTTGCTGTACTTTTGATCTCTGAGCTCACAAATCTTCAACAGAGGATTCCTCGTCTCTGCCTGCATGTTGGGAGAGTGGTTTCCTTCCAGTTTGCTGTACACAAGAGTTTTTATCTGAGGTTTCCTCACGGCTCTGCTCCTCGCTGTCACAATGCTCCTCGCTGGCATTCCTCAGAACTGTAAATAAATCCTTTGATCTGTTCCTCTGTCTTGGGTCTACAACTTTGTTATCATGTGTAATGGAACTTTATCATTTGTAATCTAATAATTCAAGATGTACTGTTGAAGTATTTATCATGTATATGGCGTATTTAGACTGCATAGGAGAAACATTAATTAAAACTGTTATGTCAGATGTGAAGGGGTGGAGAAAGGATGCGTGCATCAGGTGCTTCGACACAGAAGTCTTCCGCCAAGGATCCTCTGGTGTTTCCTCACACAAGCATCCTTGGGAAGCTTCCTCTGTCCTCGATCCTCGCCTCTTTGAGGTGCATGTAGAGGCTGAAGGACAGAGGAGCAAGGACACGAGGATACCCATTTTGAAATTAGAAGCACCCTTAAATTAGAGATTGACTGAGCAGGGAGGATAATTTATGGTAAAAAAAAAAAGGACTTACTTGTAAATATTCAACCCGATATCACGCCGAGGCGTGAAATAGACACGCCGGTCCACTCGCGGATGCGTGTCGGTGTCACGCTTTGCCTCCTCTAGGCGTGTACATGACACGCGCGCGTCTACGTAGAATACCGGCAGGGGGCAATCGTTTCCTCAACGCCAACAACTCTCCGCGCACCAAAGAGGAAGCGATACCGTTGTCGTCGCGTTGCACGTTCGTGCGGGCAGGATGCCGGCCAATTTCGCCGGTTACTTTCACTTGTGACCATATGTGACAAATAAAGGTTCATTCTAGTGCTGCTTTCATGAAGAAATCCTAACGTTGCTGTAGCCTAACGTTGTTATATGTGTGTGTGTGTGTGTGTGTGTGTGGGCTGTCGAGTATCTTGTGCTGATGTAAATAAATAAATAAATAAATATATATATATATATATATATATATATATATATATATTTATTTAAAAAGTGTATTTATATACAAAAATATATATCCTGCTAACCGGAACTGGAGAACGCGATATATCGCTTCCTCTTTGGTGCGCGGAGAGTTGTTGGCGTTGAGGAAACGATCGCCCCCTGCCGGTATTCTACGTAGACGCGCGCGTGTCATGTACACGCCTAGAGGAGGCAAAGCGTGAAATAGACACGCATCCGCGAGTGGACCGGCGTGTCTATTTCACGCCTCGGCGTGATACCGGGTTGAAATATTGACCTGTTTCTCACCCACACCTATCATATTGCTTCTGAAGACTTTGTTTTTACCACTGCACTGCAAAATAAACTTAATTTAAAGAGAAAACTTATTTTGCTTATCCCATTGGCAGATTTTTTTTTCTTGTTTTGAGTCTAAAGTTCACTAAATTTAGTCAGATTTATCTTAAAATAAGACTTAATATCTTATCCCATTTTGCTTGATAAGTAAATAAATCATGTTTTAAGAAAGTTTAGATAATTTGACAGGAAAACAACACAAAAATATTTGTCTAGAAAAGAGTGTCTTTTGCAGTGTGGAGTCGTATGTATTACTTTTGTGCTAACTTATGTGATTTTTGGAGCTTTCACATGTATTGTATGGACCAAAAAAGCTGAGAAATGTATCTAAAAATCTTCTTTTTGAGTTCAGAAGATGAAATAAAGTCATACACATGGCATAAGGGTGAGTAAATGATGAGAACATTTTTGGATTAACTATTCCATATATAATGTTAACATGTTGTGCTATAGTTTTGAAACATCGTATATTTTAACGTTTATGGACTGGCCCCCATTCACTACCATTGAAAGTGCCTTGCTGTAATGTAACTGCAATTTTTGCTGTTTTATAAATAAGGTAAAAGCCGAAGTTTTTTATTTATTGATTGATTGATTTATTGTGGTAATCAACATTATGATACAAATGCTCTCGATTGAGCTTAACTTGTATTAAACCTGGAAAACATTCCTTTAACATCCATCTAGATGATAAAAGGTGAAAGATCCCAAATTTTTCGCCACTTTATTAAATTAAAGTGTGCTGTAGGGAAACTAATGGCTCTCAGCTGCATTCCAGCTGTATTTAGCTACATCCCATAAGGAAAACATACTAACACAGCTCATGAACCCTACAGATTTCTGGTACAACAACAGGATTTGGCTTCCTAAATTAGAAATAATTTTTGATTATTTCAGAAATCTTGTCGAAGTTGTGTCAGATAGATGTCTGAGCTTTCTGCATAAGTGGAGGGTGCTGAATTTAATCTAATAATGTGTTCAAATCATCCTGCATTCCTTCCCTATTATCCCCCATTATAGCTGCATGATGGCTGATTGTAAGTATGTTTTTGGTCTATAAAGCATTAATTACATGCATATGCCTGACTTCATCTTTCAGCATGGTCAGTTTGGAATGCAGTTGGCTACATTAGGGACTTTCATAAGAATTATTTGATATTTATTAAAAACAATTTATTTGTGTATCCTCAGTAAGAAGTGATTATTACTCTGTGTGCTTTGTAAGTGTTGTATGCTCTTTAGTTTTGATTATTTCAGTCTTTGTGGTGCTGGTGGCAGCTGCAATCACATACTTAGGAAAACACCTTGCCCTGTTTTGACAGTTTTATGGGGTGCTGTTGCACTACCAGCCATCTGATAGTGTCAGTCAAATGGACTCCTACTGGAAATTCTGAGCTTCTCTTATCCAGTGACATATAGCCAAGGCTGACCAAGCCAATCATGCTGGCTTAAATTGGAAACAGACGGGCTTTAGACCCCTGGGCATATCCTGAGTTGGGTTTTGCCCCTTGTCTTCTGATGAGGTCAGCAATACTAGACTTCTTCTCTTTATCATTAACAGACACTTTGTAAGAAGGTCTTCTGCAAAGATTTCACTATCTTGGATTTTGCATGATATTTAGACTAGGTATGTGCATGGGTACTCAGGTACTCAAACGTGGCAACAATGATCGTTCATGAAAACTATGATCGATGGTGATCATGCATGATGTGACTTCTCACTTAATTCGTAATTCAGTTACAATCACCTGACAACTAAACACAAACGTGTCAAAGAGGGAGCTTATTTTTAATTTTGAGATTGATTACTTTGTAATTTTGAGTTGTACATATATTGTCAGAGACGTCTCATAGCAACCAGACTTATATACGATGCTGCAATGCTACTGTTACAATAATCAAAAGAGAGTGTACTTAACCATGTTTTTAACACCTGTCTTTGAAAAATGTTTGATAAACATGTTTTATTATCATTTAATGTAAGAACTTTGACTCGTTAATGGATATTATTTAATAAAAATGAATGTTTGTCACTGACCGTAAACCTCCCTGCACTGGGTGCCGAAATGTTTGCGTGAAGTAACACACACCTGCATCTCAACGAAATGGAAGTTGAAGATTTCCACACAATTTTCCAAGTTAGAAGTCCGACATAAAGTTTCATTCCTTTGCACTTTCCGCAGTTGAATGGTGGAAATTCCAACTCCCCGAGTTTAATGGAACTCTTCATGAGTCATCACATCAACAACAATATGGAGCACTTAAACACACACACACACACACACACACACACACACACCAGGCATGTGGCAGACGACTCAATGTGCTGTGTTTCATACAGTTATAAATGGAACAGAATGCAGTGTCTTTAAAACAAAAGTTCAACTTAATACACACATTAATAATGCGACGGTTATGGCGTCTCCTGTTAAGCCAACCGTGATTTGAAAATATATGGTTTAGACAGTCACTAAAAAAAACTGGTGCATGCTTACTAAGATTACTATAGTAACCTGAAAGAAGAACAGACCGATGTGCACATTCTTTCATTGAGTTGGGCAGTGAATCTTCACATAATGACAAAATATGATGCATTATATTTAAATTCTGCAATCTTTTTGTAACAGATTATTTTAAAACAGCCTATAATAATAAAGAGACGATACACTGGAACAAGATGCAATGCTGCAGTCAAAGATGTTTGTCAGACATGTTGTTATATAGACAGTAATGTACATGCCATTGCCCCTCGAGAACTCAACGTGTACTTAGTCCGAGTACTCGAGTGGACAAAATGACCAAAATGCGCATCCCTACATTAGACCATGCATAAAACACGTCTGCATGGTGCAGAGCCCAAGAGAGGCATGACAATGACAACGTTTTCACATATACCTGAGTTCGCTGGAACAGCACAGGAACAGCAGATGAATTCAGATATTGACCCTTTGTTTCTTTCGATTGTCTGAAGTCCTCAGGGGTGAAATGTTCACTGCACACCCTCCAATATTTGAGAGAATGTAGGGGTGTACAGATATCCAGGTTCAGCGTGATAAGACAGAGCTTCAGTCGCTTATGATCACGTATATGCAAAATTTCTATGCATCTATGAAAATTGTATATTTGTCTTGGCATGCAATTACTTTGGGGTTTCTGAAGGTTACTTTGGGGGTTTCTGAACAATACACTTATACAAATACAAATCTACAGCAAAGACAATAACATTTTTGTACAGCGCTGCTCTTGTAAACAATGATGCACTTCCTGACTCCTCCACATGACACATGACCTTACCAACAAGCTTACATCATCCCTCTTAGGAGCATACATCACAGAGATGTACGGAAGCGAACATTTGTAAAAATATATAAGTAATGTTTTGTTTTTAAAAATAATCATTCGTTTGGGTTCAGAAGAAATTTATTTGTCGATTGGAGTCGTGTGGATTATTTTGATGCACCCTAAATATGCATTTTGGACAGTTAAAAAATTGAGTACATGCACTTATATTGTTGAGGAGGCCTGAAATGAAATCCTAAAAATCTTAAATTCTGTTTTTATGAAGAAAGATTAGGGCTGGGCGATATGGCCAAAATTGTTATCACGATAGTCTTTTTCATATTGTTCGATATCGATATGTATCACAATATACATTTACACATTCCACTTTCTTTTTTTTCATTTCAAAGTTGATGGAAGAAAAGAAGAAAAATGTATTCTAAACAGTCAAAATAGTCTCTATAAAAATGCACAGGGGGTCCAGAGACCAATTGTACCGTCTTTTGCCATTTATCAATTGAAAATGAATGTTAAAAGATCATCTGTTTGTTCTGAAGCATAGTGACAGAAGTCCAGTATTTGTTGGAATATTTTTACATTAAAATTAAATATTTTGTATATTTCTTTAGATTCAGATACCCAAGTATGGGGCATAGAAGCCCTTGTGACTGTGGAATGATGCTGAATGTGGGTTCAGGGGTGTCCCGAGAGAATATGTAGAAAACGTTTTTTTAAAAATTTAAAAAACATTTGTATATTTTCATTACATCTAACATCCAGACATCTAATTCATTTTCACAAAATTAGAACAGAAATCGACGTGTTTCTTTGATTTGTTTATTATTAAAGGCTCATAACATGCTGATTAATAAAGATACATTTAGAAGGGAAAAAAGGTTTGGTCTAAAAGGTGCTTTGAAACCACGTTAACTCATGCGGCGCTTCATGTCTACACACATGCAGGGAAAAGAGGCAACGCGTGCGGAAGGGGACAGGGCAGAAATGATGCATGTTTGTTGCTAGAGAACATTATTCAATATTACAGCGCAGAAAGATCAGAGCTGTTGTCCACATCACTGTTGTTCTGTCACGCTCTTCACTAGAGACGATGAGAGAGTGCAACCGTTATCTTGTGGTGCGGAGGGAATAAATCCGGTGTCCGACGAAACCTAATTATTAGCAAGGCAGCTAGCATTAGCAAGTTCATCCAGTCCAGCCCTACGTAACCACTGGCGCGTTGTGAGTGAAGCTGAGAGCGTTTTCAATTCATTCCTATGAAAGCCAAGTGTCTCTCTCCTAGCGCTGTGAGTGCCTTTGAGCAGATTTTGTCCGCCCCAGTGGAAACGCAGCCTGAGAAAGCCAAACTGCTTGTGTTTTAGCGACACACAGTAAATATTGAAAATTCCTCAAAAGCTTATTGTGGATTTTCTTTATCGTGATATATATTGATATCGTTTTATCGCCCAGCCCTAAGACAGATACATCTTTGATGGCCTGAGAATAAATTATCAGCAAATTTCAATTTTTGTGTGAACTATTCCTTTAAATAACCTTGTGGTAATATACATTTTTGGTTAATCTAGTGAATTAAATACTTTTGAAATGAAAGATACTTAATCTCAGTTGATGATTTTCAGTTTTTAATTGGAATTTAATGGATGCAAAAGTAAGAATATTTATAACAAAGAAAATAATTCATAAACTTTGAATAGTAAGTCTTGTATTGGTGTGGCTTCACAATAAAACATAAGACTCAAACAGTAAAAACAATATAAAACAAATATTTCTAATTCAAAATTCTGATCGAAAGAGCTATATTCAAAGTTGTGAAAAAAGGTTAATACACAAGCACCTGTGACCATACATAAGTTGAATTCTATATATTGTTGTCACTGTGATATTCTATTCTGTACTTTCAATGTTGCTCTGCAAAAGTAAACAGCTATGAACTCGATTTTACATTATGAATAACAATTAAATAGCACATTCTTCCTATTGCCATGTCTCATTCTGTATTTTCCAATTTCTACAAAGTTCATCATTGCATTCACATGTAAATATTGATTTCCATTTGTTCTCTGTTACCTCTAGGTGCATTCCACAAAGACTGTGGAGTCTATCCTGAATACTGGGTGTGTCAGTGTGCTGGCAGCCCTGGCTCGTAAACAACGTAGAATTGTTCTTTTTCATTAGTCAACTTTTTTTTCTTTCTGCTTTTCTTACAAAGACTTACTGTTTTGGTAGTTTCCTGGCAGGATGTTGAACCACTTAAATTATTATCATACATAAGAAAAATATCTCTGTTCCTAGAAGAGTCAAAATATTTGCTGTCAGTGTATGTTTTTAATAACTTGCTGTTATATCATCCAAATGTTTAACAATTCGTTATAGTGTAATTTCTGTTAGTAATTTTAATGTTATTTCTGGAGAAGTTTGCTGACTGTAACTACAGTTTATAAATAAGGCTATCAAATCCACATAGACCATATTGGATTTACCCCAGAATGAGAGTGTAGCTTTTGTTAGAAATTTAAAACTGAAAGGGTCCCTGATGATTTAATATGAAACGACTCTTATATGAAATTTACAAAGAACTAAATCAGTTTAAAGGTTTATAAAAATAACAAATAAAACATTTAAAGTAATTTTAAGTATCTACACTAATATCAAATTACAATCCACTGCCTGTAATTAATGCAATGTGTTTACCCCTGGAGCATAAACAGCATCTAATTCTCTTAAATTGTTCTTTTGCACAGTACATAGTGAGTTTGATTCAGAAAAAAAAATTAAACAAATGTTCAGGACTGTTAATATAATTTCTTCCGCATCTATATAAACTATATAAGAGATGTGGTGGAGGGCTACTAACTAAACTTCCACAGTGGCTTCCCAGTCTCCGTGCATCCTTTTTTTATTACACCGAAAAGCTGAAGTGATTTGGCCTCTAGAGAAGAGAACTTATTTTATGAAAATATGCTTTTAATAATAATTACTGGGAGAGCGTATTTGAACAAATTTGAGACCATTAGCTTAAGAAATCTATTCTTGAGACTTTTTTGTCTCTAGATTGTCCCAGTGTCAGAAATTAACTTTTACATTGAACCCATCTGGTTTCATTGTTTCATGGTTGACGGAAGCTTTATTTTCTTTAATGATTTCGTATCAACTTCAAACAAAAGTGGAATCAGTTCTGTAGCATAAGATCCAAATAAATCAGCGGCAAAGCCAAGATAGAAGATAGAATTCATAAAAATCATTATTTATGTCAATGGCTGAGGTAAATATTTCACCACCAGCAGATTTCACTGAGGGAATGATAGAAAAAGACTCTCTTTGCTTTATATCTAGCCAAAAGCTTCCCTGCTTTGTCCCCCGACTCAAAGCATGACTGTTAAACCCTGAATTGCCAAATCTCCACTTTGGCAATTCAGACGATATACTGTATGATCCGACCCCTAAAAACCACCTTAAGTGCCTTACAAGCCACGCCAACAGAGGATACCGAGGACCAGTTGGTCTCCATATAAACATTGATTTCAGCCTTTAACATTTGTTGAAATTCAGGTTTTTTTCTAAAAGGAATACGTTAAAGCACCAACTATATGATTTATTTTTCTCCATATGTGGCAATACCTGTAAACTCACCAGGGCATGACCTGAGACCTGAGATGTTTCCAATTGAGCAATAAACAACAGATGAAATGAGGGACTTAAAAATCTATTCTAGAATAAATCTTATTGACTGATGAATAAAATGTATAGTCCCTACCAGATGGGTTCAAAAGTCTCCAAATATCTGTAAGACCAAATTTGTACACATCCTGTGAAGCGCCAATGTTGCTCTAGGGGGCTTGCACACTTTTGCTTCACTATGATCAAGGTCTGAGTCCAACAAAAGATTAAAGTCTCCTCCTGATATTATATCATGAGGGGTACCAGCAGCTTGCAACATCCCTTCAAGATCTATAAAAAAGCACTGATCATTAATGTAGGTGCGTAAATATTAGCCAAAATAAGACTAAAACAAACTACCGCTAGTAGGTTGAATAAACAGAACCAGCACAAAAAGAAACAAAAAAGTTGCTCAGTTCCTTGAACAGTCAAGTGAATGTTCAGTGAGTCAGGCGCACTTGGCTGCAACATGAGTACCACAAAATAACTTACTTAGTTCATTGACTTTATGAAGGACAATGTGAGCATGTGAATGTTTTACAGCCATCCTTAGCATCTATTCACAATTTGGCCTGGAACATTAGTGCAAAAGCGACCTTCCGTTGATGTAAGTGTTTCTTGTATTCCTTGAATTGATCACGTTTCTCTCTTGTCGAATTCCCAAAGTCTGGGAACAAGAAAATGCTGTGGTTTTTCCAAGAAAGCCTTCCTTTACTCCTCGCCTCGCATAACACAAGATCTTTATTGGATGATCTCAGAAATTTGGCCAGAATTGTTTGGGACCTGTCTCCCTTAGCAGATCGCTGAGCCAGAATCCTGTGAGCTCACACGATTTCCAGCTTATGGCCTGTTATGTTGAGCAGACTCAGAAAGAGCCATTCAGGAATTCCACATATTCTGGCCCTCTGCTCCCTCAGGAATTCCAACAATAGAGACGTTGTTTTTACGACTATGATTCTCTATATCCTCCAGCTTCTCTCAGACACTCGCCTTGGTCGCTAGCAGATTAGCGGCTAATTCCCTCTTTGATGACTCCATATAATTGATCCGTTTCTTGACGTCCCCCACTTTTGTAACCACCTCAGTGAATTTCATCTCCATGGCTGTGAATGATCGATATATTACAGCAAGATCCTCCAAGTCAGCAATGACCTTCGTCAGCATTGCCAACAAGTTCAACAATTCTCGCTGAATTTCCTGCACTTCACCAGCCAAATCTGGTCCACAGTCTTGCCAGGGGCAGCAGCCTGAGCACGTAAATGTCTTTTAATGTCTTTAGAACCCGAAGATTTTGAATTCTTTGGCATACTATATTCTCTCCCTAGAACAGTTATGGAACAGGGTGTAACGAAACTCACTGGTTTATAACAACAATAGTGTTAAAACTAGCAAAGTGCGCAGGGCTCGCCATTCACACGTCCGAACCTTGCATGGCGCCACGCGACTCCGTCATACTCTTTTTATATATTTTTATTGAATTTTATTATTATTATCCCTGAGGTCCACTTCTAAAGTGAGTAAAGCTATTTTTGCCCCATCTTTCAATAGCAGTTCCTTTTGCAAAGCTTGAATCATATTGTGACTGGTTCACAAGCAATCCATGCTGAAATGAATCAAAAACAAAAAAAATAATGCGTGCTGAAACATATATAATCAAAATAAGTTTTGAGTTCTGAAAATTATAGAATGTTTGTGTTGTACAATGAACACTTATATGTCAAAAGATCAAGCAAACTTTATTCCTTGTGTGTTGACTTGTGTGGATTGTTTCCCTACTGTGGCATCCTTTCAGTCCACTATAATGTTTGACTGCCCTACCTTTCAATAACGGCCTCTTTTCAAATCCTGCATTACATTGTAACAATATTACAAAACAATCGTTTCTGAAATCTTTCTAATGTTGGTTTGCTTTGGATGGATATTCCTGTGTGTCAGGTGCTACACACAGCCAGTAACTGTCACAGTCTGGCCTGACTGTGCCTCTCCTGATTGTCTGTCTGGCAAGTCTGAGTGTTTTCTTGTGTTGGTCTTGTCTCTCACTCCCTCTTGTGTCTTGCAGGTTCCATGTTGAGAACAGCAGCTCCGTTACCCAGACAACAGCTTGTTAACAATCATTGGCGGCACCTGCTCCCTTTCAACGCTTTTCCTTCTTCAGATCCACTCATGTTTAGTCATTGGTTGAGTCAGTTGTTGTTGTGCTTGCTGTAATACAGTATCTTTGTCTCTAGTCAGTTGGTTCCTGTTCCTGTGATTACTTTGATCAGTTTCTGGATTTTGAGTTTTTCAAGTATATCATTCAGTTTCGTTTTTTCCCCCTTGCGGGTGTTTTGATTTGTACTTTTAGTTTTGTAAATAGATAGAAAGAAAGAATAAAGAAAGCCTTTATTATTGTCACACATTATACATTTGCATATATAGAGTGAAATTATTTTTTTCACATATCCCAACTAAGCTGGGGTCAAATAATCCCCACATCCTTGCATCTCTGCATTTGGATCCTTCCTTGCTCTCGTGCTCTCTCTGCGTCTGGGTCCTGCCTTGCTCTCGTGCTCTCCATGACAGAATGATTCAAACAAACATGGACCCAGCAGAAGCAAGGGACATTTCTTTTGATCCCACTCCAACCTGAAAGGAATGGGCCTCTCAAAGTACCGCTCAGCTCAACCACACCATGGCCAGCTTCCAGAACGGTCGTGGTTTTGGTATCTACTCTATGGAGCTGGTCAGTGAGCCTCAGAGGTGGTGCCACAGTTGAAACAGCTTTTCCTTTCGGGCTTGGACAATCCGGACTTGGAGATTTTTGTTTTACCCTTCTGGGATCAGGTGGACCATGTCTGTCACCTTGCAGAGTTTAAAAGTCTGCTGCAGAGTTGGAATGCCAGATATAAGAACCCCTCGCAGCCCATGCCTTGTTCCCCCGGGCACTTCTCGGGCTTCATGTTGGTGTAGGAGGAGGAGGCTCACAGCTGACCCTCAGGAGTTGGAGGAGCCCACTGGTGACTGCAGGAGGCAGAGGAGCCCGCTGGTGATAGCCAGGAGACAGTGGTGTTCCAGCCTGTCCAGTTCCTCCTGGTCATGTAAGTCATTCCCCTGCATTCCAGGCCATAGAGGGCATTCCCCATTCACTTCCAGTGGAGTATTATGGATTACTTTTATACTGCCTTTTGAACCTTCTGAGTTGACCTTCACTTGCATTGTGAGGACCAACAGAGCTTAAATATTCTTTTAAAAATATTCATTTGTGGTTTGCAGAAGCAAGAAATTCATACACATCTGGAATGGCATGAAGGTGAGTAACTGATGAGAGAATTTTTTTTTTTGAGTGAACTATCCTTTTAAGCTTGGTTTTAATTTAATTCTTTTTCTATGCTTGGGGCCCCATTTTAAGAGTGCTATGTCTTAAGAAGTTTTGATATTTTTGTGCTAGTAAGCATGCAAGTCTAGGTGCATGTGGGCTGGTGAAATTGCACCACAAAGAGCTAATAGGCTGGGTCAAATGTAATTTAATTCTGAGGTTTTCTCCGGTAATTACACCATCTGCGTCCAATTATACATTACATTCCCTGTAAAGCAATGGCAATATAAATGAAGACAGCATGTTCATAAGAATTTTCTAGTGTTAATGGGCTCTAAGTAATGCGATAGAAGAATAGAAATATGGACTATTTTTGTCTTCCATTGTTTAGTGCATTAACTACATCCTTGCTGTGAACTCTCTCCCATTTGGTCTGTCATCATTCCAGTGCTATGGTGTTTTGTGATGAAATACTACATAGGATGTTCCTGACTCACCTGTGGCCTTGACGGTCTTACAGCATTCTTGAAACATGCTGTGCTGCTCTCCCATTGTTCATTGTTTTGTGATGTATATTTGTTACATGTTTCCATGTTTATTATTTTATGTTTCATTTCTGTACAGCGTCCTTAAGATTTGGAAAGGCGCTATACAAAATAAACGTATTATTATTATAGATCTGCTGATACTGACAGCTCTTAATATCATTGTGGATCCCCCAAAATGTAGATGCAAGAACTGAGTTTAGACATTGCGCCGAGAATAGACATGCTTCTCGGACTTTGCACATACCAATTTCTCAGGAAAATAGCAAATTGCGCTTTGCCCCAATTCTTTACTATACAATACACCCACAGTTTGTATGCATATTCCCACAGATTGCGCAAGCACTCTGACACAGCCACTTGCACTTTTTGCTGGCATGAAAATGTGTTTAGAATACGCATTAGATGTAGTGCATGTTCTTTGTGCGTAGCGCTGCACCTAACGTGGTCACAAAAATTTGGCTGAATAATGTAATGTACTGTATGCAAAAAGGAGAAAACAACATACAGTGTCACAGACTTTACAGACTTGGCACTATAGTTAGCTGGACTCTTTGTATGCTTCCATGAGGGGGAAAAAAAATAAACATGTTTAACAGTTTTATAGCTTATCAAACGTTGAACAAAGAAAGCTGGAAAACTAAGACAACATGGCTTCAAAAACAGCATGATGTCATTGGCCTTGCACACTGACACAGGCAACTGCAACAAAATGACCTCACACCAGATTCCCTCCGCTGACAGAAGAGCATACCTGAGTTATAAGGTCTTTCCTATCATGAAGGGGACCAGCTGACATGAAAGGAGATGAGAGCGTAATAAGAACAGGCTGGCCTTTCACAGCAGAGCCACTGCAAATTAGACCCAGCAGGGTTACCTACCACAGCCTTCATGGTTAATTAATTTGATATTAGCTCATCACAATCAATCAAATTAAAATATTGATGTGGTTTTGTGTTGTTGTTAAACCATGAAAGGCTGCAATTTAAATATATATATATATATATATATATATATATATATATATATATATATATATATATATATATATATATAGTCTTTTTCAGGGCGGTTTAGTTGGCTCCATACAAACTCCATCTCTAAACATGGTCTAAATTCTCTTACAAAATGATGCATTGTGAAACCTAAACACTTCATTTTATTTTCCACATTTGTGGAATTTAAATATAATTTCCAATTTTATTTAATTTTTTTACATTTTGAAGTTGATGTGATATGCATATGTAGTGGGAAGACAGTATAAGGAGGTGTGTATTTAAAAACACGTGGAAAATAAAAGAAAGATTCTGTGAGCATTAAGCCTTCAGGGTTTAACCTGTGCTATTTTCACCTCTGCTTGAAAGTGAATAAATAGCGACATAAATATACCGCTGTTATATTATTACATTTTAATAGAAGATATAATAACAATGATTCAGTAATATATAATGATAATTAAATAAGTTGAGTGGGTTACAGAAATAACTGGATCTTTCCTGCATGTTACAACTACTGCAAGTTGTATCATAGATTTTAAAATGCTTGAGTTGTCAGATTTGTTAAGAAGTGTAAACTAACCCAGAGAGATAAAACATCCTGTTTTTGACTGTGTTGTATTGAGGAGATGCCACTGGATAGAAGAAAGACTTCTTATCTGTCGAGTTTCACTAAGACTTGTCCCTCTTATTGTCCCAGTTCCACACAAACACGTCAATGAAATCCACAAGTTATCCCAATCTTGCTTTCTGAATGATACTCCAACAAAAGAAGTATTTAATGGACCTCTGCGCTTAGAGCTTTTGCCAAAGCCACAGTCACCTACGTAGAGACCAAGATTCTGTACAGTACTTATTCTGTGCATGTATTTTCAGATCTCTTTAGTTCTTTTGACACCAGTATTGGTGTTTGATGTATATTTCCTATCACTCCTCCACTTTTATGACTCGAAACCCTCCTGGCACTGAACAGGAAGCTCCCTGTCACTCCAGTTCAACTGTGACCCTTGATCTTAGACATCCGCCACTGGCTGCCAGCAAAAATATTTGGCATCTTTGTGGACAAAAGAGAAACAGTTTTAATCTTTCAATCTAAGAGGCCATTTGACTGTGATCCAACAGCTTACATTTTTCCTCTAACAGCAGTCGTTTTGTTTCTGCAGAGATTGGACCCATTACAATAACAACAGATCCAAAGAAGTTCCAGGATGAGCTAAGGGAGCTTTATGTCCAGGTGAGTTCATGCGCTTCACATTGTGTTTGTTGACACAAACAAGGGATAATTCACACACAAAAAAATTAAAAATCTGTCATCACTTACCGTTGTGTTGTTTCAAACCCATATGAATTTCTTTATTCTGTGGAACACAAAAGGCAATGTTAGGCAGATTGTCTAACATTGTGTCAGTCACTATTCATTTTCATTGTATGGAAAAATATGCAATGAAATTTAATTGTGACTGTGACTGACATGTTGCTAAAATATTTATCTGTGTTCTCTGGAAGAAAGAAAGTCATAAAGGTTTGGAGCAACATGAGGGAGATTAAACAATGACAGAATTCTCATTTTGAGGTGAACTATCATTATACATCTTTGATCACAGGGGCAGGATGTGTGCATTTGGATTCATTTTCAATCTATAAATGTGTTCACATCAAACCATTGCAGTGAGTACATCTTAAGATTGTAAATATCTTGGTTATACTGAGAATATCTATCAAAAGTGATATGTTTACTGTGAAGCTGTGTATATTCCACCCATGGGATGACATCTTTGGCTCGTATAACTATATATCTGGCAAGCAGAATTATTTAAATTAACATGAGGTTTGAGAGCTGTGTAATCTTTTTAATAGAGGTGATCTAGATTGTACAGTATTCATTGCAAGTTTGGCAACTGAGAGACAGGTGGTATTGTGTGGAGTTGTTTTGCCTTTGGAGCAGTTTAACATGGGCACTCTATTAAAGAAGCACCATCTTCTCAAAACAATGCCAACGTATTTGCTGTGTGCTTCACATCACTCTCAGCATTTGTGCCAGCTGTTTTGGCCAAAGCAGAGGAAATGCAGGCACCCTTATTAAGTGCAGTACTATACTGCCACAAAGAAAGTGTTTCTTTCTTTCTTTCTTTTATTTTTTGAGGCAGAAGTTCAAGCAGAGCAGGATATGGTCTAGTTAATTCATTGCAAGTTTGTGTAAATGTGTGTGTGTGTGTGTGTGTGTGTGTGTGCATTTTTCATTTCCAAAACATTGGCTTCTAATGGATAAATCATTCAAATTGCAGTTGCTGTTAATGTCTTTTCCAGCATTCAGAGAAGAACTGTCATTTTAAATTAACTACTAGGGTACATTCTGAGAACCTTTCCTACAATCCGGTTGCTGTTCAGTGTTTGGGTTGCTTTGGGTGTGTTATGTGTGTGTATTTGTTTGTGCAAAGAACATAAAAGGAAAGATCACTTGCTTCCAGATGTTTCATTCAGACATGTGCCTTCTAGAACAAATAATGAAGAAGACAAGAGTCATCTTTGATTTCCAATTGAGAAGAGACAGACATGCATACAGGGGCATAGGAACGATTGAAAAGTTGGGGGGACACATTCTTACACCCAGTCTACGCCAGACACGAGCGATGCGTTACGTCAAAAGCAATAAAACCCATTAAAATCAATGATGCTGTCTACACTGGGAACGTCCATTGCGCTGTCCCATTCCATTTTCATACTGCATGCGCTGGCGCTACTACTGCCAATAGCACAAATAAATGGTTTATTTCTCACTCATCTAGTGTAGATAGCCTCAAGCCTTTACTTTGCATCAACAGACCTGGTTGTTCTCATCAGCCTCTCTTCACAATAAGACAGTTTTAAAGAATTTTGATTTTTTTTTAATGATTGAAAATGTTCTATATATAAATGTATATAAAAAGAATCATATAATTTAATGATTGCTGTCAAACATTTCAAACATTGGTCCAGTCAACCAGAACCAAAGTAAATAAAAATACACAAAATAAAAATGTCAGATATGATCTTACATGAAGTTTCACTAATCTGTTTTCTTTTTTCTAAAATAGATATGCCACAAATATCACCACTACCATTAATCTAAATTCAATACAATAGCCAAACAAAAAAACATGGAAAAGTGAAAGAACAATATATTGTTTAGAAGTATACCTTGACATTAGATTATTGTTGTCACACACATGACACATGACATAAAAGAATTCCTGAATGTCTGTCCCCGTCAGTTTTTTGGCGGGTCGTTGTAAAGCAGCAAAAAAAGAAATGTCCTCACACTTTCAACTGCTTTTATTTTTCAGCAAACTTAACATGTGTAAATATTTGTATGAACACAAAAATATTCAACAACTAAGACATAAACTGAACAAGTTTCACAGACATGTGACTAACAGAAAAATGAATACTTTGTCCCTGAACAAAGGAGAGGTCAAAATCAAAAGTAACAGTCAGTATCTGGTGTGGCCAAGAGCTGCATAAAGTGCTGCAGTGCATCTCCTCATGGACTGCACCAGATTTGCCAGTTCTTGCTGTGAGATGTTACCCCACTCTTCCACCAAGGCACTTGCAAGTTCCCGGACATTTCTGGGGGGGAATGGCCCTAGTCCTCACCCTCCGATCCATCAGGTCCCAGACGTGCTCAATGGGATTGAGATTTGGGCTCTTTGCTGGCCATGGAAGAACACTGACCTTCCTGTCTTGCAGGAAACCACGCACAGAACGAGCAGTATGACTGGTTGCATTGTCATGCTAGAGGGTCATGTCAGGATGAGCCTGCAGGAAGGGTACCACATAAGGGAGGAGGATGTCTTCCCTGTAACGCACAGCATTGAGATTGCCTACAATGACAACAAGCTCAGTCCGATGATGCTGTAACACACTGCCGCAGACCATGACAGACCCTCCACCTCCGAATTGATCCCGCTTCAGATTACAGGCCTCAGTGTAACGCTCATTCTTTTGATGATAAACGCGAGTCCGACCATCACCCTTGGTGAGACAAACTTTGACTTCTCAGTATAGAGCACTTTTTGCCAGTCTTGTCTGGTCCAGCGAAGGTGGGTTTGTGACCATAGGCGACATTGTTGCCAGTGATGTCTGATATGGACCTTCCTAACAACAGGCCTACAAGCCCTCAGGCCAGCCTCTCTTGGCCTATTGTGGACAGACTGAGCACTGATGGAAGGATTGTGCATTCCTGGTGTAACTCGGGCAGTTGTTGTTGCCATCCTGTATCTTTCCCGCAGGTGTGATATTCGGATGTACCGATCCTGTGCAGGTGTTGTTACACGTGGTCTGCTACTGCGAGGAAGATCCGCTGTCCTTCCTGTCTCCCTGTAGTGCTGTCTTATGTGTCTTGCAGTACGGACATTGCAATTTATTGCCCTGGCCACATCTGCAGACCTCATGCCTTCATGCAGCATGCCCAAGGCACGTTCACGCAGATGAGCAGGAACCCTGGGCATCTTTCTTATGGTTTGTTTTTCAGAGTCAGTAGAAAGGTAAATTTGGTGTCCTAAGTTTTTATAACTGTGTTATAAACCTTTTATAACCTTAATTGCCTACTGTCTGTAAGCTGTTAGTGTCTTAACAACCATTCCACAGGTGCATGTTCATTCATTGTTTATGGTTCATTGTACAAGCATGGAAAACTTTGTTTAAACATTTTACAATAAAGAGTTATGCAAAGTTATTTGGATTTTTACAAAATTATCTTTAAAATAGTGTCCTGAAAAAGGGACGTTTCTTTTTTTGCTGAGTTTATATGAGACATTATTGGTCATTCAGTGTTTCAGTGTTTCAGTGAAAAAGACTAACAATTAAGAGGTCAGAGATTTAAAACTCGCTGAAAGTTACCAAAATGTAAAATGTTGTCATCTGTTTAACAACATTAACTTACAATAGTTAAAAATTACTTCTCTGTTTGCTCACATCTTTTCTCGTGTAGATTGCAGCTCAGTGTGTCTGTCATTGCTGGCAGGTTGTTGGGCACATTAATATTAATACTGTTGTCTGCGTTCACTCGAACTGATTAGCTGAATTAAAACGTGGACTGTGAGCACTAGCCAATGGGATTGCCACTTTTGAGTTAGTTCCACCCTCTGCCTAAACAACCAAATGGCAGAGGCTTCGCCTGGGTCTTAAAGGCTTCGGTTTAGGCGACAGCTGCACTTTTTTTCACTTGCACTACAATTAAGCAAAGTAAACTTATTAAAATGTAATTATTATTTCTCAAAAAGTGGGGGGGGGGATGAATTTATTACTTTCTAAAGGTTAATGGTTCCTACATCCCTGCATGCATATATCACCAAACATAGATGTACACAAACAGTTGACTTTCATCCATGCCAGTTTTAAGTAAGAAACGTATGTAACTGGACTCTTGGAAGTCATCTAGTCCAGGCTCTCAAGTTGGGACCAAGATTGTGCTGGACAGGCAAATTCATTCCAAGGTCAACATCAGTTGCAGGCATGACTGACTCCCATGACAAGCATGCAAAACATTTATGCTTTCATGATTAGGCCAAATCTGCTTGCTATCTGCCCAGTTGTTTGCCCATGTCCAACTTGTTGCAATTAAGATAAATATCTGGCTTTAAGGATTTTGAATTTTCCACTGACAGAACACACTAACTATGTCTTCCATTAATGGAAAAGCCTCAGTCCAAGTTTGATGCTAAAGTGCTAAAAGTTTGGCCTTTTCTATTTTTGTAAGATTGCATATACAAAGAAAATCCAATGCTTTTTTCTCCAAGAAAATGTGTAAAATAGTATCCAGTTCTTTGCGTCTTGTACCACATGATGAATACTGATATTATGAGAATAATGATGGTAATCTTCAGGGAGGCGGAGACTGCCCAGAGATGAGCATTGGAGCCATCAAGATCGCCCTTGAAATCTCCTTACCAGGGTCCTACGTTTACGTGTTTACTGATGCCCGATCAAAGGACTACAAATTGACCCATGACGTTCTGCAACTGATTCAGCAGAAACAATCACAGGTAATCCAACCGTTTCCAATTAACTCCCTCATATCCTCAACTAAGTATTTTGTTTGTTATTTTGCTCTGTTACACTCATCTGTTTTGTAGCTTGTTCTTTTCTGGTCAAGTAAGGAACTTTGTATTGTGGCACTTTCTTTTCATGATGTTTAACTTGTGTTGTAGCATTCCACATTTATGAGTCATTTTGGATAAAAGCATCTAAATGCAAATTAATTAATGTAAATGTTATGCTTATGCACCTGGAAGTGTTATTCCATTAACTGGAAATGTGCAGTAGAATAACACTACTAATGGTCTGTGTTGTGTGGGTGTGTGGACAGGTGGTTTTTGTCTTGACTGGAGACTGTGATGACAGATCCCACATTGGCTATAAGGTGTATGAAGAGATCGCCTCGACCAGCTCAGGACAAGTCTTCCATTTGGACAAGAAACAAGTCAATGAGGTGAGACACTCATCTGATACATTTATTTAGACATTGCTATGTAGTGGGTAAAGTCTCCATCCACAGTAATTAAATTTGGCTGAATGGTAGAGCAGAATCATTTGTTCACCACACAACTAAGGTCAGCAGAATCCGTTCCACAATATACTAAATTTTAAGTTACAAAAATAGTCCCCCTGACATATAACATGAGTTTAAGTGTCTTGTTTAAGGGCCCAATGATGATAACTCAAGTATGAACTTTTGTGAAGTCCAAACATGCAACCTCTTGGTTACCGGCACAGATTTTTAAACACTGGACTAGACCATCCCATATATGACAAAAACTTGTTTGACAGGAAATTAGAATGAATAGAAAAAATATTAGACAGAGGTGCAATTTGCCCTCTATTGAAGCTTTTTCTTCATTTGACCCTGCTAACATGGACATATGTCCAGGATACTGTTTTATAACTCATAAAATATGGATCTTTTAAATTTTCCATGAAATTCATATCAATCTTCATATGCGTCAAGCTGCTCCAGAATTTTGATGTTAGAATCAAACACAAACTGAAATATTTGAGGAGACATAAAAGAGTTTATATTTGCAGTTATAATTCTAGATGTCTGCAAAAGCACAGCTGCTGAACATTTACTATCATTTTAAATCTTTCTCTCTTCGCTTTTATATCCATAGCCCTTTGCTGTCAATATCAGAAGGCTGATGAATAGAATTGTTAGATTTCTCACTCTTTTATTCTCCATCCATCCATCTTCAACGGCTTATCCTAAGTCGGGTCGCGGGGGCAGCAGCTCCAGCAGGGGGCCGCAAACTTCCCTATCCCGAGCCACATTAACCAGCTCTGACTGGGGGACCCCAAGGCGTTCTCCGTCTAGTATGGAGATGTAATCTCTCCACCTAGTCCTGGGTCTTCCATGAGGCCTAGGGAGGCGCCCAGGGGGCATCCTTACCAGATGCCCAAACCACCTCAACTGACTCCTTTCGAGGCAAAGGAGCAGCGGCTCTACTCCGAGCTCCTCACAGATGACTGAGCTCCTCACCCTGTCTGAGGAAGCCCATTTCGGCCGCTTGTACTCTCCTAAAGACCTAGTTCTTTGACAGAATGTACATCTGCAGTCTGTGCTTATATGTCATGAATGCATTTGGGTATCAATGTGTGTTTGTTGAGGGGCCAGAGAGATGAAAGGCATAATGACATATTAACCTTGACCTATCAGCTAAACCTCAGGAGCTTAAATAAAGAATGGTAGAAGTCAGATCTTGCCTACCCAAGTCTTGGCCTCTGTTAGCTACCTTGACAACTATGGGAGCTGGGAGCTGAGAAGTAAGACACAGTTTTTAGTAGCTGGGATGATGGAGGAAGACCTTGCAGTTTGGCACTGGATGTCCACTCATGCCATTTAGCATTTAGAGAAAATTAGATCACTAATTTATAGGTGAAAGATATTTTTCTATTATTGTCTGTTGATGAACAGACCTCCCATCAAGGGGTCGGACTAAGAGGACACATGCAACTCGCAATCATTCCTGTGGCATTTAGATTTTTGTCCAAGTCTGTGGGTCCATGGATCCATAACAGTGTAAGATAATCATATAAACTGTATTGTATGTCCATCCACCCATCCACACAATGCATGCAGAATCCACCCTGTCTATCTGTCAATTTCTTCTTCCACCCAACCTCTTCCTCTCCCTCCAATATTCACTACTGTCCATGGATCCATAACAGTGTAAGATAATCATATAAACTGTATTGTATGTCCATCCACCCATGCATCCATCCATCAATCCCATTCGCCCACTACTGTATTTACTGATGAATTTATCTGGTCTCAAATGTTGCTCAATCTGTTCTCTATATCTGTACTTCGAGTTTGGAGAGCAAACCTCTCAACTATTGAGACCTTTGTCTGGCACAATGCATGCAGAATCCACCCTGTCTATCTGTCAATTTCTTCTTCCACCCAACCTCTTCCTCTCCCTCCAATATTCACTACTGTCCATGGATCCATAACAGTGTAAGATAATCATATAAACTGTATTGTATGTCCATCCACCCATGCATCCATCCATCAATCCCATTCGCCCACTACTGTATTTACTGATGAATTTATCTGGTCATCTTTACACTGTAATCCTTTCACTGCAGGTGTTGAAATGGGTGGAGGAGGCAGTGCAGTCCTCTAAGGTTCACATGCTCTCTACTGATCACCAAAATGGGCTTACTAATACCTGGCAGATCCCCTTTGACCCCAGCCTGAAGGAAGTGACTGTTGCCTTGAGTGGCCTTGCACCAAACATCGAGATACGAAATTCTCAGGGTAAGGAGAGCAACGCAGAATCCAGACACATTGTGTAACATTAGATTAATGTAGTCTTAGTGTTATTTGGTGGGTATTTGGTGACTCTCTAAACCTACACTTTTTAAAGCTTTGTTGTCATTTATATTTAACTATTCAATAATTATTTTCATAATGACTACAACAAAACTGCCATTGATTTTGGTGCTTTGTTTTCTGAAATGTATAGTATTTGATGACATATAACTTTGCGCACTCGAGTCTGCACACTTTTTTTCACATTTTCTGAGCTGATTGTGTGTCATAAACAACTGAATTGTCCGGAATTTAATGATTATTTATTTATTTTTTCAAATTTGTTAAAAGGAGATGAGAGTACTACACTCTTATTTGTAGCTGACAGCATGATCTAATTAGCCAAAATATTGAATAAACCAGCATGCAAGGGGCAAGTGATTCTGTGCAGGCCTACATGTAACATACATAAATGAACCTTACAAGATTGTAATATGAATGTACTGCATGTGCTCCTAGGAAAACTTATTGGAAATAAGGAAGGTCTGTCTGAACTTCTTCACATCCCTAACTCTGCCAAAGTTCTCAACCTCAAAGACCCAACACCAGGAATGTGGACCATAAAGGTGATTATCAAGTTTATCACCAACTAAGATGCGCAAACAGAGTCAACATGTCTTTTGTGTCTTTGTAGATGATTTTACTGTGTAACTAGTAAATTGCCAGAAGGGTAAATATCCTTTTAGTCTGTTCTATCTCCTGAGAATTAGGTTAGATCACATTGTGAAGGTTAGATATGGAAGTCCAAGGTTGTTTGGTGAAGTCATTGATGTTGTCGCTCTGCTGCTGTCGAGGAGTGTTGGTATGGGCCATTAATTACCCTGTTGTAAGATAGACACAAACAGACACCCAAAGTCATAAAAGGCCAGTTAAAGGAAATGAAAACATTTTTGCAGACTGATTTGTGTTCCCTGTGACTCGTGTGCACTCTTGGAGGCCTCTCAAATGTTGCTCAATCTGTTCTCTATATCTGTACTTCGAGTTTGGAGAGCAAACCTCTCAACTATTGAGACCTTTGTCTGGCACAATGCATGCAGAATCCACCCTGTCTATCTGTCAATTTCTTCTTCCATCCAACCTCTTCCTCTCCCTCCAATATTCACTACTGTGTGAGTCTTAGTATTTGTGCTTTAGTTACAAATTCTGCATCTCACCTGTCACTTCTGTGCCCCCTGATACCTAAGGATATCTATCTCCTGTTATCTCTGTTTCTTGTAATTATTTAATGCTGTGTAATAATAGTTTTAATATAATATCATTGAATACTAGAGAATTTCATTAAATTGTAATGTATTTCATGAATACAAACGAAAATCCAAACAGAATGTGTAACAACTGAAATGAGGTGAAAAAATAAAGGCCAAAAATAATTAGCATGATCACTTTTATTACTCTCTTTATTTGAGCCTCAGTGCATTTACTATAAACTCAAGCGCTCAAACAGCCTATCTCTCACAAGAACTTGCCACTGAAATAATGAAAACTCTTATATTTATTTCATGACAAACAACTTTTGAAAGTGTTTGTTAGAAGAAAGCAGGCAGATTGTGATCACTTTTTGTGAGATTTGTCCCATGTTTTTGGTGGCATCCTACAAATTTTACTGCCTCATGTACTACCCTGAACGACGCCCTTTCGGCATTTGGAACATCACTGAGTTTATTCCACCCAAAGAGGCCTTGAATGCATGTACATTTTTATCTTAATCTTTTGTTAATTGTTCTGTAATGGCCTTTGGAGTGTGTTGGTCAGCTTCCCATTCTAGAACTGAGATCATCCCCTAAACGACGCCTTGCCCCTTTTCCCACATCCTATGTCTTCCCTCTCTCTTAGTCCTGCGGCCCTCTCTTCTGTTTCTCTTCATCTCTTCAGTGAATCCCTCAGGATCTTCTCTTCACTATTGACCCTAGCTATGAAGGTTTCTTGGCGTCATACCATGCAGTGCTTCACGGCCAGTGATAATTCTTTAGGATGGTTGTAATTTTAAAAGAATGCAAGCAGAGGATGGGTTACCATGGCTCGCCCTGGAGCAGTTAGCTTCAGACAACATCGAACATACGCAAGGCTCTCAGCACCAAAACACTCTTAAAGGACAGCAGAGAAGGGCAGGGATCATATTTAAATGACTGGGACTAATTAGTCTGCCAAAAGTGAAAGAAAGAGAGTCAAACTAAATGGTTCCAATTTTTTGGATTTTGAGCTTATTGTCGTCATAAATTGGTTTAGGTGTGTCTCGCCTGTGCATCTCACTATAAAGAGCAACTAATGTCATAGATAGTAATGGATTCTGTTATCTTTAAAAAATACTGTGTTGCTTATGTTTTTTTATTTATTATATTCTTTTGTCATTTTACCTCAGACGTCCAGTGAGGGCAGACATTCGGTTAGAATATCAGGCCTTAGCACCATTGATTTCCGTGCAGGCTTTTCCCGAAGACACACGCTGGACTTCAAAATGACGTCCAGCAGGCCAGTCCAAGGTGAGTTAGTGGTCATGTTTGATGTCATAGAAGGTAGGTTTTAGGACGTGTGACTGATTTTGCATCCTGACCCAGATATTACTTTGGACATTAAAGGGATAGTTCACCCAAAAATAAATATTCAACATTGTTTACTCACCCCTGTTTTGTTATAACCCAATATGACTTTCTTTCTTTTTCTTAACACAAAGGGATATTTTCTATGTTAATTTGAGATTTTGTCCTAACTAGCTGTGAGGAGCGAAGGTACATTCTTTCGTTCACTTGGTTTCTATTTTCGGCATTGGTGCTGGGTAACCCCGCCTGCTGTGAAATGGCACCGGTCCAAAAACGTTCTCATAACAGTATATTGAAGCCAACATATAATGAGGCGGTTAAAAACTACATGATTTTGGCAGAGCATGTCAAATTTACCGAATTTGTTGACCACATCTTGAAGCTTCAAGAGGTGGTCAACCTAAACTGCCATTGTATGACATCACTGAGCACAAAAGTTTTTCACAATTTCTCCTTTTGTGTTAAGAAAAAGAAAGAAAGTCATATTGGGTTACAGGGCTGGACTGGGAAGAGAGCGGGCACTATTTTCATCAGGTTGCAAACAGTATCTACCATTATTTGCACCAGGGTTGGGGTGCAAATAATATCTGCCACTATTTGCACTGGGGTGTAAATAGCATTTACCAATATTTGCACCAGGGTGCAAATAGCATCTGCCTTATTTATTTGCGTTTAGCATTCTTTTTCCCCTAATGTCCCCAAGAACAGAAATGCGTCAGTTAGAGTTCACTGTTATATTCCTCTATACTGCTGTTTGTGTTTTTGTCTGGACCACACACATTGTCAAATTTATAAGGTCATCATAGTTACTGTTTATTTGAGCATTTAAAACATGTTTTGGTTAACCTTTCTAACCTCTATTCCCCTACACACACACACACACACACACACACACACACAGGAATCCCCACCTACATCCTGCTGAACACCACAGGTCTTTCTCCTCCTGCTCGTGCTGACCGCCTGGAGCTTATGAGCATCACTGGTAATGTAATGAAGACTCTACCCATTCGCTACTACCCTGAACGGCGCCCTTTCAGCATTTGGAACATCACTGAGTTTATTCCACCCAAAGAGGCCTTCTTTCTGCGAGTCACTGGCTATGACCGCGATGGCTTCCTCTTCCAGAGAGTGTCTAGTGTCTCCTATTCCAGCATTGTACCAGGTTAGATTAGTGTAGACAAATCCCACCAGAAAGTATTCAATCCAAGTATCAAATACATGTATGTGGTTTCTATTGTATTTTACACTCTGTGTGGCCTTTCATTCTTCATTTTTAGATGCACCCAAAGTAAGCATGCCCACTCATACCCCGGGTTATTACCTGCAGAAGGGAGGCATTACTTGCTATGTGGATAGCCTGATCCCCTATACCTTGCGTTTCACCAGGGAAGGAATACGCCTAGGTGTGGAGCAGCTCTTCAGGTACTAATTAATTTAATGATAAATATAGGGCAACTTAACCTGATGCAAAACCATGTACATTGTTATATTTTCTTTTTCAATGTAATAGTTTGCTTTGTATTATAAAGCACTAGCGTTGCAACGGTATGAGATTTTCACAGTATGATAACCGTCTCAGAAAATATCACGGTTTCACGGTATCACGGTATACGGTATTACACAATTAATATTATCAGTGAAAACAGAAGGGTTATTTTATTTATTTATTTATTTTTGAGCAAACACTTTATTATAATTGAAACTTCAAACCATTTATTTTATTGAAGTGTAAAAAATAGTCTCCCTTTTGAAAATAAAATAAAATAAATCAAATAAATAAGAAAAAATAATTATAATAATAAACCGAATTATAAACATGATAAAAATAGCATGTAACTATAACATGTTAGTTTACATGTTAAATTAACTACTAAATGAAAAATAACATCAGCTGTGTGAGCTTTTAAAGTAATGTCCTATGATTATTTACAGTTAACATATACTGCTCCTGTCTGTACCTTTATCTCAGTGTTTCTCAACTGGTTTTGCTTCAGGACAGATTTTACATTGGAAATCAAGTGTTGACCTGCCATAGATTAAACATAACCTGTATTTAATGTATCCTGGGTTGCATTTCCTTTTATGTTGCATAGTTTTGTTCATGGTTTTCCAGTACAAGGACATGCATCAAGTGACATTATTTTTGTTGTTGATGTCAAAATCTACAGGAAGTTTTCTCTCCACCTTTTAAAAATTGAAGAACATATTTACTTATATGAGCCCATTATTATCCCGTTTATTACCTAATATTACATATTTATACACATATTACACAGGAGGAAAGGCTCCTCATTATCATGGTTATGTCAGTGTGCTAGTCTTAAATAATAGTAATATAATAATAAATTACAGTATTTATGAAAAATAAATACTAGCTGAAACACGTCTTGAAACTTTTACTACAACTGCCACTGTTGATATAAAATGAGGTCTAATAGATTCTACCTTTAGATTATTTCATATGAAACTATAACATTTTGTCAAAATATAACAGTTACTTTTACTTATGTAAAATCATGATACAAATTTGTAAAGGTGATGTTGTGTAATATATTTATTTATTTAGTTTGGCGCAGAGCACAGTTGCTCTTTTGCTCCTCAGTGCTGTTTGGTATGCCAGGGCTGCTACTGTTTGAGAGGTTCAAATCGACAATCTCCATAACACTTTAAACTAGAACAGTCGCGAGATCGTTACACTTGTGTGAAAGTGCAGATGAGAAGTCTTTAGCTGTTTGCGAGATTATCATTAAATCTGCCTCGGCAGTCCTAAATAGTCGATCACTTGTGCGGCAGCCGAAATATATTCAATGGGAGAACCATTGCATTGTTCTTTCCCTGCTGTCCGCGACCCAGTCCAAATAGACCAATTGAGAAACACTGCTATAACTCACACACACACTCATGTCAGACCCCCTTGCCTCGCTTCTCTCTGACATTTTCTATGCTGCATGTTTGTATGTGTGTGACGGAAGTTGATGAGTCTGACAGACAGTCGAGAAGGAAAGGAGATGCGCATGCGCATGTGAGATCCCTCGCATACCGTAGATAAGCAAATGCACATGGTATGATAACGTCCATTTTCAAACCATGGTATACCGTGAAACCGGTATACCGCTGCAACCCTATAAAGCACATTTTAATGTGTAAATTGTCTATAGTAAATTTATACTGGACATACTGTATGATGAAAAACAAGATTTCCATTGCCCTAATTAAGAACCGTGAAACCATGACTAACATTATAAGTGGACTCAATTTGAAATTAAGCATCATTCTCAAGGCTGTAGATGTTATATACTGATGGTTATTATATTATATTATATTATCTTGTTATATACTGCATCTGCCCAATGACGGTGGCCTGATGGCTATAATGTTTGTTATTGTATCTTTGTTTGTTTATTTTGGAAAGCATTATTTTATCTAACATTTTTGTTAAATCTATTATAGTGAGTCCTCTAATGCATCATGGGAGATTGCCCAAGTGTCTCTGAAGGACGAGGGCTTTTATGAGTGCATCGCCATCAACAGTGCCGGGACAGGACGTGCTCAGACCTTCCTTGATGTTTCTGGTTAGAGAATCACTTTTCGTTTTCATCTGCATTAAAGACTGTTAATATGTGTAACAGACATGATGATAAATTATTGTATCTATTAATCAATGTTTGCATAGTCTCAAGGAGATTTCCACAATTAGATGAGCACTGAAGCATGCTGCATTTTTTAACTCTTTACATGACTGAATGGTCAGGCTATGTGTGTAAACCCTATACCCTGGCATGTAATAGATATCATATGAGGAATTTGAGAAAAAAATGTATAAATAAAAATTAATTAATGAGATGTTTTGAATCTGACATGCCAAGTGGCATTCTCTCATGTATACTTCAGAGAGAGTCTGTGTAAATGTGTGCATTAATGTGTGTGCTGGCTCTATTATCGTGAGTGCACAAAGCTTAGCACTACACGCTGCAACAGTGCTCAACGTCTTAACTAATTTTCTTGAGAGCGCTAATTCTAAGTGTAATTTTCATGCCAGTGCAAATCCCTATTGGCATGGGTGGGAGTGTCTGCACAAACTGTGTGTATATGCACACAAACTGCGGGTGTATTGTATTGAAGTGGGACAAAGCACAATTTGCTATATTCCTGACAAACATTTCAAAACCACGTCTTATCTTGGTGCAAAGTTTTAACTCGCAATGAGAGAAAGGTGCATCAGGTTGTTCCTGGCAATGTACTTATCCTCTCCATATGGTTTGGATTTGGGTGGGGTGGGTTTAGGGCATCTGCTGCCTGCCAGGAATAAAAAGAGGCACCCTTGTACAATGGGCATTTAAACATTGTCCAAACCCTGAATGTATTGTGGAACATCAAATTAAGTCCCAGACAATCACTGTTGTAGCCATTTTATGAAACAAAAATTGTTTTGTGTTAAATTATCTAAAAAGATCATTATTTATTTTTCAATTATTATTATTATTATGTTTATTTTTACAATTATATTTATGATCTTATTTAGATTGGTATTTTTCCACCTGTTGCATAGAGGGATTTTAAAGTCACTGTAAAAGTAGCCAGTGGAAGAAATTGGAGAGGGTAAAAGGTTAGGATCTGGTATGATATTTTTGAACACTTTTCAAAAATAGTTAAAAGTTTTTAGGGTTTTTTTGTCATTTGAAATGACATTAAATCGACCGGTAGAAGTGAAATGTGTGCCTATACAATCACTGTTAATTCTAGCCATGATATGTGTCAGTAGATGAAAATTATTAATAATACTTAAATTCTCTATAATTTAGTGGAGCATACATTCAAATTCTGATGAGATTCAATTCACGAGAAATTTCCATGCGTACAAAAGGAGCGTGTCACTGTCATAGATATATTACTGACATTCATCAAGGATGCAGTTTATGCACAAAAGAGTATAATTTTCAATTTTTCTAATTCATGCATGCAGTCCATTTACTATACCAAGTTCTTATGAATGCGCTGTCTTTGTTTATATCGCTGATGCTTGAGGTAATGGATTATATAATAGGATGCAGACAGTGGAATAACTGTTTCTGAACCTCAGAATTAAATTGCATTTGACCCAGCCTATTTGCACGTTGCACACGTGATTTTGCCAAACGACTTGCGGCTAGCTCGCACGAAAATACCAAAACTTCATGGCCATAGAGCTGCACTTTTCACTGCTGCTTTTAAAATAGGGCTCTGTGTGTGTGTGTGTGTGTGTGTGTGTGTGTGTGTGTGTGTGTGTGTGTGTGTGTGTGTGAGTTCAATCCACCTGGCCAGAATCCTGATGTAATCAAATCAGTTATAAGCACTGTTCCATTAATCTGCCCCCATTTCATCCAATGTAGGGAAAGTGCTGGATTCCTCAGATGAAATGGGCCAGATAGCGTCTTCAGTTTACTTCATGCTCTGAGTAACACACACATGTTGCTCATGAAAAATCTTCTGTGTGTTAGTTAGTGTGGATAAAGTTTGACTCATCAAGGATTCAATGTGTACTTGCATTGAACCCTGTCAAACTCTCTCGTATGTGTGTGGCTTTACCAGTGGAGCTTGATTGATGTCTCTACACATATCCATCTGTATTTACCTCATTTTATTGGGGATAATTCATTGTTTCTGTGCTCTTTCAGCATTATCTTTAAAAAGAGGATTAGTACTTGTACTCAGGGTGTAGTAAGGAATATTAATAGACTAGTAGATTAACAGAACAGAACTCTAAACAAGTAAAACATCTATCAGTTATTTGATTGCAGTTGACCTGAGGATATTAGCTCTGTTACAAAAACCTAATGAGTTGCTTTGACTGTATTTTGGCATCTTAGGCACGTTCGGCTGTCCAAATGTGGTTATGATGCCCAAAAATGCTGTTTAGGTAGCCGGCTCACAAGATTTGAGTCACATCCAATGTCCTCAGGTCAACTGCAATCAAGTGGTTTGTAGGTTTTGTGCTTGGAAGCAAGAGCAACGTTTTTATTATTGGATGTTTTTCAGTAAGAAAAATATTTTAATGTTTGATTTAGTGCTGCTCAAGAACTCAGCAAAATAAATGGTATCGTATGCAATAAGATGTAATTGTGGTGTACAAACTGTCACATCTCTCTTTTTTACTTGTGTGTTAATTAAATACTTGTTTCACAATACAGAATCAGAATGAGTTTAATGCCAAGTGTGCTCACATACAAGGACATTTTTTTTTGGTGATTGGAGAAACAAGCAAGTGCACACAGAACATTACAGTGAGACAGAGAATATAAAACAATGTAAAGAGTATAAATAGACATACAATAAAATAGGACAAATAAAATAGAATGGCATAGGTCAAGTCAATTAATTTTTATTTGTATAGCGCTTTTCACAACACATAACGTTTCAAAGCAGCTTTACAGGAAATCACGCATTAACAAAATTACAAAAACAAATAAAACTGTAATATCTATAATGTCTTAGAGTGATCATTGTGTAGTTTGATTAAATATGATTGCAAAATGTGTATAGAAATTAAATAATAATTGTATTTAGAACCCCTGTGAGCAAGCTGAAGGCGACTGTGGCAAGGAACACAAAACTCCATAAGATATTGGTTAATGGAGAAAAATGTGGGGGCCAGTTCCCCTCTGTCTAGACAACATGAATATAGTGCCAAATTAGTTATTTGTGTGAAGTGCAAGTCATAGTTTTAAAATAGTAAATTAAGTAAGAGTGAAGGTCCAATGTTTAAAAAAAAATACAAAATAAAATATATATATATATATATATATATATATATATATATATATATATATATATATATATATATATATATATATATATATATATATTTTTTAAATGAACTTTAAGATGAATGACTATTGTTTTGAAGTCCATCCTGGATTAACTGCAGAAGTTCTCATAGATGCATTGTCCTTTGTTTGTTGGCTGATGAGTAATTTTTTGGCAATTAAATAATAATCTATTTATTGCATTTCAAGAGTGTAGTCCATCAATAGATAAAGGTGATGCAGTCAGAGATAAATGATGAGGTGCATCGCAGTTCAACCTTCTGGGCATTTCAGTGAGGTTCGGTGGGGTCCATCCTAAATCCAAGGTTCAGGCAGTGGAATATGAAGTATCCGATGTCTTACAGTTGGAGTTGGCATCAGTTTATCCTCTGAAGTAAAAAAACTGAAGTGATGCCTGGCTAGCATCAGCTGTAGTTTGTTGTCATCTCTAAACCGACACGTAGCAGTGGAGCTGGAACTGGCAGGCTCTGGTAACCTCGGGATTTGAGTTGAGAAATGGAAACAAATAGAATAATATTAGCATAGATGCCATTCAATAAAGCAGCCTAATTGTGGGTTGATGGATAAATTAGGTGTATACTTGGCTAAATAGAAGAGTCTTTAGTCTAGACTTAAACTGATTGAGTGTGTCTGCATCCCAAACACCGTTAGGGAGACTGTTCCATAGTTTAGGAGCCAAATATGAAAAGGATCTACCTCCTTTTGTGGATTTTGAAATTCCAGTATTTTGTGATCATAATTAACGTGACAGAAAATATCTTGTCAGAAGGTCACTTAAGAACTGTGGAGCTAGACCATTCAATGCTTTGTATGTATTTAACAGAAATTTGTTAAAACAATAATCTAGTCCTGAAGTCCACAATCATCACCACTGTTTTGAGCGAGATCAGCTCAAGGTTGTTGTGACCACACCAGACAGCCAGCTATTCAACCTCCTGTCTGTATTCAGACTTGTTACCGTTGCGGATGAGGCTAATGACCTTGGTGTTATCTGCAAACTTAAGGAGCTTGACAGAGGGGTCTTTTGCAGTGCAGTCATTCATGTACAAGGAGAAGAGCAGTGGAGAGAGAACGCATGCCAGAGGAGCACCATTGCTAATAGTGAGGGTCCCGGATGTGATTATCCCCAGTCTCACTAGCTGCTGCCTATCTTTCAGAAAGCTGTTGATCCACCAACAGATTGTAGTTGGCATGGAGAGCTGGGTCAGTTTGGTTGAGAGAGGATCAGGCATGAGATATTGAAGGGTGAAGGCCTACGTATTGTTATCTAATATTGAATGTAGAGGAAAGAACTAATGAATGGAAACACATTTTCAATGTCCCATTTTCTATTTATCCGTGGCTGAACTATTTCCTGACTGTGCTGTCGTAGGGCCAATGGCTTGATAAGCAGTGTGACAGGAAGAACCTCCCTTATGAAATGTATGTGTTTCTGTATAAATTCCCAGCTTATGCCCTAATCCACACATCTGTCAACACCCTCCCCATTTCCCTTCGCATTGCACACTCATTGCACAAACTGTCAGATTCGCAAAGTTCACAGACATCCAAAGACCTTATGAGAACTCAGAGATACCTGAAAAATAATTTTCTGAAGAAGAACTGATTCAGATGTCACAGATCAGGCTGTTGACTTCATTTGCTTCTGAATAAACACCGAAAGCACTTTGTACATACAGTATGACACATGATGTAAACCATGCCACACATTATTCTCTTTGACTCATTATTTTCTTTGTATTTGTGCAGAGCCTCCTCCAGCTATCACAGTGCCTTATAACGCAACAATGCCTCCTGGTGCAAACGTGGTTCTGACATGTCTTGTAGCCAGCACAGTGCGCTTTAACCTGACCTGGCAACGTGGGGATGTGGATGCCAGATTGGACAAACGCATGCGGGTCACTGCCAACCTGTCCTTGGAAATCCAGCGGGTCACCACTGATGATGTTGGCTGGTACACCTGCATTGCAGCTAATGAGGGTGGAATTTCTGCCTCACGTGTCTACCTCAGTGTGCAAGGTAAGTGTATGTCTATTGAACTTGTGTCTGTGTGTATTTTTGTGTTATTACTAAAGCAATAAGCCTCAAGAGGCTGTGTATTTCATTGAATTTACCATGGTTAAGTGGTGTTGTTTGGCATGACACAGAGCGGAGCAAAGTATACCGATCAGGGGTGGAAAAATAATACTCTAGTAAAAGTACTGTTACTTCTTTAAAAATGTAGTTTGAGTAGAGTAAAAGTACCTGTCCTAAAAACTACTCAAGTAAGTGTAAAAGAGTAGCTCATTTAAAAGTACTCATGAGCAGTGAGTATTGAGTACTGAGTTGTGAAAGCTATCCCCCTTTATAATAAAAATTTGATGCTGCAATTTAAACATCTAGCACATATACCATGATTTACATTCCCTTTTATGGCTGTTTGCCAGAAATAATAAAAAAAGGAATTTTATAGGTGTTTGTGATTGACAACTTTTAAAATACATCACTTATCTATGATACTGTAAACACAATAAATAAAAGGGCAACATAATTACAGAAATTAAAAGATGAAAAAGTTATTTTCAATATCATAATGTATGAAACAATTACATTAAAATAATTTTATTTGTTGGGTCTAAATTTCCCTTAATGCAGACTGAGAGAGTTATTGTTGGTCATAAAACATGTTCAAAACAATGCAAGGGATGCAAAAAATAACAACTGAAAAAGCAGGGTCACTTGGTGCGTCATGCCCCGTACAATAGAGGCAGTAGAGCAGTTGTTTGGTACAGGGGCCACATTGGGCTTTAAAGGAATAATTCACACAAAAATGAAAATCCACTCATCATTTAGTCACCCTTATGCCATTCCGGATGTGTATGACTTTCTTCAGCACAACACAAATGAAAGATTTTTAGAAGAATATCTCAGCTATTTTGGTTCATACAATGCAAGTGAATGTGTGCCAAAATTTTGTCATAAAGTCATCATACCTCCATAGCTAAAATAATCTTCTAAAAATCTTAATTTGTGTTCTGAAGAAAGAGTCATACACATATGGAATTGTATGAAGGTGAGTAAATGATGAAATAACTATTTTTTTGAAGTAGCACATGGGGGGCCACATTGTCCTCCTTTTGAGATAAAATGTTCCACATTGATTTAGTTCTTGTATTTTTTAAGCCCAGCAATTGTTGTGTTCTCATTCTAATGCATGATATACATATACATGATATTTTCTGAAGTTTGTGACAGGTGGAATGATCTGCCTGTAGTATTGCTCTACAAAGGTTGATACTTTTCTGTCAGACATTAGAAAAAACTTGATATATTAAGAATAATTCTAAATTATTTTATCATCTCTACTTTCCTGGTTATTTATTATACAAATTAATACACTCTCTACATCAGGGGTTGGTAATAAATCAGGGGTCTTTATTATAAAAATAAAAAAATAACACTATTATTAAAAAATATTATTAAAAATGTCACTGTTTCATTCTATTACATTAATACTGTTAAAGCTACTCAAGTTATTCAGCAAAAAGCAGTGAGTGATTTTCTCGTTTCCTTGTTATTGTTGTTTGATTAATAGCCTTTATATGACATAGCCTACTAGACAGTGCTCAAGTCGGTTACATGTACTGTACACTTCAAGTCCAACATTTTGATACAAATGCGCTTTTTGTCCCACTGTTTACTTACACTTTAGACCAAAACGACTGTGTTTACATTAGTGCCTCATCAAGATGGGCATTGGTGGAATTATAAACTGTATTTGATAATTTTGTCACATACCCACATTAGCACACAAATATTAGCCGCCTGTCAATCAAACAGCACACAGCTACAAACATCGGGAAATAAAAATTCAATCTTTTATATGTTATCTAGATCAACCAACCAGTGGTTGTCTTGGTATCATGATTGATGTAATGAAAACCCCTGTTCTAGATGTAGAACAAAGGTTAAGTATAGAAAATAATATCTTTGAATATTATGGCATAATCTTTTTTTTTCAGATAAACAAAGATCTTAATCTCTCACATCAACCCAATAATCTCAGTGATAGATATCTTATTTATAGGCTACATTATAGACACTGATATCTAGCTTGAGCAAGTTAAACTCACATTACACTGTCAAGCTATTGGCCTTTTTCACTGTGAAAATCCCTTTTAGGTGCAGCTGTGATGTTCAGGTGTTGAACTGTGTTTGAGAGATCCTCCACATCCATAACAGTTGGCACCAGATCTTCAGCTGCCGTTCAAGTGACTTTTTTGATGGGAGTCACGAGACTCTCCCTAGCCAATCACGTTGATGGATAAAAATTAAATCAGAACAAGAAAGTAGTGAACACAGACAGTGAGAAAATAGTGCATTAAAAGTACATTTACAGAACTTAATGTTCTCAAGTAAAAGTATACAATTTTAAAACTACTTAAAAATAATTTTTAAGTAGTTTCAATTCCTGGGGAAAACTACTTAGTTACAGTAACATGAGTATTTGTAATTCGTTACTTTACAGCCCTGATACCGATCAAAAAGGACTTTAAACATGGCTCATCGAATCAGATTTTTTAGCCAGAGCTATACATTTTATAATGAAATTTGTATTCATTTTTATTGTACCAATTGTTAGTATTACATCAAAGGTCAAAAACAGTTCACGTTAATTAATGACCACATTTCTTTTCCACAAAGGATGTTTAAATTACTAGGTACTAGGAGCTCTTGTAATGAATGCATAGAAAAAGAAGTGCCACATGTCTCTCGGCAGCTCATTCCTCTCTAACACAAGATATGTTTTCATTGCAGCCTTGCTGTAATATTTCACTGCAATATTTTATAACAATTGTGAAAGTGATTTATGCTGGGCTTGCTCACTGTTTGAGATCCTGTAGTTTCCATTGTTGTTTCAAGATACACTTCTCTTATATGGAATTGGGAACACTGTGAAAGAAACTACTCAGCACTATGTCTGTTAAAGCATTTTGCTTTCTCTCAATGGGGAAAATAGTCATCCCATAGGAAAGAAAAATCGCAACTGTGACCTCTTAAGTGTCTCAATTGTTTCTCCAAAGAGATTACATGGAGGGCAAAGGGAAAAATTTTTTCCATCTGCTTCTCAGATTTGTCTCCTGAGAAAAAAGATCCCTGTAATCTCACATGTGTCTTCTTTAGAGTTTCAGAAGACATCTCAACAATGTCTCATACTGTGCACTCCCATTTGCCAAAAAAAATTAAATCTTCAATCAAAAGTAAGAGAGTTCAATATGAACTCTTCATATCTAGGACGATTTTTCATCAGATTCTAACAGGCCCAAATGATAAGGATCATGCTATTATTTTTAACATTGTTGCTACATTTATTTTATGTTAACAATTGCCTCATATGTATGTGTATATATATATATATATATATATATATATATATATATCTCCCAAGCCATTTTCAGATCTGCATTTTCGGCTATTTGTCTCAACCCTGAAGTCTCATGAACAATAAATAAGCAACCTCTATCAATTTATGGGATAAGCTGTTAAACCAAAAGTTAAACCTCAAAATAGAGGGCTTACAAAGACATGTCTCAGTCTGGTTGAGATTCGAAAGGGTCATGAGATATTAGTTACAGGATCATGGCTTGTCTTCTGTTTCTCATAGTAAAGCAATTTGTAAGTTAGTCATGCTCAACTGTTGTGGATTAGTAAAAAGCTGTTGAGATTTGAAAGTATGATGAATGGAGTTATAGATGGATAGATGTGACTTAAGTCTGTCCTTTATGATGATAAAATGTGTCAAGCCCCTGAGAGCCCCAGTAGGGCTGGGTTTGAGTTTATAACCTTGAGAGCGGGAGTGACATTTACTGCATAGTTTTACCTCATTGCTGAGTGATGAGTCTTTTATTTTTCCAGAACATTCTTTCCAAAGACCTGAAGAACGGGCTTTCCCTGCGTCCCACTTCTCTCTGGCTCTGTCTCTGTTTTTCCCTCTCTCTCTCTCTCTCTCTCTCTCGCTCTCTCTCTCTCTCTCTCTCTCTCTCTCTCTCTCTCTCTCTCTCTCTATCTGTCTGTCGTAAAATGGTAAAAAAAAAAAAAAGCTTTACCAAAAAAAAACATTGCCAAAGCATTAGTAACTTTTATACACATTTGTGCACATTTTTGAAAAAATATATATGAAATATGAGATATATGAGATATATATATGAAAAAAATGAAAATGAAATAAAGTACATTCAAATTAATACTATTAATAAAAAATGTAAACTAAAATTGATTCAATTAAAATAATAATAAAACAATTAAAACAATGCCTGTTTTACTATTTACACAAATCTTTATGTTTCTGTCTCTTTGTCTGTCTGTATCTCTGTCTCACTTCCTCTCTCTGTTTCCTTTTCCCTTACCCTCTATTTTGTTCTGTTTCTGCTCTTTAAGCCACTTTGTACTTACTGTGTGTCAGTTTTTGGCTTTTTAAACAGCTGTCATCATTGGACTGATGCTGTACATATGTGTGTGTGTATAATCACCACCTGCTAGGATTCCAGTGCTGTATTAGTCATTATGAGCCCTTTGAAGTGGGACTGCTGACACAGAGAAGCCTGGGCAGTCCACAGTGATCTGCCCTAATCCCTTACACAACATTACTTTGACCTGCAGTCTCCACTCACCGTTTACAGCCTCAGTCCCTCTAACACAAGTAGATGTGTGTCCTACAAGCCCTGAGAACCACGGAATGTCTAGAACTTTGCACACCCGTGATGAAAAAGTATCTGTAACTCCCCTAAAAACACTGGCCGATAGTACTTTTATTTTAAGTATTCCTCAGCAATACTAAATTTCTCAGCTTGTATAGCTTCATTTAACTGCATATTTAGCTCTGGTAAATAGCCACATCTATGTCTCTCTTTCTCTCTCTTCCTGTTATGCAACATTCTGCAGCTCATTGGATGATTGTCGAGTTTAATGTGAGGGCACATTGAGCAAAGGAAGTGTGTTGTTGCATATTTGCTGAACTTTAAGATTTAACCTATGTAAACCTGTTAACTCGACATGAAAATAGCATTAAACAACGTCTCTGCTAATGAGTGACATAAGCAAACGATCGGTGCTGCTGCTGCTTATAATCAAGTAAGCTGTCTACAGTGCAAATGTGCGAGATTGGAGTGATCTAGTTTTGTCTCGTCACATCGTGCCACTCACTTAATACAACACCTTTGTAAAGAAAGGCAGAAATAGCAAAAATGCTTTGTGTAATGCTACCAGAACTACTGATCTGCAGGGTAAAGAGAAAATTAATCATCCAAATGGTTGGTTACCTATTACATCTCTCATCTCCGTCTCTAGAATTTCGTGATTTATACAGTATAGGTATATTCTCTTGTGAATCAGTCAGTTTCAATAATATAAGTAGGTAATATGTTCCAGTAATAATATACTGTGTATAATAATAATAATATAAATACAGTAATATTAGTAATGTACATGCATAACATTAAAAATATTATTTTATTATGTTATCTTTCAACAAACATCATTGTTGTTCAACTGAAAAAACAACAGACAACTGAAAAAAGTTGGCACACTGTTGCTTCCTAATACTTATATTATCAGGTGCACAAGATTCTGTTATAAAATAATTCTATATAATGCTGACAACAAATCTGTATCCAGCTGTAGGTAGAGTTAGGGACGGTCGGTCCAGGGCCTCTGTTATTTCATTGCTTCAATTTGCATCCCGTAAAGAAAATAAGAGATGTTCACTGGGTGGGGAGTACCCGTTTTGCCACTTAAATACACAACAATGGGTGTCCGGGGGGCTTGGGTAGCTCAGTGAGTATTGACGCTGACTACCACCCCTGGAGTCGCGAGTTCGAATCCAGGGCATGATGAGTGACTCCAGCTAGGTCTCCTAAGCAACCATATTGGCCATATTAGGGAGGGTAGAATCACATGGCATAACCTCCTCGTGGTCGCTATAATGTGTGGTACTTGCTCTCGGTGGGGCGCATGGTGAGATGTGCATGGATACCATGAAGAATAGTGTGGGCCTCCACCTGCACTACGTCTCCGCGGTAAAGTGCTTAACAAGCCATGTGATAAGATGTGCGGATTGACTATCTCAGACATGGGAGGCAACTGAGATTCATCCTCCGCCACCCAGATTGAGGCGAGTTACTATGCCACCACAAGGACTTAGAGCGCATTGGGAATTAGGCATTCCAAATTAGGGAGAAAAGGGGAAAAAGCAAAAAAAACAATGGGGGTCCCGATGCACTCATATTGGCCAAATAGGGGGTGTACTGGCTAATACAAGACAGCTGGCAATCTTACTAGCATATACTTCACCATTATCTTTTGTTGCACTCTATGCTGTTCCTTTTTTTTAAAATAATAAAATTATTGAATCTCAAATTAATATTTCATGAGCAATTATGTATTAGATGGTAAATAACCATGTTATTATGATTATGGTTTATTTTGCCATAAAAACGGCTGACTATGTAATTCCTTACATACAGTATCAAACAAACACAGACAAATTAAATATTAGGATTAATTTAATAATGTAATTGGCACTGCTCTATCTTCCATATAATTTTCTTTGAAAAGCATGAATCTTGGTCCTTAACGAATACATCGAAAAATGTGCCCAATAAAAGTCATATAATCCTACATTGTGTTCAGGAACTTTGTTTGAATAAGACATTCCTAATGGTGGGATCCTTCCATTTATGCAGAGATGCAATTTTTCCACAATCAGGAACACAACAACATTTTGGGATTTAATCAACATCTTTTTGTTAGTTACAGTAAAGTAACAATAGTAACAATATTACCACTTTCAGAGTTGGAGTATCTAAGATGCTCTCTCTTTCACTGCGAAAATTACGTATGTTATGGATGTGGGGCTATTCAAATGAACACCACATAATGAGTCATTTTTGCAGAGTGGAAACAATACATTCTCTTTTTGGACTGGAGAGGAAGTTCTGAATTCTGAAACTTACTGTAAGTTTTTATAGTACAGTGACCTCTTGCTGTATACTATGTCAAAATATCAAGGAAAATGTTATTCCTCATGATATGACCCCTTTCATTTAGTTAAACAGCATGAACCAAAGGTGTAGTTCATGACATTGACAGTATGAACTATGGATATGTACCTGTATGGAAGTTTGACAGTCAGAACATTTCCAAATTCTTTTTATCTTTATTTTATATGCATTCTTCTTTATCTGTTGTTTACTAACTTCTTTTGTTAAATCTTTGCCTGAAAACCTTCCTTGTGCTACTTTTTAAATGCCAATTGGTTTGATATTCTGAATAGAGGGCAGTCAGGTTCTGGAAGTATCGATTTTTTCCATAGGCAAATACATTTTTAACTTTAACTTATAAACCTTTAAAGACACGCCTACCACGAGCTCAGAGGTACTCGCTGAGTTACCCAGGCCCTTCAACTTGATTGTTTAAAGATTGTGTCTAATAGTGGAATTCCTTATGAACAACTTAACTACCCATGCAATAAAATTAAAAAATATTGTTTCTCTACTTATACTCAACAACCAATAGTTTTATATTTTTTCAATAGTTTTTAATTAGATTATGACATTCGCAATGCTTTATGAGATTGTAGTTCATGACCTCGTAAAATACGGTAAGTACACAGTCTTGTACCTTTTTTCTTTCTTTTTTTTTCTATTTTCGAATCTTTTTTATGCAAAAAAAACAACGTTTGTAATGCTGTGATCTACATCGGAGCTGATTGTTTGGTTCATGGCTTAGAACTCTTTTATGAAGCTTTTATTTTATGAAACCCCTATTGAAAAAAACTATTATGGGAAAAATACTTCTGGAACCCGCACAGCTAAAAAATTGGGCAAGCAAAGGTGCACTATATTTTAAGTGTGACTTAAGTATCCAAATGTTTTTCGGGACCACTGCACAATACATCACCTGGACCCCTGGTCTTTGCAGTTGACATTTTGCACAGTATGTTAGAGCTGACATTACCAACATAGAATCTGCATACTAAAAATATGTCCAGAACTTTAAGAGTGTCATTTGCTTAGAAACTATACTAAACAGGAGCATTTTAGCTATTTGAATTAGGTGTGTTCACACGTGGCAGGTTTAGTTAGATGAAAACGAACTCTGGTGCGATTGCTCTATTAGTGCGGTTCATTTGAACAAGTTTGAACGCTGCCATCCGAACGTTGGTGCGCACCAAACAAGCAGAGCGAGTCCCCTGAAAAGTGGGTCTCAGTCCGCTTCCAAACGAACTTTGGTGCGGATCGATTGATATATGAATGCAGCATGGACCAAAGATGTCTAAATGGACCAATAACAGGAAGTAATTTGCCTTATACTGACCTCAAGCATACCTGGTTCTTCTCATCATAGGAGCTATGTTGCCCATTACAGTTCGGTACAGCATTGTTTTGGATGTTCGGCAAGTTCCATCGCAAAATACACATCATAAAAGCTGTCCAATCAGGTTTTGAACTTATCTTTATGCCTTTTGTTTTGTAGCTTTGATTCGGTGTTAAAAATGCCAGTGTGAACGCTAAGCGAACTAGGACTAAATATATAATTTCCTTTTTAGTCTGGACCAATTGAACCAAAAAGTGTGAACACACCCTTAGATTAGCCCCAGGCAAAGAAGTATAGATGAGGCTTAGCGTCAGCGAGTTGTTAAAATTTTGCCCTTAGGCAGACAGAGTCTATTAGAGTACACTTTAGTGAGTAAGACTTGGGATAATTACAGCTTTTAATGCTACACACAAAGTGACCTCAACGACAACACTTTAACTGCCTGAGCATGCGTCACACAACAATTCTCCTGTACAGGCATAGTTACACTTGTGTTCATAGAAGACTTTTTTTATCTCTCAGATCTAATTTTGAATGAGCTTTATCCAGTACTTAAAGATTCTGTCATCCATTGCTCACCCTCATGGTGTTCCAAATGTGTGTGTCTATCTTTTCGAACACAAGAGAAATTTTGAAGAATGTTGATGCTGCTTTTTTTCCATACAATGCAAGAGAATGAGGACTAATACTGTCAGTCTCTAAAATTCTTCATAACATCTCCTTTTGTGTTCCACAAAAAAGGTTTGGAACAACATGATGGAGAGTAAATGATTAAAAAAAAATTGGGGGGCGAACCATCTCTCTGGGCATGATGTCACACATCCTGCTGTGCTGGGATCTGGGACAGGCAAAGACTGAGGTCAGCGAACAGTGTACACACGCATCATATTGGCTTCAGCAAGTCGTTTTGACAGTGAGATACAGTGAGAAAACACTTTCATTCAGCAAGGACTGCACATCATTAATTGATCAGAAACATCCCTCAGCTTTAACAGCTGAGTGAATCTGGAACCAATAATCCCATTTTAGTGGTTGTGCAAAAAGGAGAATGAATGATGGGAGATTTCCTGTGAAATGAGTTTGGCTGGAGCAAGAATCTTATCATGGGTGTAAAGCAGGATATATTTAAAAGGGTATTGTGGAGACACATGAACATTGCAGAGTTGTGTGTTCATGTTTGTAATTAAGATTACAAGCACTAATGACTTTAGTCACATACAAATATTTGTCTATGAATATCATTATTTTCACGAACGTTATAAATCTTCTAGATGTTAATTACAAATAACAAATTACAGCCCAAAGTTTGATGTGTGAAGCATGACCTGTTCATTAGAAAGATGAATAATAGACATAATAATAAACTTTTTTTTTTTGTTTTTCTGAAATTAATGTGAGTGGTGCTTGGCCATGCAAAACTTGCTGCCACAATGCTTGGGTGTTGTTGGGGATTGCAGGGGCATTGCTTTGTGGTTGCTCAGTTGGTTTTAGTGTTTATGATGTTGCTAGGTTGATCTGGGTGGTTACTAGAGAGTTGCTGACTCCATACTTTGAGTTGGGATTTAAACAAAGTTAAATTTATGCTTGATATTAGCAATGTAACTTGATGAACAATTTGGGTATGGTATTCAACACTGTAATCAAACTGTTTTCACACCAGAACCACCAATGGCGATGGTGGATCCGCGGAACCAGACGTTTCAAACTGGTCAAGAGGTTTGGATCAGATGTACAGCCAGAGGCTATCCCTCACCCATGGTGGTGTGGACACACAATGATATGTTCATCATGAGTTCCAGCAGGTAAGAAACACACCAAGCATAGTTTGATGCTCTCTATTTGTTTTCCATTATTGTACTCTGGTTGTGCTGTGTTCTTAGCCTGTTGTGCTCTTGTTACCCAGGCACAGAATGACCCCAGATGGCACACTGGTCATCAGGAACACAGCGCCAAAAGATGCAGGGACTTATGGCTGTTTGGCTAGTAATGTTGCAGGAACAGACACTCAAACTGCTATCGTCAGCTACATTGGTCAGTGCTGAGATCAATAGCTTGACTTTGCATTTACTCACCCTAATGTGGTTACCATATGACTTTCTTCCATGGAAAATAAAAGAGAAATTTTGAAGAAAGTACTGGTTGCTCTTTTCCATGCAATTAAAATGAAAGGGGACTGGATCTTTCAAGCTTTTAAAGGATGCAAAAGCACTATTGAAGTATCAAAGAATTGGTTAAAATGACTAATGTGCTATGTTCTAAGTCCTTCTAAGATTTGTTCACAAATTGGACATTAACTATTCCTTCAACACACATAAATAAGGAAGCCATTCCCAAAACAAAGGTCTGAGTTATTTTTTCTGCTAAACTTTAAACTCGGTCAAACAATCAGAAAAGTTACTGTAAATCATTGAGAAATTTGACATATAGATTAACACCCTGTAGTTCTACACTAGTCTTTAATTATGCCTCCTGTGATCTTTGTTCTTCTATAGAATCTCCACAGGTGACAGTCCCTCACTCTGAGCTGCTGGCTGGTCTAGGACAGACAGTCATTATGGAGTGCAGGGTCACAGGTATTCCAAAGCCTGACATCCTGTGGTACAAAGGTCAGCTGGTCAACTTATCTTCTTTAAACTAATTCTCTATTGATTGATACCATCAAACCTAATGTATGTTTGATCTTTAGGTAATGTACAGCTGAGGCCATCTGCATTTTGGAGTATGGACCCTCAGCTTGGTACTCTGAACATTCAGCAGACTAAGGACACATATGCAGGAGAGTACACGTGTGTGGCTGTTAACTCAGCCGGCTCTGCACAGGGGTACATCAAGCTGGATGTGGGCTGTAAGAATATTTTACACACCACACATCTAAAATAAATTAGATAATTATTTGAATGATTCCCAAAGCTAATGAAGGATTATTTATTGACAATTTTTTTTATTTCTATTTATTTTCAGTTTTTAAAAAGAAACAAATAAAGACTATGGATAAATAAAATGCTGACTAATATGAGTCATCACATCTTACAAATAAAGCTTTTGGTCTTTCACCTGTATTCCACAGCTGCCCCTCAGTTCACACGAAAGCCTTCTGATCTTTCTGCTGATATCGGCACAAATATTACCTTACCATGTCACGCCCAGGGTCACCCAGAACCTCAGCTCTCCTGGAGACGAGAGGACAATGGTGCTCTCCTCTCTCAGCACCATGGTCCCAGTACTGTTACTCAAAAAAGTGATGGGGACCTTTTCATCACTAGTCAGTGTCTTTCTCTTTCTATCTCTCTTTAGGCCTGTTCACACCCAATTTTAATGTAATTAAAATAATAAATAATATAATTTAAAATGTAAATTAATTTAAACTGAAACAATGCATCTCAGGTAAATTTTCTTAGTTGTTCAGAAGTTTGTTTTTGTGTATATGTTTGTTTTTTGAGAATAACCAAAATTCAGTATCAGACTTGCTGTGAATAATTTACCTATATTTATTGTTTGCAAATATTTTATGCTTTCATGTCACTTCAGTTGCATCTGAATTGGTGTGAACAGGCCTTTTCTTATTTATTTCAAGATATTTATCTGTATTTTACATGTCGCAAAAGTTAATATCCTTTTTTGTCCTTTGCATTTTAGACCTTTGGGTAGACGATGAGACCACCTATGTATGTGAAGCTCAAAACCATTTTGGAAGAATCCAGACCAAGGCCAAAGTCACTGTTACTGGACTGGGTAAGACATCTGAGAGGTTCTTCACACATAAATGCTGTATATTGTTTCAAGTATATATATTATATATTATACTGATCCCTCTGTCTGCAGAACACTTGAAGCAAGAAGGTGGTGTGGAATATTAATTGTTTTGTACTTCCGTCATCTTAGTCACATGCACATTTTTTTTTGGCCTAATGCCAAAAAGCATAAGTTTGAGAGACGTTCAGTGTGTTTGAGAACATATGAATGTATAAGGCTCGGGGGTACATGTGTTTCCAGTTAAGAGAGAAAGGATGCTATAACACAAGGTCAACACCAAAGTAAAATTCCATACATTCTCTTTAGATGGGGGTATACTGCACAAAATACATGCAGGGCATTAAAACATCCATAATGTATGTCCATTGTAGTGTCTGTACCTTAGTATTTCGATTGCGTTTTGATTTGAGGTTGTTTAATTACATTTTAAATTTTAGATTGGAGCATGTGCTTTTGTATTTGAAAGAGGTCTTGTTTCATACATGCCTGCTTGAATAGGTGTCAGCTTTGCCCTCAAAGGCATTAAGGCTTCTTTCAAAGTGTTGTAGACCGGGCAGTGGCCGATGGTCCATTTCTCTAACTAAAGTGTCCTGCGTCTCTGATTTTTCTTCTGAATTTTTTTTTTACCTGATTTGAGCTAAAGAAGCATAGTTTACAATACTATTTTTTCAGACTGACCCCCTGCTCTATTTTGGGACTAGTTCATTTTAGTAGGTTGAATAAATACCCTATTTGTTGTACTGTGTTTCAAGGCAAAGGCAAGTATAAATCAATTTTTGACTTATTTGTGATACACTTTACACTGTGATCCATTTGTGGCTCCTACAAACACTGAAGACTTACTATTAGTATCAACAAAAAATCTCATCAAGAGTCAGATGGTTTTGTCATTGTAAAGTAAACACTGTGTGAGAGACCTTTAGTGTCTGCGTGCTTGCATTTTTATATGTTGTAACAGATCTCTACTTGTTTGGGAAATGAGGAAGCAGGAAACAGATAACAATCAACAGACTTTTAATAAAACACTGACTGAGACTTAACATAAACAAAAGCGCGCACACACACACGAAAATGGCTGCTTGCATCTCATTTTCTCTCTCTCTCTCTCTCTCTCTGGCATCCCTGGCACCTCCTTTTATCTCTCTCCCGCTGATTGGGCAACTCAGTGCCGGGCGTGCACCATCTCGGCCCGGCCGCACCCTCCTCCTTGTCACATATGTGTATGGCATAACTCTCTGTGTGAGTGAGTGTAATGTGTCTCAGCTGTCAGATAATTCCCTTTGCTGAGCTCTAATACCCAAATTACACTTTTTATGTGTATTCCAAGGTATCTATGGAAACTCAAAAAGCAAAACACCAGAGGTGCGGCTAGTCCACTGAGTTTTCAGTGTCAGTATTTCCAGTGGAGACTTGACTCCACTTTTCTTGATTTAATCAAACAATCTTACTACAAACAATCAGTTCCAGGATTGAAAAGCAGTTATTCCAATATCTCTTACTTTTCCTGAAGATAAAGTTTAAGAGAATGCATAATACCTCAGTAATAGAGGTTTTGGTGTGAATGGCTCCTTTGCTGTCAGAATGGTATGTGTGATGGGTGGACTTGTGTCTGGATACCATATTGAAACTATCTGTCTCTTGGAAATTGCTGCGTTCTCACACCACCGTTCAGAGCGATGGAGTGATTTGTTTGACTTCTACAGCTCTCAGCTAAAAAGCAATATTTCACTGAGCTGTATGCACAGTATATACATGGCTTACAACTTTTAATTTCCTTACAACTGTAGATATTGCCATTTAAACTCTTGTGTGTGCATATGTGTGTGTGCAGTATCACCTGTGATAGCGCTGAGCCCCACATTGGCCAATGTGATAGAGTACCAGCAGGTCACTTTGCCCTGTGTGTTACTGGCTGGAAACCCTCTTCCTGAGAGACATTGGCTCCATGACAATGGCTTGGTGAGTTTACACATCCGCACACACTAATACTCTAATTTAATTTGACCAATAATGTTCTTAAAAACAAAGTGATATTCAAGTTAACCCTATTTACCTGTTTGATAAATGCCCCTTGTCTCGTTGTGCACGGTTCAAAATAAAAAAAACGTATTTATTCATATTTTTTAAGACTTTCTCTGTGTCTGAAATGGCAGAATCTTGTCTCTGACATAATCAAGGTTGTTCTGGCAGGGAAATATTATTAACCAGCCTTATTTTGCAATCCTGATGGATAAAATCAAGTATCCCCTTCCTTTATTTCCCACCCTACTCTACATTATCTAAAACATTTTAGTTTTGCTCGGATATACAGTACATCATTTATGCAAGTTAACTGCTCTGTCAATGTCATTCATGTTGACTGTAAGTAGTCTTGGACAATCAAATGTTTCAACGTGATTGTGATTAAATGCGATTGTACATGTGTTTGACCATGTGTCAGGTTACATCAAGTCCATATGTGACTGTAAGACGTGATGGTAGTCTACATATAGAACGGGTCAGTCAGCAGGATGGAGGACAATACACCTGTTTGGCTGAAAACGTGGTGGGATCCAGCAACCACACCACCATACTTAACGTGTATGGTAAGATATAAAACAAAAACAGACACACACTGCTGTAATTCTGTCACAGTTTACTATAAGCAAAATCAAACCTGAACTACACTCTGTATAGGGCTGCACAATTATGACAAAAATTATAATTCATAATTGTTGATTATTGCCCTTGATATTGAAATCACGATTATGAATGCTGATTAAAAGATTAATCAATTTACATCACAAAGTTGGCAACTGCATTGTTCTTCAGAGTAGTAGATTTCAATGGTGGATATGAGCTGCGCTCCAGTTTCTTTTAAGCATCATTTAAGCATTGCATATTCTAATAATGTTTGTTTATGTCTGGCCTAATAAAAGTTATTTTAAAATGATATCTTTGGTATAGAAGAAATATATGTAGGTTCTTTCTGAACTATTGACAAAACCAGTTTTTACTTGTTTCTATATGCCTGTGTGACATGTAGCAGGTTGATGAATACACGTCCCCACACGTTTTACACACCTCTAAAGCCTGAGAAAGGTGGCATAATTATCAAAAACTACCATCAGATAAGCAATATGTGTATTTACCTCTTAAATTATTGGTTCTTGTGCAGTAAATAAAATTATATATTTAACATTCAAAGTAACATGCTGCGTTCAGTAAGCGCTGTGGTGGCGAGATATGTGCCCATTCATCCCTTTAGATCTTCACTGGTGATCTTGTTCATGTAAGATCATTGTTAGATTATATTTGAAAATATAAAAATACAACCATCTTTGTGATCGGAGTTTGTGTGATTCTGAAAATAGCAGCTGGGATGCAAATGGGCCTTATTAGAGCAGACGCAATAACAATGACGGCGATTCGTTAAATACCATTCATGCCATATTCTTTATGTTGGATACACCACCAAAACAAGCTTTGGACTGCTTTTTAATTTATTGCTATTTCATATGCATCAAATTCCCATTGGCCTTCTTATTAACATGAAAAAACAAGCAACGAGATGAGCACTCCCATACAGTGACTGCAGGTTTATACTGTTTGAGCCCCGCTGTTCAGCGCTTGTTCACTTATGCCCCGCTCTGAGTTCTGCACTCCTACAAATGCTCTCATTAACAATGAAGCTGTCTAATCAGCATAAGAAATAAATTATTTGTTATTTACCTTACTGTGGCATGGGGACCTGGTCGTGTGTAGGTCTGCGGTGAAGACTCCATAGCAGCGCTCCTCCAAACCCGGGTTTTGGCACCACTGTAACACTCTTTGGTTTGGCAATGGAGTAGTCAGGAGACAGCAAAGCAGGTTTGAGGTTTCATGCTACTCTATCAACACACTCGACGGTAACCGTTGGAACACAGGAACACATAAGCAATAAATGTAAACGTAATCATAAGCGTTAGCAATGTCCGCCTTCAGGTTTCTCTCTCCCTCTCTGGACTCTTGGCGTTCCTTTTATGTCTCCCTCCGCATCACTATAACAAGACACAGGTGTTAGGGTTGATTATAAACCAGGTGACAAGCCTTACCGCTCTCTCTCTCTCTCCCTCAGACGGATACACGACCATGTCCCCACGCCACACTTACCTTACCTTTATTATTTATTTTTGTTCAACAGCTTCTATTAGAGTGTCAGGTGATTTTTTTCTTCAGTAATTATTTTCCTGGCCCACTGCGAAAAGAGGTGAAACATAAAGCAAGCATCTGGGCATTTGACCGTTTAAAATTTTGCACTCTAGAATCAGTTGACATTATTGACAGAATGGAGGACTAATTTAAACTCGGCCCTTCTAGTCAGTGAGCCTGTCACATTTACGTTTAAAAACGGAGGGAAGGTGTCACACTTAATGACTGCTGTAACGAATTCACAAGATGGGCAAGGAGGCAGGAACCAGCTGAACAGTCAATATAAAACTTTAATCAACAGAACTCAAACACACCTAACTGCAAAACATGCACACACACAGGGTCTCTCTCTCTCAAACTGGTGTCTCCGGCTCGTCCTTATCCCCCTCCCGGCAGATAAGGACGATTCAGTGCCAGGCGTGCGTCCTCACGGCCCGTCCATTCCCTCCTCCTTGTCACAATCCTTCACCACCCAATTCAGGCTGGGCAAACCTCTGGCTCGATGAACTTGATAAGGCCAGCAGGTCCTCCCCACATCTTTGGACCTTTGGAGAGATGAGGGGAGGGAGAGGGGAAAGGAAAAGAGCCAGGGGAGAGACATAGAGAGAGAGATACAAAAATTGGTTCGCCGGTCCCCAGAAACGCTGTCGCTTGGTCCTCTGCCACTCCTTCGCCGCCTGGTGGACGACAGACGCTCCTCCCCTGGTGGACAGCAGCAAGTCCTCTGTCCCCTGTCAGACGGCAATGGCTCCTCTGCTTCCTGGTGGATGGTAGCAGTTCCTCCGACTACTGGCGGACAGCAGCGTCTCCTCCATTCCCTGGCGGATGGCAGCGACTCCTCCATTCCCTGGTGGACGCCAGTGGCGAGGACTCCACGACAGCGCATTCCTCCTCCTTCCCAGTTTTCGGCACCAGTGTATCGGGTTCAATGAAATGAAGCGGGAGATGGCGATTCCAACTCAGGAATGTCACTTTTATTGATATACAAAATAAAACACGTTCGCTCAAGCGTAACGATGCAGCTTCTATTCAACGGCAGCAGCCAACACACAAACAGCTTCTCAGCTGGGCTCTCACACTCTGAGGACTGGCACTTTTGTTTCCCCCATCTCTCACTGTGAGCACAGAAACAAGCAATTACAAGCAATTCATCTCAGATGAGAACCCTTACCACTTACTTTATATCCAGACTAGTGTTAATTTTGTCACCTATTTTTAATTTAGTCTTAGTTTTGTGCCAAATGTCCTTGTTAGTTTTAGTCATATTTAGTCATTCACATATCTTTTTTTGTTAGTCAAGTTTTAGTCGACTAAAAGTCTCGTCATTTTAGTCTAGTTTTAGTCAAAAGAGAATTTAAGGTATCTTAGTCAAGTTTTAGTCAACTAAAAGTCTCGTCATTTTAGTCTAGTTTTAGTCAAAAGAAAACTCAATATATCTTAGTCAAGTTTCAAAACATTTTAGTCTTTTTTTAAATAAATTATTTCTGAGATTAATTCTAAGATAACCATTTCAGTCAAATAATGTTTCACACATCTCAAATATTGGTTAAATGTCATAATTACCTGACAAAATACACTTGTTGAATGATATGTTGAATTCACTTTGTTAAACGTGTCTGGTTTTCTGATTTAAGAGACACATTCACAAATGATGAACTTGTTCTGAAGAGTATTTTATTAAGCAAATAAGTTACATAAAATATATATAACCTGCATAATGTATGTGCCACAACACCATAGCTAACTGGTTAATTTACAGCGTAGATGCCTAAAATCAGCATTAGCTTATGAGACGTATATTTAAGTTAACTTCCCTGAATGTGCGGGTGGTTAGCCTTTAGATGTCGCTTAAGGTTGGTGGTGTTTTTCCCGGTATTGTTTATCCGCAGTGCTTCCCGTCAGTTATAATGACACATTCTGTCTTTTTGTCAATATCATTGTACCTAAAATGCGACCAAATATCGAGCCTCTTACTTCTACCTAGCGTGTCGTCGGCGCTCATCGCGTGTTCGCCACTGTCTATGATTGTTGTGTTCTTGCTCCATGTAGTTTCGTGTTGCAGCCACAGGAGTATGAGACCTGTAGCCATTACTTGAGCAACAGCGCGAACTCATTCGGAATATTTTGAAGGCGTAACAGCTGAATATTCTATCTCATGATGAAAAAGTAGAGACGATTGTATACGAAAATGAAGAGAGATTTTATCTTAGTTTTTATTTTATGCAAAACATTTTAGTCTCGTCTTTTTTCGTCAACAATAATGCATGTTAATTTAGTCTTAGTCAGCGTTTTTGGACTTTGGTGCAGTCTCGTCATCGTCTCGTCTTAGTCATGGAAAAAAAGGTCGTTGACGAACATATTTAGTCTCGTCTCGTCTGACGAAATTAACACTGATCCAGACAATGCTCGACCATGCCCTTGCTTCCAGAACTGCCTTTGACTTTGTTGCTGTCTCCCTTTGCCTGGCCAGTGATTATGTTAATGAGGCTAACACCTGCATATCATTGGAAAAATCAGCTAGTGTAGAGCCATCTTTAAAATACTCAACCATTGCAAAAACACATTGTTAATAGAAACCATTGGCGCAACAGGTGCAGATTAAATTGAATGCTAAAATTGTCAGTTTTCACAATTATATAGTCGTGGCAGCTGTTATCGCAATTCGTTTTTCAATTAATTGTGCAGCCCTAATACTGTATAAATTAGATCTCGGATCAGACCTGTTCCGAAAGTTTGGGATTATTCTAGAATCAGACCGAAAATTATTCTTAATTGCAAGAAGACAATTTATTAGACCCTTGATTAAACTTGTATCCACTTTGCACTCAGGGAATGTGGTTGGCTACACATTGTGGTTCTGGCTGTGCCAGAAAAAGCTTAAAAAGTTGGACAAGACTTTATGCTGATATTCAAAAGTTAGGCTCTATGGGACTATGTACAATCAGACTTGTCCCAGGGGAATTATGGAATGAAAAACCAGACCAGTCAATAAAAGCAAGCTTGTAAAAATCAGAACAGTCTTAAAAAATTACATCATACAGGATTACGCTTCCCAAAACAGACTTCCAGTTTTGATCAGATCTGTATTTCAAAAAACCATGCATAATCAGTCCTGTTGTAAAGGATTTATTTTCTGTGTAACCAGACCTCTATTACATAGCCCAGTCCTCTGCCTCCTCCCTTCCATGACTGTACTGTATACAATAAGCCTTTAGTTCTATCTTCCGCTAAAGCAGATGCCTTCATCATTCATTCATTTCACTTGTGAGAATTAAAAACAGAACCAGCAGTCTGAGCTGAGCACTTCTGCAGAGAAATAAAAAATTGACTGCAATTTTTTTTGTGATCACTGTTGGAGAACTAGTCTGCCTTCACAGATAGAAATAATTTAGGTTGAACTGTCTGAGACTACATTAGTTTATGCAGTGCTTGGCCTGCATACTATACTAAGAAATGCTAAATAAAGTTAAGTGACAATGTCAGGGACAGGGATCTCTATTTTATGCCATACATTCACATATAAGATCCTCTGTGTAGTGATGCATTTGTAAGTATTTTTTAATCCCACCTTATACTCAGCCAAGTGTTTCTATTTGTGGTTTCCCACTCTAGTGATACCCAGTATACAACATGGGCCTCAAATCTTCAGTACCATTGAAGGGAGACCTGTTTCTCTGCCATGTCGTGCACATGGAGTCCCCAAACCAGACATTACCTGGTCTAAGGTATTTTTCTATCTCTAAGGAATCTCTTTCTCTCTCTCTCTCTCTCTCTCTCTCTCTCTATCTATCTATCTATCTATCTATCTATCTATCTATCTATCTATCTATCTATCTATCTCTATCTCACACACACACACACACACACACACACACAAACACACACACACATATACACATACAGTATATTGTGAATTAGGACAGAAAATATACTTTTTAGAGTATGCTTGAAACTTTAAAAAAAAAAACTACAAAAATTTTTTAGAGAGAAAGCAGCAATTGATCGTACAAAATCCAAACCTCACAAAGCTATCATTGTCATGGGTAATGCAGTGTAACCACATTCAATACATGTTTTGCCACTTTACAACTTAACAAATGCATTATATCACTTTTCATAAGAATTACATTTCTTTGCCAGTCTGGACAATAAACATGTCAGTCCCAGAATATGTTACTAACCACTACGCATTGCCAAAAGTTTGGTTTGGCACCATGACAATGTGTGGGCTTAATTTTGGACCTATAAATTTGCTATAGAGTATATAGATGTGAGAGAAATGTGATGCTGTTAAATTGAACAGCAGCTGGAGATTTCTAATCACACCACACCTTTATATTCATTCTGTGGTTTATCAGATTTGAGAGTTTACAGAGACAGTTCACCCCTGGGCTAGCCTTTGCTTTTGTGGTGACTTAAGATTTTTTGTGTACACATTATGATTGTTAGGAGCTTGTTTGACCATTCAAACTCAAAATGTTCTGTTTATGTAAATTAAATCATTAAAATTCTGACTGATGGTTCACATTTGTCCTGCTGTTTATCATTTAATCTATTTAATCTGTTTATCTATCTCTGATCATAACAATCTTACATTGCACCCTGATATTGTTTTTAAATGAACTGATGATAATGACATTTTGTGATGATGTTTTCTGAGCGAGGGGAGTTGCTTGATCTGAATGGCAGTGCCTTTTCTCTGGGTGAGGATGGCAGTCTTCACATTGTCTCCCCCTCTGGTGAAGAGTCTAGCGAGTTTGTGTGCATGGCTACCAACGCTGCTGGATACAGCTCCAGAAAGGTCCAACTCACTGTCTATGGTTAGAGCAGCTTCATCTACTGATCTCTCCCTTTACCTTGAAACCTTTTCATTTTCATCTTTGCTTCATGTGTTCCAAGAGCTTCCTTCAATGTTTCTGTGAAGAATGTCTTGTGTTGTCTTCAGTTTTTCACAGTGTCATTAAACTTTGTCTCTGTCAATAAGAATGTGTCTTGTTTTCTGTGGCTTTGCATGTTGATCACTACACTGTGTGTACTAAACAATACTGGGACTTTGTTCTCAATCATCTAGTTTATCACTCTCACTGTTTCTGTGTCTTTGTGGACTGAGATGTTTTGAAGTATTTGTGTAACACTTATGTGGATTCTCTACTCTCATTAATTTTACTTGCATTTGTTTGTGGACTTGTGCAGTGAGGCCTAGGCCGAGCGATGTAGGTGGCGGTGGAGCAGAGAGACTAAATAATTCAGATGGGCTGTTGGAGATGTCAGTAAAAGTGGGTGAAGATGTCACACTGCCATGTGAGGTGGAGAGTGTACCTCCTCCCATCATCACCTGGGCCAAAGACAAGCAGCTTATCTCTCCCTTCTCACCCAGGTGTCACATTCACCTATGTTTAATTTTTTTACGTCACTTATATTTTTATGATCTCATATTAATTTAGAGCTTACATGGAAAATGTGTACTTTTAAAAATGGATTTGCCACACAGCAGGTTTATTTAAAATGAACTTGTTAAGGCATAAACATAAAAAAACAAGAACATTTTAAAAGAATGGTGACCAGTAACAGGACTTAAGGTATACTTTTACCTAGATATATTGTAACCTATAATCTTGATGTTAAAAAGTTCATGGACATGTTATATGTCAACTGCCATGTGATAAATACATTATACCTATAGTACAGTATGTCCTACTTTTAACTAATTCTAAACTAATTTTAACTGACTTCACAATAAAGCTTTTATGCAAGTAGCTTGCTTTTCTCAGCATTGTTTTTCAAGTGTTGATGTTTACTGTACAGCCTAAAGGCAGAAAGACTGGTCAGATTAAAATTACACATGAATTAAACTCTCTATTTTTGCTTACCATGTAATTTCAGAAGCTCCTCTGTAAACTAGGAGCACCTGTGTGGTTTTACGGTACATGTGTATATTCAAATTGTTTTTTCCCTATGTCATGAATTAAAAATTATTTCCTTATTTGACGACCTCTTTCATAGACACACTCAGCTATCATCAGGCTCTATGAGGATCACAGAAACACATGTGACTGACAGTGGCCTGTACCTCTGTGTGGCTTCAAACATAGCAGGAAACTTCACTCAGACGGTCAAGCTCAGAGTTCTGGGTAGGTGAAACAGCAACAGTTAACCTAAGGCAATGATTTATCTCTACAGTATCTCAGTTTCAATACATTTATTTACCTGAATGCTTTCACAGCTGTAAGTTTACCCTTGTAGGTGAAATGTGTTTATTAAAGCAGCAATACATTTTGATGCTGTTTAGTTTTATCTCATGAAATTGTGAGCACACATAGGCCTGGAGGTGTTTAAATTAATCACAATGGCACATTGGTCATGCTATGACATCAGGCTTAAATCAGTCATATTTTAATAGATCTTTTGTGAGACATCCTGAATTGATTTATAAGTTCTCTGATCTAACCCACATCTATAAAACAAATATTTTGAATGAAAACCACATGTAAAACAAAGCTGCATGAGGATCATTAAAGAATGATTATTGCATGTTTAAATTTCAATTTCACATGATACAACACAGTGCCATAAGTACATCCACATGTTTACATGTCACACATGCTAATGTACTGACACCAATTCATTTCTGTGGCTTTTGCATGGCCTTTCCAGTTGTTAAAGTAATTTGATAGAGACTGATGGTCCAGATATCCTTTTGTATGTCAGGAACCAATCTTTGTAACATATTTAAAGAACAAGACAGTGTACAAATGTATCCAATAAAACAGACCGATGCTTTCACACTAGCTTTCAGGCAAGGTTTGCTTGACAAAGACAGTCACACATTAGAAAACTTTCCTCATTTGTTTATTGTTCAGGTTATTCCCTCCAAAAATCTTTGTGCCCCTCTCCTTTTGAAAGATATTTTAAAGAAGCAAATTCAGTAAATTGGCTCTCCTTTAAGCAGATCATTTTGATATAATACATCTGATTTATTCTATGTTCTCTCATACAACTGTTAAAGGGAAAGTACACTCAAAAACAAACAATCTGTCATATCCACTCAAAACACATGGTTTCTTTTTTCCTTTGGAACACATATTTAGCTTAATGTCCAACATGCTCTTTTACATACAATGAAAGTGGATTGTAGGGGGTCAAGCTCCAAAATGTAAACATGAAGAGTGTCATTTTTGTATGACTAGCAGAACCACAATGGAATAGCAAAATAAATAAATAATAATAATAAAAAAAACATTCTCAAACTACTTTAAAACACTCCCTATGTCTGCCATTGGTCATTCAACAGGCAGTTATGTGTACTCCTTTAAACAACACAATTTTATTTGATTACTGATGCAGAAATCGACCCATAAACTACTTTTTAATATGATGGCTTACTGAGATTAAATTGAATTGATATGCATAATCAAGTTGGGCATTTGTTAATTTCATAAAGTGTTGCACACTGTACATGTGACAGTGTTTAAATGGGTGTTAAAGAGGCCAAGTGAGGTTCAGCACTTCTTCTGAGCTGCAGCAGAGCTGGCACTATACTATATATGAGAAAGCATGGAAAGAAAGATCAGCTATGCCTTCATTGCTCTGAGCAAAGCCTGATATAATTATAGATTCCCATTAACATAAGATTCTTACGGAGCACACTTAAACACATCTGTAACTAAAATTATTTATAATGACTGCAATTAAACCCTGAGTCACTTTAATCTTGGATTATAGTCCTCCAGACGACCATGAGCAGATACATTCTAACTTAGTCTGAAGAATGAGAGGGACATAAAAGGGGAGTGCACTGTTTGATTTATCACAGCTAGCAAATGTCTCATCAGAAAGATTAAAATCCAAAAGATGTGAAAAAATTATCAGTAACAGCCAAAGGCAAATAAGGACAGGTTGCTATTTTTGAGCTCAGTCAAAAAAATATCTTTTGAATAATTTATAAGCAAAAAATTATACCAAATCACATGTTGTGAAATAATGTATTATTTGTGTGTAGATTTCCCACTGTTTCCCACAAATGCAAGAGAACATGTTTGCCACTTTGTCCACTTCTCTTTCTCATTTCTTTCTCATTTTTATGTAAAAATGAAAATTCTCATGTTGTTCCAAACCCATATTACTTTCTTTCTTCCAAGGAACACAAAGGGCAGAATATTCATTTCACTTTCATGGCATCTTTTTTCTATACAATAAAAGTGAATGGTGACTGAGACAGTCAGTCCCTATCATCTACTTTTGTGCTCCACCGAAGAAAGAAAGTCATGCGGGTTTGGAACAACATGGGGTTGATTAAATTATTACAGACTTCTTAATTTTTTTTGCACCCACAGTTCCTCCCAGCATCCACGCAGGACCTCGTGCCATGAAAGTGCTAGTTGGGCATGCCATAGACTTGCCTTGTGTTACACAGGGGGTCCCAGAACCCTCTGTATCCTGGCTGAAGGATGGCACTGCCCTTCTGGACAGTTCTCTGTACAGGATCTCAGATGGAACTCTGACTGTGAGCCAGGTGGGGCTTAATAATGAGGGTGTCTATACCTGCGTTGCCTCCAACATCGCCGGACATGATGAAGCCAATATTCATCTCCAGGTGCAAGGTCAGTCTGGAATTGGCATATAGAATTGTAGAATTGAAGTGGATGATAAACTACATGTGATCATATGGAGATTGGCTTTATCATCCACTGCCTCCTTTCTCTACAGTCCCTCCCGTTGTGGAGGTTTCTGAGCCCCCTTTCAACAGTCCCTTACAGGAGAGAGTGGCTAACCAGCAGATCGCCTTCCCCTGCCCTGCCAAAGGTGAACCCATACATTCATCTTCACAAATCACTAATTATACACCTGGATTACCAAATGCTTACAATATAAATGCTTGTTACACAACTCCCTGTCATTTTACTTATGCAGGTACCCCTAAGCCAGTAATAAAGTGGTTTAGGAATGGTCAGGAGTTGACAGGAAAGGAGCTGGGTGTGTCTATTTTGGAGGATGGTACACTTCTCATCCTAGCCTCAGTGTCCCCTCTCGATAATGGGGAGTACACCTGCTTGGCTGTCAATGATGCTGGTACAACTGAGAAGAAATACCAGCTTAAGGTCAATGGTTAGTGCAACAGTTTAAAACAATTCTTAAGCTTGTTATCCTGGCTCCCCATTCATCACATTTCATCCCATCTGTGTCCTCCTACCCTTTATCTAGTCCCACCTGATATTCGAGACTATGGCTTGCTGTCCAATGTCTCTGTAGCAATGAATCAACAGACTAGCCTGGTGTGTGACGTCACAGGTACACCTGTACCTGTCATCACCTGGTACAAAGATGGAGTTCTGGTCAGTTCTTAATATTAATTCACTCATTTACTAATGCATGAAGCATACTTTCTTATGTGGAGCTATATCACAGTATTATATTTTAACTGGATGAAGGAATGCTCTTACTTTTCACTTTTCAGCTAACTTCTTTGTTTCATTTGCATTTTAATCATTTATCTTTGACCTGAGTCAACCTTAGTCAACCATTAAAAACATGAAATAAAAAACTGATCCCAGTTACTTTCTTAATAAACATACATAGTCTTATTGTGCATGTTATTATTAAAAATAAAAAAAAGTGTAATAATTTACAAAATTTCTGTCTTTAAAGCAACTTTTCTGCTGATCTATCCAAGGCCACACAGGTTGAGAATACTATAATATTAACAAGTAATATCATTGCCTAACATGTTCTAATGAAATTAAATTCACTTTATATATTATTTTTGGAAAAATATCAAATTACAAAAAGTAAATGCATTGAGAATGCTGATTCATGTAGTCTATATATGCATAAACCACTTTATGTAAGCCTAATGAGAAATAAAAGTGGTCTTTTCTCCATTACCCAATGAGGCCAATCACAAATGAGTTCTTTCCAATCACTGGGTTTGAGCTCCAAGAACAGGTCATGAAATGCCAGTGCCTCTCATAAATTTGCCTTTACAAGAATCAATTTCAGAATCAAGTGTACATCATAAAAAGACCCATTAGGAAATCTCTAATCACGCTGCAGGAACAGCAGTCTCATGTCAGCTAATTCAGATTAACGGTAGCATACAGCTGATGTTTGGATTCTTATAAACACATTTTCATGATAAACATTATTTATATATGTGATTATTTATCCTGATCAATTAAAGCCATTGAATCAGCTTCATACAGGTTGCAGTGTGAAAGAAACAGCAAGGTGGTTTTGTAATGAAACTAACAGTGAGTGTGATTTGGATATATTATGTAATTTTGAATATGTATTGAAGTTGTTATTTGTAATTATTTAAATAGCTGGTTTTACTGTTTAACCAGGTGGTTGCAAGCAGTAATGTGCAGATTCTTCAGAAGGGAAAGACTCTAAATCTGCTGAATGTGGCCGTTGAAGATGCTGGACGCTACAGCTGCAAGGCCATCAACATTGCAGGAAGCACAGAAAAAGACTTTTACTTAGATGTTTTGGGTAAGTTGTGGTTTTATGTTTCTTTTCATGTCACTAGGGAAGATAATTGTTATATGTATAATATTACCTAGATTTGCTTTCTTTACAAGTTTGCATTATGTCTTTACATATTCGATTTCCTCCGTGTAGTTCCTCCTACAATCATCGGGATAGTTGGGTCACGTGACCTCTCTGCCGTGCTCAATCAGGAGATAATTTTGGAATGCAAGGTCAAAGGTGATCCTTTTCCAACAATTCAGTGGTACAAGAACAGAAAGTAAGTAAAGAACCCTTTATAGCTGGTCCATATTTATTTTTGATACAGCAATACTAGGAGCATTAGTTTAATCTCTCTCGCTTTGGTTTTAGGCCAGTATTTTTGGGTGACCCCAATATTGAATTTTCAAACCGAGGACAACAGTTGACGATAAAGAGTGCTCGTTTAGGTGACCAGGCACGATACCAGTGTAGCGCTACTAACGCAGCAGGAAAGCAGTCCAAGGAATTTAACATTAGGGTCTTTGGTATGCTAAAAAAAAAAAAATCTGTTACAACATGAAAAATGAGTTTCACATCAACAGAGTAGAACTAAATTTCCTGCATTTTCTGTCTGTCTATCCATCTGCCCACTCAGTGCCACCAAGTATTAAGGGAGAAAATGTGTCTTCTGAGGTGACAGTTGTTCTGGGTAATGTGGTGACTCTGGAGTGTGAGGTACGGGGTGTGCCTCTCCCTTCCATCACCTGGTTTAAGAACGGAGAGGCCATACTGTCCAGCAGACAGGCCCAGTATGAGGACCGAGGACAGTTCCTCAAGATCCTTAGAGCTCAGATGTCTGATGTTGGACAGTACACCTGTAAAGTCACCAGTGTGGCCGGTACGGCTGAAAAGGTTTATGAGCTGGATGTTTATGGTAAGGATGGATTGTCTGACTTTCTAGGATTTTTAGATTTTTACATTTGTTACCTTGTCTAAAGGCCTATTCAAAAAATGCCCATATTTTGGAACACAAAACATGTTTAGCTAGATTTTTAAATAAATAATATTAACTATAATATTAAAATTAAAATATTAAATATACTTATTTAACTTATTATAGCACTAACTAAGGAGTGCTTTTATTGTGGTTTTCTTTTTTCTGGATTGTCTGACTTTCTAGGATTTTTAGCTTTTTACATTTGTTACCTTGTCTAAAGGCCTATTCAAACAATGCCCATATTTTGGAACACAAAACATGTTTAGCTAGATTTTTAAATAAAATAATATTAACTATAATATTAAAATTAAAATATTAAATATACTTATTTAATATTTTAATTTTAATATTATAGTTAATAAATAATAAATAATAAATAAACGTCTTTTATATAACACTTGTTCACATATGCTGTTCTCTGTTTTTTCCATCATGTAGTTCCTCCCTCTATCATTGGGGTCTCTGATGCTCCCACTGACATGAAAGTTGTGCTCAGTAAATCTCTGATTTTGGAGTGTGAGGCTCAAGGTCAACCTCCTCCCTCACTAACCTGGCTGAAGGATGGTTCACCAGTGACAGCTAGAGAGAACCTGCGGGTTCTAGAGCAGGGTCGAAAAATCGAGATCCTCAATGCACTACAATCTGATGCTGGTCGATATGTCTGCGTGGCAACCAGCATTGCTGGAGAGAAAGAGATCAAATATGATGTTAGCGTTTTAGGTATAAATATATTTACACACACACACACACACACACACACACACACACTTAAACAAAACAATATCTGCAAAGACACTTAGTTTTCTAGGACATGGTAGAATAGTAAAGCTCTTCTAGATGTATTCTTGTCAACTGGATGTGTTACTCTGCTGTTGAAAGACCTTTTGCCATTCATCCATGTAACTTCATCCAAACAATGCTGATCCTCTACTCATTCAGTCATTAGGTAAATCCAATAAAAAATATTTTCAGGCACCCCATTCTTCACTATCCACAGGAATTCAGCCGGAACTTGGTGTCTCGTGACGTGTTTATGTGTGCATGAGCCAGACAGATCTTGTTCGGCACATCGATCTTGTGAACATCTGGACATCACTACTCTAATAATTCATGTGCAGCATTCATTCAATCCAAATTTGTGTTGTACATTCACTGGAATGTCAGTGCAGGAAATCAAGAGCAAAGTGTGCTTTATGAGCCAGTAAACTGGTTAACAATGGAATGGAGATTAAAATAGTCTGTGATAGAAACTTAAAGAGACAGCATTCGCTGATGTGACTGAAGCATGTGGCATTCATTAACTATCTATGTGTGTCTGTGAGTAGAGTTTCTCACGCATTATTTCAAAGACAGTGTTGATCCATGCATTGTTTGGTTAATAAGATGAACTAGTTCCAGAAATGCTGTAGTGTTTGATAGATTCTACTCTTATTTTCTTTGTTTATTCAGTTCCTCCTGTTGTTGATGGGGCAAGTGACACCACAGACACCACTGTCATCATCAACAATATTGTTGAGCTTGAGTGTCACGCTACAGGCACACCTACACCAACAATCACGTGAGAATACCAATACACACATACTCACACATATGCATAACTCTCTCGCAAGTCTCTCATCTGTAACCTCACTCTCTTTCTCTGAAGGTGGCTAAAAGATGGTGTGCCGCTGAGGCAGGGCGAGGGAGTAAGGATCACATCTAATGGCCGTCGATTGGTCATCTCTCGTGCTCAGGTGTCTGATACAGCAGTTTTTCACTGTGTAGCGACCAATGAGGCCGGAGAAAAAGAGAGAGAGTTTAAAGTATCGGTGCATGGTAATGATAAGATTTTGGTTTTATATTTTTATATGAAAATTCTGTCATCATTTAATCATCAAATTCATATGACATTCTGTCTTCTGTGGAACACAACCATAGGTGTTCGGTAGAATATTAGGGACTGACAGCCTCATTCGCAATTTCATTGCATCTTTTTCCATACAATAAAAGTGAATGGTGACTGAGACTGCTTGTCCCTATTTTTCCGCCTAATATCTTCTATTGTGTTCTGTAAAAGACAGAGGGTTCTGTTTTTGTAAACATGCAAAGCACTGTGCTACGTGCAAAGACTGAACGCTACATCTTATCCAATTTTCGTGAGAGCGCTAATTCTAATCTTAATTTTTGTGCAAAGAGCAAGTGGGCATGGGTGGGAGTGTTTGCTCCATCTGTGGGTGTATGTGCATAAGCTGTGGATGTATTGTATGGTAAAAAGAAAAGTAACCCGCAGACTTTTAAAAGCCACGTCTGTTTCTAGTATCATCTAAATGAATTTCCTAAATTTGGAGATTCCATCAGTAGATAGTAATAAAGTCCAAACTCTGATATTATAGTGGATCATCAAAGTATTTCTTTCGCAATCGCCGTGTAATGAAACAAAAATGTATTAGATTTGTGTTAAGCCATCTATTGGTCATGGTTTATTTTTCAATTATTATTATTATTATTATTATTATTAAGTTTATACTTAAAATTGTATTCATGATCTCATTTGTATTGGTATTTTTCCACCTGTTGTCTCAATAAATGTATTACATTTTTTCAAATCAAATTCGACCGGTAAATGTGAAGTGCGTATATTAATAATACAGTACTTACATTCTCTATAATTTAACAGAGCCTATATACAAATCCTGAACCACATTTTCCATGCATATAAAATGAGCATGTCACTGACATATAAATATGCCTGACATTCAACAAGGAAGCAGTTAATGGTCAAAAGAATGTGCACATTCACATAGTCCATTTTTCTATTCTTCTAATTCATTGCATACAGTCCATTTACACTACCAACTTTTTATGAATGTGCTGTCTTTAGAGAATGGACTATATAATAGGATGCAGATGCTGCAATAACTGGAGAAGATCCTCAGAATCAAATTGTACTTGACCCAGACCATTAGTGCTTTGCACAGGCGATTTCGCCAAACCCATTTAAACCTAGACTTTTGGCATAGTGCTGCGCTTGGCACTAGCGCTCTTAAAAGAGGGACTACAAAGTCAGACAGTCTTTTTTTTTTTTAAACAAACACGAGACCGAGTAAATGATGACATAAATTTCATTTTTGGGTGAACTATGCCAAAAGGCTTGATAACATCTAAAATTTCCTAGAAATATTTAGTTGAATTTTTGCCTCATCTGCTGACAGAGTGGATATTTTAGGTAACTTTTCACAGGCTTTTACTTGTATCTTTTATGTTCCTTTAAATATGTTTCAGATACAACATGTTTTTTTGTGGTTCAATTTCACTTTCTATTTCTGTGATATTTGTCTGTCAGTTCCCCCAACCATCCGTTCTACTGGTCCATCTGAGAGGTCAGTGGTCCTCCACATGGCCATCAGCCTTCAGTGCGTGGCCAGTGGAATTCCACCTCCTAGCATTACATGGCTTAAAGATGGCCGTCCTGTGGACACTACACAAGAATTCCTGAAGGTCAGACTCCAAAGAATGACTTTAGTTCCCTGAAGCCTTTTAAATTAAATAAGGTGTTTGGCAAGGTTTATTTAACCACACTTACCCAACAGTTCTGTTTTATAATACAGTTGTACTCTTCAATCTCCTTTGTCTTTATCTCTCTGGGGTTACATATAGCTGGAGTCTGCCGGCAAGGTGTTGCACATAAAGCAGGCCAGACTGGATGGTGCTGGGAAATATACATGTGTGGCAACTAATGCGGCAGGGGATGCACAACAGCACATTCGGCTCAATGTGCATGGTAGGAAAAATATTTTTAACTTAGCTAAATGGTTGTACTTAAATACCTAAAATACATCTAAATTTAAAATTAAGTTGTTTGTACTGTATATGTGTTTTGTAGAACCTCCAAGCATTCAGCATGCTGGAGAAACACTCAATGAAACCATTCTAGCTGGCTTCCAAATTCAGCTGAAGTGTAAGGCAACAGGAAGTCCTCTGCCAGGTGAGTCCCACATTTCCCCTGTCTTAGGACAATATTAGGTTGCAGCTCAATTTGTCAAATTATACTATACACTAAAAGAATGTACTTCACTTTTGGACAGTACGTATCAAGTAAGTGTTTATCAAAAGAGTACGCCGGTATACTACCACGTCATGACATTTATACTACAGACCCCTTTGTCATGTACCGTTTGCATTTGCATGTAAATGTTTTCATCCATTTCAACTCATTACCTTAAAATTAATTATTGCTTAACTTTTACATTCATACATTTAAAAACTTTTATAACAGCTTCAGCTTCTCATTCCTCTCCACTTTTCTTTTACTGGAAATAAAGTTGTCACAAACGTCGCAAACTCTTCCTCTTCCATTGCACAAGGGGTTGCGAGTATTAATAAACTGGAATGAATTTACACTTAAAAAATTCACAGGAAATGTATGTAGTTCAGGCACCTTTGGCTTAATGTTTTCAACACTGATGATTTGGGACGCACAAATTCTAATCTTGCATTCTGTCTTTGATGATTAGTTTGCAAACTGGACTCCAGGTTTAAATTTGCACTTGCAAATAATAGATTCCAAAAATAGAGATAAATGCATATGTAGTTTAGACTGTGTGTTTTCTCTCGTGCTGTAGCTGTGGTGTGGTATAAGGATGGCCATCCATTGAAAAGCACTGCTGGAGTGAACATACTGAGCAGAGGCCAGGTGCTGGAGATTGACCGTGCACAGGTGTCAGATGCTGGACTCTACAAGTGTGTGGCCATCAATGTGGCTGGCAGCACTGAGCTCACACACAGCCTGCATGTGTACGGTGAGTGTGTTTGAAGGAGGTGGATGTCAGTTTTTCCTAAATGTTACTAAAAGTTGTCACTGTTTCCTAATACATTTTTCTCTCTGTCAGTTCCTCCCACTATTTCCAGTAACGGAGGAATGATAACAGTGGTGGTGAATAATCCAGTCAGGTTTGAGTGTGAAGCCTCAGGAGTCCCTATGCCCAGCCTCACCTGGCTCAAAGAGGGCAGCCCTGTCTCCAGCTTCTCAGATGGCATCCAGGTGTGTTTTTATGTGTTGGTGGTAGAGTGGGGGTTTGGATACAGTAATGTGTACATATCCTTATTTTTTGTGCTTAGATCCACCAGTTTTGCTGGGCAACCAGCTTAACCATACGAGCAAGATGGCTGTGCTGGTTCACCAACTAAACAAGCTTTAAACAAGCAATAACTAGCATAAACTAGCTTGCAAATGCATGGGAATTCATACTCCTCCAAGATGTTTTTTTTGCAAGATAATTACAAGTTATAACCAGTTTAATTCAGTGTTAAAATTTCTCTCTTTTAGGTTTTGTCAGGTGGCAGGGTATTGACATTCCTTAGCGCACAGGTCAGTGACGCTGGTCATTATACCTGTGTGGCTGTGAATGCAGGTGGAGAAAAGCACAGAGACTATGACCTGCGTGTGTACGGTGAGCCCAGAAAACTCTCTCACTTCAAACCCAGTGGCTTTTTTGCATGTAAATAATTCCAGTTGTTTCGAGTATTAATTAATATGCTGACTGCTTATCGTTTACACAGAAACACAAACTGATGATTGTATGTGATTAGCATGAAAAATAATCTTGTCAAAAAATCTCTTTCACATAAAGAGTGAATCATTTCTAATTTGTCGTGCCAGTATGTCAAGTTATTTTTAGCTCAATTCCCTGTTTTATAGCATGGCGTATGGTTGACTGTGCTGAAAACAGACTGAATAGCTATCATCATTTGTGAATCATTAATGTGTCTAGGAAATGTTTGGATTAGTGCATGTGTCTGGACACATGGCCAAGATTGGTGAATCATGCAATGTTTAATGACTGTAAGAAATCATACTGCTTTCTGATTTCAGATAAAGAAATATTTGTGTTTGTATGTGTGTGTGCTTGTGTCCCCCAGTGCCGCCCAACATCATGGGTCAGGAGGTAAACAGCACAGTTTATATTGGTCAGACTGTGCAGCTGCATTGTAAAAGTGATGCCATCCCTCCGCCTACACTGAGCTGGCAGAAAGACGGTCGACCACTCTTTAGAAAGCCAGGACTTAGCCTATCAGAAGACAGCAGTTTGCTTAAGGTACAACACATCAACCAGCATGTAATTGCTTCATGACTGCTTCAGTTGCTTCCTGGTTACTTGAAGCTTGAAGGTTCATGGTAGTGTAATATTGCTCATTCTTAGAGTTGGGGGTTTGAACAAATCCCTAAACCGAAATATAACATTTTGGTGCATCAATCAACCCACACCGTTTGTGCTACTAATGTGAATGGCACCTCAAATCAAGAGGCTTGTTGAGGAGAGGTGTGCTATTACTTTTCAGACATAGGACTTAATATTTTTGGACTATAAAACATCACATTGACTTACATTGAAGAAGTGACCCAGGCCATATCAAGGAACCATTATATAATAGAGACTTGAGTCTTTTGACTTGGACCAGTAAACAAGGTTCCCCTTCTGTCACTCACTCAACATTTTTTCGATTGTAGTGACACAAGAGCCTTGCGTACCTCTGGATTTGAGAAAAGGCCAATGAGAAATTGGCAGACAGAATTTGCATGTCCCACCCTCGGACATACGGGTATAAAAGGAAGCGGACGTGTGTCTGTCAGTCAGATTTTTCCTTCGGAGCTGAGCTGTTGTGCAGCAGCACGCCGAGTTTCACTACTGTTCCACTCACCTCTATCGGAGCATTGCTGTTGGATCTATGGCGCATTTGCAGCGGCTTTCTCCTTCTCTGCACAATGTGCAAACAGCGCTTCTGTAAAGAGCGTATACTGTATGCTCTAAAAGAGAAGTATTTTCCCCTCTAAAAGAGAGTATTATTGCCTGCTGTGTATTGAGTAATACACAGCAGGCATTGAACGTCCTTTTCAGGACACGTATTTATAAAGATGCTCTTCCGCCTCTGTGTAGTTCTTGGATGGGGTCTATATCTCTCCAAATCCAATGGTCATAGATGCTGCCTCGTGTGTCTGGGCCACTTTCACACCGAGGTAGCGTTTGTGGATGGTACATGTACTCACTGCGAGAATATGACCATGGCAACTTTGCCGGCTTGAGCAAGGCTTGATAGTGATGTCATTCATTCCCCCCTCAGGGGTGCTGGGAACCTAAGAAATGTATATAACACTTTTTATGGGTGTTGGGTAGGGTTACATGTGGCCGATACAGTTGCTTTTAGCATGCAGTAGCTTGCTTGCACCTGTTTCAGCAGCTCACGTAACACGGTTTAGTGCATGGCATTTCATGGGACCCCTTGTGTCACTACAATCGACACAATTTTGAGTGAGTGACAGAATGGGAACATCATGGTTACTGTTGTAACCTCCGTTCCTTGATGGAGGGAACATGACACTAGACCTACCACTGTAAACGGCTGAACCTTACCCTCGGCTCCTCAGTGCAAAAACCTGACTGACAGATGCACGTCCGCTTCCCTTTATACCCGTATGTCCGGGGCGGGACATGCAAATTCTGTCTGCCAATTTCTCATTGGCCTTATCTCAAATTCAGAGTTACGCGAGGCTCTCAAGAAAGACCCCTTGTGTCACTACAATCTACACAACGTCTCGTTCCCTCCATCAGGGAATAGAGGTTACAACAGTAACCATGACGTTTTCTACTGGCAAACACCACACACATTTTTAGCAAAAAATTATCTAAAAAATTCATTGAATTAGATTTTACATAATTTTTGGTTAAAAAGGAAAACAAAATAGTGTGTTACAGTGATAAGGAAGGAGCTTGTTGGATTGTTTTTTCTAGTTTACGAAGCATTACGTTGATGGTAATGTTTTGATTTTGGTAATGGTTTTCTATTGACAGATAAACAGTGTACAGGTCCAGGACACAGGCAGGTATACGTGTGAGGCTACCAATGTTGCAGGAAAAACAGAGAAGAACTATAACCTGAATGTGTGGGGTGAGAGCTAATTGTTTACTGTATGTCAGACATTACAGGCTAATGTACCATGTTGCTGGCTGTTAAATTGCTGTCATTGCTTTACATATTATATATTCTAACAGGGATTTTGGGTGGTGATGTCAGTAGAGATGTAACCGCACAGTCATGACCCACTGTATTAAATTCCCCCCACCCCTGTGTGTGTGTGAAATCTAGGATGGCTGAAGCATGATCTGATCTATGACCTGTTTTACAGTAACTGCAGTGCATGTCAAATTGTTTGGCTCTCTCCCTCTTTTTGTAAACTTATATTACACCCCCTTTTTCCCAGTTCCTCCCAGTATCCGTGGATCTGATGAGGTGTCTCCTCTTACTGTGATTGAGGGAAGCATCATCACGCTTGTATGTGAATCCAGTGGGATCCCTCCTCCCAGTCTCACCTGGAAGAAAGAGGGTAAGGCTTATCTTCACTGTTTTCATCATCACCATCTTCCATATCCTTATAACTTTATAATCATGACCATCCTTGCTACATTTATCTTCATCTTCAGCCTCCTACTCTGTTTTAACTAGGGCTAAGTGCTAACGGAAGCATTACTATTTCTATTGGTCATACTTAAGATTTGGAATTATACAAACCCCTAAATTTAGGTTTTAAACTTTGTTCATATCTTGTCCTGCCAAACATTTGCTCAGGCAAGCATCTCTCGCATTTTCTTGAGTGAATTAAAAAATATAGGTGTCTTGGACTTCTGGTTTAGTATCTGTCATGTGAGGTCTTAAAGTCGGGAGCTCTGCAAACCATCCTTTAAAATTTGTTTCACTACTGGATACAGTGTTATCTTCTGTGTCTTACACAATCATAGACGATTTTTATTTTATTTTATTTTATTTATCCGAGTTGATACCATGTCTACAAAAGCCCAACATCGAAAGAAGGCTGATCGGGCAGCTGCTTGTGGACTATCGTCAAAATCGGCTAAGTGTGACAAACCTTCCTCGCCTGAGAGTGTTGCAATTATGGCTGCCATTAAAATGCTGGAGAGGGGAATTTATAGAAAAATGTTATGCACTTGCCGCCGTAATTCGAAAAGATTCGGAATAGGTCTTTTTTTGTTTCTTTGATAAAAATGATTTATACCACTCCCAAAGCATCTGTATGTACAAATAACATTACCTCTGATTATTTTTCACTATGTCGGGGAACAAGACAGGGGTGCCCCCTCTCTCCTCTTTTATTCGCTATTGCCATTGAACCTTTGGCAATTGCACTATGTGCTGACACAGAGGTGCAAGGTATGTTTCATGCTGGTCTAGAACAAAAGATTTCCTTGAATGCTGATGATCTTCTCTTATTTTTCGAATCGAATCCCCTTGTTTCAATACCCAAGTTCTTTCAATATTGGACTCATTTAGTACCTTTTCAGGGTATATGCTAAATCTCTCTAAGAGTGAATTATTTCTGTTGAACTGTGCTGCGTTAAAAATCTCATATTCAGGTTTCCCATTTAAAATTTGTAATAGACAATTTAGGTTTTTGGGTGTTCAAGTGAATCACATGGCATGCTGATTTGTTTAAAGCTAATATTACCTCTATTCAGTCTCACAAAGTCTTTGTTTCTGTCATGGAAATCCCTTTCTCTTTAATTGGTAGGGAGGGTAAATTTTGTAAAAATTAATTTTCCCAAATTTGTACATTTATTTCAATGTTTACCCATATTTATCCCTAAATAGTTTTTTAACAACCTGGAAAAAAGTATTTTTTCTATTTTTTGGAATAATAAATTATAAAGGCGAATAAAGCATAAGCACCCTGTGAAGCCGAAAGAGCTGGGTGGCTTAGCTTTGCCAAACTTTCAAACTTATTACTGGGCCACCAATTTTAGAAATGTGTTGTACTGGGTACAATATGACCTCCAGCAGTATAAACCTCTCTGGGTTCAAATGGAGGCTTTTCTTTTCTCTGCTCCCCTATTCCTCCCACTCACAGATATTGATCAAGAACCCAGTTATTTGTCAGTTATTTATTGATAATAACTTTGTTTAATTTTTACAACTTAAAGAAAAATGTAAGTTACCTAACTCAGACTTATTCCAATATTTTCAAGTAAATATTTCTCTGATTTTCCCTAGTCTAGAGACAAACTCAGCTAAATATTTCCTCATCTTGACCTCATCTTGACCCCACCTGCCCACGATGTGCTGTAGAGCCAGCCTCTTTGTGTCATTAATTTTGGTCTTGTCCTATATTATGAAAATTTTTTTGTTTTTCAGACGTTTTGCTATGTTATTAGACCCCAACCTCCTGACATCCATATTTGGTGTTCTTCCAGAAAATATGAAATTAACAGCTATAGAAATTTACAATACAGCACTTTCCACACTGCTGGCCTGATAACATACTTATTAATTGGAAGCTACCATCTCCACCATCCTGGTGTTTGCCCTCAAACATTAAAAGATAAAATTTGAGATCAGAAAGAAACCAGATCCTTTTACTAAATCATGGAGCTTTTTTTTACACTATTTTAAGGAGACAGGTACTTATTAAAATCTGTTCTTTTCTCATTTTATTTTTGTGTAGATATATTTCTCCTTTCTTTTTTCTAACGTTATATTATAATTGTACTGTAACTTAAAGACCCCTTCCAGTGAAAATCAAGTTTTTAACCTTATTTACATCTCCATATGGTGTTTATTTATATGTGAGAAGATATACCATGTGTACAATCAGCAGTCAACGCCATGGCTGAGCATTTTCGCCATGGAACTGCAGTGCACCAAAGACAGTCTCAAAAACATGGATTCAGACAGCCAGGGTTTCATACGTCACAAACCTAAGGAACTAATCCCGTCAACTTGCGGTGTGGGGCTTTCCATATCAATAACATATGCTACGGAGAAGTTGCAAATGGACAAATGGTGGGCCTTTATGTATTACCAAAGGATCTGAAAATATTAAATAAATGGGTGCAGTTTATTTGGAAAAATAGTAATGTCCCTGCAAAGCTGCCAGAGAAAACCCCAGAGAACTGTTTTGAAAATTTTACCAAAAACAGATGGGTTTTGCCAATAAACGTATATTGAAGCCCAACGCAATTCCATCAATTTATCCTGCAGACACAGTGTGTACGGGCCAACATGTTGGTCAACCGGTAAGTTACTTTTTGTGTTTTATCCATTGACTGTGTCCAACAAATCTGCAGTGTGCTAGATAAAGTTAGCCAACGTTAGCATGCCAAGTTACATGATGATTCATGTCAAATGCTGTCAGGAAATTACCATAACGTAACTTAAGTTTCTAACGTCATAGAAAGCGATACATAAAATACATTACCATTGTGATACATCGACTTGTACAATTCGCTCTTCTTCTTCAGAATCAGTTTCCAGTTCAAACATATATATATGTATATGTATATATGGCTGAATTACTCCAATATTACCACTTGCCATTGTGTAGCGTTTAGTAATTTTACAGTGTACAGAGTTGAAGGTGAGCAGGTAGCCCGAGCTGCAGGTGAGCGTGCAGGGGTGAGTGGAGATGGAGGCAGGGACTAATTTGCATATTCATAGATCCACGCATACTGAGGCAAAGGTGTAGACTTATATCTAAGCCATTTAAGGCATGAAAGGATTATTTTCATGGAAAAAAACTTTTAAATATGTAAATTTGATTAACAAAGATTAGTTTTAGGGGTTAAACCAGTAACTGGAGAGGGACTTTAAAATTTTGTCATTTTACATTTTTATTTTTTAGATGTGACTTTTGTAGTGTATGCTAACTTGTAAGGATGTCCATGTCATCCTCGTAATGTGAAGCTCTGTCTTGGGTGGGTTTTGTAATTGTATTTTTTTAATAAAAAAAAAAATCTAGGTGTCTTGTTGTCTATGTCTCAGGCTCAGAGCTAAAGGGAGACTCTCGGGTGCGTGTTCTGTCTGGTGGTCGTCAGCTGCAGATCTCCAGTGCTGAGAGAAGCGATGCTTCTTCTTACACCTGTCTGGCCTCCAGTGCAGCCGGCAATGTAATGAAAGAGTACAGCCTGCAAGTTTATGGTACCTCATTCTCTCTCACACAATATTACAGGCACCATTAAAGGATCCCGTAATCCCACTTTTACTACAATGTTTGTTATTTCCTTTGCACCAAACAGTTCGTCCCTTCATCAGCTCCTCATCTCAGGGTCAGGATGAGGAGACAGTGACACGTGGTGGAAATGTCACCCTACAGTGTGAAGCTGATGGGGTTCCCAGGCCTGCTATTACATGGTTGAAGGATGGCAGACCTCTGAGCACCAGCCGCAGGGCTCAAATACTTAATGAGGGCAGATTGTTACACATCCAGGATGCTCAGGTGGCCGACACTGGACGATACACCTGCATCGCTGTCAATGTGGCGGGACAGACTGATAGGAAATATGACATCAATGTACATGGTAAAAAAGAAAGAGAGAGAGAGGAAAAGAGAGTGCTTGCGGTTTGAGACATCTTAAAATCTATTGAATGATAGATGCTTGCTATCAGCGTTATTCTATCATAATACTATTGTTCATCTTACCAGCAAAATTAAAACCAGCCCTTCAGATCACTAGAGAAATAATGTTGCTTATTTTATATATATATATATATATATATATATATATATATATATATATATATATATATATATAATTAGGTTTTGTGATGTCATTCACAAATTTTCACATTTTATGTGTCTCTTCAGTTCCTCCCGCCATCATCGGACAGACATTGGTGCCTGAGAATGTGAGTGTCGTTGTGAAGAACCCGGTTGTTCTTACCTGTGAAGCCTCTGGAATGCCACCACCAGCCATCACCTGGCTCAAAGATGGCCAACCAATCAGCATGTCCAGCTCTGTTCGGGTCATTTCAGGTATTCATTTCTGCTTCTTTGACTTTATTTGACTTGTGATTGGTCCAAAGCCTCTACACTATACAGTATATCTCTACTGAGTAAAAAAAGGTTAAAAAAAAACAGTACGGCTAAAGGATAATGTTAACCAGGTGTAATAACTCAAACAGAAAAAGGTGCAATATGATAGTTATAGTACGTAGCCAAACACCACAGATCAAATGATAATTAACAAGAAAAACAGCACGACAGATGTTCTCATAACGTGAAGGCTCTCCATTAATGACTTCCAGAGTAAATACAGACTGATCCTCTGCCAACATCAAGTATAAGGTACATCCATCATTGTAACCTCAGACATCATAAACTACCAGAGGTCACCTCCGTAAAGTAAACCACATTGTAAATGAATCTGTGCTGAGCTATTCTCAGACTGTCAGCTGGGATGCCACAGACATGGAGCTGTACAGGAAACATCATCAAAACTCCTAGTAAAGGGCTCCTGGTATAATATTGAAAACCGTTATTCCGAGGGGAGTAATAAATATGTGACCACATTATTGATCATGACAGCACTGCCTCAGACCATCCATTGTCCATTCACTGACCATCTGATGTATATTGCACACAAAATGGCAAATTATGGCCAAATCCAATCACAGTTTTTTTATCAATCTGCCTGGATCTGTGTTAAGAAGGTTGATACACTTCTTTTGAGGAGGAACCACTCACTGAATTTGCCAAAGTTTAAAAAGCTAGCAGCATTGGGGCCTGGGTAGCTCAGCGAGTAAATACGCTGACTACCACACCTGGAGAATCTAGGGCGTGCTGAGTGACTCTAGCCAGGTCTCCTAAGCAACCAAATTGGCCCAGTTGCTAGGGAGGTTAGAGTCACATGGGGTAACCTCCTCGTGGTCGCTATAATGTGGTTCTCGCTCGGTGGGGTGCATGGTGAGTTGTGCGTGGATGCCATGGAGAATAGCGTGAAGCCTCCACACGTGCAATGACTTTGTGGTAATGCGCTCAACAAGCCACGTGATAAAATGCGTGGATTGATTATCTCAGACGCGGAGGCAACTGAGATTCATCCTCCGCCACTCGAATTAAGGCGAGTCACTACGCCACCATGAGGATTTAGAGCGCTTTGGGAATTGGGCATTCCATCGGGGAGAAAAGGGAAGGAAAAAAAAGCTAGCAGCATCAAAGTTTTGTCTGAGGCAATTAGTAGCAAGTAATCTAGATATCCACAAGAATAGCTGTATAGTCCACTTTGTTTTCTGAATTATGTCTTTAAAAAATTCAGAACTTGTTTCTCACTGACAAAAATGCATAAATCATAAAGTTTATTCATTTACCTCTATTTTTCTGTTTTCTGTGCAGCAGGTCTTGAAAACTGCCACACAACTATTTGAATTCATTTTCCACCCTGGTCTGATATTGTGGTTTATAACATAGGGCTTTTGAATGCTTGATTCTGACTGGTTGAAAGATGTTCTGAGGTGTGCAATTATTTTTCAGTAAACAAACGGCTATGAAGTAGTTCCAGCTCTTGACCGCATAACGGTTCCATATCACTTTTCCAAATTATTTCAGTTATTTCAGAGCAGTACATGCTACCACAGCAAAATAACACATCAAACAAAGGCAATGGCTAAGTAAATTGGATAAGAATGACAATTTTTACAATATCCTAAATTTAAATACATTTTTGTGTAAAGCCTTCTCAACCTACCTTTCTCTCTTGCTTTCCCCCCTACACTCGCACACACTGACACACATATTGTACATATGCACACACACACATAAAGACTCGCGCAACACATAGAGCCTTGATATAAACACACCCCTTTCGAATTGATCAATACAACAGTTTCTATATTATCCAAAATATCTTTTAATATCTATAGAAAGCAACTTCATGCTCAATCTCTCTCTCTTTCACCCACATACTCACACGTAGACACACATACATACTGTACACACACAAACATACAACTTTTGCGAGCAAGACACAGGGCATTAATGTCAATGGACCCCTGTGACTCAATACAACAGTTATTTAGCAATGGAAAAGCTACACTGCTGCTGAGAAGTCTACTTAAACTAACATATTGGCGATTTGAAGCGATGTTACTGCTGATGAGAGTCACAGCAAATACAGGTAATCCTGCACGCAATCTTTGGGTGTGTTTCACACACAAGAGCATTTTTGAAATATTATTGAATTTTTTTACATTTTGAAGTATTGAAAAATAATGCACACCCGAGGTGTAACGGCCACTCTTCTTTTGCATTACCACCTCAGGGTGGGCATTATTTTTCAATAATAAACAGGCCATTGTCAACTATTCCTTATAAAATGTATTTCAGATAGCCCCACCTTAAACAACATGTTAAAACAAAACAAACTGTGGTTGGTTACTTAACAGGTCATTTCCTGTCAAAGGTGTAGAGGGGACCACTGCAGGAAGTCTAGCTATTCAAGACTAGGGACACAAGGGAATGAAAGAAAGGGACGTATTTGTTCAGGTGATCAGCTTAGAGCTCTCCTGAGGAATGAAAATTATTCGTTTACAGAAGCTGTGAGTGAAAATGGGATGTTTGCCTTGTGTTGGTGGGTTAAGCTCTGTTTAAACAGCTGCTGACTTAAGGTCTCTAGTTTCCTACCAAACAATAGGGACATTTATACAGCCTTTTTTCTGAGACAAAGTGAAACTCTTTCTCGCTGTTTGAGCATCTGATTCATTTTTAATTTTGCAGATGCAGCTCCCCTCAGTAAATACCAGATTCTTGATTTATAGCCTATTAAGTAATTCCCTAAGAGAACAATGCACAGTCTATCCTTAAACACATTTTTTTCCTGAATTTCAGTATTTGTAGAAATCATTCAGTCAAAAAGCCAGCTGTGCTGTCATCAGTTAAGTGACAGTGGCAACGGATGATTTTAACATATGTCAGTGTCTTCTCAGGTGGGAGAGGCCTGCGTTTGATGCATGCTGTAAGCGAGGATGCAGGGAGATACACCTGCATTGTGTCCAACTCTGCTGGAGAGGAAAGGAAGACTTTTGACCTCAACGTCCTAGGTAAAACAACATTTTACATGGGACAGTTTTGAAATGTAGGCCCTTTTCCTAAACTTAGTGAGCTCCCTCTCTATTTTCTGTGTTCATAGACAGTTACTTTCAAAGGCAGCATCCTAACCACAATTGAAGTGACTGATTTGAAGTGGTCTGCTTCAAAAAAAGTTTACTCGACACTCCTGCCATTTTGGATGAAAATTTTCAGAGCTTGTCACAATGCTTTCTGGCATTGCTTTATTTCCAAAGTATCCAAGCGATGTTGCCTTAGAATCAAGCCAAAAAGAGGTGTCATACAAGGCAGCATGCTTTAGTTGTGCTGCCTTCTGCTTGAAACAGCCTTTGCCAAAAACTTTTGCCTAAGCAGCTCGCTAGACTTTTAAACAAAGCTTTATTTTAATCTGTTAATCTTTGCTTTATCAACTTCAGTACCACCCAGCATTGTAAACGAGGGCACAGTGGAAGATGTGAAGGTGAAAGAGAGACAGAATGTCATCTTTGCCTGTGAAGTCTCTGGTAGGTGACACAAATCAGACAACATATGCTCTTATGTCTTATCATTTGTTGACCTTTAATTTTTTGGGTTGCCTAGGTAATCCGGTACCAGAGATTACATGGCTGAAAGATGGGCAGCCTTTTGCTAGGGATACAAGGCTGCAGGTGATGTCAAATGGCCGTTTCCTGCAGATCAGTGGATCTCAGGTGGCAGACATAGGCAGGTATAGCTGCTTGGCCTCTAACAGCGCTGGAGACAGGACCAGACACTTCAACCTTAATGTTTTAGGTATATTTATGTTGCAAAATTAAATTGTGTCTCCAGTGGTCTTTTGTTAGTACATTTTAACCCTATGAATTTTTCTGTGCCCAGTCTCTCCCACTATTGCTGGTTCTGGTCCTGAAGGCTCTGCTGAAGAGGTTACTGTTACTTTGAACAGCCCTACCTTTCTTGTGTGCGAAGCGCAGTCATACCCCCCTGCCATCATCACCTGGCTCAAAGATGGCACACCCTTCGAATCCAGCCGCAATGTCAGGGTACTTCCAGGTCAGATCTTAACAGTTCCAACTTGCACTGTTCTGCTGCAGTTTAAAGCAGGGGTTCCCAAACTTTTCAGCCCACGACCCCCAAAATAAAGGTGCGAGTGACTCGCGACCCCTACTATCCTCGGAGGTGGTTAAAGTATACAAACATTGCGTGAAACTGTGCACACGCACTAATAGGCATACTTGGAACACAAAAGAACACAACAGTCAAAACAACCATTATATTATTTTATATTAAATATTAACATCACCTAATGAGATTTGGACACAATGCCGTTGCGCACAACTGCGCACACGCACAAATAGGCCTATCTAAACACGAGCATGTTTACAACAAAAAAGAACACAACAATCAAACAACTATAATATTGTTTTATAGTAATTTACTCATTACTTTTATTTAAATAGTAACATCACCTAATGAGATGGATGGGCACAATGCTTGGAGCACAGCAAGTCCATTCTTGGTTTAATTTTGGAGACCGCCACTCGGAGTTCATCCTCTACATTCAGTCGCGATCTGTATTTATTTTTAATGTACGTGAGTGCCGAGAAAGTCTTTTCGCACAAGTAGGTAGTGCCAAACGGCATCAGTACATCCATAGCAGCATTGGATAGCTGTGGGTATTCCCTCTCGACAGAAATCCAAAACTCAGCCAGCGTCTTGGAATTAAACGCTGTCTTATAAGGTTCGGTCGCTTGACAGTTCAACCAATGCGTCCTCCAGGACGGATGTCAGATGACAGGGCTTGAAGGTGGGTAGTGATAGACTTCATCACTATGTTAACACTCAGTTCATTTTCCTCAATGAATTCGTCCAGCTCAGAAAACATGTCAATACCCATTTCAACTCGCTCAGTCCAGCGCTCAAGTTTTCTCGTGAATGCGTAGATTTTATCATTCAGTGACGTCATGCTTGTGTTTTCACCTTGCAATGACATATTAAGGCCAAGGCCCTTCAGTTTTTCAAATATGCAAGACATATACGCTAGCCTTGTTAATCAGTCAGGTTCAGTGAGGTGGTCAGCGAGCTGGGACCCATGCTCCATCAGAAATAAGCGCACTTCGTCCTGCAGCTCAAACAGGCGGCTGAGCACATTCCCTCACAAAAGCCACCTGACTTCTGTGGAACAGTAAGCACTCATGCTCCGATCCCAGTTCGTGACAGAGAGTGGCAAACAGCCTGATATTGAGTGGACGCACTTTTATGTAGTTGACAATTTTTATCGCAGTCTCAAGAACACGTTTAAGTTCTGGGTCAAGTGTTTTGCTCGCAAGAGCTTCTCTGTGTATAATACAGTGCGTGAAATTTATGTGAGGCGCCACTTGCAAGACTCTTGCTTTAAGACCTTTCTTTTTCCCCAGCATCGCTCCAGCACCATCTGTACACACACCGATGCACTCACCCCAAGACAGTCCCTCTTCTTTTAGTTTGTTGTCAAGTTTTGTGAAAATGTCCTCGCCTGTGCACGTTCCCTCCAGCGCGGTGCAAAACAGAATGTCCTCGTTAAGTTTTCCGTCAAAACTGTATCTGACGAAAATGAAAAGGCTGATGGCTTTTTTTATTTGCATGTTTTTATTTTTATTTAACAACTATTTTTTTTTACAATTATGGATACAATATGCTATTTCTAATCGTTATATATATATTTTTTTTGATTTCTGGAAATCATCTCGCGACCCCTCCCTCGCTGTCTCACGACCCCCCGGGGGGTCGCGACCCCTACTTTGGGAACCACTGGTTTAAAGGGTTTAAAGGGAACTATCTCTTTAAAGCAACATTATTACTTATTTTTATGTCTTACTTCCTTCTTTAGAATTGTGATTAAAACTTTAACAGATACTGTAATAACCTGACTGCACTAACACATATTACAGTTTAGAGCACTTGTTATCCTACCTCTCGCTGCTGTGTCTGTCATTAGGTGGCCGCACTTTACAGATCCTGAATGCAAAGGAAGAGGATGCTGGGAGATATACATGTGTGGCGACTAATGAGGCTGGCGAGACTCTGAAGAACTATGAGGTCAAAGTTTTCGGTGTGTTTGAGAGACAACATCACCACCTGTTGGTGTATAGGAATGTAACATCTATGTGTCAGTTCTCTGTAACCCGTTAGTAAATGTCCCTTTCCTGCAGTCCCTCCAGTCATCAATAAAAATGACATTCCAGTAGAGGGTCTTGTCCCTAAAGAGGTGAAAATCAAGGTTAACAACACCCTTACACTGGAGTGTGAGGCTCAGGCTATCCCATCACCTACATTGGTGTGGTACAAGGATGGCCAGGTATAAAACACATATCTCAAAAGATGCTAATTTTTGCTAGGTATACAGCTGTGATTTCTGAGCCTTGACTCTGCTGTTTTTCTCTCTCCATAGATCCTGAAAGCAGACGGTCACCTCACCATTACAGCTAACGGTCGGATAGTTCAAATTAAACACACTCAGGTTTCCGATACTGGTCGTTACACCTGTGTAGCCAGCAACATTGCTGGAGAGGATGAGAAGGACTTTGATGTAAATATACAAGGTGAACTGGGTTTTACAAGCTTGAGTTGAATAAGAGTTAGAATATCGTAGTGAGGAACTCCACTGACTATCCTTTAAACTCATACAACCAGTATGCAGAATTCAGTAGTCATTAGTTTGATAAACCAGAAAAAAAAATAAGGAAGATTTCTCCCTCTCGTGGCTGCTTTATGTATTGCTAACTTAATGGCTATACCAAAGAATACACCATTTATCAGCTGTTTTCTACAACTTGTATCTATAAATTGTTAATGTTGTCTTTAGGCTTTATCTCTATCCATAATCCTGTCTGTCTCTCAGTTCCCCCTAGTTTCCAAAGCTCTAGAGACTCAGGCCCTGGTAATTATGGAGACGTGAGGGATGTCATTCTTAATAATCCCATTTCCCTGTACTGTGAAACCAATGCCGTCCCCCCTCCTGTACTCACCTGGTACAAAGACGGACACCTGCTGTCCTCTAATGATAAAGTACTCATACTGCCTGGTGAGAGACTGATTACCGTTAGTTACATTTTGATATGTCATAGTAAAATTGTTTCATATGTTGTGTCCTTGTTGTTGTGTCTAATTGTATAAGAATTAGATTTTTTTATTTTGTACCTTTTTATTTCTCACACAGGTGGAAGAATCCTCCAGATCCCTCGGGCTCAGGCAGAAGATTCTGGGAGATACACCTGTGTGGCTGTTAATGAGGCTGGAGATGACTCAATTCAATATGACATCAGAGTGTTGTGTGAGTCCAACCTGAATATGTAATTTTCACGCAGTCCCTGACTATTAGCTTTTTTCTTAATTGCTGAAAAATTTCAAGAGAAACATGTAACATGCAAAGTTTAATGTTTATGTGCTTACATATGTGCATATTTTAATGATGTCTTGACTGTGATAGTGCCCCCCTCGATTCGTGGAATTGATGGTGACCTGCCTGATGAAGTCACAGTACTGGTTAACAAGACCAGATTACTGGAGTGTCAGGTGGATGGAAGCCCCACCCCTAAAATCAGCTGGATCAAAGACAGTAAACCCCTCACCCTAGACAGCACACACAAGCTTCTGTCTAATGGCAGGACACTGCAGGTGAGAGGCAGAAAGATTTCACATCAACACTGTGATACATACATTAGTGATTCATTTGAAATATTTTCAAGTTAAGGAATAGTTCACCCAAAAATGATGTCATTATTTACTCACCCTCCATAGAACACAAAAGGAGAAATTCTGAAGAAAGTATGTTTCATAAGTGCCATCTGTTTGTATGCGTGTTACAGATTTTGAATGCACAGGTGACAGATACAGGACGTTATATGTGTGTGGCTCAAAATCTAGCCGGAACAGCAGAAAAATACTTCAACGTCCATGTACACGGTGAGATTATCTTAAAGTAAGACCTATTAAGATATTCTGGGTAAAAAAAAACTATCCCCATATTTCTTTTTTTTTTGGCAATGTTTTTCAATGTTGATGAATGTGAAATGCTGAATAACAGATTAAACATAAATGCATAACTGGTTACATCATGATTGTGTTTGTTGTCAGTGACTCCCTTTATTGTGGGCATCAGAGAGGAGAATGTGACAGTGGTGCTGAATAACTTCATCTCTCTGAGCTGTGAGGCAACTGGACTCCCGCCTCCCACCCTCAGCTGGGTCAAAGACGGAAGACCTTTACAGGCCAGCACCAATGCACTCATAATGCCTGGTACACACACACATTATATGAGGAATATATATAGTCTACCCTCAATACATATTACACATAAGTTGCTCTTCTTCCTCTCTGTCTCTTACTCTAGTTCTCTCTCACTCTAGGTGGTCGTACTCTCCAGATCCTGAAAGCGAAACTGTCTGATGGTGGGAAATACAGCTGTGTGGCGATCAACCCAGCAGGAGAGGCCCAAAAACTAATTTATCTTACAGTATATGGTTAGTATGTTTCTGCATGAGTGTATGTGTATGGCGTTTGTGTTTTATATTTGCTTGTTATAAACCTTGTGTAAAACATTACAAAAGTTGTTCTGATTAATTATATTCTTTTGTTGAATACACATACAGTATATATGCAGGTGCTCCATAGTCCTTCAGTTTCAGAAATGTAAGAAAATGCTATTTAAGTAAAGTAGAAAATAGTGTTTTGAAGAGTAAGAATAAATTTAGTTCAGTTCCTTTTTGCCCTATTGCCATGGATTGTAACATCCATTTTTTTCCACCACAAAGCAAAGCCTACTGTAGAAACTTCACTCACATTTGACAAAAATGACATGGTTAAATAATTTTATATTTCATGATTTTTTACTCTGAGGAAGTTATTGACCTAAATTAATAATGCCTCATCTCTTTAGTGCCTCCCAGTATCAAACAGAGCAGTGGAGATTCTCCAGTGGTGTTGAACGTACGGGTAGGCAAATCCATCACTCTGGAGTGTGTATCTAATGCTGTGCCTCCTCCCATCATTACCTGGTACAAGAATGGACGCCCCATTACTGAAACTGCCAACCTGCGAATACTAGCTGATGGACAAATGCTGGAACTGAAAGAAACAGAGGTGTGCTTAAACAAATTAGAAAGGGTTTGGTTTGAATTAACATTTAAGCAAAAGCATTTGCTTGCTAGAAAAGAGGAATGTATAATTTTATCTGCTCTACCACTCTTTCTCTCTTTCAGGTGTCCGATACGGGCCAGTATGTCTGTAGGGTCAAAAATGTAGCCGGTCAAGTGGACAAGAACTTCCATCTCAACATACATGGTGAGAAATGACAAAATGTAACTTCAGTTTGTGATGCAAATTTTAACTCCTTTTGTGTTGTTGACTGAAGGTTAGTTTGAGACTAACACCCTGTTTACACCTGATATTAAGATGCAATTTTGGTGATCCAATCACATGTGGTTAGCGCTAAATACAGGTCTAAACGGGGTCTAAAATATTTTGTGATCTGATCACAAAAACCACATATGGAGTTTCATAAACAAAGTTTGGGAGGAGCAAGTTCAATTAATCTGACCTATCACATGGCCAGAGTAAGCATATATAAACAGCTGCTTACCTCTACGTGGAATCGATTCTTCCAGCTTCCCTCCACTTTCCCATCTCTACCTATCTATTCATAGTAACTAATCTAAGTCCGGGGGGTATTCGAGCTCAGGTCAAGTCTCAAGCCTTCACCCAGGACAGTGACCCAAATACATTTACACTATCCTCAATGCAGGTTTATATTAACTTGAAAACTACTGAAACGAATGTGGTGAGAAATGCATGTGACCGCATCACATTTGAGGTGTAAACAGTAATCCGTCCTGTATGCGTCCTGGCAGCAGCGAAGCACCTCCTCTCACCTGTCAATCAATAACTGCGCTATAAAGAGTTTAAACTTTGCCGGTTACAAATGTTTTTAAAGGTAAAAAAAATAAAAAAATTGGGAAATAAAAAAAAAAGCAGTTACATACAAAAACACAAGAACTTTATGGATCTTCTTCAGTGTGTCTGAAATCAGCATGCAGGGACCTATGAGAAGCACAAAAACTGCAGCTCAGGTTAATACAGGTAATCCACTCAAATAATGGACAACTCTGCTCAAAATGTTGCTTAGATTAAACTTCAGCTGCATCTGGGATAAATAGCAAATTTTTTTTTTTTGCAAATTATTTGTCTTTTCTGACTTTGATGCGCTTTAATGTCATACTGTAATACAATGACATAATGATTGATGTATATCGTCATGAAACAGAGTCCCTCCACTCCAAATCCGATCACAAGTGGTCACAGGAGACACATTTAAGTGACCAGGTGTAAACAGTGATGCGTTGCATCTGACCACAAACCAGGTTTAAACGGTCTAATAGAAGTGAAACCTTTGTGCAGTTCCCCCACGGCTGGACAGTCAAGCAGTGGAGCATGTGGTGGAAACCATCAGCAATCCCATCACCTTTGCTTGTGATGCCACAGGAATCCCCCCTCCCTCTCTCACCTGGCTAAAGAACGGCAGAGTCATTGGTGAGAAAATATAACAAAAACTTACATGTAAGCTTTACATTTCACTATCACGTTTTAAACTTGGCATATGCTCGTGTTTTTGTTTTCTTTCTAGAGAACTCTGAGTCTCTGGATATGCATATCCTGTCCGGGGGCAGTAAGTTGCAGATTGCCCGCTCACAGTTATCTGACAGCGGCATTTACACCTGTGTGGCCTCCAATGGGGAGGGCAAGGCCCGCAAGAACTACCATCTTACAATACAAGGTACAGAAACATAAACAAGCAAACATACAGAACAGAGAACAATAATACATGCTGAAATAACATTTGCAAAAAGGTCTTAAAGGAATGGTTCACCCAAAAATTAAAATGTACTCACCCCATGCATCCAAGATGTGATCTTTCTTTCTTTCTTCTGCAGAACACAAATTAGATTTTTAGCTCTGTAGGTCCATAATGGTAATGGGAGCCAACTTTTTGAAACGCCATAGCACATATAGCCATTAGGGCTGCCACGGTGTATGGTGTTACCGGTTTTACTCGGTACAAGAGATAACACCGGTGTACAATGTTATACTGGGTAAAAGGGGGAAACATTATGAATGGAACTTCCAGTATCAATACAATAGCCTAATGAATAGAATAGTGTAGCAGAAAGTTCGTATTTGGGTCAAAAGGAGGCAGTGGGACATGGCGATTCCAACTCAGGAATGTCACTTTTATTAACAGAAGATAAACACGTTCGCTTAAAGCGCAAGGGTGAAGCATCTATTCAAACACACAAACAGCATCTCAGCTGGGCTCTCTCTGCCTTTCGGTGGACTGGGCTGTCTTTTATCTCACCCAACACACACTGTGAACATGGAAATGGTAAATAGTCACAATTCATCTCAGGTGGATGTCCTTTCCGCTCTCCCTCTCCACAGATGGGCACTTGACCATGCCCTAACTTCCACAAATAGCCTTAAATAATAAACGGGACAGCCAATGATAAATTAACCTAAATAATGCATTGAAAGCCAGATGTTCTGTACCACCTTATCAAATTACACAGGCAGCCAAGTATGCACACTGACAGAAGACATTTAATTGCAGGTAGCGAATATAATGTGCGTGGTGGATTCTGAATGACTCAAGAAATGCTGTTAGACACACAGACATGTGCTTTAAGAAAAACATTTATGATTATGGCAATGTTCTGGCCCCAGCGGCTCCCTGCCTAGGAGTCCTAGGTCCTTCTACCTAGGAGTTTGAGGGCGTGTTGGTTAGCATTGGGAGCGATTTGGGGACTTCAATGGGAGCCGCTCTGCCGGGAAACCCCCTGTGGACCTCCCATTCCCCGGCATTCTCATTTACCCCAGCGAGTTCTGTGACGGGACCACCGGCTCTTCTCAGGGTGAGTTTGCGAACTTGTTCACGTCTCACGAAGAGGATGAGCTTTCAATCATACCATCGGACAGCAGGCTGTTTCAGTCTGACAACTGAATTTTATACAAATATTGTGAACAAATTTCTTGCATATAGCCCAGCCCTAGAAAGGAACAAAAACATTTTTCACACACATTCAAAGCCATTACCCTTCTGAAGCAGCTAAACTGGGTCCTGGGATGAAAGGTAATAAAACACCCGCAACAACCCACAATAAGTGATGTATTTACCCAGACAACAAAATACCTGACCGGTTAGCCCATGTTGGAGAGAATGCACGGATGAAGCAGGTTCGTTGCCAAAGAGATGTTGACCTTCGCAACTGTTGAAAAGCCATCTTTCAAAATAATTTGCAACACACCTTCTAATTGCACTTAATTTTCTTCGGTTTTATTATAATTTTTTTGTTAAAATTAATTACAAATAAAGTTAAAAGTTTTAAATCAAGCTGCCATACGTTATTTTGTAGGCTATTGCTTAACAAAAGTTACCCCATAGTACCACTATATCCAACCCAGCCGAATGAGGCATCCATGTATGAATATCTATGCTCCTCTAGTCTAGTGTAAACAACACAGCACTTCCATTTTTGTTTCCCGTATTTCATGTGTCACTTCTCGCATGAAATTGCCAACATGCTTATGTCACATGAGAGGCATCGTGTATTCGACCATCGTAAATCTTTTGTAAAAATACGTTTAAAATATTGATCTATTCCTTAGAAACACCTAGCGTTTCACTTCAGAAGACAATTAATCCACTGGAGTCTTTTATGATTGATGGATTACTTTTATGATGGCTAGATGTTCTAAAGTTGGCACCCATTCACTTCTATTTTATTGACAGCTGAAATATTCTTTCAAAAATCTTCGTTTGTGTTCTGCTGAAGAAAGTCATACACATCTGGGATGGCATGAGGGTCAGTAAATGATGACAGAATTTACATTTTGGGTGAACTATACCCTTTACACTTGTTTCTGCTGTTATTATATATTTGCCATATTTTTGGTGTTTTCCTCAGTCCCACCCACCATCGCAGGCTCTGACTTACCTAGCGAGGTTAGCGTTCTGCTAAACGACAGTATCCAGTTGGTGTGCCATGCTGTAGGAACTCCAACTCCTGAGATCCAGTGGCTGAAGGATGGAAAGACCCTTAGCAGAAATGGCCAGAACATCAAGTAAGATCTTTGTCTGTTTTTTTGTCTGTGTGTGTGTGTGAAGCTCAAGATTATGCTGTTTAACTAAGTCTGTTTTGAATCAAAATAAAATAGAAAATAGATGCTAGGAAACAACAATAAATCTACAATAAATAGTCAAACCTCTTGACTAACCTCTTGACCAGTTCTTGCTGGCTGGAAGGTTAGCCGATTATTTTGAATGAATACATTTTTGAAAGATATGCTTGTAGATTTATGACACTTAAATCAGTCTAATTATAAAGTCTAATTATATTTACTATTAATAAAATATATATTCCAAAATATATGGTTGTAATGCATGGCATTTTAATATTAAAAAAATACTATGTTGCAAAAAAAAAAAAGTATTGGGTATTATTTTGCATGTTGTTGTTGCAAAAACAAAATCCTGAAAACAGAAAGTTTGGTGACAATACTAGTCACAAATATGAGTTAATTGTTCTCCACACCTGCAGAATCAGTCCTGATGGCAGCACACTGACTATGACAGCAGTCAACACATCAGACAGTGGGAAATACACTTGTGTGGCCACCAATCAGGCTGGAGAGGAAGACAGAATATTCAATCTAAATGTATATGGTGAGTTTTATCTTTACAGGGTTCTTCGCTGCATGAAGTTTAATTTTGTAACAACTGAAGAATGCATCCAAACCGAACAGTAGTATATTTCCAGACATCTGATAACTGCATGTCCTGTTCCCAGTTCCTCCTCTGATCCAGGGGAACGGGCCTGCTGCCAAGGAACTGACAACAGTGCTGGGCAGCTCAATAAATATCGAATGTCTAGCTAGTGGTTCTCCACCTCCACAGCTCAACTGGTTGAGGAACGGTTTGCCGCTGCCATTGTCTTCTCAGATCCGCTTGCTGTCTGCGGGCCAGGTACTCCGGTAAGAGATCTCACACTTTCAAAACAAGATTTCTAATTAATGGAAGATTTCAAAGTCATATTACTGAATGCCTGACATCTCATTGTAATTCTCCATGTCTGATGGTCATTTTCTGTGTTAGAATTGCCCGTGCACAAGTTTCAGATGGAGGCATTTATACTTGTGTGGCCTCCAACAGAGCCGGAGTGGACAACAGACACTACAACCTACAGGTGTATGGTGAGTTAACCTGTCTGTGTAGGTCTCGAGATTTATTTAAATTTAGATGCATTTACCGTGAAAACATTCTGCCCTAAAAATTTTAATAACATATTTCTGTGATATCGCTGATGTTGGCTTGTTTTGTAGAACTACATACATGCATACTGAACAGTTTAATTTACTGTGTAAATTTTTCTCAGTTCCACCCCGTTTGGACGGGGCAGACAGCACAGAGGAAGTGACAGTTGTGAGAGGAAATACGGCCTCTTTCATCTGCAACACAGATGGGAAGCCCAGCCCTACCATTACTTGGCTAAGAAATGGTGTAGCACTGCCTAAAGATCCGCTCCTGTCACTCCTTAATCAAAATTCCACCCTGCAGCTTTCCCTTGTGAGAGTCAACCACACTGGACGCTACTCCTGCACCGCACATAACCAGGCCGGAGATGCGAGCCGTCACTTCAGCCTTAAAGTATTGGGTGAGAGAGAGTCAGAGAGATTTATCAACAATACAAAATAAGACAAAAATCACACCTTCTTTCGCAGTCACATTGACATCTATACCCTCTCTCAGACCCACCACGGATCAATGGCTCTGGTGTGCCCACTGAGGTCTCTGTGGTCGTGAACCATGTCCTATCACTGGTGTGTGAGGCTGAGGGCATACCTGTGCCCACTCTCACCTGGCTGAAGGATGGACGACCGCTGCCTCAGACAGACAGCATTCGGCTCCTCAGAGATGGAGAGGTGCTCACAGTTGCTTCTGCTCAGGTAAGACAGATGACTACAATAAGAACTAAAGGTCTGATGTCAAATTAGCCAGTACGTATTCTTTTTTCCATATTTTCTGGTGTATATTCCATCTCCCATGCGACAAAAGTTGGACATTTGTTGTTTCTAGAACAATACTATTATTAGTCAGTCAGCCCTGGCCCTAAATGTAAAATTAGAGCTTTGATTGGTTGATTGAAAAGTTGTTCCAGGAACACACACTACATGGTCAAATGTATGTGGAAACCCAAACACCAAACCTTTTATGTGCCTGTTGAACATTTAATTTAAAAACCATAATAGTGAGATGGTGCTCCCATTCTTAGCTTCCACTCTTTTGGTATGGCATTCCATTAGATACTGAATCATTGCTGTAGGGATTAGCTCCTATTCAGACAGAAGAGTATCAGTCAGGCCAGGCTCTGAGGGACACTGTCATGCAGGAACAGAAAATGGCCCCATTCTACTGAAAACTTTTGTCTAATGAGATTGCATTGATTTTTTTAATGTTCCTCTTAGTAATGTGTGTTGCTTAGTAATGTGTGTTGGCCTAACCTGTTAATTAGAAGGGGATGTCAACATATGTTTTAGGCAATTAATGTATCATACTTGTGTAAATAATTTGGTGTCTACTGTGCATGTATGTTATCTTCCATGCTTATTTGTCCTCTTTTGCTAAATTTGTTTTTAACTGTATGTTTTGCTAACATACATGCAGGTGGAGAACACTGGACGATACACCTGTTTGGCCACCAGCCCTGCTGGAGATGATGACAAAGAATTTCTTGTCAGAGTACATGGTAGGTCTTAGAAGCCATTATCTTTTCCATCATTTCAAAGTAAGATGTCACCACACCTAATTTGCAGTAATCACATATAAAGGCCATCTTTGCCAACAGTTCCACCCAACATTGCTGGAGATAGTGGTGTCCAAGATGTGTCTGTTGTACAAAACAGACAGGTGACCCTTGAGTGTAAATCTGATGCAGTTCCACCTCCAAAACTCTCCTGGCTTCAAGATGGAGCACCTCTGAAGGTATCATGCTGTGAAAGTATTACAGTGAGGAAAATAAGTATTTGAACACCCTGCTATTTTGCAAGTTCTCCCACTTAGAAATCATGGAGGGGTCTGAAATTGTCATCGTAGGTGCATGTCCACTGTGAGAGACATAATCTAAAAAAAAAAATCCAGAAATCACAATGTATGATTTTTTAACTATTTATTTGTATGATACAGCTGCAAATAAGTATTTGAACACCTGATAAAATCAATGTTAATATTTGGTACAGTAGCCTTTGTTTGCAATTACAGAGGTCAAACATTTCCTGTAGTTTTTCACCAGGTTTGCACACACTGCAGGAGGGATTTTGGCCCACTCCTCCACACAGATCTTCTCTAGATCAGTCAGGTTTCTGGGCTGTCGCTGAGAAACACGGAGTTTGAGCTCCCTCCAAAGATTCTCTATTGGGTTTAGGTTTGGAGACTGGCTACGCCACACCAGAACCTTGATATGCTTCTTACAGAGCCACTCCTTGGTTATCCTGGCTGTGTGCTTCGGGTCATTGTCATGTTGGAAGACCCAGCCTCGACCCATCTTCAATGCTCTAACTGAGGGAAGGAGGTTGTTCCCCAAAATCTCGCAATACATGGCCCCGGTCATCCTCTCCTTAATACAGTGCAGTCGCCCTGTCCCATGTGCAGAAAAACACCCCCAAAGTATGATGCTACCACCCCCATGCTTCACAGTAGGGATGGTGTTCTTGGGATGGTACTCATCATTCTTCTTCCTCCAAACACGGTTAGTGGAATTATGACCAAAAAGTTATATTTTGGTCTCATCTGACCACATGTCATCTGACCACAAGTCATTCTCCCATGACTCCTCTGGATCATCCAAATGGTCATTGGCAAACTTAAGACGGGCCTTGACATGTGCTGGTTTAAGCAGGGGAACCTTCCGTGCCATGCATGATTTCAAACCATGACGTCTTAGTGTATTACCAACAGCAACCTTGGAAACGGTGGTCCCAGCTCTTTTCAGGTCATTGACCAGCTCCTCCCGTGTAGTTCTGGGCTGATTTCTCACCTTTCTTAGGATCATTGAGACCCCACGAGGTGAGATCTTGCATGGAGCCCCAGTCCGAGGGAGATTGACAGTCATGTTTAGCTTCTTCCATTTTCTAATGATTGCTCCAACAGTGGACCTTTTTTCACCAAGCTGCTTGGCAATTTCCCCGTAGCCCTTTCCAGCCTTGTGGAGGTGTACAATTTTCTAATTTTCTAGTGTCTTTGGACAGCTCTTTGGTCTTGGCCATGTTAGTAGTTGGATTCTTACTGATTGTATGGGGTGGACAGGTGTCTTTATGCAGCTAACGACCTCAAACGGGTGCATCTAATTTAGGATAATAAATGGAGTGGAGGTGGACATTTTAAAGGCAGACTAACAGGTCTTTGAGGGTCAGAATTCTAGCTGATAGACAGGTGTTCAAATACTTATTTGCAGCTGTATCATACAAATAAATAGTTAAAAAATCATACATTGTGATTTCTGGATTTTTTTTTTAGATTATGTCTCTCACAGTGGACATGCACCTATGATGACAATTTCAGACCCCTCCATGATTTCTAAGTGGGAGAACTTGCAAAATAGCAGGGTGTTCAAATACTTATTTTCCTCACTGTAGGTTAGGGAAAAGCCATGATGTGAATGATTAGGTCAGGGGTCGGCAGCTTGTGGCATCCATGCAGTGATAGTCACTGGTCTGTGATAAAAAACACACAATGTGTTTTTTAAATATATATTTTATTATGGGTGAAATAGCACAGAGATTAACAAGTTTTAAATTGGCACTTCTTGTCAAAAAAGGTTGCTGACTATTAGATGTTATACTATTCTCTTGGGTTTTATATGCAGATAGATAACTGTTTTTAGAGTTTTCTAGAGTTTTATTTTTTGTCTTTGTTGTTTATTTGCTGTCTGTTTCACCACATTAAGTTGCACTCCAAGGTTGTAAGTGATAGAAAAGGATCATTCATGATGAGCTTACTAGCTAGTTTTGTTTGTGAGGCTTAGCAGCTTTTCAAATCCTTTTCTAGATGTCTCCACGGGTTCGTGTCTTGTCTGGCGGTCGTTACCTGCAGATCAATAACGCAGAGCTTGGAGACGGGGCACAGTATATTTGTGTGGCGAGCAATGTTGCTGGGGAAACCAGGCGTCACTTCAACCTTAGTGTCAATGGTGACCAGCAATTTCTTCAGTGTCATTGTTTGTTTTACTGATGTAAGCAGATCTCAGTATATTAAATTGGTAAAATGTGTCTATCACCAGTTCCTCCCACAATAAAAGATGGTCCTCAGTCTGTGTCAGTTCATATCAACCAACCAGTGTCACTAGAGTGTATTGTGAATGGAGTACCTGCTCCACGCATTACCTGGAGGAAACATGGATCCATCCTTGCAGGAAACAACCCTAGGTCAGCAGCACAAATTCAGTCCAGTTCACAGCTCTCAGTGTGGTTAATAGGAAATAAAACAATGCATGTGTCATCCATTTAGGTACAGGTTTGATGAGGATGGCTCACTCCACATCCTTTCAGCCCAGGTGACTGATACGGGCCGCTACCTTTGCATGGCCACCAACCAGGCAGGGACAGAGCGTAAGAGAGTAGATCTGCAGGTATATGGTAAGTTTTTAAATTTGAACATATGCTTTGATACACATAGAGTGCATACAGTAAAAATGCAAATACTTTCTCCCACCCCAGTGCCACCCTCCATTGGAGAGGGTCCCACTAACATCACTGTGACGGTGAACGTCCAGACCACCCTGTCCTGTGAAGCTACTGGCATCCCCAAACCCTCTGTTAGCTGGACCAAAAACACTAAAGCTCTCAACACTGACCAGGACCAGAATATGTACAGGTTCAGCCAGGTTTCCTCTCTCTCCTTTTATCACCTGTTACTGTATCACCAACCAAATGAGTATTACTCACAGTTTGATCAACATTTTACTCTCAAGTCAACATGAAATGGCATACGCAATCCATTTTGCTTTTGTAATGTGATGGATTTCCAAGTAAAACAAGATGTTCATTAAAAAAAAGTGTAGGGCAGGACTTGATTTTATCCATAAGTAATTTCTTGAATTGAGAAAAGTGGGCGTTGCACACCAAAATGGAGCCTGGTGGTTGGAGGATGAGGGATTGGTGACTGTCAACCAAGAGGAAAGTCATACCAAAGGGAGTGCAGGTTGTTACATTTTGATGAAATGCTACGAAGACACACTGTTTTTTTCTTTCTTTAGGGTTCTGTCATCAGGGTCTCTGGTTGTCATAGCACCCACAGTGGAGGACACTGCATTGTACAAGTGTGTTGTATCCAATGAGGCAGGCCAGGAGAGTAGGGCAATTCAGCTGACTGTACATGGTGAATGCTCTATTAACACATGTGACATCCATCATAAAGATCTTTATCTGTATGAGAACTTCAAGGGGAGTTCATGTTTATTTTCTTCTACAGTTCCTCCCTCTATTGCTGATGAGGTCACAGAGCTTGTGGTGAGCAGACTCTCCCCAGTGGTCATCAGCTGCACTGCCTCTGGAGTGCCTCAGCCTATACTATACTGGAGCAAAGATGGACTAAGACTAGCTAAAGATAGAGAGGGCTATAAGATACTGCCATCAGGTACGCTTTATGCAGTAATGGAGTAAAAAAAAAAAAATAAAAATAACGGTTATTGATCAACTGCTAAGTGTTGTTTTCCTTGTCTCTCTGAGGTCCGCTTGAGATCACTGCTGCAGAACTGAGTCACTCAGGCCATTACTCTTGTGTGGCCAAGAACGCTGCAGGCACTGCCCAACGACATGTTCAGCTCACAGTGAACGGTAAGAGACAACAAGTGCTAAAACATAAACACTTAAACAGAAAAAGCATGTTTGAAAGCCCAAAACACTTTCAAACATGCATCTTTATTTATGATTTTTTTTGCCTTTTAAGATCACGTATGATATGCAGCCATACAGTTCAGTTAACGATTGCGTGTCTTTTCATTTTCTTAGAACCACCGGTGATACAGTCACACCCCTCAACACTGGATGTGATCCTCAACAACTATGTGACCCTGCCCTGCAAAGCAACAGGCTCTCCACACCCAACCATCACTTGGCAGAAAGAGGGCATCAACATCTTTACAACAGGTGAAAGCAAAAGTTGCCACTGAAGTGGTAGCATGCTAAACTTGTTTTCCTGTAAAAATTAATAAGGACATTAGATACCTACTTTACTACCTATTAAAAAAATTGGAAACATGTTTCAGCCTGAATTGTTAGATTGGTTTACAAGTAGTTTATTTATTTATTATCATTTGGGATGCTACATGTATTTAACTTCATACACAAAGCCCAGTAGTGTCTACTGCTGTCACACATTATTGCCCATATGTTACTTTCACTATGTACTGAATTGTGAATGAATGAACATGTGTGTAAGTACTTTAATGTAAATTAACGTGTAATTGATGTAATGCCTCTGATGCCAATGTTATCTGATGGTGACATGTTATGATGGACATGAGCAGAGGGAAATTTTCAGGTTCTCTTTCTAACATTCGTTCGGTATCTCACTATGGGTAACACCTCGGCCATGGCCAGTCCTGGAAGCACCAATAACACCCAGTCTGTGAGGAGGGAGTCCCACCTCCCTATATAAACCACTGTCATAGGTCCCTACTTCATTCTCATTCTCTTCCCCGTGAAGATCTTTGGAAGCTATCCTCAGCAGGACTCATAACATATGGTTGTTTAAGAGTTCGTCAGGCGAGCCATTCAGGTACGTCCCAGAACATGGCTGTTCTTTTTGCGAGAATATTCACGGTCAAAGTGAATATATTTTCTGATGTATTATATTGTTCTCTCCAGGTGGCGTGACCCAGCACATAGAGGTGGGTTTGCGTATTTTTTGCTGAGTTTCAAACTTTTATAGCTTCTACCTCTATGGCAAGAGAATTAACACAGAGTCAAGTGGCATGTTGTGGTGAACTGCTTCTGTGTTCTTGAGTTTGGGTTCTGTCATGACAACTGCAAGCTCACCGAGCGGCAGAGCGAAGTGGAAGGATCCCTCCCGTCCGTGCACTTGTGGATCTATGATCTCGCCGAAGGATTCCCACCCACTATGTATCGCCTGCCTGGGGGTCAGGCATGCACAGGCCACACTCTCTCTTATCCCGAGTGTTGTCCATATTGTTCCCACTTCATACAGAGAGTTTTGGAAAGGAGGGTGCAGGCTATTTTTTTCCAGCGGAGAAAGAACTCCAAACCCTGCTGCAAGGACAGCATAGCTAGGGTGATCTTATGGAGGATGTCTCCCCCCGATCTTCCTCCCCTCTTTGAATCGGCCCCTTTAGTGAGGGATAGGGAAGAGGAGGAGGATGAAGCTGATGATTGTCTTTTGGAGGATGATGACGAGGAAGATGATGCCATTATTAAACAACTAAACTCGCAAACATTTAAACAAATCATAGCGTGAAAGCATCTTCAACGCGCTCCACGAATGATCGGAAATTGACACATTGTTCCATTTTTATGTTCCGTGGCAGATGATTAGTTTTTTCTGCAGGTTTATTTCACTGCCATATTGGCTTGTCATGTGGGAATTGACTCAAATACAGTGAGTCAACACCTGCTTGTTTGCAGGTTTATGAGGGGTACAAGACATTTGAACAGGGTGTCAAAACCACTGATTCCATCATGGGATCTGTCTGTGGTCCTGAATGTGCTTTCTCATCCAACCTTTTGAGCCAGTTGAAAGTATAGAATTAAAGCTCCTTTTGCTAAAGGCAGCTTTATTATTGGCCTTAACAACTGCAAAGCGAGTCAGTGACTATATGCTTTGTCACGTCATCACTTTTTTATGCGCTTTGCGGTGGATTTATCGAGAGTGTCTCTTATTACAAATCCAGCTTTTGTGCTTAAGGTGAGCGACTCCACATTCCGCTGTAAGCCGGTGGATCAACAAACTTTTCATCCATCGCCTTTTTCCTCAACAGAAGACGTGCAGCTTCACATTTTGTGTACAGTTCATACTCTACGTTTTTAAATAGAAAGAACGAAGACATTGAGGAAGAGTTTTTGTTTCTTGGGCTGATTCTTGTAAGGACAGACCCATATCATGACAGTCTCATTGGTTAATAGAGGCTATTAAATTAATTTATAATAATCTGGGGCTGCGACCTCCGGAGTGCTTGAGAGCTCATTCTACCAGTGGCATGGCTACCTCGTGGGCACTGTTTAAAGGCATTTCAATCCAGGACATTTGTGCAGCTGCGAGTTGGACATCGCCTCACACTTTTGTCCGATTTTATAGACTGGATGTCACTGAACCATAATTGGCTCATTCAGTCCTTGGTCTGGGTAGTCAATCTGTTGATGTGTACAAAAAAAAATAATACACACAATAACACAGTGAAGCACAAGTGTATTATTTTGATGCTCTACTTCAGACAGCATATCTGCAATATGGGAGTTGGCTATATCCCATAGTGAGATACCGAACAAATGTTAGAAAGAGAACTTTAGGGTAATCACGTAACACCGGTTCTCTGATAACTGGAGTGAGCTATCTAACTATGCTTCCCTCCTTGCAGTTGCACAGAGAAGAGATATGCGGAGATTGAAGTAGGCACCTTTGATTTTTTATATAGGAAGGTGGGACTCCCTCATCAATGCTGTGATTGGTCTGTCAACTGACAGACTGGGTGTTATTGGTGCTTCCAGGATTGGCCATAGTGAGATACCTCATTCCTGTTATCAGAAAACCAGGGTTACATGATTAACCTAAAGTTTCTGTCCTCTCTTTCCACAATGGCAGCTACTCTCTAATGTCCCTTGACATTGTGCCAAGTCATTACTATGCCAACCAATGTATAAATACTGGATATTGATTACCCTGTCTGAACAAACTGACTTAAAGTCAGATTTGAAAAACAAATTGGATTTATGTGCAATCTGTACATGCCTTAATGTCTTTCTCCATTAGGACGTGGTTTTACAGTGCTTCCCAATGGTGGTCTGCAGATAACTAAAGCCAAAGTGGAGGATTCTGGAACCTATATGTGTGTGGCTCAAAATCCAGCAGGCACTGCATTGGGCAAAACCAAACTCAGAGTGCAAGGTTAGTCTCACACAGAATCTGTTCAAATTTAAGAAGACTATGTGGAAGGATCTCTCAAATATTACATACTGTATTTCACTTTGACTGCAGTGCCTCCTGTAATTACTTCTAACATCATGGCATACACTGTGGCACTGGATGCATCTGTAACTCTGCAGTGCTATTCAGAGGGTTTCCCATCTCCCTCTATCACCTGGTACAAAGACGGGCAGCTTCTAAGCGAGTCAATGCGCCAGCGGGTTCTTGGAACAGGTGCACTACTGATCACTTTTGCCCAACCTGGAGATACAGGCAGATACACTTGCACTGCTGCTAATATGGCTGGAAGCATCAGTCTGGAAATGAGCCTCACTGTACAGAGTGAGTCATAGATTATTTTTATATAGTGATCAATATAAAATAATGTATACTAAATACTGTATATTGATCTGTATAATAATCGTGATTAATATATTGTAGTTCCCAATATAAATAGTTCATTGATTATATGTTGATAATCCGGTAGAATAACTTCAGTAATGCTGTCAGGCTGTCTCCTGTTATTATTACAACCTCTCCCACTCTACCTCAGTCCCTCCCTCCATCCGTGGCAGAAAGTCAGATGTGTCTGTGGTGGTGAACACCCAAGCTCTACTAACCTGTGTGGCAGAAGGGGTCCCACAGCCCACCATAACCTGGGAAAAAAATGGTATTGCACTTTCCGACACCTCTGGAGAATACACAATCCTACCCACTGGAGAGCTGCTCATAGCCACTGCACAGGTCAAGGTTCCAATCATTCTTGTATTCAAATTGTTTATTTATTGTGAAATTTTTCTGATGCATCTCTCTGTATCTGTAGCCTGAGGATTCTGGGAGTTACACATGTGTCGGCACCAACTCAATAGGACAGGACAGTCACACAATTGATCTATCCATCCACACACACCCAGCCTTCACTGAACTCCTGGGGGATGTGGCTCTGAACAAGGGAGAACGCCTCCTACTGACCTGTGGAGTCACTGGTATCCCTCCACCCAAGATCATGTGGGCATTCAACAACAGTATTATCCCTGGTATGGATCATACCACTAATTCTGTTGTTAGATTTATGAGCCTTCCTCTGTTCAGCACTACCAATGGTCAATAGACTGTGATGCATGAATAAGCTTGAAACAGAAAAGTATTATATAATACATCCTTGTCTCTACCGGCAGCCCAGTATGATCATGCTAATGGCCACAGTGAGCTAGTGATTGAGCGTGTGAGTAAAGATGACTCAGGAACTTACTCCTGTTTGGCTGAGAACAGCGTGGGATCCATCAAATCTCTGGGATTTGTCTATGTTAAAGGTAATCAACTACACTTTTCACAGTGTCTTAATCTGCTTGTGGCACCACCTTTTTCTGCACTCATGTCATGTACAATTGAAACCCAGTTGTCCAAGTCCATTATGACTTGTTTATCTATTCCAAGGTTCTTCAAATTTTTCCAATAGCCTCAATGTCTTTTCTATCTTTCTTAAGAACCACCAATAATATATGGAGATGTTCATTCAAATCGCATTGAGCCACTGGGAGGGAATGCCATACTCAACTGTGAGGTGCGAGGTGACCCTCTGCCCACAATCCAGTGGACCAAAAAGGGCATCAATGTGCAGATTAGCAACCGAATCCGCCAGCTTGACAACGGATCTCTAGCCATCTACGGCACAGTGGTACACAACACAACAGTCCTGACTTCACAATTCAGTCACAGACATAGCTGCACAAACGCAAAGCATTTAAAAAAAAAAAAAGCTGTAAAAATTGAAAGTTGCTTTGGAGTAATAAACATTGTCAAGAGTTGAGTGAAAGTTTTGTATAAACTTTAACCCTTGAAATATAATGTCATTAATACAATTTATTTTTAGAGCTTCTCTATTCATTGTATTTCTAAACTTTTTTTTCCAAAACACTTGCAGAGTGAAGATTCTGGAAACTACAAGTGTGTGGCCACAAATGATGCAGGAGTAGTGGAAAGAACAGTCACGTTAACTCTACAGAGTAAGTAGTCTGATGTTAAAACAATTTAAAATATATATATAATTATTTTTATTTTTTTTACTTTGTCGTCCTTACCGGATTGTCACATAAAATACTGTATCTTACAAATATAAACTCTCATTTGCAAAATATTGTACTTTCTTGTGTTACTGTAGTAACATCAGTGCTATTCCATAGGTTCTCCAACCATCACTGTAGAGCCAGTGGAGACAGTGGTAGATGCCGGTTCCACAGTGGTTCTAAACTGTCAAGCAGAGGGAGAGCCTATGCCTGTCATTGAATGGTCTCGTCTAGGGCGCCCCCTGTTGGGTAACGTGCACATTACTACATTGAATAACGGTTCTCTGCGGCTCAGTATTGCACAGAAAGAGGACACAGCTGAATATGAGTGTGTGGCCCGAAATCTGTTAGGATCCGTGCTGGTGCGTGTGCCCCTCACAGTGCGTGGTGAGTTAAACTGGCTTTCACTCTTTTAGTCAGTATTCAGTCTTTTATTATGGAGTCAAATATATTATAATATGGGATTGAATTGTATGTGTTTTTTACTATAGTTCATGGAGGGTTCTCTGAATGGATGGAGTGGGGAGCCTGTAGTGTTTCCTGTGGTACAGGAGCTCAGAGGAGACTGAGACAGTGCAATAACCCACTACCTGCTAATGGAGGGCGTCACTGTATTGGTTCAGCAACAGAAACGCGCAGCTGTCAAGGAAAACCTTGTCCAGGTAATTGAATTTTTTTCAACCCTTTTGAATCTTTTGCTGCGTTAGACTAGGCCCAGCTTTGGTTAAGTTTCCTAAACACTAGTATTACAATCATGAACAAAAAACGGTTCAAGGAAGAAATAAAAAACCCAGAAAAAGAACTAAATGTTTAGCAGAATCTAACTGAAAACTGGAACAAAGGGATTTAAAATTATTCTGGGGTGAAAACTTTATTTTTTAAATGCTGGTAACTGGTTATAAGCAGTTAATTTTGTTACTATTTTTTTTCCTGAAACCAAAGGCCAAAGGGTTTATCACAGTACATTTTTGGAACTACACCACTTCACGTTGCCTGAAAAAATTAAACATCTGCTTTGATCCTGAAGGAAATTGCAGCATCACACATTTCTTTGCCTAACACAATGGGCTTCTTTGCCCATTGTGACCTTTTTAACAACTATGTATAATTTCTACATATACATGCACGGCTAATCCAGGAACAAAGAAAACATAATTAGAGGTAAAAAGAATATTTCTCAGTTGTTTCCAAGTTTTCACTGAATTATTGTTAGAAAATATGCATTAATACAGATTTGCCGCTGACTGAGAAGCAAATCTAAAATACAATTCTTAACTGTTAATTAACTGCTTGTGAATTTTATGATAAATCCATCACACAGGAAAAAATGTATTGCTTGTTTTGGTAGGCAAGCGGATTATTTTGGGCTTGTTTTTCTAGACCATATTGGTTGTTTCTCTTGTGAGATCTGGAACACTGCAAATTGGTATTTCACCCACCCCTTAGCACAGTGTATTGTCATTTTTAAAAGAACATTATTAACCTTTTTTTTATTTTGTTCTAACCAGTAACCTTATGGAAAGGAGGCTGTGGAACTTCTGAACTGGAAAGAAAAAAAATACTTTTTTTGCTCAGAACAAACCGACATGAAATACAATTTGTTTTTAGTCCCTGATTACAATCCATTCTTGTCGCGCAACTTGCAATTATGAGGGTGTTATGACCCATGTTTCAGTAGCGTCTCCGATTTAAACATCAGTTGCAAAAATAAAATTAGTTAAGTTCCATTCATTTTTGTGAATCAGTTCACACTGTTCATTTAAATTAATGTATTAAAAATGTTGCTATTAAAGGGTTAGTTCATCCATAATTTACCCACCCTCAAGCCATCCTAGGTGTATATGACAGCCAAACAAAATCTGAGTTATATTAAAAAATATCCTGGCTCTTCCAAACTTTATAATCGGAATGAATGGTACCTTAGATTTTGAAGCAAAGCGATGTTTTTGTAAGCCAGTGATTATAGTTTATAATGTTACAAAAATGTTTTTTTTTTTTTTTTTTTTTTTACAAAAACGCATCGCTTCGCTTCAGAAGGCCTTTATTAACCCCCTGGAGCCGTATAGATTACTTTTTTGATGGATGGATGTGCTTTTTTGGGCTTCAAAATCTAAGGTACCATTCATTCCGATTATAAAGTTTGGAAGAGCCAGGATATTTTTTAATATAACTCTGAAAGAAGAAAGTTATATACACCTAGGATGGCTTGAGGGTGAATAAATTATGGAATAATTTTCATTTTTGAGTGAACTAACACTTTAAGAACCACTTGCCTCATAACTAATGTTCATGGAATTCTCAGCTTGGCATTTTTCATATTGTCACCTTCCTCAAAATAATGTCCCAAGTCATTTTTTCAGGTTAGAGCCAGTGGCCAGCATCATGAGGAGATGATTTAGGCAAAAACATAATTTTTGTAAATAAAATGACTTGGTAATAAACATCTACCTCTATATATATATTTACTTAAACACTTTTATATCGTCACCTTCCTAAAATAATGCCATATGTATTGGACAATTTCACAATAATGCCAACTAAAAGCAAATGCATTTGTTGAACATAAACAAAAGGCTTAGATAATTTTGTAACCATGTTGTGTATATTGGTGTACAACATGAATATCATTAACTAGATTTTTAGTTTTACAGTAAACATTTGGAATCTACTTTCAATCTCTGATTGAACAAAAACATAATTTAAGCCTTGTCAGAGAAAATTCATATATTGATTGCTATTTTTTGTTATTGTTTTTTTGTCTGCAGTGGATGGTAATTGGTCAGACTGGTCTCCTTGGGAGGATTGCTCCCGCACCTGCAGTCAGGGTAACAAGACTAGGGTGCGGAGCTGTAGTAACCCTGCTGCACAACATGGAGGCAGAGCCTGTGAGGGCAAAGCAGTGGAGGCCATCATGTGTAGTATTAGGCCATGCCCAGGTGAGTGGAGGAACATACCTTCTCTTGCAAATGCATGAGCATAACTGTTTTTGTCAGACTGACTGCCTCCTTATTTGTCAGTGGCAGGGAACTGGGGTACCTGGTTGCCATGGAGCCCTTGCAGTGAAACATGTGGTAAAGGGATGCAGACAAGACTCCGACTATGCAACAACCCTCCACCCTCATTTGAAGGACCATCTTGTGTAGGACCTGACACACAGACACAAGTGTGCAATGAGAGGAATTGCCCTGGTAAGCGTTGTGGTCAAACTAACTCAAGAGTATATTTTATTCAATGTTTTATTCTTTCCCCAATCTCAGTTTAATATAAAGATCTAATCTCTTCCAAGTTTAATAGATAAAAAGTTGCATTGGCTTATTCCTTTTCCCCCTCTTCAACAGTGGATGGAAAATGGTCATCCTGGGTGAGCTGGGGAGCATGCAGTGTTTCTTGTGGAGGTGGTACTAGGCAAAGGACACGTCTCTGTGCAAGTCCCACACCCCAGCATGGGGGGCGTCTGTGTGACGGAAATGATATCCAAATTGATTTCTGCAACACTGAACCCTGTCCCAGTGAGTAAACACATTCTCTATTTAATACACACACCCCCCCCCCCCCCCCCCCCCCACTCACACACACACACTCATTCACACACTTTTGTAATGAAGAAAACAATGAGTTGAAATAATATCTCCATCTCTCTCCATAGTCCATGGTAACTGGGGCCCATGGAACAGCTGGGGCAGTTGTAGCAGAACCTGTAACAGTGGTCAGATGCGTCGTTACAGAACATGTGACAATCCTCGACCAGCCAGCGGTGGCAGAGCATGCACTGGATCAGATGCACAAATGCAGAAGTGCAACACAATCAGCTGCCCTGGTAAAGCAATCAGATACACACAATGCACATAAAGTACATAGCACAAACAAATAAAAAAAAATGTTAAGTTGCACTTAAATCGGTTTTGTATACTATTCTGATGATAGTGAAACTTTGTAGTATGGCACTTTTCGTACCACTGTCTCCTTAAGATGATTCACTTATGTTTTTCCTCTTTTGTAAGTCACTTTGGATAAAAGTGTCTGCCAAATGAATAAATGTAAATGTAAATGTAAATAATAGCACACAACCTATGGTTTGCATACATGAATAAGCAAACTAGTGATGATATACAGTAGCATAGAGATTATGATTGGCAAGATTACTTTGAACTTGAACAGAGGATACATACTAAATTGAATTATTCTAGAGTCATTTTGTCTATAACTCTTTTTGCGCTCTGTGTTTGTGTATGTAGTTGAAGGAAAGTGGGCCTCATGGCAGTCATGGGGGGAATGTTCAGCATCATGTGGTGGTGGAGAACAGACACGTATCAGACTCTGTAACAATCCATCACCTAGCAACAATGGCCGCACCTGTCCAGGAGACTCCAGCCAGTTATCAAGATGTAACGTACAGCCATGTCCAGGTGCATTTCAAACTAGCAAATAGGGTTTCTTAGAAATTGTTATTTTCTTATGATTGAAGGGGAAGTTGTTTACATATTATATTTTAGGATGCATTGTTTAAAAATGTTCACCTTTCTCTCTTAGGTGGCCCTCAGAAAGCCAGAGGGAGTATCATCGGAAACATTAATGAAATGGATTTCGGCATTGCAATCCTCAACGCCACCATCACCAGCAGTCCCACTGGAGGGAGAGTTATACAGGCCACCATAACTAATATTCCCAGGATTCTGGGTCAGTCTTTGTTACTCATTCTGTTTCCCAAATGAAGATGTCACCAACACACTGAATGTTGTGATTTGAATGCTGGTCATGACCCCAACATGCCAATAAATATATTCTATGCATCATTCTTTAGGCCCTGCTATGAGGAAGTTGATCTCTATCCTGAACCCCATCTACTGGACCACAGCACAGGAGGTGGGTGAAGCCATCAATGGCTACACGCTCACAAATGGCATCTTCAGACGAGAGACTCAGGTCGAGTTTGCCACAGGTAAATGCAATTGCCTCACTTAATGTGTAGCAATGTTTGAAAGTGACCGTTTTCTTTTTTCATACTGTGTTTGTGTTGATTGTAGGTGAGATTCTAAGAATGACCCATGTGGCACGGGGGCTGGACTCAGACGGAGCACTTCTACTGGACATTGTAGTTAATGGACACATCCTAAAACTGCCCTCCAACACAGACATCAGTCTCAAGGTAGAAGCTCAACCCTTTTACTGTTAGGAAATGTTTTACCTCAAAAATTATATACTACACAATTTAATTTTCATCTCTTAATCCCATGTAAGAAATCTATTGTAAAATCTAGTTTATTTTTTAAACTCTAGGACTACACAGAAGACTACATCCAGACTGGTGCTGGTCAGCTCTATGCTCTGTCTACACGTATGTTCAGTATAGACAAGGTGAGTGTACCTTACTCCTGGAATCACACCATTACATATGGGCCCTCCAGAGGCAAGATGCCCTATCTGGTGCAGACGCTCCACGCCTCGGCAATCAACGCTCTTTACCACCCTCAAGAGGAGATGCTAGATTTCACCATCCATGCCACTATTGCTAAAGGTAAAATACATAAATAAATCAGAAAACAGTTTCATTATGCCTCCTACACACTACACGACTTTCAAAGACGTCGGATCATGGTACTATTAATATTACACAACTGTCTGTCTTGTCAAATAAGTCGTAGTGTTTTCAAATTACACGAGGAATCGGCGACATGGGTGAACACATTACTATTGACAAATCCCCGACAGCTCTGCCTGGACTCCAAATTACGTTTCCCAACAGAGTACACGCGAGAAGTGATACGAGATATGAAAACAAATGCATGATCACATGTTATGCATTTCAGAATATGATGTGTATGTTTTTAATCGCCTAAAGGCATCATATATTTTATTGGTTACAATATAAGAAAGTACCTCATACTGAAAAATCTATCTATTTGTTTACCCGACTCTCCAAGAGAATTGTCAATTTCTTTCCAACTCATCTCTTTCTCCACCCAGTTGTGGTACAGTTCAGATGAAACATCAAATCTTGTGCTTCTGCCAATGTTCCACAAATTTTTCCTCCATTGCTTCGGTCCAATGTTCCTTTTTCAATACCGCAGTCTGTTGCAGGTACATCAGGATTCGCACTGAAACTTCCCATGCCCCGTTTCTTGCTCTCTCAATGGCTGTAGGTCAACGCTGTAGTTGTATTCAGTCAAAACACATTTCACATTGTGCGATTTAGAATCGCCGACTGGTCTAGATATTTAACATTCTAAATATCTCGCTGACATCGGCGACGCATCAGCGATTCTCTCAGATCGTGTCTTTGATAATTCATACATTGCTATTGTCGCTCACGGAAGCGAGCTCTGATTTGCCTACGATCACCACAAAACTGTTGGCGAGCTAAAATCGGGCTTAAAATCATGTAGTGTAAACTTGGCATTAGGTATGCATGATATATTGGTGACCATACTGATATTGGCTAATATTAATTATTTTAATTACTTTTTACTCTTTTTTTTGTTATTGTTCTGATTAGGCCAGTATTAAAAGTGGTTATCCATCCAAGTGGACAGTAAATTGTAATGCTTTGATACCTGATTTCACTTAAAGTACATAAAACAATTTAGTGATAGGCTACATAAAAACAGACAAAACAGTTTAGATTTATTATAGTGTGAGTCATATTGGTTACCACTTACAACATTAAAGTAATTTGTGGCTGTTAGTATTAACACCAAATTTCTGTAGGCAAATTCTAGTTTTAATGTCATAGTTCAATTCCATTCAAACTGTAAAATGTAAAAGTTTAGTTGAGCTTCAAAATGTTTTCCCTCTCTGATTAAAATACACTTTACTCTTCAGGAGAGCACAGTTATCAATGTCCCAAGGGTTTTCAACTGGACTCCATGGGCCCATACTGTGCAGGTACAGACAGGAAGTGTTTAGGGTTTATTTATTTAACATTTATGAAAATATTTTTTTTTCACTGAAGGATAAACATTTGTTCTTGTCTTCCTTTCCGGATGAAGATGAGAATGAGTGTGAAAAGGGAAATCCTTGTTCACATGCCTGCCACAATTCTATTGGCACATATTACTGTTCCTGTCCCAGAGGACTCACCATCTCAGCCGACGGCAGAACATGTCAGGGTACGAGACACACCCCCAACTTACATATAAATGAAAGCAGAACTGGTCTGTTATTTCTCTAAATTAGAATAACATTCACGGCTGAGAAACTGCTTCTATTGTTTACCCTAGATATTGATGAGTGTTCTTTGGGTGGGCACACTTGCCACAATGGACAAGATTGTGAGAACACCATTGGCTCATATCGCTGTGTGATGCGCTGTGGGCGGGGCTTTAGGAGGACAGCAGATGGGCTGAGCTGTGCAGGTTAAAAATTTTTCCTAATTGCATGTTTATGTATATACTGTTAAAGTATGTATATATTTTTAAGGCTGCAAAACCTAAACCGTTCTATATTTTATATTAATGACCAATGAGAATATAGGTCTGCCCTCTGACTATTCATCAATGCCTGCATTCTATCATACATTTTAATAGCTTGTTGTGATGTCTTTTACAGATGTGAATGAGTGTCAAGAATCTAACCCCTGCCATCAGCACTGTCTAAACACCATTGGCAGCTTTCGCTGTGCTTGTGAGCCGGGGTACCAACTCAGGAATCGGCGCTGTATTGGTACGTTACAGATGACATATAGCTTAGAAAAGGGGTCAGTAACACAAAAGAATCTGCACTAAAAGCATTTCTTTTTCTCCTTAGACATAAACGAATGCAAACAGAGAGTGTGTCGCTCAGATCAGCAGTGTAAAAACACACGTGGTGGATACACTTGCATTGACCTCTGCCCTACTGGCATGACCAAAGGAGGCAATGGCACTTGCATAGGTTTGTGTTTGACCACACTTCAGAGTTTACTCCTATCTTGTTAAAGTTGCTTATGTTTTGTGCATAAAGTGCTCTTATAGCGTTGTGTTGCATAATGCCTAACATTTAATACAGGTGAAGTGTTGAACCTTTGTGCCTCTATTGCAGACATGGGCAACATACGGCCCGCAGGCCGGATCAGGCCCTCCACATGGTTTAATGTGGCCTGCAGCTCATTTATCGTAAAAGCGTTTTTTTCATATTTCAGTTAACTTGCATTGGGACCAAACGTGTCTCCACACACGTTGAACATGCAGAGAGTTGCCAGATAAGAGACGTTACAACCCGATTTATGCTTGCACAAATTGGAAATATTCTGCCTAATATTATACTTATTTTGTGCAAACTGGCAACCATGCATGCAAGTGCGCTATTTCTATCTTGCTTTCCCCTTTGAACAAACTTAGCGATCTGTAGTGCAATATCGTGCTCAAGGAAAAGTGTTATAAGGCTACTCTGTGTCCATTCTTGTGGCTGATTGTGATGTTTGGTGCTACTTTGCAGGTGTGATTAAATTAAATATAAAAGTAGATCTCGGCATCATTGACATGCGAGCAAAAGCAAGCCAGAGACGAATATGCATATACATTTTTTATTTGTGCAATTTAGAAATGTTGAAGTCCTTTTGCACCTGTATGTTAATCGAACTCTTGCAGTAATGATTTATCATAGTCATGCAGCTGGTGTTATTCAGTTCTGAAAGTCAAACCATCGAGGAGACCCGCATCATGACCCTTTTAGCATTAGCCACTTTGCGACAAACATTAAAAGTTCTATAAATTTCACATTTTTTATTTATTAAAACAGACCCCTGATGTAGAGATTGTTAAATTGATTAATAAATTAACAGGGAAGTAGAGATGGTAAAATAAATTAATAAGCTCAGCCTTTAATCAGTTTTTTAATGCCTGATAGAAAAGTATCTACCTTTGTAGAGCAATATAATATTTTAGGCAATTGCAGAATAATCTCACTAGTCACAGATACACTTCAGAAAACTGAGTACACAACTATTTCTGGGCTTAAAAGATACAAAAAAACAAATCAATGCAGAACATTGTATCTCAAAAGGAATACAATGTGGCCCCCTATGCACTACTTATAGCCTGATGTGGCCCCTTTACCAAAATAGTTGCCCACCCCTGCTCTAGTGGCACCAAACTGCATTGTCAAAATAATGATTGTTTCCAAACAAACGGAAGCCCACAGAGGCTGTTCATTGTTGGTGCCACTATTGTTGCAGAAATAACATATTTCTCCTTTTAATATATTTTATTAATAATTTTGTAAAGGATATTAAATAATTTGTGTCTTTAGATTAATGAAAGAATAATTTGGATTCTGTTTGCAGACATCGATGAGTGCCATGATGGCACTCACCAGTGCAGGTATAATCAGATCTGTGAAAACACCAGAGGGAGCTACCACTGCACCTGCCCCAGGGGGTACCGCTTTCAGGGTGTGGGCCGCCCCTGCCTTGGTATGTAGCAAGTCCCCCACACCTAACTTAAATCCTCTCCAACAACCTAACATCCTGGGCTGCTGCCTGCTGGCAAATACAAACCTGCATCTGCATCAAACCTTCAAATTTTCCTTCATTCTTTCATTGCTGTTTATTTCTGTCACTTTTTGTAACTTCAACAACCAACTCACACTGCACAAAATATTTTTTTAATCAGTATTTTGTCTTATATCTAAACAAGATAAATTAACTTTTTTTATTTTCATTAAATTGTATAACCCTATTGTCAGTTTGTTTCTTCTTGCTTCAAGCATACATTTAGATAGGTTTATGCTTAAAACAATAATAAAAAAAAGTAAAATACTGAATAAGAACATGATTTACAGTAATTTTGCAGTGCATCCAAACAGCATTCACAACCTGTGGTCACTTCCTTCCACACAGCTTGCTTATGTTGCTGCAGTGCTTTTATCTTAACCAGCCTGCAATATTTAGAAAAGAAAATGCCACTGATAACATATCGAGGATCCAAACCATATTGAGCTGCTGCAGGTGTAATTATTATTTAAACTGAGCATATGTTCGGGCAAGTGGTTGATAAGAGTGGCAGGTGATTTTGTACTGGTAGGTAGGTCCACTCTCACAGCAAGGCCAGCACGACTGTCATGGCTCTGTCCTCCCTCTTTATCACTTTTGATCTTTTACCTTTTGCTTTAGATCCCCATGAAGTTCTGTGCTTTGCAGTTACATTTCTTGAATATCCTCAAGTGGACATTCAAGTTTTTCTTTGGTCTTTCTCAGTTGTGCTTTTCTTCCCTCAGAGATTCAGAACTGAGAATGTATTCACTTATAAACTGAATTGCATTCATTAATAGAGAAATAATACTCCTTATTAAAAATTACTTATTTCACTTAGTATTTTTGCATGTAAAACATGCTGGTATTGAGGGATTGATAATCATCCCTAGTGTTTTTTCTCATCCCCCTTTCTACTTCACTTTTGCTTTCCTCTGTCTTTGATCTGCTCATATTCATCTCATCTTTACCTCCATTCCCTGTCCTTGTCCCTTTACTTATCTTCTGTCCATTTCTCCTTCTCTGTTTTGGGCTTGCTTTGAGAGCAGACATAAACGAGTGTGAGCTGATACCTGTGCCCTGTGCCTATCGGTGTGTGAACAGTCCTGGCAGCTACAAGTGCCTCTGTCCACCGGGGCTCCACCTGCTGGGCGATGGCAAGTCCTGTGCTGGACTAGAGCGCTTGCCCAGCTATGAGAGTTACTCATACGGGTACAGAACCTCCCAGTCCTCTTCTAATCGGAGCTCCTACCAGCAGCACTACCATAGCCTGGCCTCCCAGAGTTACCACTCATATACCCCCATCGGGGGACGATATGAAGCCAACAGACCATCCAATGCCCCTTCACGCAGTCGTAGGGACACTTATACCTGCCCTCCTGGTTTTATGGTACAAAAGGGCCGGTGTTTAGGTAACTACAAGAGTAAATGTTGAACTCTAGTGGTGCTTCGGTTGTCAAATGGTTGTCAATTTCATATGCCAAGTCAGATGATATGATACTGCATGTTAAACTATCTTTCTCTTAATAGGTTGTAAACTGCTGCTACTATGCTCACTGATATGCTAAAACATTAAAAGGAAGCAATACTGTTTGTGTTATATTGCAATATTATGTGAATGACATTAGGGTCATGCATAAATGTAAACAAAATTAAATACTAATTAAAAAATAAAATAACCTGTCCATATCGGACACATTTCAATGGCTTGATGCTGTCTACAGTACACTGGACGCATTGAAGGGAACATTCTAAATTACATGCAAACACAGACCAGTCAGCTGTGAACTTGAATGGATATTTTCAATGGAAATCCACTGTTATAAACTTTTACTTATTATAGAACTTTTATTATAATGTTATTTTTGCTAAAACTGCACATACATGTGGTTAGAAACAAAATATTGTTTAAATTAGTAGATCAGAGACCAGAAACATCATGAGCTGGCTTTGATGTAATGGTCAGTAGTTTATATATATATATATATAATATTTCACATGATATTTGGTAAGTAAAATAATTTATTTAAGACGGAAGGGTTAATAAAGTGACTGGAGTAGCTCTGAAATAGAACAGGGCATCCGTCAACTGAATCGTGATGCAACATATGCATTCAGTATAGACTGCATTTGTAATTGTAATGGGAGTGATTTGCTTTAGATGGAATGCAATGCTCAGGGTGTAAGAATAATAATCACGTTGATCCCTTAAAAATTATGTCAGAAAGATTAAACCTTCATTTCTAAAGGGAGGAGACTGACAGCATAAAAGGGTTGAACAGAAAGTGAGGGACAAAAACTAATTCTGCCTTTTTTCAGTCTATATAACTAATGAACCTGTAACAGTGATAACTGGGGTTGTCCAAATTGGCTGATATCCCAATTCATGTTTTTTTTTTTTTTTTTTTTAAAAAGCGTATTACCTACTAAATAGAGTTAAGTGTATCAAATAATGTGACTTAGTATTCTATTAAATATCAGTTGTACAGTAAATCAAGGGGACTCGCATAGCGCATAAATAGCATTGTTTCTTAAGAATGAGTAATGAATAAATATGTTTCTTTCTTGTGTTTGTAGACATTAATGAATGTGAACACAGGGATACTTGTCAACATGAGTGTATGAACACACCAGGCAGCCATAAGTGTTTGTGCCCTAATGGCTATCATCTTATGACCAACGGCAAAACTTGCCACGGTAAGAGAAATTAGAGATGAGTACTCACAATATGTTTGCTTAGTTCAAACGAGCAAGCTAGCAGATTAAAATGTGCTATTACAAAGTAGGCTTAAACATTTGCATTTCTCACTTTTGGTGTGGTCTTTATGTGGACAGACATAAATGAATGCTTGGAACAGAATATTCAGTGTGGTGCAAACAGAATGTGTTTCAATATGCGAGGGAGTTACCAGTGCATCGACACACCTTGCCCGCCAGATTACCAGAGAGATCCAGCCACAGGGTGAGACAGCACTTACTTTAAGGCATAGTTCACCCACATATGTAAATTCTGTCATAAGTTACTCACCCTCATGTTGTTCCAAATCTTCATGACTGACTTTCATCCATGGAACACATAAAGAGATGTTAGGCAGAAAGTTGCCTCAGTCACCACTCACTTTCATTGTGTTTCCAAAAAAAAAAAAAGCCCAATATCTTCTTTTGTTTAGAACAGAAAAAGGTAAGTCATATGGGTTTGGAACAATGTTTGGGACGGGTTTGAATTAAATTTAATTCTCTGGTTATGAAATTTGTTCTGCTTTCTCTCAGGTTCTGCCATAAGAATTGTCCACCCAATGATCTGGAGTGTGCCTTGAGCCCCTATGCACTGGAGTACAAACTGCTGTCCCTGCCCTTTGGCATTGCTGCCAATCAGGACCTGATCCGGCTGGTTGCCTACACTCAGGATGGAGTCGTCCACCCCCGCACCTCCTTCTTAGTGGTGGATGAGGACACAAGTCTGCCCTTCGCCCTGAGAGACGAAAACCTCAAAGGTGTTCTGTTCACAACCCGACCACTGCGTGAACCACATACGTACCGTATGAAGGTGCGAGCCCTCTCTTATAGTGCTGACGGAGTGATAGAGTACCAGACCACCTTCATCGTCTACATCGCTGTCTCAGCCTATCCCTACTGAGAGCACTTTACTACGTCCAGACAACAAAAAGAGAGCACGGTGCAGTTTTTGTACATGCATGACTGAAAAGTGGATGTGTTAGTATGAGAGTGTGAATGTATGTGTGTTGTAGTTGCAGATCCGCCACTTGAAGAGATTCACACAGGTCATGAACAGTTCAGGATGAACTGTCCCTTTAAAATTTAAGACCGCTGACTGGGATAGCAGTTCAGCCAGTTCTCGGCATGGGTAAGAATCCTTTGTCAGAATGTAGAACAGACCAACTTTACAGGACTATGGGTGGTAAATACATGTGCATATGTCTACCTATTAACTTATTGGGAATTGCTTGAATATATGAAAGAAACTCAATTCCCTCCATCTGATTGGTTGCTGTCTATAAAATGAGATGGGAAAATGGTTTTATTGGTTGAAATTTGTGATTACCAACGGGAGGAAAAAAGGTTTGGGGTTGAGCCATATACAGTATCTAGTAAGAGTGAAAATAACATCCATCTCAGGTAAGCACTATCATTACTCTGGAAGAGAGTATTGTCCAGCAATAATTATGCACAGATCATTATAGCAATATCATTATTACTACAGGTTCATACACATTCGGAGTATTTTGTGTAACATGAAGTCAGTAATCAAGTTGTATTCTATTTTCATTATATGTATATACGTTTTTTTTTTTATTGTTTTATTCCTTTTTTTAAAAAGCAATAAAAATGTACAATTAATTCATTTTAGATTCACTTGTACTTTAGGGCAGAGAATCATACTGGATTTTTACATTTAATACTGCACAACTATATAAATAGCAGCACTTTCCTCAATAAGCCACAAATTGTGTGAGGTGGGTAATGCTGTGAAATTTACTATTTAGAGTTAAGGGTTTGTTCAGATACCTAACCTTAAGCTTGAGCAATAGTGGTGATTGCCTTTGCAAGTACCTGTAATAACATTATTCTTAACAATTTCACACAAACCAGAAAAAAAATGCAACAATATGTCTGTGAAACTATATATTCACAGTATTATGAATGAATTGTGTTTTATTTTTAACGTTTTGTAGTGTGACTTATTTTTATTAGTACTGTACAAAGTTAGAGGTGCGCTCTTTGATAGATTCCCCCACTCCCCCTACCTCGGGCTTCCAGTGGTTAGACCTGAACCACCCCCACCCCCCTCCCTATCTCGTACTTCTGAGTGGAAGAACTTCCCAGGTAGTAGTCTGCCTAGCTCACAAAAAAGATGTCAGAATGTTTGAAACCATGTGCTAACACACACACACACACTATCATATACTCTGCTATATAAACAGCATAAAATAATTAGAGCACAATTTACTTGCCTCAAAAAACTCTGATATTATTATATTGAATTTATTGCCACACTTTAATATGTGAATTATTAAATCAGAAAATGAACACATTTAACGCTGTCAGGCTTTTATTTGCTTAATGAATAAAACAACAGAGAGATGCGCTCGGTTTTATGGCTGCTATAAATTTGACCAGCCACAAGGTGACACGGTTTTCAACACTCCTGATGCTTAGAATCTTTTACCAGAACAATCAGAGAAAAGCACCAAAGAATGAATGGATGTAAAATTGTGGCTTTCAGAGCACCGGGGTAACAAGCTAGATTGCTTGTACAAAGATCTCCTAACTGAGAATCCAGAACACCTCTCTCATATCTTGCTGTTGGTGAAATTAATGCTGACACTACGTCCATCGACAGCCATCTGTGTTAGAGGATTTTCCTGCATGAACAGAGTGAAAACGCCCTATTGTACTTCTCTACCGTCTGAAACATTGAATGACCTCATGCAACACTCTATAAATGGGGAATCGGTTGAATATTTTTGCCATGACAAAGCAGTTAGTTCCTGAATGTTTTCTGGAAGAGGTTCAAGACACCTGGAAAATAAAACCCCAGCAAGAACAAAGAGCAAAGAAGTGGAGACTGATGCACAGGAGGAGAAAGCTGATGAAGGAGATGCTATGCCCTCAACACTGAGTAGCATTTTCTCATCTGTGACTTTAGTTGATATTTCAGATTCAGAATATGACATAGACTGATTCATGTTCCATACTGTTCACACAAGTTCATAGAAATTTCAGTTCAGTAAGAACCAGATACTTATTTGTATTGATGATTCTAATTTGATTATTTTATGTCAGATTGTTGATATTTGAGTTTTGAAAAAGTTTTTGATTGATGTTTTGACTCCTAACCAATTTTCTACATTAAAAAAAAAAAACTTTTTTTTTTTTTTATATGGGCTAGTAAAATTCATTCCGGGCAACCAAAATCTGAAGAGTGCCTGCCCAAAGGGCTACCAGAGATTTTGAAATATATTTTTGATAGATAACACATACACTCAAACAAAAACAAAAAAACTTCCAAACAAGCAGCCAAGAGATAACACTGACTGAAGAGATGCTTTAGATTTAAAGGATGAGAAAGTAATGAGCTCTCGAATGGGGTTGTGGGAGGGAGAGCATTCAAATGTGGAGGAGCAACAGTCATAAATGACCTGCCTCCTATTGGAGACAACCTGAACTTCGGGTTAACAGGAAATTTGCACCAGAAGACCGTAGAATGCGAGTGGGAATATAAGGGCGAAGCAACTCCGTGATGTACTGAGGAGCAAGTGTGAAGAGCCTTGAAAATGATCAACAATATCTTGTATTGAATGCGATAGGTAGTTGGAATGGAGCTGTTGCAGAATGTGGGTGATGTGTGCAGACTTTTTACTGGAAGTAAAAAACTGCAGCTGCAGAATTTTGGATGTATTGTAGGCGAAGATTATGTGAAGATTAAGTTAATGAAGCAATAAGTCTACTCCACGTTGTAGTAAGTGTTATAGAAGGGCGAATTTATGAATTACGCAACTCATAGATGTAGCGCTGTGAGTTGCGTGAAGTGACCGGGAAAGAGATTGAATCTTCTTCCGGCTGATGAACACACACTGGCGCAGGGATGCTCGTCACTGGTGCGCGTTTCCTACCGCTAGATTATAACATAGTGAATCATAATGTGTGTCACGTTCACTGTGTGTCTGATACGCAGCTCTATTAAGAAGATAAAGTTTGTTTTTTGAGAGTTAAAGATGGATCGAATTGAACATAAAGTTGAGAGAATGTAGAATGTGCCCATTATACACTGGAACAAAATACGTTTTTGAATAGTCTTTTTTGGCTTGTTTTTCCCAAATAATATCTAAAACTCCTTTTAAATAATGTAGGCCTACATTTACTTTAGAAGAACTGCAGAAGAAAAAAAAAAGTTTTCAGAGAATGTTGAATACCATATTTAATCAGGGCTCGACATAAACGCTTTTTTGAAGGGGCAAATGAAAGAGAATTTTACTTGCTTGACAGGACAAGCAGACTGATTAAAACATCGATAACGAAAAAATAACCGGCTATATTTGTGATAGCCAAGGCATGTGTCACTACATTACTTCTGCCTGGCTTCAAATTTAAGCTTCCTCACCTATGGAAATGAACAACTGTTTAATTTCACTTTTACCCATTCTTTTCAGATAAATGGGTGATTCTGTAACTATAGGCACTTGACCTGATGCCCTGAACTATAGGCACCAACCCCAATATAATACAGCAAACAGAAATGAGGAAAAAAGCTTGTTTTGCTCCATAGGCTAAATATTAGAAAAATGTGCTGTCTGGTGGAAAGTATTACAATTTTATATTTTGATGACAGGGCTCTGGAATGAAAGCATAATATCATAGAATTCTTGATTTTATGCTTTAATGGCACTGAGATCAAATATTGTAATTTAAATAGGTTTGTCCTTAAAGTCCTGAGAGTAACTATTTTGTGTATTATAGGAACTAAGGTTGAAATATAAACATTCCCCCAAAAATACACGCCTTTAGCAAAATGTATTCCGTTGGCATTAACACAGTCAAAATGATTGAAAAAAAATAAAATGAAAAAGATAAAAATATCCAGAAGGTCGCACAAGGGTTAAAACTTCAAGATACAGTATTTATGCTAACCGAAATAAAATAATTAATATAAGTTAATAAATATGTTTGCTTGATATTAATCACAGACTATGAAGTGGCTAATTTATCCACTGAATGTCTTGTTATTTTCCACCCTGATGCTGCCCATTTAACTGGATGTACATCTGAACTTTGTAGTCATTTACCTTGACCAGTATAACTAATACAATCTTTAACATGCCCCTGTAATGATGAAACATAAAGATAGTTGTAAAATATTTTTTTATTTTTCAAAAGTTTCAAAGCCTGAATGTCACTGAATTGTAGGAATGACCTAAATTCAATATTAAGAGAATTGCAGTTTCGCTGCTCCCTATCTGCTGCTCAGACCACAGAACCCTAAACCCTAAAAACATTGATTTAAACAACTTAAATAATTCACAGAGTTTTAACAGAGGAATTAAAGTGCTTTTATAAAATTATAAGCTTTACATTTCTGCATTTAACCTCTTAACATTCTGCCTCTTTTTGTGCATGAGCTTGAAAACAACATACCCAAAGTAAGTTCTTGAACCCTTAGGTCTACATACACAAACTTTTGCTCATTTGAAAGTAGACACTTAAACATTTGTTATTCAAGAGTAAAAATGTATTATGTCATAAAAAAGTTTGTTGGAGCTATTCATATGTTTTGAATGGTGACCACAAATATTATTTATAAATACATTTATAAAAAGGCCACTTGGAGGCGCCAATAGACCACTTTGTTACTATGAAAGTGGTTCAAAACACACAATTTGTTTATATTTTAGTGTAAAAATTACCACACAAACCAAAATATACATGAAAATATCATTTGTATTATTATTTGGCAATATATTATAATGAATTACATATATATTTATGCATTTTATAAACAATGTGAAAATAACATTGCAATTTGAAATGTTGCAATGGAAATAAACTTTTACATACAATAAAGATGCAAATTGACTTAAAAGCCCAAAGGTTTTTTTTCGAAAACTTTTCATTTATACTTCAAGAAATAAATCATCTTTATTGTGAGATTAGTTTGTATTAGGAATTTAAAGGGATAGTCAATTGTATCTAAGAGGTTACTCACTTTGTAAAAGAGGCAAAAACAGAACCTATCGGTTCGGAGTGGAGCTTAAATAGATTGCCCTTTGAAGGTCTCTGCATTGTTCTGTCTTTTCTGAGCGATGATTTAAATAAATTATTGTTAATTTACACTTTTCAAATTGATTCTGTTATTACTTTTATCTGACTCTAATTTTATATTAATCTGACTCCAATTTAAATTGACCTGAAATTTAGATTAAAGCTCTATTACTTCTATCAATCTATTACTTTGATAACTCTAAATCCTCTTCTATTCATTGTCCTTTTGATCAGTAATGCAAACAGAGTCTTTAAATGGCTTTTTCTTACTCAGCTATATCCAGGGTGGTTTTTCCTATATTAAAGCTCCAGTATAGTTCTGTTCTAATGAAATTCATACTGAAATTCTTTAAATGGCTTCCTTCTATATTAAAGCTCCAGTAATGATATAAATGATTAACTGAATTTCTTTAAATGGCTTTCTCCTACCCGGCTATATCAAGGGTGGTTTCTCCTATATGAAAGCTCCAGTAAAGATATAAAAGATTTCAGAGTAATACAGAATAAATAAAATAATAACAATTTATTTGCCAGATAGGATTAAAAACTTAAGTTACAAAATCAATCAAAGCCAAATTCACACATGATCAGAATAAATAAACATTCCTAAAAATAAAAGACAAGTCAAAGAAACATACCTGACAAGAGTACATGTAATGGCAAGCATGGGAGATCTGGCTTACAGATCCCTATAATAAAACTGCACACATCAATTGTTTGGTATAATCTGACTTTAGACTCCCATATTATAACTACAAGCATCAGTTGTGTGGGATAATCTGACTACAGACTCCTTGAGTTCTGGGCCAGTTTTCCTTAAATATCCGACAGAATAAACTGTGTGCGAAATGGTATTATCCTTTGAACAATGAGAATTTGGGGGTGAATGGGTTCTTGGCTTTCTGTGTTTTAACCATATTAACATACAGGTAAGGAGGGGAATAGACCTCCAGAATTATACAGTATTTGGCAAAGACCTTATAACTTTGTTGTCATTAGTTTTACCAACCTGGAAAAGAGACCGTTATACCAGTCGCACTGAGACCATTTAAATTATACCAAACATGCCAAGTTACATTATTTGTATACATCAGTTATGATATTTTGTTACATACAGATCTTAGGTGAGTTTGCGGTGATTCTGAGCTGAAGGGGAACGAAGCAGTAGGAGAGGGCAGAGAATGGGATTGTAGAAGATGTAGAAGGGCAACATTGAGGTGTGAATTTGCAATCTTCGCTTATTGGGGTGCCTCAGGAAGAGATGCTAATTGTGAGAAAGTTCATATGTTGATTTTCTCAAAGATCATACATTTGCTCTTTGCCTCCCTGGGGAGTTTTGTCCTTTGAATGCAAACACATTGGCACCCCACCTTACCACTTTCATTGCATCTTTTTTCCATTCCATGAAAGTGTTACACAAAAGCAAGAAAGTCGGACAGGTTTAGAACATCATGAAGGCAAGTAAATTATGACAGTGTTTTCATTTTTGGTTGAACTATCCCTTTACGAGACAATATGAATCTTGAAAGAAATTACCAGTATATATGTGTTTACATCTGCTTTCACCTTTCACTCCCACATCTCAATGTTAACAATTAGACTGTAAATTATTTACAGTTTTCATGGTATAATTCACAGGGATTTCCTGAAAATGTGCTCTCTTACTTTTAAAGGCTAGGTGGAAATGTTCTGGGGACCAAACCAGATCTTCTTGTTTCACAGTTATTACTGAGAAAAAAACAAAACATTTTCCATGATGAGACATGTGACATCTGTAAACTTCCTGTAGCTGGACTCCACCTCCTTACTGGCAAGCTTGACCTTTGGACTCCCTCTTTAAGAGTTTTTTGTTTTGAACTTCAGAGAGAGAAAGTGAGAAAGAGCAGCGAGACGAATCCTGCTTCCTATACATGATACTGTCCTTTATCGCTTCTTTGATGACCTAGATAAAGTGTGATAGAAAATATTAAACATGTGACTTGCAAACAAGCCACATGAAGCACAAACATGCTGATGCTCCCACATTGATAATAACAAACTTTGATACAATCTGAAATAACAGCATTGATTGATTTGCACTGAAATAATGTAAAATGCCTGACTCACAATATAAGTTAATCATACTGTTGCACTGTCCTACATAAGCACACAGTTTATTTGATCCACCTAAGCCAGCATTTCTTCAGAAATCATTGTACCCACATTGTTCCTTATGTAATCCCATTGAAACAATGAAATGAAACTAGAAATATCAATCTTTTTCTAAGGTAAATTACAGAAAAATTTGATGAAAGTTTTTATAAGTTTTAAACACCCCCCTGCCCCATCTTTTATAGTTCAGGTAAACAGGTAGCCCCACATAAAATACCAATGGTTAATTGAGTTGAGCCACTCAAAAAAACTGATTGTAATTATTTTTGCTGCCACAGAAGGCACATTATTTACACCCTTGACCTTTAAAGGAAACGTTCACCCAAAAGAGGAAATTTCTGTCATTATTTACTCACCCTTATGGCATATCAGATGTGTATGGCTTTCTTTTGTAGAACGCAAACTAATGTTTTTAGAAGAATATCTCGGCTCTTTAGGTCCACACAATGCAAGTGAATGGTGACTAAATTTTTGAGGCTCCAAAAGCAAATAAAGGCAGTATAAAAGTAATCCATAACATACGAGTGGTTTAATCCATGTCTTCTGAAGCGATCTAATTAGTTTTGGGTCAGAACAGACCATAATATAAGTCCATTCGCTATGGTAAATGGTCTGCACTTAGTGTATATATATATATATATATATATATATATATATATATATATATATATATATATATATGGGGTTCAGTGTCTTGCCCAAGGACACTTCGGCATGTGGAATCATGTGGGCCGGGAATCGAACCACCAACCCTGCGATTAGTGGACAACCTGAGCCACAGCTGCCCCTGGTCTATAACACTATAATCTTGAAATCAGCGGTCTCCTTGGCAATCATGATTTCAAGCTCAATTACACTTCCAAGCACCATCTAGTGCTCTGTGCACGCATCAAGCACTAGGAAGTGTAATTGAGCTTGACATCACGACTGTGCCAAGAGACTGCATTGGCAAGATATACAGTAAAAAAAATTGTTACATTTTGGTCTTGGTGTTTTTTTACCCAAAACTGATTGGATCGCTTTAGAAAACATGGATTAAACCACTGGAGTGTTATGGATTACTTTAATTCGGCCTTTATTTGCTTTTTAGATCTTCAGACTTTGGTCACCATTTACATGCATTGTATGGACTTAAGAAAGTCATATGCATCTGGGATGGCATGAGGGTGAGTAAATGATGAGAGAATTTTCATTTCTGGGTAAACTATTCCTTTAAGTGGAATTTTAACAGAACATTTGAAGGAGCATGAACGAATGTTGAACTGACCTCTATGTTGTTAAGTGTGATGAATTCCATAAGGTCATGCAACTGGGTGAAGGCTTTGTTGGAATACTGGAAATTGAAGGTGGAGTAAGGTGTCTCTGGGTCATCGAAGATGTCAAAGTCTGCAAATTCTCTCTCCTTGTCCGTCTCTCGTGGAACCCCTTCAAAATATACCACACATTTTGTTTAAAACATTTTGAAATGTTTAATGTACATGTTTTCTTGACTAAGAGCAAAGAGTCAATTACAAGTCACCAAAACACTGTTGACTATGTTAAACACTTTTATTATTTATGCTAAGGTTGATTTGATTAATTAAAAAAGTTACTCAAAAACATAATTATCGCCTTCAAAGCACATTAAAACTGAAGTGTGTAAATTCTGCACCACTAGGGTCATATCAGATAGAATTACAAACAGATAGTCCCACCCCCAACTCATAGCAGTCAATGTTGTTGTGTCGGGCTGGACGAGCCATTAAAAAAGAGGAATTTTTATAGCACCACAGAGAGAGTGGTCACAGTTTACAATTTACCTGAATGGCTTCCTTATAGTTGTTTCTGCTTATTAAGCTGGGATAGGATAAAGTAGCTTAACACTGAAAAAGTAATACAATTCAGGGAACTAACAGTCTAACAACCTCCAACTAACAATTGAGCAAATCACAGGACGGACTAGGACGCACCAGAAATATCTAGAATTCAGGAGATTCATTGACTTGTCGGAAATTACTATAAATCTGATTATATAATGCTGACTTGTCCATAAAAATCCCCCAAGTACACATCGATAAACAAACAAATGAGCACACACCTGGGGCTTTGAAAGTCCTGAAGTCAATATTGACCAGAACAAAATGGATGACAGTGGGGCAGTTTCGTTCTCCTTTATTGGGCTTAAAGACATAACACTCTTTCAGCCCCTCACGATCACACACCTTCGGGTCAATCTTAGGAAATGGAAGCTTATTCATTCGTGCCCATTTCTCAGCCAGCTGAAGTTCCTAAAGTAAACCAATCAAAACTTGTTGAAAACATGTGTTGTATTTGCATGCAGGAGTATAATATATATGGTAAATGGTCTGCACTTATATAGCACCTTTTTTAACCTTAGTGGTTCTACAAAGCACTTTACACTGTGACTCATTCACCCACACACACACATGACAGCAGTGCAAGCTAGGTGCTAGCCAGCTATTGGGAGCAACTTGGGGTTCATTGTCTTTCCCAAGGACACTTCGCAATGTGGAGTCATATGGGCCGGGAATCGAACCGCTAAACCTGCGAATAGTGGACAACCCGCTCTACCACCTGAGCCACAGCTGCCATATATGTGTGTACATACTGTAAAAGGGCTCCATACACTATATAACACTAGTTTATACTATATAACACAAGTTTAATTCACATGAATTTCAGAATCTCTTAATACTGTATTTATTAAGACCCCCCCTGTTTATGTAAAAACCTGATGGTCCATATTATTCCAGCATGATCTGAGAATGTTCCAAAGCGCATCTTGTGTTTCAATAGCTTTATTTCCATCCAATTGCGAATTTAATTTATGTGAAAAACAATACTATTGCAAAAACATTGTGCGAATAAAGCCGTGTTTCCATCCCATGCATTCAAAAGAACAAAATCACGTCACTTCCAGAGAAATTGTAGCTACAGTAACATTCATTAAATACTTGCTGTTTAGACCACACACAAAACACTCTAAAGAATTTGTCTCATGTCTGTGAGTGACAGCACATAACACAGATCTGAGATCACTATGTGTGTGCATTCCTCCTTTATGTCTTTTCTGTGCTGATCTGTAATATATTTTTCAAAGGCGTCAATAAACCTGCTCTTCGGGACACCTCAAGTTTGTATTCAACTTATTTTCTCAGCAAACTCTATGCAAGCTTTGGATTTTCTAGACACCGTTATTTAAGGATGACCAGAGCAACATTTCAGATGCAATGATTGGTGAAGTTGTGATCGAGTTATTCAGTCACATTACTTTTTTATGCGGATCTTGTATTCCTAATAAATGTAATAAGAGTTTATTCTGTAAATGTGTTTCCATCATAGTTTATCTGCATTTCTTCTTATCTAATAAAAACTGAATCTACCTAAAACAAGCATGTACGGTTTTTTATGTGCATCTTTGAGATTTTTTTTTTCATCTTGGTGTTTCCATCCACCAGTTTTTATGCGATATGCCAAAGTGCACATATAAATACATGGATGGAAACCCAGTTAATGAAAGCAAGAAAATACGACCTTTTGTACAAGAACATGTTCACAAATTTCCCTACACTTGGTAAATTACCTAGAAATAGTGCAGAACCTTGAACATTTCTTCTTCATTGTACATTATAACCTTTCCTTGTTTACAGTGTGTCAAAATCTTAAAACTTTGTTTATTTGTAAGTTTACTGTAAAAGAAAAATCCAAGATATTCAATGTGGTTTTAGACTGTACATGTGTATTAACCATAAAGGGAGGACTAGAGTCACTCGGCCGGGCAGAAAAGTCAAAGGAGATGATGAGGTCAACACCCCTCTGAGGCCTTAGAATCAGAGGATAAGGGAGGTTAAAGTTCAAGCCACTGTCCACTACATGGATCTTCCTGCTTTTCACATCCAATGGCTCGTGGATGCAGTCAAACTCGAACGGGTCTGAAAATGTCCAAAATCAGAGAAAAAAACTATATTTATGACAAAAATGAAAATTCTGATATCATTTAGTCTCATGTAATTCCAAACCTGTACGAACTTCTTCCATCGAACACAAAAAATGGATGTTAGGCAGAATGTCATCATTTACATTGCATCTTTTTCCATACAATGAAAGTGAATAGTGAATGAGGCTAACATTCTGCCAAACAGGTTGATAATTCTGTCCTTGATCCCTTTAACACATTACACATGTTAATCCATTAAACTCTTAGACACCTATGATCATAACAAAACAAACTCTGACCTGTGATAGCATCAACCTCGTCCTCTGTGCCACTAAGAGGCTCAGCGAAAGGGGAAAGTGGCACATAATCATTGAGGTTTAAGCCCAGCATGAAGTTGTATACTTTTCCTGCTCTGCCTTCTCGGTTCTTAAAAAGAGCCCAGTCACTGAAAAGAGAGCTAACCATATGCTGCACCCAGCTTGCCTGATACTCTTCCTCTGTAGATGCAAGATAAAAAACAAAATCATTGCACTCTTAGTATTTGCACTGATATTAAGGACACACAGGGTCTTTAAACAACTTTGTGTTCACAAGGTAACGAGTTGATAAAATATCAGACTTTTTGAGGATGAAATACGTTTGCAAGGTTAGTATCATCAAATCTTTGAAACCTTTTTAGAATTTAGTTTGAAGTACTCAGTAGCAAGTTAAAAAGATATCCATTTGTTTCCTAACACATGTCTGCAAAATATTATTTGGATGGCAAAATACTGATCAGTAGAGTACAACTGTTCACGTAAACTGCCTCATCATTATTTAAATGAAATATTTTTCTCACTGGCCTAATATAGTTATATGAAATATTTCAAATAAACCCACCTTAAACAGCATATATAAACAAAATAAACTGTGGTTGGCCTCTTTAATTATTGGTTAGATTAGCTCCAGAATATGCTGCTATGTGGACCAGATAAAAAGGTTGAGAACCACTGGTGTAAATGGTGATAAATCTCACCTCCATTTGGATCCTCATCATTGTCTAGACTGTCCTCTCCTACGATGTGTCCTGGTTTGATCTGATCTGTAGACATCAATAGTCAAAAGCCACTCTGTAACCCAACTACATTTTTTGTTTGTACATAATTTGTTTTTCCAAAATTGAGACTGGGTAACTCCACTAAGTGTGTTTGTGTGTTTCTTTGTGTGTGGGCACAAAGAATGTATATGTCGGGATGTTTGAATGCATCTGCATACAATTTAAATATAATTTCGAATGCCACCACACAGGAATTCAACTGTTGCTTCATTCAACCACACTTTCATTAGTAATCACACTTTGGTGCAGCTGTTTGATAACCATCTTATGAATCTAAACCCACAATCAGACTCTCAAATACATCTGTCATTATAATTCAACAATTCTTTTACTCCTTTCATTTTGCTCTAATATGAACACTCATGAATATTTGTATTAATAGAGCCTTATAATACAATGCGGATACACGTATGATTAAAAGAGGAGGAGGCATATCAAATTGATCTTGGATCTGTAGAAAACACTGACATCAGGCTAGTAACCTGCCTGATCTTACCTAGTTCTTCCTCCATGGTGCTGCCTTTTGTCACATCATTAAACCCCAGAATTCTGTTTAAGAGGATGGAGAAGGCACTGCCCCACACACCTGTACAACATATACACATAAACAAACACTGTATCCCATCTACCAAAACAAAATGTTGTATAATTTAGTACTGACAGGCTAAATCTCAGGTCAGGGTCATATTTCACCCCCAAATCAAAGAAAAGAAAACATTATGTAAGAATTTAATATTAATATTAAGAATTAAGCCTATTTTAAGGACAATTAAGATAATTTTCCTACTAATGTTCACTGTATGAAGACAAAAATCAATTTTTTTGAATTCAGTCTTTTTTTCTTTATAAAAACAAACATTTCTTATTTCTTCATTTTGATTTTTGATGTGACATCTCACCCAAAAGCTTTTGTGAGATTTATCTGTCAATCTTTGTTTTTATTTCCTAGGTCATGTTCTAAAACTATATTTTAGTAAGAAAAACAAGAGAAAATTTGTAAATCTGTGATGAAATCTCACAATATACACCCTGATAGGATTGTTCCTTTAAAGTGTATAACAAAATACAGTGTGAGAATTGAATTATAACACAGATAATAATAAGATATTATATCTTATCTTGCATTACAATTCAGTAAAGATTGAGTTTATTGTAAATGACTGAACCAACACCCTTAATAAGCTGACATTTAACACAGTGAGGATTCCAACATTACAGTGTCACACATTTCTATAAATAAACCATGACATAATTTCACTCTCTTATCCTGATTCTTTACCAAGAAAGATCCATAAAATGAAGACTTCTCACCCATAAGGTAGTGAAGTGGGTTCTCTTCGTACTTCTTGACCACATGTCCTCTGAAGAACTTGCTTCCAAAAAGGTCAGGGGTCATGAAGGTTCCATATTTAGCAATTCCGATCTCATATGGACTAAACTCCAACCAATCTATCAATTATAATACACCAAAAAAAAAAAAAAAACACAATCCACAACCAATATAAGTCTGAAAAATATGTCCATGAAAACAAACATACAGTAGTGATTGAATTCATATCATACCATCTAAACAGGCCTATTTCAAAAAATGTATGTTGACAAATCACAATGTTGGAAAACAGAGCATAACCTGATTCTAAGAACCACAATGAAGAATAGCATATTTCAAATTGTTTTGGCAAGGTGCAGCGTTATATTAGATTTCAGTTTCCGGAAAGTAACATTTATTAACGTATGTCACTTTTGACAAAGGCAGATGTATGAATCAACTGCACTTTATACACAACACAAAATATTTTGCGTGAGTTAGTCTATTGTGAAAGCAGGAGTGGTTCAGACTATTTAAGTAACTGAATGACAAGTGGCATGCCAGGTTGATTCCTGAGAAAATGAGAAATGGTGGTGAAACTTCAGAGAAATCTTGCTTTCTAATTTTACAAAACCAATCCTTAACATATGCATCAGAGTTTGTAAGAGCAAGTCAAATGGTCAAGACAAATTAATTCTGACAAAAATGTTCCACTTATGATTTAATAGATGGTTATTCAATAAATCAGTGTCTAAATAGTTACCTTTGTTGCACCAGTTATATAGACTGTATTGACACATGTTTATACCGAAGCAAAACACCTGGTAACTATTAATGCGCTAATTAAGCTGCTATGTTACTTGGCAGCCACAAACAGCATAAAAGTTAGGATGATTAACTTTATTACTTAGTGGAAGAATTTTTATTTTGATAATTGTGAATAATATAATTGATTGTTTATTGAAAATTAGTCTCTTTTATTGTCTTTTATCATAAGCATCAAGACAGTCAAGTCTGTGCATCTCAGTGATTTTACCATAGGTAAATTTTAAATTTTTGGTAAAATCACTGTAATGCTCTGTAAGGACAACTGCAGAATGTCCTGATTGACCAATCAGAATCAAGTTTTCCAGAGAACTGTGTAGGTACGGTTTTCTGAACAACACATGCTTGTTAAAATAATCATATAAATGCTGACGCAAAATAAACTGTATAATAAATACATATTTATTTGAAAAATTTGCCAATAGGGTTGATCCACAAAAGGACAGAACTATACATACATGCACCCTTTTACCTGCAAACTTAATCTCAGAGACATCTGGTTTTACATGTAGGCAGGTGAACAAGGGCAGAGGAGCCTGAGCTTCGTTGATCTTCTCTTGCAAATCACTTAACTTGGTGTCCATCGCCTGTGGAGTGAGCATGAGAGAAAGATCAGGATCTGAAACCTATTTCAATCTACCAGAGAACAATACGAAAGAGAAAGAGTGGAGGATTGTGTATTTCTGACTAAGGACAAAAGAAAAGTGAAGATCTTTCCAAAAGAGCAGATACACACAGCTGGAATAAGGGTCTCGCCAATCAACAGTCCAAAGATATCTGTGAAGGTAACAGGCTGCCCTGCGGTCTTCTTGCTCCACAGGGAATACACATAGTTAGTGATATGTTTGGGATGGAGAAGTCTGAGATGGTTACTACTGACACGATTCATCAGCTCCTGGTTGATCTGCTCTGGGCCTTTAGCAGGGAACTCTGGGTGGGAGTACAAAGTGGACATGTACCTGTGAGACACAAAAGAGCAAATGCCGGTTTGCACCAGGTTAGAATGGATGGATGGATGGTTGGATGGTTGGATGAATGGATGGATGAAACGTCCTCATACCATGTCGATCCAGAGAGGCCAGCAACATAGGTGACGCAGTCTAGAACGCCAGACTCGTACAAAGCCTTCATAACACCTGAAAATCCAACCATCGCTCTGAAACCTCCCCCTGACCCAAGCACAGCTATCACTGGAACCTTGATAAAATAAATAAAGTCTGCAATAAGGTTCTGTTCAGTAACATTAGTAATGCATTTAGTATCATGAACTAACACTGAACAATATTTTTAAAGCATTTATTAATCTTGGTTAATGTTAATGAATAAATGTTAAATGTGATAGGAGCTGTTCTGGTTGCTGTTGTTTGTAGCTTGTCTGTTTGTTTGTTTGTTTGTAGTCTGCTTATTCCTCTACGCTCATCGTTTTATCCATTGCCATTTTACCACGTGCTTCATTTTCTTTGCCACTTTTCTAGTGTTTCAACTGTGTATATATTACCGCGTGCACCATTTTCTTTTCTTTTTTCCCGCTTGTCTACATCTTGCATTTAGACTGTGGGCATTTGTGTTATCCTCTGTGTTTTACACAGATTTTTGCATCAATCTCAATCATCTACTGATCAGGAACCAACACAACAACATCAGACATCGAATCACATTGATCACAAACCCTATGCGCTCAAGAACAACCACAGCAACAAACAATTGTGGTAAGTCATGGCATCCGCTCATGTTATTGATTCCTGCATTGCATGCCACATGTTTACTATAGCTTCTTCCATCAGCAGAGAGGGATTTACATGTGTTAAATGTAAGGAATTAGTCAGGCTGACAGAGAAGGTTAATGAGATAGAGGCATGCATCTGAATGCTAGTGGAGGTCAATGAGAAAGAGAAGCCTGTACATAATGTTTCGGATGTGGGTAGAACAGTGAGCAGCACACACACATTGGGTTCAGAGCGTTTGGGTGACGACTTGGTGGCATACTCGGTCAGCAAAGCGACACTACTCTTCAGTTCCTGTTAGGGTTTCCAATTGATTCTCCCCACTCAGTGATGCACCCACTGATAATCATGTTGAAAGTGCACTTGTTATAGGAGTTTCTATTTTAAGTAACATGGAAATAGAGACTCCAGCCATTGTTAAATGCATTTCGAGGGCTCGGCTAAACATAGATATTTTAAATTTAAACTGGATTAATATGTTAGTTTAAATGAATCTTTTTCCCCAGGTTATTTTTATAAGCATGAACCTTGTCTGAAGGGTCGAGGAGGCGTTGCTGCAATTTACAGTGAAGTTTTTTGTGTTACTAAGAGGACAGGATATATTTAAGTCTTTTGAACTAATTATGCTTAATGAAACACCATCAGATACAAATAAAAAATCTCTGTTGCCTTTTGCCCTTGCTATAGTATATAGATCACCAGGGCCATATTCTGATTTCCGTGGTGAATTTGCTAATTTTCCATCAGATCTGGTAGTTACTGTGGATAGAGCTTTAATGGTTGGTGACTTCAACATTCACATAGATAATGAAATTACACATTGGGATTAGCATTTATCGATATTCTCAACTCATTTGTGACAGGACCAACTCATCACCATAATTATATGCTAGATTTAATTCTGTCATATGGAGTTGATGTTGATAATATAGAAATTCTGCCACAAAACGATGACATCTCAGATCATTACCTCGTCTCTTGTATGCTGCAATCAGCTAATGTTACTCAATCTACACCATGATATCATTCAGGTAGAACTATTCTTTAGACCACTAAAGATAACTTCACTAATAATCTTCCATATTTATCTCATATACTCAGTAAGCCAAAAAGTCTAGAAGAACTTGAAATAATAACAGAAAATATAAATACTGTCTTCTCTAGCACTCTTGATAGTGTCACAACTTCGATTAAAGAAAACGAAAGAAAAAATCCCTGCACCAATGACCACTCTCAAAAGAGCAGCTCAGAAAATGGAGCGCAAGTGGAAGAATACAAAATAAGAGGTATTTCGCGGTGTATTGAATTATAGTGTCTGTAGCTACAGACAGGCAGTAAAAGCTGCCAGGTCAGCATATTTTAGCAAACTTATAGAAATAACCACAACAAGATATTCCATCGCAGTACAATAGTTATAACTTCATGAATTTCTTTACTGATAAAATTTAAATCATAATAAATAAAATTTGAACTATGCAATCATCTGTCACAGTACCTCATATAACAGTGCCTCATGAATTTAAAATACCCCACACACTATTCTCAACTGCTTCTCTATGGTGAGAGCCATTCTATCTCTTATAAAGAGTGAGCTGATACACCCACTGTCTCACCACGCAGTCACACTGTGTGCAAAAACTATCGAGTACAGTTATACGCTCCAAGTTGCACACCTGTGTCCAACATGGGTTGGGGCATGCTGTGCAATGGACACGTGGCTTTTGGCACTTGGACAGGTGCGAAACAGGCATGGCACATCAACTGACTTGAAATGCTAGCTGTCTTTTTAGCGGTGAAAGCTTTCCATTCCGACATAGTGAATCATCAAGTTCTGATTCAGTCAGACAATATATCAGTGGTAGCGCTCATAAATTGCCAGGGCGGCACTCGATCACTGCCAATGACCCTCCTCATGTGGAGCGCGACGTATGTTCCAGGCTGAACTGCACACTTGAAGACATACTAAGTCACCTCCCTACAGGACCTTGGTGCATCTGAGGGTATGATGCTACGTAGTGTGGTATGATGGGAAAATAAGGTCCATTTCTTTCCGATTAACATTTTTTATTGATTCATATAGATAACAAAGCAAAGCAATATATATATATATATATACAGCATCAAAATTTAACCCCACTATTACCCCTCCCCCTCCCCAACTCCACTCTGACATCAACAACATTCCTGTGGTCATACATGATTATAGACACACACAAAAAATAAAATAAAAAACAAACAAAACAAAAATATAATAATCACACAGATTTAAAACTTCTCTCTCCACTGCCCCTCCTCAATAGCCCTCCAAAAATGCCAAATAGCTTCCCCATTTCCCATCAAATGAATCACAACTCCACATGTCTCCCCAAGACATTCTACATTTTCGCTTCCTTGAAAAGTCACCGCCCTCCCCATCTCCATGCACTATTCTGGAAATGAGGGCACTCCAGCAGACTTCAATCCCCTTAAAACTATTTGTCTGCTGATCATGAAATTGGTTAGAACCCAATTTTTTATGTGTTTATCTCCTATATCGATGACAAATGAAACTTTTGCTTCACTACGATCAAGGACTGAGTCCATCAATAAATTAAAGTCTCCTCCCAACATTATACCATGAGGGGTGCCAGCGCTTGCAACATCCCTTCAAGATCTATAAAAAGTCCCTGATTCTTCAGTGTTAGGTGCATAAATATTAGCCAAAATCAAACTTTGTCCCTGAATGTTGTCCTTTGAAACTGGCCTCGAGAATTTTTCTTACACCCTTTAAGCCATTAGGCTACCATCACTTACAGTAATCTCAGGCACCTTTACTTAAACACAAAATCCATGCGTCTCCCTTTGCGAATGAACATATCCATGACTTTGTTGTAAAAGTTGCCCGCTTGTTGAAGTTCAATAACCTCTCTTTCTCTATTTTTTATTGAAATTAACTTTGCCAAATCCACATAGGTCATCGATGCTTACAATGCATATATCTATTTTAGCGCTTAATAACGTGTTTACACAAAACTAAAATCTAGCCTATCAGATTGCGTGACTGAAGGAAGGAGCTTCTGATTGGCTTATTCATTTTGGTAAGCATGCTTACCATGGCCATTTGTAGTAGCGGGCGTGAATTTGAATGAACTTAAAGTGTTGAATGAAAGAGCGGTAAACAATGCATTGAATCAGAGAAAGCATAACAAAGTGCTTATACCTAAGGGTGGCACCAAAGCGAATAAATTAATACCTGTCTGTGCTGCTCATCTGAGATGAAAGATGATGAATTTGAGTGAAAACAGTAGTTTATATAAACAGTTAGATTTAAATATTTCACAGTGTAATTTTCATTACCCTTCTGTTAAGTAAGCACTGCTTATCTTGCTTTTATGGACCGCATGGTTCTCCTGGTTCCAGATATGAGTAGTAACCTCATGCCCTGTTTTTAAGAGACTGGGGGAGAAAGCACTCAATGGATCGCTAATACCTCATGAGGAGAAGAAGGGAGGAATGAGGGTTTCTCCTTGTGCAGCAATTTCTTGATGCCCAACATGGCACTGTCTCGTCGGCATTGTCTGTATAGTTTTTCTTTAGGGCACAGATCCAAACTGAATCGAAGGTCAGATGCTGAACTGAGAACAGTAAAAAAAGAGAAAACAAGAAAGTGGCTCTTCAATCATAGTTATAGGGGATAATAATATTTACACACCCTTAATAGAATAGTCCATTATGGAGAAGGTGTGTAGAGGTTTCAAAGAACTGAAATAAACAGATTTACTGTAAGAAATTAGTTCTGTATCATTTGAGATCCCACAAAATAGGTTTGAACAAGAAGATAAAAGAGACTGAAGAGTAACTAACAAATGCAGCCACACATGGAAAAATGGTTAGCTCTTCTCTGATGGTCAGCTATTCTCTGAAAGTTATCCTAAGATAGTTAGCTCTTCCATTAGCTGCTCAGCCAACAATTATCCAGAAACTATGAGTAAAACTGAGAAAAATAATCAAAATGATCTCTTATTTGTCTTTTAATACGTACCACTCCTCCAAAGAGAGCTCTAAGAAAACATTGGTTGCCTGTAAAAACAACAATAACAAACTTTATTAGCAGAAAAAAAGAAAAAAAGACAGACAGAAAGAAAGAAAGATAGATCCTTACTTTTCCTATAAGGAATGATGCAAGTTCTGTTTGTCCAACTTTGAGTTTAGAGACGTCATATGAGAATGTACCCAACTTTTCATCCACAAAACAGTTTGCATCCATTAATGTCATCTGGAAACAAAAGACAGGAACCATATAATTTACTTTTAACTAAACTTGATCACCATAAACAGATTCCAAGAAAGGTTCAAATTAATACAGGCAGTTGAAATTGCACAGGTTGAAAATACAGTAATAAAAAGAGATCTCATTAATGTCCCAATGTTCCTGAAAATGAAATTTCCAAACATTACAAATGAACAGGGATGTGAATATATTTTACAAGGAAGTGCTTAAGTTTTTATACAAAGATATTCGTAGGTTGGCCTCCAAAATAATGGAATGAAACACTGCGGCGCTTTGGTGATCTCTAAATTTGATCTGTTTAAAAAAAAAAAACTTTTTTAATTTAAACATTCTCTGTTGACCCAACACATCAACTTCTGAATCAACCAATGGTGTGAGTTTGGGGCTGGACTACCGGTTTGACCACAGACAAGCATATGTTTGGGAAATCTGTTTGGAAACATGCTTGAAAAACTGTTGCAGTAAGTTTTTAACAGTGTAATTATTTTGCACTTATTTTTAAAATATCCTCTCCACCATTGGCATAGGCAGAATAGGCAAATGCTAGGAGCACCGTCCACCTATAGGGGGCGCCCAAATGAGTGAATAATATACATGTATTTATTTATTTTTGCTAATACTATTTTAATACTATTAATTTGAAATATTACAAAAAAAGCAAAAAGCCCCCACAACAACATAACTACATAGCTTAAATTTTCTGTTACCCTCAGCCCCCCCCCCCCCCCCCCCCCCCCCTTCTGTTGCATCAATAGAACCCCCACCCAAGAGAAGAGGAACAAAAACAGGATAAGAACAGAGGTAATGTGAAATTATAGTTTATCTAATTGCATAGTAGTTACCCTTGGATCAGTGTTACTACTAGCTAGCTTACTTTGGATGATACAAGTAACATTTGCTCATTTAAATAGCTTGCTAGAGTTAAAGTCAGTTACTTTTACCTTAAATTCATTATGCTAACCGAAGATGTGTGTGAACAGTGAAAATACTGTTAGGGAATGTTGAAAATACTATTCAGGTGTTGTTTGGAGAATATCCTAACATATAAATAATTTTGAGAAATTGTAAAAGTTAATTAAAATGCTTTTCCTTTTTTTCATCCCCTTTTGTAATTAATAGTTGTAAGCCATTGCATTTTCAATTATTGATTGTTATATTATATTATTGTTATATATTATATTATATGTCATTTTATGTATTAAAGCAAACAGCCTACTAGAGAAGTGCTCATTGAATACGTGTTTTGTGCGTGAATGCTAGGTGCAATTACTCTTGCTATTTGTGTTTAGGCTATAATGTGTCTTAAGTGCTATTATTGTATATTGTTTCATATTTCAGATGCATTTTTTTAAATATTTGAATCCCACCCCTGCAAATCCTGGGCCAACTGCAGACACCTTCTCTACCTCAGCACAGCCCAGCAATGCAGCAGCATCAAGTGCACCTGTCCCCTCTATCTTAGCACAGCCCCAGCACAACATCATGCATCTACAAAAAGGCTGCATCAATAGACCCTGCTGACTGGCCATCTGTTTTAAATGATAAGGTAAGAACAGAATTTGTTCTCAGAGGACCATATCAAATAAAAAACAGTTTCCAAAACATCAGCATGACTATTTTAACAGAGTCTTTGTGGAATACTCTTTCATTTTATGTTACTTTATTTATCTTTTCATGCACTGATCTTATTCATAATGTATTTATAATATGTTTATGCCAGTTGTTTCTTTAATACTTTTTTTATTTTGTGGGGGGTTTTGTTTATAAAATAAAGAAAATATTTAAGACATAAAAAAAATCAGTTTCTGTGTGTGTATGAACACAATGATCACTGGTGGAATTGGCTGCGATGCAAGGGGCACCAGCTAAAATCTTGCCTAGGGCACCAAATTGGTCAGGGCTGGCCCTGCTCTGCAGCTGTGTCAGAATTTAACATTTACATTAAGGATAAATATTTGCACCCTGGACTTTTCAAGGCCATCTTTTCCCTTTATGGGGCCACATTTTTTCTAATAATTTAAAACATTAACAAAATCTATTTTTGTCAAATATGACCAATGTCAAATATCAACAATGACACTGTAATGTCTGTAATTCAAAGGGAGCGAATTAATCGTAATTTGACATTACTTTTTTTTTTTTACCTTTAACATGTTTTCTTGATTGGGGTCTAGGATGAATTCAAAAGTCTCATTCCACTCTGGATTGATATCATTGTCTATATTTCTTGTTTTCTTCCTGCTCTCAGGGGAAGTGGGTATGAACAGCTCCACATATGGGTCTGGGGTGTCCACTACAGGAACAAACATGTTTAGCTAGTGTTTTAGCAACCTTCATGTCCTATTGTGTAAAATGGACAAATCAAATCTTGTCCTTTAAACTTCCTCAATTTCTCCATTAAAAAGTATGTAAATAAAGTATAATACAAATCTATAACTCACACAGGTCTCCGAGAAGTCCTTTGGTGACATTTTCGGCTCGCAACACTTTGACTTTTAATTTGTGTGAGATTTGAGGTTCAACCTGTGAAATGAAGAAAGCAATCAATTTAACAGTTCTGCTGATACTACAACTGCCCCTCCTCCTAATGCTACTACTACTATTGCTCATCAACAACAATCAATATCATCATGATAAATATGTAAGTCTTAATTTTAGATTATCTGGAAATATATTCCTAAATTATGAGAAATTTTGATATTTCTAAAAATCTAAATGTCTCATCAGTTTAAATTTAGAAAAGAGAGAAGTGGCAATAAACATTGCAATGCATTTTGTAATCCTTTTTCACACATCAGCATTGCAAGGCAGTGAAAAGTCTCAAAAGTACACTTGAAAATTAATAAATTTGAATGTGCAGAGAATGTGCAGTCAAATAATGGTTGCACTATGTCGAGTAAACAAACGGCTAATTGCTTGATCTGTATTTTTGGCAGGTATCACATGAGTTCTCTGTTTCTGCTTGTATCAATCATCTTAAAGTATACTAAAGGTGGGCCATATAGGTCTCTGAGGAAGGGCGGAGGGCGGGGCCAGGTCGTGATCCTACACACCCGGTACCGTCCTCCGCACTGCCACAGTCTCACTTTTCTCTATACTCCTAAGCTTATAGGGAACCAGAATTTAGGCACTTTCGCCAATGGATAAAGAGCCTATCAAAAAAAAGCAGCAACCCTCATATTACATTTACCAGAAACACGAGAAAGAAGAGAAAGAATGCCTTTCCCAAAAATCATAATTTGTGTTGAGAAACTGAAAACCGAACTACAGTGCTTAAAGTCTCTACTGTTTTTATTAGAAGAAGCTCTAAGAATTTTGTACTACTTACAAAGATGCGATGATCTGTGAGTGGCATGGTGGATTCACAACTTAGCCTCCCCAGACCTCTTCAAAGACTTTTGCTCCAGGAGAAGTCCTTTAGTAGTGATACTGGATATCTAAATGTTTTAAAAGGCAAAAATAATGGGCTATTTCTTTAAAATATATCATTTGACTCCCAGGGTATATTTTATTGAAAAGCAAATGAATTACTGGATTTATCATTTACATGAATACTGGCATTAATAACATTCAATTACATTATATTGTATTATAATATTCTACTACAAATGGGAAATAAACACAAAAAGGGGCATGGTGTGTGTGTGCAAGCGTGCGTGTGTAAAGTCTGCAAGAAAGACAAAAGAGGGGGTGATTATGGACATACAGAAAGAAAGTTGAAATGAACGTTGTGAAAACGGGAAGTGTGCAGACAAAAAACCAAGATGTGTCTGCGTACAGGATAGAAGTGTAAAAGTCTTACTTCCATAATTGGGCCCAGGACTGCATTTTTGCACACAGTAAAATGGAAACTACAGGATGTTAATTACATTGATTAACTACTACATTAATTAAAACAGCCAAACATATAATCAGCATATGAGCTTTGTATGTAACATTATATATGATTGCTTGCATTATGAAGTGCAAACTGTGCAGCATTTACCACACAGCTGAGAGTAGCATTTCTCTGATCAAGTTAAACATGCATCTTATTGCACATGAAGTAGGCTACATGTTGTTCATTAGTCAGCCATTGCAATATAGTAGACTGCATATTTATGTAAAGAAAGTAACATCAATGATTAATGATGGAAGGCAACAACAGTGTCCACCTAAATTTCATAGACTAAACTGCGTTAACTTGGTATTATATACACTCAAGCGCAACAGTATTATAACTGTGTAACACTTTATAATAACTCTCACTATGAGCGTTAAATATATTACTACATTATACAAAGATATTTGATTATGGCCTAAATAGCCAAATACATTCATGCATTATTAATGTAGGCTACGGTACAGTTCTGTTACTTTAACTATAATGTTCTATAAAGTGTTAGCAAGCACTGCTTTGTAACTTTATTTTTCCTCTTACCACAATACAAATAACGTAAAAACAACTGTACTAAGCCTTCTGCTCTATTAACTCGTGAAATCAAATCAAACCAAGTTAATTTGATTGCAGGGACTTCTCGGGGCGAATAAAAACACTGCTCGTGTGCCGGTACCGTTATATGACCCGTTACAAAACTCTTGCAACCGTCCTGTGGTGTGACTGCAAAAAGTGCAGCAGTGACCGTGCGTACTAGAAGAACTGGCATGTGCTGTATTTTGTCTTTTTAAAACAGACTCCATTCTCAAACAAATTCATAGTCATTTGCATCACATTTCACACAAGCAATCGTCCCTACTGTCCGTAGATACATCTTTGCACAACTAATTAAACGCCGTGACATGATATGAACAACAGCTTACCTGTCGTGAACTAATTACAGCCTGTGTAATCAACTTCCAGGTATATCAGGAGAAAAAGCCAAAAGATGTCATTTTAGCACACTTGGTTTAAAGGGAGTATAATCATACTATATTGGCATAAAAACTGGACTCAGATAAGCCAACGCTTGGTGTGTCTGCAAAATGATGCTTGAAACGCTTCGATGCGCTTTGCCTGCCTAGCAGATGTAAGGGATCCTCTGAAAACTCCACCCACTACGTTAAAACATAGGAGATGTCCACTCATTCATCCAAGTGACGTGCAAGTTATACATGAAAACACAAAGCAAACAAAAAACAGTCAAATATATTTTCTCATTCAGAATGTTGTAGTAAATTCCCAGAGGATAGACAGACATACTACAGGTGAGATTATTACAGTATGATCAATTATGCAAGTACAGTAATCAATTATTTCAGAAAGAAAATCACAAAAATTCACCTAAATGATATTTTCACATTCTAAAGATTGTAGTAACGTACTAGAGGATAGACAGAGTTACTATAGGTGAGATTATTACAGTATTATCAATTATATGAGTACAATAATCAATTATTAAAGGACAATATTCACTAAAATTACTTCACCAAAATGATATTTTCACATTCTAAAGGTTGTAGTAAATTCCCAGAGGATAGACAAACAGGTGAGATTATTACAGTATTTATAACAATATGAGTACAATAATGAATTATAGTTGTAATGAATTAGAATATTTTTCCACCTCCAACCACACAATTATTGTGCTACTGTCATCTTTTTGGTGAATTTTTTGTGAATATTTTCCCTAAATAATTGATTACTGTACTCATATAATTGAAGATACTTAATCACACCTGTAGTAAGTCCATCTATACTGTGAAAATGTAATTTTTGTGATTTTTTTATTTTCTAAAATAATGGAATACTGTACTTATATAATTGATCATACTGTAATAATTGCATCTGTAGTACGTCCATCTATCCTCTGGGAAGTTACTACAACCTTTAGAATGATAACATTTATTTTACTGTTTTTTTTGTGTGTGTTTGTTTGTTTTGTGTTTTCATGTATAACTTGCCCGTCAATTAAACGAATGAGTGGACATCTACTATGTTTTAACGTAGTGGGTGGAGTTTTCAGACGGTCCCTTACATCTGGTAGGCAGGCAAAGCGCATCGAAGCATTTCAGAATGTTGACCGTAAAACTACATTTACTGCGGTGAAGAGGAGGAAGTGCTAAGAAGTTCATGATCCTATCGATGATAAAGTCTCCACTGAGCTCTGCAGTATCTTGTCTGGTCCTATCAATTGTTTCTCCTCACTATAAAAGTACACTTTGGTCGAATATGGTCAATTGGGTGCAAAACGAGCTATGTGATAAAACAGGAAAGATGCTCTCTTGATGTAACAGCGGTGCTCAATATACTAGCGGACCTGTTGTACGGTTGTGTTTCATTTATCCACAAGGGGGTATCATTACTCTGTCTAACGTCTAAGCGACCATTATTAGCGTCTTAACTTGGATTCTTAAAACAGATGCCATGTGATTATCACTTGGAAAAGGGGATATCAGTTTAACTGTCCTGACGTGCGCTCCCGTAGTCATAAAGTATTATAAAATGCCAGGTAACTTTATTATCATCCATCATATTTAATATCGCACTAGTTTTTGTTTGTTTTGTAACGGTATGAATGATCTGATAAATAATACACTACATATAAATAAACCAAGTAGCTAATATATTTTTAAATATCCCCCATAGGCTTGTCGAGTTATTTTGTGGCATCCTTTAATCCGATAATCAGCAGGTACTTGAAGGGCGTAAATTTGGTTTGAAAATTGCACATTATTTCCTTATATACGGAACAAGTCACATTTTAATCTCGCCCACCACATTAAATATTAACCAGTTGTGTGTGTGTGTGTGTGTGTTTAAGATTGACAAGTTTAGAACTGACCGCTGGCTGCACGATATGACGGGAAAATGCCATATGTAAATTAAATAAAATTAAAAAAATGTGATATATTATTATTTGACGACGCTGTGCGATTAACCTATGAATGTATCAAAAACTAATTCAATTGTGTTTTAGTAGATTTACATTGGTATCCAAGGGAAATAAAGTGACAGTCTGTAAAATGTATTATAGCTACAGCATTAAACAAATGGAAATCTAAACAAAAGGAATGCTAAATTAACAAGTTATATGTTAAAAATGGCATCTCAAGATAGACAAATTATGGGTAGAATTTATATTTCCTCCACATTCTACTTTACACCTCCCCTCTCTCCTATTTATGGCCGCATGCAAAACTCCTGACTTATCAGGACAAATAAACATTTGTACATGAAAAGTCTGCTTGTTTAAATCTATTTATTTCAAGGATTGGATGTGAAATACTAATGGAAATTTGCCCGTGTAAACCTCATATATATATGTGTGTGTGTAACCTGAAAATAAAAACATATTATAGTTAAGAAAATGTTTTCTATGTGGTAAAATTGCCCATATGTTCCCATGGGAACATTTTTGATTTTCTAAAAGTTGGTTGGGACATGTCCATACCGTCCCTACCTAAATCTACGCCTGTGCAACAAATCAGTTGGTTGTACTCGCGCGATGAGTCATCTGCGTGTAGTTACGTATGAATTCTTTTTTAGAGAAAGTCTCGGGCGCGCACCACTCACCTACTCAACATAGAGTAGCCTATAACTGCACCCCTCTCACTAAACAGTTTACTCATTCTCTGATCTGAACCGGTGAGGAAACATAAAAGGACTCTACCAATACACGCCACCGGAATGAAGAGCATCGCGTTGTTTATCCTTTTTTTGCTGCTGAGGCTCATGGTTTGTCAAGGAGGTAAGTTATGCACTACTAATCTTAGGCAATAATACAAGTAGTCAAGAGGTTCCGCTACCCCAGAAAGCCAGAAGGGGGTGGAAGGGGTCCACACAGGCAAAACATGATTGTTGTTGATATTAAACAATTTTACACTGTTACACTCAGAAAAATATTTTAGCCTATTTTTTAAGATTTATCCATTTAAATTGAATAACAAATTTCTATCTAATTGAATTGAAAAGTCTTGAAGAAAATGTAATGAATAAAACTTGATTTATACATTTTATTTAGTTAAAGATTAGGCAATTCAATTAGATGGAAATTTTTTATTCAATTGAAATGGATAAACCTTGAAAATATGCTAAAATATATATATTTTTTGAGTGTAATAGTCATTATAATTTCATTTAGAAATAGTAACTATCGTTACTATTTCAGTCTGCTTTCTAAAGAAATGATTTTAAAGATGTATTCTCTGTAAATGCTTTGGGGCAATGTTTATTGTAATAACAACTATACAAATGCATTTTAATTTAATTGAAAATGTTTCTATTCAGGTATATACATCTAACATTAATAGTCAAAAAGGAGATGATGAGGAAAAATACACACTCCAATCTTAGCCTTACATAAATGAAAATTATTTATAGATAATATTTTAACAATTTAATCATTTCTTTTAGCTTTAGTACAACAACATTGTAAAATGCAATGATTTAATTTAGCTGACATGTTATCTTTATAATATATCTAGCTTTTTTTTATCACAGTAAAAATTTCAATAAATACAAGAAAATATAAAGCTGCATTTATATTTTAAGAAGGGAGCACCTCACAAGGGGATCATATTTGGGGATCATTGGCCTCAAAAAGTTTGAAAACCCCCTGGTTTAGCCTGTATGTCCTAGTCTTATGAATAATTTCTACAGACGTAAGGTCATTGAGTCAAGTCATCTAAAATTGAAATAAATCTATATTTTTGTTGCAGCCAACTCCTGTTGCTCTCAGCCATGTCAGAATCGAGGTGTTTGTACCTCTCTGGGATCTGACTCGTATGAATGTGACTGTACAAGCACTGGATACTATGGCCAAAACTGCACAACACGTACGTGAAACCTGCATGTTTAAACATCTGCAATATGTACTCCTTGTTCTGTTTCAAAGCCCAACTAATGTTTTACTTTGGTGTTGCTTTTACAGCTGAGTTTCTCACATGGGTAAAAATTTCTCTGAAGCCCGCTCCCAACACTGTGCATTACATTCTCACCCATTTCAAAGGCTTGTGGAATATTGTCAACAAAGTGTCATTTTTGAGGAGCGCCATAATGCGTTATGTACTAACATGTAAGTTGAGACAATCTATTTGTTATGAAAATATCAAACTCTCATTTTGACATTCATCTTTGGTGTACTGTAAATTAAACTAAATATGACTTTTAGCTATAACACAAATTTGAAAAGAATAACTGTAATTTAAAAAGTTTATTTTCCCTCCTGAATCAGCACGAGCCCATCTAATTGAGAGCCCTCCTATATTCAATGCTGACTATGGTTACAAAAGCTGGGAAGCCTACTCCAATCTCTCCTACTACACCCGCACACTCCCCCCTGTCCCGCATGATTGCCCAACGCCAATGGGAGTCGCAGGTGAGTCTTTTTCTCTACAGACCTGTTTTATCACATTTCTTAGCATTTGCTAAGAACCTCATTGCCCCATCACATCACAGCTCGACAGCCCACAGTGTAAGCCTGCAGACTCAACCTGACCATCTGCATGCTTGGGTGTGTAGAGGAGAAAAGTATACAAGAAGCTCTATATACATAGGTCGAGAGATTACTCTCCATTAATTAATGTCATTGAGGCCAGACAAAGCTTTGAAAATGCTACAAGCTGGGAAGAAAATGAGCAACCGCAGAAAAGCATTGCAAGCACCTTTGGTGTACCCATCAGAAACAAAGATATAAATATATTGTGGAAGTCTTATTCTCATAATTTCTTCTTCTCTCTTGGCAGGTAAGAAAGAGCTGCCAGATGTGAAGCTGGTGGCTGAGAAACTGCTCCTCAGGAGAAAATTCATCCCGGACCCTCAACGCACCAGTCTTATGTTTGCTTTCTTCGCCCAACACTTCACACACCAGTTCTTCAAAACCGACATGAAGAAAGGTCCAGCTTTCACAAGAGCTCTTAATCATGGGGTGCGTAGCTTATGAAATTACATAATAATAAAAGTGGAACAATCCACTTAATGAACTACTGGCATCTAAAATATATATATTTTTTAATGGTTGCCTTGTGTCTATAGGTTGACTTGAGTCATATATATGGACAGGACCTTGATCGCCAACACAAGCTGAGACTTTTCAAGGATGGCAAGCTGAGATATCAGGTATGTATCCACCCCGAAATGATCTAAAATAACACCTCTTAAAGTTCACTGAACTCTCAGTCACCTCAAACCCTTCTGAAAATTTGGGAAAATTTCAAGTATCTAAATTCAAGTTTATTGTCTCAACCAGATTGTAGATGGTGAGGTGTATCCTCCAACAGTCAGTGAGGTTCAAGTAGACATGCACTACCCTCCTCATGTACCTGAGACCCATCGTTTTGCCGTTGGTCATGAAGCCTTTGGACTGGTTCCTGGACTCATGATGTACGCCACCATCTGGCTGCGCGAACACAACCGTGTATGTGGTATTCTAAAACAAGAGCATCCGTATTGGGATGACGAGAGGCTGTTTCAGACCACACGGCTCATCCTGATTGGTTAGTAGACTAACATGAAAATGTGAATTTGTTACATGTGGACAATGTTTTATACAAACAAATTGTTTGTGATAAGTATACTAGATGGTCAGGAACAGGTCAGAATGTACCTTTTGGGGCTGTGACTTAAATATATTTTCAAATATTTCTCTATTCAATGTTATCTTCATACTTTCCATGCTATTTGATCAAAAGGTTGTGAACTGGATCTAACTGATAACTCTGTATTCGGACTCTACAGGTGAGACAATCAAAATCGTGATTGAAGATTATGTCCAGCACCTAAGTGGATACCATTTTAAGCTCAAGTTTGATCCCGAAATTCTCTTCAACGAGCGTTTCCAGTATCAGAACAGAATCTCGTCTGAGTTTAACACCCTTTACCACTGGCACCCCCTTATGCCTGATGATTTTCACATCCAAGAAGAAGTCTACAATTACAAACAGTTTGTCTTCAACACATCTATACTGACTGACCATGGTGTCAACAGCTTGGTTGAGTCCTTCACCAATCAGATTGCTGGAAGGGTAAGCCAAGGGATAATGATGGGGTTCTGTCTTGAAAGTTATGTAATAATAATAAAATTTTAATTTAACTTGTGTTGGATTAGCCTGTTGGTAGGTATTGTTACAAGGTACTGCCCGAGATGAGGGTTTAGTGAATACTAAACACTTCTCTTTTAATCCAGGTTGCTGGAGGGCGTAATGTTCCCCCGGCTGTTTTGATGGTGGCCATGAAGTCAATTGAAGACAGCAGGAAAATGCGCTACCAGTCTCTCAATGCCTACAGGAAACGCTTCAACATGAAGCCATACAAATCCTTTGAGGATATGACAGGTAAGGAATGATTTATATCTTTCCATCCTAAGGTTGAGCATTTTGGTTAAGGTATTTTTTTCTTGACAATATCTCTAATCTGGCAGTTGTTGGAAAGCAGATCAGCTCGTAGGTCTCATAATTATCTTCTTCATCTGAACAGACAATTTGAGCACAGTACAGGCAGCTGTTCAAACAGCTAGGTCTGCACACTATCAATGTGATACATAAACACTCTAAGAAATGTCTTTATGTTATCATAAAGGATTCTTAGTATCGATAAACAAAGAATGCAGATTAAAGGATTTAGATTCTCTTAACAAATGAATTTGGAGGAAATGAGTCAAGATTAAAAAAAGACTCCCTCACATAAGTTTTAGTTCCAAATATATGCAAATTATATCTCTCTGTAAAAAGGGTGCACATAGTTGGAGCCGAGACAGAAATTGGGACTCTTTGAATAAAAGTTACACTTCTACACTCTGCCCTAACACACCTATGTTTTTAAAGCATACCTAGCATTTATTGCAAAGACCCTTGGGATACTGTAAAATAGGTATTTTTTCAGAGGACAAATTGAGTTGACTGACCTCTGTACTGTTTTTATGTTTTAGGAGAGAAGGAGATGGCTGCTGAACTTGAAGCGATGTATGGGGACGTGGATGCAGTGGAGCTTTATACCGGCCTGCTGGTTGAGAAGCCAAGACTCAACGCTATCTTTGGAGAGACCATGGTGGAGATGGGTGCCCCCTACTCCCTCAAAGGACTTTTGGGAAATCCCATCTGTTCACCTGAGTACTGGAAGCCGAGCACCTTTGGTGGAAAAGTGGGATTTGAAATTGTTAATACTGTTTCACTGCAGAGGCTGGTTTGCAATAATGTCAAAGGGACCTGTCCCATGGCATCCTTCTATGTGCCTGATGTAAAATATTCAGCCCCAGTCACTATTAATGCAAGTACTTCCCACTCGGATCAAAAAGTCAACCCAACAGTTTTACTTAAAGAACGGACCTCTGAGCTCTGATAAATATCTGTTGTGAGAAAATTATTAATTTATTATTTATTAATTTATAAATAGTATATTTATTTTATTTATTGAACTGAACTATTGAATTTTTAATTAATATTTTTGTATAAAATGTTGTGTATGAATTTTATATGATTTATTAATAAAATATGAAATATGTGTATGTATTAAAAAAAAACTGTTTACATTAGACCTCAGATTTTAGCACTGCCATAATGCTGATTATCTTTTCCAGTTTCATATTGTTTCATGGTTTTACTTGAATAAGATGCTTCCTGATGTTTACAAAGTTTACTATGGTTTAAGCTGTTTTGTTTGTGTTTACTGTCTACCTTTTTGCTGCATTTGTTTCTCTTATTATCCACAATTAAACATCTAAATATTAAAAAAGAATAGTAACTCTCTCATTTTATTGTTTAAAAAAATAAATTAATTCACACCTGTTTAATCTTGAAAAGTATTGACATTTTATTGTTTTTGTACTTGAATGTTTTATAAATGGATAAATCCCAATAAATAAAATTCCTTAACATTTTGTTCTATTTGCTGTTAATTCTATTAATGCCTCTTTTGCAACAAGACAAATTACAGGCAATCTGATCAATTGCAAATAGTACTGTAATTACATTGTATCTACATTAAAATATTCACACAGCTAATAGCAAAACAATGAATATGACTTTATGATGGTAGATGATGTCTTCGGAGAATGATTTAAGAATTAAAATGTGTAAGGGATTTACCACACAGATGCACATCAGAACCAACATCTAGAAACCAAATTTAGTTGGTGCAATGAATTGTTCAGGCAGTAAAAAAAAATGCAGCAGAAATATTTTGAGTGGATTACAACAGTCATAATTAAAAGCAAATATAAACTCAGACGATTTATCAAAATCAGTTAAACCAGCATTTAGAAGTTTCTGAATGTACATTTGTCATTATCAGAGATGACAGAATTGCAAAGCACTGTTAAGTCATAAGTTTGGATAAATTAAGTTTTAACATCGAATTCATTTATCTAAGTAAAATGTGAGCAAATTGATGGCTTCATTGATTTATCAATGCATACAGTACTGTACGTATTAAATATTATTCCATTTAATAACCCAAAAATGTCTGACTAATACATTTTTACTATTTTTATTTAATGAATAGATTAAGCAATAAACTTCAAGCATAAACCTATTGATGTAGAGGCACATTGAGGTGCCATGTGATATAAAAATGTGGATTTTGTCATTTATCTTGACGTGTGATGAGAACTGATTATTTTTCTTTATTTCTTAACATAAACCAATATTGCCACTCAAGTCAATTGAAAATACAATCAAATTCAACCAGATTCTTTTATTATTATTTTTTTGTAATTATTATTTCAGTCAGAACTGTAAAATAGGAAATACATTTGTTGTTTGCATACAGCAAGTAATAGAGTAAGGAGTCATTCACACAGGGCACATAAAGATTTTTTAAATAAGAAACAGAAGAAAAATTGGATACACACATTTCACAGAACCATTGACACATTTCCTCAAACTTCATACACAAAACTCATTATAAAATACCACATTTCCAAAATTGTACACAAGGAAAAACGTCTCGGTTACTGTTGTAACCTCCGTTCCCTGATGGAGGGAACGAGACTTTGTGTCGAAGAAGCGACACTAGGGGTCTCTCTCTTGAGAGCCTCGTGCATCTCTGAACTTGAGAAAAGGCCAATGAGAAATTGGCATACAGAATTTGCATGTTCCGCCCCCAGACATACAGGTATAAAGGGAGGGCGTAATGTTTTTTTGCCCTGAGGAGCTAAGATGAAGTTCGGCCATAACAGTGGCTTGGTTCAGCGTCGTGGCTGGGATGACACAGCGTCTCGTTCCCTCCATCAGGGAATGGAGGTTACAACAGTAACCCCGTCTGTCGCTCACTTCGATGTTGTGTCGAAGAAGCAACACTAGTTGCACATGGCGCCCCAAACCTGTTTGGAGGCATCTGTGGTGACCAGAACGTATCAGGACACCTGCTGTAAGGAGACTCCTGTCCACAGAAAACAGAGGTCTGTCCAGGGTTTTGACGTTTAGCGGCAGGCAGGGGTGATGGTCACACAGTGTGTGCTGCGGCGCCATGCCCATTTCGGGACTCGAGTCTGGAGCCAGTGCTGAAGTGGTCTCATATGCATCAACCCCAGCGCCGCAACCACCATGGTGGATGCCATATGCCCCAGGAGTTTCTGGAAATACTTTAGAGCAACTGCCGTGCCTGGCTTGAATAAGGTGAGGCATTTCAGCACTGACTGCGTGCGCTCGTTGGTGAGGTGCGCTATAATTGAGACTGAGTCTAACTCCATGCCGAGAAAAGAGATGCTCTGAACTGGAGCGAGCTTGCTCTTTTCCCAGTTGACCTGAAGCCCTAGGCAGCTGAGGTGCCTGAGCACCTGGTCCCTGTGGGCGCATAGTAATTCTCGGGAGTGGGCCAGGATGAGCCAGTCGTCGAGGTAGTTGAGTATGCGGATGCCCACTTCCCTTAGCGGGGCAAGGGCTGCCTCTGCAAACATTGTGAAGACGCGTGGGGACAGGGACATGCCGAAGGGGAGGATCTTGCACTGATTCTTGCACGGCACAACGCATTCAGCAGTGTCCACTTCACCTCGTCACCTTGCGTGTGGAAATTGCTACCCTTCTACGAAGAAGGTTGATATGCATCAACCCCAGACTTGGTTCTCGGACCTCACGCTCCTCACGTCAGCCCCTCCCTGGAAAATTCCCCTTTGGAAGGACCTTCTTTCTCAGGGACGGAGCACCATCTGGCATCCGCGACCAGACCTCTGGAACCTCCCCGTCTGAACCCTGGATGGATGCGGAAGACCTAAGTGGCCTACCACCCGCCGTGGTAGACATGATGGCTCAGGATAGGGCCCCCTATACAGGCATCTGTATGCCTTGAAGTGGCGTCTGTTCGCCATGTGGTGTTCTTCCTGACTCGAAGATCCCCAGAGATGCGCCGTCAGGTCGATGTTTTCCTTCCTGCAGGATAGGTTGGAGGGACGGCTGTCCTCCACCTTGAAGGTGTATGTAGCCGCTATAGCTGCACACCACGACACAGTGGGCAGTAAGTCCTTAGGAAAGCACGACCTGTTCATCAGGTTCCTGAGAGGCGCTAGGAGGTTGAATCCCCACAGACCGTGCCTCGCATCCTCATGGGAACTCTCTGTAGTCCTGCAAGGACTACGAGGGACCCCCTTTGAGCCCTTAGAGTCAGCTGAGCTTAAGGCACTCTCTCTGAAGACTGCCCTCCTGACGGCGCTCACCTCCATCAAGAGGGTAGGTGACCTGCAAGCATTCTCTGTCAGCGAAACGTGCCTGGAGTTCGGTCTGGGCTACTCTCATGTGATCCTGATGTCCCGACCGGACTGTGTGCCCAAGGTTCCCACGACACCATTCAGGGATCAGGTGGTGAACCTGCAAGCGCTGCCTCAGGAGGAGGTAAACCCAGCCCTTACGTTGTTGTGTCCGGTGTGCACTTCACACATCTATTTGGGCTGCACGCAGAATTTCAGAACCTCTGTGCAGCTCTTTGTCTGCTTTGGCGGACAGTGGAAAGGAAGCACTGTCTCCAAGCGGAGGATCGCTCACTGGATCATTGATGCCATAGCTATGGCATACCACACTCAGCACGTGTCACCTCCTGCAGGGCTACAAGCCCATTCTACCAGGAGTGTGGTGGCCTCCTGGGTCCTGACCAGTGGCACCTCTCTAACAGACATCTGCAGAGCAGCGGGCTGGGCAACACCCAACACCTTTGCGAGGTTCTACTATCTCCGGGTTGAGATGGTTTCATCCCGTGTCTTAGCAGGAACGAACAGGTAAGTCCGGGACAGTCGGCTGGGTGTATCGCTTGCGTATAGCGCCTTTCACCTCACTGAGCTGAAGACGTGCGCTCTTGACTCCCAGTAGTGTTCAAAATGTGTTCCCTGGATGACATCCTCCTAGCCATGTGGCAGACAAGTTTACGGAGAAGCTCGCTGACAACTCAGTACAAGTGCTATCTAAGCCCTGTACTGGAGTAGGTGCTCCACATCTGATGGTTCTCAGTAGGTAACCCCTTGCAATGTATATCTTCAGCTGAAACTTTTACGTGTTGGTAAACTGTGTCTTCCTTGGGTAGAGGCCCCTCTGCCCTACTCATCATGTTTGTAGAGTGTCCTCCCCATTGCGTAGGACCTACCATGGGACTTCTCCACATGACATACTTCAGGCTACACTCGGCAAGACCATGTGATGTATTTCCAATCAAAATGCCCCCCTCTGGGCGTTTGGTATTTCCACTAATATTCCACATAATAAGACCCCCGGGTCTTCTTCTTGGGAGTGACAACCACCTACCCCGACGTGGTCACTGATGGTCTCAGTCAGTTGAAAATTTTTCACTCTTTTTGGGGAGAAAAAGAAAAAAGAGGGAAAGGGCACGACTGGGATAACCTGACCCTATTTTTGGGGCAGTCGACTTGTCCCCGAAGGGCCGTTCGACACTCATAGCAGCGTTTGGGGAGGTTATGTGTCGGCCTGGTAGGCTAGTTACGGGGCACACAGTAGTCTGCCGGTTCACGTAACACAGTTCGGCTAGTTATGGCGTTTTTGTAGGGGACCCCTAGTGTCACTTCATCAACACAATGTCGAGTGAGTGACAGATAGGGAACGTCCTGGTTAATTTCGTAACCTCCATTCTCTAATGGAGGGAATGAGACGTTGTGTCTCTAATGCCACAATGCTGAACTACCCTCTGAAATGGCCGGGACCTTACTCTCGGCTCCTCAGCACAAAACTTGAATGAGTGGTATGCACACCAGCTCCTTTATACCCTTATGTTTGGGGGAGTGGCATGTAAATACCACTCACCAATTCCCAATGGCCTTTTATCAAAGATCAGAGGTGTCCTGGGCTCCCAAGAGTGACCCCTAGTGTCACTTCATCGACACAACGGCTCATTCTCTCCATCAGGGAATGGAGGTCAAGGAAGTAACCAGGACATTATTCTAGCTACAGTATAAAATATTTTATTTGGCAGCATTCTCTGTCCAGCTTCCTCAAGCTTATATCATGGTTGATGACATTATCTTTCAAAGTAGATCTCATTTGATATATTTCTGCATCTTTGTATTCCTCTACCACCTCATTCCCTTTGTTGTTCTGTGTTTTTGATGTTTCAATGAGCAACTGTTTGACTGTTAAAGATTTGATACAGTGAAGTTTTAAATTTTGGTTGATTGTGTTTGCACGGGTGAGACTCCACCAGGAAAACTAAAAGCACATTGGGAAATGGGCATTTCAAATTGGGGAGAAAAAAATTGTAAAACGGCTTAAAGGTGAACATCTTTTAACTTGACACAACATCTTAAAAAAGCAGAGTTCATGGCACAAGAGGCAACAGTTAAAGATGAACTGTGTAAAAAAACTGTGTGAATGGCCCCTATTCCTTCCTTCATTGCTTATGTCATGATGGACATGAACAGAGGCACAATTTCCAGCTTTCTCTCTGCTTTTGCCACACTGACAGCTTGTTACTCTCGGTTGTTGCAGAAATTAGTCACTTGGCATCATGCTGACACCATGTAGACAGTAGATTACCGCAATATGATTATACAGTGCTCAAACAAACGGATCCAATTACTTAAAATTGATATCATAACAGAAAACCTATTTCTACATCTCCCAGGTTTCCAAATTGTCACATTGTTCCTACTCCTCAAGCTGTAGATATTGTATGTCAGGTATAATAGACAAACTGAACCAGTGACCTAACATCAAAGTGAGAGATATATGGCACAGATCATGGCCATGAGTATAGCTTTTGACAAGAATCATCTGATTAGACACTGTAATTGGACACTGTAATTGTCCAAGTGATTAGCATTTTGCATTTGTGATCATCAATAATCCTACAGGGGCTTACATTTCCTAAAGCCAACAGAATGAGGTCCAACTAGCTTCCATCTGTGGGAGGACTCAGGGACATTCGCCCATTCTCTGTTATTAATTGCCATATAATTGGCACCGCGGGCCAAGGAGGGAAATATTGCAGTGCGCATGTTTCCACTGCCTCAGTACATGACGAGAAAGCCTGTGTGGCTCACAAGTGATGAGAATAAGAGGCAGTTGGACTCAGTTCCTGGTCAGTTTCCAGTATAAGAACTTGGCAGAGAAAAATAGATTCAGAGGAAGAGTGCTAATCAACAGTCATTTAAACATGAAATGCAAAAAATCAGGGGGGAATTCCATCCTGTGTGTACTAAACTTGCGAAACTCAATGACAACCACTGTGAGTCACATTACATGTTCTATGAAATGACCAGGGGTGTAAAACTACAGAGAAATTGTGATTAAAGCTGAAGTGTGTATTTTGTTATCACTAGCAACACCAAACTATTTACAAAAATAATGATTTCAAATAACTTTCCCAAAAACTGGTGTATTGGGCTGGTTGGGATGTTCAAATAGGCAGCTATGTTTGATTGCATCACAGAGCCACTGTTAAGACTTTGAACTAATCTGGGTTTGGGCAATGGTTTTCATGTTTCATGTTTTTTCCCTGCTTAGTTTGTTTTTCACTTGGCTTTGCCGGCTGCTATCTACCAATTAATTAACTGATTAAATTACTCTTTACTCACACTTGTTCCCACCTCCCCTTGCCCTAATTACTCTCCCTATTTAACTGCCTTGTGTCTGTGGTTTTGTTGCAAGAATGTCTTGCATTCTCACTAGGTATTGGTCGGTCGGTCGGTCGGTCGGTCGGTCGGTCGGTCTGTCTGTCTGTCTGTCTGTCTGTCTGTCTGTCTGTCTGTCTGTCTGTCTGTTAGTTACTCAGTCTGTGTTCCAGTGCATTAGGTTTTCCTGCCAGTTATCTGACTAAGCCTCCTATCCGCCCCCTTTGGATTAGGCTGCCCAGCTGGACTGCTACTTTTTTACAACTCTGCCTGTGTTTACTATACTACTTCCGTTCACTCATTATTGGAGTCCCTGGTGTTGTAGTTCTCAGTTAGTCTCCTGCAACTCAGCTTCTGTTCTCTTGCTGACTCATCTGAGTTGTTTTGTGTTAGCTTTTGTGAATAAACTCTGAGAATTAATGTTCTTATCTGCTTGTGGATCCATCAGAATCGCACCATGCCAGCCTCAGTGTTTCAATGTTCAGGGAAATCAACCTACAAGTGGCTCATTTATAGTCGTCTTTGCTTTTTAAGCTGAAATTGAAGAAAGTATGTTTACATTGAAAAACTTATGTGTGGGTACTGTTAAATTATTATAGCCAAAAAATACTTGAGTGAAAATCTCCACATTGTTAATTGTCCTTGAGTGTTCAAAAGCGAAAGTAAACATTTTATGTTACATAAAATTGTTGAATTTTCTGCATTAGCAGACTCCAAACAACTCGATTTTGGCAGAGGGTGTAACACTGAATCCTGAGATCTCGCTCTCTCCAGTGGAGGTATGTCACACTTGCTAATGAAAAATGGTGGAAGGGTGACATACATACCTACTGTCAGCTCTCTCTCTCTCTCTCTCTCTCTCTCTCTCTCAGATTCCCTGTCATGTGAAGCTTGCCAAAATAACAGCAGGAGTACTACTTGAGAATAAACAATTTTAATAGAATTATTTAGGAAGTGATTCATGTAGTAATTTTCCCTTGTGAAAGTGCTTGATTGTGTATTTATCCCACTGAGAATTTCTGCAGAGTGCATATGTCCACAATGATAGGATGTTTCCCTCTGGCAGACGCTAATGTCCACTTCATCTCCTGCTGCCTGACTGCCGATTATGTCAATTATCTTACACCTGAAAATCACTGGAAAAATCTACAAATAAGATTTGTAACATTCGTATCATTTTAATTTTTGGGTGAGCGGTCCCTTTTACATCTTAAATATCTGCACACACTGCACCCGAGAGGATTCTAAATGTAGATAGGATGTTTAAACCATGGTGTTTACCTTTCTCTGTATAGGAACTGTGAATCTAAACATTTTTAAAGAAAACTGTAAATCTGTCACTACTTGGCCTCATCTCTCACACGTATGAGGTAATGCTTACAAGTTGATATCAGTTGGGTCATAGCAGAGACGACGGTGAGTTAACTCACCTCATCTTGCCACACAGTTTATGGGTGTAGAATTATATTTATAAACATTCTCAGACCATAAAAGGAGAGTAAAATGTAAAGCATCTTCAGTATGATGTGTCACTTGCATTGTGCCTCACATTACAAAATCTACTGTCACTGACTTTTTGTTGTTCTGATTTGTAATAACTTTGTTTGAACATGGAGAGTAAGGTGAAGAATTAAAAGTGTGCAACTGTGCCTGTGTACATGTACTTCAAACATTCCTTCCACATTCAAAGTGCATTTACATTCCTCTGCGGAAGAATGGAAAATTCACAAATGTACAGTGGTATGAAATTTTCTTCAAAAATACACTGTCAACAAATACACAAGACATTAAATTGAAAGAATAAGCCCACACATATAGCACATGGCAAATGTTTCATTTTACAATAATAATAATATTATTGTTTTTGTATTTTACACATGTTGTTGACCTTTAAAGAGTTCAAAGCTTATTTTATGTGAACTGCAATTAAACCATGTATTGTGCATTGTGCATAAAGTACAGTATATTCAAGTCTGATTGATTGAATGGATGAGTGGAAAGCTCTTAAGAATGAGGATATTACAGTCTGGGTAAATCCAACCAAAAAAATGTATGTGAATTCTTTCTTTCTTTCACATGTGTCCAATTTAAACATTTTACAAGTAGAAATTACATTTAAACCACATTCTGCACTCCACCTCAGTAATGCCATTTGTCATTAATGTGGAAACATAATTTCTAAGACCTCATGATATCCAGCATCAAGAATTACCTTTCAAGTTCAACCATACTAATGGATATTTATTTTTAGCAAACTTAACATGTGAAAATATTTGTATGAACATAAAAATATTCAACAACTAAGACATAAACTGAACAAGTTTCACAGACATGTATCTAAAAGAAATGGAATACTGTGTCCCTGAACAAATAGGGGGTCAAAATCAAAAGTAACAGTCAGTATCTGGTGTGGCCAACAGCTGCATTAAGTACTGCAGTGCATCTCCTCATGGACTGCACCAGATTTGCCAGTTCTTGCTGTGAGATGTTACTCCACTCTACCACCAAGGCACTTGCAAGTTCCTGGACATTTCTGGGGGGGAATGGCCCTTGCCTTCACCCTCTGATCCAACAGGTCCCCAACCTGCTCAATGGGATTGAGATCCGGGCTCTTCGCTGGCCATGGCAGAACATTGACATTCCTGACATGCACAGAACGAGCAGTATGGCTGGTGGCATTGTCATGCTAGAGGGTCATGTCAGGATGAGCCTGAAGGAAGGGTACCACACAAGGGAGGAGGATGTCTTCCCTGTAACGCACAGCATTGAGATTGCCTGCTATGACAACAAGCTCAGCCCGATGATGCTGTGACACACCAGACCATGATGGACGCTCCACCTCCAAATCGATCCTGCTCCAGAGTTCAGGCCTCGGTGTAAAGCTCATTCTTTCGATGATAAACGCGAGTCCGACCATCACCCCCGGTGAGACAAAACCACAACTCGTCAGTGAAGAGCACTTTTTGCCAGTCCTGTCTGGTCCAGCGAAGGTGGGTTTGTGCCCTTAGGCGACATTGTTGCCGGTGATATCTGGTAAGGACCTGCTTTACTACAGGCCTACAAGCCCTCAGTCCAGCCTCTCTCAGCTCATTGCGGACAGTCTGAGCACCATTGGAGGGATTGTGCATTCCTGGTGTAATTCGTGTAGTTGTTGTTGATATCCTGTACCTGTCCCGCTGGTGTGAAATTCGGATGTACCAATGCTGTGCAGGTGTTTTTTTGAGTCAGTAGAAAGTTCTCTTTAGTGTCCTAAGTTTTTATAACTGTGACCTTAATTGCCTACGTCTGTAAGCTGTTAGTTTCATTATGACCATTCCACAGGTGCATGTTCATTATTTGTTTATGGTTCATTGAAAACACATGGAAAACATTGTTTAAACCCTTTACAATAAAGATGTGAAGTTATTTTGATTTTTACAAAATTATCTTTAAAATACAGTGTCCTGAATATATATATATATATGAGTGCATTCAAAAAACATTTACAAATCTTTTATATACATATTTTTTACATATTCATTGAAGCAGTGTTGGAGACTATGTATTAAAGAAGAAAATTAGCTCAAAACTTAAAACTTGATTTTTGAAAGGAAAAACACTCCTTCATTTTTATAGTAACTGGATCCTAATTCTGATGTCATCTGCAGGTGACATAAAAAAAATTCTTACTTTTAAATAGTTATTGAGAAATGTTTCTTATGCCCCAGACACTATATTGACATTAAACAAATTGAAATAAAAAAATAACAATAATGTTTTGCTGGGTCTCAGGTATATTTCAGTCAATATAATATAAATATCAACTATATGACAAATCTTTAAATTATGTTCATATAGTGTGAATTCAGAATACATGTAAAGTATTGAATTAAAATTAATGAGGCATATGAAATTTAAACAAAATTCCTAAGTATTAAACATTGCAGTTTGGTAAATGGCAAAGCAAATATATCATTTTATACTTAACAAAGTTCAAATTAATTCAATAATCAATTTGTTTAAATCTTACTTTTACCAGGAATATTTTTTGTGTGAATACACACACACACACACACACACACACACACACACACACACACACACACAAACACACATTGCAGTATGTTACATATAAATACTATGACCTCATACAGAAAAATTGCATGTGATTCAAGAAGTAAAGGGAAATAATAACTCTAGATTTGTGCCAAAATATACTGTACAAGTACTGACATATTGGCAGGAAGTACCAAGCCTTTTAGCAACAGAAAATATTTGAATTATTGTTTGATTAGTCACAGATGTCTCCACCACTGCTATGAGCCATTTTCAAAGGAGATGTCATAAACTATTGTTATTTAAATCTTTGGTAAGTACTTGATTTTTGCTTTCTTTCTTTAAGGTCACAAGAGCAATAAACGAAAACTTGTCTGGTCCCCAAACATACAGTCAATGAATATTTTTAAACTATGTGACAACATCCCTTCCAGGTATGTAACACTAGCTGTTAAAATATTTCCAGTGTGACTGTGGGTGTTCTGATATGCATTAGTGAATGTGTGAAGGGGTTTTATGCAAGAATGATGCACTCCTTTACAAAGACTTACTTCTGAATAATCTGCTTGACTTGACTTGATTGGTCCTGACAACCTTTCTTTGTAATTAGTGATAACATTACAATTCACATACCTTGCCGTCATAGTTTCTCAACTTGAAACTATGAAAATTATCAGTTTCTCTGTTACTATGTCTAGGTATGTGTTTGAGTAAAATTAACATTTTTGTTTCATTCTGTAAACTACTGACAGCATTTCTCCCAAATTCCATATAAAAGTATTGTCATTTAGATCATTTATTTGCAGAAAAAGTTTTCAGACCTCAAATAATGCAAAGAAGTTCATAGTAATTTTTCAACTATGTTGAAAAATGTTGAAAAATTATACTAAAAATTATACAATACTAATGTTTTAACATAAGAGTTCAGAAATAAATATTTGGTGGAATAACCTTGATTTACAATCACAGCTTTCATGCATCTTGGCATGCTCTCCACCAGTCTTTCACATTGCAGTTGGGTGATTTTATGCCACTCCTGGCACAAAAATTCAAGCAGCTCAGCTTTGTTTGATGGCTTGTGACCATATTCCTCTTGATCACATTCCAGAGCTTTTCAATAGGGTTCAGGTCTGGAAATTGGGCTACCCATGACAGGGTCTTGATCCGGTGGTCTTCCATCCACACCTTGATTGACCTGACTGTGTGGCATGAAGCATTGTCCTGCTGGAAAAAATTATTCTCAGAGTTGGGGAACATTTTCAGAGCAGAAAGAAGCAAGTTTTCTTCCAGGATAACTTTGTACTGTACGTGGCTTGATTCTTGCGTCCTTCACAAAGACGAATATGGCTGATTCCAGCCTTGCTGAAGCACCTCCAGATCATCACTGGTCCTCCACCAAATTTCACAGTGGGTGCAAGACACTGTGGCTTGTAGGCCTCTCCAGGTCTCCATCTAAACTATAGATGACCAGATGGAGGATCAGTGATGATCTGGAGGTGCTTCAGCAAGGCTGGAATTGGGTACTCCTTCCAATCGACCGATACTCTAATTACAACTTCTTTTCAAACCAACGCAGATATTGTAGCGCAAGCTCACTGCCACGTAGCTCCCGCTCTGACCCTTCCACAGCTCACTGCAGTTATACACAGCCTCTGTCTGAACAGACAAGAACAGAATTCAGCACCGCAAGAGGTGGATCACGTGCAGCGTCCAAACTCATTCATAATCATTCCGCAAACTCATCTCGCCTACTCTTAGCATTCGAGCTCGCCACGCAGCCCCGATAACATGAAGCAAGCATTTCTACAAACTTCACCTTCTCTCCTCCTCTCAGGACAAATGCTTCACACAGGTAAAATCAATCTACAATTTTATTGTACAGACAGTCTTCTCTTCTCTTGCCCAAATCATTGGATTACAATTGACCTAGCAACTGACAACAATCGGCTGTTTCAGGTCTTCCCTAAACAGTTCACCATTATTGCTGCATGAGTTTAAAAGCATTCAACAATCTGTTATAATTTTATGCTCCACCCAGGTTTAAAGTAATGATGATTCAGCTTGGCACCTTGCTTTATACTTCAATATTTAAGTTTTTCTGTTGAATTTATTCCACATCATCAATATAAAAGTAGTTTTAATCACCATACTACTGCAAACACATATGCACATATATTATCTATTAAATCCAACTCTCAGGTGCAAACTCAATAGATACATATGTCCTCGTCAAACGAAATGTGTCACCCCATGCCAATAATACAGAGAAAATGGAATTACTTGCATTATATTTGAAAATAATCTACAAAGCTCCAAACCATACACTTAAGTTAAATAAACACCAGTCTACGGTATTTGACTTGGTATTCAGTTTCAGGTGCTTGCTAATTTCATGACAAACCACAACTTTAAATGGCATCGTTCGCATGTACGTTCCCAACATTCTATCTAGCAAACAATTATGTTCAAGAAGTTTGCAGACACTACATTACCATGCTAATCAAACAGCGCAAGCACTGCAACCATGGCATCTTTAAGGCCATGCAACAAACTCCCTCTACACTGCAAACAGCACAAACATGCTGTCCAGGTGCCACAACTGTTCACGTTCCACAAACGTGGCATGTCTTTCAGACCATGCGTCTCAGCCTCCATGGCTCCGTAACCCATACCAAACTGCAACTCATGCAACTCATACCAAACAACCATCACCCACCCAGCAACTGACAACAATTGGGCTGTTTCAGATCTTTACTAAACAATTCACCATAAGCCTTTATCTCCACATCAATCAATTTCATTCGAACATAGCCTACTATACATCCTCACGTCGAATAACGTGCTTAGTTGCTTATTTGCAGCGTAAACCTTTCACATAAGCTCTTCCTGTTAATTGCCGTGTGAGACTGTATTTGTGGATTCATCCTGTTCATCCTACCGTCATATGCTGTGTGGGCCCATGCCTGCGGATCCAGCCCATTCATATCACAAATTCATATGCAAGTACGAATCCTAACATTGCCACACATATGTTCCAGAAGCCTCAGTTTTTCCACGCAACCTATTCTCTCTGCCATCATTTATCCCTCTACCCCTTCCTATCCATGGGCCACTAGAGCAGATTCCCACATGAGGTTGCCACCACAAGCAAACCTCCTCAGTTAACCATCATTAAAGCGGAACACATTTCAGGCTAAAAAAAAGAACTAAAAGCAAGTAAACAAACAAAAAAAACATATTGCTGACTTTTTCTTGTTTTACTTTCAGAGATCCAGAGCCTTGGCCCCAGAAGTGAACCCAAAACCTACAAACATATCGGACAGCTTGGAAATGCTTCAAAGATTTCCGCCTAAATTACAATCTGCCATTTCCTGATTTCTCTCTCCACTACGTATCCTCCTTCGCCTCACCTCAACAAAACCAAAAACCTCCACCCCTGTACTATTAGTGTACAAGCGGCATCCATTTCTTCCACAAATTATTTTTTGGAAAAAATTCCCCCACAATAAGCCATCCCCAGATCTCACTCCTCGTGAAGTGCATTCACAAATCCCAACCCACCAGAATCAATACCAGACAACCACTTACTATAGATAAACTAACTAATTGCCTAAACACTCTCTGTCAGGGCTACATGTTCATCCTTGCTTTCTTCGGCTTCGTCCGCTGCTCCTAACTCATCACCACGACAAAATTTGACCCAAAATTCCATCCCACTATTTCAGACCTCCATATCCTAGACTAACGACACAATTAGATACTTCATCAAACAAAGAAAACAGGCCAAACCCAAAGAGGCCATACAATTTTTATTTTCTCTACAAACTCTCATCCAGCCCTTCTAATCGCTAACACACTATCTACATTACAGAGGATCTCAAATCATCGATGACAGAAATCAAGCAGTATCCAGATTTTGGATTCAAAAACACTGTTCTGCAATTCCAGCATCTCAGAAAAACCACACTCAAGCCATTTCTTTCATATTGGCACCGTAACCATAGCAGCCTGCTTGAGCACCAAATATTATTTCTGGGCTGCTGGTCATCCGATGCATATCTCCGACTAACCATCTTCATCTCAGGAAAGCACATCAAGCCCTAATTAACTAATCACAAACGTTCACAATCAGGTTCACGGGGACACTTGCTTCATCCTTGTCTGTCAATAGGCCTGCCCCACCATTTAGATGCTGCGGGGGCCCTCCAAGCCAGTCCAGGAGTCCCCCCCCCCCCCCTCCCCTTCTCAAATTTATGGATGGGCCTGCTTCAAACACTCATGGGCTCTCCCGTTCGAATCGCATCAGGGGTTCTCCCGTTCAAATGCAGTGCGTGCTGACATGTTTATTTGTATCGTGGGCTCCCCCGTTCGAAGCGCAGCGAAGACTCTCCCAGTCAATCGATTGCAGGTTGGGCTCACCTGCTCGAGCAGCCACAGTACCCCTTCTCTCAGCGCATCTGTTGAACTCACCAAGCCTGGAGAGAGATTAAGGTCAGTCCAGGTGGCAAGAATTCACGCCTCAATCCGGGGTGACCCTGCCCTACCACAGGGGTGACCCCTACATTCGGGTGTAACGATCCCTCCAGCATTTTTCAGCTCTAGCAGAGCTCATGTCCTTGTGGCCGCAACCGCCACTGTCTCTTCAGTGCTTCTGCCTATTTTCATTCTCCTTCTCTACCTGTTATACACAGTAAATGTGAAAAAGTTTGGTACCCTTTTATAACGAGTTTCAGAAGACTGACAAGGAGGGTGGACACAGAGGCAGGGGTGTAACTCAAAAGGTAAGCTTTTAAATTAATATTTGGGGAAACAGTGTGCACAAAACAATCTTTAAAAGGGCTCTCTCTCTTAGCCAACACTGGACTGGCATTCTCTCTCTAACTGGCGGTGCTGTGGCTCTTTTATGCCGCTCTCCCCGTGCTCACTGGAATTAGAGACAGGTGTTAGACATAATTTAGCTCAGGTGCAAGCGCCCTTACCGCTTTCCCTCTCCGGACAGGCGCTTGACCACGCCCCCGCTGCCACACCTTTGTAGCCACCTTTTTCCTGACTTCTCCATGGGCGGTGCCATTGAGGCAAGAGACTTCTTCTCAGATGCTCCACACTTCCGCTTATTTTTTGTTATCAGCTCGACTAACGTTACTGGTGATGGTGAGCAGCTAAGGGTCTGGATAATAATTCGCTGTAATAGGGTGTTTGTTATAACAACTAAAGGTGCCTTAAAATCTGCTGGAAAATGAGTGTCACAATGATAAGCCCCCCAAAAGGTGCCAGTGCTGAAACATTCCGAGTCGAACCAGATGTAATAATCAGAGGTCGCATTAAACACAATATTCCAGGTAATTGACAGGTAATTTCAAATACTGTCCATCATTTTGCAAGATAACAAAGATGGAAAAACATTTAAAACAAGCCTTTGTTTTATTAATTAATAATAATATTTACAAGATTTATGTCTCATGTCACAATGTGAATGAAGGAGAGACCAAGTTGTTCTCTGCAGAGTGCGTGAGAAGGCGGCACTTGTTAATGCAGAAATAATGCAGAGGTACGTACCTCAAATCTGAAGATTTTTAAATGGAACCTATGACCATACAGTACGTCCCCTTTTCACGGATGTTTCTTCTTTATTTCGAACCTTAAAAAGTGACCAATTTCTTGATTCCCTTAATGTCCACGATTTGGCTGTTTTCATATTGAACTGCTCAAAAAAAAAGTTATGAAATCCAGTGCATCATATACGTGAATTATCTCTCTCTCTCTCTCTCTCTCTCTCTCTCTCTCTTTCACATTGGAAGAATGCGCTGAGCACAATGGGTAATTTAGCTGCCTGTGAAAAATGTGGATATGACAAAATATCCCTTTTTTTTTTTTGCAATGTTGAGATAATGCCTCCTCTATGTAGCTAATTTTATCTCCCAGATATCAACAAATAAATAAACAGTTTAAGTTAAAACTTATGTCTGGATGGTAAAAAATTATGAACAATGTCACGGGCTAGTCTCAGGTTGCATGGAGCAGAGAGAAATAATGGACAACTCAACATTTTGACCCATCATTAGCAGTGTTGTGGGGTATTATAATAATAATAATAATAATAATAATAATAATAATAATAATAATAATAGTCCTTTAATAGTATGTTTCAAAACATTGAGAGTTTCAATTAGGCTATCAGTTTGAATATGTGCAAAAACTTTATATTAAACAATATAATTCCATTATGACTTTTTCATTTAATTCCTATCAATCTTTAACCCTTATTTTCCCTATAATTGTACTACTGTACATTCTTGTACTAAATCTCCATTAACATTATGCTCTTATTAAACCATTAGCTTATTCTCTCTTGGCATGAACAAACAGATCTGCACACACACACACACACACACACACACACACACACACACACACACACACAGACACACACACACACACACACACACACACACACTGTTAATTAGAATTTAAAATGTTCACATAACCATTTTTTCTTTATCCAAACCATTAAACGAACACACACCCACAGGCACGTACGCACTGAGTTCTGTGTATAATTACTGATAGTTGGCTGGCATCTCCTATTTTGTGATCAGTCACCTGAAACTAGAATTCTAGACCCATAACCTAAAACAAAGAGAAGGAAACTGCCATTCATAAATCAATTTGGAGGTCACTTTTGTTTGGAAGTCATTAAAGGTAAACACATACACTTGTGTAGAACCCCAAGGTTTTTTAATTCAACTCCATTACCATAGCAGAGTACACTGAGACAGATGTATGTACTAGTAGAAATAACATCTGTGTTGTATGTGACTAATGTAAGAGACTAACATGTAGGTCAAGCTCTCTCTTATCTTATGTTTTCAATGATTTCCAATATAATGATCAAATGGTTTAGTTAGTAGTGACATGGCACAGTCGATACTTTGACAACCTTCATAGTCACTTGCGGTCACAGTCATTATAAAGTAATCTGTGGGATCTTACAGCATGACTGCATCTAATACGTCTTATGTGTCTGATACAACTCATAAATCTGTCACATGGTAAATTCTCAAACAAGAAATGCTTGTTTGTGCTGCAAGAATAGCACCTTCATCCTTGTATGATACTTCCTGCACTCTGTATGAGGGGAATGTTTCCATAACGCTGAGCATACACAGATCAACATGCCATCCTGACACAGTCATAGTTTGAGCAGCAACATAATTTGCATGTTAACTGCAGAAACTTCCTGTAATCATCAAGTTTTTATGTGCACACTCATTTACAGTTTTCCCCAGTTTTGAGTTAGGAGATGCTAGAATGATAGGGAATGACAACCTCTATTCATTTGAAAAAATACAATGAAAATTCATGGTGACTGAACATTCTTTTTTGTTATATGGAAGAGAGAAAGTCATTCAGGTTTGGAACAACATGGGTGATTATTAAATGAGTAAATTGTTCATTTTAATTTCTGGGTAAATTCCTCTTTAAGGTTATCTAAACCAAATTTAGGCAAACTAATCTCATTTTAGTTCACCTCCTGGGTCCTGATATCATAAGACAGACATTCTTATATTATTTTCTTCAGAAAGACACTTTCACCTGAAACAAAAAAGAAACAGAGAGCTTGAGAAATGCATGAGAAATGCATAGACATCATCCTTCATTTGTTACAAATTATCTATGAGTGCTGAAATGCAAAGAAATAAAAAATTAGAGGGGATGAGAGAAAAAAATGGGATTTATTTTTTTCTTTTGGGCACAGATAAAATAGAAAGCCAAAGGTACATACTGTAGATACAGTCCTAAACATGTCCTTTGAGAATGTTGCACTCAAGGTTCAGCCACTTGTTTACAATAGGATTAATCAGATATGCTTTATGTAAACATTTGTGGTATGAGATGAGATAACTTGTGTTTAGCAGCTGGTGTGAATGCATAAACTGAAAGAGAAGCCAATGGCTGGCTACTGCTGGTGAACCTAAATATGATTTTGTTAATTTATCATTGCAAACACAACTAAAGACACAAAAAAACAACAAAAAAGGTAATACTTTGAAGTGAAGACACACTCGTACATGCTCATGTAAACACATGTGTACATAAACATGAACCATAAATATGTAATATTGTTAAATGGGCAGCTAATAGCTCACATACCTTAACATCCATACATATTTTTTTAATTCTAAGTGCTATAGGTACCAATAAAGTTGTTTATCTTGGTTAAAATGTGTAGCAACATATGAGTAAACTGTCTTTGCGGTTGTTGTTTTTGTACTACACAACTGCATTCCAAATAATTTACTTTGTCAATGTCAACAGTCGAAAGAAAGTTCTTCATCAAATTTAGTACATACTTTAAAAGTATTGAAATTTGGGCATAGCCTAAATTTCTATTTTTGCGGCAACACCAAGGGTGTTAATAGCATTGGATATGTTGAGGTGTTAGCTTGGGGCTATGAATTATAGCTACCCCCTGACCAATGGCGAACCCCCGGCATTCACCGTCTGACGGGGGCACCTGTAAAAAGGGTTTGGCAAAATATATCATGGGCTTAAGATCCCCAACCTGCCACTACCACCACCACAGAAAGTGTTACTAGCTCTCAATACTAATGAAGGGTTTTTGCCTGTAGAAATAGGTTGTACTGCTCTAGATGTGTAAGGTGACTACTGTCTCAATGTGGGTGTGGTGGAGGGGTGAAGATCGTGACCAGGCATAGGACACCTGTGAAGGACAGCTGGTTTTTAAATACATCATACCATGTTGTCATATTTTCATGACAGTTACTCCGGGGTGGTGTAGTGATTAAAGATCTTGGCTGGTGAACAAAAACATTGTAGGCTCGAAGCCCACAAGGGATGAGCCATGTCACCATTGTGCCCTTAAAAGAATAGTTCACCCAAATATGAAAATTCTCTTATTACTCACCCTTATGCCATGCCAGATGTGTATGACTTTCTTTCATCTGCTCAAATGAAGATTTTTAGAAGAATTTCTCAGTCTTCATTTGGACCATACAATGCAAATGAATGGGTACCAACATTTTGAAGCTCCAAAAATCACGTAAATCAGAATAAAAGTAATTCATAAGACTCCAGTAGTTAAATCAATATCTTCAGAAGCGATATGATTGGTGTGGGTGTGAAACAGATCACATTTACATTCTTCTTGTGTTTTTTGTGATTCACATTCTTCATGCACACACCCCCTAATGGGCAGGGAGATGAATTTCAAGCAAAAAGATCCTTAAATAATGATCTGTTTCTCACTCACACCTATCATATCACTTCTGAAAATAAGGATTAAAAGACTGGATTTGTATGGATAACTTTTTTAATGTTCTTATGTGGTTTTTGAAGAGACAAAATATTGACACCCATTCACTTGAATTAAATGGACCTACAGAACTGAGATATTCTTCTAAAAATCATAATTTGTGTTCTGCAGAAGAAAGAAAGTCATACACATCTGGGATGGCATGAGGGTGAGAAAAGGTTGAATTATCCTTTTAAGCAATTAAACCCATGTTGCTCTACTGTAGGTGATGTTCCTGTAATTAGTGCACAATAAATCGATAAAATCAATTGATAAATTACTACTTACAGTGCCATGAAGTTTGTTGCTCTCCTTCAGTTTAGCAGTAAACAGGAAATGGCTATGTAGCCATATTTTTATGGCTATTTTCATAATTAATTCTAGCTTACTACTGACTGAATACTGTGCCGTTTACACTATTTAAACTAATAGTACTAGAATTAGTAGTTACTACTAATAGCCTACTTAAAAATAGTATTGAAAACTGTATCAATGGTAAAAATAAAAAGAAAGTTCAAACTCTAGGCAACTTTGCTATATGTTTGTCAGATGACCTCATCACAGTAAATGGGATTCTGATATCATCTTGGAAATAAAAATGGTTATTTTGCATTTTTAATTAAAAAAATAAAAATACAAAATAAAAAAACCTGATAAAAGAATGAAAATGAGCGCAGGTGTCTCAACATGCGTTTTTGACAATCTGAAGTTCTTTTTAACTTGACATGGTGTTTAAAATGTGCGAGATGCTGAAGAAAACATTATAAATCGGTGCAAATGTCAAAGGCATTAGTCCAGCATGTGTTTACATAAGAAAACAATGGGAAAACAGAACAGATGCGCACAAAAATATGTTCGATTTGAACGGTCCCTAACTTGTCCATTCACGCGTGTCTGTAAGAGGGATGCTTGGGTTTCCATATATGTATGCATATAAGAATTTTCATACATTCAGCAAAACCTAAAGAGGGGTTTGCTTCCCATGAAGTACATTGTGGTCTACTTACAAAAGCCTTTCACTTTGTCCCAGTCATTGCATGTAGCTACACTATTTAAGAAATGTATTATCTTGTAAAAATAAGTGTAACACTTAACACTGAACAACAATTAAATGTATAAAATAATAAAGAATCATGTTCATATTTTATGTGCAGTTGCAAGTATGCTTCAGTTAGTAGGTTTGTGTGCACTGGTGTTGAAAACTTCTAAATCCAAAATAGTTGCTGAATTTTAATTAGCGAAATTGAAGTATTTCAAATTTGAATAAGGAAGTAGAATTAAAATAGAAATGCATTATAGCTTACAGTATATGACCGAATTAATACATGTAATTCTACAGTATTAATTACCTATAAATATGATATAATCCACACACCGTATGGGGCATTTCCAGAAACATTTATAACATTTTAATAATTACTTTTTAAAATGCCACATATAGAAAATGTTATTTAATTTATAATAAAATCAAATTTTCATATAATCAATAAATAGCCATTTTTATGTCAAAATATATTTGTATTAAATATCTGACAATCATACCACAATTTTGGACAATTTGTTGTATGGCAAAATTAAAATATGTTTTGATGGCTATATTAATTGCTTTTACAGTATCAAACTTGTTTAGACAACTGTCTAATTAGTTGAAAAAAAAAGTTCTGTACATATCAGAAATAAATAGCCATTTTTGTCAAAATTAATGATGAAAATAAATGTTTAAAATAATTAAATTAATTAAATTTTTCATTTTGAATTCATTTAAATTGAAATTATAATAATTGGGATATCCATGTAAAACAGCTGTTAATAATTACTCAAATACATATTGTTTCAGTACATGACTGCATGAGCTACTTTGTGTCCCACACCACATGCACAGAAAATACTATAGAAACAGCAGTAATATATTATTGAATAACATGAAATGCAAATTAGATAAACAGTTTACACATTAGTCCAACAATTACAGATTATTAGGATATTTCTTTCACTAACAAATCCACAGAGGATTTAAAAGTTCAGCAGTGATATGCTACTTACTTTACCCTTTATTGATTTGACACCTGTTCCTATTATAAGCTTTTTTTTAGTCTTTAGACTAACTTTACACTAACCCTAACTCCCATTTGGAAACCATAGTAATGCAGGAATGCTAATTGTAAAGGAATTAGAACTAGAAGATACAGTAAAAAAAAACAACACAGCACATAGTGTACAAGATTCCCAGTCTGTCACTCACTAGATACTGTGTCGATGAAGTGACACTAGGGGCTCGCTCTTGAGAGCCCCAATCACCTTTGCTTTATTTAGAAAAGGCCAATGAAAATTGGCGAGGGTAATTTGCATGCCACTCTCCAAACCAGACATACTGGTATAAAAGTAGATGGTGTGCACCACTCATTCAGACTTGTTCTTCGGAGCCGAGCGCATGTGTGTTTTCGTCCCATCACCTCGCTATCTGCTGCTTTATTTATGCCATGTATCAGCAGTCACTCTTGGATGGTCGAGTGTTGTGCTTCCCCTGGGCGCTTGAGTCCACAGGTGTAAAAAAAAAAAGAGTATATTTTCTCTAAAAGAGCTTGCACAAATGATTGCCGTCTTTTTAAAGATGTATTTTCGCCTTTGTGCTAATGGGTGTGGCAGTTTGCCTGGGCGGCTGCAAAAATCAGGCTTGAGTGGAACCCTCAGCCCTGCCCTGAGCATTCGCGGCTGGATGATTGGTTTTTGGGCTCAGAGCGTGACTCACGGGTGTGGCCTGCGGCCTGCCCCGGTGACCTTCTTCCCGGAAGTGCACGAGGAGCTCACAAAGTCGTTGAAGGCACCTTTCTCTGCCCGTATGAGCGTCGCGGGGTCGTCCACCCTAACTACCCTCGTCGGCGGAGCGGCTAAGGGATATGTCGAGCTTCCCCATGTATAGCGTGCTGTGGTTGTGCAGCCACCTGGAGAAACCGACCAAGGCTCCCTTCCAAGGCGTGTAAATTTTTTTTGTCATTAGTGGCAAAGGCTTACAATGCCACGGGTCAGGCCGCCTCCGCCGTGCACGCCATGGCTATCCTGCAAGTCCACCAGGCCATGGCACTTAAAGATCTGCACGAGGGTAGGACACCTTGTGGGGATGCGTAAGGCTGAGAAGGTCCACTTTCTTGATGCGCCCATCTCTTTGGCGACACGGTCAAAGACTTCGCCCATCGGTTCTCGACAGTGAAGAAGCAGATGGAGGCGATCAAACACATCCTGCTGTGGAGTTACTCGGCCACCTACAGGCCTCCGAATTCCCGCGGCCCGTCTGCCTCTCGCCAGGGCCGTCCTCCTGCAGCGTTGGCCCCGGCTCCCCCACCATCAGAGTCCGTACGCCAGCCTCTGAGAAGAAGATCCTCCCACAGGACGGCGGCACCACCTCCTGGTGAGGGAAGAGCACTTCCCCAACGTTATTCTAGCAGGTGCTCGGCAGGAAATTGCTTAATACAAAAATCAGGAAAGGCCACTGTCTGTAGCCTCCTTGGGTAAGTGCCTCCTCCCACCCTTAACATGACCAGGGAGACGCCTTACCTAACTCACTGGTCACGATGTGGTCAAGAGGCTTGCTGCAAGGCACGCAGCAGCTTGCCCGTGTCCACTCCTCCGTACCTCATGACACGGTTCAGCATCTGCGGCATTTCATATAGGAACCCCTAGTGTCACTACATCAACACAACGTCGAGTGAGTGACAGACAGGGAATGTCTTGGTTACTAATGTTACCTTTGTTCCCTGATGGAGGGAATGAGAAATTGTGTCCCTCCTGGCGCTGAACCGACCGCTGACATGGCTGGGACTCTCTCTCGGCTCCTCAGCACAAATCTGAATGAGTGGTGCATGACATCTCCTTTTATATCCGTATGTCTGGGGAGGAGAGCGGCATGCAAATTCCACTCAGCAATTTTCAATGGCCTTTTCTGAATAAAGCTAAGGTAATTAGGGCTCTCAAGAGTGAACCCCTAGTGTCACTACAGCGACACAACATCTCGTTCCCTCCATCAAGGAACAGAGGTTATATCAGTAACCAAGACATTTTCCCTGCATTCCTGTCTTATCATTAGCTGTATTACTACATTAGGGTTTCCAAACTAGGGGTTTGTGAGATCCTGATAGAAATGCTAACGCAGAAAATTAAATAAAAATGTATACAAATTTTTAAAAATACCTGCTAAATGGTTTGTTAAAATGTAATGAGGAAAAGAACATTTCAGAATTATTCACAAGTGAACTTGCATAATTGTACATTTCATTGTAATTTAATGTATTTAACATGAATTAAGTGTCAGGGGTAACTCCAAGTAAATGTTTTAGTTTATCTGGTTTCAGCTGACAAAATGTTTGGAAATCCCTGCCCTACATACTGATGAAATGCTATCTGTACCCTTCATAATTCTGATTTCTGTGTCTGTGAACAATAGGAGATGCTGTATCATGGGTTTTTTTGCACATAGTTTCCTGATAAAGATTAGACAGATTTGTGGAACAGGATATAGACAGCATGACTCTGCTAGAGCACTGTTGTCACTAGCAGAAATACATGTAAACAAATGTTTTTTTAAGAAGGGCCAGACTAAATAACATATTGTTCCCAGTTTTTGAAGGGAACTGGTTACATCGATATTCGGACAGAAATGTGTAAACTGTCAACCACAAGACATTTTCGTGTATCCTTGCTATCGCAGTGATGCAAAGTGTCGCTGTATGGTAGTGAATGCGCATTTGTAGCCAATGCCATGTTAGTTGTTCATTATTTTATTTTATTTAAATGTGCACTTTTCTCTGCCTACAGCGCAGGGAGAGTGAAGATGCCTAAAGATGCTTAAAATGAAAACTGACAGAAATTTAACAATGAAAGCAGACATTGATAGTATTTTATTCAGCAATATTAACATTTTTTAAATATTGAAACCAAGAACTTGCTAACTAATTATTCAAAACTTTATTTAAGTGGATACGGAACCTCTACCATTACTCTGACATTGTTTTAAATAAAAAAGGAACTTGATTCTTTCAGAAGTTTTATTAATTTCCATTAAAAAAAATTGTATATTGCGATATATGTTTAACCAAAAATTTTACAAGTGACAATTGCAAACATCAAACTTAATGAGTGAAGTAAGATGTCAGGTCCAAATAAGTAAGTGGTGTTTTTGCAAACAGACAGAAGCAACAAGTAGAGACAGCTGTTATCTCATCACCCATCAGTGAGAGTTTGAACATGTTAGTAAATAGTTTAGTAAGTTAGATAAAGTAAATTTTCAAAAGTTCATAAGTTAAGTGATGATTATAATTATTAAACCTAAAAACACCTTAAAACAAAATGCAGCAGACATTAAAAAAAATTATCTTGAACCATTCAATTATCCATATTAATATATGATTTTATGTTGCTTGCACAAAAAAAAAAGAAAAAAAAAAGGACAAATTTGGCAATACTACTATGTGGCATGTGATGGCACCCCTGATTACAAAAGTAATGTTACCAATACTCCCACTGTCTTTGGCCAAACAGTCAGGCACCCATGCCCTAAACTCGTACCACTGGTTGAGCCAATGTTACTTTATCAGACTGAATGCTCAAATAAACAGAATAATGTTTTGATAGTGCCACAGACCAATAGTGTTTAGACTTGTAGTGAATCAATCTACAAATGGTTTACTTACAAGTTTTCATATTATGCTTGAATAGGAGAATAATTATGGCATTGAAATGAGTAAATACTTTTTGTTTGTGATGTTAGAAGGAAAGAAGCGAGGAAGAATATTTAGTCTGTTGAGAAGGAAGCATTTTGACACAAATGAGGTCAATCCTATTTGTGGGATCGCATCTGTGCATTACATTCTCACTGAGCCAGAAATGTCAGAGATGTAGTGCCTCATCTCTCTTATTTCCTCTTTCTTTATGTCTCTCTTTCACTGACTTCTTCTCATTCATCTTTTTCACCAATCTGTCCAGCCATCCAGCCTGTCCAAATATTTATCTTTATTAATTAATCCACTATTTATGGGCAGAAATCTGAAAAGTATACACTGCTGAAAAGAAATGATCTTAAACCAAGGTGGTTATCTGGTCTTCCATCCTGACCATGACCAAGCTGGTGGGCTGGTATGTTTTGCTGGGTTTATCATTTAAACATCTAAGACCAGCAAACAACATGGCTTAAGCAATTTTTTTTCAGCAGGGTAATTAATAGAATAAAATTTTGTTCACATTTCATCTCCATTTGTGGGGTGTCCTCTGCATTGTTTTTTCTTTCTTTTTCTTACAATAATGCATGTTTTTGACTGCTTTATGTGGCTGCCATCTAACGGCTATTTGAGATAAGAGATTGTCTGACAGTTTAGCCAGGAATGCTTTTTGTCTGCTTCTGCCAAAAGCACAAGTGTCATTCGCATAAGCACCACAGCAAGTATAAGAAACAGAACAAGACATGTGAGACAGTCACTGAACTGGTTTTACAATAATGTTTTACCTATTTTGTTGAAGTGATCTCTTTTAGATCTCTGTTTTGCCTGTTGTTCATTTCAAAATACTCACTCCTCCTGCATAATAACTGGTTCCTTTAAGCTGTTAAGCCAATAAATGGACAGAAATAGCATCAAGTAAAGCTATGAAAGTGACTTTGATGTAGAAAGTGGAAATTCTGCCAACAGTCTAAAGTATACTTATCTCTCTGAAGTATGCAAACTTTCATGCATCATGTACTACTCTGCATGATTCAACAAGACGTAAATAGATAAAACTTTTGAAAGAAATGTCCAGAGCTTTTGTTTCATTTGAAGTTGTTAAGACATTGGGTTACACTTTTATATCAGAACCTCTCTAATACTGTATATATGGTCACATAGCATATGTTGTATTTTCGATGCTGGTCCTCAACTGGGATGCTAGTATGCGGATGTCCCCATTAGGCTTGTTAACTAGCTTTACCAGTATGACCTCATTTGTTGGTTGGACATGTCCATGAAGTTCAGAGACTATAGGGTGTCCTATTTGTACTTTATTATTCAGAAGGGCACTTACTGTATGAGTACCCCTTTTGGGTATGCAATAAACCCTTGATGTACTCTTTTGCAAAAACCTGCACTGGTGCAGACTTCAGAGCTTTTTCCTTCAGAGCTGCTGGGACCTTGGTCTTGAAGGAATATGCCGGGTTCAATACAAGTTAAGCTCATTGACAGCATTTCTAGCATCTTGTCTCTCCTTTAAAAAAAACCTGGGTTACAGTAAGACACTTACAATGGAAATGAATGGGTCCAATATGTAAATGTTTAAATACTCACTGTTTCAGACAAACATTATGCATGTTAACATGATAGTTTGATCGAATCCTTAATAACCTTATATCCAATTTTACAACTTTGTTGCCATGATGACATAATGTCTTAAACCCTAAGACAACTGTAAAACCACGATTTAAACGAGCACAAATAATACACTAATTTTAACAAAAGAATGCATGTAAACAGTCTACAGTATACTTATCTTTCTGAAGTATGCAAACTTTCATGCATCATGTACTACTCTGCATGATTCAACAAGACGTAAATAGATAAGACTTTTGAAAGAAATGTCCAGAGCTTTTGTTTTATTTGAAGTTGTTAAGCCATTGGGTTACACTTTTATATCAGAACCTCTCTAATACTGTATATATGGTCACATATGGTTAACAAAAGAATGCATGTAAAGTGTTTTTATTAAATGAGCTTCATATTTCTGCCTTTAAACCCTCCAAAAAGTGGCCCCATTAACTTCCATTGTAACCTTGATTTTTGCTTCTTTTCTTTTTGTTTAAAGAAAAGGAGCAACAAGTTAAAATTATGTTCCTAATCTGTATGTTGTCAGCACTGAGAATGTTAGTTTCAGTCACTATTCACTTTCATTCACTCTTTTTTAATTAAAGACTGAGTCTAACATTCTTCCTTACTCCTTTCGTGTTCAACAGAAGAGAGAAAGACAAATAGGCCTGGAACAACGTGAGGGTGAATAAATGATAACAGAATTTTAATTTTGTGCTAACTATTCCTTTAAGATAGGAAGTTTCTGTAATAATATTCCACAAATTACATTTATTAATTACAAATGACACTTTTTCACATATTCACACTTTCACACGTTGCATATAATTGTGAGATCTCCAAGGTTGCTATAAAGTAAAAGTCCACAGTAAAAGACTATTGTTCTCAATATCTTCCTTATCCTCTTGCACTCTTACCATTTCATTCTGTTCTCTTAACTACAGTACCTTTGTCATCGGTTGTGTTCTAACCAGTGTCTAATAACTGCCCTTAAATCCTCTTAAGATCCCTGTGCTATTTCTGTTTTAAGAGTGCAGGGTTGTCCAATGCCTCTTGATTTAAGAGCCCTCCCCTTGCACACTCAAAAAGCATGAAGATGGTGATGGTGGAGATGGTGACCACTTCACTTAAGACTAGCTCACTGATTGGACGTACTTTTTTGGATAATACAAACAGGTGAGAACTGTTTAAATTTCAATAGTTAGGATATTCAAATTACAACTGTAGGTTATTGTGGGCCCAAACAGATTTTATTTATTTACAGTTACTTGGTTTTCTAAAAACGTTATTTTATTTTATTTTATTTTAATTTTTTTTATAATGTGAGTCATATTATTTTATTTTTACTTTATCAACAGGCTATGTACTCACAGGCCGGAATATAGTTGTGACAAGCTATGATGTTAAAGAGACAAGTGGGTTGAGTAAACTAAAGTGTACTTGACAACTATTCATTTGATTTGCATGCAAAAGTTACTGAGCGCATATTTTTCCAAGGAATCTCAAACCAGCCTTGGCAAAGAAACATGATTATTTTTTGACATTTTGACATTTTTAAGAGATTAGCTTTGATTCATTGATGTAAATAGCGGGCATGTTGTCTACAGAACATTTATCTCAAAGACGTATGCAAATTTTCATGCAATGGTGTACTATTCTGCATGATTCAACAAGACTTAAAGATTCAGATCAGTCTTCAAAGAAAAGTTTTGAGGAAATTCAGGAAGACTCGAAGCAATAATAATGCTTCATCAATGCTTGCATAGGCATTATATGCACTTGTTTTGGAGCATTTTCAATATTACTTGATCAGTATCAATAGGATAAAATGACATATAAGAATTTCATAATGTCAGTATCCAAGACAAAAATTAGAATTAGAGTCTGCTTCATGTCTGTTGGTGACATCATGCATTTAAAGAAGTATTTTGAAATCCCGAAGTAATGCAACCACAAAAGCTGTTACAGGATTCTAATTGTTGCAATCTGAGCTAAGGTATTGCATCATAGCTCTAATCTTAATTAGCTATTAGTGATTTACAGGTGTTGGTGGGGGTGTGAGTTCAGAGGCTAGCTGCACAAATGGAAGACTGAGCTGCAGTATGCTGCAGTGATGCCCACACATTTGTGCATGTGCTTTTGTCTAGTTGCAAAATCAGTTTACTGCAGGCAAATTACTGAGATTAACTGTAAAACTTTTTTTTTATTATAGATTGTGATTCTGAAGAGCACATGCAAAACATTTTTAAAAAAAGGCAAATTTTACATAAGTTTCAAGTGGTGTTATTTAAAAAAAATTGTATTTAAAGACATTTCACTTTAAAAAAAACAAAAAACAAATTTACAGTCACATTTAGAAATCTATAACAATTTAGTAACTGACTTGAGTACAACCTAATATGTTCTACAATGTGAATTATACTTTGGCACTAAAAGTCCAAACAAGTAAGTCAGGTACTTAAATAAACAAAAAAAAAGTGTTTCTTGCACATGATTAGTAACCGGATATAACCCAGCCTAAATCAAATGGGTTGAGATGGCAGTGATGCACATTGTATGAATTGCTTATACAAGGACAGTTCAGTTCATTTGTCATTCCATGACATCATAATAGCCACGCCCCAACTGTGCCAACAAAGCCAAAAAATTGGATCAAGGAGTAATCTAATCTTCTTATTCCTTATAAACCTTACATCTTCCAAGAAAAGAGTCCATCGACACAGAAACACTGTCAATGTGCCAACATTTGATTGCAAAGGTTTTCTGCTATTTTTGTCAAGATTAAACAAATATTAAATGTATGAGGGGCTGAAAATGACAGTTAATATTTCAATTGTTTTTGTAAGATAGGCTGTATCAACATCTGTTGCCGCTGAGTCTGACCAGTTCAGAAGTAGCTTGTAGTTCAGAGACATAGAAGTATAGTTTTGATGTAACCATTTAGTTCTTTAGTAAGAATTTAATTGTTTGTTGATTTAACTTTTTCCACAGATAATCGACAGATAAAAAAAATGTCTGACAGAATCGTTGATGAGGATTCAGTGACTGTAACTCACACAGGTCAGCATAGCTTTTATTCATAAGGAGATTCTAAATTTAATTACCACTGTTTTGGACCCCTGTTAAAGCATGGAGAAAGTGCAATGTAAACACATAAGTGGATCCGGAATCCTTCCATCACCGTTGGACAGAAATGCTAATCAGTTTAGTTCTAGATAAAGGTATTCACTGTTGCCTAATCCATCAGTGACTACAGTGGCACCTGACATATGTTTTCATTCGCCATCGAAAATTATAGTTAATAGCTTGCCTTTTGGTTTATGGTTGGCTGAGTGGGAACTTATGTAATCAAATGTTGAATTAATCCAGCCCTCTATCCATTCATTCATGGTATTTTCTTCTCCAACCATTTCTAGGACCAAAGGGTGTCATCAATGACTGGCGCAAATTTAAACTGGAGAGTATGGACCAGGAAGCTCTGCCTCCTAGCAAGAGAGAGCTGCTAAGACAGATGTCCTCCCCACAAAAACCTATAGACATGAATGTGGGTGGAATCATTCGCAAGGTTGCTTTCCGCTTTGCTCCCTCCTTTCCCCATTTGTATTTTCTCCCCTTTTTCTCCCTAATTTGGCATGACCAATTCCCAATGCACTCTAAGTCATCGTGATGGCATAGTGACTCGCCTCAATCCGGGGGGTGGAGGATGAATCTCAGTTGCCTCCACGTCCGAGACCCCCCCACACCCCCCCCCCCCCCCCCCCCTCCTTTTTTGACCATATTTGCAAATAGGAGTTAATGCTTAAATGGATTGAATAATTACTTTGCAATTATTCCATGGGTTTCTGTATTAAGCAACTAACACAGAAATTACAATTGCAGAGCTGGTTTACACATCTCTGAGTTTGCACAGAGTCTCATGAAAGCTGCTTTAACTTGCCAGTGTAAAGATACCTTTAGAATAACCCTCTTTATTTTTCACTTTCCAGATGAGCGCTCAGGAGTATGAGCTGATAAAGGAGGATGATGAGAAAAGTCTGCACAAGTACCGTAAGCAGTGTATGCAGGAGATGCATGAGCGCCTGAGCTTCGGGCCCAAATTTGAGGGTGTGTACGAGCTTGACAGTGGTGAGGCCTTTCTGGAGGTGATTGAGAAAGAGCACCGGCTCACAGTAGTAGTGGTGCACATCTACAAAGATGGAGTGCAAGGGTGTGAGGCACTTAACAATTGCCTGGATTGCTTGGCCACTGAATATCCAAGTGTTAAATTCTGCCGCATTACTGCAACCTCCACTGGTGCTGGTGAACGCTTCTCCGATGAAGTGTTGCCCACTTTGTTGGTGTACAAGGCTGGAGAGCTGCTTGGCAACTTCCTTGCTGTTATACAGCATTTTAATGAAGAGTTCTTTGCTACAGATGTAGAGGCTTTTCTCAATGAATATGGACTGCTTCCAGAGAAGGAGCTTACCCCTGGAGCTGATGAGGATGAAGCAGATGTGGAGTGATGATAGATGACGGAGAGTATGAATAGATGAAATGAACATGAGAGAAAGGATGATGAGAATAATTTTCTTTATTCTTCCAGCTAACAGGCACAGATGAGTTGCATTAATGTGCAAAAATCTCAGCATAACAATATCTCTGAGTATGGTAGAAAAAAACAAATGTTTTGTACAGCAACATGAAAAGGTATTAAGTTACATCAATAGCACATCAATTCCAGTTTTTCAGATTTTAATAATTAGACATGATGAGAACTACATCAATGAATGTGAAATATAACAATGAATTAGTGTCATTTGGAATACTTATTTAATTACTGTACGTGTGTTTGCATGTAGCGGAAGATTATGTAAATATGAAGGTTACAGAATGATCAATCATGGTATCATTTGTTTTTTAGAGTGCTTCCTTTTAAAAAAACAAAAAGTATTTATATACTTTAGAAACTGTTCATGCTCATTGTTCATGTACAGGAATATACAGTATCCCAAGTATTCTTTGGTACTATTTGGGTTATGGTTAGTCACCTAGTTCTTGTATAGAAGTGTTTAGACTGGAGATTTCTATAAACCAGAAGATTATGATGTAAACCATTTTAGGCATACTTCAATAAATGCAAATGGAAACTTTAAACATTTCCTGTGCCTGTACTGTAAAAAATAATAACAAAAAAATCTTTAGCCTTAAAACACATGCTTTAATTACACACAAATTACATGTCACTTGGAAGACAGCAAATTAAAGAATTCATTTGGGGCATAATAAAGTGAAATCTTGCAGAGAGTTTGCACATTCACTTAATGTGGTTTGAGAAGCAAGACTGCACTTGCTGAAAACGCATCCCTCTAATGACTTGACTATGACCTGCAGGTTCAAAAGTTTAATCTTTATATAAAAAGAAGAGACCCGCATTGCAGACTTGCACACTTTAAATAATGGTCTCATTATTTAGTTCAATTTTGAATGCATGATAATTTTCAATTTGATGAATTTGACAGTTTATATGTGTTGTACAGTGAAAGCTATGATCAGGAATTGGTTGAACTCCTGATGAACTACATTATAAAATTATAAAGAAGAGAATTCAAAGCCAGTTGAACACAAGATACTTTTTAAAACATATTGTATACTAAAGAAGCCATATTTTTAAAGGAAATCCTATTTGTTGGTTTGGATTACAATGAAAACTGGCTATTTTTTTATTTTATTTATTTGGTCTGTAAAAGTCTATAAACATACAGGGTTCAATTTTATCTGCAAGGTTAATCCATGCAGTAAGTGGCCATACACCACATTGCCATGCCTTTATGAGCACCGCCTGTGACAGTAGTGATCTTTGCTGATCAGCTTAGCCTGTAATCCTTTTAGTAGATTTAAATATAAGATCTTGTTTTGAATAGCATGAAAAGGCTAGGTGCAGACCTTTTGTCATCATTCAGATTTATATTTTTGTTTCAACTTATGTGATGATTAAACATTGTCACTTTTCCTTAAATCCTAATGATCTAACAATCAGTGTTTTTAAAAGTGAATTTTTGTACATTAAATATTTTAAATTAACAACATAATTTGCACATGCAGTACTGAAAAAATTGTAGGCCTACTGAATGCTTCAATACCTAAAAGAGTTTTTAATTTCACCATAGACCTGAAAAACAGAATTCAATGCAACAAAATTGCATAAGCAGTTTTTCATATTTGAAAAAGACACACGAACCAATTTGAAACCAATATATATTTCTCGAGGGCCAAGCCATGCAGACACACCTAATGAGGGCCCCTGCAGGCTTTGGAGATTTTGTGGTAATGTTTTTCATTTCTTACGCTCATGCTACAATATATCGTGCGACGAAGTCGTCTGCTCTCCGCCGAACATGTTCTGACAGAATCTGCACAAATTTCCGGCATGCTTTGCATGTTTGAAGTAGCCCAAACATCAAAGCCCTCGCCTGGACTTAATTCCTCAAACATGTTGACGGCTCAGACATACTCGATGATCAAAGACTCAGCGGATATCCTGTAAGAAAATGTACAGTACATCACTCAATGTACTTTAAAAAAAAAAAAAAAAAGAAAGAAAGAAAGAAAAGTTACACACAATTTATACAGTAGCCTATGTATATATTACAAAAAAAGTTATATCATTTTGACTGAAGTCAGTGAACTTACAGTTTAATTACTTTAATAACTAATAATTATTCTTTAATAAAGAATGTTCATGCAATATAGCAATACACTTGAAATGTTTTTACACAGCTTTATACATCTCATTTGGTTTGTATGGAGTTTCATTGTATAGATTGTATAGTGTAACTTTCATTTAGATTGTAGCCATCACAAATCTAAAGCAAAATATTTACTGTCTGCTGCCGGACAGCTAGTGAGCTGTTACTGGATGAATTTAGTAGTCCAGTGCTGTATACATTCTGCTGTATTCAGAAAGAACATCACATGGAAAACATAGCCATTTGTGATGCTCTGTTTCTCCTACATAAAGACCTCCTTCATTCAGCTTATGTAACATCCTGATAATTAAACTTGGCCCCAGAAAAATATTGTAGTCCTGCTGCATTGCATTGAAATATAGAAGATTTTTGTTTTTGTACTATTTCATAATAAACACATGGTCACATTTAACACCATAATGCCCTCCAAGCTTGATGAGAAACTCCGGGCTCTGGGCTTAAACAGCTCGCTGTGCAGCTGGATCCTGGATTTCCTGTCAGGCAGATGTCAGGTGGTTAGAATGGGCAGCAACATCTCCTCATCACTGACCCTCAACACTGGAGCCCCGCAGGGCTGTGTTCTCAGCCCACTCCTGTATTCCCTTTACACACATGACTGTGTGGCGACACATAGCTCCAATGCCATCATTAAGTTTGCTGACGATACGACGGTTGTAGGTCTGATCACTGACAATGATGAAACAGCCTACAGAGAGGAGGTGCACACTCTGACACGCTGGTGTCAGGAGCACAACCTCTCCCTCAACGTCAGTAAAACCAAGGAGCTTGTGGTGGACTTCAGGAAGAAAGACAGAGAACACAGCCCCATCACCATTAATGGAGCACCGGTGGAGAGAGTTCCTCGGTGTCCACATTACTGAGGAACTCACATGGTCCGTCCACACTGAGGCCGTTGTGAAGAAGGCTCACCAGCGCCTCTTCTTCCTGAGACGGCTGAGGAAGTTTGGAATGAACCAACACATCCTCACACGGTTCTACACCAGCACTGTAGAGAGCATCCTGACTGGCTGCATCACCGCCTGGTACGGCAATAGCACCGCCCACAACCGCAAAGACCTGCAAAGGGTGGTGCGAACTGCCAGAAACATCATCGGAGGTGAGCTTCCCTCCCTCCAGGATATATATAACAGACGGTGTGTGAAAAAAGCTCGGAGGATCATCAGAGACTCCAGTCACCCGAGTCATGGGCTGCTCTCACTGCTTCCATCAGGCAGGCGGTATCGCAGCATCAGGACCCGCACCACCCGACTACATGACAGCTTCTTCCCACAAGCAATAAGACTTTTGAACACATGATCTCTCACGATCAACAATCAGCACTGCACTTTATTAATCCTCATTTGTCAATATATTCTCGCTCCCAATTCAGTTAGTGTGTATATATATATTTATACCCTTATCTAGTGTATGTGTATTCTTCATTGTGTGTATTGTGTACATTTGATTTGTAAATTGTTGTGTAATTATGTGTACATTTGTTGTGTAAATTGTGTTGTGTAAATATGTTGTTTATTGTAAAGTGGTTTATGTCTCGTCACTGTCATTACTGCAATGTTGCTCGGAACTGCACACAAGAATTTCACCTGCTGTTGCACTCGTGTACACAGTAGTGTGACAATAAAGTGATTTGATTTGATTTGATTTTGATTGACACATACAGACTAACATGCTATATGCATTTCATGGGTTTTGTATTTGTGGATATTATATGTCAGCCAAGTCTGAAATGTTTTTAAAACTGTTACGAAAATATTAGGAACTTAAGATTTTGGACAAGGGTTCAAATATCAACCGTTTGTTTGCATCCATTATATCTGAGTCATTCAATAAGAAATGTATCTGAGAGGTAGTAATTCTTAAGTTCAGTGTGAGCTAAATGCAAGAGATTATTTTATATGACATTATTTAAAGAGCCAGTCTTATCAAAATGTAGATATTGACATCTCTCTGCAAACATTAAAGAGAAACATTAAACAGATCATTATTTAGGTACTTTTTCTCTATAAAATGTCCTCCCTGCGATATGCATGAAGAATGTGAATCATTAAGAGGAAGGTGAGAGTGGAGATTTGTTACAGTAAAAAAGGAAAATTTGTATCTGTTTCACACTTATCATATCGCTTCTGAAGAAAAGGATTTAACCACTGGGCTTTGGATTACTTTTATTCTGCCTTTATGTGATTTTTGAAGTTTCAAAGCAGGGACTAAAAAAACATTTCAAAGAACGAACCCAAGACGAACAAAATTTTTTGCAGAGTGTAACCGAAAACAGACATTTTTGATTGTTCCAGAGTGAAAACATTATTTTTAAATGCTGGTAACCAGTTATAACCGTTTAATTTTGTTTCAATACTTTTGAAACCAAAGGCCAAAGGGTTTATCACAGTGAACCTAAGGAATTACACCACTTCGTTTTACCTGAATAAACATGTACTTCAATCCTGAAGGAAACTGCTGCATCACAAATTGTCCATTGTGGATGTAGCATTCTCTGAATGAAGGCCTTTTTAACAACCATGTATAACTACTTTTTTATCCCCTTTTCTCCCCAATTTGGAATGCCCAATTCCCACTACTTAATAGGTCCTCATGATGGCATGGTTTCTCACCTCAATCCGGATGGCAGAGGACAAGTCTCAGTTGCCTCTGCTTCAGAGACAGTCAATCCGCGCATTTATCACTTGGGTCGCCGTGCATGACACCACTGAGACTCCCAGCATATGGGGGCTCATGCTATTCTGGCAATCCACCCACAACTTACCACGTGCCCCATTGAGACTGAAAACCACTGGATTTGAACTCGTGACTTCAGATGTAGTAGTCAGCGTCAATACTCGCTGATCTACCAAGGCCCCAAAAACTATGTAGAATTACTAAATACTGTATATGAGCACGGTTAATCCAGATACAAGAAAAATATTAGTATATGTAAAAAGTAATTTTCTCAGTTGTTTCCAAGTCTTCACTGAATTATTGTTAGATATTATGCATTCATTCAGATTTGATGCTGCCAGGTTTTGAGTGAGAAGCAGATCTGTAATAAAAAAATTTACTTTAATTAACTGTATGCTTGTTATGATTTCTGTGCTGATGAATTCACCATACCGGGAAAAAAAAAGTTGGCACATTTTCACTTATTATAAAACTTCCTACCCTTGCAGTCATTTGTATAACTCAAAGGTTATTTGATCAAATTTTATTCCATTCATCCATTCCACAAGATCTGTTTAAAATATATTTTAAATCAAAAACTAAGGCATTTAGTCAGTATATTAAACATAAAATAATACTTGCAAAACACAGAGAGTTCACTTGAATTCATATGAGATAAGTGTAACGCGGGGTTAAGATGGGCAATGAGACACACACACACACACACACACACACACACACACACACACACACACACACACACACACACACACACACACACACACACACACACACACACACACACACACACACACACACACACACACACACCGTCTTCACCGGCCACCTTTATTCCTCGCGCGCCCAATCAGGCCAATTGGGGACCGGGTGTGTGACATTCCAGCCTGGCCCCGCCCCCCTCCACTCCACAGTAAGCAAATCTATATAACCACAGGATTTGATTATCTCTGACAAACGTAACTATGCTAGGCACGTGAATAAAGCAAATAAGTTCTCCAGAATCAGGAATTTCTGGGGAGGTGAAAAGAAGAGGCCATGGTCAAACACAAAAAAACATGGCAAAAAAAATAAATACATACAGTATATATATAGATAGTCTTATATAGATATAGAGCTTTTGAATAATTGTGTCTACAACATAGGTAAACATATATGCTGTTAAATGTTGAATATTCACTTTTGTTCCTTTTTTATACTATTTCACGGGTACTCCTTTAAATCATGCATCTTTTATTATTAGCATTAAAAATACAAAATAAAAAAATTGGGGGAAAAAAACACATTTTTAATTTTAAAGATACAATTACTTTAATAAATCAACCGTTTTGGAGGAACAGATTGTAAGGATATAAATTAAAAACAAAGAAAGTGTCATGATAGATGAGGCGGAAGCAATAATGCAAGTAACAATGTTTATTTTGAACGGAACAGCGGGGAAAACGGAGTTCATTGCAGGAACTAACCATTTCAAAAAAGAGACTGTTAGAAAACACGGTGACAGTAACAAGCATAAAAAATGCACGTGATCACAAAATTGCGAAGAATGCTCCACAGACTACACTGTTAGCGAGCTGCGGGACGAAAAGGAATGGAAGGAGTTAAAAATGAAAAAAATTTGGCGCCTGTTTTTTTCCCCCTATAGGAGCCAATCGCTCCTTAATTGATTTTTTTTTTTTTTTTTTTGTTTGGAGCCCTGTTGTGGAATTAGATAAGATATGATTCTTTATCGTGTTTAAAAATAATCAAATAATAATTGTATTAGTAACACAATAACAACTACACGAGACAAGGAAACAATGAATTACGAACTGTGACAGTACCCCCCCTCCTAGGAACGCCTCCTGGCGTTCCCAGACTCCCTTACCTGTCAATTGTAATCATCAATAAGGGAGTGATCCAAGATGTCTCTAGCAGGTACCCAACTTCTCTCCTCCGGACCGTAACCTTCCCAGTCCACCAAGTACTGGAATCCGCGTCCCCTCCGCCTCGAGTCCAGGATACGATTAACCGAATATGTGGGTTCCCCTTCTACGAGACGCGGCGGGGGGGGAACTGGGACTGGCGGATTAATATGAGAACGAAACATGGGTTTTATTTTAGACACATGAAAGACGGAATGAACCCTCCTGTACACCGGAGGAAGATTGAGGCGGACTGCCACCGGACTAATGATTTTGGAGACAGTGAACGGGCCGATAAATTTGGGAGCAAGTTTATTAGAGACGGATCGGAGAGGAATATTCTTGGTAGAAAGCCACACCTTTTGACCAACGACGTATATGGGAGGCCTAGACCGGTGGCGATCGGCTTTGGCCTTGGTGCGTGCTCCCACTTGGAGTAAAGTCTCACGGGCTCTAGTCCAAGTGTGATGACACCTCTGGACGAAGGCGTGGGCGGAAGGGACCGCAACTTTGGACTCCAGGCTAGAAAAAATAGGTGGCTGGTAACCTACACTACACTCAAACGGAGAAAGACCCGTAGATGACACTGGTAACGTATTGTGGGCGTACTCCACCATAGATAGTTGTTGGCTCCACGAGGAAGGATTCTTAGAGACCAAACATCGTAACGTTCTCTCTAAATCTTGGTTGGCTCTCTCAGTTTGACCATTGCTCTGGGGATGGAACCCTGAGGACAGACTGACAGTCGCCCCCAATAACTTACAAAATTCTTGCCAAAATTTTGACACAAATTGGGGTCCCCTGTCGGAAACCACGTCTGTCGGGAGGCCATGTAAGCGAAAGACGTGATCCACGATGGTCAACGCTGTCTCCTTGGCTGAGAGTAATTTGGGCAAGGGAATGAAATGGGCCGCCTTCGAGAACCGGTCCACCACGGTCAAAACTACCGTGTTCCCTCGGGAGGGCGGGAGGGCGGTGACAAAATCTAGCGCAATATGGGACCGGGGTCTCAAAGGAACCGGCAGCGGTTGAAGTAGCCCATCTGGAGGTCGATTGGAGGTCTTACCAATGGCACAAACTGAGCAAGCCAAAACAAATTCGTGAACATCCTGAGCCATAAGTGGCCACCAAAATCGTTGCTTGACCAAAAACTTGGTTCGACTAACTCCTGGATGACAAGCCACGTTGGAACAATGCCCCCACTGGATGACGTCAGACCGTAATCCCTCCGGTACAAACAAACGATTCGGTGGGCAACCGGGCGGAGGCGTTACCCCTTCTAAGGCCTTCTTGACCTTCGATTCGACCTCCCATACAAGAGTGGAGACAAACAGAGTCTCGGGTAAAATACACTCGGGAGTAGACGGGCGTTCGGAATGATCAAAAATGCGCAACAAAGAATCGGGTTTAATGTTTTTGGAACCCGGGCGGTACGAGAGAGTAAAATCAAAACGTCCGAAAAAAAGTGCCCACCGAGCCTGTCTGGAGTTCAATCTTTTGGCAGTCTTAATGTATTCTAGATTCTTGTGATCGGTCCAAACGATAAAAGGTACCCCCGACCCTTCTAACCAGTGATGCCATAACTCCAACGCTAGCTTGACTGCCAACAACTCTCTGTTACCAATGTCATAGTTGCGTTCGGCAGGGGACAAACGATGAGAAAAAAACGCGCACGGATGCATTCTGTCGTCCGTGGGAGAACGCTGGGATATCACTGCACCTACCCCCACCTCTGACGCGTCAACCTCCACCAAGAACTGACGTGATGTATCAGGGGCAATGAGAATAGGGGCTGAAATAAAACGGCCTTTCAGTTTGGCAAACGCAGCCTCAGCTGCGTCTGACCACCTGAACGTCGTTCAGGGGGAGGTCAAAGCGGTCAGAGGCGAGGCTAGTTGGCTGAAGTTGCGAATAAACCGCCGGTAAAAATTGGCAAACCCCAGAAACCTCAGTAGGGCCTTACGGGAATCTGGATTTGGCCAATCCACCACAGCCTTAATCTTCTCAGGATCCATACGAATTCCCTCGGCCGACACAATGTATCCTAGGAAAGGAACAGACTGTGCATGAAATTCGCATTTCTCCGCCTTGACAAAAAGCCCATTCTCTAGCAACCTCTGAAGCACTCGCCGGACGTGCTGAACGTGTTCCTGGAGAGAAGACGAGAAAATCAATATGTCATCCAGGTAAACATATATGAACTGGTCAACCATATCTCGCAGCACGTCATTGACGAGTGCCTGGAAGACTGCTGGGGAGTTGGACAACCCGAAAGGCATGACCAAGTATTCAAAATGCCCCCTGGGGGTGTTAAAAGCAGTCTTCCATTCATCCCCCTCCCTGATGCGAACCAAATGATAAGCATTACGTAAGTCTAATTTAGTAAAGACAGACGCTCCCTGCAACCTCTCGAAGGCTGAAGACATCAACGGCAAAGGATAGGTATTCTTTACCGTGATGTTGTTCAGCCCTCGGTAATCAATACAAGGTCGCAGGGACCCGTCCTTCTTCCCCACAAAAAAGAACCCTGCCCCCGCTGGAGATGAGGAAGGGCGGATGAACCCCGTTGCTAGAGAATCAGAAATATATTTCTCCATAGCCTCCCTCTCAGGAACAGAGAGCGAATAAAGCTTGCCTTTAGGCGGAGACTTACCTGACAGTAGATCTATGGCACAGTCATAGGGACGATGCGGAGGAAGAGAAGCAGCATGAGACTTACTGAACACTTCCTTCAGGTCTAGATACTCCGCGGGCACGTTAGATAAATCCCCTGCCTCCTTCTGAAAGACAGAGACAGAAACAGACGGACATGCAGACACAAGACAGGACTCATAACATTTACTGCTCCACTCTAATACTGCTCTCTGCTGCCAGTCTATTTTAGGGTTGTGATTGAGGAGCCAGGGATGTCCAAGAACAATAGGTGCAAGGGGGGAGTCCAATAAATAAAATGAAATAGTCTCAGAATGATTGCCAGATGTATTTAGTGTGATGGTTTCGGTGATGAGAGAAATGGTGGGTAAGTCCTGGCCGTTGAGTGCATGAACTGCTATCTTGTGTGAAAGTGGTAAAACAGGAACTTGAAATCTGCGTGCAAATGAATGGTCCATGAAATTACCTTCGGCCCCAGAGTCCACCAGTGCTTGACAGTCGTGATTGTGACTGGACCATCTTAGTCTAACCGGGAGGAGCGTAGATGTTGATGAGGTCTTCGCAGCGGAGATCCCACCCGTCAGTAGCCTCATACTTACTGCCGGGCTGGGCCTTTTACTGGGCAGTTATAGGCGAAATGGCCCGGTGCTCCGCAATACAGGCAGAGCCCTTGGGATCTCCGCCTCTCCTTCTCCTCCCGGGAAAGCCGAGCTCGCCCGACCTGCATGGGTTCGTGATCGTAGACGGAACTGGCCGCGTCCCCGCCACTGGACCGCTGACTCTCGGCGCCCTCCTGAGACCGGCTGGGCAGTCTCCAACGATCCACCCTGGTCAGGCGTGCATCTACTCGAAGGGCCAGGTCCACCAGAGCGTTCAGTGAATTAGGAAGGTCCAGGGCATAGATCTCTTTCTGGACGCGGTCAGCCAACCCATGCAGGAACATGTCCCACTGCGCCTCCTCGTTCCACTGACATTCTGCCGCCAGAGTCCTGAATTCAATAGAGTAATCCGATACAGACCTCTCACCTTGCTTGAGTTTGGTGAGCATACGAGCTGCCTCCCTCCCGGCGAAGGCTCGATCGAACACCCTTCTCATCTCGGCGGCGAGTGTCTGGAATGAGGCGCAGCATGGGTCTTGGTTCTCCCACACCGCCGTCCCCCATAGCGCTGCTCTCCCCGTCAGGAGTGTGAGAACAAAAGCCACCTTGGCCTGTTCATTGCCAAAGGTTCTGGGTTGCAAGGAAAAATGCATAGAGCAACGGGTTAAAAATGCTCTGCAAAAATTAGGTTCACCGTCATAAGATTGTGGAACCGGTAGGCGGGGCTCCGACAGAGGAACGCTCTCTGGTGGTGTGGGGGGAACGGACGGTGTGGGTGGCGCAGTGGGAGCTCGCAGATGTTGTAGTTGCTGGGTGAGCTCGGACACCTGCGTCACCAGTGCTTGAACAGCCCGAGATGTGTCGTTAAGACTTCTCTCCTGGTTGTCCATGCGTCTAACACTAGCGTTCAAAAAATCCTCCAACGCTGACGAACTACTCGCTGCTTCCATCAGACGGTCAGATCGTTCTGTCATGATAGATGAGGCGGAAGCAATAATGCAAGTAACAATGTTTATTTTGAACGGAACAAAAGGTAAAGTCTCTGGTGTGTAGGTGACGGTAACGAAACAGTGTAAATCCAGACACGAAACAGAAGCCAGGCACAAGGACAGGAACAAGACCGCAAAGCTGCACAGATGACTGGAACAGGACCACACACAAGCGAGAACATCAAACAACGATCTGACAAAGAGAGGAGAATGCGATGAGTATTTAAGTAATAACAGATAGGATGCAGCTGGAGAGAAGATTGATCAGCTGATCGCTGATCAAGTGCAACGAGCCGTCACGCCCACAGTAACACAATAACAACTACACGAGACAAGGAAACAATGAATTACGAACCGTGACAGAAAGTTCCATCTGACGGTGGTGACTTAGATCTGATGGAGGTGACGGAGACCTGACGGTGGTGGCAGTGGCCTAATTACAATAAACGATTCCAAACTTTTCACCACTCAAGTCAAGCTTCCTTGCTTAACAACTTCATTTAACAATTTGGTACAACAAATAACAATTTGTGATGTACATTTTATCCTTCTGTAAATATTACAACAGTCAACAGCAAAATACAAACTACAGTACAACTGCAATGTTTAAGCATAAACATCAGAAAACATAAACAAAACAAAAAAAAGCCATCCATTTCTTTTCGAAATCTTCAAAAACTTTCAGTCAGCTTTATCAGGAAGTAGATGATTAATATGATCCTCCTCTATGAAGTCCATGACTTCAGCAGACAGGTGGTTGGGCCCATGAGGGTGGAAAAACTCCACTTGAACATCACAATGATGAGCATCCATAGTGACAACCTTTACTAAACACCTATTTTGGTAATAAATGACTGCAAGCCAATCTCCACGATTAATGACGCCAGCAGATATATCTGTCTTAGTCTCATTGGGACCACTCTGAGGTTCCTGCTCCATTTCCTCCATCAGCATTGCCAAAGGTTCTCTGTTCTTTCCCAATGTGGTAGGGTCTTCATTCTCCTCAGCCTGTACCCTGGCATGTGTGTTTTCAGTCAACTGAAATGATGTTGGGCTGAAACACTGGCACATCTGTGGCTCACTGCAGAATCATGACGGATGCTGTTTCCATAAGGTGTGACCTGATGGATTTTCCTCTTTGCAGGTACAGGTTTTAGTGGTTGAAAATGAGTGCATCATGTGTCTGCATGTCACCTTCAGCAATTTGATAGAGCTGAGTATTGCAAAGTCTTCTCCCAACCATTTCATGGAAGATCTTGCCATCCGCAATTGTCATCCCCCCTTAGTACAAGGTTGTCTGCTGTCCTTTTCACAGTTCCCCCAATGCCATCTTGAGCTCCTTTCCCATGTGAAGTGGTGAAGAATTTGCATTTATTAATGCATATGGGGAACAGAATCCCTTCCCAGAGAGGAACCATGGCAGCATAGTCTTATGGGATGGTGACCGACATGAGCATGCCACAGTGAGTGATCCACATGATGGCTAGGAGGAGAGCACTCATAACAAATATATGAACTATAGTCATTTATTATGAATTATCTCCTTATGAACCCAGTCAGGAAGGTAGTTTATTTATAATGAAGTGCTTGTGACTTTATGGAATTATAACGGCCTGAATGCAGGCAGTTGTGTAAATGATGGGGACACTGTCCAGGTGCCGAAAGTCGGCTGTCCATTGCACACCACCCCTCAACCTGTGTTGAAAGCATCCATGGTCACCACTTTCCAACTGACAACTTGGGACTTCGAGTACCAGAGGGGACAGTGGGTATTCTCCACTGAGGGAAATAGATCGATTTCTGCTTTGCCAGATATTTCCCAAATCCTCAATACAGTTTGAGGGTGAAGTCTCCTGAATTCCATCTTGGCGGTTTATATCTGCCACAACTGTCATGTTGTCTGAGCGAACCAGGACATGACAGTTTGATATTTCTGACTGAAAAGCCTTTAAGTCTAAAAATACAGCCGATAGCTTTAGGTGCTGCCTGACAACTTGCCCCAGTGCGACACCTCGCTGGTAAAACGCAGGAGCAGTCCATGGTGCTAAAGCAGCTATACAGCAGCGGGACATCTTTAAAAAGACGAAAAAACATAAGTGACGATTTTACCGAATTAATATGTGTTTCTGTTTATATCTCACAGTATGCAATACACAATATACAATTGCTTTATAAGGATACACAAATCCTGCCGAAGCACTGTGGGGAATCAGGATGCTGAGGCCCATTCACAAGCGATGCGTCAATCAGTGAAGCGGTGTGATGTTCGGCGGAAAACTGCGGGGTAGCGGAAAGTTTTCCTGCGAAGATTCCGCCCGCTGACTCTTGTGTAACGATGGCGAAGGTAGAGGGGATTTTAGAAAAGAGATGATCACTTGAAGGAAGAAATTTTATAGAGGTCAGTTTCACGCCAAATCAGGCAGGCTCAAACACCATAGCCAATGTTAGAATATTTGCGTTATTGTAGAGAGATTTAAAATAGGTTGTGTATATGCAGGCACTCCTCATATACGTTAATATACGCAATGTCAAGTGTACTGAGTCATATGGGAATTTGGGACACATTTTGAGCAACCACAAAATAAGAGTAAATGTTGTTGAAAATTCACTGCTTTTAGTTTTAAAAGGTTTTTCACTCTATTCTTTCATCTGGCATATATATTATACATTTTAAATTATTTTTCATTTTTTTGTCAGATTGAAATGATAATCATTTGTCTGAGGACAACTGATTTTGTGGGTACTGGGCTATCATATAATCAAATCATTTCTATCGGGAAGACACGCAGGCTTGAGTGAGATTTATGATGCCATTTATTTGATGAATGTAGAACAGAAAAGTAATGTCTCTCTTTGGCGTAGGCCCCGTCCGGCGGTCCGAGGGAGTTGTACTCGGAACCATCATATCCTGCCGGAGATAGGAGGCAGGGGCGAGGAGCCTACCCCCGTGCGGGACGGGGCTCGACTGGTGGTGGTGGGGTGGTGGAGGTTGCCATCTTAGCACACTGAAACAGCAATGTGATAGATTGGGAGCAGACTTATAAAGCAATGGCTTACTTGCGATTGGCTAGGAATTACCCAGCTAATAGTGTGATGATGTACAGCTGCTAGTCTTCCCGCTAGAACTACGCTGCGCTCACATTTATCAAATTAAAAACAAACATATGAATTTGTGCATTTGTGAATTGAATTTCGACTTTACATTTGTGCAAAAGACCCTCAGATGCTCAACCCCGATTATTTAAATAAGAACATTTTATTCATTTTCAATGGAATTCATATTTTTTATAAAGGGAGGTGTTTTCGCTGAAGTCTCAAGAATTAGTGAGAAATGTAAACATTCTATCAAAAGGATGCTGAACTGTGAACATAATGGTACCAAAGGTCTTGCCGGAATGACGTATAGGGGCAGGAGAGGAGGAGTAGGGGATGGATAGGTAGGTGAAGGGTTGGACGGAGGTGGGGGGGTTTGACACGCAGGGGATATGAGCTCACAGGGCTAAAACACTGCTTTGAGTGAAAATTACAGCAGCATTCACCACCCCCACACACAAACACATACAAACTTCCTACCCTCTCTTCTTTCCCAACAACTTACGTAGCTTTGTCACGCAAAGGTAGTGAAGTTTATTTTTTTTCCATATGTTACTATGGAAACCAGGATTGGGGGATAGAGAAATATACAATAAATGGATGAATAAAAGAACCATACACACATAAACATGTACTAGGGGTCAGCTATTGCCTTTTTTGGATATTGAAAACAGGAAGCTATCCACTGTCTATACCCATCTTACTCTGAAACCTTTGTTAGAAAAATAAACTAGCAAGAATATCAAATAAGAAGTGCCTGGTGATAACTGTTAACACACTGACAAACAACAAGAGAAAGTCTTCCCAGAATACAAGGTCTTGGAACATTCCCATGGGTCTTTGTTTTCTAAAAGCCTGTTGACATGTGGAAGAGGTGAAAAAGAGGTTTGTTGCCTGACTCAAGGTTTAGGCTGCATAGCAAAGAGAGGCGAGGTTACACTATATCTCCAGCCAGGCAGACTTACTGTAAATAAAATCCACTGCCTGAGAGGCAGCTCATTGCATTAGCAACCATTATATGATTTTCTGCTTCCAATTGGAAATTCCATATTGATTATTCACCTGAGGTCACAGTGATGTGTTGTGACTGGTCTAGACTGAAATAGAATGTGAAACCGTGAGAGACTAAAAGTTAGAAAAGGGAAGAGAAAGAAAACGAGGAAGAGTGATGGCAGAGACTATGTTAATGTTTCAGAGAATTTTTTTTTTTACAATAATCACATACTTCTGAAGAGTATTACAAATATTTATGGTTCTATGATGTGACACTCATTTATTTTATGCAGATCTATAAAATTATTCAAAAATACATAAAACGACACAATTCACACAAAACAGTTAGTTGAACACACCTCTTCAATGATGTGCATATTTTAAATAAAATTTTTATATGAATAAAAAAATATAATGTAGTGTAACCGTCCAGAGACAGTAAAATCATTTCAAAGTATCATTAAAAATTTCATCTTGAAAAAAGAAATGTAGGCATGAGTAGTGTTAATCATTTATTCATTTATATTTAGTAAAAAAAAGAAAGAAAGAAAGAAAGAAAGAAAGAAAGAAAGAAAGAAAGAAAAGGCAATTAAACAAACATTTTACCTTGAAAAATGTGTTTGAAAACTTTTTTGAAATGAATGATTAAGTTGTTTATTCTATCATGTATTGCAAATACATGAGAGTATAAGGTGCAAAAAAATAATTTTAATACTTCTTATTTGAAGGTTACACCACGTTTCATCCACCACAAGTCGTGATTGTTTTTGTAGAAAATGCTACAAAGGTTTTTCCAAAAATTATAAAAAAAAATTGGACACAAAGATTACATTTCTAAGAACTTGACGCAAGTGTTTTAAACTAGATTTCTCGTATTTAATGCCTCAGACAACCTTATTTCTCAATGACCCATATATAACTTTTGAGAGAAAACAAAAACGTTTACAAAAAGATGGTCTGAACAATCAAACTAAAGGCAAAGGTTGCCCACGAGACTATAGAAAAAATCCAACCATCAAGGTGGACAAAACTACACAAAACCAATGGTTATCTTATCCCACTCTCTTCAACTGTTTAAAGTTATTGACCTTGAACGTAATATAGCTCTTTTATAGACGGCCAAAGGCTCTCTCGTTTCACAGACGATATATTTTTGATGCTGCATCTCCCTCTTGTGTTTACTTCCACGCATGAACTTCAGCGCTATGACGCTGCAGTTATACCGAGCGTCCTCCTTTAAACAAGCCTCGGTTAGGAACGTAACATGTTGCTATGACAGCACGCCACTCTTTAACAAGCACCGAGCGCTTTGAGTGAGAAGGGACGGGAATTATGCCAGGATTTAGGGACACAGAAATAATGTCAGTAAATAGCATCTTAATTATTTAAAAAAAGTTATTTATTAATTAATAATTAATTTTAGCACTTAAAAAAGGCATGTTCAACAGTATCAAATGCCTTATAAAAATCAAGAAATAAAATAAAATTATCAGTACCAATAAGGTCTCGATAATCAAGCATGTTTAGTAACAACTAGATGTGATTATGTATATTTCTGCCCTTAATGAAAGCTGATTGACACTCATCAATGATATGTGATAATCCCTCATTCAGACGATTAGCATAGACAAGTGCCAGCAATTTATAGTCATTAATTGGTCTCCAATGAACTAATACAAGATTATCTTTGTTAGGCTTGGGAATTAGAATGATGAGACCATGTTTCATAGTAGGAAAATACTTTTCCATTTGAAACACCTTTTGAAATACAGTCTAAGAAGGCATTATAGAGCAGTTCCCTGATATCACTCCAAAAGAAAGAAATCCCATGGTTATCCCATCTATTCCAGGTGACTTCCCCTTAGACAACTGCACTGGAATTTATCAAAGAAAATACAGCATTCTGCCTTAGAAAAATTGCTATAAAATCTTTGATTTTCTCATTCACTTTGTCTTGATTTTCAATAATAATGCCATTGTTATTAAGCTTCCTCATTTTCTTTTGTGTCTGTCTTTGTTTTTCCAAACTAAAGAAATAAGAAGAGCTTTTTCCCTTTCTTCCATCCAATGAGCCCTTGAACAAATACATGCTCCCTTGGCTTTTTCTAAATAATGTCAAGTTGGGACTGAAGGTTGTTTAGTTCAGTTTGTTCCTCCAGTGACAGATCAGCTTTACAACTGTCTTATCTTTTTAAGTTTGAATGCTTGCTTGCTTGTCTTAATTGCTAATTGATTAACTTTGAATTTGAACCATTCCCATTTGCTCAAAAAATACATTTCCAGTCCCCCTACTTCTTTAATCTGTTTTTTAAACTTAATTACAATACTCTGTATCTTCCAATAGGGTATTGTTAATCATTGTTTCCATATGGGACTTATGTTAGTCTTGTTTCCGCCTGGAGAGAGGTTCAAAAATATTACACAATGATCAGTCAGGGGTGATGCTGAAATTTCACATATTTACTTCATTAACCAGATTGTCTGAAATTAACCAATAATCTAATCTTGAGCACTGGCCATTATTAAATGCACAGAACCAGGTAAATTGTTTTCTAGTTGGGTTTTTCATTCTATAATAATCAATAAGATTGGCTTGTGTGGTTGATTAAACTTGTTTCATCAAATGTGTGGCACTTTCTCCTTGATGGAAGACAGTCTTAACCAAAGAGCAGGGACCAAATTAAAACCAATTATTACTTTATCCATTGAATAAAGTATTTTCCATTCCTCTAAGCACTTGATGAGCTTTCAAGAATGAGAAGATGTTTTTTTTTTGTTTTTTTTTTTGTTCTGTGCTTTTCTGTGGTTACCATACACACGTAATAAAATGTGGTTTAAATCCCAATAATTTCTGCAGTGACCATTAGCCAGTAAACATTGGAATAATTGTTGTGGTCAATAATCCTCCAAGGGAGGCTGCATTCGAAGTGTTCCACTCGCTTTTCTGAAACGAGACAGCCTCTATGATGTCGCAGCCGACAAATGCAACCTCCGGAGGACGCAGCCAATTGAAGCGGAAGAGGAGGAGCCATTGGAACGAAAAAATGGCGGCTGTGTTGCAGCAAATATTGGAGCGGCAGGAGATATCTAAATTACAAAAAACTACCGTTACTAAATTGGAGAAGTACATTTCAGAACAGCAATGTGAAATTGATTGTCTGAAGGCACACCAGGAGCAATATCGAGTGGACAGTGGTAAGGTTATGTTGTTTTTATTTTAATGAAGTTGCTCGCGAACGAGGCCTGAGTTCATGTCGCATTGAAGATAAAAACAAATATTTATTTCTAACTTATTGTAATTTATTTACTTATTTGACTTTTTTTGCAAACACTATGTAACCGCTTGCTATATTTGTTAACTCGCTTTCTTGGTGGCGTTTACATCTTAGATTAAATGTTTTTGGCTTCCATTTGTAAACATGATCTTGTATAGAAGTTTATAAGTTCTGATAAGGCTATCTTTTTTGTTTCATACAGAGCAACATTATTTTGACATCGAGAAGAAGTTCGCAGAGAGCCAAGCTCAGTTTGTGTCCCAGACTCAAGAACACCATATTCTAAAAGAAAAGTGCTGTAAATTTGGTAAGAACACGGGAATCAAATTGTTCTTGTTCAACTGTGTGTGTGTGTGTGTGTATATATATATATATATATAGGTGCTGGTCATATAATTAGAACATCATCAAAAAGTTGATTTATTTCAGTAATTCCATTCAAAAAGTGAAACTTGGATATTATATTCATTCATTACACAGACTGATATATTTCAGATGTTTATTTCATTTGTGATTAAAACTGACAACTAATGAAAATCCCAAATGCAGTATCTCCGAAAATTAGAATATTACTTAAGACCAATACAAAAAAAGGATTTTTAGAAATGTTGGCCAACTGAAAAGTATGAGCATGTACAGCACTCAGTACTTAGTTGGGGCTCCTTTTGCCTGAATTACTGCAGCAATGCGGCATGGCATGGAGTCGATCAGTCTGTGGCACTGCTCAGGTGTTATGAGAGCCCAGGTTGCTCTGATAGTGGCCTTCAGCTCTTCTGCATTGTTGAGTCTGGCATATCGCATCTTCCTCTTCACAATACTCCATAGATTTTCTATAGGGTTAAGGTCAGGCCATTGGAACGTTTGCTGGCCAATTAAGAACAGGGATACCATGGTCCTTAAACCAGGTACTGGTAGCTTTGGCACTGTGTGCAGGTGCCAAGTCCTGTTGGAAAATGAAATCTGCATCTCCATAAAATTGGTCAGCAGCAGGAAGCATGAAGTGCTCTAAAACTTCCTGGTAGACGGCTGCGTTGACCTTGGACCTCAGAAAACACAGTGGACCAACACCAGCAGATGACATGGCACCCCAAACCATCACTGACTGTGGTGGTCAAAGGAAATGCCAAATTTACTTTCATCAGAGAACATAACTTTGGACCACTCAGCAGCAGTCCAGGCGAGATGCTTCTGACGCTGTGTCTTGTTCAAGAGTGGCTTGACACAAGGAATGCAGTCCACTTTTTGTGAATCTCCCCCACATTTTTGAATGGGTTTTGTTTCACAATCCTCTCCAGGGTGCGGTTATCCCTATTGCTTGTACACTTTTTTCTATCACATCTTTTTCTTCCCTTCGCCTCTTTATTAATATGCTTGGACACAGAGCTCTGTGAACAGCCAGCCTCTTTAGCAATGACCTTTTATCTCTTGCCCTCCTTGTGCAAGATGTCAATGGTCGTCTTTTAGACAGCTGTCAAGTCAGCAGTCTTCCCCATGATTGTGTAGCCTACAGAACTAGACTGAGAGACCATTTAAAGGCCTTTGCAGGTGTTTTGAGTTAATTAGATTTGTGCTTGCTGCTTAGATTGTGGCACCAGGTGTCTTCAATATTGAACCTTTTCACAATATTCTAATTTTCTGAGATACTGATTAAGGGGTTTTCATTAGTTTTCAGTTATAATCATCAAAAATAAAAGGAATGAACACTTGAAATATATCAGTCTGTGTGGAATGAATGTATACATTATACAAGTTTCACTTTTTGAATGGAATTACTGAAATAAATCAACTTTTTGATGATATTCTAATTATATGACCAGCGTATGTATGTATGTATGTATGTCAGTGTTTCCCCTAGGTTTACGGGGGGGGGGGGGGGGGGGGGGGGGGATGGGGGGTTGGTGGTTGGTTGGTTGGGGAAAATTGACACAAACACTTAAAGGAGTCATGGTGCTCATTTGTTTCTTTTAATGGCAGCAGTGAATATATTAACTGAACAATTATTTGAACTGTACATTAAACTAAACATTGGAACATTTATTTTTATGTAATTTATCCACAAAGTGTGCAGCTTTTGTCACTGCAATGTATCTTTCTGGGCTTCTGGAAGAACATTTCCAGAGCCTCTTGATATGGGAAGTCACAAACGTCTGGCCCATTTATTGAGATCCGCATGCATGCTGCAAGATGGTCTCCTTGCAGCCTGTTGCGGATGTTTGCCCTGTGAGTGTTTAAAAAACGCAAATATTTTTATCTGGTTGACGCAACATATTTCCTGCCGCGCGCTCTCTGTCCTCTAGTGCTCATCTGTATGTGAAGCAAGTGTTTGTTTGTGGGTGTGTGAGTGCGCACGTGCGCGCTCATTGGGATAAATTGTAAACGCGCAAACACAGACAGAAAAGACACGCCATCGTGGAAATAAGATAAATAACATATTACTTAAGGGCTATTTAGTTTGTTTGATGAAATAACAAATTGTAATCTGGTGCTATAAAGAAAATCAAATCAAATTTACTTGACCTTAAAGGGGGGCGGGTTGAGCCCCTTATATAATGGTAGGGGAAACACTGATCCATATAATTTTCGTTCCTCATGATGCCATCTATTTTGTGATACTTGTCTATGAGACAGAATGTGTCCCATTCCTGAGCGGTATGATGGCTGCATGGTCCCATGGTGTTTATAGTTACGTTCTATTGTTTGTACAGATGAACGTGGTACCTTCAGGCTTTTGAAAATTGCTCCTAATGATGAATCATGTGGAGGTCCACAGTTTATTTTCTGTGGTTTTTAAATCTTTACTTTTTACATTAACATTGTATTGATTTAAAAAAAAAAAAAAATGAATATATACACACCAAATAAAATTATATGTCCCTCCCCCTGAACATTTGAGTGCCCAATATGTCACACACAAAACTCTGAACCCTCAACCAAATTCTTGGATCTTAACATACCACAGAAAAACATGGGTTTTGTCCCCATCTTCTGATTGGCATAGTACAAAGGTGGACGTGTCTTTAAGACCAAGCCTATACAATCTAGAGGTGGTCCAATAGAATCAATGTAAATTCTTGAACTGCTTAAGGCGCATCCTTTTATCTCTAGATGTAGACTTGTTTTTTTAGAATCTTAGCCCACACTCCGTCCTCCAATACCAAGTTTAGATCTTTCTCCCATAATCTCTTGAGAGAAGCCGAAGCTCTTTCCCCAGACTCTGAATTAGCAGGGAGTAATACACTGATGCTTCATGACCTTTTCCAAAAGCAGTAATCTCCACTCCCAAAGTATCTGCCACTTTAGGGGTGTGTGTGCCACTCCCAATAATAGTACAGAGCCGGTGGAGCAGCTTTAAATACCTAAAGAATTGAGACCTGGGATTACTAAAATGTTGATCCATATTTTCAAAGGACCTTGTCACTCCCTTCTCATATAGGTCACCGAGCATATTAACCTCCCATCACAATCCACTCTGTCCAGCAGAAACGGGACTTATTAATACATGGGCAAGAACATCCTGTTCAATTCAAAACCAGGGAGGGACTCTCTCAGGTGGATGCGACCAATGAGCCAAATGTCTGAGCTCGAAAGCATAGTATTAAAACAAAATCTTGGGTAGGCTTAGCCCACCTTTATCAACTGGTCTATGTAATTTACTGGAATATAATCTGGGACGCTTCTTTGCTGATTTCTCTTGATTTTTCCATGATGGCAAGAAAAGAGGCACAGAGTTTGAAGGTAGGCCTTAAAATAAATCCAGAGGTGCACCTCCAGTTCAGTACACCTCCTATCAGAAGTGAATTGTGGTTTGATTTAATTTTCTTGAATTTTCCAAGCTTCTTAAAGGCACAGTTAACTTGATGTATGTAAATTTGACCTACTGGAATTATGATTTAGTCAATTCACAGTGAAACAATCTGTCTGTAAACAATTGTTGGAAAAATTACTCATGTCATGCACAAAGTAGATAAATGATTTGCCAAAACTATAGTTTGATAATATTAAATCTGTGGAGTGGTTAAATTAGTTTTAATGACGTCAACCTAAGTGTAAGTAAACTTCTGACTTCAACTGCGTGTGTGTGTGTGTATATTTAACTATAATGTATGTAACTTTATTATTAACTATGATACAGAATACTGTAATGGACTGGACTTAATTTTGTATTTGTACCCTTTTCACAGAGGATGAGCTTAAATGTCTACGGGAAAAAAATAAGGAGCAAGAATCCTCATACAATAAACTGGAATCTCAACAGGTATCAAAGGGTATTTTCATTGTCCATTACATTTTTTTATTGAGGAGAAATTCTGCGTGCACCAGTATTGAATTGTGTTATATTAAATAAAAGTTATAATGTACACTATTTATGCAGAATGAACTTTCCAAAGCCAAAGATGAGCTTGAGGTGGAGAAGAGAGAGCTTGCGCAGACTTTGGAAAGAAGATCCCAGGAGATGGGACATCAGAGTGGTATTTGGTTTAAATAAGTTCTTTCAATAGCATTAAACTCTGATTTATCTGCATAACACAAGTTATAAAGGAGGTGCAGGTTTTCTTTGGTAATGTTTGCTCACATAGAATTTTCTGAATTTTTCAGAGGACTTGAAGCGTCTTAATGATAGATTGGTGGAGGTCAGTGCAGAGAAGATGCAGCTTCATCTTAAATTGGAAAAATTGGAAGCTTCTGAGGTCTCGGTCAAGGTAAGGAATCTGTGTATATTTATCTTTCAAACTGGTCTCATTTCAACTCAACTTGCGAGAATTTGAACTTTGCTTATTTTTATTACAAGCTGACATTTTTATACCACCTAAGCCACCTTTTCATTGTTTCTGAAGTCCGACATTCACATATGACTGTTGTATTTCTCCCCTTAGTGGCAGTTGTTATGAACTGTCTCATTGCTCTCAATGGATTTTATTAATTTAGGGAGAAACTACCAAAGGTTTACCTCTGAATGACATGTGTGTGATGTTGTTTATCAGATGGATGTATTCAATTAAATTCATGATTAATATTCTTTCTGTATTTATTTTATCAAAATGAATACTGTTTTATAGTTGTTGTTATTATCATGGAAATTAACAGAAACAACAACCATTATCCAACAAATAGGATGCAGGAATCCATAGATGATGTGATACAAATTTAGGTTACACTTTTACTGTAATTACAAAAGCATTTAGTCATTTAACGTAAATAGTAATTTCTGACTTCTACATCCGTAATTGTCCAAAATACAGAAGTAGCAGAGGTTTAGAATGAAGTATATTTTTCACTTCGTCGCATAAGTTGAAATACTTCAACGCAGCCGATGCTCAAATCGGATCCAAAAATGTCACATCCGGAGATGGTTGGAACCCCATGCAGCCCCCTTATATCACTGAATGACTTCCGGTCTATCTTATGTCGTGTTTTGAATGCAGTGAAAAGGAGGCTTTAATACTGATGTGCTGATACGGTGTTTATTGTTTAGTATAAAGAGAAGCGAATGGAGCAAGAGAAAGATCTACTCCAAAGTCAAGTAACCTGGCTGAACACTGAGCTTAAGGCCAAGAGTGAAGAGCTGCTGTCTCTCTCCCGGCAGAGAGGCAATGAGATCCTAGAGCTGCAGTGCACTCTGAATAACAAGGAGGATGAGGTACTACATGAGCCTTCCATGTGTTAAACGAAATAGTTCTCATTTTATCATTTACTCACCCTCATGCCTTCCCAGATGTGTTCTGACTTTTAGAAGATTATCTCAGCTCTGTAGGTCCATATAATGCAAGTGAATGGTGATTGAAACTTTGAAACTCCAAGAAACACAAAGGCCACATAAAAGTAATCCATATGTCTCCAGTGGTCTTGATCTGTAAATTCCTAGTGCTTGACGCATACACAGAGCACTAGATGGCATTAGGAAGTGTAATGGAGCTTAAAATCATGATCGCCAAGGATATTGCTAATGTCAAGATTTATAGTAATAGTTATTTTTTGGTCTATTCTCATTCCAAATCGATTGGATTGTTTCAAAAGACATGCCTTAAACTGCTGGAGTCATATGGATTAATTTATGCTGCCTTTATGTGCTTTAAGTTGTTAGTCCATATGTTAATCTCTGCATGCATGTTTAGAACGCTCGACTCCAAGATCAGGTGACCAGTCTGAAGGTGTCCAATGAGAGCCTTCAGAAGCAAGCAGAGGAGATGATCACCAAGCTGAGAGAGGTGAGAAACAGCTAGCAGTATGTGCTTTATGTATAATTTTGAAACACCTTGCCTCTGCTGTTGATATCTGTAACAATCTGTTGGACACGTTTTATTTTTAGGTGAAGGAACAGCAAGCCAGTTTGGAGGAGAAGTTCAGCAATGAACTAAATGCAAACATCAAGATCTCAAATTTGTATAAAGTTAGTTTTATTCGTCTAAACTCTTGTCTTAGAAGAATGAAGATACATGTGTGAGGGATGGCAAATTAAAAAAAAATCTGTATAATGTATAACATTTTATAATGTAGTTGTAATGAATATTTATTTCTTAAAAATGGTATTGCTAAAATGGAAGACTATATATTATTGACTCCTTTGCTGATAAATGACAGGGAGCAGCAGCTGATGCCGAGGCCAAGAGTGAGGAGCTCAGAAGAGCTGTGGAGGAACTTCACAAGTTGCTTAAAGAGGCAGGAGAAGGTAAGAAATTTGTACACTAATGGTCTTCATGTGCGTCTACATGCATGTGTCTGATCTGCAGTGTTGGGTAAGTTACTTTCAAAAAAGTAATCCACTACTGAATTCGTCACATTTTTACTTCTCTAAAAAATTTTAATCTGATTACTTCATGGGGAAAGTAATCAAATTACTAATTAATTTTGAAGTTACTTTTTAAAACCAATCAAATCTGCTTAAAAACAAACGTGAATCTAATAGCCGTCTTAGTACTATAATATTGACTGAAAACAATAACAAAATTACAGCAACATGACAAAGACAACAACTTGGCTAAAGAGATCCAATCCATTTCTAAAAATGCAATTTAACTTTCTTATCTCAAATATGCTGTAGTAGTATCTTCAGGTTTGTGAGTGATTGTCCGCTATTTACAACATTCTTAGCTGTGTGAGAATGATTGTGAGCACTTGAAACGCTTCGCTTTTGTTTTCAAGTTAAATAAATAACTACACTCTGCTGTGTCCATAGTAATGCCACTCACTCATCTGCCATCGCCTCAATACATGTTCTCTATGCCATGGTGGTTTGTTAGAGCGCAGCATGCTCATTAGCTGACACAGCAACACACACAAAAGTACTAACATAGGTCTGCTAAATATTATTGTCTTAGCAATGAATGTGTAATCCAAGTAACGAACCGTATGTCTGTAATCAGAATACTTTAATTTAAAAGTAACATTACATTACTGTGTTAGAGCAAAATGTAATAAGATCACTTTGTAACGCGTTACACCCAACACTACTGATCAGTAATTAAATCAAACAGAACCCCTACAGTAGAGCTGGGAATGTAAATTATTTTTATGACCGATGTGAAATGGTTGTGTGTCTGTTTTTATGTGTCATGACAATATCCCGTCTACTGTGGGCAGCACATAAAGCTCTAGAAGTGAAGATGGCAGAGCTGGAGAGTTGTAAGCATAAGGACATTGTTGAACTGAAAGAGAAAATCAGCAGCCAGGAGAAAGAGCTTGACAACGCTAATGAGCTGCTGTCTGACACCAAACACAGAGGTTAGCATCACCACTTGACTTTCTGACAGAAATCACGGTCACTGCTGTTTACTTTTTGCATGTGGTTTGGTCACTGTGTGACTGGAAATGTTCTTTGTAAATGCAGTATATTTTAAGTCAGAAGTTTACATACACCATAGCCAAATACATCTAAACAATTTTTGACATTTAATTGTAGAAAACATTCCCTGTCTTTTATCAGTTAGAATAATAGTAGAGAGAATATTTCTTCTAGCTTTTATTTCTTTCATCACATTCCCAGTGGGTCAGAAGTTTACATACACTTTAGCATTTGGTAGCATTGCCTTTAAATTGTGTAACTTGGGTTAAACATTTTAGGTAGCCTTCCACAAGCTTCTCACAATAAGTTGCTGTAATTTTGGCCCATTCCTCCAGACAGAACAGGTGTAACTGAGTCAGGTTTGTAGACCACTGCACCTGCTTTTTCAGATGGATTGAGGTCAGGGCATTGTGATGGCCACTCCAATACCTTGACTTTGTTGTCCTTAAGCCATTTTGCCACAATTTTGGAGATATGCTTGGGGTCATTGTCCATTTGGAAGACCCATTTGTGACCAAGCTTGAACTTCCTGGCTAATATCTTGAGATGTTGCTTTATTACATCCACATAATTTTCCCTCCTCATGATGCAATCTTTTCTGTGAAGTGCACAAGTCTGCAGCAAAGCACCCCCACAACATGATGCTGGAACCCCCATACTTAACGGTTGGTATGGTGTTCTTCGGCTTGCAAGCCTGACCCTTTTCCCTCCAAACATAATGGTTATTATGGCCAAACAGTTCATTTTTTTGTTTAATCAGACCAGAGGACCTTTCTCCAAAAAGTAAGATCTTGGTCTTAACTTTTGATTTTCCCATTATGTTAAGCAAGGAGCCAGTGAGTTTGAAGGTAGGCCATAAAATACTTCCACAGGTACACCTTCAGTTGACACCAATTTGCCATTTAGGCTATCAGAAACTAATTGGCTAATTGTGTAAATACTTGACATTTTCCAAGCTGCTTAAAGGCACAGTTAACTTGGTGTATGTAAACTTCTGACCCACTGGAATTGTGATATAGTCAATTAAAAGTGAAACAATCTGTCTGTAAACAATTGATGGAAAATTACTCATGTCATGCACAAAGTAGATGTCCTAAACGACTTGCAAAACTATAGTTTGCTAATATAAAATCTGTGGAGTGTTTAAAAAAAATTAGCTTTATTGACTTTATAGACCAAAGTGTATGTAAACTTCTGAATTCAAATATATGTAGGCTTTAGGAGGTGAATTTCTCTTTGTTGTCTGATTGTACGCTGTTAGTTCTGTGGCTTTTAACTTATTAGACTATGTCAGTGGATTTGACTTTGTGTGGTTGTTTGCAGGAGCTGCTTCAATTCTCATAGAGGAGCAGGTGACCACCATGTCTCCCACCGCAGCTGTAGTCGCCAAAATCATAAAACCAGGCATGAAACTCACAGAGGTACTGAGCCACTGATTGTGTACTGCCAGTGGATGTAGTTCATTTTAATTTAAAAACGGATGTTATTAAAGTTGGTGTGTGTGTATTTTGTTTCAATGTCAAAATACTTTCTCCCATACCGGCGTAATATGCAGAGACACTACAACTATGACATTTGTAGGTACATTCCCATGAAACGTGTACACTGTGTCTCTTTTGTCAAAATATTGCTCTCATGGTGAAAATCTCAATCAGCCTGTCAATGATATTGTCTATCTATAATATAATAATATTATAATATCTATTTTGCCAATCGATGGAAAACAAGAACATTTTTGTAAACCATTATTTGGTTAACCAGTGGCCTTTTAAAGTACAAATTGTTAGTTGGGAATTTTGTAATATGATAGTAGGTAAACGATTGTGTGTAGAAAATTGGCAAGTGCAACTTTTAAGCTAAAGTCAAGTGCAATATCAATGCTAAGTAAAACGCAATACAAGAAGCTTAAACTCTCTCTCTTTGTGTAGATCTATTCAGCATATGTTGAGATGCAAAAACAGCTGCAACAAGAGAAGCTTGAGAACAAACGGCTGCACAAGTACCTGGATGACATTGTGCAGGAGATGGAAGCCAAGGGGCCTATTCTGAAGAGGCAGAGAGAGGAGAGTGAGCGCATGCAGAAGTCTGTTTCCAATCTCTCTGCTAAACTAGAGCAAGCAGTCATGGTGAGTAGCCTGACATAATCAGAAAAAGCACTACTGCATGTCACACTGCCAAAACATGCTGATAAGTTGCTTATATTTCACTTCCAAAGCTGTGTTATTCGTAAATCACAAAATTACTATACTTTTATCTTTTAGGAGGTCCACCGCTTGCAAAAAGAAGCAGATGAAGCCAATAAACGTTCCTCTGTGCTGGAGAGAGACAACCAGAGGTTTGAGGTGCAGCTGGCTGACATGTCTCAACAGGTGAAGCTTGATAGAAAACTCTTGTGCACAATTTAAGGCCTTTTCACACCAAATATGAAACAAAAAAGTGAATCAAATAGTTTTATTAAATGCATTAACTACCAAAAATTATTAAATGAATCACAATTTATTAGCAGTCCTGCTTTATCTTTAAATAGTCCTTTATATAATATATTAATATTTCTATATTTGAAAGGGGGCACATATGTAAATTTCCAGAATAAAGAGGAAAGAATATTGATTGTCTCAATTGTACGTCTCACAAATGGTGAAAATTTAGATTTTTTTTTGGAATTAGCTAATCAATGTACCTTAAAGGGATAGTTAACCCAAAATGTATAATTCTCTTAGCAGTTGCTCACCCTCGTGCCATACCATATGTGTATGACTTTCTTTCTTCAATAGAACACAAACAAAGATTTTTAGAAGAATGTCTCGGCTCTGTAGGTCCATACAATGCAAGTGAATGGTGATCAGACTTTGTAGCTCCAAAAATCACTTAAAGTAAACATAAAAGTAATCCATATGACTTCAGTAGTTATATCCATACTGTGCATTCAAAACGTACCCTTTTACCCAGACCCTTTCATTTTTTTTATGGTGCAGCCTTGTGAAAAAAATTAATTTTAAAGCTTTTTAGCATATCAATCTACACTTCATACCCCATAATGACAAAGCAAAAACCCAGATTTTTGGTAACTGAAAATGTATTAAAAAGAAAAAACTGATCACATTGGCATAATTATTCAGACCCTTAACTCAGTACTTAGTTGAAGCACCTTTGGCTTTACAGCCTTAAGTCTTTTTGGGTATGATGCGACAAGCTTTACACACCTGGATTTGGGGATTTTCTGCCATTATTCTCTGCAGATCCTCTTTAAGCTCTGTCAGGTTGGATGGGGACCGTTGGTGGACAGCAATGTTCAGATCTCTCAAGAGATGTTCGATTGGGTTCAAGTCCAGGCTCTGGCTGGGCCACTCAAGGACATTCACAGATTTGTCTCTTAAGACAGTGACGGTTCTAGAGCGGGGGCCCGGGGGTGCAGCGGCCCCCCTCTTGACAGAAGCCTAACCCCCCCCCCATGCGCCTCCCCACTCACAGACCAATCAATCGTTTGAATTTGCCACAGATGGACTCCAATCAAAGTGTAGAAACATCTTGAAGATTCCATAGAAATTAGATGCACATGAGTTAAATTTTAGGTGTCATAGCAAAGGGTCTGAATACTGATGTCAATGTGATATTTCAGGCTTTTTTTCTTTTTTCAAAAATCTGGTTTTTGCTTTGTCATTATGAGGTAAGGAGTGTAGATTTTTTTTTAAATCATGTAGTTTTTTTAAAGCATTAGCATAAGACAGCAACATAGCAAAATGTAAAAAAAATTAAGGTGTCTAAATACTTTCTGAATGCACTTTATCTTCCGAACAGTATAATAGGTGTGGTTGAGAAACAGAACAATATTTAAGTCCTTTTTATCTAAATCTACAATTTAACTTTCACTTTCAGATGTGAAAGTGAATTTAAACAGGCACCACATATGACTTTCAGATGTGAAATTGAAAGTGGAGATTTAGAGCAAAAAAGTAAATTATGAGAGAATTAAAAATTTTGGTTGAACTGCTGGAGGAACAAAAAATTCCTACTCACAGAAGAAATAACATCTTTGGTTTGTCATTGGTTGAATGTGTGTTCCAGATGTGAATATCTCCTTAGGAATGCATTGTTTCTATTCAAAATCTTGTTTACACTAATTATTTGCATTTGGTGTGAAAGTAAATCTGTAGCAACATTTTGCCAAAAATAACAGCGTGTCAAAATCATTGCTTTAACGTTGTTGTCTCAGGTCCGGGTCCTCCTGATTGAGCTTGAGGAGGCACGCGGGAACCACGTTATGCGTGAGGAAGATGAGGTGTGTTCTGCGGATGTAAGCAGCACTTCTGAGGTGATCTCTCAGCACCTGGTCACCTTCCGCAGCATCGAAGAGCTGCAGCAGCAGAATCAGCGCCTCCTAGTGGCTCTCAGAGACCTCAGCGAGGCCAAGGAGAAGAATGAGTTGGAGGGAGACACCTTGAAGTAACTGTGAAAAACCTGTTTTCAGTTTGGAGATTGTTTGGGGTCAGATGTAGAGAGCATAATTTTGAATGTTTGTGTTCAGATGCAGTGAGGTGGAGCAGTATCTAGAGGAGCTGCAGCGTGAGTTGGAACAGTTGAAGGAAAAGAGAGCTCAGGACCTGCAGAAGGTTGATACTGTTGCACGACAGAGGGACATGTTCTGCATGCTTTTGACCCAGACCACTGGAGTTGCCTTCCAACAGCTGGGTAAGTCCAGGGATCATTCTTGTTTCTATGTCTTGTGAGATATATTGATGGGAAACTGTCACGTTGTGTTTACAAAAATTACTGGAACAGGTGCTGTCGCTGAGGAGTTTATGCTGACTTCCACACCCCGCCGATCTCCAGCCGTCACGCCCACTGCAGTTACTCCTACAGGACTGGTTGCCACGGCGATAGAATCCACAGAGTCAGTAGAGGCCAAGGCTGCCCTAAAGCAGGTATTCTAGTGAGATCTGGACGTCCACTTATTGCATTTTCTTCATCACTGGTATTATGGCAGAGTAGTTATTTTATAACATCCATCGATACAAAGTATCTTTTATAGAGTCTTTCATTTTTCTGCACAGAATATTGAAAATAATACTTTTTGTCCTTCAAAATATTTTTTTTTTGTATTGTTTTACATGTCTTTAGGACATTTGTGTATTAAGAACAATTTTTGGATGTAAGCAAGCATATTCAAAATATCTTTGGCTTGGTAGGGCACTTGTGATAGAACATTTAAAACTGTATGTGCTCTGGGTTAATGACTGTAGAGAGCAGAATGAAATTTGGTGTAGTCACAATTTAAACAGGGTTATGCAGTGAGACTAATTGCAAGATTTCATTGAGAGGTGGTTTCTAGTGATCTTTCAGTTATGAAAATTAAAATCCTCCTCTGGGAGGATTAAAGTTTAATCTAAGCTATGTGTGTGTGAGAGCAGCTTCAGGAAATCTTTGTGGGCTACAAGAAGGAAAAAAATGAATCTGAGAAGGCTCTGACAGAACAAAGTGAGAAGCTACAAGATCAAGTAACCGAACTGCGCTCTGAAAACACCAAGATCTCCACACAGCTGGAGTTCACCTCCAAACGGTTTGTCCTGAGACATCATACTGTCCCTTTGGTCTTAAGTTTGTCTCAAATATAGAATCTTGTTTTCTTGTGTTTTTTTTTTTTTTTTAATATATGGTGTGTGTGTGTGTCAGGTATGAGATGCTCCAGGATAATGTGGAGGGTTACCGTAAGGAGATTGCCTCTCTGAATGAGAAGAATCAGAAACAGGCTGCAGCCATTCAGAAGAGTGAACAAACCATACACACCCTCACCCAGAACATGAGAGAAGCAGCAGAGAAACTCACCTTTGCCGTGGTGTGTGTGTGTGTGACCTACTTTCAGTTGTGTAGTGGTGTTTTGGCCTCCTAATTATTGTTAGTTCAGTCTGAATTTAAATTAATCACATGGATGTCTGTTCAGTCTGAGGCAGAGAACCTGCGGAAAGAAAGAGACATGTTGAAGATGATGGAGACCAGACTGACACAGGAGAAAGAGTCCATCCAGGCCCAACAGCTTGGCCAAAACATGCTGCTGACTAACCTCAAATCAATGCAGGTAACAAGCACAGTTATAAAATAGCTCCAAAATTTTTATACCGGTGATCTTAATCTGATATTTGTCGAAATTCTGGTTCAGTGGACATGACAAGTAAAGCCAGCTGCCCACTTACCAACTCGAAATACTTTGTTAATGGATGTGAAAACTGCCACATACTTGTGGGTCGCCTTACACACTAATTGTAGAAATAGATAAAGACATTCTTTTGGTGATATTGCTGTAGAAATGGCACACTTCATTTCACTGGGTTTTGTAGGCAATGCTAGAGCACTCGGAGACGGAGACTATGCAGCGGCTGAATGCTCAGATTGAGAAACAGGAGAGAGAGATTTCTCAGCTTCAGAAGAGACTCGAGAATGAGGTGGAACAGAAGCACCTGCTTGCACGCAATCAAGACGTGAGCACCCCAACTTAAATTCTCCTCTTTTATTTCTTCTTTCACCTCTTTCTTTTTTTTTCTTTGCTCATGGTTCTGCTCTCTGTCTGTCATCCCTCTTGCACACAGATGCAGTTGATGGATGCTAAAAGGCAGCTGGATACACAGGCAGCCCAGCACCAGAGGACCAGAGAACAACTGCATGCTGCCCAACAGGAGCTCAGCAACTTGAGGCTGCAGATGAGCAGTGGTGAGAGTCTGCTGGCATCCCCCACCACACACACAGGTAAGAGGCTTGACCCACATGGAATCCAAACTTGCTATGGAATGCATAGGTTTTTGTTTTTGTTGAGTTACAGGTGTTACATTTTTTGAAAATTCGCTGTGCTTTCTAGTTAACTTCCACACTACTCAGATGGTCCATGGATGTAAAGCAGTTAATTTAAGTTACTTCAAATTATTTGACCAAGTTTGACTTGGGATTCCCATTAAGCTATGAGTGACAGAGAAGTGTTGGATGAATGATGATTTTTATAAAGGAATGTTTTCTCTCCAGGCCTGCATAGCAGTGAGGGAGACATGGAGGTTCTGCGCACCCAGCTGAAGCGAGCTCAGAGCACTGCTGAAGAATTGGCAGAGTGTGTGAAAAACACCAATGCCAGTATGGAACAGTACAAGGCCATGAGTCTTAGCCTGGAGGAATCTCTTGATAAAGAGAAACAAGTGAGGGGAAAATGCTGTATATGATGCTCCCTCATAATAACAATTAATGTATTGAATTAAACAACATGAAACTGCACTCGCAAGTCAATTAACTTCCTTTATGTGAAGTGTTTCATAGAGGAAAGGAATATTCAGTGATGAATTATGTTGAGTGGGGCATTTTATCTATTAGGATTTAATTGTGACAGGAGTGGGGTAAAATGTAAGTGTAATGATATTATTGGTTTATATTATTTTAAAGAAATTTTTAATAATGTACAAAATACGACTGGGGACATTTAAAGTAAACATGGGTAAAATTGTATTAAGTTAAGCTTATGCTCCTCCATCTCTCTCCTCACTCAGGTGACAGAGCAGGTGCGTGCTTCTGTTGAAACCCTGTTGGAGGCAGCTCGTGAGCAAAACAAACAGCTGGAGCAGAAACTTCTGGAAGTGGACAAGGAAAAGCAAAGCCTGCAGGAGGAGAACAACCGAGCTGTTGCTGCTGTGGAGCAGCAGGTAATAAATTCCCACCTATACTCACTAAAGTTCTTTGACCTTTCAGATTTAAGGGGCCAGATTCTACACTTTTTGTAGTATTAAGTTCTCGTCCGATACTGGAAATCTCTGTATTTACCGATCCAATACCAATGTTGTTTTTTTGCATAATCAGTTTAGAATATCTTTATATTTATTGTGTGGAACTAATTGGGAGTACTCTTTAATATGTAAAGAAACACAAACTACACATTAGTTCAATATAAATGAATAGCTTATTAAGAATCACTTTATTATTAATTAGTATACTGGATAATGTAGCAGCAAAATTAACAGTAATTCCAGTCTTCAGTAGAAGAGAAACCAGTGTTTTCTTTTTGCCTTTTTTTTTTGTGCCAAAAATGTTTCAACTTGCATCTAGACTTTAAAGGATTCAAATCTCTTTTTGGTCAATTTATTTGTAAGACATCAGCTCATTTTTATTCACACAGTTATTTTTTGGAACCCATTCAACTTAAATATTATAAATTGTAAACAAATACTAATGATGATGATGATGATAATAAATAGTTACTAATATTATTATTATTATTATTATTATTATTGACATTTAATTATAATTTTAAATACAACAGTAATATATTTAATTCATGCACATTTTAAACCCTCACGCTTTTATTTTGACAATCCATCCAAGCTCTCCAGGAAGTCCAGTATGTGTCTGTTTGTAGGCAAGTTAACAGTAGTTTAACTTATTGAAATTCTGGTAAAATGCTCCTCCGGTGCTGTTCTAAATGCATATTATAAGTGAACCGAACTATTGAGCATCTACATCCGAGATGTTGTTCGTGAGATGCGCTCAAATGTTGCGCACCGCTGTGAAGGCTAAAAATAGCCACGAGTGTGTGTCAACAGAGCAGCGCCATTCACTAATGCACTGCGCGTGCTATGTATTTAATTATTAAACAAACCCTTTTGTGATTCACAGAACTATTGCACGTCTTCAAGTGGCTTTTAATAAAATGCAAAAGTCACATCAACTGCTTTAATGGTGTTTTAATGGTTCTTTTATGTCATTTTGGAGCTTGACAGTAACGAACATGACTAGTACACAGTATCGTATTTGGATCTGGCTCGTCGGACCAATACCTGATCCGTCTAAAAACTTCAGTTTTGATAGATCGCTGCATACCTAATTTTAAGTCCACTGAATGGTTTCTTGCACCAAAGCACTCAAGATTTAGTTTTTCCACTGCTTCCTGTCCCTTACAATAATAATCTTTTTTTTTTTCTCTTTTTTATTATTTTTTTTGCTTCTGTAAATTTTTAATTTATGTAAATTACCTCTGTTATAATGGGCTAACATCTGTGTACTTCTGTAGTTCACACTTTCATTTATCTGGCTGGGCCAATTTATGAGAACTGAAACTTGGTGTTTATGTTGGCAGGCAAAGTTATCATAAAACATTGTTTACAACTTTTTCTGTTTTCGATTATATATCCCTTTTACCAGTTATAAGAGGACAGTATTGTGTCTTTACAGTTAAAATTAGACTCTTAACAGCTCTTGTTTCTTGGTCCTTTATCCTGCAGTTGAACGAGCTAAAAAAATGTCTGAGTAGCCTGCAGGCGGAGCACCAGAGTGCCCTGGATAGAGCCGCTGTTGCTACAGCCCAAGAGCAGCAAGCCATTCTAGATGGTCAAGAACAGGCCAGGCTGGCAGCTGAGGCACAGGATAAGTATGAGAGGGAGATGTTGCTGCATGCGGCTGATGTGGTGGCCCTTCAGGCAGCCAAAGCTCAGGCTCAGCAGGTGACTCTTCTTAGACAGCAGCTGGACGAAAAAGTTCAGAGCACCAGTGCACAGCTGCTGGAGGCTCGGATCTCCTGGGAGGAACAAGAGAAGATTCTCAAGGTACACACACGATAAAGCTGAAACAAACATCTTCCGATCGAAGACATCTAAAAGCCTCTATGCTACTATGCTGACACTGACTACTTCTGTGCAAATGCTAAGCTGTATTTTCACTGGTTCAAAATGGGTTGTTTTTGCTTTTATACTATGGCTGTCAGTAGATTTTGAAGTGCTGAAATCTTCCGATGTATTTTTCCTTGTAGTTTGTTTAGATTTAATGCTTCGTTCCTTTTTTAAGGAAAGAAAACGAGATTTATCGAAGATGTTTTGTTGATATTTAGTATTCCATTGGTGGTCTCCTGTTTAACATTAATACCATTGGCAGTGTTTTATTGAAGTGATGAATTTTGATAATTGAATTGGATTGTATTCATAAATAGTTTATTTTTCTCTTTCTGTCTCTTCACATCAGGAAGAGCAGTCTAAGTTACAGTCTCGCTGTGAGGACCTGCAGAGGCAGAATGCACTCCTCCACGAGCAGATTCAGAGTCTGAGTGGACAGATGGCCAGTCAGCTGCAGCGAGCAGCTAGTGAAAGTCCACTCAACATCTCGCTGACTGAAGAGGGCAAGTCTCAGGAGCAGCTCCTTGAGATCCTCAGGTGAATGTTTTCCTCTAGACTGCAGCTGTACACCCTCTCCTTAATATTATGATTTCAGTAATTTTACATTGAAAATGTGTGAGAGAGAAAGACAAGATAAAATTAAAACGGTAAAGTAGAAATGAGAGAAAAAGGTGATAAACTGATGGCACAAAATGAGTAGAAATGATGCATTTGAAGTCACTTGACATTTTTTATCCATGCTTCCCTTCCCTAATTTAATTCTCTCTGGCTTTCTCATTCTAGAAAAATCTCTCATTCCCAATTTCTGTCCATTCGTCTGCAGGTTTGTGCGGCGGGAGAAAGAGATTGCAGAGTCTCGGTTTGAGGTGGTTCAGGGGGAGAGTCTGAGACACAGGCTGAGAGTGGAGCATCTGGAGAGACAGTTGAAGGACCTACAAGAGAGTCTGAGAGCAGAACGGGAGAGGATGCAGGTCAGCATGGAGAACCCAGTTACATTATAGTATTTGTACTAATAGCAGTTCTTACAACATTGAGAATTGTTATAACCTTCCTTTTGTGACATTATTATTTGTCTAAAGGTGACCACAAAGACTCTGGCCCAGCATGATGAGCTGATGAAGAAGACTGAAACCATGAACGTGCTTATGGATACCAATAAGATGCTAAGAGAGGAGAAAGAAAAACTGGACCAGGAGCTCCAGCAGACTCAGGCCAAGGCAAGACTAAATTTATCAATTTACAGGGGTTTTCTTGTGATGTGTCAAGTTATTTTAAAGCTACACTAACAGCCAATCCCAATTTACCACAATTAGTTACTAGTGTCAACTTTTTAGTCCACACAAAAATTTAAAAGTTATGCAATGTGAAAAACTTGATCAGAGCTTTTTTTGATATTTAAAAACAGCTGTATGGAGCAGGATTGTTGATCAATGATATTTCAAGGTGGGCGGCGCTACCCAGCACAACAAAACAAATAGAAATCAACAACTGAAAACATTTCTTGACAGTTGCATCTGGTCCAAGCATGTTAGGTGCATTTGCATAGATTTTTCTATATAGGCGATTTAAAAATGTTTGGGTTTTTATTTACAGGTGCGTAAACTGGAGTCAGAAATCTTGCCTGTGCAGGAGTCCAATGCAGAGCTGAGTGAGAAAAGTGGCATGTTACAGTCAGAGAAGAAGCTTCTGGAAGAGGACATAAAACGCTGGAAAGCTCGCACTCAGGTCAGTACTTTTTGTATGCTTTGAGTGGTGTTGCCTTCATATGAAAAAAATTAAGTTGTCATTTCTGATGATTACTGGATCTTGACCTTGGTCTTTCCATTTTGGTGTGTAGCAACTGGTGAGCCAGCAGAAAGACACTGACCCAGAGGAGTACAAGCGCCTGCACTCTGAGAGGGAGGGCCACCTCAAACGCATCCAGCAGTTCACAGAGGAGACGGGCCGACTCAAAGCTGAGGCTACCAGGTTGGAGCAGTTCTTCTGCCTTCACTGGATACTTTTGTTGAAGTTTCAAATGCTAAAAAAAGGTTTTCTTGCCCTCTTCAGGAACAGTGGCGCATTGACCATGCTGCAGTCTCAGTTGCAGAACCTCAGGGAGAACCTAGGAAAGGTAATGTTTGAGAGAGACAGTTTGAAGAAGGACATGGAGGCCAAAAGTCTCGACATCCAGGAGAAAATCAAGACTATCACACAGGTCAAGAAGATTGGCCGGCGTTATAAAACCCAGTATGAGGAGCTCAAGGTTGAATACGACAAGGTTAGTAATGGCTTGTTATTACTAAGAATGTGAATTCGCAAAAAGGGTCTGATTTTATTTAATATTATGTTTTTTTTGTGAAGATGGTAGCTGCAGCAGCCTCAGCACCAGCTCAGGATCAGGAGGCCCAACAGGCATCAGCTCAAGAACTTCAGGGCCTCAGAGAGTTACTCAGCCAGTCAGAGAGCAGGACAAGGGAACTTGAAGGCCAGCTGGAGAATCTCAATAGAGTGTGTGCAATATTTTTCTTCAAATATTCACCTCAATTTCACATTGGTTAAGATGTGTTTTTCTTATTATATTTGTACTCTTCAATGAAACTCATAGTGTGAGATTTCTGTTGTGTAATGTGCAGAATGTTGGTGAGAGGGAAGCAGAGGCACACAGTGCACAGGAACAAGCCTCCCGTTTGCAGGGAGAGCTAACACGACTCAGACAGGAGCTTCAGGAGAAATCCTCTCAGGAGGAGCGACTTAAACAGCAGCTTGGAGAAAAGGAGGAGAGAACGAAGAAGGCCATACTAATGGCCAAGCAGAAAATCAGCCAGCTTACCAGTAAGAGTTACCCAAATCTGATGATTTGTTTTCTAATACTTTGTGTTTTGAGACTGAAAGAAATATTAGAATAGTTACTTTACTTCAGTATTCACAAGCTTATACTTTTTATACAGGTTCTTTTGACACTGAGGTTCATTGCATGTTCTTTGCCCATGTTAGCATTTTCCTTTGTGATATTTTACAATTTAACCTCTGCTTCTAGGTGTAAAAGGTCAGCTCCAGATGGAAAATGAAGAGCTGAAGCAACAAAAAGAGGAACTAGAGGTAAGGGTAAGTGCTCTTAAGTCTCAGTACGAGGGGCGTCTGAACAGACAGGAGAGAGAGCTGCGAGACCTCCGTGAACAGCAGGAGAGACATGGAGAGCAGAGGGATGAGCCTCCAGAGCAAGGCTCCAGCAAGGTAAGCAGGTCTTGCAAGTGCAAACGTACAGCTAAACAATTTCAAATACTTTAGTGCTTATCTAGTTTTTATCTGTCTACAGTCCCAGGAACAGCAGAGAACAACTGAGCAGCGTCAGATCTCTCTGAAGACCACACCAGTGGCAGACAGAGCGAGGTTTGTTAATTTTGCAATAGACATTTACCTGAAAATGTAACTATTTTTAAAAATGTGTTCAAAGTCATGGACATTTTGATCCTGAATAATGTAAAGAATTGATATATAGTACACAGTGAAGTGGAAAAAATGGTCATTCTTTTTATTACCTTAAAACTCTCATTGTCACATATAGTGCAAGCACTTCAGAACCTCCAACTGCTAACATAAAGCCTACACCACTTGCGGCAACCCCCAGCAAACCTCCAGCCATCCCAGGGAACAAGTCCACCCCAAGAGCCAGCATTAAACCAATGATCACTCCTGCCCCTGTGCCCACCCCTACACCCACTGCCACAGTCATGCCTACCACACAGGTGGAAAGCCAGGAAGGTGAGTGTTGACAGGGCTGGATTTGGTTTGTTCAGAGGAATGTAATACATATGTGTTTACAAATCCATTTCTTGCCCTTAACTTCACAGCTATGCAGTCGTCCGAGGCCCCGTTAGAGCATGTGACTGTGTATGGCAGTGCCAGCGGTTCAGTGCGATCAACTAGCCCTAATGTTCAGAGCACACTGTCTCAACCCTTGCTGAATGTTCAACAGCAGAGCCAAGCCACTGCATTCATTCAACCCACTCAGCAGCAAACCCAACCCCCTGCTGAACCATCCAATCAGGAGCCACCAGCTGCTGTAATGATAACAGCTTCACAGTTAGATAGGCCTATGTCTACATCCACAAGCATGTGGAGTACCACTCCTAGCACAAGCAGTGCTAGTGCAGGTAATGGCAATTATCAATTAATGGGATAATTAATCCATAAATGAAAATGCTGTCATCATTTGCTGACCCTCATGTTGTTCCAAACCCAAATTACTTTCTTCCATGGATCATAAAAGATGTTTGGTGGAACGATAGCATCATTCATCATTCACTTTCATTATTTGGAAAGAAAGATACTGTTGAAGTAAATGTTGACAGGCATTCTGCCTAACATCTTTTGTGTTCCATGGATTAATGTTGTATGGTTAAGGAATAACTTAAGGATGATTGATGACAATTAAAATTGAGTGAACTATCCCTTAAGTCAACGCGTGTCCTTTCCTGCAGTGGCAGCTTCTACTAGTAGCGCACTGACCAAACGCCCCCGTGAAGAGGAGCAAGAGAGCATGTCTGCAGACACACAGTCCCAGGATGAGCCCAATGACAGTCCTATTTGCAAGAGGGTCCGCATCCATAGAGTGGGGTTGGAGGTGAGGGTCATGTGCCTGCAGCACTTCCCACCCCCAACAAGAATAAGATTTCAAAATCAGGCCATAGCACATTATAATCTTACAAAACATCCATCTATTTATATCTGCTGTAGGAAGCGATGTTGGCTGAGGACAGCACCGAGGCTGAGAGTGTTGTACCAGGGGAGAGCCAGGAGGCCCCTGATGCTGGTCAGGTAAGGGCAGTTTGAATTTGATGTCTCTTAGAGGGGAATTCATAAAGTTGATGACCAGGCAAGTGTGAAACCAAAAGAAACCGGTTTTGTGTATCTATGTGAAGGAGTTGGAGAGCTACTCTACTTTGGAGGAGATGGATGAGGAGCCTGGACCATCTCAGTCTGTCCCTGGGGACCGGCTTCTGCCCCAGCCCTCGGAGACCCATCGAAGCCCAGATGCGCCCGATCAGCATGTCATAGTTATCGTTAGTGACACAGACAGTGAGGAAGACCATGAAGAAGAATCGGAGGAGGAGGAGGAAGAAGAGCAGGTATATGACCGTGCCAACTTTTCTTTTGTTCACTACATAATTCATGTTCTTCCATTTGTGTCATTTCATGGTTTTGCACATAAGTAGGTGTTCAAATATTTGACAGGTAGTATAATGTACAAAACTGTAAATGCTAAATTACAGCTCAGCTTTTGTATTATAATTATTTAATAGACTGAGAGCAGCTTCCTTCATGAATGCTTTTTTTTTTTTTTTTTTACATTTGTTTTCCACCTCAGGATTATGAAGAGGAGGATGAAGAAGAAGAGGAGGAGGAGGATGATGAGGAAGAGGATGGTGGTATTGGGGAAGAGGGAGAAGACAGCAATGAAGGGAGTGGCAGCAGAGATGGTCATGAGGCCTACGAGAGAGATGATACAGAGGTACACATACACAAACACTTTTCAAACCCAAGCATGCAGCATAAATGCCCACATTTGGACTGAACATTAGAGGACTCTGTGTAAGCATGTGTTTCCTTTGGAAGCTTTTAAAAAAAAAAAGTTTCACCCATCTCTTTTTGTCTGGAAAGATATTTTCAAGAAGAACATCACCAATTCATTAATTTTCTCTAATGTTCAGCTTCCAATCTCATGGTACAGATCTCTATGTGACCTAGCAATTGTGGGATCCCAGAAAATGAGCAAGCTGATAAGGCTTTGTCAACTGAAAAAATGCTCAATACCACCCTTCAAACTCAAACCCATCATAATATCTTGCATCAACAAATGGCAAACTGAACTGAAACTATACAAAATCAACCCTGTAGTTGGAAAAAGATGCATTTTCCACTTCAATAATCGCTGGGACCATAACATTTATAACTGCTACTGGATTGGACACCCCAGACTTACACAAGTGTTTAATATCAGCAGAAGATTTACCAGTATGTGCCTCATGCCAGAGTCTGCGGTCTTTGAAGCATCTATTTTTTGGATTGTGTTGTTTTTAATTCTTTGTGGAAATTGGTTTCAGCTGACAGTTTTGAAAAGATTAACAAGTCAGGACCTAGGGCTGTCAAATACAAATTTGAAGATCAAATTTAAGAAAAAGATTTGAATTTTGGATGGATGTGTGCCAAGCACTGTCGATGACTTCAGAACGATCGCATACTTGCACCAAAAAAGGCTAGATGAATCGCAGCAAAATACAGTTTAACTGAAACCAGGTGTCTCGACAAGTTTTAAAGTTCTGAATAAACAACAACAATGCGAAACAAAGAAGTTCATCTAGCGAGTTTACAAAATCAACTGGTAAACTGGATGGTTGCAAAAGTGCTCAGTGTCAAATGTAGTTTCTCTGCCCAAATAACATCCCTAGTCAGGACTGTTTTTGTCGAGTTTTTAGCAAAAAGCGGTCTTAAAAATCTTCTATAGTTTATACAAACTTTTATATTATACCTGTTTTTTAACTTGTTTTTCGCCAATAAAATACCCAAGGAAGCTGGCATGGTGTTAAATCACAAACAAAAAATTTCTATTGACAGAAAATCTGAATGTTTTGAAATGAGGATGAATGTTCTGCCTATTTTTTTTTATTATTATTTACTCTACCCCTTTCCCTTAATTATTTCCTAGGGTCCTGATCACACAGATCCAGGCACTGAGACAGAGGAAAGTCTTGGAGCAACAGACTCCACCCAGCGTATGGCTGACTCGCAGAGCACCAGCTGTAAGTCTGCATAACCTAATTTAACAGTCTTTCTGTGAGGGCATTTAATGATGTCTTCCTTACAGATTGTTCCATTTCAGTTAAGCAGGATTTAAAATAAAATGTTTTTCCATTTTGGTTCGTTTGTAGCAGAAACAGTATTTACATTCTCGTTCCAGCATTCCACTGCCTCCTTTCCAAATAGTAACCAGTTAGAAGTAACTAAAAGAATGGTTAATTGTTATTGATTTTTTTTTTTTTAGCTTTGATAATTAAATGACGATGACATTTTGATTATTTAATTCACCTTTTTTAATTTTCCTTTCATTTGAATGTGATGTCTCAGTTGAAACTGGTACATTAGAGGCCTTTGCAGATCCACCTGTTACCAGCTCCGCCCCCCGACCTCCACAATCACCCAGGAGACCACAGCACCCTCTGCCACCTCGACTAAACATCTTGGCCCCACCTACTCAGGAGTTGGGGCCACCTGCTCATGTCCAGGTGTGTTCAAAGATCTTTGTACACTGTGTGGCAAAGCCTGAAGAGCTTTTTCTGTGTGCTTTGGAATGAAGGGCCATATAGTGGTGTTCTGTTGTTATGCATTGACTGGAGTGAACATTCAACACATTACATGCATGTGTCTGCAGCGTCTCCCTGTTCGACGGCAGTCAGTGGGACGAGGCCTTCAGCTTACCCCTGGAATGGCCAGTAGTGTAGTGAGTTGTTTTGCTACTTGGTTGTGTGGCGTGTTTGGACCGGAGCTTAAATGCTGGTCTGTATTTCAATCCCATTCCTTCCTCTATTTGTCTCCCTGCAGCAGCATTTCTTTGAAGACGATGACAGGCTTGTGCCCAGCACCCCTACAATAGTCGTTCCTCCTCGCTCTGATGGATTTGCTGAAGCAATCCAGTATGTGTCCGTGATTTTAGGCTAATGATTTTAGACTACAGTGTATGGCAATTAATAAATGTGTACATTTTGTCACTTATTTTCAAAAATTTTTAAAAACTTTGTAACAAAACAAAAAAATTATACATTTTAATTGGTTAGATTATCCATGTAATGAGCTCTTAAATGCTGGATGCATAATAAATATAAAATTGGCAAAATGGTTTTTAAAATTGTTTGAGAAAGTATAGCCACAGGACATGTCAACATTCCAAAAGTATTCATGTCAGTTACCTGGATGCAGTTAGCCTTGGCTATGTTCTGTTTTTGTCTTGCTTGATCTTGTTGCATGACTGGGTTCCTTTCTGTGGTATTGTAAAGTTCTCCACAGGTTGTAACACGGTTCCGTTTCGGGCTTTCAGATGATCTCCCACACACCAGCTCCTCCCATTCAGACCATGGCCAGCTGCCCTCACAAGGTAGTACCCTCTCCCTACCTCCCTGTTTACATGTTTTCGCAGAAATAATATAGAAAAACAACAATTCATATAATGCTCTTTCTGTCACAGGTAATGTTTGGTTGTAATACATGGTGTTCTTGTGTGTGTTCTGCAGGTTTATGCATCTATGACAGTTCGGTTTTCCTTGGAGTTCATGAGGAGGAGTCAGGGGGCCGCAGTGTGCCCACAACCCCACTACAGATTGCTGCTCCTGGTATATACAAAACTACACACGTTTTTTTATGATATTTGCACCATTCTGAATTGAAAATTCAGTATTTTAGAAACAAATTAAACTGGAAAATTGTAAAAAGTATTATGCCAGAACCTCGTGAAATGTTTAGAATAGAATCTTTTTTGCCAAACAGCTAGGGAAAGACATGTACATTTTTAGATGTTTACACACTTAGTTGCACTTTCGTTGACTGAATTTAGAGGCTACTCCAAAATGGCTAACACCAAGAGTGATAAATACAGGCAAACTATTTTAGCTTGTTTTTGTTTTGTTGTTTTTTTGGTCTAATTCTTGCTGTGCTTTTTTTACATTAGAATTTTTTTTTTTATCTTAATTTTTTATTCATTCAGTGACGATTTTCTCAGAGACTGTGCCATCCGACATAACTGAACATGATTCTCAGTCGGTGCCAATGGTGAGCACCTCCACGCCAGGGCTCAGTGCTTCATTAGGTGCTAGTGGAGTGGAGGAGAGTGACGATATGTTTATGGAGGCAGTTGGAGAAAAGTGAGCGTGAGCCTGCACTCTACATTCAGTTTATACAATTTCATGTCACCTTTATGCCATAAGGAGCTTGTTGTTGCTGTTTTTATTACTTGAGGGACCATATGAGACATTATGAAGTCCACAATGGACGTTGAAAGTGGTAGTATGTGGTGTATTTGAAGGTGACCGTTTCTGGTGTTTGGTTCTGCAGTGCTGAAGCTTCACTTGAGCTTGTGTCTCAGACTGAGGCAGAGGAACCAGCCCAGCCTTCAGATGAGGCCAATCTGCCCTCCACTAGTCAGGAGCCTTCCTCTAGTTCTGCAGGTACAACACAGTTATGTGAGAAAGAGCTAAACTTATACCTCATGCTCTGTCTCAGTTTAACAAACCCTTGTATACTTGTATTCTCTTTCTCATTTTCTCAGACACAAGCAGCCCTCAGCCTCCAAAAGCCAGAACAGGGTCTAGCAGACAGTGGGCTAGTACTCGAGGTACCAGGAGCATAAAGAGAGGTAAGACAATGACGTTTTAGTCTCTCCCACTCTGGCAAATGAATCTGGCAAGTGATCATCTTTATTTCTTTCATAAATGTATAATCCAGTTACAGACTGAGATGTATGTAATGTGCCATTAACACTATAGGATTTTGTGGATTAAACATGAGTTTACAGGATTGAGTCTTCTCATTGTAGATGGAGCGAGCGTCATGGGTGTGAAGGGACGTTTTGCCAGGTTAAGCAATCTCTAAAAGTGTGGTCATCATTCCAGTCCCTGCAGCAACACATCCTGAACTAATACAGTTCCAAACGAACTGTCTGATCTTTGTTCTGCTTCAAGACTTCATTTAATGTGTTAGAATTGTTTTGTTAATGTTGAGGAACCCATTTATTTGAATGATTTTACACTATACAATAAAAATTTTGTTTTGAAGGAATTTTTTAGTTGGTCTCTCAATATAAAGTATTCTTATTCCTGGACATATGAAGAAGCTGTTTGAGTTTTCTTTTGGGCCTTGAGCAGGTTTTAAGATCCCTGGTTTTTCCCTTTTCATCTTCATGCTGTAGTCATTTTCTGTGAAAGATATGAACAATTATAAGAGAGAGAATTTCTTATCAGATATTTCAAAGCTGTTATGCTTCTTGCATGCAGTAAAACATTTATAAAAAATATATCAACTTTGAGTGACCATTACATAAGCATTCGATTGTCCTGACAAATTAAAATCACATATTAAGCTAGAGCAGGAGTTCTGCATGTCTTGCAATTGTGTTGCTTGCCAAAAATGCGTGGTCTTATTCGTCCACAAAATTTTTATTCGTCACCATTGTTGTAAACTAGTAATTAGGCCTTAACAATTTCTGACGTCAATCTATACTTTTCTAATTGTGCTCAGCTCTTTAAGTATTTATTTTGGTCTTTTTGAGTGCTGTCTCTATAAAATGATTTTCAGAAATCCTTATGCAGTAAAAACAATTGAAAAGGGCAAGGAGTATTATTGGTCAAAAGCTGTGGATTGCTTGACCAATGCAATTAACAAAGTAGATGGTTAATTTTAAGGTTTTATTTATCTGGTCTGGCCTTAAAGTAACAATCACTTGTTTGAGGCTATCATGGCAAAACATCTGTTCCAGTAAGTATGGAACATAGAGCCATCTTCATTTTTCTTCAGAACATGAATACACAAATGCTTGAATACACAAAAGCCTTGCTAATTGCCTTCATCAGATTTTCTCCTTTCCCCTCCCTTCATGTCTAATTTCCATATAATCTCTGATTACTTGTGACTCATCTCAAATGTTATAATGTTGTTGACTTTAAACTTGTGATTCCTTACCAGCTTCTCTTCTGGAGCTGTTCCTCTCTGTGAATATGGGAATCCTTGGCTTTTCCCCACAATTTGGAGTAACTTGGTAGGTGTACTTTTGGGCCATACCACTTGCAGAAATCGATTTGAAAGTCAACAGGGCTTTTGTGGCACATACCGAATATAAATAAGCAATGCATGGTGTGTTTCCAAAATGAATCTTTATTTTTAAATGCAATATTTAGTTCACATAACCAAAGATGATGTTTGTGTCTCAGACTCAAATCTCTTTGGAAGATTACAGACTAATTTCTGCTTCTGTAATCTGATATAAAGCAGCCATATCACCAAGCTGTCCAAAACCCTGACTGATGGGTTTAGGAAAGCCAAGCCATCACATCATTCTCAAACCTCCAATAGCTATAATCCTGTGAAATATGCACAGGCACATCTGTTTGTTGTTTGTGATTTTTATATAATATGTGGTAGAATGACATGTTTTGCTCTGATGATGATCGGTGTATGAACCTTGAAAAAGTAGGGTTTGACCTGGCAGTTGCATCTGGTGTAAACCGTGTCGGTGGGAGATGGTATTCCCCACACGTTTATAATTAACTGAGCAGGATCAGAATTTCAGTTTCTGTCCAGCGTCCAAAAATAGTCTTCCACATTTAATATTTCAGTTCCACACGTTGTGCGCCCCACCTCAGCTACTCAGACCACATCTCTGTTATGCTAATGCCAGCATACAGACCGCTCGTCAGATGCTCCAAACCGGTTCTGAGTGAAAACCTGGCCAGCAGGAGCCATCTCTGCTCTTCAGGACTGTTTTGAGCACATTGACAGGCACATGTTCAGGGAGGCTGCCACTGATGGTGACTCCACCAACTTGGAAGAATACATGTTATATGAACTTACTGTACTTTAAAAAAAAAAAAAAAAAAAAAATGAAATTCACAAGGTAAAACATCATATAATATTTAGATGTAGTGCTTTCAATATAGCAAATGTGACTATAATTTAAAAATCACAAATTTTAGTTTTTATTAGCATTTTTCATACTGTCCCAACTTTTTCGGAATTGGGGTTGTAGGATCTCTTTTCATTTTGTAGGTAACTGTTTGTGCTGCACTTGTTGGACACTCTGTATGTATTGTGCTTGTAAGACCCTCTATTGGTATTGCACTTGTAGGAGCCTCTGTTGGTGCTGTGCTTACATTGTCTCCAGATGGTGTGTTGCTGACTGGGAATGTGGTCTCCTCTGGGTGGCGGGAGTGGTGTTCTTATTTAGGGATACTGGGCTGGAGGAAACTGAGGTTGAGGTTTGGATTAGGGGGTAGAGTTTATAAAATGTGCACTCCTGTTGATTTTAATTACATCATTTACACAGCTCTCTACATAAATAACAATATCACTCCATATGCGACCAAGTTTTGCACTATGTGACAAAAAAAAAAAAGTCTGTTATCAGCCACTGGCTAGTACATATTCAGATTTCACTCACCAGTTATTGAGTTGTGCAGTGGTGAAGAAGTAAAAATAATTTTACTGCAAGCAAGGGAAATTTACCTTATTTGGCTGCAGTGGGTCCTGACTCACTATCACCTTAGTTAAGCCGTGATATGCCATAGTTACATTTAAATTGCAATTAACGAGGTCAACTCTGATTTAACTTTTCCATGGACTGTTCACAACATTCTCCATTTTACAGCATGGCTACAGAGCAGTGCAGCATGCCTTTTGGAAGGTAAAAGTTTTGCAAAACTTAATAGCTTGTAGATTTGAATTTGTACAATAAATATTTTTACACATAAGCTAATACACATTATGCAAGAAAACAAATTGGTTTGACGTTTCGTTTTTTGTGTGTATAAAGATCAGATCCAGGCCATCCATTTTTATTGAGTTATGTTATTTACAGTCAATTGTTGATCAAAAAGTATAAACATATATTCTAATCACACATTTGCACAGATGTTGTAAAAACAACCTTGCAACTGCTCTCATTAATGTACGTTCAACCGAAACACCTCTGTGAGATGTTTGCTGAACTAGCATGCATAAGAGAGGCAGTTCCATTTTAGCGCTTATTATCAATGAAAACTCAGTTTAAATAAATGTAAATTGTACAAATTATACACGTACACAAGCATGTATCAAAATGTGTAATAAATGTGTAGATTGATAAATATTGAAAGGGGCAATCATACATTTCAAACACTGTAAATATTGAAGAATTTAACAAACGGGCTCATGTAGCATCTATGCAAGGGTTTGGTTAAACCAGTGCAAACACCTGCTCATTTCTTTTTTAACATTGTACTTTTGATGTAGTTAAAATGTATACTCTCACATACTCTCGCATGTGAAGTCAAATATACAATATACTGTATATGAAGATGCCCCCTTCCCCATTTCTTTATTAACTTTTCTAGTTGTGTTACGCTTACATGTCATGTCAAAAGTCTGGAGAGTAAAACAAATTAAAAGCCAATGGCAATTCTTTCTCCATTTTGTCCATAGAGGGTTGTTAGAACTAAAAATACAACTCCCTTTTAGCACCACTCTGTGGACATTTCCCTCGGAAACAAGAGCTTATTTGTGCCCATTAGTTCAACAAAACTTCCAACTTTGGACACTGGGGGCAGTGATTCTAATTTTGGTAAATGCAGTCCGATTTAAGCCGCAAAGTTTCTCACGTACTACTGCTGAAATCACTGTGTGATCAGTCTGTATACTAAGACATGCAAATCGGGCATTCATTTTGTCAAATAATTATTCATTTATAAATGCATATTATTGTGTTAAAACAAGTATAAACAAGTGCTGCTCTTTGCATATTTGACAAATAAAACTTGATAATTGCTCACCAGTGGCCTCAAAAGGTGTGGCCCTGCTTTCAGTTTCATCCTCAGGAATCTAACTCTTCTGCTCCTGTATAAGAAGACAGAGTACAATGACTGCTTTGTGACTTGCCAAATAGAAAATCTTACTTCAGGTACAGTTCTATAGAGCTAAAATATATATATAGTATATATATAGTAGTACTTTATGATAATTATAATTAACATTATTAAATGTATTAGATATCATGAAATAACAATGAACAACAAGTCATAGTGCATTAGCTGATTAGTGCATTAGCTAATGTTAACATACAACTTTAAATGCAAATTTTAAAAATGCACTGAAAAAAATGATGAAAGATTTATTAAAATAATTTTAATCTACTTAAATCTACTTAACTTTTTGTTCAGTTAGTTCATGTTAACTAATGTTGTTAATTAATATTTACAAATGTAACCTTATTTTAAAGTTTTACAAAAAAATATTATAACATTTTAATAAAATGTAACAAAGAAAAAATAACAATTACAATCACTGGCTGCCTAATATATTTATTCATCTTATATAAGTTAATCATACTTTAATGTAACTGTCTGTCATAATTGATCAACCCTGCTTTTATTCATCATTTATGTAAATAATTCTATTTTAGATCTCTGTGTAATGATTAATACAGAAAAAAAACTTAAAATGTTTTACATTCTTGCACATGAGGAGATTTCTCCACTCTCACAAACTGCTTCCATGAAAGTGGTTCATTAATCCTATTTTAATAAGTGTCTTAAAGGAGAAAAGAGATATAAACAGACACAAAAAACTCAAATTCTATCTCTTCTTCATTGGTCATTACCTCATTGGAATGGGGAGAGGGAAAGTTCGAGCAGGAGACACACACACAGAGAGAGAGAGAGAGAGAGAGAGAGAGAGAGAGAGAGCTTGCCAGGACAGCTCGCTCCTCCCCCGGTGGGTGGCAGCAAGCCCTCCGACCCCTGCCGGATGCCTGGCTCCTCCCCTTCTCGGCAGATGGCAGCATTTCCTCCGGCTCTCAGCGGCCGGCAGTGACCCCTCTGTCCCCAGGCAGATGGCCGCGGCTGCTCCCCTGGCGGATGGCAGTGCCGAGGACTCTGCTACAGCGAATCCCTCCTCCCTCCAAGGTTTCGACACCACTGTAAAAATTCTTGGATGAGTTGCTTCGAAAATCGCATAAACATTCTCTCACTTTTTGTTCAGTCAGTTTTTGCTACAGTTGGTGTGTGTTTGTATATTTATTTTAATTATAAATATCATTAAATGTCATAATCATTCCCTCTCCAAACTAGTTTTAGGATTTTAAAAGGGGCTAGAGAAAACATACAAAACATCCTTTTTATTATATTATGGGGGGGGGGGGGGGGGGATAGCCTAAGTTAAATTATTTGGGATAATTGAAACAAATGTTCCGGGTTGAATACAAGTTTAGCTCAGTCGACAGCATATGGCATAATGTTGATTAACACAAAAATGAATTTCGACTTGTCCCTCCTTTAAAAAAAAAAAATCGAGGTTACAGTGAAGCACTTACAATGGAAGTGAATGGTGCCAATGAAAGTGAATATGGCATATGTTTGGAGGGTTTAAACAGAAACGTGAAGCTTATAACTTAATAAAAGTACTTAATTCTTCTGTTAAAACTTGTGTATCATTTGAGCTGTAAAGTTGTTTAAATAGTCATTTGTACAGTCAGTTTTTGGTTTGTTGACATCACATCCTCATGGTGACCAAGTTGTAAAATTAGCTATAAGCTTTGTTACGGTGCTGTCTGTGTGGTTTTTGTATTTCTTTTCTGTTTTGTTCTATGTGCTGCCAACTCTAGAGGTGTCAGAGAGGATGGGAAACACCTGATCCAAATAGGATGTGGTCTATTTAAGTGTTCCTCTTTCGTTCATTCATCGAAGACCAAAAGGATAAAGGAGATGTACGTCTCTGAGCATGCCTCGTTTGACTGCTCTGTTTATTTTCTCTCCATATTTCATGTTTTCCCTGTCTAAAACCGGGAATCTTGTAATAAATTCTTAACCAAAAATAACATTATTGGTTTAGTCTCCCTTTCTTGTTGCTGCCTTGAGCCGGCTGTAACACTTTACACAGAAAAGGTTATTAAGCGATTTTATCACACTAAAAATCATGGTTACACGCATATCCTTTGACTTGTGGCTATACTTTTAAAACCGTGAGTATTTTAACGTAAAAAAAAATTGGCCCCCATTCACTTCCATTGTGTAGTAAGTCACTGGAACCAAGATTTGTGCTTTTTTTTTTTTTTAAGAAAAGGAGGGGCAATTCAAAATAATTTTTTGTGGTAATCAATATTATGCTACAAACGTTGTAGATTGAGCTGAATTTATATTGAACACGGAATATTCCTTTAACCCACGATGATGACCGAACTCAACATTTGCCAATCAATTATGCTCGTGCCCTGCCCAGTCGGTCAACCTGAGTTGGCTCCGGCTCACACCACCGATGGTTAAACCATTAACGATATTTCGGTGGATACGAATCCACTACATTTATGCAGTGCACTTTCAAATGTATGTTTTCAAATGTAACTTCATATGTATGTTTTTGTTTAAAATACAAACCTAAAATTTAGTGTTGTAAAACATATTCGCCTTTGTTGATGACATAGTAATCCCCGATAAAGTAATATTGCTCGCCAATAGTTTCGTCCAAATTTATAACCGGAAGAGCGGTGTTTATGGTCAAAGGTTTTATAGCAAGTCAGTCCACTGTTGGCCATATTTGGAACACTCTCGGGACGCTATTCCCAGTCAATGCTAGTACAGCTCCAATCAACCTGAATGGAGAAAGACCAAAGTCTCAAAACGTTTGGTCAAGATTACGATCAAAGAACATATTTCAAATCAGCAATACAATCTGACAACACTGGTATCCTAAATTGTAATTCTATACCTCATATTACGCTATAAAACGCAATTTTCCATGCTTGCTAACACGCATGCGCATTTTAAAGTTTATTGACAGGTGATGTCTGTATCTAAAAGGTCATTGGCTCTCTTAACTGCAAGGCGGGACTTCCTTTCTACATCGGTTGGCCGTTGGGCGCTCAGAGCTTCTTGGTTGAGCGTTCCATTTTCTCCCATTAATTTTAATAGAAGTGGTCCGTCTCTGCTAAAAATCTCTGTTATGTTCGCGAACAGGAAGTAGTGCATCGTTCCTGGTTAAAAATACATGATCGATGCAGTCCGTCAAAACAACTAACTTATTGTTGTGAAAACGAATTCGGAGCGCTTTTACACCACACTAAAGATGGAAAGCAAACGCTGGTCGGGCTGTTGAGCTTTATACATAATGATTTCTGCTTTAAAGGAAAATTGGTTTTCCTAGTCAGTTGACTTCCTACTACCCCTGCGAGGTGACACCACCGTACAGGTACTCTGTTCGCTTTCCAGCACTGTATCAGATACATACAGAAAATAAACAGATTTCATGATAGCTTGAGCACTAATTAAAATGTATACCGAATCAGAGCTAGAAGAAGTAAGCAGCTGTCCATTTTGAGTCTGTCAGTGTAAATAAAGTATTAATGTGCTCTGTATGTCCTGGCAAGAATTCATGACATGACACGTTGATTGGAAAGCTTGAACGTAACAGTATTGACTATATGTTACATGGAAATTCTATATTATAATTATATTGCAACCAAATGCTAAATATTACAATGACAGACCATTTAGTGTGATCAGTCTCATATTATTTTCAGATTGTCTTTGAAACCCAGGCTAGACGTGGACCGAATTAGGATCATTGTTTGACAGCTTTATTTGATATGTTTCTTGACATCTTGCTCCAAGTGTTGCAGATGAAAGGTTACTGTATTGTTATACAGTAACAAGTCTATACAACTATGACATCGTCTGTCATCAGCATGGATACAGAGACTACAGTATATTCAAGATTTGCATGTTCTCTGTAGTACAGGTATTAATTGAGTGCATTTGTTTAATCTGTAACAGTGTGATAAGTAGACGACATCCCCTCACTGTAAGGATGGGTGCTGAGAGCAGTGCTCTGCCAAGCTGTGTACTGGAAGAACCATTGCTGACACTGCCTTCTGGTCTTACTATGTACTCTGCCATCCTTCGGGATGGCAAGCCTGCTTCAGTCTTTGTACATAAGCAAGACAATGAAGATAAAGTCAATAAAGCTGCCAAGGTATATGTGAACAGCTGATATATGTAACCTCAACAATGATGCAAGCTACCATTCAAAAGTTTGGACTTTCCCGCTCATAGTAGTCATCAAAACAGAACACATTGGAAGTAGGGGAATTATGAAGTACCTAGAAAATGTTAAAAGTTATATTTTAGATTCTTCAAAGTAGCCACCATTTGCGTAGATAAAAGCTCTGTACGCCGCAGGCATTCTTTCAACCAATTTGGGATGCTATTTACATAAAAAAATAAAAATAAATTACATTTACTTTAGTTCAAAAAGACATATGTAGGCACAGTTTATATTTGGATGCAAAGCTAATTTCAAGCATTTAAGTGTTAATAAAAATACAAAAAATAAGATCATATTAAAAATCAGTGATGTGTGGCCAAACTGAGTGTGTAGACTGGTAGTGTAGTTAGTGTGACCGCTGGCATGGACAAAACTAACAAGATCTGCAAGGTTTAATTTGGTTGGGAAAAGAGTATACCTCTATGTCAGGACATAACCTGTCAAATACATTGAAAGTAAATTCACCTGATCCTTTACAGCACCTGAAGACATTAAGGCATCCATGTCTACTCCGCTTCCTGTCATGCTCAGTGCAGGATGGAGAAATTCATTTAGTGACAGAGCCAGTTCAGCCATTAGAACGGCTGCTAGAGAGTCTCACGCCAGAGGAGATCTGCGCAGGCCTCTATGACCTACTACAAGCGCTAGTGTTTCTACATGACAGGGTAAGCATTCATTCACAGTTAACACAAGGGTTTTTTATTTAGACACTTGTTTGATCAATGACATGATATACACTATGTTTTTTTTATCCTCTTTCCGTTGTTAAGGACAAATCAAGTCACAACAACGTGTGCATGTCCTCAGTGTTTGTGAGTGAGGATGGTCATTGGAAGCTGGGTGGGATGGAAACTGTCTGCAAGTTTTTTGAGGCAACACCAGAGGTGAAATAATTTGCCCTGTACATACATGCATTAAGTAAGGGATAATGTACAGTCAGCTGGTTGTTATCAAAAAATATTTCCAGACGTGGTCTTGTGTCAGCCAGAAGGGGTTTATTTTGTGATAATTTTCATTGAAATTATGCAATTATTTTAGATGAAATAAATCGCTAAAGAGCTGAAATCCACCTCTGGTTTGCATCAGAATTCTGTTGGTGTTTATTCTGTGCAAATTACCATCTGACTCATTATCCAGCCTAATACGAGAGTACTTGCCAAATAAAGAAATAAATGGACATGAAACAATGATTTGAGTTTAAATAATTTTATTAGCTTACTTGTAGTGATCACACAGTGATTTAAGAAGCAGGAAAGATATCTTGCAAAACCCGTATGAGTGGTCTGATACGTGGATGTGTGGTTGTTACTCAAAAATATCAGGACGCTAGATGACGCCATCAGATTGAGTATTCCAGAGAGCCGTTTAATAAAGGGAACATATCATACCTTTTTTAAAATTATTTTATTGTTTTCCTACAGGTCTAATTTTCTTGCACCAAAACAGTCATAATTAATTTTTTCATGACCATTTCTACTAGAGGTAGACCGATATATCGGTTTTACGATTAATTGGTGCCAATAGTTTCTTTTTGGTAAAATGTATTCCTGTAGCTGCCAATATATGCCTATAGTTTTATTTTCTTCCTGTTCCTCTGTGGCCGGTGCTAGAGGACTCTAAATTTAGAACGGCTTGGTTCTACATTTTAACAGCAGCCTTAGTCACGTGTGGATTTGCTGTATCTAAACCTTTCGTCATTGACAATATTCATCCATATTTTTATGCTCACTTCAATACATATTTTGTTATTTTAAAAATTAAGATAATTAATTAGTGTTCTAATTTTAAGCAAGGGCATGTAAAAAAAATGTGAGTACCGGTATATGGAAAGACGCTCCGACAGCACATACATTGTGTCTCCCAACTTAATTTCTTGTGAATAATAATAAACCTTATTCCTGATTAAACCTCATCTGGTGATATACAAGTCGTCATCATTTAAAAATAAGACTCCCCGTTGTGATTTATGCATGCTAAAAGTACTGCGTTATACACCAAATCTGAATTTTCCTGGTTATTATTGGGATTTTGGTAGAACAATAAAAGCTGCATCTTAGATTTTATTCATTTTGAACACTTGTAGCCTGTGTGTCTGTGCCCATTGTAGTCAGTTAAGACTAAGATTTTTTTTTTAATATTCTACAAATTGATTTTAAACAATGTCGACCGATTCATCGGTTAACTGCCTTTTCCACCACCTTGTTATGTGTATCCACTATTGGTCGACCTCTAATTTCGAACATTTCTGACCCTTAGAATTTAGGGTTAGTTTTTCTGCTGTGCTTTTTAAGATTTCAGTCTTCATATGTGAAATAAGCAACAGTGTTTACTTACAGGCTGCAGGTTTGCAGTCAGGCCCAATATAGTTGCAGTTGCCCCATCCTTTATTAACAGCCTCATTGCAAAGTTTAGAAAAGTATAGTATATTTAACTTTTATTTTAAAAGATGAAGGAAGATTCTATTTTTCATAGCATGATTCCTTTAAAATAGTTATATAATTTAATACCATCTATAGCTAAAGTTCTTTTCCAACTCCTTTTGTGACCTTCTTTCCAGTTTCTCAGAAGCTTTCAGAATGTAAGAGAAAACAGTGCCATTCCTCCTGAGGAAAAGGTTTGGGATATTTAATCCACGATAAGCATTTGATCTGTTGTTTTTTTTTATTACATCATAGTGACGAGTAATAATGTTTTGTTTTCTTTGTAGCTTGAAGGATTCAAAACACTTCCCGACAAGCATGCTCACTCCCGAGATGCTTTTTCATGGGGGGTGATGGTGGAGGCATTTCTTCAACTCCTTTCAGGACATGGTTAGGAACACTCTTAATTCAACAGACCCATGTAAAGCAGACTAAATGTGTCTATGATTCCTCCTGTGGTGGCAGTTGCTAAGCCATTACTGCTGTTGAATTACAACTCTTGAATAATTGTTTTGACTGACAAGAGCATTCAAGATGGTATTTACACCAGCCGCAGTGTAAAGACAAGTTTTTCATTCAGGGCAGTTTATGAGGTCTTAATGTTCAAATGACCCAGAGAAGCACTGACTGTAATGTTGATGCAACATTTTGTCTTTCATGTTTTTTCTTGGAGCAGAGCCTCACTGAAACCAAATGTGTTGTTTCACTCACTATTAAATGGTGGTATGTTTTCCATTGCCTCTGTTTCTTATGTGTAACATTTTCCATGTCTGTTCCCCATTTTTAAAACCCTCCACCTGGTCCTGCACCCAAACTTTCAGTCTCAGATGATTTGTTGGAGAGTTTAAAGAACACGCTGCAGGTCAGCCTCTTGACACCTGACCCCATGTCTCGCCCATCTCTCAGCAGTTTGCTGACCCATAGGTTTTTCAGGTTTGCCTCAAATTTATTTTGAGAAATATACCTTGCAAAATAGCATTTTTGTGGCCATTCAAGGGAAAGACTTCTTTTAAAATCATTCTTTTTGACCAAATGTTCATTTAAAGTTTGTGAGTAATTCAATGTTAAAATACTTTCTCCAATACAACAACTAAATATAAGCCAAGTGTAGGTTGATTTTCTGAACAAAAACAAAAAAGTTTTAATACTAACCAATGGCCTGAGATTGGGGCAGGACTATCTGTTTGACCCCATGAATGGTAGACGGGGGAGTGTTTGGGAAAACAGTTTGGGAAAAAAATCTTTCATTTTGATTCTGTTAGGTGGCGCTAGGGTTGCAGAAATTACACTCTTCACATTTAACTTCAATTCAGTGTAAACAGAGTTTGAATACATATCCTAAACTTTGCAATGTTTAACTCTTATAGAAATGACTTCCTGGATATCATAAATTTTCTGAAGAGTTTGACCCTGAAAACTGAAGAGGAGAAAAATGAATTTTTTAAGTAAGCTTCCCTCTCAAGTGCATGATTTGATTATTCTAGAAGGGTGACATGTATATAAAATAGTTGTATTTGTGTAGGTTTCTCTTGGACCGAGTTCTGAACCTCCCAGAGGAATTAATTGCTACCCGTCTGGCTCCTAAACTGCTAAATTCTCTGGTATTTGCTGAACCCATTGCTGTGAAAAGCTTTCTTCCTCACCTCTTACGGCCTAAACAAGGTATTTATTAAGAGATCAAACTCTGGCATGTTTAGTAACATCAGTCACTGTGTTGATGTCTCTGTTTTCTTCTGTACAGACTCTGGTGTGAGCGATGTTGAGGAGTGTCTGCTGTCTGTGTCTCTGTATAGGAGATACGTAGTTCCTCAGCTTCTTAAGCTCTTTAAGGTGAACGAGGAGCATGTCAGGATTGTGCTCCTCTCTCACATTCACGTCTACGCTGAGTTCTTTCCTCACGAAGAACTAAAAAAACAGATTCTTCCTCAGGTTCCGTTATAATTCTGTATTTGTTTCAACAGCTTAGTAATTTGGAATCTTTTCAACTAATGTTTAATTAAATGCAGAAAGTTTTTAAGTTGATAACTAAAATGTGATTGTTTTAGAGTAGTTTCCCTTGCTTTATCTTGCAGGTTCTGCTGGGAATGAGAGATACGAATGACTCACTCGTTGCCATGACGCTACAAAGCCTAGCTGTGCTTGTTCCGTTGTTGGGTGCCCAAGTAGTTGTTGGTGGGGAGAGGACCAAAGTATTTAAACGGACTACGCCAAACTTTACCAAGTCCACAGAGGTCACCCCAGAGAGTAAGATACTGCCTGTTAATGTATTATTATATTAATGAGAGACCCTGGTAGGTATTTTTTGCATCAGTATCGTATGCTTGGTACAATTCTCTACATTTCACTAAAAATGGCTCATATTTAATAATGATCATGATAATGACCATAAGAAGTTACCTTGATTTTTGATTTACCATTGACCATTAATTGTTTACATTACAATCCTCTTTGGAGAAATGTATGATATTATGTTATATTATTTTATATTATGCTTGGCAATATTTGTGCCATTCTAAATAACTTTAAGAAGTTAACGCATGAACTTAAGAGATTCATTACATTTTATGCACTAAATTTTTTTTAATGAAACTTTTTTTGACAATAATGCATTTACATGATTTGACATTACAAATGTTTTATTCTGTTTTTCTTTTCTGTGATTTGTAAAGACTGTTCAGAATAATTCTTGGTCACTGATCAAATAATACAAATTTGAGACATTGACCATGTTAACAACACCTTTGTATGAAAAATCATATTTTCTTGCTTCCATTGAAGAACACAAGATGCTCTTTGTAACATTTAGATTTATTCCATGCCAGCTCTAGTGCATACTGTCATTACAGCACAAATGGGGCAAAGCAAATACTGAGAAATTCATTTTTCAATGAAACTTTTCACTCAAATTGTTATGCTGATAATGTGTAATGAAAAAAAGCACTGTATTAAATCTGAAAAATGCTAAATAAATTCATTTTCACAAGTGGACTTTTGAACCCCACTCTGTGTATATTTACACATATAAAATGTAACTCTTTCCTCTGCAGCATCACCTGTGCATATTGTTGGGACATCACATCCTCAAATCTCACAACCACCAAAGGTCCTGAATATGTTCCCTAAAGGGCCTGAGGACAAAAAAGTGGTTTTAGAAAACATGCACTCTTTACAAGCAACAGGAAAGACCGCTTCCCAGCACACTATTGCAGAGAGGGCAGGTATGCTACAATAGAAATTCACAGTGACAGTTTATTTAAAAAGGTTGGATTTGTCTGGTCTTATACATTTATATCCATCTTAATGGTAAACTGTGGTTTTTGAATGTGCAACCCTTCTGAATCATGTGCTCTCTCCAGTCCTTAGCAGGACTTTCCCACTAAATGGCTTCAGTTTGAGCAAGCAGGCTGGGGACAGCACCAAGTCCACCAGAGCAGTGAGACCTGAAGAAGACTGGCCAAATTGGAGTGACTCAGAAGGGGTAAAGAAAGACAACAGCCATTTACTCCAGATCAGCATTAAGGCAGCAGGCATCCCAGGCCAGAGCAACCATGCAATACCAGCTGACACTGGAGATGAGAGCAAAGAACCCTGGGATGATTTCAAGTACTCTGATGTGATCTCAGACCAATCGCCAACCACTCCTGTACCAGTCTCTGTACCAAAGACATCAAAACAAAGCAATGCATTATCTATATCTGAAACTAGTGATGGACCTCAAAGAAAATCTAGAGCACTGAAACTGAACTCTACTATGAAAAGCACCCTAGACAATAACCATACCTCATGGGACATAGGTTGGGACCAGAGAACTGACACACTCAATCCCAGCAAAACAACCTTAGCATCAGAGTCCAAGCCAAAAACTACAATCAAAGGCCACAGGGCTGGTAGTCTGGGGGAGGAGTTCACCATTGCAGTGAAGAAGAAACCAGAGCAAGATCCAGAGCTAGACTTATTTGCTGACATGGTCCCAGATATAAAGCTGTCTTCATCTTTTCTGCTTCCAGTGGAAAGCTTAGTCAGTGAACCCATCATGAATAGGCCACTTGGACACGTGACATCGTCGTTCAACGCAGACTCATCGATAGACACTCTGAGCCTCACTGCTAAGTTTGCTGCAGCAGACATGACTGAGGCAAGTTTGACCTGTCCATTTCAATGCATTTATTTGGTCTGTAGAACAAAACTGAAGGATTGTATGGAAATGTCAGGGTGTTTTAAAATTGTGATTTCCATTCCTGTACTTTAGAAATTTCTGAAATGAATAAAAATGAGCATAAAATGTTATGGTTTGCTCTAAAATATTGAATTGGCCAGAAATTATTATTTGTGCGTGCAATCTGCTGAATGACGGAAAAAGTTAACCCATTGGTTTGGGGATTCTTAATATTGAAATTATGACACATTGTTATTATTACTAACATCCATTCCTTCATATGTACTCATTTCTATGCTGAATAATGGTTTATATGAACGATTTGCTAAACTTTTGTCTTGTTTTTCAGACTGAAGCAGAAGGTTGGGGTGATGATGATGACCTCAACTGGGAAGATGAGAACGCCTGGTGATCAGTTTGGTCCTCTTCAGAAAGCCAAATGAAAGAATGCCCACGAACAACACATACAAAATACACTGTAACATATGCTATTATGACTTTAGACCAACCAATTAAACCACACGTTTAGCAATTTTAAAAACTACATTTTAGTAGGGTAGTATTTATTTTCAGATCCCCTCACCCCATGCAATATGATAAGCAACTCACTGTTGACATAAATAAGTTGCCATTTAGTTGTTTCAAGATAGCATGGTGGACCTAAACTTGCCAAATCCTACTATGCAATTGAAGAATTCTGTTGCACTGTTGGGGTACATTTGTTTTTCCAAGCAGATTTTGTTTGTGCCATACTTCTTTTTTTATGAGCCTTAAAGGAGAGCCACAACTTAAGAAATATATAGTCTCTAAAGTGTGTTCATTATATTGGGATGAGAGCCTGACATAATTTATTTGTATTATCAGCTGCTAAAATAAAAAGGTTTTATGGTATTTGTCCAACTTTGATTAATTTTGACAAAGCCTACAGATTTCAACATTCCATTCAAACTTTTTGTGTGTATATATGTATACGTATATATATATATATGATTAATTTTGACAAAGCCTACAGACTCAAACATTTCATCTCACTCTACACACGCACACAGTGCATTCAAAAAGTATTCAGACCCCTTAATTTTGTTGTTAAAGGCTTTTGTTACAATACTTTATTTTTTTCTCATATCAACACTCTATACACAATGACAAAGCTAAAACTTATTTTGATAACTCCCTAAATAACGAATTAAAACACTAAAATATCACTGACATGCGCCGATTAGCCACAACATTAAAACCACCTGCCTAATATCGTGTATGTCCCACTCATGCTGCCAAAACAGCGCTAACTCACATTCTTTCCGAGATGCTATTCTTCTCACCACAATTGTACAGGGCGCTTATCAGAGTTAGTCTTGACCAGTGATTCCCAACCCTGTTCCTGGAGGCTCCCCAACACTGCATATTTTGTATATCTCCCTTTACTGACACAACTTCACTGATGGTTTCCTCCAGACATGATGCTTGGAACTGAGGCCATACAGTTCAATCTTTGTGTCATCAGACCAGAGAATCTTGTTTCTCAGTTGGAGAGTCCTTTAGGTTCTTTTTTGCAAATTCCAAGTGGGCTTTCATGTGTCTTGTCACTATAACATAAAGCCCAGATTCGTGGGGTGTTGCAATGATGGTTGTCCTTCTGAAAGTTTCTCTAATCTTCACACATGATCTCTGGAGCTCAACCAGAGTGACCATCAAGTTCTTGGTCACCTCTCTCACCAAGGCCCTTCTCCACAATTGCTCCGTTTGGACAGCTCAAGGAAGAGTCCTGGTTGTTTTAAACTTCCATTTAAGAATAATGGAGGCAAAAAAAATGTGTAGCCTTCCCCAGATCTGACACAATCATGTGTCTGTGCTCTGCAGGTAGTTCCTTTGCCCTCATGACTTGGTTTTTGCTCCGATATGCATTTTTAGCTGTGAGACCTTATATAGACAGGTGTATGCCTTTCCAAATCATGTCCAAACAACTGAATTTGCTACAGGTGGACTCCAAAGTGTACAAACATCTCAAAGATGATCCAGAGAAATGGGATGCACCTGAGCTAAATTTCAAGCCTCATAGCAAAGGGTCTGAATAATGACCAATTGATGTGATTTTTTTTAAATACATTTGCAAAGTTTTTTTTTGCTTGGTCTTTATATGGTATGGAGTGTAGATTGATGTGAAAAAAATAAATAATAATTTTAGCATAAGGCTGCAACATGAAATGTGAAAAAAGGTGTATTGAATGGCATTCTCAACTCATTTGACTTCTGTAATGACATTTCAGAGTGAAGCATTACATTCTACAATTTGATCCATTGGGAATCAATTGGATTGGCATCTACCTGACAGGTGGTTGGAGGGAAGGTCATTGAATTGTACCAAAAGCAATTACATCATGGTAATATTTGTATACTGAATTGTGACTGGTCATATTTCTTGCATTTATTTGCACACTAAATTATGAATGTTTTTTCTGGCATAGTAAGATGGCCAAATTAAAGGGTAGTCCCTCAAAAAGGTTGCCTGAGATTTGACGTCCAAATGTTAATACAACCTGTCAAAGACATAACAGAAATAGCATTCCACAGAACCAGTAAAATCTAAAGAACACTGAAATTACAAGCCCATTTTTCACTTTAATAATTAAAGTTTAATAAATCATTATGGTCTTTAGAAGTGACCCTTTTCCATATAAACAAATGCAATTTTACAAAACTTTTGCCAAAATGTCTTAAGAAATTTAGTTAAATTAAAAAAGGCAATGTTATTTAAAAGTAACCAGGAGGCAGAGCAGGTGTTTTGGTTGAATCAGGGCTACTCTGCGGTAGTGGTGTTGATTTGAGTTATCAAAGTCTGCAGGGCTTGAAGTCTGGCCATGACCCACTGAGGAGGAAACAGGCTGTGGTCAGGCCTTTCTATTGTCTGCAAGGCTTTCAAGGCACTTTCGGCTGTCTGAAGGTACTGCTCATATGCCTCTTCCACTTTAGTCTCCTGTCTTGCCCTTTTTGGACATGGCTGGCACAGGGGCGGGGGGAAAAAGGGCAAGCATATTATTAAATATAATTTTGATAGATGTCTAATGGGCAAGATCAGAATTTATCTGGCCAAATTGACTGTTCTCTTATGGGGGGTTACTCACCTCCTCAGCAACAGCTGTGTGTACAGGTGAGCCACTCTCTTTCTCCAGTCGTTCACAGTGTTTCTCAACAATATCCCTCCCCTTCTTCAGGCGCTTTAATCTCGCTTCCCCAGATTCATTCTGTGAGACAGTCTATAGAGTAATGCATTAATTTATACAAGCAGCAATTATGACAATAAGACAAAATTCTTATAATTTCAATCATAAGTCTGCATTATTCTCTCATTTCTCTCATATCTCTCATTTCCTACCTTACTGAGGAAGTTTACCACTTTGGTTTTGACCTCCTCTGATGTCAAGGTTTGGGAAATCACTTCCTCATGGTTGGTTATCTTAAAGTTACAAAAGAGAAATGTGAGCTGGATTAAAACAAGCCATCTTAATCTTAGCTACCTAAATAAATGTATTCAAATAGATGGGACCTGAGGCATTTTACCAAATCAAACATTGACATAGGCCTGGATAGAAGAAATTCTGACTTTAGTTTACATAAAAGGATAAAACATTTTTCACCTTACTGTATTTATAGTACATATTCAAATGGCAATGCACCCTTAATTCAGAATTACTGATTTAGACCACTGTTTGTTTCATATTCTGTGTTTTTTTTTCAAAGAACATGTGATTATCAATTCTGATTTACTTAAATATAAGTGTTCAGGATATAAAAAAAAAAGTTATATAATGGAGAAATTCTGACCTCTGCAAAAAGACCAAATGCCTCCAGGACATGTTGGATTATCAGCCAGGATGGGTGAGTCAGTAGATCGTTATACAAAGTACTGATTCTGGGTAAAACTTGGCACTGTGATCACAAACAAATTGATACATTTATACGCCCACAAAATGAACTGACCGGATGACTCATTTCCTATCTGAAAAAACTCCATTACACTCGTATTCCACTCATACCTGAATATTGGGAGGAAAAAATATTTTTCCCATGGAGGCAAGAAACTCCAAAGCAGATAAGAGTAAGTCATCAGGGCATTTCTGGAGAGTCAAACCACTAAAACAGGAAAGAGCCTGCAATGTGCCCCAAAAAAAACCCTGAGTAAAAACAGAGCATTTAAAGAAATACAAAGCTTTAAAAAGAAATAGAGAACTATGAAGAATGTTATAAGAATACATGGGGGGGGGGGGGGTGTAATGTTAGTAGATCACCTGAATGATAACATGAGGCTCTATACTTTTGATCAAAATGGCTGATATTGACAGGAGTATCTTCACAGTGCACTGGAGAGGAGGATAAATTTGAACCTGAGAAAAGAGATAAACACGAATAAATATAAACATAAATCCACAACAATAGAACAAGTAAACCAGACAAGCATCAACTTGACTTTCTTCAAGACATATCACCTATTTGAGTGGAAGTGCTCAACATTTGTAAACTTTAGTGTGTGTAAAACCATCTGGTCACCTGGTTGCTACACATGCGACTCCACAGCTGAGAGATAATCTTCACAGAAGACTCCACACATTCAGGCTGCTGGTTGCTCCCTCCCACCACCACCAAAACACAGCCAAGTACCCTGTTCTTAAATCACAGAAAAACGCAGGAGATAAAATGGGTTTGGTTCTTAAGGGCACTTTAGATGTGTCAGATTTATCTGACAAGCTACATGTGTTATTCTAAAACACAATAAAATGCTTACGCGTTAAATCAGAAAAAGAGTTTTTCATGGTCATAATGTTTAAGTGGAAGGTTTTGTTCAGTGTCGATATCAAAACATGAATCCCTTATCAAGAGTGTGGCATAAAGCACATTTACAGACTTGGGCCTTCAATCTGGATCAGAGCATTTCCATTTCCTCCAACAACTGCATGGCATGCAATTATGGTTGTCCAGTATAATGCTACAGGGACCTTGTGAGAAGACAACTATAACATAAGTCTGATTATGCACACTCAAGGAGAATAATTGTTCACTGATGCATCACATTTCTTAAAAACTTCTTGATGGGAACTTAAAATAGTTCTTATTTAAAAATCATACAGAGCACAAAACATTATAGATACAGATACAGTAAGGAAAATAAGTATTTGAACACCCTGCTATTTTGCAAGTTCTCCCACTTGGACATCATGGAGGGGTCTGAAATTGTCATCGTAGGTGCATGTCCACTGTGAGAGACATAATCTAAAAAAAAAAAAATCCAGAAATCACAATAAATTGCCAAGCAGCTTGGTGAAAAAAGGTCCACTGTTGGAGCAATCATTAGAAAATGGAAGAAGCTAAACATGACTGTCAATCTCCCTCGGACTGGGGCTCCATGCAAGATCTCACCTCGTGGGGTCTCAATGATCCTAAGAAAGGTGAGAAATCAGCCCAGAACTACACGGGAGGAGCTGGTCAATGACCTGAAAAGAGCTGGGACCACCGTTTCCAAGGTTACTGTTGGTAATACACTAAGACGTCATGGTTTGAAATCATGCATGGCACGGAAGGTTCCCCTGCTTAAACCAGCACATGTCAAGGCCCGTCTTAAGTTTGCCAGTGACCATTTGGATGATCCAGAGGAGTCATGGGAGAAAGTCATGTGGTCAGATGAGACCAAAATATAACTTTTTGGTCATAATTCCACTAACTGTGTTTGGAGGAAGAAGAATGAGGAGTACCATCCCAAGAACACCATCCCTACTGTGAAGCATGGTGGTGGTAGCATCATGCTTTGGGGGTGTTTTTCTGCACATGGGACAGGGCGACTGCACTGTATTAAGGAGAGGATGACCGGGGCCATGTATTGCGAGATTTTGGGGAACAACCTCCTTCCCTCAGTTAGAGCATTGAAGATGGGTCGAGGCTGGGTCTTCCAACATGACAATGACCCGAAGCACACAGCCAGGATAACCAAGGAGTGGCTCTGTAAGAAGCATATCAAGGTTCTGGTGTGGCCTAGCCAGTCTCCAGACCTAAACCCAATAGAGAATCTTTGGAGGGAGCTCAAACTCCGTGTTTCTCAGCGACAGCCCAGAAACCTGACTGATCTAGAGAAGATCTGTGTGGAGGAGTGGGCCAAAATCCCTCCTGCAGTGTGTGCAAACCTGGTGAAAAACTACAGGAAACGTTTGACCTCTGTAATTGCAAACAAAGGTTACTGTACCAAATATTAACATTTGATTTTCTCAGGTGTTCAAATACTTATTTGCAGCTGTATCATACAAATAAATAGTTAAAAAAATCATACATTGTGATTTCTGGATTTTTTTTTTTAGATTATGTCTCTCACAGTGGACATGCACCTACGATGACAATTTCAGACCCCTCCATGATTTCTAAGTGGGAGAACTTGCAAAATAGCAGGGTGTTCAAATACTTATTTTCCTCACTGTAAGCATGATAAAATGGCATGGAAGGCATGTCAGAAGTTTACATACACTTGGGTTGAAGTCATGTAAACTAATTTAACCACTCCACAGATTTCATTTTAGCAAAGTATTGTTTTGGCAAGTCGCTTAGGACATCTACTTTGTGCATGACATGAGTAATTTTTTCCAACAATTGTTTTCAGACAGAATGCCTCACTTTTAATTGACCATCACAATTCCAGTGGGTCAGAACTTTACATACAAGTTAAGTGTAGGGATGCACCAATCTGATACCTGGATCGGTAAAGGCTCCAATACTGAGGTTTTTAAACACATTGGGTATCAGCCCGAATGGCGCATGCTCTCACACGCGGCAATTTTTAGCCTTCACCTGGTGCACAATATTTGAGCGCTACTCGCAAACAACATCTCAGATGTAGATGCTCAATAGATGTTACCAGAATTTGAATAAGAAGTGAAATAAACTACTGTGCACTTTCCTACAAACAGACACATACAGGACTTCCTGAAGAGTTCAGAATGTCAAAATAAAAGAGTGATGGTTTAAAAGTTAAAGGTGTCACGGAGGCAGAGATATGAACTCAATAGCAGAAATCAATAAGAATAATCAAAAGAAATCAGCAAAAAATTGTGGAACTCCACAAGTCTGCTTCATCCTTGGGAGCAATTCAAAAATGCCTGAAGGTACCATGTTCATCTGTAAAAACAACAGTACGCAAGTATAAACACCATGGGACCACACAACCATCATACCACTCAGGAAGGAGATGCATTCAGTCTCATAGAGATGAATGTAGTTTGGTGTGAAAAGTGCATATCAATCCCAGAACAGCAGCAAAGGACCTTGTGAAGATGCTGGAGGAAACAGGTAGACAAGTGTCTATAGGACTCGTTTTACTGTGGATATATCGACATAACCTGAAAGGCTGCTCAGCAAGGAAGAAGCCACCACTCCAGTTTGCAAGAGCACATGGGAAAAAAGATCTTACTTTTTGGAGAAATATCCTCTGGTCTGATGAAACAAATATTAAACTGTTTGGCCATAATGCCCATTGTTATGTTTGGAGGACAAAGAGTGAGGCTTGCAAGCCAAAGAACACCATCTCAACCATGAAGCATGGGGGTGGCAGCATCATGTTGTGGGGGTGTTTTGCAGCAGGAGGGACTGGTGCACTTCACAAAATAGATGGCATCATGAGGAAGGATAATTATGTGTATATATTGAAGCAACATCTCAAGACATCAGCCAAGAAGTTAAAGCTCGGTCACAAATGAGTCTTCCAAATGGACAATGACCCCAAGCATGCCTCCAAAGTTCGGCAAAATGGCTTTAGGACAACAAAGTCAAGGTATTGGAGTGGCGAGCACAAAGCCCTGACCTCAATCCGATAGAAAATTTGTGGGCAGAACTGAAAAGTGTGTACGTGCAAGGAGGCCTACAAACCAGACACAGTAACACCAGTTATGTCTGGAGGAATGGGCCAAAATTCCAGAAACTTATTGTGAGAAGCTTCTGAAAGACTACCAAAAATGTTTGATCCAAGTTAAAGGCATTGCTACCAAATTTTTAAAATTTCACATTTTTAAAATTAAGTAGTGATCCTAACTGATCTAAGACAGGGAATGTTTTCTACAATTAGTCTTCCTTCCCTGCAGTAGTAAAAAAAAAAAAAAGAAGAAGAATTTTAGAATCAGACAGAGACTCTCAGAATCGAAACTGAATTTAATTGTAAGGTACCTAAAAATTCCCACCTCCGACTTAAACTGTGGAAAAGCTATTATATCATAGCATTTTTTCCTTGTTGAGTATCAATTGTTTGCTGTAGTAGGTGGCAGCAGTGTTTCTCCAGTTCTCTCACCAGTCTTGGTATGCCTCCCATTCGGCAGCCACTGTTCTGCCATTCCTGCAGTACAACAGAGGCCCTGGATAGCACCTCTTCCTCCACCCGCATACGTGCCTCTGCACACAGAGACCTCAGCAGAATGTGATGCCATACACCCAGGTTCTCTTCCTGAGAAGGAGGGAAATGCTCCACAAAATCCACCTGACACAAGCACACCACAACAACACATCATCACATATTGAAGACATGCCATTTTACTACTGTCAAAACACAGAGCGAACAACTGTGGGAAAAACAATAATAGGAATCCGAAGACAAACTCAATGTTCTGAAGATTATGGTGATGTACAGTACAAAGGTGAGAAGGTAATGTTCTTTGCAGAGTTAGTTGTCTAATCATAAGCTATGGTGCCTATGGAAGGCAGAGAAATAGAAACCGACACTGACCTGGTGTTTTGGAGTCATGAGAAAAAGCAAGCGTCGAAGCAGCAAGGCCAGGTGGACCAACTGATAACCCTCACCAGAGCATGACCTAATCTGGACAATACAGGTCACAGAAGCCATTAGTTCATTACAAAAGACCTTCAAATTTAATAGAATTTTCAGACGGAGATTAAAATAGTAAACACACTCCAAAAAGGACACTTCTTTGTACTTTACAAGTACAGTAGACACCACAAATGTGGACATACTTAATTATATGAATATCATTGCATTAGATAATGTTGATTACCACAAATACTAATTTCGACTGGTCCCTCATTTTCATTAAAAAAGCAAAAATGGACATTACAATGAGGTATTTTTAGAGGGTTTTAAGACAGAAATCTGAAGATTATAATCTTATAAAAGCACACATTAGTTCTTGTGTTAAAACTAGTATATTAATTGAGCAATAAAGCTGTTTAAATTGTAATTTTTACAGTCATTTATGGTTTTGTTGACAACATTGCCATGGCAACAATGTTGTAAAATTGGCTAGAACTTTACACAGTAAATCATTTTGTCACTTAAAAATCTTTTTAAAAGTTTACAATCATATTGTTTGTCTTGTGCCTACACTTTTGAAAAAGTTTTTTTTTTTTGTTTTCTTTTTTCTTTTTTTTCTTTTTTTTAAGAAAAGGAGGAGCAGGGGGCTTGGAGCACACCTTGAGTCACAAGTTCGAATCGAGGGCGTGCCGAGTGACTCAGGCTTCCTAAGCAACCAATTGGCCCGGTTACTATTGTTGGTAGGGTCACGTTAGGGTAACCTCCTCATGGTCACTATAATGTGGTTCTCGCTCTCAGTGGGTCACGTGGCGAGTTGTGCGTGGATGCTGCGGAGAATAGCGTGAAGCCTCAACACGCGCTACATCTCCGTGGTAATGCGCTCAACAAGCCACATTAGATGTGCGGATTGACCGTCTCAGACGGTCTTCGTCCTCCGCCACCGGATTGAGGCGAGTCAATACGCCACCACGAGGACCTAGAGCGCATTGGGCATGCCAAATTGGGGAGAAAAATCCCTAATACCCCAAAAAGGAGGGGCAAGTCAAAATAAATTTTTGTTGTGATCAATATTATTCCACAAATGCTGTCGATTGAGCTAAATTTGTATTGATCCCGGAATATTTAGAAGAAAAAAAAAAATGTTTGGACACTTTCTGGTTGTCAACTATGTCAACATGTTGATGTTTATTTTTCTTTTATGCATAGCAATACCAAGATTGAACTAATGCAGAAATAAAAATAAAAAAGATTTAAAAAAAAGTTGACAGTTCATAGATGCTACTTAGAATTTTTCCCAATTAAATTCACAAAACCATTTTGGGGCCCATCGCAGGGCTTTTCTTGGATACCTTTTCTGATGACTCAAGAATGAATCAGATCCACACATATATACAGTATTTAACCCCAAGTATATTATTAATTGTGTCATTCTAATCAATAATATTTTCCCCAGTAATAGACAAATTCATGGTTTAAACCCACACTATGGTTCAAAGACATTAAGACATAGCATGCAATAGAAACGCTACAATAGTGGTGTGACAGACAGGTGTGTTATTATGCACTCATTTGACACCAACTGTCAGCTCAGTCGAGGTGTAAAAGACAAAGAGGGTCCCCTGTGGCCCAAAAATCCAGACAGGATTACAGAAAACAACAAGAGATCAGAAAAGTTCACATTCCCAAGTGATTCCACTCACCAAGTGTGCAATAAGGAGAACATGATGAAAACACAACTCAGCCGTGCCATACCTGAAGAGAGAGATAGAAAACAACTCTGATAGTGTACAAGCATGTTCTTCAAAAACGTCTTGCATTCTTTGGGGCCATTCGCACTTATTCATGTTCAGCATCTCTGTGGCAGCTTTGAAATTGTGTACTCATTATGTTTATGCTCCTGAGTGTCTGAACACTCACCGTGCCAGGAAGCACCAGACATCTGTTGCCAAGACAGCCGTCTGTGTGTCTGCCTGCAGTACGGCAGCTAACAGTGACCGCTCCTGAAAGCAGCAGCACAGGACAGCAAAATTATATGCCATTTCTTTTTTTTCTGACAGCATGTCTTAGTGCGTGCCTGTTATTTATCACCATGCCTTCTTAAGTAGAAAATTATCTCGGTTCAATATTTGATGCTAGTTTGAGTAAAATTAGGAGAATTTCTTGGACAATATAATATTTGTCTTTTAAAGACAAAACATGTTATTCATGCATTACAGAAAACTATTCTTCATTAGGTTAACCATGATACGGCCTTTTTGTAAGCAATCATAGACCACTCTGTAGACAACGCAGTGCATTTTAAAGAGAAATAAAATCTCAGGCGTCAAATTTTTGCCTGTATTAAGAAGATTTTTCCACAATACTCGACATGTACCACAAGTTGGAACATAATTCGACAATTGTTCCTTTGATTGCTGTATTGAATATTTTTGTTGTATGGTTAATTTTTTCATCGTACATGTATATTTATTTTTTTAAATCGTAAAAAGATTTAGACAAATGTTCAAAATAGAGCACTGACCAGGGCCTGGGTAGCTCAGCGAGTATTGATGCTGACTACCACCCCTGGAGTCGCGAGTTCTAATCCAGGGTGTGCTGAGTGACTCCAGCCAGGTCTCCGAAGCAACCAAATTGGCCAGGTTGCTATGGAGTCACATGGGGTAACCTCCTTGTGGTCATGATTAGGGGTTCTCACTCTCAATGGGGTGTGTGGCAAGTTGTGCGTGGATTGCAGAGGGTAGCATGAGTCTCCACATGCTGGGAGTCTCTGCGGTGTCATGCACAATGAGTCACATGATAAAATGCACAGATTGACTGTCTCAGAAACGGTGGCAACTGAGACTTGTCCTCTACCACCTGGACTGAGGTGAGTACCCACGCCACCATGAGGACCTACTAAGTAGTGGGAATTGGGCATTCCAAATTGGGAGAAAAGGAGATTTAAAAAAAAAATATTAAAAAAAAAGAAAGAAAAGAAAACTGACCAGTGGAGGAAAGTGTTGAGCGGGCAGCACAGCCACACAGGCACAAATATGCACACACACATGCTGGTGCAAGCTGACTGAACCCTGAGCCTGCCCTCGCAACATTACCCCCGGCAACCACACCGGCACTGCACGCTCCAACATACACCACTGGAAACTTTGTAACACTGCCTCAAACACAGACAATCTGCAGAGTGACAGAGAGAGAGAATGATGTTATTAGTTTAATTTTCTTTCACCAATAATACTAGGCTTAACCTAAAGTAAACAAAATCTCAATTAAGCTATAATGTGTACCTGGAAGTTTCCTCTGAGAACTGACTACCGTCACTCCATAACCGCAGTGCCTCATCTGGCTGGAAAGAGAGTTTACCCAGTACGTTCACCAGTAGCAGACACTGTGGTAGACAAAGCTCTGTGCTGCACTCTAAAACACACAAACACCAAAAAAACAACAACAGAAGTCTCAATTATAATTGTTATTTTTGGCACACTTATATATTTTGTTTTTGGAATTACACCACTTCGTGTTGCACCCCCAAAATCATTGCTTTGAAGGAAACGTCAATAGACAAAACATTTCTTTGTCTAATTGCCTGTTGTGGATGAAGAATGCTGTGAATAAAGACCTTTTAACAACCATGTACTGTATTATTTCTACATATACACGAATGCTTAATCCAGATACAAGGAAAACATTATCAGAGGTCAAAAGTACATTTCTCAGTTGTTTCCAAATCTTCACTGAATTATTGTTACATTTTATTATTTTGAAGAGCTTTTATCCAAAGCAACTTAAGAGGAATAATACAACATAAGCGATTAATCTAAAGGGTTTTCGTAGTACGAAAATGCTACTTTACAATGTTTCAATTGCATCAGAAAAATACTATCCATGTGCAACAAGAATAAGATATGATTTCATTGTTAGATTGAATTCATACAGATTTAATGCTGTCTGAGAAGCAGATCTGTAATACAAATTATGCTTGAATTAACTGTATGCTTATGATGTCTATGGTGATAAATTCATCACACCGGGAAAAAAAGAAAATTAATTTGTGAGCTAATTGGCTTAATTTTGGGCTTGTTTTTCCAAGACCACATTGTTTGTTTCTCTTGCAAGATCTGGCAACACTGCAATTGGTATTTCACCTACACGTTTCATTTTAAAATTAACGTTATTAACTTTTTTTTTATTTTGTTCTATTCGGTTACCATTCGAAAAGGAGGCTGCAAAATTCTGAATCGGGATGAAAAAAAAAAAAAAAAGTTTTTGCTCAGAACGAACCAAAAGGAAAAACATTTAGTTTTTAGTCCCTGGTGGTAACGTTAGCAAAACTGAATGATTTCTCCAAAACTACGGGCCTGAATTTAACTGACAACGTTCAATTGCATCCAATAATCATAACTAATCTAATCATCGAGTCTAATTGTAGTATACAGTTGTCTCTAAAATGGTTGCACAAGCTGAAGATGATATTATAGACACAAGCACTGCTCTATAATAATGAAAGGCCAAAAAGCACTCATTCACTTAAGGTGGCCTGGGATATCATAGGATGTACACTCAGCAATGTGCAAGTGCTGCCCATGGACATTCAGTCTCTCTGCATTCATTGTATAACCATGTACTTAACAGGAAAGAAATGAATCTCCTATTCTTTTCACTCTCCTGTTTAAATGTACAGTTTTTGCAGACAGTGACCCGTTGAGTGATCTCTGATCTTACAATGGACGAGCTGAACATTTTTAGGAGCAAATTTTAGATGCATGTGTAACAAGGACAAGTCAGTTAAGGGCAATGATATCCTAGCTAAATGTATTTTTGTTAAGATAGTTTCAAAGAGACTAGGTGAATTCATAATCTAAATCAGTAGATAATCAGAAATGATATACAGCCATGGCCAAAAGTGTTGGCAGTGACAAATTTTGTGTTTCGCAAATTATTCTGCTTCAGTTGTTGTGGTGTTGATTCACATTTTTTCTAGATTATTGTGGAGAGTGATTAGATGCATTTTAAATAATTGCAAAAAGCTTCATTGGCCAAACAAAATCACAAAAACCCAAATTTCACAGTTTTTCGGTCCTGGGTAAAATGCCGAGCACCTGAAAGAACCATTTACCAGATCAAGAACTTTGAGGAGAGAGGTTCAACTGCAGTGAAGAAGGCTTCAGGACATCCCAGAGAGTCCAGCAAGCGCCAGGACCATCTCCTCCTGAGGAGTCAGCTACGGAACTGTCACCACCAGTGCAGAGCTTGCTCAATATTGGCAGCAGGTTGGTGTGAGTGCATCTGCACAAACAGTGAGGCAAAGACTTTTGGACAATGACCTGGTGTCAAGAAGGGCAGCAAAGAAGCTACTTCTCTCCAAGAAAAACATCAAGAACAGACTGAAATTCTTCAGGAAGTACAAGGTTTGACACAGCAGAAGACTGGTGCAAAGATATTTTCTCTGATGAAGCCCCCCTTCCGAAAGTTTGGGACATCTGGAAAATCGATAGTCCGGAGATTAAAAGGTGAATGCCACCATGAGTCCTGTGTCGAGCCAACTAGTGTTGTCACGGTACCAAAATTTCAGTAGTCGGTACCAATACCAGTAAAATTTCATGGTACTCAATACCATTTTCGGTACAAAAGCAAAACACTAAAACAGGTTACTGAATAACACTCTTTTAATAAAGTTAACAAAACATTAGCAGCAGAACTAAGAACAAAAATATACCATTGAGCAACACTAAGTTAAATATATTATTTTTGAATTATAACAAAACTGTATGTATGCTAAAAACATTTTTGAACACTTCAACTTTTGCAACTTTTATTTTAAGTTTACCAAGTACTAAAAAAAATTAAAAATAAGCATACAATAGAATGAATAAAAAACAATTTCCAAACTAATGTGCAAAGTGCTCTCAAATTAATAAAGCTGCATATTGCCAATTTTCTTCACAATAAGAAATGCACAGTGACATACGATTAAATAAGTTGTGAGTCATCTAGCTGCATTAAGCGCGCGCTCGAGGGATAAGCGCCCCCGAGGCAGAGTCTCTCTCAGCCGGGTGCAGTTTCAATCTCTCCCCCTTAGATCGGGACATTCAAACAACTCATAGAGAGGCACCGACCACACAGAGAAATGCCAGTTTCGGAGTTTATAGTTATTAACATGAGCTGCTTCTGTATTATTTTAACTTTAATAAAGCTATAAAGCATTAAATATAACTGCATTTAAGATATAACGCCGGGATGTTTCCTTTAAAGAGCTCCGGCTCCGCGGATTCCACAACGAGAGTGCTTCTGAATTTTTTTTACTTTTTTCCTAATAATTCCCTAATACTTTGGGATCTACTTAAGATGAAGCTGTGAAAGTTTAGAGTGCATCTGGACTGATCTGTGTAATTCTTCCTCTCCTACGTCAGGCGTGAACTGCAGTGCTGCTCTCGTGATTCATCCTTACAGTTTAATGTAATTTCACGTTAAGTTAAATTAGATCAAACGACTATTAGACAACGAACATTTTTTATTTTCGACGTGGTCGATAATGTCGACTAAACGTTTCAGCCCTAATGCAAATGATAAAATGCTTTTAAACTCACCTGCTGTATTTGCTTGAATAAATCCAGGTGTCTGTGTTTCAGGTGCTTTATTAAGTTTGATGTATTTCCTCCTTTCGTCAGAAAATTATGAAAGCAGTGTTTATAAATAGGTTTTTGCTGATCTATGATGTTTCCCTTTTCATCAGCCTCAAGTCCAAAGAATTTCCAAACCTGGCTTTTTCCATTTTTCTTTTTGACAAGATTAAGTTAGCAGCTACTTTGCTTGTCGTCATCTTTTGCTTTTTGTGAGCATTCGAAAGTTCCCGACTCTGATTGGGAACCGGGTAGACCCGGTACTCGGTACCTTCAGAAATTCTGGTATCGTAAAAACATTTTTGTTTGAGTACCGACTTGGTACCGGAGTAACGGTATTTTTTACAACACTAGCGCCAACAGTGAAGCATCCTGAGACTATCCATGTGTGGTGTTGCTTTTCATCCAAGGGAGTGGGCTCTCACACAATTCTGCCAAAAACACTGCCATGAATAAAAAAAAAAGGTATCAAAATGTCCTGCAAGAGCAACATCTCCAAACAATCCAGGAGAAATTTGGGGATGATCCGTGCATTTTCCAGCATGATGAGCACCATGTCACAAGGCAAGTATGATAATGAAGTGGCTCGGAGGTCATTACATTGAAATTTTGGTTCCGTGGCCAGGCAACTCCCCACATCTGAATCCCATAGAGAACCTGTGGTCAATCCTCAAAAGGCGAGTGGACAAACAGAAGGCCACAAATTGCAATCAAATCTGAGCGCCAAGTCAAGAATGGATCGAAATCACTCTGATAACCAGTATGCCCGATATCCAGAGGTTATAAAGAACAAGAATCAACACTGTAAATATTGACTCTTTGCACAAATTTTATGTTTTTGTCAATAAAAGCCTTTAAAACTTAGGAAACGCTTATCATTGTTTTCCAGTATACCATAAAAACATTTGAAAAAATAATCTACAAATACTGAAGCAGCAAACTTTGCAAAACACAAAATGTCACTGCCCATACTTTTGGCCATGGTTGTACACTGATCTGCTATCTAGAAATATGTAATAAAGCCTATTTATTTTCTTTGTAACTTGATGTACTGGGCTTGTCTTCAGCAGTGGGTCAATAAATTGTTGTCAGCAGAGGTGGCAGAAGACTGTAATTAATGGTATTTTGTAAAAAGCAGCTCACGGTGATCCGGGTTCAGGACAGACTCAGCAAAAGGCTGGAAGGACAACAGATGTGACAGCATGGCATCCATGGGAACCAGAACTGCCACTCTTAACTCCTCACTGAGGGCAGGGGGTACAGATGGGGCATACACAGAGGGGGGGAACTTACTAAGATAAAAATAAAATAAAAATCACACAGTTAAGACAAAACTGACAGTGACAATTAATGAAAAAACACATTTGACAGGACTTCAAAATCAGAGAGCCTAATTCATGAAACATAAGCAGAACTAATTTGCGTCATTCATAAAGCCTTTCTCGGGTAAATACTGCTATTGAATTAAAAGAATGGTTTTGTGAAAGATTTACACAAACTTTGTTTTTACGAATAACGCACATTGCTGGTATGAAAATACTGTTTATCTGTACAAACCTTATGAAAAATATTGTTGATTACCTGTGGATTTGGAGATACAATTGGTGAAAACGATGGCAAGACTTAGCAAGGAAAGGTTTAAATTCCTGTCAAAAGATTTATAAAAAAAAAAAAAAAAAAAAAAAAAAAAAAAAAATCCAGAACATTATTCAGTTACAATTTCAGACTATATTGATATTTTGAATAATTTCCCATCAGTTACCTTTGTGTAGTGGACTAATGTGTTGGCAAAAAACCTACACATCTTTGTTGCTTTTTGGAAAAGCTTGTATTCAGGAGAGTGCATAACTTCCTATGAGAAACAAAGGGAGGAAGGGAGGTATGACCTACAGTTAGTGAGAATTAGAAGTGAAAACTGATATAACTGATTCTTATTACTACCCAAACATAGTAAATTCTGTGATGAAAAATCATACTCTCCAGAGCAGAGTTGATAACCTTATTACTCATGTGGAAATTCCCTACATAATTTTGTGTAAAAATAGCTACATGCTTATTTCTAAGTACCACTTTAAGAATCATCCAAATACCAAAAAAAAACAATATATAAATTGTAAATGTGTAAAAACAATATACTGAAATTACAATAATGCTGGATTACTGCTGCCGACCCAGTTCTGTTGAGAACTACAGTAACTACAGTGCAGGTCTTCTGTACCTGCAGGCCTGCCTGTTGGATCTGTTCGCCCAGCTCAAGACTGTTCTGGATGGAGGTACACAAGTCTTCACACAATGAGGAAGCTATGTCAGTGTGGTTAAGCCGATCTTCTATGAGCGTTTGGTACTTCACGCTCTGTCTGAAATCAGACACAAATATTTATTGGACTTCAGTAAATCTAGCAAATATGTACATGTCACTATGTAAAATATTATACATGTAAGTTTAGACACTAATCTTTCAATTATTGTTCAATGTAAAAAATAAAAAAATAAATTATGAAAAAACAAACAGCAAATTAGCTGCAAATTCAACATCTTAATCTTAACCACTGGCTAATTCTTGACCCTGATGTATAATAATGTGCATTTACTTTGAAACAGTTATATTACATGTAGCACATGTCTCATACTCACTTGATGATGAATTTCCATGTGTTGGCATGTAGTGCTATGTCCAAACTGGATATGATTGTGCATATATCCAGCAGACTGTGAATCACTACAAGTCAAAACACAAAATGTTAAACAACTGTTTAACAGAAATCGCATGGAACAAATGGAACCTTGCTCTCAGTCATAGATAAACATGAACAAACCACACCTGTGACAACGTCTGATACCTCCTCCTCAGACGCTGTGTCCTCAATGTTGATTTTGTCCAACAGTTCCATCAGGGCCTTCTGCAAAGAGTAGGCCTCTTTAAACATGCCCTGAAGGAGATCGCCCACCAATGACAGCCTTCCACTGTACATGAGCTCACTGTCCTATAAACACATCCACAACACACAAACAGTATATGGAAATTTACAGCAATTACAATTCTCCTCAATACCATTACTAGGGATGCACCGATACCACTTTTTTCTCTTCCAGTCTGATATTGGAAATCTCAGAATCGGCCGATACCAAGACAATACCAGTGTTGTAAACCTCCATTTGAATCCAATTAGCCTATCAGAAGAGAATTGCCTAAAGGCTTGACACAATTTTATGGATTTTTCCAAGCTGCTTAAAAGGCACAGTTAACTAGGGATGCACCAATATAACTTTTTTTCTTCCGATATCTCAGTATCATCCGATACCAGTTTAGTTTTTTTGCAAAACTCAGCCACGCCTGGAGACCACAATGGAGGATGGTACGTTAACTCTATACTCTGCTTAAAAGCTTCACTTTATTTAGTTGACCAGCTACGGGAAAGCTTGCTTCTAAAACAACCAGGCCAATTTAACTGTAACACTTGTGTAAAACCACCATGCAACAAGGGGGGGTTTAGATGGGCAAGGTGGCGGTGAGAACCAGTTTAACTATATAAATAATATTTAATTAAATAAAGACACACACACACACACACACACACACACACACACACACACACACACACACACACACACACAGGGCAGCTGCCAGTAATTATCTCTCGAACTGTCATCATCGGCCCCCTTTATCCCTCATACACCCCATCAGGCTGATTGGGGACTGGGTGTGCTCTACAAACTGCTTTTTGCAGCACAATGAGCTAGTAGCTAACAGCTAGCAGTCACGTTATTGTTTTCTATCGCGTTTAAGATGATATCACAGCAGTAGAGGCGGCACAACTATGACGATCAGCCTATAATCCCACCCACGTTGAGGCGGCACTAAACAGTAGTGGAAAAGAAAGCTAGAAAAATAAAGTGAGTAGAGTCGAAACAATGATTGCATTGGCACAGCCCTAGCCTTCTGTACGAATATATAGCCAACGTTTTATATGTACTGCATGTAAAAAAAAAAAATCATAAAGTACCTTGCAGTGCTGAAAGGTATCCTTTAAAATTCGGAGGATGCAAGAGGGCAAAGTGCGGATGGTGTACAAGGAAACAGATTCTTCAAAGGAGCAGACATGACGTACACAGCCAGAGAGAGACTCAAGGGTCTGGACCATCATCTGGTGACAAACACATCAGCAGAATGTTCTACTGTACCACCATAAGCAAATTAAGCAGTATTTAATTGCTGACTATACACGCTTACAATATGAGAAAATTAAATATGGCAGGTGCACACCTTCAGAATATTGCGTAAGAATGCATGCAGCTCTGTGTTCTGACTAGAGAGGTCTCCAATTTGCTTGTCGATTTCTTCCAAAAGACTTGTAAACATTTTTACTACCTGTGGATGAAAATACATGCCAACACACATTTCATTTGTGTTGAAAATTAGAGGCTTTAGAACACACATTTTGGGAATTTAGAGTTGAGGTGGGTAATTTCGGCACCACCTACAAATGGCTTTCTTAAAGTTGTCTCTGCATATTAAGATGGGATAAGAGAAAGTATTTAAACGTGGAAAAAAATAACCTGCTTTAATTGGAAAGTTTAAGTAAATATCCCACCTTGGGTAAGACAGTGGAGAAACATTCCATCTCCAAGTCAGATAAAGATAGATGAGGGAGGAACATGCTTGTGATTATTTGTAGGATGTCTGTGGGTGAACAAATCAACAAAACAGGTTTTAACAAATTATTACTTTTACAAACGTGATGAAGATCTCCACAATATTAGTCACCTCCAAAAACTGGAAACTTGAAGGCAAGATAAACTACATTAAGGCGCTTATTTGGCAACTCAACCTCTCTCAAAAGAACCTTTCTTCTCCAGAACACGAACAAGGATTTTTAGAAGAATATCTCACCCATGGGTCCATACAATGCAAGTGAATGCAGACTTTGAAGCTCCAAAAATCATATAAAAGCAGCATAAAAGTAATCCATAATTTTCAAGCTCGATTACATTTCTTTGAGCATCATGTGTCAAGCACTAAGAAATAAAACCGAGCTTGAAATCATGATTGAGCCTAGAGACTGCAATGGCAAGATTTACAGTGAAAAAAGGCTAACATTTTGGTCTGTTCTCACAAACTTAAATTATTTTATGCTGCCTTTTATGTGCACTTTGGAGCTTCAAAGCTTTTGTCACCACTCACTTGCATTGTGAGAATCTTAATTTGTACTCCGCTAAAGAAATAGAGTTATACACATCTGGGACAGCATGTGGGTTAGTAAATTAGTGGGGGTGGGGAGACTATTCCTTTCAGTCAGTTCAGACTTACTTGTGTGCTCTTCCCAGCTGTCAGTGTCATGATGCATAGCGTGAAAAGTGTCAAGGTTACACCAATTATTAGTAAGCCACTTCCCAAACAAACAAACAAATACACTTGTGTAACACCTATATTAATTGAAGTACTTGAAAGTGAAACGCGTCTCAAAAGAGATTCGGGAAAGGATATAACTAGTTTGGGCAGTACAGATTTGAGCTCTTGTTGACAGGTTTCCTTGTTCCACTGAGAGACCTCGTCCAAAAGAGACACTGGAGACATCGTGTTCTCTTTTTCAAAGCACACCTGTGTTGCAAACACATTTCCTAATTAAATGATCCATATTACACATCACACAAAGCATTAAAGTTGCATGCACCGATACAATAAATAATAATAATAATTAACCGATTTATCGTTGCCATAACATATATTCCGTGAATTTGCTAAAAGGTTAAGTTAGCTTCATATACATTTATAAAAAACAATATGAAGCATCTGCTGAGAACTTAACGACGCACACAAAAAGGAACAACGAAATTAAATTTAGTTCTAATTAGGTGTATGAGTTTACTCTAATTACAAGCTACATGTTTTGGTCTTACTTTTGATTTGGCCTCTTTCTGTTCTGCCGGGCTATTTCTTCTTCTTTGAATTTATGGCGGTTGGCAAACCAGCTTTTGGTGCATTTCCACCACCTACTGGTATGAGTGTGAAGCGTTGAAGTAGCAGCGGTAAAAAAATTTAAAAAAAAAAACACTTTAAGACTAAATTCTTCATACAGATCTGTTTCTTTTAAATAATTTAAGAGAACTTTATACACATTTGAAGACTTGTTCAAAAGGTTCTGTAATGTCAGACAGTTTATACCAAGTGATTTACATTTTCCTTTGAGCTGGAATCTTTCACTGTCATATGCCATGCAATTAGCATGTGCTCAAAAGTCTCAGGAAGACCACATTTATTACAGGTACCAAATTCATGTTTACCTATGATGTAAAGTGAGTAGGTTTGGGGAGAAACGTAATACATGTAACGGGATTACGCATTTAAAGTACAAAATATAAGTTTTATATATAATTGGTATTTAGAATACAGTTACATGCAAAAAGTAGTTTGATTTCTGAAGAGATTCCTTTGCATTTTATTGTTTAATTTGTTTCATTTAATATTTAATCCTTTCAGATAGAAAACCTTTATACATATAAATGATGCGATCCAAAGTGCATTTGAACAGCGGTGAAGCACTGTCTTATGATGTGTTACATTCAATACGAGTAGACAGAGAAGTCAATTTGAAGTTTGGAATAAATAGAAACAAATCGTGTAAATGGTCAGCTTTATTCTAAACTAAAATGTTATTTCTAGCCATTTTACATTCACATGTAACCAGACACGATCACATTTTTTATCAAAGAAAATTCACCTTAGATCATAATTTCCTTTTTTCTAGCAAGACCTTTGATATTAGGGCAAAAATCATATTCTTGATAATTTTGGTATTTTCTTTTCCTGTAAAAAAATATCTAAAAATCCTTAAAAACAAGATCAGTTTGATTTATCTTGTTTTAGAAACAACACTGCATGCATAAGATATTTAGTTTTTTCAGAGAATGCATTTTTAACATGTATGTTTTGTCTTACTGTTCTGGCAGTGTTTTTATAGTCAAAACAGGTGGAAAAAAAAATCTACCAGTGCTGAAGAAGTAATCCAAAGTATTTAGAATACGTTACTGACCTTGATCTATTGGAATGTTACAAATTACATTTTACAGCATGGATTCTGTAATGGAATACATTTCAAAAGTAACCCTCCCAACCATGCCCATTGCCCATTGCCCAATTTGTTTATGGAGATTATATAGATGTCATCCCTTTATTTCCTTGTCCCACCTCTCTTGCCACATCCCTTTAACAGCCATTTTAATTAGACCTTTGACTTCAGATTTTATTAATGGTGCATTGAGTGCGCACAAAGAGTTTGCTTAACCATATTATCCAGCTCCTCATTACCCTCCACTCCAACATGAGCAGGTACACATAAGACAATTATTCTTAGCTGATGTATTCTGAACAAACTCTAAAGGATTTCCAATAGAATATCTTGCCTAGATGAGGATTTGCCACTCATGTAAGTGCTGAATATGAGCCAAATCACAACACTTATTGGATGCATTTCTTCCACCCACCAAGTCAACTGAAAAGCAATCATCTCTGCTGTATAAACAAATTATTTGATGTTCTTTTAGCAAATTTAAATTTAAAATGAGGAATGAACACTGCTGCAGCTGTGTATCCAGAATCAGGATCTTTTGAACCATCAGTGTATACTTTTCATACTATATCCTTAGCAACCCACCTTTGTTCATCATCGATATTCCATATCTAGAGATCAACTGATGGCATTGGGAAAAACCAAGGGGGTGAGACTGACACAGGCACAGTTGGGCTAATATCAATATGCATTTATGTTGAGCCTCCTTGTTTGCAGTCCATCCATTTAGATTCATATTCAGAGCAATTCTCAAATACCTTTTTAACAGGATAATTAAAATGACCTTTAGAAATATTTGGAGTCTTCAAATGTCTAAAGGCATTTCTCCCAGCAATGCTGCTATAGGTGACAGGCTAAAAGCACCACAGCATACTCTAAGCTTGAATATATCACATTTCTTTTTGGTCAATGATGTTGAACTAGATTACTAAACTGCCAGTCAACTGTTGATCTAATCAATGCACAATAATTCTCCTTAGTGAATGAGGTTTGGCTCCACAGTAGACTCCTGGCAAACACAACAAAACTTGCCATTTTTACAAAATGTAGCAGTCAGTTGGTCACATGGTCGGCCTCCCAGCCAGATGTCCCAAACCAACTTACTGACCAGCCAGCATCAACCATCTTAGGGGTTTTCCCAGCAGGGAAACCCTTGGCATCTTTCTATCGGAGAATCTTTCTTTTCTATCGGAGATAGAAAAGCATGACAAGTCTTGCAATCATGGTAAATCACAAAAACAAATCCATCAAGACTGACCCATTTGCTTAAAGAGCATGCCTTATACTCCTCATTAACAGCAGAGAAAGCTGCACTTGCTTTCAAAAGGCAAGTGATATAAAGCTGCAGAGAAATGCTAATTTTAGTTTCACAACCAAATACCAAAACATGCTCCATAACCAATTGCAACACATACAAAACTAATGCTTTGCTGCTGGAACCTGAACGCCTCCAGTTGAAATTGCAGCTTATCTTGCACCCAGGCCAGAAAACTGGAGATAGAGCCTGTATACTGTGCATCAGTAAAGCAATTGTAAAACGAAGAAATGTCTTAGATTGATTTCTCCCCCATAGTGTCCATGCATGGAAGCCAAAATGGACTCAGGATATTAGGATATTTGGCTCCTGTAATTTAAAGGCTCATTTAAACTTCTTACCAAGAGACTTTGTAGCAAATTACATGATTAATACAGAAAATACTTACCTGGTGTAGTGGCATTTAATACCAATTGTAGCACCATTTGTCCTTACAATGGGAGTGCCCTGTAGTGCCTGTGGAGGAAAATGGTTCTTATAGCCACTGGATACAAGATGGCAAGCCATCCAAACAAAGGCAGATGTGTTAAAATATATATGTCTTGCCACAAGCTGACTGCCACAATCCTGAAGTTTGGACTGAAAGATCAGGACTTGGGCAGCTGCATCTACATTTACTAAACCACAGCCTCCTAGAGACAGAAGAGAGGGCTCAATCAGCTGGCCATTACCAAACAAGTCTTGCTTCTCTTCCAAATGCACAAGGTCCTCCAAACATTGGGCTGTTACGCTGCAAGCAGTAGGCAGTTGCAACTGATAGATAACATCTGGCTGTGTTGGCTCTTCTGGGACTGTTGGAAACTTCCAGGTTAATTCCATAACAGGGCCCTCTAAAACTTGCTTGGACCAGATAAGGTGTATTTTCCAGCCCTGGAGCTGACAACTGGGGCATTCTGACCATATAGAGCTTTCTGGTCCCCCATTTGAGACTGTTGCATCATTGTACAGGGACAAAAGGCCCGAGCCCTTACACTTGCACTGCGGAATTCAACAACCACAAGAGCACCAAAAGCCCAAGAACACCTTGTTTAAGCCCCATTGTCACAGCCACACAATGCCATACTACCGCAACGTTTTTTTCACACCAGTTTGTAGTGTCATTAATACTACCAACCCCACTGTTGTGTTCTTTTTTGAGGAGACGAAGTCAAGGTTTAAAGGTAAAAATGTTATTTATTAACAAGAAAGAATAAGTACAAAAATCATTCACCCAGCTGGGGATCTAGTCTGCTTCACCCGTAAGCTCTGCCCAAAAAGACCCCGTTTCTCCTGTGTTCCCTTCTTTTCTACATTTCTGACCCAGTGTGAATTTTGTTTGTCCCTTTGTTCTCGTTTTTTTATTCTTTTGATTGGCTTAGTTTTGCCGCAGGGGCATCTCCAATATTTTAATAGATAAGTTTCAATCATCCCGTTGGTTCGTTTTTGCCGTAGTGGGATTACTGGTTTTGCCTTTTATTGGTTTGTTCTTATCAGTTCCCTGTCTAAAGAATTTCCAATGTATACACTGTTTCGAAGTCCACCTGCCTAAAGAATTGCCAGTGTAGAAACCGTTTCTAAGTTCCCCTCATTTCCTGTGTCAGAAATGTAGCTGCAGTTTATCACACTTTATATTTAGTGTTTTTGGTATTAACATACACTACCGTTCAAAAGTTTAGGGTCACTTACTCATTCTTTTTTTTTTTTTTTTTTCACATTTTACAATAATAGTAATGTCATCAAAACTATAGAATAATGGAAATGGAAATTTGGGAATTATGCTGTGAAAAAAATTAAATAAAATAACTAAACACTATATTATATTTTAGCGTCTTCAAAGTGGCCACACTTTGCCTAGATTTTACAGAAATGTACTCTTGGCATTTACTCAACCAGCTTCTTGAGGTATCACCCTGGGATGCTTTTTAAACAGTATTGAAGGAGTTCCCATCTATATGTTGGGCACATAGTGGCTGCTTTTAATTATTCGGTCCAAGTCATCCATTTTTCCAAAAACATTTTTTTTTTTAAATAACATTTTATTTTTTGTAATTAAATTAATATGTTGGCACAATTATGTTTTTGTCTACAAAAAGAATTTCAAACATTTAAGCGTACGCCTTCAGATCAAAAGGTTTTTAAGATAATGAGAAACATTTCAGGCAAGTGACCCCAAACTTTTGAACGGTAGTGTATATTTTCTAGTTAGTTACACACATCATTCATCATTTGTTAGCAGGCATACGTTATTTAAGATTTGACACACACATATATACTGATTAAGATTATAACACACAACACCACCCACTCCAAAACAAGCTTAATTGCTCTCTGGACCATTCTAGTTACTCAATCAACACCTCAGTTTATATAATCAGTTGATGTGGGGTGTGTTTCATTCAGAAGCATCATCCCTAATATGCCCAATTCCCTTCAATTACTTTACCATAACACTGTGGGAGCTTTGGAAGGTTGAAAAGTGTGGGGCTCTAATATTCACCTTTCAAGTCATTTTACTTGGAAATTCTGTATGACCTTACAGCAATATCATGATTGTTTTTCCTTCAAAGCCATCATTTATGCTGAACGCTGAGGTGTTCACTCAAAGGGGAGAGAGATTGGCTTGTTAGCCTCAGAAGCTAGTTAATGATGGTAAATACAGTAACCACACTATGAAACACCCCAAAATAAGTTAATTATTATTAGTTATCTTTTTTGAAGGGCTCTTAAAATTGTGACAAACTTATATTGTTACCTACTGCAAGGAGTTCTATTTTGCGAACACTAACGGATAGCTCTCTCCTGATATTTTTGAGCTCCTCAGTTTGCTCACCTTGCCCACAGAATCAAAGCAAAACATTTCTTACTGTGCTTCAATAGCTTTTAACTATTTTGATACATACAGTATTTGATCCTCAGATTGAAGCACATGTTCTGCGTGAGTGCGTCAGGAAAAAAACCCTATTAAACTGTACATGATTAAAGAGTATTTCTTGCAACAACATCACATTATGATAACTGCAAAACCTCAAAATACTCTGTATTTATCTCTTTATTATTTGTAATTTAGCTGATGCTTTGGGTAGACAGTACACTTGCTACATTTACACTTCTGCCACTTTTATCCAAAGCGACTTACAGTGCACTTATTACAGGGACAATCCCCCCAGAGCAACTTTGAGTCCTTGCTCAAGGACACAATGGTGGAGGCCATGGGGACCTTCTGATTAACAGTTAAGTGCTTTACCCCACTACGCCACCACCACTCTGCTAAAATTTCCAAACCAAATCTTTAGATGCTAAAAATGTTATTTCCTACAATATAAAATATACTTTTAGATGAGTAATATAAAAATAAATTCTACATCAGACACTAGTCTGCATTTTAGTCTATATGTCTATTTTCAGAGCTCATGCAACATGATGGCAAAAAGTTGATAGTGAATCCCTCCTGGTAAAAGGCTGCAGAGTGATGTTATATTGCTCAATAAAGAACTCAAAAAGGAACCAGTGTTCCTGTAAAGTGAGCGCAGGGACAGGGATCCTATGGTCAACACTTCCTGCACACATCAATGAAATGACCAGAATACAGTTGATGTGTTTACCACATGGGGTGTATCACATGTGTTTTTGTCTAGAGAATAGGAAAGGTAAGAATGTTGGCTGCTACTATTGTTTTAAATTACTTGTTGCACCTCTATGCATATAACATCCTTGACGGTAAGTGTGAAAACATGCACCAGCCACATGCTAAAGGAAACAAAAGCCCATTAAGAGAAGACTATGATGGAGATAACATCAGCAGGAACTTCCAAATACAGTGGCATTTGTTCAAATAGACTCTAAACGTGTCACAGGAACATGGGAATTTCACAGTGAAAATGGGACTCAATTAATCACAACATTCATAGAAAATGTATTTAATACAACACAATAACTACTTTGAATTTAAATAAATAAAGAAGGCTGAGCCATTGACACAGATCCAAATATTTTAACAAAATACTTCAAACTAGTTGAGAAGGTAATTGCAAAAAGACAAAACACTTTTGCTCTCCAGTATCTACTGAATTAATATAACTTTCTTTGATCTATTAATGAGAAAAACACTATTTAGTGTAAAAATAGATTCTTTGCACTGTATGTAGCTTACACACTGTCATAAATGTACTTAATTACACAATGTGGTGGTCTGTGAATGACTAAAGGTGCTTGGGCTCTCCTTTAACCTTATAACCTTTTCCTCTTCCTGCTTCAGAAGCAGGATGAGGAAAATCCCTAATACAGAAATTGCACAATGTATTTGTTAAATGTATAAACTGAGATCAATTTGCAGTGTGTTCTACTGAAAATTATATACATGTATGCAACTATATGTGTATAATTGTATGTATTTGCACAATAATGGGCCTCTATAATTTTTATGAAATTGTTAGGGACAAACAGTTTAGATTTACCATCAAAAACATATTAATCTATAAAATATTTGTGCTCGGATCACAGAGAAACTTTTCCCAGAACAGTCCAGAGACGAGTAAGCTAGACATATCATGATTCATACAGATTTTTCTTTCATCTGTTCCTCATCTCTAAACAGACACATTCCGTGATGGAGACAGGATATGTTTATCAATGTGCATAGCACATGCACTGTTCCTGTGCAGGTTAGGCATCACAATGTAGTGCTATCAAGGTTAACGATCTGAGGTCTACTTTATTCCTGCTGACAAAGGATTTCTGGTCAGTGTAATTTGAATAATAAGAGTAATTTTTTTCCAAATAAAATTATAGCATAAAATGTATATAAAGTGTTATCAAACTGTAAACTTTCAAACAATCTTGAACGGATAATCAATTCAGTGCCTAATTTAGTCTTTAATTCCATAGTCTTTGAAGACAGACTTTAGCTTTTCCACTTTGACAGCATGGTCAGCCTTGCCATATCCCTAGAAAAAGAAAGATGCTTGAGACCATGTCTTTAAAAGCAGGTTCTGACTCAAAACTTACTGCATGTTAGATAGGTCCACAAATTTCCATGTACAATCACCAAATACATGCATAAAAAACACTAATTATGTATTGCTATTTGTGATATAACTTAACTCATTTTATTTTAATTCTAAGTGATTATGCATTTTTGGATTGTAATGATGAGGGTATAAGTCCAAAGACTTTCTAACTTTCCCTCAAAGAGGAATATTTAAGTTCTTTCTATAAGTTGTGTAGTATTTACAGCATTCTTTCGCTATAGGCCTAACTGATATCCAATTTCAAAGAGCCAGTATGCATGCTTGTCACACTATTTTGTAGCTGTAACCAACTGCTGTAGCTTATTTTATGTAACCCTCCATTCCATACACCTAAATGGTTGTTATTAAATGTTATGGTCAGTTACCGTTGACTCCCTAAACATTCAAAGTTTCTTTTCTTTGCCGTTGTGCTCAATCTTGCCACCTCCAAGAAAACTACACTCCAGTCTCAAAGCCTCCACTTTTTCAAAAATGTGATCTAACTCAGAAAATGTTAAATTGATGATGTCTTAGCTGGACTCGACACTGAATCATTGGTTGAAGCTTTAAATAAATCTTATTTGCTCCGCTCAAAACAAGCAAAGTTCAGTGTGTTTCACAGCCTTGGTTAAATGACGTCACCCGCGCTCTCAGCCTAGAGTTCAGAAAAGCTGAGCGCAAGTGGAAAAGAGACAAGCTTCAGTTCTCAGGATATTTTAAAGGAGTGTTTAAAAACTATCAGAGCTGTAAAAGGAGAAGGAAGTTTCTCTACATTCTCTACACCATTTACGCACGACGGACATGCCCGTAAAAGATCTCTCTCTCCCCCCACCATATTCCGCACTTTATCCCTCTCGAAGTATTGATTAGTCTGATAAGAGACCGGGTGTGTAGACCCGGCCCCGCCCTTCCACAATCAACCACTTATTCCTTCCCGCTCCCTGTCTCACTTTCAACAGTTACATCAGAACAGTAAGCAGATGTAATCTCCAAAATTAAGTGTTCCATTTACATGATGGAAATTCTTACCCTCTTACCACTTAAAGAAGTTTTCATGACTATCAGTTCCAGTGTGACAGCTATAATTAACAGCTCATTAGCAAGTGGAGTTGTTCCAAGTAGTTTTAAACATGCAATTCTACATCCTACAACCAAAAAAAAACAACACTTTTTTGTGTTGTTTATTCTAAATACCTAAATACATTTTAAATTTTAGATACATTTCAGTCTGGTTTCAGACACTTGCACAATTTTTTGCTCATGGGTGGCTGTGGCTCAGGTTGTAGAGCAGGTTGTCCACCAATCACAGGGTTGGTGGTTTGATTCCTGGCCCACTCAACTCCACATGCTGAAGTGTCAAAACACTGAACCCCAAGCTGCTCCCAATGGCAGACTAGCACTGCATGGCAGCTCTGCCGTCATTGGTGTGTGAATGAGATGCAGTTTAAAGTGCTTTGAATACTGCTAAGGTTAAAAAGGTGCTATATAAGTACAGACCATTTACTTTCCATGGATTCAGGTTCACCTGTCATCTTAGTTTTATCAGATCTCAGAGCCGCGTTCGACACAATCGACCATGATATTCTCCTCAATCATATAGAATGTATGGTTGGCATCCAGGGGATGAACCTCCAGTGGTTTTCCTCCTATTTAAAAGAAAGAACGTTCTCTGAATTTAGGCAATTTTTCTTCTATCTCGGCTCAATTAAAGTGCGGTGTCCCTCAAGGGTCAATCTTAGAACCCTTATTATTTTCACTGTATATGTTTCCTCTGAGCTCTATTTTAAATAAGTACAGCATATCTTATCATTGTTATGCTGACAATTCCCAATTTTATTTCCCAGTGAGTGTAGACAAGTATTGTTCATCTGAGAAAGCCCTAAATTGCTTCAAAGATATTAAACAGTGGTTGGCAAGCAATTTCTTGCAATTAAATGAAAGTAAAACCGAAGTTCTGATTTTATGTTCCACCGTGTCCTCCTTACCTGGCCTGGTTGCCCATTTAGGTTCTCGTGAGGAGTCTTGGAGTGATTTTAGACTCATCATTACTTTTCAATAAGCAGCTCAGTGCTGTTGTCAATGGTAGCTTTTTCCACCATAGATCTATAGCTAAAATAAAAAAAAATTCTTTCCCATTAAAAACTTGGAAATTATGATCCACTCACTTCATCATCTGCCCCAAACTGCATTATCCCACCTTCAGCTTATGCTAAATGTAGTAGCTTGGCTTTTAACAGGGTCAAGAATGAAGGATCACATTTCCCCGGTTTAAGCATCTCTACACTGGCATCCAGTGAAAATCAGGGTTGATTTTAAAATTCTGATTTTTGTCTACAAGGTACTATCTGGTCTTGCACCCCAATATATCAGTGACCTTCTACACCCCTATTCCACCAGCTCAGGTCTTCTTATCAACTTTTTTGAAGGTTCCTCGTTGCAGCTATAGATCTCCTGGGACTGTGCCTTTACTGTGATAGGTCCTAATCTATGGAATAGTCTCCCTTTCCATGTGTGGTCAGCTTCATCACTAGCCATTTTTAAATCTTCTGTAAAAACGTATTTTTATTCTGTGGCTTTTGAATAGATAATTGAAAATGTTGAAGTGGATTAATACATGATGTTGTGTTTAAATGGTTTTATTTATTTTATTATGTTTTACATTTAATTTTAAATCAGCCTGTTTTTATATATTTTGTTTGTTTGATCTGTAAAGCACTTTGGGCCAACTTCTGTTGTTTTTAAATGTGCTCTATAAATAAAGGTTGACTTGAATTTGACTATATTAAATGACAAAAGTTCCTGTATTAAAAAAATTGCTGGAACTGCAACAAGTCTGGAGAACATGTTTTTACCCATTTATTAAAAACTTACAATAAATCTCTTACTATAACTTGCAATAACTTTTTACATTTCTTCATAAAGTAACATCTCACTCAAGCCACAAGTTTATTGACGCCTGTCAGTTATTGGTATAAATGAAAGTCTACCTGAGCTGACAGAGCTTTTGTTCAAGGTGACTTTCTCAGTGCAAATAAACATTCAAGAACATAATGGATTTCAAATTATTTATTAAATGCGTATGCATTGAACTGAAACAAAAGGGACAATTTTAACTGGCAGTCTTGGAGAGAGAGACACTAAATTCAGGCCATTGCACTTACAAGCATGCACACATACTGTGGTACTCATCACTTTATTATCAGTTCCATTTTTAACCTTTATGCTCACTAAAATGTATTTAAACTTTCCCTCCAGATCAGTGTTGACATCGGGCACTTTGCTCAGAGTGTCTGCCATTTTCGATGTGGCATAATAATAAGCAGCAGAGATCAGGCAAATCTTATGTGGTCATCATGCTATTTCTTAAAGCAATATCAACAAACTTTACAAACTGGAAGTAAATGACAGAATAAAAGAGAATTAAGGACAAATAAATGTAACCATTAAAACAGAAATGTAAATGTGAAAATCAATTAAATAAAATAGCTATATCAATTGGAAAAAGTAATTTCACAATGGATATAAAAGGAGGGAAAATGCAGCCACTCATTCAGGTTTCTCACTGAGGAGCCGAGACAAGGTCCCAGCCATTTAAGCGGGTAGTTTAGAGTTGAGGCAGGAGGGACACAACATCTTGTTCCCTCCATCACATTCCCTTCTGTCACTCACTCGATGTGTCGATGAAGTGACACTAGGGGTCCCAATGGAAAATGCCAATACTACTGAACTGTGTTACGTGGACTGCCAGTGCGAGGGGGGCAGAGCTCTGTGTGCCTCGTAGCCAGCGCACCAGGCCGTCACGTAACTACCCCCAATACACTGGTAGGCGTCAAAACGATTCCCTGCACCTCGGGGACAAGTTGACTGCTCAAAAATGAAGGACCGGTTGACACAGCCCTGGCCTTCTCTCTTTTGTTCCCCTCAAGAAAGGAATGAAATCATTCACTCTTCCTTTTAGCAGATCTACGGACTTTTCCTATATACTGTATATACATACATATATATATATATTTTTTTTTTTTTAAATTAAATTTTATTTTATTTTATTTTTTTTGTCCACCTAAAATAAAGTATTATTGGACTTCTGAGTGAGGAAAATGTTACTGCAAGTTAGTGCAATTTAGTAGAGTATCATCTGGAATAGGTCTGCTATCAAAGTCCCTTAAAAGGAAGTCAGGTAATCCTACATACTTACCTATACTCTATAGTGATTCTAAACTCTCCCCACTACTCTTCTTCCTGTACACAAATGACTGCACCACCAAGGACCCCTCTGTCAAGCTCCTAAAGTTTGCAGACAACACTACTGTCATCGGCCTCATTCAAGATGATGACGAGTCTGCATACAGAAAAGAGACTGTGTTTCTCTGGGCTGCAGGGAGGCGGTGGACAGCTACCTGTCTGGTGCAGTCAAAACAACCTGGAGCTGAACATGCTCAATACAGTATAATTTTGGACTTCAGGAGGAACATCCCAACATTGACCCCACTTAACCATTCTGAACAGCACTGTGTCATGCAGTGGAGTCATTCATGTTCCTGTGCACTACCATCTCACAGGACCTGAAGTGGGAGACCCACATTGACTCCATTGTGAAAAAGGCCCAGCAGAGGTTGTACTTCCTTCAGCAGTTCAGACGTTCAACCTGCCACAGGCGCTGCTAATCCAGTTGTACTCAGCAGTCATTGAGTCTGTCCTCTGCACTTCAATAACTGTCTGGTTTAGTTCAGCTGTGAAATCGGACATCAGAAGACTACAAAGGACAGTTCGAACGGCTGAGGGTATTTTTGATTGCCCCCTGCCCTCCTTTCAAGAATTGTACACTTCCAGAGTGAGGAAAAGGGCTGGAAAAATCACTCTGGACCCCACTCATCCAGTCCACTCCCTTTTTGATCTGTTGCCTTCTGGGCGAAGCTCCAGAGGACTGAGCACCAGAACCGTCAGGCACAAGAACAGCCTCAGGCTCTCAATCTCATGAACAGTTTAAACGGCCCCACTGAGCAATAATTATGTGCAATACACAACTTAGCAGAAGAGGTAGGATATGTAAGAAAATATAAATAGACTATTTCATTGCCTTGCACTATCTGTACAGATTCATATTTGTACATACGTATATATAAGAAAAAAGGCTGGAAATATGAGCCGATATACAGTATATGCCTCTCCGCCCCTCGGTGCTCAGGTTTCACTCTCGATTATCTAATCATAATCACGGCGCTGCCAAGCAAAGGCCGATGTAGCGGTGTGGAAATATATAATACTAATAAGCAGTACCGCCGCAACCTATACGCATACTACGCAATCTGCGTAGGGCACCAACTCCCTAGGAGGGCACCATCTTTACCTAGGAGGGCACCAGAAAGTCCACCGGGTGCCCTTCCTCGCACGTTATACGTTATTCAAGGATCCGAAAGCAGTTGCGGAGTCGATCGCTCCACGCTCATACCACGCAAATGCGACAATCCTCTTGACTACTGGGGCATGATCGCTTTCCATTACTTGGCAATAAAGCTCATTCTGATTCTGATTCTATACTGTCTCTGGTACTGTAACTAAGATTTACTTGTATTTAATCCTAATCAAAAGCTTTCCATTCCACCGCCATAACTTTCCAAATAAAAAGAATAGCAATCATCCTCACAGAATGAGCATTCTTTGAATCATTTAAATATATATATTATATTTATAAATAAAAAATTGTTTTGATATGCTTTCATTAACTTTTATGAACATTTTTTAACTCTTCACATAGAATGGACTGTTGTAGCTATACGGAAGCTGGTACAACACTGTGAAAACATTTTATACTGAGTGACATCCAAGAATGGTCAAGGGTCAAGACGGGTCTCTCTGAAATCAAGCTGTAAAAACGCAAACTTCACCATGGGAAACTAATTAAAACAATAACCCTTCAACAAAACAACATTGTAATATCCAAGTCTTCAATGCAAATCAACAGGTTTGTAAAAAAACAAACAAATTTAAACATTTGAATGGTCCACAAGAAGAAATGGGATCATACATAGCAAAGCACATCCCTGAAAATCAACAGTACTAGTGAATGTATATTGGATGTAGTTATTATATTAATCTTTAACTTTTACATTAAATGTTTTTATATTAATAAAAAATGATTACTGTCAATATAAAATCAGTAATGTCTGTAAATGATACCATTAACATGTACCTTTCTTCTCAGGATGTCCCACATACATGTACAGGATGTCCTACTACTTCTGTATGATTTCAGTTTATAGACTTCATTAATTGTGTTAAAATCGTATGGTCATACCTACATAACATGGCCTTTACTGAGTTTCTTAATAAAAAAAAAATGCTTAAAAATGCAACTTTTAATTTACTGTTAAGGTGCCAGTGGAAAGTTTTCTGTCATCATGTCAACGTCTAGACGTATCCTTAACAACCCAATTTGTTTTTTTCCTTTCCTTCCTAAACTGAGCTGAAGATAATGCTTTACAGGAAATGTGAGTGTTTCTGTCGTTATATCTCTGTGATGAATACTTCCCAATGACAAAAGTGTCATTCTACAGAAATGTCCACTTTTGAGATAGAAAAATGTCTGAGAATATACTTTATTTATTTATTTTATTCAAACTTAGGTCACATCTGTTGGTTAGCCCCTTGAGTTTATGAATATACATAAATGTCAGTTTAAGATATACTTAATCTATTCTGCACATGTAGATATAGAAACAGAATGATGATTATAATGCAATATTAGTAATAATAATAATAATAATAATAATAATAATAATAATAATAATAGCTGACAAGAGCTTAAGATTTTATTGATTTGAATTAGGCTAATGAAAAGTGTGATTGTGTGGTATTTGCTCATTTACACCATCATATCTTCGTAATTTCAGGACAATTTGCTAAATTAAAGTTAAAGTTAAGGACAGTCATAAAAATACAATAATACCCTTAAATCCATTATCTTGAATGTAGCAACAGTCAATTAATTTTAATCATTTATCTGTCATATATAACAAAAAAATAAATACAAAAATTATAATAATAAAAAAAACACACAAGTGACACAGTGAAGCTCCAAAAATGTTAATCTTCAAATATTAATTACTGAGACAAGTTTAAAAATAGAGTATTTGTTATAAAACCAAAATTTTCACTGACAATTAGAAAAATATCGTTAACCACACATTGTTAATTCTGTACACTCTAAAGCATGTAATTTAATCAATTTGTATCATATTTTTGACAGTTCCCTAAAATATGTTATTCCAGCCTCAAATGAAATTATGTGACAAATTAGTAAATTTCTGATGACTGAACAGTGACAGAAAACGTAATGACTTTCTGGATAGAACTTCAGCAATTAGAATGCAGGATTTTTCCATATAAGGGTTTTTTGTTTAGTGGTTTGGTCATGTAATCCATGTAAAAAATGTGAAAATTAGATATGCATTATTACATTTAAAATGATACAGAAACTCAAAATGAACATTAGTTAACAACACTTTTACAATACTGCATTAGTATCATTAACTAACAATGAAAAATATACATGTATAGTTTTACAACTTTTCTAAATCTTTGTTAATGTTCATTAAAATAAAATTGTTCATTGATAGTTCATGCTAGTTCATAGTGCATTAACTAACGTTATAGTGTATGTTATAATATATGTTGAATCTAACATTTACCAAGATTAATATATGTTGTAAATGTATTGTTCATTGTAAGTTCATGTTAACTAATGTTGTTAACTATTTTTAACAAATGGAACCTTATTGTAAAGTGTTACTGAAAATTTTCATTTTGAAGAGTTTGAAAAGTCGTTTGTAGTCAAAAATTTGTAATTGGTCAAATAAAAAAAGTGTTATAAACAGAAACATACAGATACCCTGTTATGGCCTTACATGTTTGAGTGTTTTAACCATTTAGCCCAAAGCTCTATGAAATTTCCAGACTAATTACTTGTTTCTTGTAAACCAACACCTTGAGAATATGTTAGAGAGTAAATAAATGAAAGTGGACAGCGGTTTCCTCCTCTATCAGTGTTTGAGAGGGTATTTCCAGTGAATAGATTTCCTTTGCTTTTATTGGCAAACGTCACATGTTCCAGGAAAGGAAGTCCTATACCATAGCTGAGCACCCATATATACACATCATTCAAATTATTTTCAGATCAGATTCCCAAATCGAACCATCATATTAAGAAAGAACTAAAGGCTGCCTTTGAAAGGATCACTTCTGTGCATCACTAACAATGGTAAGTAAAATGACCACAAGTATAACAAATTACAATTGTGTGCCTTTCTAATATTGAATGTTGAATATTAAGTATTGTTAAATATTATGTTCATCCCATTGATAGTTCTTTCATTTTGCAGGGCTATTGCAAAAACATACCTTTACCAGGAGCCAAGCTTATGCAATTTTTTGCCTCCCTTTGTCTTATTTTCTCAGGTAAGTAAGATAAATATATATTTAATTACAACCCTAATTCTAAAAATGTTGGGACATTAAGAAAAATGGAAATAAAAACAAAAATGAGTGATTTGTAAATTATAATCACCTATTGCAACTACATATTATATGATGTTTTGCCCTATGCATTTAATTGTTTTTTGGAAATGCACAGTAATTTCAAATCAGATGATTGCATTATGCCCCAAAAAAAGTTGGGACAGTCGAGTGTTTACTACTGTGAAAAATCAACATTTCTTCTAATAACAATTATTAAGCATTTGGGCACTGACCCAAGTTTGTTAAGTTTAAAAAGTGGAATTGTCCCCCATTCATCCCTTATGTAGGTCTTTAGCTTCACAATTGTACGGGGTCTTAGTTGCCATCTTTGGCCTGGATAACACAATGGCTGTGCTTTTCGAAAACTTTTTGAAATGTGGACTCTTCGAACAAAAAAACACAGTTCCATTGTTCTACTTTCCATCTAAGATGAGACCGAGACCAGAGAAGTAGGCAGCACTTCTGGACAGTGTTGATGTAGGGCTTCTGCTTTGCATAGTAAAGTCTTAACTTGCATCTGTGGATGCAGCGGCGAATGGTGTTGACTAGCAAAGGCGTATTAAAGTAATCCCAAACCCATGTTCATGATATCCATTACAGATTAATTCCGTTTTTTAAGACAGTGATGTCTGAGGGATCAGGGATCACACGCATTCAGAAGTGGTTTTCGTCTTGCCCTTTATGCACCAAGATTTGACCAGATTCCTTAAATCTTTGAACTATATTGTACACTTTAGAGGGTGAAATGTCCAATATCCTTCCAATTTTTCTTTGGGGAACATTGTTCTCAAAGTGCTGAATTATTTGCATCTGTTGGCAAGTCTTGAACGATCAAGACGAGGCTAGGACGAGGCTGTTTTTGGTGGCTATTTTTATACAGTACACAGTACTATGACACAATAACCTCACCCGTTTAACATCTCCTGTTTCACATCGCCTTGTAATCAAATTTTTATTAGTTTTAAATTGCCCCTGTCTCAACTTTTTTGGAGTATGTTGCAATTATCTGATTTGAAATTACTGAACATTTTCAAAAAAACAATACAATTCACAAGATCAAACATCATATAATGAGTAGTTGAAGAGCATTCAATATAGCAAAGGGCGAATATAATTTACAAATCGCTCATTTTAGTTTTTATTAGCATTTTTCATACTGTCCCAGATTTTTGGGAATTGGGGTTGTAAATAAAAATATATACAGTGTCGTTCAAAAGTCAACATTGTGAAAATGTTTCTATTTGACATTTTTCTAATTTAATGTTGGCTGCCGTTTTTTTTTTTTTTTTTTTTTCAACAAATTGTTGCATTAACATTACATTTTGAGAGAAAAGTTTAATTAAAAATTAACAAATTTCAGAATGTCTTAGTATTTGGTATGTAAAAAAAACATGTTAATAATTTAAATAATCTGGATAAAAATTTCATTATTTTTTTAGTAACCAAGAAATAGTGAAGAATCTTACGTATTTCTCATTCATTTTACATCATAACATTTTTTTATTTTTTTATTTTATAAAGTCCTAGAATTTTTTATTTGGAAGTTTAAATTAGATTTTGAATTCCAGATTTGTAATGGGGCCTCAGACTTTTAAATGACACCACATACATTCTTTTGTATAATAGTTAAACAACCTGTTCAAAAATAATTCAAATTGCAATGCTTTAATTCTGCAGTGCTAAACATATGGAGAGGCACTGAAGGCTGGTCATACCATTTCTCAAACAAAACCATGGTCTGGGAAGATGCCAGAAACTGGTGCAGGCAGCACTACACAGACATGGTGGCCATCCAGAACAAAGAGGAGATATCTCATCTACACGACGTCCTTCCAAAACCAAATAAAGGATATTACTGGATCGGGATGCGTAAATCTGATGGCATTTGGACATGGGTGGGCACTAATAAGCATCTTTCCAAGAAAGCTGAGAACTGGGCAGATAAAGAGCCAAATAATGGAGGAAATAACGAAGACTGTGTGGAAATGTACATTAAAAGAGGCAGTGATGATGGCAAATGGAATGACATGTCCTGCTCATCCAGTAATACTGCACTCTGCTACACTGGTAAGTAATGTTGTAGTGTTGATGTGGTGACAATGGAAAAAGTGTCCAACCCATACACTTGCAATTGAGTGTAGTAATCCTACTGTATCTGTGTATGCAAGTACTAGTGGTATTAACAGTAGCATTACAGAGTGTGGATGGAGTTACTTAAAGGGATAGTTCACCCAAAAATGACAGTTCTGTCATAATTTCCTCATCTTCATGTCATTCCAAGCCCCTTTCTTCAGTGTAACACAAAAAGAGATGTTAGACAGAGTGACAGCCTCAGTCACCATTCACTTTCATTGTTTGGAAGAAAAAAGAAATGCATTGAAAATTAATGGTAACTGAGACTAAATTCTTCTTTTGTGTTTCATGGAAAAAGGAAAGTAAAACATGACAATTTTACTTAAACATAAGAGCCAGGGCAATTAATGACAACACAATTATCTCTTTAAATAAAAACATACACTAAACCGTTTCTCACCCTCAGCATCCTGCAAAAATGACTCCTGCATCAGTGGTCAAGGAGAGTGTGTGGAGTCCATAAATAACCACACATGTTCATGCTTTGAGGGTTTCTATGGAGAAAGGTGTGAGCATAGTGAGTAACATTTCTTTGGATACTGTTGACATGACCACACCTGGAAAGTTATGCAATGTAATCATTGTACCTGTTTTCTGCTTTTTAAGTTGTAAAATGCAAACCAGAGGACATCATGTTAAAAAAACACACACACACACAAAACCGTTCACATTACTCACATTTTCCTTTGATGTGTCTGTTCAACCTTTTGTAGTTGTTCAATGTCCAGGGCTGATGGAGCCACTGGGAGGCACAATGCAGTGTCACAATCCTAAAGGTTACTTCAGCTACCAATCCACATGTGACTTTGTATGTGATGAAGGATACACATTAAGAGACTCCAGCTCTTCTACACTGTTTTGTGGAATCACAGGACACTGGAATGATTCACAACCCAACTGTGAAAGTAAGAAGGCACAGGTTTTTACTTAGAAAGACAATTTTTTACCATTTTTAATATCAGTTCTGCTTTTAGCTACCAGAAACTGTAGGCAAGTGGATTGAATCATGGTACTGTGTATTGCTTTTCAGCTGTAAAATGCAACCCAGAGGACATCACCACACCAGATCATGGCAGGGTCCAGTGCTCTCATCCTAATGGAAGTTTTTCATATGACTCAAACTGTGAATACTCCTGTGAGGAGGGTTATCAAATAAAAGGTTCCCGTATGACAAGATGCACTTCTACCAAAGAGTGGTCAAGCAGACCACCAACCTGTGAACGTGAGTTGAACTTTGGTCATGTACAGTAAATTACATGTCTGATGTACAAATAAGAAGCTGTTAAAAAACACACACACACACACACACACACACACACACAAAACCGTTCACATTAATCACATTACTCACATTTTCCTTTGATGTGTCTGTTCAACCTTTTGTAGTTGTTCAATGTCCAGGGCTGATGGAGCCACTGGGAGGCACAATGCAGTGTCACAATCCTAAAGGTTACTTCAGCTACCAATCCACATGTGACTTTGTATGTGATGAAGGATACACATTAAGAGACTCCAGCTCTTCTACACTGTTTTGTGGAATCACAGGACACTGGAATGATTCACAACCCAACTGTGAAAGTAAGAAGGCACAGGTTTTTACTTAGAAAGACAATTTTTTACCATTTTTAATATCAGTTCTGCTCTTAGCTACCAGAAACTGTAGGCAAGTGGATTTAATCATGGTACTGTGTATTGCTTTTCAGCTGTAAAATGCAACCCAGAGAACATCACCACACCAGATCATGGCAGGGTCCAGTGCTCTCATCCTAATGGAAGTTTTTCATATGACTCAAACTGTGAATACTCCTGTGAGGAGGGTTATAAAATAAAAGGTTCCCGTACAACAAGATGCACTTCTACCAAAGAGTGGTCAAGCAGACCACCAACCTGTGAACGTGAGTTGAATTTATATCGACCATTGGAAAAAGACACACATGATGTACATATACAAATGCTTTATAGAAATACTCCAAAATATGCTATGCTTACATTTTTATTTAAAGCACATTCTTCACACTGTTTTTACTCAGAAGATGTGACTGCACCAGAATACAGCACAGCACACATTCAAAATACAGAGTGCACATTTGAAGTATTGTATTATATAACTAGTTTTAAACAGTGAAGTGACTTTAATCAGATCCACTCTGGTGGTCTGCCTACAAATTCAGGAGCCAGTCAATGGCCGTATGAACTGCTCATCTACAGAGCTCACATTTGGCACTGTCTGGACTTTTAGCTGTTTTGATAACCACCAACTTCAAAATAATGATGTAGTGTTGTTTAACCACAATGGGATCTGGTCAGGGGAAGTGGCGGCATGCCAAAGTAACCAGCTGGCAATGTCTGTGGGTTGCAGATATACTGCAGATGTTTGATAATAAATTGAAAAAGACATTCTCCAACTGTTATGCTAAAGATTATCTTTGATTTTCTTTATTCTGCACTTTTCAGCTCATCCTGAAGCCTTGGTGACAGAGGTGACTCTTGGGGTTGCAGCTACTGTAGGTAGCTCTGGTCTGTTATTAGCCCTCTGGATGCTGAAGAAATTGAGGCGTAATGGTGAGCCAAACACTCTACGGAGTTTGCTTTTCAATAGCTACATACAGTAATTGAGTTTTTAATTTACAATTAATACGAATATCTTCTTCTATATACGTCTTTGAAACAATAACAAAATATGACACAAGCACTTAATTGTATAGCATATTCATTTAAATAGCATTTACCTGTAATTTCTAATCTGGATTGTATATCTTTTTGTTTTCTGTACAGCTAACAAGTTTGAACTAAACAGGTGAGTTCTGGCTTTCTTTCCTGTTGAATATAAATACAGTATATGAAATTATCAATATAGGTAAATGTATTTCGGTAATATAGGTATTTCTCAATTTATCAGTGTATCACTCTTGGTTTGAAGTGTATATGACTGTGCATATTCTATTTACCAATGCTTTTGCCTACTTTCATTTTTAGTAACTCGGAAAGTGAAGACCAACCTCAGGTTTATAAGAACAGTATTTCCAGTCTCATATAGAGCAGAAAATCATCAGAATACACAGAGGTGAGCGTATATTCCTAATGACCATGAAAGCTTATAACACATGTAGGCTTACAGGCCATTATGTGTAATGTTAGTGGTGTAGTTTTTTCTGCAATGTCACTAAGTTTATGAATCATCCAAAGATAAATCAATGCAACCTCCATTTTTTGCAGGACTCTACCAATGCTGCGTCGGTGGACATAGTAATTCATGTAATTGCGTTTCCAAAAAACACACTTCACAAGATCTTCATAAGGGAACCACAGTGATGGACATTACAGTCTTCATTAAATGTGATTTTTACTTCCTAATGGAAGCTTTTTTTTATTTACCTGACTGAGCATATTGTTCTTTAATGTGTTGTGTGTAAATGTCCTTGTTATAATGTTATTAATATACATGATTTTATTGTACCTACTTATTTATTTTTTAATTTTAAGCAGTGTTCATCTAATTAAACTATTTGACAAAATAAACACAATACATTTGGACTTTCTTGAAGAGTTTGCGACTGGTGTTTCAATACATTTCCCACCTTCACATGAGTGTCTAAAATTACAAACATCTTTCTAAAAACATAAAGTCCCCTTTTCTGGATGGTTAAGGATCAGCTTTTAAACTAAATGAAAAAATACAACATCAATTCACTATGATTGATCATTCCATTTCCAGAGAGCTTTGCAGTTAGCTTTATATTTGAATCTCAACACCTAAATAAAAGATTGAATAGCATTGATTATACTACTCCTGTATCTTTCCTCACCTAAGAGTGAGTAAACCCATTAACATTGTGAATGCCGTGAAAGGTTTTGTTTGAATAACCCAGGTCATATTCATCTGGGTGCATCCTGTGACTGTGCTTCCCTGAAGCTGTGTTCTGTGAGCTATTTTCAGTGAGTTAGCTTTTGTTCGCCACTTTTTGGGAACTTTCCCCTTGATAATTATAAAACATCCCTTAGAGGCTCTAATACCTTATTTGTCTTCTTTTAAAATAGACAAAATGATATTCATGTGGTCTAAAATGTTGTTTACTTATCACATGCTCAAATAAAAACGTTCAACCGTCACATGCCTCTTTTGTGCATCATGATTTTATTTGTTCTCAAGATATGGTGATTTTATGAAAAGATAAAAGAATGAATAAAAATGACTATCCATTTCCAGAAAGTGCCATTCTTTCTCAGGCCAGCAGTCATGACGTTACAAAACGTTTGTTGATTCAAACCAGTGATGAAATATCCTGCAATTTTGCACTAAAGTCTGATATATATATGCATATGTATATGTGTATATATATATATGTATATATATATATATATATATATATGCTGGAAAACCCTATCTTGATAACAGCTTTCAAAATGAACGAGATTTTATAGGAGAGCAGATGACTGAAATGTATCTAGGACTATACTTCTCAAGTGAATACCACAGAAGTGATTCAACTGAAAAAAGACTAAAGAAGACCATGGTATGTATTGATTATGAATATACGTATATATTTTTTCTTAATTTTACTACTATATAAGATTAAATGCAAACCCTGCAAAAGAAAAAAAATACTTGTATATATTTATATAATGCATATAAGCAAGTGGTCATTTTAAATGTCCAGATCGGAGGTGTTTTGAAGCTTAGAGCTACATTTGGGCACATTGGACTTTTGATGATGTATCTCTGGGTGATATTGGGTAAGTGAATGCTTTATTCATTCTCCTCAAGGGAAAAACTAAACATGTGTAAATCCTTTTGTTAACTTCTTTTGCCATGAATTTTTTTCACATTTAATCATTGAAAAACTTTGCAGTCGAAGGATGGACTTACGATTACTCAAATAAAACGATGACATGGAATGACTCAAGGAAGTGGTGTCAAACAAATTACACAGATGTTGCGATGGTCCACAATGAAAATGTAACACATTTCCTTGTAAATTATTTGCCAAATACATCTAAAACTCACTACTGGATTGGGACCAAAAAGATTGACGGTAATTGGACTTGGGTTGCCAATGGACAGATTGTGGACTATAAACCCTGGGCAAAAGGTGAGCCCAACAATGTCAAGTCTAATGAGAACTGTGTGGAGATGTACATCAGGGGTGCAAGTGGCAAGTGGAATGATGATGGTTGTGAAAATTATAAGCATTCCGTATGCCAAAAAGGTAAGGAGACAGGGTGTCAAAGTACAAAAAAGTGATATGCTAAGCCTTGTTGCCTGTCTTTTCAGTTTGAGTACGTTTACATTAAAGTATTAACCTTCACGAGTATTGTGAAATCCTCTCAAGACACTTAAGGGATAGTTTACTCCAAAAAAATATTCTATCATCATTTACTCACTCTTATGTTGCTCCAAATCTGAATGCCTTTTTTCCATGGAACACATAAGGAGATACCCTCAGTCTGCATTATTATTATTTTTATTATTGTATGAAGAAAAACAAAAGATGCAATAAAAGTGAATGAGGACTGAGACTAACATCTTTTGTGTGCCACATAAAAAAACAAAGTCATATGGGTGTGGAACACTACGAGAGTGTGTAAATAATTATGGATTTCTTTTTATTTTTGGCTGATTTATCCCTTTAATAGTAATATTTAATAGTAAAGTAATTTGATTTTAAAACAAGAAAAAAATGAGAAAGCCCTATAACATTTTGGAATTCATTTTCTAATAGTCTGTAAAGAATTTTTCTCCTAAATCTGTATATTTTCTCTCAGCCCAATGTCTAAACAATTCATGCAGTTATAGAGAAGACTGTTTTGAACAAGTCAACAACTTCACCTGCACCTGTAAGCCAGGTCTGTCCGGGCCGCTCTGTGAAACAGGTCAGGACGAACTGTATTTCAACAGGAATCAAAATGTCTTATTTTATAACATTAAATCTATTGACGAAATGAAATGAGAGCCAGCAATTGTTATAATCGAGATTATCACAATGCATGTTGTGAAGAATGTTACTATGACCATGACACATTTATGGTTTCAAAACATTTATTTATTTTTTTTTACTCAAATTTAAATCTTTGTTAAAATGTTTATATAAATATGAATATTATGATCATTTGATGTTAGAAATTCCTTGATCAGGCAAGCTCTTCCCTCTCTCCAGCTGTATCATGTGAGAAGCTATCCACACCGCAGCATGGCCAGATGAATTGTTCTGGTTTATATGGGAATCATTCCCTCAACTCAACCTGTAAATTTTCTTGTGCTGGTGGTTACAAACTGAGTGGCACAGCTGAGCTCAAATGCAATCTTTCAGGTGCATGGAATGCACCTCCACCTTCATGTGCAGGTACAAATTAAGCTCCCGTGTTTACATTAATATTTCTATAATGTGAATGTACTGTATGTATAAGAGGATCTCTCCTGCCAGTCAATCTTGTGTGCCATATCCAAATTCAAGTTAATTGTTTCCCAAATGTCTGATGGCAGTGGAGTGTTACCCCCTCCTTTTGTTTGGTGGTGGCTTGATGAACTGCTCTGAAGGGAATGACACCTACAGATCTACCTGTAGATTTCAGTGTCCACCTGGTCATCTGCTGCTGGGCTTTGCTGAGTTCTCCTGCAGAACTGATGCCACATGGGTGTCCTCCTTTCCGCTAATGTGTGCAAGTGAGGACTTCTAAGCATTGAAATTAACACACTTTTCCTGTTTAATAGAATGAGAGTCTCAATAGGATGAGAGTTTCCCATATGCTCACAGTAGATTGTTATGCTATCTCTCCTCAGATTATGTCCATTTCCTCTGGGCATTTTTTGGATGCTTTTGCCTATCAATGTTCTGTTGCTGTCTATTATGCTGTTCCAAATGCAGAAAGAGTGAGTATAGTGTGAAGTCTATGTATGTATGTATGTATGTATGTATGTATGTATCTGTCTGTCTGTTCGTCAGTCTGTCTATTTACTTGTGTTTTTCTTTTTAAATTGAATCCTAGGTAGGAAAGCAGTCAGATCAAGGTAAAGTATGTTTACTGTAAGTTTTCTTGCAATTATTTTCTTTTTGTTCTTTTTTAAATTTAAAGTGTTTGAATCTTGCTAATTCCATCATGTTTCTATCAGAACTCAACAGGAGACAATAAATCAAGTGAATGACGAAGAACACACACCACTAGAGGGCCCTGCCTGTTCACCATAAATGTGTCTAATCTGGCAACAACTAGATTCCACTAGATGATTCAGAAGATTCATCTGATTTGGTTCACAAGTTTTGTATGTGCAGATGTTAAATAAAATCATCAATTATATTCCTAATCTTTTGCTCAATGTTTGATGTTGTTTATTGTTGCTGGTATAAACATTATATTATAAATGATTGTCATTTGTCCTGTGATATTACTCTCTCTCTCACTCTCTCTCTAATTATCTATTTAGAATGTGTGTGACATAAATAATCATAACCTATTGGGGGCGGGGCTGGGTAGCTCAGCAAGTATTGAAGCTGACTACCACCCCTGGAGTCACGAGTTCAAATCCAGGGTGTGCTGAGTGACTCCATTCAGGTCTCCTAAGCAACCATATTGGCCCAATTGCTAGGGAGGGTAGAGTCACATGGGGTAACCTCCTCGTGGTCATGATTAGTGATTAGTTGGTGTCATGCTTCTAGGCCCTTTTGGTTGATAACATGACTATACAATGAGAATTCCAATAGTGCCTTCATAAACACATTTGTATACATTTCTCACACCTATCAGATTGTTTTGTGGGTGAATATTAGGCTATTTCCTAGATATCTGGTCCTTATCATACCTGGTATGTATGGTATGTTCTAATTTATATGTATTCTATATTGATTCTTGTACATTCAATCATACTGTATTTACAAAGTAAAAGTTGTTCATAAAAATAATTAAAAAAAAAGCCAATCAAAACATTTCATAATGGAGTACTGAATTTCTGATGCCATTAAACTGAGAGATGTAACTCAGACTGTGTCTATCATTGAAGGCCTGGACTTACCATTACAACAAAGCCATTGATGTGGACTGGACAACAGCTCATCAGTGGTGCCAGTCTGCCAGAAGCATTACACCGATTTGGTGGGCATCCTAAACCAGGCAGAAGTTGCGTACTTTAACCAGATCTACCCTACCATAAGCAATAATTGTGGATTGGCATTAGGACCATTACAACCAGTGAATTGGAGGAGACTGTGTAGAAGTCTACATCAAGAGGAAAAAAGACACAGCCATGTGGAATGATGAGAAGTGTAACAAAATTAAAAAAGCTCTGTTATTTAGGTGTACGCTTAATAATTTTATATAAATATAGATCATAATGTGCTGTGCAGAATCAATTTAGGTTATTATTAATTGTAGAATTTTAAGTATGTAATCTTTCAATGTTACTTTCTCCTATCCCAGCTTAATGTGTAGAACCATAAGTTTTTTTCCCCAAAAAGTGTACAGAATGTGGCTCTGCTGTGCTTTCAACATTGCTCTGTTCCCAACCAGTGTCATGAGATTGGGGTGGAAATAATATATAATTTTGTCCAACCAATGCAAGATGGGAAGATGGAGTGGGGAAACCTGTTGAAAAAAGTCCTTATTTCTATCATTCTGTTTGTTTATGCAAGAGGTGTATGTCACCAATCTTATATTATTGTTTAAAAAAATTTGAGGATCATAAAAATTGCATTTTGTTTTTTATTGACAACTGCCCTGAAGCAGCTATTTGACATAACAGATAAGAAAAATCCCCCCAACTACTGTACATTATTTTCTTCAGCATTTTCTGCACATTTGAATTCCTCCCAACATTGGCTATATGATATTGACATCCAGTTTTTGACACAGGAAAATTAAGGGACATACACAAATATTTGTGAGAATAAGATAAATGTTGCCATGTTGTCAATAGCGTCCTCTGTCAATATTTTTATGTAAACCATGACTACTGTTTTGATGACAATGATTGAAAATGCACAAGGCTGCACTTTTTCTGTATGGCATATATAAATTTCAACAGTACAAAGTTACACAATACTGTCTGTGGGATATCGATTGCAAGAGATTGGACAGGATTCACATTTACGCTTTTACTGTTGGTCTGGCAACAAATTACAGTCCAATGTCATTGCGATACAGAAAAGACAGACAAGACTATTTTATAGCACAAAGAAAAATTTAACTTTGCAAATATACATAAACATATTGTATATATATGTATACATGTGTATGTTTGTGTTTTACGGTATGTATCTGTATATTTACTGTATACTGTGGACTACTGTAATATGAAGCATAACAGCAAGAATATAGTATTACAGTACAGTGCACATTGTTGGATTACATACCTGTTCTGTCTATGAAATGTTTGAATTATTGAGGACACTGTTGTTCTCCCAACATTCGGCTGCACCCTTCGACCAGCCTCGGCCATTGTAAGGCAATGATAGAGAACATGTTCTACAGTAGTGTCCCTTGTTTTATTGGAAACGTGCCTATATCCTTGGCCTCTTCTACCTCTTCCTCTGTTTTGCCTCCCTACCCTTCCACCACGCATCCTTACTCCTCTTCTTCTTCCTGGCTGTTGACCCTGTTCGTTTCCTTGTTGTTCTTCCATTGTCAGAAATTGTAACACTGTGTTGTGCTCTGTCTATGCTTGCCAATTGAAGGTTCAAGAGATGCACCCCTGAGATATTTTAGAGAACTGGTTGATCTAGTGCTTCACACATTCCCCTTCATTAGTGAAAGTCAAGATTCACATGAGAGCAATTCATCAATTCAGGACATATTTACAAAAAAAACATTTTGCATTTAACGACTTATACAATGAACTAATGCCTAGATGTTTGGGAAGTAAGACTATTCAACAGAGAACCAGTATAACAGGGATCAAAACAGTGTTACTATGAATGCAAACTTTAATACAGTGAAAAATACACTCTATTAGCATGACATGTAAACATAAAAATAAAAATTTCCAACATTCTTTTGAATGTCCATGTACTAAAATAAAATATTTGATGCCATGAGTGTACCTTCAATTACTATTACTATTATTTTGAATGGCCATGGAAAATGAAACAATGTGATAACAATTTTTCCTGGTCACACATAGTAGTCAGTTAATTTACCTGATGAACTTTCACCTTTTGCTAACCCTATATGCTTTGCAGAGCTAATGTGTGCTTCTAAATCACTTGCACCTTTATTATCAACTGACACATAAGTGCCAGCTTTACATGTCATACATTCTGCTTCCCACGAATCTCGACCTGGATGAAAGCATGGGAATTTTTTGTGCAAATATTCTGTAAATTTGCACTTTCGTTTGGGCATTGTTTCCACTCAACTGTCATTTGTCATCCACTGCTTTAACTGATCTCTAACTTCTTTATCTGAAGCAAACGCTGTTAATACACATTTAATGCTAATTAAATGAAAGGAAACGATCAACTTTACATGCCTGAGATCCTCCCACATGCCTCTGCTCGGCCATGATGGTGTCTCAAGTTAATGACGTAACATCCAGGGAGGCATCCCTGAGCCTGTTGTAAATGCCCCAATCCCCTGACTCCACCCCCAAAAAATTGCCAAAAAAGTGTATTGAAATGCACAGAAAAGTGAAGCGCAAAGGCAAAATAGTATCACAAGCTCACACTTGATGGAAATGTAGATTAAAAGGAGCGTTGCAAAATAATTAGTATGTAGAAAAAAGAAAAAGATGTGTGGCAAAATCATTGCTGCAGAGATAAAAAAAAGGATCAAAGTTTTTAAGTTACATCTACAACAGTTTCATTGATTTTTGCAATTAATTATATCTTTATTTTTGATATATTTTATTTAAATTTTGAATGTGGTCACCCTCTGAAAACTGTCGTAGTAGAATATGACTATGTTCGCTTGCGTGTAGGAGGTAAGAATAAAATAATAATAATTTTATTACTGATATGTGTACTTGTTTAATCGTTTATTAAAAATAAATAAATAATAATGTTGCAGCTGTCCAGTGTCTGCCGATTTCTGATGCCCCTGTTGGTCGGAGTGTGAACTGCACTCAGCCCCTTTCCATTAACAGCTACAACTCAAACTGTGTGTTCAAGTGTGAAGAGGGTTTTGTGCTGGAGGGCTCAAGTACAACCTGATGTGACCCCAATGGGCACTGGACTGACAAAACTCCCAACTGCACAGGTACAGCACATCTGCAGAACAATCCTCAATTGATCACAATTGAAAAGATCATTAATGTACACTTAAATGGCTTAACAAAGGCTAAACGTTGTAAAAAGTTCTAATTTAACCGTCAAGATATTTTTAATAGACCAAACATCGCTGTTGTTTTAGGAATAGCCCCCTCCCTTAATTTCTTGTGAAATATTCTAATGTTGTTACACAAATAAGAAGGAAGTGCATGTTAAAAAATTTAACAATATGTTAAAATACAATAATAAGGAAAAATCTATTAAAGATATATTACGGGTTCCGTGCAGGTTAAACTCAGTGGCATAATGTTTGTAGACTCATCCCTCCTTTTCTTAAAAAAGAAAAAAATTGAGGTTACATTGAGGCACTTACAATGGAAGTGAGTGGGGCCCTTTTTTATGGTTTAAATGCAAAAATGTGACGCTTATAATTTTTTAAAGCACTCACTGTTAAAATGACTTTTTAACAGTCGATTTAACACGTTAATTCAGTGCGATTAATTTTACAAAAAATAATGCGTTGAAAAAATTAACACAATTAGTGGCATGCCCACTGACCATAATAAGGAAGATTCCTGAGAAATGCAAGCTTGTAGTACCACCTGTTTACTCCAGAGGGCAGTAAGTGAAATTTCAGCTGTATGAGCAACGCGCAGTTTATACAGTGAAGAAAACACTTCCGTAGGCAGAACAACACAATGGTTACATTCTTGCGTTCAAAACACTCGGAGCGCAAATGCGATCTAAGGAATCTCAAGATGTGTTTAAAGATTGAGTATTAAACTATATTTAACTTGACACAGTGACCTAAACATTTTATGTTTATGATGCAACACACCCGAGACATCTGACGTAGGTGTAAATTAACGGGCCCTTAAACAAGCCCTCATAATAAATCTCCAACTGATTGACAAATTCACTTGTGAAATGGATTGCTGTGAACTGTATCCCAATGATTGACTTATGATCAATAATATGGTAGTAAACAATACATTGTATTCTAAAGCCACTTTTTGTATTGTCATATTAATGATCAACTCTTCTGCTACAGGAATGTAAAGCATTTTAATTATCTGAATATTTATATATATATATTGATATAACTATGTATAATTTTATATATTGAGTTAGTTATATGAGGGGCTTTTCTTGGTTAAATTATCTTCAGAAGCGATATGATTGGGGTGGTGAGAAACTTTCACATTCTTATACTTGCGTTTTTGGTGATTCACATTCTTTCTGCATATCGCCCTCTACTGGTCAGGGAGAAGAATTTCAAGCAAAAAATTATTTATATATTGATCTGTTTCTCACTCATATCTATCGTATCACTTCAGAAGATATGGATATAGGAATCATATGGTTTAACGACTCAGTCATGTGAAAGCTTCAGAATGCTATCGCTTACAGCACCTTTAAATATTGATCTTTTTGCTTTTTGGAGCTTTAAAGTGCTGCTCACCACCCACTTGCATTGTATGGACTTACAGAGCTGAGATATTCTTCTAAAAACCTTCTTTTGTGTTCTGCTGAAGAAAACAATTCATACACATCTGGGATGGCATGAAGGTGTGTGAATGAAGAGATAATTTCCATTTTGGGGTGAACTATTCCTTTAAGGTAACTACTGCAGTTTACCACTTTTTGTATTTACACTTGTACATTACAATTTAATGTGGAAGGACAATGAAACATTTAACTGAACTTTAGCCTCATGTAATTGCTAATGTAATAGAGTATCTTTGTTGGAGCATATTTCCTTTTTTTCTCACAAAATTCAGGTTCTTTTAAAGACCCTGGTCTATTGTAAATTATTTTTTTGCTTTCATTGCTCAACAGTGCTCCCTTCTGTCAGCTCCTGAGGGTGGCTGGATCCTAGGATGTCCCTGTTAATTCTTATCAATGCTCTCTCTTCTCTTTTTCTTTTTCAATTGCAGCTGTTCATTGTGAGTCCCTCTCATTCTCTCAACTCTCACCTGAGCTGGGACCCCAGAGCTTGGATCTCAGTGTGTGTTGTGCCGAGGGCCATGTGCTCAATGGAGCAAGTGAGCTCATCTGCACCTTCAAAGGGCACTGGATGGATTTTCTGCCCAGTTGTGTTGAAAAGGCCAACTCCTCTTTCAAAATCATTAGCAATACAAGAAAAGTGAAGTGAATTGAAAAATTCTCCATACTCATCACAATGTGTCTATCATAATGTGTCTTGCATAAGCTCTATACACTTTTTTTTTTTTTGAGAATGCATTAAATCATAACAAAATTCCCTTAAAATTTAATTGTCATCTTTAATTAAATAAAATGCAAAAAAAATATTGTATTTATTTAATTTTGTTCAACATTACACAATTCAATTTCATGGAATTTTGTTATGAAATTGAAATTCATAATCTTAAAAATAGTCTAAAATAAGTTTTGAGTGTAAAAGTTGTCTCCCTCTAATTATAATAATGATGATAAGTAAAATTGTGATAATAACATAATATATTGAAATGAGTAGATTATTGTAGGGCCATTTCATCATGATTGCTTTTTAAACAAAAGGCCATTAAACCATAATGACAATATTTGTTATATATTTTCAGTAGAGGAGATGCCAGTGAGTGCGGGCATCTTCAGCTAGTCAACTTCTGCTTGGAGGACTGATATTTTTGTTAGTGTACAAATTTACAAAAAAGTAAGATACAGAAAAGCCTATTCTGCAATTGACATTACTATGAAACAAATGTATACAACATTTATACAAAATGTAAAACAATTAACAAATATTATATTTTATATTTTATGCCAGCAAGCCTGTTTGTTAAGATTTAGGAGGTCAAATGAGCATAGACATTTTTAATACACTAAGTAAGGCAATTGATGTGTATTGGCCTTGTGGTAAAGAGTTTTATAATGCAACAAGGACCAATACATTAACTTTATATATTTATGCTACTGAGTTATTTGCACACTATAGAATATTTATACTCTGTTCATCACTGTCATGCACTAATGGTGTAATATTAGTGTGAGTGACTGCTGGGACATTTCTCAGTATCTACGTGTGGCGCCCAAACTGGGTGTGTGAGAGACAACGGAAACATTGTGAAACACCCTGTTGTCTACCCGCTCACACACCCACTCTTTCATACAGCCTCACCCTGGACATGCTGCCCCAAATTAGACAGTCAGGGCATTTTGCCTAAGGGCATTGTGCCTGCTGTAACTTAGGCCCACAATCTGACCTACAGAATATTTAACTGGTAATTTCTGTATGTTAAATGCTCTGGGATTGTGAACATTTTCCATAACCACATGGGGCTAGGTTTGTAATAAGGAATGGGGAAGAAAAGGTTGGGTTATTGAAATAATTCTATAGGTTCCTCTAATGCAACCCAAAATGTCTTTAGTACCACTATTGCAGATAATAAATCTCATAAAGCTTCTTAAAGGTGCATTTTTTAGTTTCACTGGGCACTTTGGCTGTTGTCATTTGGATACAGACACCTGAAGTATTATCAGAGAGGATAAATAATAGGATAGATAATCAAACTTTATCAGAGCCACACATAAATATGTGCAAGGCAGACAACATGTCACAACAGTGCTGGTGCCGTAGTGACATGACGATCTCTTAAAGGGGCCTGTTTTATTTAACACGTATCATTACAGAGGTTCATATTTGGATCAAAGGAGGAAGCGGTAGCTGGTTTTCAATGATTCTAGAGTCAGAGTTGTATTTACAAAATAAAAGAAAAACGCTTTGCAGCTTCACACTCAAAACCAAAAGTCTGCTTTGCAGCATATAGGACAAGACTGGTCCGCTTTTCAGCACAACACTATAGTCTCTCTCTCTCTGCGGACTTGGACATCTTTTATCTCCCCCGAATCTCACTGTGCACATAGAAACAGTAATTAGTAACAATTCATCTCTGGTGGATGTCCTTACCGCTTTCTCTCTCCCCAGATGGGCGCTCAAACACGCCCTCACCTCCACACACTACAACACCAAGTGGCGTGGATGCAGGATCTTTTAATTTTCAATAATGCCATTGTAGAAATCTACATAGACAGAATGCATTATTCAGAGTAGAGCCATCTTCATTTTTTGAATTGAATGAAAACAAGGCTGTATAGAGTTACATCCTATTCAATGTACTGTTTTTTAAAGACTTTTGTCTTAAACGTTCCACCAACGAAACATCTTTCAGTAGACAAAAAACGTAGAATTTGCAAAAAAACAAAAAAACAAACAAACAAAAAAAGCCATCCGACTCTGTGTTCTCCACCACATATTTTAATCCAGCGTTTGAATGTGACTCCTCAGCTCTCATGGGATTACAATTTATAATGGAAATAATCGTCCAGGTAGGCTATTTCTGGCATGTTTTATTAATACTGAGGATTTGGACATACAGTTGGCTGAGTTTGGATTGGCATAACCCATTCTACTCTTACTAATTCTACCATATCCATCTATGGCAGAAATAGTAAGAGTAGTATAATACCGTCGCCATTCCGATCGCGCTCCCATTCTTTTCCATTGGCACAATGCGTTTGGCATAATATATAGGGAAGTATCGGATGTAGCAAACAAATCAATCCTTCAGAGTCTGGTTTGCATTGCCGACAAAAAATAATTCAGCCATTATAAATTATTTTGTGATGCAAAAGCATCCAATTATAAGGGGATTACGAGACAAAATAATTAGCATTTTTCTGGTTATGTGATCTGGATTTTCTTTAGGGGTATTTTTTTTTTTTATTACCATACACTTTTGATGTGTGAATCTAATGTTATAAATAATAACAGTAGTTCAACAGTACCGTCCACGCCGTGACATGGTCACCTTCGCTGTTGAACCTTCGAAAACGTGACTTTTAGCGCCAAGTGAAAAAAACGCACTCGAACAAATCTTTTGCTACTAAAACGTTTTAGACAACAGTTAAAGTTTCTTCTGTAACATGTAAAATTACAACTGTTTTAATTTAATGCGGTCTTATCAGAAAGCCAGTTCATGCTGCTGGTCAATAGAACCTCTTCAGCATTTCTGCACAGAAGAATATACGTGTACGGGTGCTTCTCCAAACCAGTCGCATCTGTCCGGGCATCAAAGCAGCATGGCACCAATTATACCGCTTAAGAGGAAGCAGGACTGCAGCCCGTCCTGGCACGAAATGTGTAATAAATAACTGATCATCTGACTGGTCTAGATGTCTCCTGGCTGCTATCGTAATAATAACGAGGCTATTGATACCCGCTGTGACCGTATGATATCCTTTTGATTATTTTTCCTTTCCTTCGCCCACTATTCCTGCCAACGGCCAGTCTCGCGCCAATAATTAATGCACGAGAGACGCGCGTGCCAATAAGGTTTTAACCGGAATATAGTCTCATTGACAATATCTTCTTGGTGATTTATGATGTAAACCTAATAAAATTGTTTTTTATTCCTAAGATTTCCTGTTAGTTTAAAACTATAGGGTAACTGGTATAGTTCACAAAAAACTAGCCAGTCGTGGCCCGTTCGGCATTTACGGCGGCCCGTTTCAGCTTATTGCTGCCGGCGGCCCACCGGGAAAAGTCCTGGTTCTACCCATAGTCAGTCCGCCCCTGCATGGCACATTCCAGAGTGACAGCCAGAACATTCTGTCTTTTTGGGTGGTCACATACGAGCCGAGATTAAAAAAATAAAAAAAAAGTTGCAAGTATGCAGGTTGGATAGGTCTACAGTCAAAATAGGCATTCATGAGAGACTGTGACCGGATGTGGCCTTTATTCATATTCAAATATAAGTCTAAAGATCTGGAAGATGTTACGGCTAGTGGAAGACACAGTTCTGTTCTGGTAAAGTGCCCCACAGAGATAAGCATCATGATAGGAGGTGCTGAAAGCCTAGACTGTGTATGACCTTGAGTTTGGTCCAATTCCAGTTCTCATTGTATGCTTGCTAAGGAAAGTATACAAAGAATTTGTTACAAAGTACCCGATCACTAACATGCATTACAAAAATGCACAACATAAAACTGTGTACAGTAGGCTATATATGTAGGGATAATGTAATCAGATGTGTCCGAATATATAGTATGTCATATAGATATATTTTTTAATAATAATATGAGTCACTTTCCCAGTCAGTGAGCATTTTATTGTAATTCAGTCCAGTTAACACACACAAAACATAATAAATACAAATTACAACAAGAACATTTTCATCACAGTACATTTCCATTGTCGGCAGTCACCACCATTTCTATATCTGAGTCCAGAAACATGCGAAAGCAGAACACTCACACAAGCAGTACACACACACATCCACACATGCATACACATCTCATATATTCTCCAGAGGCATCTGAAGAATGCTCAAGATGCAAAGTACGAGTCTTGCATTGAGTACAAACAGTCAATGGGTGTCAAAAGCGAGGGTTCACTGGACGACAAACAGTCTGCAAAGTGACACATAGGGCCACTGTCTGTATCATCAAAGAAATTGTCACAACCTAAAAAGAGAGAGATGATAAGTGTGATGGGAAAAGAGATAAATTTGTTTCTAGCCCTGTATTTGTAAACAATGAGTGTGTTTTATACCATAGGGATGCATGTGGTCTCCAGGCATCTGTGGAGGGGTAAGGCCCTGTCTGAAGGGGTCCAGCTTGAAGCTCCTTGACTCTAGACTGCTATTTTGTTGGGGCAGTGAGACATATGAACCTAATCTCTCTAGCTCTGCAGGCAGTCCTCCACAAGAGGGCACTGTGGTTACAAAAATGGCAAGAAAATGGGCATTTTAGCATTGCAGTGTGAATTTTATATCCAAATGTGCTGTTATACTTAAAGGAATAATTCATCCAAAAATAAATATATGTCATTATCGCTTCTCCATTATATCTAAAGAAATAGCAAAGGTAAAATAGCTCAAATTCATAGGTATTTTTTTAGATTCTCAACTCACATTCGATTGACACGTAAAGAAACTTTCAAAAAAGGTAAAGATTAACTTACATTGTTTCAAATATATTGGACATTACATTTCAAAGCAGGCGGCAATAATTTTGTCTCATATATCATATTGTACCACAGTTTGGACTCAAACAAGTGAATCCGCAGTAAATTGTATAGTCACTTTACAATCAGACATTAAAACTCATGGATAATACACCAAATCATCTGCATCATTGCAATAAAAAAAATCTTGGTGTTAAATGTTTTATAAATCTGTCCTACACAAAAATTGTTATTTAAATGTCTGCACAACAAAGCCCCACAGGTGTTATGCAAATGGCTAAATAGACAGGATGGTAGTAGAACAACATGGACATACACAGTGAATGTAACTGTAGGGTTGATTATCACAGAAAAACTCAGTGATAAAGGGCTTTTTCTGTGAAGGGTTCCTAACTCTGGAACATGCTACCATCTGAAATAAAACCAATAAAAGAAATAAAATCTTTCATAATATTGGTTAAGCGTTAGTATTAAAGTAACCAGAACTGTACTCAACTTTCATTTTCAGTTCATTTTTTTTGTCTAATCTTTATAAAATATGTCACCAGGGTTGGGAGCAATCTAAGAATTTTGTTTTTTAATAATTAGTTTCTATTGCTTGATTTATGTAGTTTTTCATAGAAAACGCCCATGTAGGGACTTGAGATCCAAATTAGTCTCTATGTAATGCATTTTTTAAATTTTTGTGCTGAAATCATGTTTTTGTACTGTCTCTACAAATAAAAAAGTAAATAAATAAATAAACTTATTTTTTTAATTGTGTAGAACAGAAAAAATCTTATGTTATAATAAAGTTATGTTATTTTTTTCTGCTCTTTTCCATACAAAGATATAATAGTGACCATTTCTGCAAAGCTTCAAATATGACCAAGATAAATAAATAAAAGCAAATCGATTCATAAATAAAAGTAAAAAAGAAGACCATAGTAGAAAGTATGTAAAAGTAGTCCATAAAACCTCAGAAGACTTGGAATATAGCGCACACATTGTATGGACTACATTTATAGTGCATTCAATAATGACAGAATTTTAATTAGTGGGAGAAAAACTCCTTATGAAAATCCCCCCAAGAAGATGAGTTTAATGCTATGAGTATTATAAGAGATTCAGAGAATAAACTTTGTGTGTAGACTGAGGAATTTTGTCAACGTTGTGTACCAGTGTGTTGTGCTTGGCTGTCCCTTTTCTCCTGAGGAGACACACTTTGCTTTTGCTGCTGTCTTCTTGCCAGTTTTTTCATCTACATTTCACCAGACAAAGAGATAGAGAATTGTAAGCATTCACATAATTTAAAGTGATTCCTCTTTTTAATCACATGTCCCTTGCTGGATGCAAACTAATACTGAGGCATGTACAGTCCATGAGAATCCTAAGAGAAAATAATACCTTTGATAATACGAATGAAGGCAGAGAACACACACATAGCCTCCCTGAAAGGAAATACGCATCTAATCTGAAAGTATCTATACATAATATGTCATCAGTTTCCTACATTAAGCAATAACACAGCATGTTTCCTTATTGGCAAGCTCATACACTGCAGAAAGACCTCTGTTATCAATTGCATAAGTTAATGTTCTTTCAGTGAGTGTGTGTGTGTGGGCATCACATTACCTTGGCTCTTTGGTTCTGGAACCAGACCTGAACGACTCGTACGCTTAGTCCTGTCTCTGCTGCCAGAGTCTCCCTCACCTTACAATAAGATGAGACAGACAGAAAGAGAGCCATAGTGTGACCTTCATGGTCTATGGGTCACGTAGACTAACCGATGAACTGACCCACACTGGAGTATCAGATCAACAAAGATAAATAAAGCAATGCAGTCAGACCAGCTGCAGTTGGAGAGGGGGATCATTCCTTAACTTTCCACAAAAAAAAATCCTCCTTCACCATTTTTAAAAGGCATTTTAAATGAATGGCGAACAAACCAAAGTTCAACACAGCATCCTCTTTACACTTCTTCATTTAAGTTAAACAAGTTTAATACAATATTATGAGTTTGTTTCTCCATAAAGTTTAATTATCAGTATTGTAGTTATGATTAATTGAGACTATTATCAAATGCTTGAGCTGGTGTTAAATATACAGTCACATTACCGTCATGTTTGTGTTTTTGTATTGTAATGGCTGACCTTTCGACATGGTTTGGATGAGACCTCAAAAGAGGCTTTGAAAGCTCGTCTCTGCTGTGTTGTAAGGATGGTACGAGGCCTTTTGGGTCTCTTGTGGTCCATGTCTACAGTTGTGTTACTGTCCCCTGCTGTCTTCCCTTTGTTATATTCCTCCTCCTCATCATCTTCACTTTTACCTGTAGTAAAGGTGGCACAGTTATATAGATGTGCCTAAGAGCTAATAACTATAAATAATTAAAGGTAATAAGCTAATAAATCTGATTATTAGCAACCAAAATATATTATTGTTTTTTTCTCTCTGTTTTAGAAGCTTTAATGGATAGTTCACCAAGAAATTAAAAATCTCTCATAATTTTCTCACCCTCATGCCATCCCAGATGGTTATGAATTTCTTTCTTCTGCAGAACACAAACAAAGCTTTTTAGAACAATATCTCAGTGCTGTTGGTCCATCTAATGCAAATGAATGGTGGCCAGAGTTTGAAGCTCGAAAAAGCTCATAAAAGCAGCATAAAAGTAATCCACTAGAGTAATAAACTCTAGTGGTCAATTCCAATCTTCAAAAGCAATGTTATAGGTGTGGGTGAGAAACAGATCAATATTTCAGTCCTTTTTTTACTAAAAAAACTCCCCCTTTGACCAGCCCCAACCACTAGGTGGTGATATGCACGCAGAATGCGAACTGCCAAAATAACAAAAGAAGAAGTATGTGGAAGTGAAAGTGTAGATTTATAATAAGAAGGTCTTAAATATTGATCTGTTTCTCACCCACACCAATAATATTGCTTCTGAAGAAATGGATTTAACCACTGGAGTTGTATGGATCACTTTCAAGCTGCCTTATGTGCTTTTTGGAGCTTTAAAGTTCTGGCCCCCATTGGATGGGCCAACAAAACTGATTCTTCTAAAATCAAAGTCATACAAATCTGGGATCACATGAGGGTGAGTAAATGATGAGAAAAAAACTATCCTTTTAAAGATACTATATATTCAATATAAGATAAGCTCAGTTAACAGCATTTGTGGCATTAGGTTAACACATAAAATATATATATTTTGAGTCGTCACTCGTTTAGGGAAAAAAAAGAGGATGCACTGAGATATTTACAATGGAAGTGAATGGGGCCAGTCCATAAACGCTAAAATATACATATTTCATATACCCATAAAACGTAAACATTTTAAGTGTTAACATGATTTTAGTTTGATAACATTTCTTATTTACCATATCTGTTAGTAGTTATTTCCAATGTTACAACGTTGATTTTTGCTATTTTTTTCCCTTCATATTTTCTTTGTGTGAAAATCAACACTATGCCACAAATGCTGTTAACTTGAATTGAGCTGGGGATATTTCTTTAATTATCTTAAAACTGCAATGATAAAAAGATGTTTATAATTGATCATCTACATTATAGGTTCTGTAAATTGTAAATCTGTATATACTGTATACATGTATTATATCTGTATCACAATGACTGCAACTGAAGCATCCTTTGTAGGGTTTTGGCTGGGTTTTAAACTGTAAACCAGGATATCACAGTAACTTTAAATAACAGAATTTTCTCGAAGGTCCTAATTTACAGATTTTTTTACATTCTACAGAATTCTGTTGTATTAGTACAGCATAGTGTTTCCTGGAAAGTATATCACAGTAATAATGAATAAAAACTGAATACGTTTGTTCATGGTTTTGTGCATAGAGGTATTCTGACAGATACATGAATATACATATTCAGTACAGCATGTTCAGTATTCATTCATAAACCACATGAATCAGATCCAACCAATCTAGCTTCTGAGTGGATAAAAGAATATCACTTAACTAAAAGTTTATTTTATTACTTTTTGTTGAATATATATTACTTTAAATGTATTATTAAATCTAGCTTAATCAGTGTATTGTCTGTGATTGTATGGTTTATCAAAAGAAGACTGCAGTATCCCACTATTATGCTGGAATGTTTGAGAGTGATAAAACAACACCTGAGTCGGAGGTGGTTGGGCTGACCAGTTGGCTATGAAAGTCTCTTGCACAGAGCAACCTGTCTTCTGTGAGCACACAGCGGTCTCCCTTCTGCAGCCTGCAGGCACACACACAGCAGCAGAAACAGCGCAGGTGGAAGATTGCAGAGCCTGCGTGCATCACCAGCTCGGCCGGAGAGATGACCTCCGCACAGCCGTTGCACCGTACCAAAAACAACCTGACAAAGAAAGAGAGAAAGCACCTATTATCATAATTTAAACAAATGAATCAGGGGCAGTATGCATGGCTTAAAAATGAAAATTGTGACATAATTTACCAATTACTACAGAAGAAAGAAAGGCATAAAGGTTTAAGAACGACATGAGGGTGAGTAAATGACATCAGAAAATATATTTTTGGGTGAACTATCCCTTCAATATTCAATAAAACATCTCTAAGAGCAGATTTATTCTTCTCAAACTTTGGAATATTTTGTTGCTTAGTCGCCACGTCTATCAAGGATTGAGACTAGAACTTGCCATTTTCCCTTGCCGTCCCCTCCACCCAACTCACCCCCCAAAAACATGCAGACGCATACCCCCAGCATGGTGAGTGTGCATCTTAGCGCCTGGCAACCAGAGCTGGGTTTCAGGAGCTAAAACAGAGGCGGCCGGCTCCACGACTGTGTCCGGAGCAGGGCTCCCGGAGAGGGGGGAGAAAGGAGCTCTGCAGGCTGTGGCTCCAGACGGAGGGAAAGAATCATGCCTCCTGGCGGGAGAGGCCGGTCCAGGGAATGATCTTAGCTCGACTTAACCAAACCCAGACAAAGGAGGGAGCTGGCCCAGAGCCTCGCTGCCATTGTCCTGCCCTGGCAGACACCACATTTTCTGTTTGTCAAACTGGCCTGAGATTTCCGCGCCCGGAGGGGGGCGGAGGGCAGAGCTGGAGTCTAAGGTTTGGGGTGAGAGTGACAGGGAGGCTTAGAGAGAATCATCCACAAAGGTACTTCAGACTCAGACTGACAGGTTACCCCTTTACGACATCCAAGATGTTTTAATCATGGATGGTTCAACGAATTTAACACATCAAATAGTCATAGTTTATTTACTCACCCTCATGTTGTTCCAAAACTCTATGACTTTTTTTTTTTTTTTTAACACAAAAGGATATGTTATTTATAGTCACTATATAATTTAGCTGTCATTTTACCAAAAAATCTCCTGTTGTGTTCCACAGAAGGGGGAGGGGGGGGGGGGGGGGGTGGTATTGTGAACTGTCCCTTTAAGGATGTTCATGCATTAAAGATATGTGCATATGTTTGTTTATTTTTTTATATATATATTTTTTCCCTACCCTGAACAGTGGATGTTATTACTGTTTTGCATAGCTCTGCTAGGTGCATGGGAGCATAGCAAAAAATTCACCTAAAAATATCCCAAAGCTTTGCATTGTTGAGACCTATTAGTGTTGCCCTGGGGTTGCTGGGGAAACAAGTGAGAGTTCTCTAGAGTTCAGAAGAGGGACAGAAAGAAATGATGGCTCTTTACGTTATACACAATAGCATCTATGGTATGTGAATCCATGTAGCACAGTATGGTTCATTTGTGTATTAAGTAGAATTTAATGCAACAAAACACATGTTTCAAGATATAATTTATATTGATAAACATACTCCAGCACACACACTCGTGAACACACCTTTTGTTTTCACATTCAAGCATGGAGTGTCTGTGGGGTTTTTAAAAATACAGTTGAAGTCAGAATATTACATACACTTAGCTTGAAGTAATTACAACAATTTTTAACCACTCCATAGATTTAATCATTAAGGAATTTTTCCAACAATTCTTTACAGACAGATTATTTCACATTTAATTGAGTATTTCACAATTCCAGTGGGTCAGAAGTTTATATACACTAAGTTAAATGTAAAAACTGAAAAGTCCAGAAAATTATGTCAAACCTATTAGACAATTATCCAATAGCTCGTGATAGGAGGTGTACTGAACTGGAGGATGTATTTTAAGGCCTACCTTCAAACTCAGTGCCTCTTTGCTTGACATCATGGGAAAATCAAGAGAAATCAGCCAAGACTAAAAAAAAACAATTGTGGATCTCCAGAAGTCTGGTTCATCCTTGGGAGCAATTTCCAAATGGCTTTATGTACCACATTCATATGTACAAAAAATAGTACGCATGTATAAACACCATGGGACCACACAGCCATCATACCGCTCAGGAATGAGACGCATTCTGTCTCCTAGAGATGAATGTAGTTTGATGCGAAAAGTGCAAGTGATTCCCAGAACAACAGCAAAGGACCTTGTGAAGATACTGGAGGAAACAGGAAGACAAGTGTCTATATCCACATTAAAATGAGTCCTATATCAACATAACCTGAAAGGCTGCTCAGTGAAGAAGCCACTTCTCCTAAACCGCCATAAAAAAATCCAGACTACAGTTTGCAAGTGCACATGGGGACAAAGATCTTACTTTTTGGACAAATGTCCTCTGGTCTGATGAAACAAAAATTAAACAAAAGTTTGGCATGGGGGTGGCAGCATTGTGTTGTGGGGGTGTGTTGATGCAGGAGGGATTGGTGCACTTCACAAAATAGATGGCATCATTAGGAAGGAAAATGATGTGTATTCAAGCAACATCTCAAGACATCAGATAGAAGTTCAAGCTCGATCGCAAACAAGTCGTCCAAATGGACAATGACCCCAAGCATACCTCCAAAGTAGTGGCAAAATGGCTTAAGGACAACAATGTCAAGGTATTAGAGTGGCCATCACAAAGCCCTGACCTCAATCCGATAGAAAATTTGTGGTCAGAACTGAAAAAGCGTGTGCGAGCAAGAAGGCCTACACACCTGACTCTGTTACACCAGTTCTGTCTGGAGGAATGGCCAAAATTCCTGCAACTTATTGTGAGACACTTGTGGAAGGCTACCCAAAATGTTTGACCCAAGTTAAACAATTTAAAGGCAATGCTACCAAATACTAACATAGTGTATGTAAACTTCTTACCCACTGGGAATGTGATGAAAGAAATACAAGCTGAAATCAGTCATTCTCTCTACTATTATTCTGACATTTCACATTCTTAAAATAAAGTGATCCTAACTGACCTAAGACAGGGAATATTTTCTACAATTAAATGCCAGGAATTGTGAAAAACTGAGTTTAAATGTATGTGGCTAAGGTGCATGTACACTTCTGACTTCAAATGTAGTTTTGATAATATTTCTGTGTATTCACTACGATTACTGGAAAGGGAGGTCACTGAGCAGCAGCATGCTGTGGTAGGCAATGGTCACGCTGAATTTAAAAAGAACATCTATGCTTTTATGGTGAAAAGCAAATCTTCAGATTGGTAAACTTCTAAAATTCTGTTTGGATAAACACTTCTATGATTATACACAACCATGCTGCTTGAGTAGTACCTGTGGTGAACAATGCTGTATTGATGAACAAACCTCTAAAAATGCACAACGTTCTGTAGTTTCCAGTAATAAGTCTAAATTGCACTGTTTGAGCCAAAATGCACAGCCAAATCTACACAAAAGTAACACAAGACCACACATCTACCACAGTAATAGTTGCATTGGCCAAGTAATGTTTTTTCTACAACAGTTTTTTTATATGCTTCAAACTACTTCTGATGGTGTTGCTATGTTCCAAATAAGAATGCCGATTCCACTTTTATTCCAACCTTGTCTTGATGCTTGAGGAATGAAGAAATGTACTGTACCTCTATGCCCTCTGACCCTTAAAGGAATGTTCCAGGTTCAGTTCATGTTTAGCTCAATCTACAGTTTTTTTAATTTGTGTAAATTGTGATATTTGATTTACAGTAACTTTACACAGATAAGTTAGTAAGTAATTTTATTAGACTAAAATAAAGTGCCTTACTACAGTATAACTGTGATTTTTCTTCTCTTTTTTTTGGTGGTAATCAACATTATGCCACAAATGCTGCTGTTTGAGCTTTAATTGAACGGAATCCATGACATCCCTTTAAAACGCCCATTGATCACAGACAAGGAGATCATTCTCATAGATACCATACTTAAATTCTGAGCATCACTCTAAGTCTGAATCAAATTAATCACCATTTCAAGACACTGAAGTATCTGTTAAGAGAGCAGCCTGCTGACCCAATTACAGTAAAGCTGCTCCTTAACCTGATCAGTAACTGCTGGGTCAGCTGGCTCCCCACCCATGAGCCCATAGTGAAGCACTGTGCTACTGGGCAGGAGTGCCAGCCAAGCAAGAGTATGTGGCTAATTGGTCAGGTCAGATATCTCACGGTTGGACGGGCATCAAGCAGGGGTACCAGTGGGCACCAACCTATCCAGATGCCTCGACATAATTCACATGCAGACCCACACATACACCCCCTCCCCAAAATATACACAAACACACACTCATCTTCTCTTGCATAAAGCTCTCCGGTACCAAGAACATATGGGCAAGTCCTCCACACTCCTAAAGAACTCGCTGGCCGCCTAAGCACTCTTATTAAGAGCACAGTGGTCAGTTTTCCATCATTATTACTTTTGACGAACTCCTAATGTGAAAATGTGATATGGGGGAACATTTTGCCCAATATAGGCTAGGCTAAAGCCAAATGCTGTGAAGAAGCCAGAGCGTTTCTCTTTCAGTTCTTTTTGACAGCTGGGAGCAGAAATTGCTACCCAACAATAAGAATGTTATTTTCTTTATGTAATACAATTTGGACCTTTAATCACTTTAGATTGTGATTAAACTTCTAATCCATAGATAGTGTTTGGCTGTTTTTTGAGGGTCATTGTGCTCTGTAGTTTAGCACACTGTATTTTATTTGGAGGTGAGAAGAACTCACATATAATTGAGTGAATGAGAGATAGACTGAGTTTAGGGGTAGTAGGGGGTCTGAGCACTGTGTCGATGTGGCCATATGCTGTCCCCAGCTTGCCGTTGCCACGCCGATGGGTCCTGCTAATTTAACACATCTTGACAGCGTGTCAGTAGTGCTGTCCTCCTGATCTAACGGTGTGTGTTTGTGTATGAAAGACTCCTCACATTCCATGGCCCACCGCGACCCTTCCTCCTGCAGTCACCTTGTCTCTCTGGATACTGTGCCAAGTCCCCCAATCCACACTCTCTCTCTCTCTCTCTCTCTCTCTCTCTCTCTCACACACACACACACACACACACACACACACACACACACACACACACACACACACACACACACACACACAAAAGCACAGACCCTTGTCATAGGACAATGATAGGACTGAATGTTGTTCAAGTAAAAACTTTGTGTGTAAATTAAAAACCAAAAGAAAAGAAAACTGAATAGCACAAGCATGAATTTATTATTTCAAAAACAGGCATGACAGAATATCAAATATCAGGACAGAATTTGTGATACATCAAAATGTATATTTATATTCAATCAAATTTAGCACTAAAGTTGACATCAATTTCTTAACATTGTTGAGGGCTAGCTGTCTTGCAACACTCAAAAAAGTAGGCTATTATAATATCAGTATCTTCTACACTAAATACCAAATCAGGGACATTTTTGCACTGTAGCATGTAAGTAGGAAATGAAAGTTGAGAAAATTATTTATTGCATCTCTAGAGGATATTCAAATTAGCTTACTATAGGTTTTGTGAAAACTTTTGAATTTCACTTGCACTATCCTAAAGGTCTCAAGCATTATATACTGCATATTCATGAATAATATCTTGTAAAACAATGTATTAGTTGGTCACAGAGATTCAAATACATTATTTACAATACATTTGTTTTCACCATTTTATAAAGGTAATAACAAATGATTACCTTAGTTTAATTTATGCATAAAATTGGTGAAGCATATTCATTACACAGCATTGTCCTCTATATAATACACACCCTTGAAATTATTTTGTAAAATAATCCATTTTATACTCAAATGCATGATTTTATAGAACATTTTGCTATACCAGTTAATTAGCAATTTTCTTGAAAATAATAATAAAAAAATATTGAATAGAATCGTATAATTGATTTAGATAAAACGTAAATTACTAAATCATGAACAAACGAGACAAGGATTTAAATTACATAACATTTTTATAAACTGTCTTGGATTCGTCATTTTATTTGTCCAATAACATTTATTTCAACAAAAATAAATAGCGACGGCAGGAACAAATTATTAACGCGAACGCAACACCTGAGAAAATGAGCGAATACCCAAACGAAAAGAAATAGGCCTACTAAATAATCTTATGCTTAAACTAAGTTAATATGTAACACTTTGCAACTGTAGCCATGTTTATTTTAGTGTTAGATCAACAATGGACCTCGACGAAACACTTTTTCCAGAGTGAAATAACTTTGAACAAAATCGCTGGAGTATTAAACAAAACATTCGTTTTCAAAATGTACTGTATGTACGAACTTCAGTAAGGGGTGTATGAATGTCTTACTTCTGGTAGTCTCGCTTGCAGTAGAGTGTCTTGTTACGGAGGAAGCAGGTGTTTTTCAGTGGCTCGCGACATGATGCGCAGCGCAGGCAGCGCTCGTGCCACAGTCCGTCCTGCACGCGGAGCAGGTACTTGTCCCGTATAAGCTCATTACACCCCTCACACACGCTCTTTCTACACATGTCTGAAAAAAGAAACTTATAGTAATTAATCTGACAACTTCAACCCAATAAAGGTGTACTTTTATGTGTTTGAGCAATGAATGGATAATTTTCCTAATTGCATCATAAAACTGGCATTTTTAATCTGTTATTGGTTTATTAGCTTAAATGCATGACAAAGACCCCCTCACACACATCATCAAAGTGTGGAAAAGTTAAATAATGTAACTCAAAAATTAAAACCAATAAACAATACAAAAAATCTACGAAAACTATGCATTCCCCCACGATATTTACAAAACAGTACATAAAAACAAACCTTTAAATGGTAAGATAAATACATATTTTTTATTCAAAATAAATAATTTTAAGAAGCGACATCCTTCTGATGTTCTCATTTACATTATTTTTACTCAAATTCAAAAGTTTGTTTTTAAATAGGAATGTGTCAAAATAACTCACATAGCAGTTAATACGTGCTATTATGAATTTTTGCATGTTTTATCAAAACTTGGAAATAGAAGGTACCAATATGCATGACAAAAAATCTTCACAAAACTTCAGGACTTTACAGACAGTGGACTAGACCTACCCACTTACCATTGAAAAGAAAGTATCCGTTTTGCCGTCCGGTGTTACTTTCGACAGATGCTTAGTTCGTTGTACAGAATCACAAAAGCTCCATAATAAAATTAACCTGTGCGTCTGCGTCAGATACCACGTCTCTCTCTCTCTCTCTCTCTCACTCTCAAACGATCCTCTTCATTTCTGCTTCTCTGTCTGAACTGCCCTCTTCTCCCTCTCCCTCCCCCATCCAGGTGACGAGAAGAGTAGTGTCCCAAACAGGCAGCAAATTAATAGTGTACTAATTCTACAAACAGACCTAATCCTTTTACTTATAAAAATCTCTAACATATTAAAACAATCCAAAAACAATCTTAAAGACAAAAAAGATTTGCAAGATAATTGAACAGGCAAGAAAATGAACGAACAATATATATATATATATATATATATATATATATATATATATACAGAGGCTACGTTTGGTTTGCGTTTTTCATTAATCTAGTGTCACTGTCCATATAGGATATCCTAATTTGCGTATTAATCATTAACATAATCAAGAGTAAATAATCAATGAATTATATAATAACAATATTAATGATATGAAAGCATATACAAAACTAGCAAACTGTCTTTTTACTAACTTTAAACTTGATTTGCTCCTTATTTTAAACGTATTGAAATAAACAAAGAAAATATTACAAGGAATTAATCAGATAATGCGATCAGATTTTTATATAAAAAAATTGAAAATGCATTTTCGATGTAATAAATATTCAGTGAAGATCTGACAATAAAGATTTTTAAGCGAAAGAAGGCACTACATTTTGTAGATACAAATGTGGGTGAGAAATCTCACAAAGTTACCTTCATTAATGTACTGCATCTGATTCAGCAGTTGTAGTGACAGAGCAATTGCACATATGAAATGAAAGAAGCCACAGTCCTTTATCACAGACCTTTATTACAGTCGCTCAAACGTTGAGGTGAAGATTAAATTTGAGGTATGTAATAGATAAAAATGGCGCCATCTGGTGGGCTGGACACAATGCCCTCGATATGTTAAAGGAACAGTTCTCCTAAAAATGAAAATTCTCTCATTTTATTCACCAGCTCGTATCACACCAGATGTGTATGACTTTCTTTATTCTGCAGAACACAAAGTAAACTTTTTAGAGGAATATTTCTGAGTCCATACAATGCAAGTGAATGGTGACCAAAACTTTGAAGCTCCAAAAAGCACATACATGTAATACATAAGACTCCTCTGGTAAAATCCATGTCTTCTGAAGTGATCCAATCGGTTTGGATGAGAACAGACCAAAATATAACTCTTTTTTCATTGTACATCTTGCCATTGCATTCTCTAGACACAATCATAATTTCAGTAGAAGCATGCACAGATCGCTAGATGGCACAAGGAAGTGTAATCAAGCTTGACATCATGAACACCAAGGAGACTGCTAATGTCAAGATTTATAGTAAAAAATGACATAATATTGATATGTTTCACACTCACACTTATCATATTGCTTCAGAAGATTTACTACTAGAGTCGTATGGATTACATTTATGCAGCCTTCATGCGTTTTTAAAGTTTCAAAGTTTTGGTCACCATTCAATTGCATTGATGAAATACAGAGATGAAATATACTTTGAAACAACGTTATCCACATCTGGAAATTATGACAACCTGCTCTTTCTCTTAGACAAAATATTAAAAAGAAAAAAAGACATAGCATTTAAATATTTAAATATTTATTTGGGGAGAACTCTAAACTTCATTTTTTAAATTATTGTCTTGGTTTGATAAATGCATTCTTTGAATAAAATATATTTTCTTTAATGCATTGTCTTGCCATTAGAATGGATATCTGATGTTAGCTAATTACAGAGACAAACATCTTTCTAATACAACCATTCCAGCAAAATTAATTTAATCTGTATATTTTGAGACTTACCCAACTTAATCCCTTTTCCCTCAACAAAATTTTCACAAGAAAAACAATTTCTTGCTTGGTATAAAATATGCAGCTTCAATCAAGTCTTATAGTTACATGGGAATATGTACAAAAACTGGCCAGTTGGAACTTGTGTCACGTGATCTGGTGGGGGGCTTCAAGCATTTCCATTAGGAAAGTGTCTATCGGCGTGTCGCCAATCAGCTTGAAGAAAAATAGGTGCTCCAAACACTTGAGCCCAATGGATCGGAGAGCAGGTAGACGTAATAAAAGTTTAGCAAACCTGTAAAATATATTAAAATATAAAGCACAGCAAGGATGACAAACATTGTTGAATGTCATGATTTACGCAAGACAAACGAACTGCACATTACTGAAATGTAGTGTAAAGTCATCAAAAAGGTCTCATTGGCAAAATCCTAAACAAGATTTGTTTCCCTAGTGATGATGCCCTAGTACTTAATGGAATAGTTCACCCAAAAATGAAAGTTGTCTCATCGTTTAATCAAACTAATGCCATTCACTTGCATTTTATGGACCAAAAGAGCTGAGAAATACTTCAAAATCTTAATTTGTGTTCTGCTGAAAAAAGAATTCTGGGATGGCATAAGGGTGAGTAAATTATAAGACAATTTTCATTTTTGGGTGAACTATTCCTTTAATGTCAAATTGTAAAGTGAGGAAAGGAAGAATGAACATAGATTTGCATATTGCAGAAACAATTTCAGTCTCTACTGAACAAACACGTATGTACGGCTGTACCTGCCAGGCTGGTCGGGGTATTTCTGTTTGGTGTAGGATTCAAGTGAGGCGTAAACCTTTTCCCTCAGTGCTTCTACCTCCACTGGGTTTGACAAGCCTTTAGCATCTAATAATAAAAGCAATGTCCATGATTAACTATATACTCAGCTTATCAACACATCTTATAAATGTGCTAATTTCTGATCTAATAAAATTGTGTAACATGTTTGCAAGGCATGTTTATACAGGCTTAAAAGCATGTAATAGGCTTGTTAATCGTTTATTATACTTAGAAATATACATAAAAATTCAAATACATAATTAGTATTTGACAACTTGAAATCCTGAAAATACTATATACACTCAGAAAAATAATTTTAAGATTTATGCATTTCAATTTCATAAAATTTTGACTAAAATATTTTTTTAAATGAAATTTAAATGTGTTAATCTTAAAATTATTAATATTTGTATTATTATTTTAATATAAAGAATATTATTAAATTAAAATAACTTCATTTGAAAAATGTAAATTAAAATAACTTAATTAATCTATGCCGCACACTTTAAAGAGTTAATTAGTGAAAATTAATAGCACACCGGGGTTGAAGAGAACGATGGCCCTAAGGCAACCCAGTTCTGTCTTATCCATCTGCATGTCCTTCATTTTAGAAACCAGCTCAGTAAGTACTCTGTCACACAATTAGCAGGGGAAAATATTTGACAAAGCTTTTAAAGACTTATAAATAAATAAATAAATATAAAGCTTATAAATATAAATAAAACAAACATAGAATGTACTCCAGCATATAAACATAGATTAACTCATTTCAAAAGACTTTGCTCTGCTTGATATGGATAACTGCGATTAAGTCAAAGTTAGAAGCCTTTATTTTTTTTGTCACACATTATACATACATTTTTGCATATATACAGAGAAATGTATTTGTTTTTCACATATCAGAGTGCAGGGTCAGCCATGATATGGTGCCTCTTGAGCAGATAGGGTCAAGGGGCTTGCTCAAGGGCCCAACAGTGGCATCTTGGCAATACTGGGGCTTGAACCCCCAACCTTCTGGTCAGTAACCCAGAGCCTCAACTGCTGAGCCACCACTGTCCGTCAAGCCAAGCTGAAAGCTGAATACTCACCTGTTGAAAATGGAGCCCACTCCAGCACTGTGAGCACTGCTCCTGTGGACGTGGAGGCCTGTGCCCAATAAGATACCATCTTTAACTGTGATTGAGCGATGGGAGAATGAAGCGATGAGGAGCTCATTCCATCCTGAGAGGAGAAAAATACAGTGAGGGACAATAACATGCATACCAGGAGGATGATTTACACTCTCACTTTATGTATCTCTTTTTCTCTGTGAGTCATTTTGTATCTCTCCCTGTGGATTTATTCATTCAAAACAGTGCTTTTCATTAGTGAAGCTGTGTGACGTTCTGTGGTGAATAATTTAGGAGCGCATGTGAAATATTTGACCAGTAGAGGTCAGCATTATCTCCAAACACAACTAACAACACAGTTCTGTCTGACTATTTGACCTGCTGTGTTGACATGGAAATGGTAAAGTTTTATGTATGTGTGGTCCAAAAGTTTGAGACTTTGCGTTTGCATTTCTGTTAAATTGAACCTGGAAATAAACAGAAAGTTAGGTTTTTGAAAAAGTTAAATGTTATGACCCATATAATGTGGAACAAATATATATTGTGCACGATTTTTAGGCCCCTACAACAAATATAAGCAAATTTGTGACACTGAACATACTGAACATACTGACTACAAAAATTTTGTATGAAAAAAAAAAAAACAAAGCCAAATAAACAAATTTCACTAAGATTTTTGGACGCATTACATGTATATGCGTGTTAGTGTCACATACCTGCTCGTAGCAGAATGACTTGATCATCCAGAGGCAGATCGGAAAAATTAGGTATTCTTTTGGCCCACTCCACAAGAGTGAACAGTTGCTTGTCAGCTGCATGGCAGATATTGGTGACCGGATCATTCGTCTGGGAAGGGAGACCAAAAAATAAAGTCTCTTAGTAGTTTTCAAAGGATTTTTCATGGGGGCTAAAACTAGCAAGTTCTATTGTGTTGATTGTATCTGTAAACATAACTATTATCCCATAACAGATTAATGGTAATTACTTCAAATCTGTTGCTTACTGAGTTGCCTGTGGTGTCCTCTGTATATGTCTCAGCCTTAGGTTCGACTGCAAGCTCTGCATCCAGAATCTTATCCACAGGCATGTCTTCATTGAAACTGCTCGTTGATTCCACCTCATTATCGCTTTTCTCCTTCCCACGCTGCCTTTCTTCCTGGACCGCTGCGGGGATCACAGAGGTCAAACAGTGCAAACAAAAAAGTACATTAAAATTAACTTTTATTTATTTATTTAAATATATTTTTTAGCCCCTTTTTCTCCCAATTTGGAATGCCCAATTCCCACAACATAGTAGGTCCTCGTGGTGGCCCTGTTATTCACCTCAATCCGGGTGGCGGAGGACAAGTCTCAATTGCCTCCGCTTCTGAGACCGTAAATTTGCGCATCTTATCACGTGGCTCACTGTGCATGACACCGCGGAGACTCACAGCATGTGGAGAATCATGCTACTCTCAATGATCCACACGCAAATTACTACGCTTCCCATTGAGAGCAAGGACCCCTAATTGCGACCACGAGGTTACCCCATGTGACTTTACCCTCCCTAGCAACCGGGCCAATTTGGTTGCTTAGGAGACCTGGCTGGAGTCACTCAGCATGCCCTGGATTCGAACTCGTGATTCCAGGGGTGTTAGTCAGCGAATAATAACTTTTATTAATTAATGGTTATACAAACAATTTTGTTAGACTTGCTCTCAATGTCTTTTACAAGTGCTAAAAAATCCTCCAATAAAGTTCATGTTCTTTTCACAAGTTCACTAGTTAAAGGGTTAGTTCACCCAAAATTTAAAATTCTCTTATCATTTACTCACCCTCATGCCATCCCAGATGTGTATGCATTTCTTTCTTCAGCAGAACACAAATGAAGATTTTTAGAAGAATATCTCAGCTCTGTAGGTCCATAAATGCAAGTGAATGGGCTTCAGATCTTTGTAGCTCCGAAATTCACATAAAGGAAACAAAGAAGTATTCCCTAAAACTCCAGTGATTAAATCCACATCTTCAGAGGCAATATAATAGGTGTGAGTGAGACAACAGAACAATATTTAAGCCTTTTTAACTCTAAATCTTCACTTTAACTTTGACTTTCAGGTGTAAAAGTGAAAGTGGACATTTAGAGTACAAAAATGACTTAGTTTTTTATCTGTTTTTCACCCACACCTATTATATCGCTTCTGAAGATATGGATTTAACCACAGGAGTCTTATGGATTACTTCTTTTTCCTGTATGTGATTTTTGGAGCTATAAATGTCTTATCACCATTCACTTGCATTGTATAGACCTACAGAGCTGAGACATTCTTCTAAAAATCTTCATTTGTGTTCTGCTGAAGAGAAGAAAGTCATACACAGCTGGGATGGCACAAGGGTGAGTAAACTTTCCCCTGCTTAATTTTCCTTGATCCCTTTGATTCAGTCCTGTAGTGCATTAAGGTAAATATATTTGACATGCTGTCCACAATGGAGGGGCTTTTTGCACAGGACTGGGCTTGAGCTCTGAGATTGAAACCCCCAACCCCCCCCCCACCCCCGTTGTCATTGTAAAAGTACAACGAGATTATTTTTGTAGTACTCCACAAGGTTGTAGCATTATAAATACAATATATATATATATATATATATATATATATATACACACACACATATATTGTATACACACCTTCCCTCTTCATGCCCATGGCCAAGCACTTCTGGTAGCGGCAATATTGGCAGCGATTTCGCTGGCGTTTGTCGATCAGGCACTCTTTGCTGTCTCGACACGTGTAGGTTAGGTCTTTTCGGATGGTTCTCTTAAAGAAGCCTTTGCAACCTTCACAACTGTAAACACCATAGTGCTTCCCTACAAACACAAGCACATTTGTCATGAACACCAAAACAGATGGCCCGGTTCACTTTCTTGCATTAAAGGAATAATTCACCCAGAAAAGAAAATTCTGTCTCACCCTCATGTCATTCTAAACCCATGTGACTTTCTTTCTTGTGTGGAATATGACGAATGCCGTAGAACAGCTGTGAGACATCCATTGCCACTATTCACTTTCAATGTATAGAAAAGAGAAGTTTGGACATTCTGCTAAATGTCTCCCTTTGAGCTTCACCCAAGAAAAAAGTTATGCGGTTTGGAACATCATGTAGGTCAGTACACAGAATTTTAATGACAGAATATAAATTTGTGAGTGAGCTATTATTTCAGTTCTAAAGCCAAGTGAAACGAACATAAATATCTACAGTATATGTGTGTTGTACCTGAAGACCGGTCCCCGCAAATGGCACAGATGTGTTTGGACAGGGATCCAGGGCTACCGCACTGATAGCTGCTCATGTTGCCCAGTGGGGCCAATCCCGGTGGAGGCTTGATGTCCTCTGAGTTAGTCACATTCAAAGAGTTAATCTGAGAGAGAGGAAGAGAGGAGGGAAGGAGAGAAAGTAAGTTGTCATACAGTGGAAACAGGAGTTGAGTCTTTTTAGTTTATGCGCACAGCAAGGCTGTATTTGTTCTCCCACACAAGTAACACAAACAACCCACAAGAACACGCTCATACACACATTTACATACTCCACCCTGATAAGTCCATTACAAAAGTAGCTGTGAGGGTGCTGACATAACATTCAAAAGTGAAGGGAGGGGGTCTATATGCCTCTCCCTATCACATGAATAGAATTTACAAGAAACCATTTTTCTGCACTCCTGTAGTCAGCCAGCAAGTGGCAGGATATGGCCATTTCTCAGCCACAGAAAGTGTCAAATCATTTCTTCAGCAAGATGGTTCACTTACTCTGTTTCATTTTTCAGTTTGTACACTACCAGTCAAAAGTTCAGACACACCAGCTAATTCTTTATTATTACTATTTTACACATTTTAGTATAATAGTAAAGCCATTAAATCCCACCACAAATAAAACAACACAAATGGAAGTATGAAAATGATTTAAATTACGAATTAAAAAAAACAAAAAACGTTCATGTATACCTCGGGTCTTAAGTGACCCAGGACTCTGGTAAGTGATCCATCCCCTGTACCTCAACAATGTTTTCAGTTGTGCCCACACCTCTTTAATATTCCACAACCTTTCTCATCTGAATAGTGTAACAAAAAACAAACAAACAAAAATATCTATATTTTTATAACTGCCAAAAGTGTACAACGGTACCTAAAGACCCAAGATATGTAAAAGTGTTTTTTTTTTGTTGCTTTTTTGCTATTTAATATCTATACGTTTACTATATATATTTCTTTGTTTATTACAAGACAAATGAGTACTATATTCATTTAAATGACTACAATATTATGCAGATTTTCAGTGACAACGGTGAATATCAGTATTCTATATGCATGTACAAATACATGTTTTACATGCTATTTCCTCCTCAAGTTGCGCTGATGTTTCAGTGGTTGACCTGATCAACATTTGACATTGCTATCTGACTAAGAAGCAACGTGGAAGAAAACTATAGCAGGTGTAACACATGAACAGTATGATTTGGCTATTGTCATTTGGGTGTACTACTGTACTATTTAATTATGTAAGTTGTACATCTATTTAGCATCATCTCTTTGATATATAAAAAATAAAATATAAAAATATATCAGAATTAGTGCTGTCAAAGTTAATGCAAATTTGTTTTAATGCCACAATTTTTTTATGCGTAAACATCATTAATGCATAATATGACCCAGTGAATAAACTGTAGTTCATGAGAAGAAAGTAAATTCACGCAAACGCCGCTAACGTCACATGCATTGACCGTCGGGAAAACAGAGACATTATGCCGAGACCCGGCCAAGCATTTTATCAATGTATCATAGCAGTAGAACATGCCCGCAAAGCACAGATAGAGCTTGTGACTTTGAAACATGAATCCAGCGGCAAGACAGCTGCCACTTGATTACCTGCCTTGCACTGCGCACTGCCAACATGTCCAGGAATGATTAAGTTTCCCGGACAAATTGGAAAAATTAATTTCTAATCTAATTTCGTTGTTTATTTTGTGGCTCTGTTATTTCAAGTATTTCACTAAATAACTCTCTAAATAATTCTGACATAAGATCATGTTTGTGTTTAGATTAAATGCAAGTAGTATAATTAAGAGAAATGGTGCACTAGTACTTTCTTTTTTCTTTTAGTAAACTGACATAGGCTAATTATTGATGTGTCACTAAACTAGATACTCTCCTCTGAAATCCGAACACAAGTGGTCAAAAAAAATCTAATAAAAAAATCAAAAGAACAATGGCGAACGGTGATGAGTCTTATCCACTTGTGTTTTGATCACCCAAAACGCATCTATGGGAGTAGGCCGTTCTTTTATGCTTGTTTACATGTTATCACAAATAAACTCTCCCGTTGATGTGTGTGAGTTTGTGAATGAACTTCGGGATCTACTCACCTGTCAATCAACTGATGAGCTAAAACAAGAGTTTTAAACCATATGCCTGATTTCCTTCTCCTCCAGAAGACAGCAACTCAAGACTGTGTTGATGCGATTCTGAAGCGAATTGATTTTGAACGGCTTTTGCCAGTGTGAGAGATACAACTTTGTAAACTGTGAGGAAAGTTAAACCTCTGTGACAGCGCAGATAATGTTTGAATAAGTCGGACATTGATACGTTTTAACTCAAAAAACAGTAATTACCTGCAAACATAAACCCTGCTGCTGTCTCAATGTTCTGTCACATTGTCTCTGTTTGATAGTGTACTATCCAATGCAGAAGTTGGACAGGGGTGAAAAGCTCTTGAGTAATTATACTTCATTACTATAAGTTTTATTTTTGGGGATTTGTACTTTACTCGAATGCAGTTTAAAATGAATACTTGTACTTTTCTAATTACATTTGCAAAGAAAAAATAGTACTTACTCCTTACAATTTTATTTAGACTTGAAAAGTACTTGTTACATTTTTGCTAAACATTTTCTTTTGTCTTAACTTATCTGAGCATCAGTGGAATGCGATAAGTTTCTTAGTATTAAGTTAAATGTTATTTAGTCAGCCAGTTATTTCTGTTTTAACATAAAATGTAATTGGCCACAAAATGGTCACTGGTCATTGAGAAGCAACATCATGTCTCACCACAATGCAAAGCAGCTTGAGCTGTGCTTGAGACAAATAACAATCACTGGAAGAAGAAGATGGATGACTCAGAAACATGACTCAGATGTGAGTACGGTCCAAGCTCAGTTACCAGAGCAAGAGCACCCGTAGCCCTACTAGGGCAGGGCAAAAAAGATTCTTTCTTTTTTCTTCTTCCTTTTTTTGTGTCAATTCAATATTGATTCTCAAAAGCCATGGTTCGTCCTTTTAATCTATGTGCAACCCTCCACTACAATGAAAGGATCACTGCGTGTTGAGCGTAAAAGTTGTTCCATGTAATGCATGTCCAAAGACAAGATCCACGCAAACACTTTGTCAATAAATAATGTCACTTTTAATACTCTTTCTGTCTTTGCAGTCAGTTGTTGATCAAAAACAACAACAAAAAAAAAAAAGCATTTAATTCTAATCACACAAGGCACAGATAAAGCAGTTTGTGTCTCTTGTTAACTTTCGCTCATTTACAGATGCTCTTTACAGAAATGCTGGGTTTCCTTAAAGAGACAGTAAAGGTTTTTAGCACATGTTCAACAACTCAAAGTAAATACCTGTGAAAAGTAAATTATAATATATGCAATATAGTATCATATCTGTTGATTAAATATATTGATTTGTTTTAAAAAGTTAAATGTGACAAATGATGAAAATCTAATAAAATATAATTAGAAATAAGTATATATTTTCGTAATGTACATAGTTAGAAGGTCCTATGTATAATTCACAGCATTATCTGAGAGAGAATGTATTTCATATGCAAGCAAAAGGGACATTATAACTGAAATAGACCCATATGAATCGATATCAAATCGAAATCAAACAAAATCGAGAGCTTGTGAATTGGAATCGAATCAGGAAATTCATGAATTATTTTCTTTTAGTGGAGTTAGAAAGGATTCATACAAGATGAAATGTCTCCTTTGTCTCGCACTCACCAAAGAAATTTCAAAAATCCACCATCAAATCTGTTTTCATTCTTGCTATGTTATTTTTACTTTTTTATTTTCACTCAAGTATGTTTCTGGCTAGATACTTGGATATTTAATTGAGTAAAATAAATGTTCACTCAATATCCATACTTTCACTTCAGTATAATTTTAGAGTAATTTCTACACCCCTGAAATTTGAGACATTGCTGGAACCCTTCAGGTAATCTACACAATCATTAACCCATTTAATCCCAACATTTCAATTGTGACCTGGGTCTAAAAGGATGTTGTAAATGACAGTGCAGACTTTTTTTGCATGAGTATTTAATTCCATTGTGCTCCTGGAAAGATTATTTCTGTCAAAACTCCATAAGAAGAAGCGAATAAATCCTGTCATAATACACTTGATTTAGTACATTATTTGAATTGAGTTGGGCCGTGCTCATTATCTGTTGTTCAACTCTGTTGATGGGGTAGGCCTTGTGTGGATGACTGCAAAATACATCTGGATGAAACATATTTTGTCCTCTCGTGTTTATAAATATATTGCGATTAATCGCTATTAACTACAAAAAATTATGCGATTAAATATTTTAATAATTCGACAGTTCCTAATCAGAATATAATCTATTCTATTATTGTCTAATTGTCCTGAATGTTTTGAAAACTTGCCAAATTCTGCTTGGCATACAATGTATATTGTCTACTGGGTCATTCCATGTCAACTCAAACAGAGGTCCCTGGCTCATTTTATTTTGATATATATACATATTCCATTCAAAAAGTGAAACTTGTATAATGTATACATTCATTCCACACAGACTGATATATTTCAAGTGTTCATTCCTTTTAATTTTGATGATTATAACTGACAACTAATGAAAACCCAAAAATCAGTATCTCAGAAAATCAGAATATTACTTAAGACCAATACAAAAAAAGGATTTTTAGAAATGTTGGCCAACTGAAAAGTATGAACATGAAAAGTATGAGCATGTACAGCACTCAATACTTAGTTGGGGCTCCTTTTGCCTGAATTACTGAAGCAGTGCGGCATGGCATGGAGTCGATCAGTCTGTGGCACTGCTCAGGTGTTATGAGAGCCCAGGTTGCTCTCATAGTGGCCTTCAGCTCTTCTGCATTGTTGGGTCTGGCGTATCGCATCTTCCTCTTCACAATACCCCATAGATTTTCTATAGGGTTAAGGTCAGGTGAGTTTGCTGGCCAATTAAGAACAGGGATACCATGGTCCTTAAACCAGGTACTGGTAGCTTTGGCACTGTGTGCGGGTGCCAAGTCCTGTTGGAAAATGAAATCTGCATCTCCATAAAATTGGTCAGCAGCAGGAAGCATGAAGTGCTCTAAAACTTCCTGGTAGACGGCTGTGTTGACCTTGGACCTCAGAAAACACAGTGGACCAACACTAGCAGATGACATGGCACCCCAAACCATCTGTGGACCAACTGACTGTGGAAACTTTACACTGGACTTCAAGCAACGCGGATTCTGTGCCTCTCCTCTCTTCCTCCAGACTCTGGGACCTTGATTTCCAAAGGAAATGCAAAATGTACTTTCATCAGAGAACATAACTTTGGACTACTAAGCAGCAGTCCAGGCGAGACGCTTCTGACGCTGTGTCTTGTTCAAGAGTGGCTTGACACAAGGAATGCGACAGCTGAAACCCATGTCTTGCATACATCTGTGTGTGGTGGTTCTTGAAGCACTGACTCCAGCTGCAGTCCACTCTTTGTGAATTTCCCCCACATTTTTTAATGGGGTTTGTTTCACAATCCTCTCCAGGGTGCGGTTATCCCTATTGCTTGTACACTTTTTTCTACCATATCTTTTTCTTCCCTTCGCCTCTCTATTAATGTGCTTGGACACAGAGCTCTGTGAACAGCCAGCCTCTTTAGCAATGACCTTTTGTGTCTTGCCCTCCTTGTGCAAGATGTCAATGGTCGTCTTTTGGACAGCTGTCAAGTCAGCAGTCTTCCCCATGATTGTGTAGCCTACAGAACTAGACTGAGAGACCATTTAAAGGCCTTTGCAGGTGTTTTGAGTTAATTAGCTGATTAGAGTGTGGCACCAGATGTCTTCAATATTGAAAATTTTCACAATATTCTAATTTTCTGAGATACTGATTTTGGGTGTTTTCATTAGTTGTCAGTTATAATCATCAAAATTAAAAGGAATGAACACTTGAAATATATGATTCTGTGTGGAATGAATGTATACATTATACAAGTTTCACTTTTTGAATGGAATTACTGAAATAAATCAACTTTTTGATGATATTCTAATTATATGACCAGCACCTGTATGTATATATATATATATATATATATATATATATATATATATATATATATATATATATAAAAATATATATTTTTTTTTTTTTGCTGGTAAAAGAAATCCATAAATGATGAACATGATAAAGTATTAAATTCCATTGGTTAATATTTGCATAGATATCCATTATTTTGGGGTTGAAATGACCATTTGCATTTTTGATTTGAAGAATAGACCAGTAATTTACAGAATATTTCTGTTTACTATTTATGCAAACAGAAAAAGTAATTTGTAACATTATATATGTCTTTACTGTAATTCTTAAAAACATTTTAAGCATCATTGTTGAATTTATTGTTTATTGTTGAATTACATGTATTGTTTTCTTTCAATAAAATACACATTTCATAGTGATTCCAAACTTTTGAATGGTAGTGTAAGTCTTGGAATTCACTATATGCTTCATTGCACATTGGTGTCATGCCAGGAGGGTAAAGAATTGTATGGAGTTTCTTACCTGCGGGCTGCTAAGAGTGTTAAATCCCACACTGGGCGTAGATGGCAAGGAAATTGACGGGGAACCCAAAGACGGAATGATGACAGAGTAGGGTGAGGTTAGGCCATTCATGGAGGAACCCAGCATACTCATGGGAGACTGCAGTGGGCGGGAGGAACTGATGACAGATGGATGACCCACCATGGAGCTCATGGGTGGGTGCTGAGAGGGGGAGGTATTCAGAGCACTTATGTCTGTGAAGAGCCAGAGATAAAAAGAGAGAAAAAGAGGTTTGTAAGGGCAGACCAATTACAATTAAGTGCTAAAATGATTGTTGATTGCATTAGTGCTCATAAACATTAAAGGAATAGTTCACCCCAAAATGAAAATTCTGTAATTATTGACTCATCCTCATGTCATTCCAAAACCTGTAAATTATTATTTGCTCATTTTTATTTTGGAGGGGTACAAAAATATTTCTCACATAGATCTTTTCCAACATTTCATAGCACGATTCCCACACCTTTTGACCAATTAATTTCCATGGCATTCTTATGATTTTTCTAGTAGTCTGGATTACTGGATAAGGATTAAAAATATGATTGATTGAAACTGTAATCACTGAGAGCAATTTAAATTAAATAACATTTTTCAGAGCATAGCATAACTGCGAAAATCCATCTTCACTATAGAAATTTCTGACTTTTTTCTATTTGCCTTATTTCCATAACATTTCCAGGCCTGGAAATGGACGTTTTTAATTGATTTAAAAAATCATATTTATGGGTACAAGGCTCTGTCTGGTCTTGCTCCTCAATATATCACTGACCTTCTGCACCCATATTGGCCTACTAGAATGCTTAGATCTTGTAAGCAACTTCTTTTATCAGTTCCCCGCTGTCATTGCAAGTCTAAGGGAGATCGAGCCTTTTATGTTGGCGCCCCCAAACTGTCAAAAAAGGCTACAAAATGCAATGTACTTTAAAGCACCATAAGAATAGTCCATGTGACTAAAGCCAGCGTAACACTGGGAGACTCCAAACAACTAGATTTTGGCCGAGAGTGTCACACATGACTGTTTTGCTCACTCCCTTCATTCTGAAGTATGACACACTTGCCTATACAATATGGTGGAGGGGTGACAAACACGTCAACTCACCGCAACTCTCTTTCTCTGATTCACTATCACATGGTGCTCGGCCAACTGTCAATGGATGTAGAAAAGAAGTCCCGCCATACAGGAAAATGAGCCAATCACCTTTTAGATACAGACATTGCCTGTCCTTCAACTCGAGAACATGGATGCGCCTTAGCACTAGAACCTGAGAAAATTGCGTTTTTAGCGTAATATGAGGTAATGAAGCACAATTTGTGATTCCAGTATTGTCAAATTTTATTGATGATTTGAAAACATTTTTTGAGATTTCGTTCTCTCAGTCTCCAGACTTTGGTTGATCTATAGACTTCTTCTCCATCCAAGTGGTCTTGGACCGATTGTTTTGGTGTGGATCCGAGTGCAATCGCTGTGTTCATATATGCCTAAAAGACCGAACCAAGGGAGAAAACGCACCAGGTTCTGAAACAAATGTTGCAAACATGCCAGGTGTGAAAATGCCCTTAGGATGCGATTCATGGAGTAACTTTACCTTGTAAAAGTGTGTGATTGTGTATTCATCGTGGCTAGAACACTTCTATCCATATACAGATTTAAGTGAGTACAGATATTTAATTAAATGAAAACAGACTGGTTTGGCTCCATTTTCTGATGTAATTTTAGTGTAGGAAAAAAACCTAATAAAAACACTTGGTGACAGAATCATTATGGATTACAATCAGTGTTTGTGATAACATGCGGCTGAGTGTGAAAAAAAGTTCAGATCATGTTAAAGTCTTGTCAGTTCTTCAGTAAAAGAGGAAGCTCATTGGTCATTTGAACACACAAGAACATAATACCCTGCCTCGGCTTCAGAACAATTTTTCAAGCAAGCCGGATGTGTTTTTTTTGTTTTTTGAACCAATAATTCAGCAGTGAGTCCTGACGGTCAAGTGATTAATGGTCTCCCGCTGACAGACGCTGCTTCGTCTCCATCCATCTGTCCAGTGTTAATTAAGCTCACACCTGAAAATCACTGAAATATCACCTAGTGCACTCTATTTTTATCTTCTGAAGCCATACAATAGCAGACAAAATTGCAAGTCATTATTCATTGATAATCTTTATCTCAGCTGCAGCTCTCATATAAAATGTAGCGCCTATGGTGTAGGTTTGATATTTTGACGTTATGAGACACTAGACAGTCAATGACATTTGATATCCAACCTGCACCAGAGGTGCCATAATTGATTTGTTCATCACACAAAGCTAACTTATAACTTCAGAAGACTTAGAATATAGCACACAAATCACATGAAGCGTAGCACACAAGTCGTCTGGATTACTTTTAAGGTGCTTTTTTGTCCTCTTTGGATCTTCGTAGCCATAGTCACTACGAACTTGTTGTTATATGGAAAATATCTGTCAAGATGTGTTTCAGAGGAATTTTAGGGGGTGCATAAATAATGACAGAATTTTTGTGTGAACCGTTCCTTTATTAAAGCAGAATGTAACGCGTCTGTATGAATTTATCAAGACATCCAATACTTTATTTAGCATGCATAGCTGTCATAATACAGAATTACTATTAGCATCTACCCAGGGGAACAATAAGTACCCGTGGAGACATTAGTGCCTTTAATGGACATCAATTAGTCCCCTGAATAAGGCTTAAAGCCACTGATTGTAAAGATTGGTATTGTGAGACAAAATTGTGCACTCTGTCCAAGTAAATTTAAGAGGGCACAATAACAGTTTAATTAGAGAGACCATTTAAAGCACCTGGTAATGGTAGTTTGTAAAAGCACAAACACACTTATAATCATAACGTAATACAAGGACACACACAGAGCAAAGGTTGCCCTTTTGCCAAATACAGATAGTGTTACAATCCAACTTGTTTCATCATTCAAGAAGAAGATGAATTCAAAATAAACTAAGATTACTCCAGACTCTTTTATTTCATGAATATTTCTTAAGTAATTGAGTAATTGCTTTATTGAGAAGTGCATATTTGAGATCACAATTTATTTACTGTAGATAAGTTTATTTATCTATGATTTGGGTCACATATTCGGACACTGTGACACAACACTAACTCTTGTTCATCTCTGGCAGGTCATTTTATTTACTGTTATCAGACTTTGTGTTTCTCAGCTTTTGTATTTTACTAGAAGGCAGTCAAAATTTGAACCATCATACAAAACAACAACGCCATTATCTACAACGAGAATAAAAGTTCTCCTTCAATGTATAGGCCTATATTATTTTTATATCTTTGTAAAATGTCTTGTAAAATGATTTGAATAAATGAATTCTACTAAACATCTTTAGTTAGGGGGAGTTAAAGGACCCCCCCATAAGGCCAAAATACTGTAACTTGGGATGTCCCCTGGTGTTTAATCAAAACTAGAATACTAGAAACATAAAACAAAATTGGTTTTTCAAATGTTTGTGGTGACAATACGCAACATTGTCCATTATCTGTCCCAGTTTTCATAAATAATCCAAACCAGATTTTTTTTGTCGGAAAATTCTAAACAAGCTCAAGTGCGCCACGTGCTGTTTTTTGAAGAATCTTACAGAAAGTGAATGAGTGACATTCGCAGAGTGAATCCTAATTTTCACCTCACAATAATGGTAAAATATAATTCTTCTTTGATATAGGATTGTTGGTAAGCTACTCCTAAATTACTAACATTAAATCATCTAAAATATTGCTACTAATACAGTAATTATATTATATATAATGGTGGTGGTGGCGTAGTGGCTAGAGCACAGGGCTGCTAATCAGAAGGTTGCTGGTTCGAACCCCACGGCCACCACCATTGTGCCCTTGAGCAAGGCACTTAACTCCAGGTTGCTCTGGGAGGATTGTCCCTGTAATAAGGGCTCTGTAAGTCGCTTTGGATAAAAGCGTCTGCCAAATATGTAAATGTAATTAACATACAGGCAGTTAATATGCACATAGTTTTGTTGGTATTTATCTAACACGACATATTAGATCACGATCAAACAGTTGTAAAGTTATTGCATAGATGCTATGAGGAGAAAAATATTTGTCCATTTATTATGCTGTGCCCATGGCGAGCGGCCTTCCCTCAATATCTTTAAATATGCAAGCCGATAAACAATAGCGAAATGAACAAAACAATACTAGAAGGAATTTGATAATGTGTATTATAGAGCTTCATCTTATTTATAACTCTACCATACATACACTAAACTTCTCAGCCACACTTTATAATCATAGTTTTATTATTGAATCTAGCATTTTACTCTCGTCTTAGAATTCATTAAAATATCAAAATGAATCATTTTAATCGATATATCGAATTATTCGGTAAATTGTTGGTAGGGATTACCGTAATGATTTTGGGGGAGTCATGTGTGCATCTAATAATTATTCAGTTCAAACAAATCTTGGGCTTTTGTGGGTACCAGCAATTTTTCAGCCGCTCCGAACTCTTTTCACTTTCATTGTGATACATTGGAGACAACATAGCCTTTATACTGCTTGTTATACAAATGAATGGAAACTTAATGTTATTACTTGTAAATTGTACACATTTCAAACACTGACAGCTCATATCATTATTATATATGCAATTTAAGAAATAATATTAATTGATAGAATGTAGAATTTTTTAATTTTTAAAAAGTTTTTAAAAAGTTTTTAAAACAAAAATAAATGCACATTTTCACATACTTTTTTTTAGGACAGGTTTCTATTTTAGATGATTTAATGATTTTAGATGATTTAATGATTAGATGATTTAATGTTAAAGTTTCTATTGCTTGTTCTCCTGAATGTAGCCCACTATTTTTGAAGACTCATTTGTTTGTGATCTTTTCTTATATTGATCAGTACAATATATGAGAAACTCTTATTATTTATTGTCAATCGATTAAAATTTGTTATTTATTATTATAATTTTTTTTATTCTGAAACATTTTTAATCAAATTAATTACATAGCGTCCCGATTAATCGCGATTAATCACATATAAAAATATTTGTTGAGAAAGCCCCTCATATAACAATACATATTAATATCAATATATAATTATACATAGTTATCTTTAAATATTTAAAAATTATATATATATATATATATATATATATATATATATATATATATATATATATATATATATATATATGTATGTGTGTGTGTGTGTATTAAGTGTATTCTGAGTGTGTAATGACAGATTCAGAAATTTGTTGATAATGGACAAGGAAGAACCAAGCACCACATAGCTTAAACACAATAATATGCTAAAAATGGACAGTAAGTCTGCAGTGGCATGCTGAGTGGAAGTGTGGTTCATTTACTTGTGCATCTGTTTTCTGTCCAAGACTCTGGTCAAAAGAAGGAATTTCTGTGGCGGATAGCCAAAGATCTTTTGGAAGAGAGGTCCACACGGCCTGTACGCAAATGACTGACCTGATCTAGAAAGTCCATTCAAATCAGAAAACATGCCAAGTCCCAAAAGTAAAGTAATGATGCAAATGAATGTTTGCTATCAAATACAAATATTTATTTTGTGAGTCTCTGAAGGATTTAGTGGGTCCCTCTCATAACAGGACATTCCAGAAATACTACAAAGAATATTTTTTTTCAACATGAAATTAAAATCACCGTCTTCACTTTCTTAAAGGCATATTCTAGGTTCAATACAAGTTAAGCTCAATCGACAGCATTTGTGCCATTATGTTGATTACCAAAATAATTTATTTCTACTTGTCCCGCCTTTTCTTAAAAAAAAAAAAAAAAAAAAAAATTGAGGTTACAGAGAGGCAATTACAATGGAAGAGCATGGGGACTGTCAGGGTTCTTTCCTTAGTTTTGGGTTTTTCCCCCTTTGTGGCAGAGCCCTGACATGTACGTATTTGTGACAAGGAGGAGGACGGGGCCAGGCCGTGACTACGCTTGCCAGGTGATGGCGTGTCTGGGAACCGGCGAGTATGTTTTTCCTCTATCTCCTCTCTCTCTCACTGACACTCCACGTTGGCCTTTCCCTCTCCTCCTTTTGTTGTTTTGTTTTTGTTGTTTGTGGGGATGTACATCATGCTGGGGGTTCCCCGGCCGGAGGCAAATGAAGGAGGAGTGTGACAAGGAGGATGGCGGGGCTGGTCCGTGACTACGCACGGCTGGACCCTAAACGGGCTAATCACCCGAGGAGAGGGATGAGTGCAACAAAATGCAGCAGTTTGGGAGACAGAGAGCTACAGGCAGCTGCCCTGTATGCATTTATGTTTGTGTGTCAATGTGTTTAAAGTTTATTAAAAACATTACTTTGATGCTTCGTCCGATTCCCGCCTCCTCCTTTCCTTTGAATCCCGTTACAGTATTCTGTCTGTTTTGCGTCTTGAGTCTGGATTCAGCCACTTTGGCTGGTTTGGTTTATTTACTCTGTGGCTGTTTAGCCCTGTCGTTGCTGTGTCTGGTACGTGCTTTGCGCACCTACTTGGATCGCACGCAGAGATTAAGACGCTCTGAGCAGCTCTTTGTCTGCTTTGGTGGACAGCGGAAAGGGAACGCGATCTCTAAACAGAGGCTTGCCAACTGGATCGTGGACACCATTGCATTGGCCAACCAGACCCTTGCCATGTCCGCCTCCTTCGTGGACCCTGGATGCCCTTCATCCCTAGCATTATGGTTTGCAATCTCGGCAAAGGAGTTCACTGCCAGCCCCACTACGGGGTCTAATATAGGTGCTCAACAGGTGCCGATTACGCCGGTAACCCCTGTGATGTATATTCCGCGTTACACGTCTCCCTTGGGCAGAGCTCTCTCTGCCACCGGTCACTGTGTTTGTAGAGTCTACCCCCCCTTCATGGCGGGACCTACCACCGCACCTCATCCATGTGCGGCTGCTGAGCCTATGTGTCGAATTGCCACATGTTGACCTCCCTTTTTGGGCAGGATGTGGTCGCCATGGGGTCTTTTACCCCTGAAAGAATAGGAAAGGAAAAGAACACCTTCCCCGATGCGTATGATAGCGTTAGATGTCCCCAGCCGTATCTTATACTCTTTGGAGAAAAAAACATAGAGAGAAAAGGTTGTGGCTGGCACGGCCTTCTCCCATGCCATTTACGTCAGACTGATGCTCCTGCTATTACGCATGCAGCAGCTTGCTTGCACCTGCATCAGCAGTTCACATAACATGGTTCAGCTGTTGTGGCATTTTTCTATAGGGACCCCTAGTGTCACTATATCGACACAACGTTGAGTGAGTGACAGAAGGGGAACATCATGCTTACTGTTTAACCTCCGTACCCTGATGGAGGGAACGAGACGTTGTGTCCCTCTTGCCACAACAATGTACTAGCCACTAAAATGGCCGGACCTTGTCTCGGCTCCTCAGCACAAAACCTGAATGAAGTGGGCATCCCAGCTCCTTTTATACCCGTATGTCCGGGGGCATGCAAATTCCACTCACCAATTCTCATTGGCCTTTCCTCAAAGAATGGGAGGTGTTCGGGGCTCTCAAGACACAACACTACATCGACACAACGTCTTGTTCCCTACATCAGGGAATGGAGGTTATGACAGTAACACGATGTAATTCAGTTTTCTGTTATTAGATTCAGGTTCAGTGCTTTGGTTTGTTCTCTTGTTAATATTTCATTTGTCTAGTTTGTTTTGTTTTCAGTTTTCCTTCTCATGCGAGTTTTCGATTTGCTACCTTTTTGTATTTTTTTTTTTTTTTTGTCTTAAAGACTGACTGCCTGTGCTTGGGTTCTTCTGACAAAAACCTGACAGGGGTCAATGAAATTGAATGTGGACAATTTTTAGAAGGTTTAAAAGCAGAAAGCATATCATTTTATATAAGCACTTACATTAAATCTTCTGTTAAAACTCGTGTATTATTAGAGCTATAAAGTTGATTAAATTGTAATTTTTACAGTCTTTTTTAGGTTTTAGGGTTTGATGACATTACATAGTCATGACAATGAAGTTGTAAAATTGGCTATAACTTTACACAGAAAAGGTAAGTGGGCGATTTATCATACTAAAATAATTTATGTCTTGTGGCTATACTTTTGAAACAGTGAGTATTTAAACATAAACAATTGGCCCCCATTCACTTATATTGTAAGTGCCTCACTGTAACTCAGATTTTTGTTTTTAAAGGAAAGGAGGGACCAGTTGAAATTAATTTTTGTGGTAATTAATATTATGCCACAAATGCAGTCGATTGAGCTTAACTTGTATTGAACCCAGACAATTCCTTTAATAAACATCCCTGGTCTTATTTTCAACAATTCATTAGTGCACATTAATCCAAATACAAAATGTTTGTTTTAGTAACCTTTCATCAAAATATAATAACTTGCTCCACCTCTGTAACAACTTTCCTTTTCATCTGACATCACCTAGGATGCAATAACCAAATAGATTGTTAGGCATTATTTTAGCAAACTTGCTTAAAATGTAATGTTAGAAGGGAAAATGCAACTTCTGAATCATGCTCATTACTAATTGTGTAAATGTTATTGCTTCCTGATTTTAATGCTGGAATCAAACCCGGATCTCAACACAACTCACTTTTATTGTCATTACGCCATTAAACAAGTGAATTATGTGTGAAAAGCTTATGCGCATGGTCCAGACACTGCAGCCATACATGTAAATACAATAAGTGTAAGTACACTCAACAGAATAACAATGTACAGAATAACTATAAGAGTGTACAGGATAACAATATACAGAATGACAATTGGCAATATACAGAATAACAATATGATACTAAAAAGAATAACAATACACAGATGTTTACCCAGTTTGCATGTTACACAATACACATTACACAATATACAAACTGAGCAGTTAGAGGCAATTGCACTGAATTGAATTAAGCACAGTTTACAAGCACAGTATACATAGCACACATAATGTGCAGGATCTCCCACACTGCTGAAGTAACGCACTTATGGTCTCACCACAGGTGAAGGTAAATACGCAGGAGCGTATCGGCATAATGTGGCCAGTCCGAACTCTCAAAAACAATATGCCACCTTCCAGTGTGATCATGTTGGAATACCACAATTCATAATATCACACAGCTCTATTTCTCTATTTCCTACTGCAGCATAATGCCTTTTCACACCATTTCAGAAAGTCTAAAAAAAAATTCCCAGACCAATCACCCCTTACTCTTAAGATCATTTAAATCTTTATTCTCCTGTGAGAAACAGCCTCAGAGTGATAGGTCTGAAAATACTAGAGATAGCCCATGTGCCAAACATTCATCAAGGATTTCACAATGTGCAGTGCCCATGACCTTTGTACAGCTGTCTGGGTGCAAAGTGCAGCTTTTGGCAGTCTGCTATAATGTTCAGTGGAGACCACACAAAATCTCACAGGTCTACGGGGCGCAATTGCCTACATGCGCTGTCATAGCATGTTTTGTTCAACACACTACAATCAATATCCACAATACTCTGTACAGTCAAACAACAGGAGCTGTGCTATCAAGAACAGCATAAAGGGTGGTCAGTGATATGCTGTTTAATGTTATGAGTGAACATTGAAGAATAATAGAGTATAAAAGGGACAGCGTTAAGATGTCTAGACTCACTGAACGTGAAGTGAATGAACTGTCTTTCTTCACTCAAAACAAGCACATTTTGACACATGCATTGCTCTAAATTAAAATAGCAAATGCTGACAACTGCTTTACAGCAAAGATGTTCACAAGTCTTTCATCTGATGTCAGAGTCAAGTCTGAAGTCTTTAACAATGGAGTCCGAGACAGAGAGAGAGAAAAAGAGAGAGCGAGAACTAGCTGCTAACAGAAAGCTTAAGTTGATGCTTGACAACTTCCATCCATCCATCCATCCATCGTCAACCGCTTATCCTGTGTACAGGGTCGCGGGGGGCTGGAGTCTATCCCAGCTAACATTGGGCGAAAGGCGGGGTACACCCTGGACAGGTCGCCAGTTCATCGCAGGGCCACACATAGCTTGACAACTTAATAAACAATATCTTTATGAATTCATATATGTTAAAAGGTCTTCAGTTGACTATGTGTAGCAAAGTGATTGTTATAACCTATGTTGCAGCATGGATCAATTTAAGTATAAATGATTAATAAAGACAGACAACCGGATGCCATGCGAGGTTCGGACATGTGAACGGCAAGCTCTGCGCACTTTGCTAGTTTGAATACTTTTTATGTCATAAACTAGTGAGATTCCATACACCCTGATCCTTAACTGTTCTAGGAAGACAATTTGTCAAAGACTTCAAAGTCCTTAGCATGCCGCAAGCCCGGGAGCCGATTTGGCTGGAGAAGTGAGGAAAATTCGGCGAGAATTGTTGAACATGTCGACAATGCTGACGAAGGTCGTTGCTGACTTCGAGGATCTTGCCGTAATACATCGATCGATCACTGCCATGGAGACAAAATTCACTGATGTGGTTACAAGAGTGGGGGATGTCAAGAAACAGATTGAATATCTGGAGTAATCGGAGAGGGAATTAGCTGCTAATCCTCTAGTGACCAAGGTGGATTTGATTAAAGGTGGCATTATATTCATGATGTTAGCCAGAGGGGAACTGGCCCCCACAGTGAGTCTGGTTTCTCACAAGGTTATTTTTCTCCATTAACCAACATCTTATGGAGTTTTGTGTTTCTTGCCACAGTCGCCCTCGATATGCTCACTGGGGTTATAAATACAATTATTATTTAATTACTTATTTTTAAACACAATTAACAATCGTATTTTATCAAACTACACAATGCTGATCACAACTAGACATTATAGACATTACAGTTTTATCTTCTGTTAATGCCTGATCTTCTGTAAAGCTGCTTTGAAACGATGTGTTTTGAAAGGTGCTATACAAATAAAAATTACTTGACTTGACTTTGTATCAAACTAATCGGAGAAGTTAAGTTACACCCCGTTATCTTGCATTTGCACTGGACAAAAGTGTCCAGAGTGTTTAATTCGGACATTTAATTTACCTCGAGAATATGGCTGAACCCAAAATTCTGTATTAATAATACCCTTTCTGCTGGTCAGAGTGGATTGTGAGAGAGGTTAATATGCTCAGTGACCTATATGAGAGTGGAGTGTTGAGGATCTTTTGAAAATATGGTTCAACATTTGGGATTCCCAGATTGCAGTTCTTTAGGTATTTACAGCTGCGCCATCTCCTCTGTACTATTTTTGGGAGTAGCACACACACCCCCCTAAAGTGGCAGATACTTTGAGAGTGGTGATCACTGCATTTGGAAAAGTTCATGAGGCATCAGTGTATTACTCCCTGCTAATTCAGAGTCTGGGGGACGGAGCTTTAACTTCCATCAAGAGCTTATGGGAGAAATATTTAAACATGGTTTTGGAGGAGGGAGTGTGGGCTAGGATACTAAAAAACATCAAGCCTGTATCTAGAGGTGCAAGGGTGCGTGCGCCTTATGCAATTCAAGATTTTACATAGATTCTATTGGACAATCTAGATTGTATAGGCTTGGTCTTAAAGACACATCCACCAGTTTGCAATGCCAATCAGAAGATGGAGACACAACCCTTTTTTTATTTTGAGGTGTTAAGATCCAAGAATTTTGATTGAGGGTTCAGAGTTTTATGTGTGACGTTTTGAGCACTCAAATTAAATTTTGCCCCAGACTCTGTATTTTAGGCAATAGGGCGGTCATCAATACAGGGTATAAACACATAAAAAATTGGGTCTTGCCAGTGTTATGAGGCAGACAGATTGTTTTAAGGAGATGGAAGTCAGCTGGAGCGCCCTCATTTTGGGAGTGGTGCACGGAGATGGGGAGAGTGGCAGCTTTTGAGGAGGTGTCATGTAGAAGACTAGGGATCTGGGATTCGTTTGATGGGAAATGGGGCAGTTACTGTATTTGTGTTTTGGGTGGGACTCCCGGGGAGGGGCTGTGGAGAGAGAAACATAGTATGATTTTTATATAATTTAATGTTGTCTTTTTGTTTGTTTTTGTGTGTGTGTGTGTGTGTGTGTGTGTGTGTGTGCGTGCGTATATACTTACATGTGACCACAGGGATGTTCGTAGAAGGTCAAGGAGGGGTTGGTGATTGGGGAGGGGTAATAGTGGGCGTTAAATGTTGTTTTCTTTGTTATCTGTATGAATCAATAAAACATTTTAATCGGAAAGAGAGAGAGAGAGAGAGAAGCAAAAAGAATGAAAAGATTGATAAATTGAAGCGCTAGGTTTAATTTGATGCAACTTCTTGTTCGCACTCCTAACCATGTAGCTACACTACCCAATGTTTGCAAAATTTATATATAAGCTAGCTTTGTGTGTTAATGTGACTAACCTTTGCAGATGTGTTCTTCCTAAAGTTTCTGCTTCAGAGGACACTACATTAATAAAACCAAATGAGCACATATGGCACAGTGCAGCGGGTGCTGCCATGATTCTTGGGACTCTTATCACATTTAGGGGTTTAAGCAGAAATACAAAATTGAATTAGATCATGACAAGGGTCTGATCAATCATGATACATGGGGAAATATGTGATGCAGATGTAATAAAACCCTAAATATAAAACACAAATTCTTCCTTTAAGATATCACTAGTTAAAGTTCAAAGATTTGCCTTTTTTTTTTTTAAATATTCACAAGTCATTTTTGTCGAGTCATGTCAAGTCTGAAGTAATTTCAGGTTGAGTCTGGAGTCAAGCTTGAATCAAGTGTTAAATGTAAATATTAAAATGCAACCTGAGTGTGACTCGAGTCCGAGTCTCTAACTCAAGTTCCCATCTCTGCTTTAAGTCACACAATCTATAAAATAAGGTAAATCCATAAAAACTAAAAGAACATCTGCTGACAGACAGACAGACAGACAGACAGACAGACAGACAGACAGACAGATAGATAGATAGATAGATAGATAGATAGATAGATAGATAGATAGATAGATAGATAGATAGATTCCCTCTAGCACATCGCCAAAGAAAATGCTGACCAGAGATATGCTGACAGATGGAAAACCAACTTCAGAAATGAAAGAAAATGTATCAGTTTCAAAACATCCTGTCATAGCATGGTCATATAACAGTAAATAATCTGTGGCACTGGTGGGCAATAATGTGCAATTAAGAAAACCAAGCAATGTGAATGATGACACTTGATGACCCTTCAATACAACTCAGAAACAGCTGCTGACCCCTAATAACCTCTGTGCCATGAGGTAAAAAAGAAAAAAACTGATTATATAACTAAAAATGAACTAAAATCAGTACAGAGCTTCATGTTTACATTAAATTACACTTGTAACATTCCACTCTGTATCCAAAAAAAAGTTACACCTTTTATCTTTCTGGTAATTTTTGGCCTGTAAGGTACAAGGTATAGCCTTTTTTGAAAGTATTAGAAGGGTCAACTGGTCATCTTTACGATCTGGCAAATTATCCAAAACAATAACTATTTCTGTTCCAAAACTCTTGTACATAACTTAAGGGTTTAACAGAGGATCAAAGCCGGATTTCATCTGATACAGATAGCAGATATGAAGAAACAGATAAAGTCACAAACATCAAGCCCAATGTACAGTATGTAACTGTAACAACCGTCAGATTATACTTTCTAGATTCTAGATTATTAAATATTAATTGATTATTAATTTCTGTTTGTTTAAAGACAGCTGGTTTTCTAAAATCTACAAAGCCAGGTGTCTCTGAATAACCAGAAACTGGCAGATAGCAACCACTCCATTCAAAACACAAGATGATTCCACTTACTCACTAAGAGGCCACTTAAAAAGGAAATGGTCATACTTTATATTACAGTGCTCGTGTTACAGTGTAAATACGAACCAAAGAATCAAAGCTGAGTCAAATCTATGTATTTTACAATATTAAAAGATTCTCCAGGGAACATTAGCATTGAGCAAAAAACACTTGGGGAAGATTTTCCCTGTATACTCAGCGCAAACCCTAACCTTCTGACACCCACTATTCAAATATTTCATTAGACTATTATAAAATAAATAAATATATATATTATCACAAACACAATAATACAATTTTCTCCAAACAACAGCAAGTGACCCTTCTCTAAACTCTGCATTAAAAGGTTATTGAGCAATTCTACCAACGATTGTTGCCATCTGCCAAATGGCCTGATAATCTTTTGCTCTTGTGTAATGTAAGTCTATGGAAAATCTATGTAATTCAATCATTATTGAGGATCATTCCATCAGATTACTTCTCTCTCCATCAGACAGTGTTAGAGAGGGAGTAGGAAAGCTTGCCAGACCCAGTAACCAGCAGAGGTTGGGCTTAGCTAAGCTTCAATCTGGTCACTGACAACAGGTTGTATCAGAAGTGGAATTGCTGTAAATTTACACAATTATATGCTTTCTATGATATGCTGTCCTACAAGGTTACGACTATAAACAATACAGATAAGAAATAATTGTTATTGCCTTTGAAGTCTGAGACATGCCCACAAAACTTCCACACAGGCTGATTACTGCCTCAGTATAGAGCAAGATTTATTTGTTTCGCCAACACTGACACCTCTCAAGAAAGCTGGAGAAGAAATAGAAAGGAGAGAGGGGAAAGATTGCAATCAGTGATGACGACTTCCGTCAACTATATCTATTGTGTGATCAAATAGGTTCTTGTCCTTGTCAAAATATTTACACGCACACACCCACACACAAACGTCCCTCAACAGAGCTATTGTAAGAGTAACAGAGAGAAAGAAGGTAAATTGTATAGAAACAGCACATGACAAAAAGAAGTGAGGGGGTGAAGAAGAGGTGTGGGATATAGAAGGAGATAGAAAAGAGAGATATAAAGGGATATAATGAATCAGATAGATCCAAGCAGGCATTCCTAAAATATCTTTAATACTCCAGTCCCACCTTGCCCTGATCTATGTCAGCTGAAGAGCATTAGAGTACCGAGCCTTGCCAAGAACTCTCACTTCTCTATGGCTGAGAGCGGAAGTCACAGATTAATTACACAAAAGAGCTACAACTGACAAGTCCAGCAAGTATCTGATCGAGAGAGTGGCAAATGAATAGACACTGGGGAAGGACAGTACATTGTAAAAAGTAGCAACCTGCAATTGTTACCTTAAGGAACTTTTCCCTCCTGATCTAACGCTTATAAGCTTTGTTAGTGTAAGGTAATAATTGTTTTTAAAAAATATGTTAATAATGTGTTAAATAATATTTTTGACTTGATTAAAACATGAAGCACATTTTTTAGGTTACCTCATAAATATTTTTGTGTGTATGTATACACAGTATACGCTTCTAATGTTAGTGTGAAAATACATACTGCAATCTGTCTCCCTCCTACGCACACATAAAAATACAGTGGCGCCAAAAGGTATTAAGACACTTAAACCATGCTTCAAATTGCATGAATGTCATTGTATTAGATATCAAAATACCACACCAACTGGCATTTATTTGAAAGAAAGATAACAGCACAAGTTGTGAGTACAACATTTTTTTTACAGCATTTTGTTGTAGGGCTGCACGATTATGACAAAAATTATAATTGCCAATTATTTCCCTTGATATTGCAATTGAGATTCATTTGGATTAAAATAATAAACATTAAAATACTGTGGGTGGGTGACATACATTCTCACCTACAAGATGAGAATCATGTTCCTGAAGTCCTCGATTGCTGCTTTATATAATACATCGATAAATCAAGACTAGTTGCCTAAAATGGTCAACTTTAGATTGGCCCTCTTAGAAGCATAAAAAACAAAACTGTTATTTAAATTTTGAACAAACTGTACACAGAAGCGAGCAATGGTCATGTCTCTGATGGGTAAAAATTATCAACCACTGGAATAATTGACACTTAATTTGGACACTTGGACTCAATGTGCATTATTTTCTGATATTACGTTCTCGTGGCCTTGTTCAATGTTATCATCCACTGCCGAAGTTCGATTACAATCCTCAAGAACGCAAGTACTGAGGATGCAGGTAATTACTCGGATGAGTTCTTAATATCAAGGATGCATCAGATGGTGGCTTGTGGGCAAGAACTCGGTACTACGGTGGCAAACAAAGGACATTTATCATTTATAATATGATTATCTACACATGTGGTTACTCTGCTAGGACAACTGTGTGAATTTGAGTGAAATGGACTTCATACATTCACTAAAAATACCTTGGGAGCGTTTTGGTTAAAAGTAGTTGCAAAATGACAAAGAGAAATTAAAAGGTCTAGCATAATTTATCTGCTTTTGTCATTAGGTTTCTTATTTTACTATCTAATGCCACAAATTAATTCATTTGTAAATGTCTTAAGTGTCCTTTTGTGGCCACTGTACCTGTATACAGAGCAGTGTAAATTATAAGTAGTATAAAAAATAAAAAATATTTTGTCATTTAACCTAAAACATCTAAATTAATTGGATGCAAGTACGTTGTTACTGAATCAACCCAAATATAGATAGATAGATAGATAGATCGATAGATCGATAGATAGATAGACAGACAGACAGAAAGACAGACAGAAAGACAGACAGACAGATATAGATCGATAGATAGATAGACAGACAGACAGATATAGATAGATAGATAGATAGACAGACAGACAGACAGACAGAAAGATAGACAGACAGACAGACAGATAGATAGATAGATAGATAGACAGACAGACAGATAGAAAGATAGAAAGATAGATAGACAGATAGACAGACAGACAGACTGATAGAAAGAAAGATAGATAGATAGATAGATAGATAGATAGATAGACAGACAGACAGACAGACTGATAGAAAGATAGATAGATAGATAGATAGAAAGATAGATAGATAGATAGATAGATAGATAGATAGATAGATAGATAGACAGACAGAGATAGACAGACAGACAGACTGATAGAAAGATAGATAGATAGATAGACAGATAGACAGACAGACAGACAGATAGACAGACAGACAGACTGATTAATTGATTGATTTTAGAAGCATAGTGTTTATTAAGCGCAAAAACAAAAATGCAGAACTCAACTGCCATTTTTTCAGTGCATACTGCTCACTTCCTGCAAAAACAAAACAATGCATGCTACAAGTTGTGTTCTATGGGCAGGTGCCCTCTCTTAGAAATAATACCAAACAGATTCTTTACTAATAACAACCAATGAACACACCCCTAAAACAGTACATACAGTATCCAAGCCAGAAAAGATTGTAAGATAGATTCTTAGATTCTTGAAAGATTCTGGCACAAAAACATAGTTGGCACAATTCTCTCATCTTCCCTTTACATCCTGAGGATGCACCTGCCAAGCCAAGACATTGAAGGATAGCAGTTTTTAGAGTTTTGGCAGCAGGTCTGATCACTGGTCTGATAAGCAAATACTCACGGTGGCTGTAGTGGCCACTCTCACTGCCGTGATTCTGACCATGAGGAGGCAATGTCGTCAGATTCCACATGACTATCAAACCTCAAAGAACATGGTAAAGTGCCCGTCCAAACAGACTCATTCTGTTGATGAAACAGATGAAACACGAGCGAAGCAGGGCGGCTGTGGGGGGAGGATCTGCAGGGTGGAGTCTGCAGATTACTCGGATTATCTGCGATTCAATCCAGCAGGAAACGTCTACTGCAATGGATCAGCCTCCCTCCCACCCTTGACAAGCCCCCTTCGGAACAGACTATGGTCTGACATGACAGAGTCTCAGGGTGTCATTAAATCTATCAGTCCAGATGGGCCACCTGTTACATGACCAAGTATGAATAATGTCTGTGTGAGGTTCAAATAGAGGCTATACTTTTTTTGTTTGCGATTCAGAATTAAATATATATTTAGAGTGAATATCTGATAGTCAAAAATAAACATTCATATTTAGATTGTAAGTGCAGCTTAAAATAAATCAAAGTGTACATTGGAGGATGTTGATCTTGGAAACTGAGGGTAAAATTATAACCTTTGAGCCAGAACTAAATTATTGAACAATTCTCTATAAAATCACAGTAACTGGGGCGCATGAATGCTTCTACGGTATTTGAGCAGTGAAGTGGTAACAACAGCTCTCACTCGCTTTTCTCTCTCTTTCTCACTCACACACACACACATATGCATTATAAAAGCACAGCCCGCAGCCAAGTCTAGCAAGCTCCTCAGATACAACTGCTTGTGTGTTTATTATCTAATGCATTTACAACTCTAGTCACTGACTATGTTTGTGCCAGGCTGCACTTCAATTATACAGTACTACCACAAATTGAATTTAAAAGTCAAACTACCAATAAAAGTTTTGTGCAGGGCTGTACCCGACTCTCTGTCTGCAATATTAAATTTTTCAATAAACCGTTCACATTTGGCCAATATTAACTATATTCAATACTGACAATTCGGTTACTTGGTTACTGGTGAATGTAGTTACTGGAAATAAATAAGCTGTGACATTATACATTAATTGGGGCTGTCAATATATATATATATTTTTAATCAAATAAATTACATGATATGCCAAATAAATTAAAAGCAATTAATCACATAATAAACATTTGCGGAGAAAGGCCCACAAATAAAAATTTAATATATAATGATTATTATAAATAATTATATTTAAATAATTATAAATATAATATGACCTTTATATAATAAATATAATAATTCAGATAATTAAAATACATAACAATATTGTGGCAGATGAGAAAAGCATTGATTAGACACTATTTTGTTTACTTTCATATCATTTAACATAAGGCTGTCATTGGCTTACGGTCCACAGCGATCCATTTTGCAACTAAATTCGTCAATTAGTCTGTGGTACACATATGTTAAGGGCTTTTCTAAGGACATGTCAATGAACAAATGTGTCAGATGGATGCTTTAGAAGCTTCTCGTTTTTTGTGTCATCTCTCTGTCAAGTGTGACACTCTGTCAAGTTAAGCATAGTTTGGTTAAAATGTGGTACTTAGTTAAATGCTAAAATGCGTCTTCATCTTGTGCTGTCTGCTGTCAGTAAGTGTGGTTTGATGCCAGTACAGCTGTAGTTGCGCTTACTGCCCCCATTACTGAGACTCATAAAAACATGAAGGTGGTACAATAGGTGGTACAATAGGACTTCAATTGCTTTCATTAATTTTCATAAATTTTTTTAGCTTTATTTTTATTCACACTGAATTAAATTTTACAGCCCTAATATGAATCCAAAAAAGTGTCAAGTTACTGGGGAAATTTAGAAATCTTTAATTTCTGAAAACTGTAAAAAGCTTATCAAAACTAAATTAAATATCACACAAAAAGGCTGCAATTATAGACAAAATGGAGTTTGAGTGGTTTGGGCTGGAAAACAATTGCAGAAGAGTAAAAGAGGAAAAAAAAGAAAAGAGGAACATTTTTAGCAAGATGTCTTGCAAGCACTGTAATGATGCAGAAGTTGTAAGATGACCTTCTACTTAAACCTACAACATATCAATGTTGAGAGGCAGACAGTAGAGCTGACTCTATGACAGAATGCCTTCAGGGTGAATCTAAAAAAGCCTATTTAATATGTCGTCCTATAAAAGACATGGCCCACATAGATCAATTTCAATGAAAAGAGAGTTCACGCAGAAGATTGACACAACTGGAGCTGCCCGCGGAAATACAGAGTCACCATGTATAGGATATGTACTGAGCCCCATTAAGGTGGATACCAGATGAAGTTGGCTGAGAGATTGCTAAGTGTGCAAAGATGTTATCAAAGCAGAAGATGGCTACTTTGAAGACACTAAAATGTAATATTTGAGAAAAAAAATTTGATGACAACATAATTCACATTTTTCTCATTTGTGTATTTAAAAAATACAAAAGTGTGTCCTATGTAAACTATTCATCCCAGTTTAAAGAATTTACTATTATTAAAATAACTAAAATAATAATAATAACAATTATATTACAGCTTATTATATAACATTAATAATCATGAACTAGTCTATAAAACAGTGATGGCGACAGAGTCTTGGTTCCGTTATAATGCTCTGCATGTAAATATTCAACAAATTAAGCTCTTTGTAGCCTATATATTCACCAGATGAAGTATTTTGGTCAAAGATATATCTTCAACTATCAACTATTGACATCGCCAACTATTTTTGCCGATAACCGATAGTTCCAATTATTGGGACAGATTAATCAATAAAACCGATATATGGGTTGACCTCTAATCCATTCTATAAGGGTATGCATTCAATATAACTGAACCATTAAGTTTCTCCTATTTCATCTTAAAACGTGTGGATAACTTGTATTCAGCCATTTGTAAGTAGATTGACCTAAACATTTTAAACACTGTGGCGCTATCAAAGCATTGCTCTGTTTGAGCATCTCAACCAGCCCGATACAGTAACATTGTCTCAACCACTGTGTTTGGGACGGGACTATCTATTTTTTGATCAATGGTTGTAGCACCCTTTATGCCCCAGCATACTCGCAGAGAAGTTTTCTTCATTCTTTGCTCAGAGCCAAAAATACGTTTGAAACAGCTGAGCAACGGTGTACTGTTTGCAAACATTCAGACACTAGCCACGTCACTGTGGGAGGCGTTATGAGGAGCATTAAAACGAGGGGAAATTTTTATTTTTTTTTAAAAATCGCATGACATGCTCTTGAAAAATGTTTCTACGTTAACAATCCTTCAGATGTGGGTACGTTTGCACCAGCTCGCCAATAACTCTGCACACCATTGTATTCATGTTCATTGAGTTCCAAGTCACATCCACCGATGTCATGGACCAGTGGCAGTAATAATGTGTTTGGCAGCCGGTACAAAGTTTTCATGAAAGTTTACACTGGCGAGCTGTTATGAACCACCGAAACTTTGTTTTAGTCAGATTTTCTTCTAAATTACGTCAGACCCATTCATTCTTTGATTTCGTCTAATAATAATGTATGCCGGGACCTTAAAGGAATATTCAGGGTTCATTACAAGTTAAGCTCAATCAACAGCATTTGTGGCATAATATTAATTACCACAAAAATGTATTTTGGCTCGTCCCTCCTTTTCTTTAAAAAAAGCAAAAAGCAAGGTTACAGTGTGGAATTTAAAATGAAAGAGAATGGGGTCAATCAGTTTAAAATACTCACAGTTTCAAAAGTATAGTCACAAGAAATAAACAATATTTGTGTTAACATGATTTTAGTATGATAAAATCAATTACTAACCTTTTCTGTGTAAAGTTATATCCAATTTTACAACTTTGTTGCCATGACGACGTATTGCTTTAAACGCTAAAACTAGTGGTAAAACAATTAAAACAAATTTACAGCTCAAGTACTACACAATTATTAACAGAATACTAAATATAAGTCCTTTTATAAAGTTATAAGCTTCACATTTATGACTTTATATGTTGAGAAAAGGATGGACGAGTCTGAATACATTATTGTGGTATTCAACATTATGCCACAAATGCTGTCGAATTGAGCTCAACTTGTACTGAACATGGAATAAACCTTTAAAAGGGACTAATCCCAATAATCATGCAATTCTAATAGAATAAATAAATAGTTTTGATAAAAAGTTGTCATCGTTTTGCATTAAAGGAGAAAAGGAATGCAGAAAGTTGATAGAGGATATGTGTGGGTGTGGGAATCTGAGGCATGGCAAAAAATTACTTACTGCCTTCATGAAACTATAATCTCAGCTCTGCTGAGCACTTTCGTCACGATTTACATTTCACACAGTAACAGTGGCTTCTCCGATTGGTGGATCTCTCTTCGGGATTCATAGGTAGTGTGGTTCTTCACCAGGAATTCAAGTATTAAACACAATGTTTTTTTTTAATTAGGTAGTAATCACATATGTATTTGGCTTTTACAGACAAATGTAACAGTGTTGATAGGTCTCAAGTTAGGTCTGTGTTGTGTTAATAAATCTTGTTATATATGGAGAAAATAAATGGGATTTGTACTTCCAAAACCTGTCTGTTGCACTTTGTTCCAATAACCTCTTAATTGATTCTATATCCTTTTTTCTCTTAATGCCTGACTGGGCTCCTCTGACTCTCTCAGTCATTATTGCCACAGTGAGGGCAAGGCTGCTCAGTGAGTAACACAATGAAAGCCTTAAGCACTTATAGGAAATGTACAGAAACAGCTCTGAGCAGTTTGGCTGCATGTGTACAGCTGACAATACCAATGGCCTCAGAGCCAATTCTGCCTGACAACTGTAACAGGCGCAAACCAGCGCAGATTGCATCCTTACTGCTTTGAGCAACCAACGGTTTTCTTGTCTTGTGTCTTTTTGGACGTGCTGAGTCGGTTCACATTGTTAAAAGAAGAGGTATATGTATAAGCGCCAGTTTGACAGCCTAGCACCAAGAGAGAGCTGAGCGTGATGGCGGAAAGATAAAAAATCGAATCATACACTCAAGATTTAAGAAACCTGTTCAGAATATATTTAAGCACTTACAATGTCCTGAGAGCTGCTATAAAGAAAACTGAAGTCTGTCAGTAACATTGTAATACAGTAATTAACTAGATCAAAATACTGCACTGTATTTAAACAGCAAGCAAGAGTGCTGTTTTACTGAATATCTAACCGCAGGTAATCGCAGCCGTGATTGTCTTATCTGTAGAGTAGAATTCTATGTTCATTTATTATGCTCTTTTAAGTCTTCTGAGTTACATAAACTGTCATCTCTTATCAACTGTCTGACTAGTATCAAGCAGTGGTTAAATGATAACTTCTTAGTCCTGAACCCGGCTAAGACTGAAACACTTATAATTGCCCCTGAGCAAAGCATCTCTCAGATAAAGCAGCATATTGGTATATTAGGCTCGTCTGTGCAGCCGAGTCTCAGAAGTTTAGATGTGGTTTTTGATTCTGCCATGTCCTTGGAGCAACACTCGAAACAACTTATCAAAAATTGTTTCTTTCAATTTAGGAACATATCTAAATCTATAAGAGTCCTGGTATCTAAGGCAGAACTGGAGATGATCATTCGTGCTTTTATTTCATCTCGTTTAGATTACTGTAAAAGTCTTTTTACTTGTCTTAATAAAAAAAGAGCTTTATCGCCTTCAGACTGTTCAGAACTCCGCAGCAAGACTTTTAACCCACACCAGTTAAAGGTCACACATTACACCTGTTTTAGCTTCTCTTCACTGGTTACCAGTGCAATCTAGAATGCGTTTTAAAATACTGGTTCTTACCGTTAGAGCCCTACAAGGACAAGCACCCCTTACAACTCTGACTTGATACAGCTGCGCACGTCCTCACGTAGTCTAAGATCAACTGGTCAGAGAATTTTAATTGTTCCCCATACACATTTTAAAACTAGAGGGGACCGTTCTTTTCAAGCAGTGGTGCCTAGACTGTGAAATGCTTTGCCTCCTTCCTTGCGCTCCTTGGATTCAGTGGAAAATTTTAAAAAACAGTTGAAAACTCTTTTATTTAAAGAGGCTTTTAGCTAGACTGTAGGGTGGTTAGGCCTGTCTGATGTGTATTTCTGTTTGTTTATGTTTTTGTTTTTGATTTATTTGGATCATATAGTGTCATGTATTTATTAATGTTGTGTATTTCCCTTTTCTTGTGAAGCACTTTGTGATTTTTATCTGAGAAATGTGCTATATAAATACATTTTACTTACTTACTTACTATTATTACTGCCCATGCCCATTCTTATTGTCATCACATAAAAAGTATTTGTTAACATTTGTTGATGCACTGTGAACTAACACGAACAATGAACAACTGCATTTTTATAATCTAACATAAATTAATACTGTAAAAACCTATTTTCATTGTAGTTCATGATACCTAATGCATTTACTAATGTTAACAAATATAAACTTATTATAAAGTGCTACAGAAACTTCTATACTATATTTTTTCTCTATTTAGTAGAACAACTGTACAACTTTGCTCTGTTTCCCATCTGTATTGTTACTGTATAACTTAAGTTGTACCACCTAAATTGTACCATAAGTGTAATCTGGAGTAAAACTATATCGTAGGCTATAAAATACATATTGTTAATTGAAAACACTGGAAATGTATGTGATATTACTTCTAAAGCACATGTACTGTAAGTAGGTCAAAGACTTATGCAGTATCATCTGTCACCCATTTGTACTCCATATTAGCTATTATTGCGGCATATAACTACATCTGAATAAATAATTATGCGTTTGTGATGAAATCATTCATTTCTCAAAAACAAGATTAACCATCAAAGGTTCGAATTAAGTTACGTGTACTGTACATGAATTAAGCTTGACACATTGGTGACAGAGCAGAGGAGGACCTTTTCTCTAGTTTGTTGCAAGTCTGCGCAGTGCTGCGATCTATAACTTTGACATATTCTTTGGCACACACTTTTTATTTTAATTAGAGTCTCATTAAATACAATTCGCGCTTTAGAGCTAATTAAGGGGCGCGTGCAGCAAGAAATGTAGTTGTCTTCAGTTAAAAAGAAGAAAAAATTTAACTCCAAGTTTTGGCCAAATAGTTTCATTCCTCCTAAGTACATACTGTTCTGAGTGACTCGGACACAAGAGCTTGACAAACAACACGCGTGCTTTCAGAGCTATAGATTACATTAACTCAATTAAACTTGCACTCGAGATCACCTGACTGATGTAAACGCACACGGGCTGATAGGACTAAACGCGGATCAGCGCCCACAATCTGTCTGAAGTTCATCAGCGAAGTTGTTTTCACGACATACGCAGCCACTTGACAAACAACAAACTAATCTTCGAAACAAACACATGAGATCCTAACAGTGAATGAGGAGGCAAGGAGACTTACTGAGATGTAAGTATGTGTCGTTATTATCCATTCCGATTCAGTTTGCTGTCGGGTCTTGTCCTGGAGGCGCGCAGCACCTCCTTTGATTTCTTTACCCAGCCAGAGTGAAGTGAACTCCGCGGCGTTGCTGGTTGGCTCGGGGCCCACATAGGGGGAGGTGGGAGGAGGGGTGTTGCCAACGACAACAATCTGATAAGATTTAGGCAGAAGACTTCAGCACATAGATACATTGGAACAGTTTTTACGATTCAAATGATACCGTATGCTACAGAATAACATTTAAATAAATGTTGCGGGTTTAATACAATTAAAGCTTAATTCATTGAATTGCTTTAATTACTTCATTTCTACAAAAAAATTCGACTTGAAAAAAAAAAAAAAATAATAATAATAATAAAAAAGACAGAAATTACGGTTATGGTCTTTAAAATGGAAATAAAGTCCATAAAAGTTCAAATACACACTGTTTCAAAAGTATATATAAATGTATAATTTATTATTATATATATGTAAATATTTATTATTATTTTTCCCCTCCCTTTTTCTCCCCAATTTTGGAATGCCCAATTCCCAATGCACTCTAAGTCCTCATGGTGACTCGCCCTCAATCCAGGTGGCGGAGGACAAATCTCAGTTGCCTCCGCATCTGAGACTGTCAATCCACGCATCTTATCACGTGACTTGTTGAGCGCGTTACTGCAGAGACATAACGCGTGTGGCGGCTTCACGTTATTCACCACGCACCCCGCCGAGAGCGAGAACCACATTATAGAGACCACAAGGAGGTTACCCCGTGTGACTCTACCCTCCCTAGCAACCGGGCCAAATTGGTTGCTTAGGAGACCTTGCTGGAGTCACTCAGCATGACCTGGATTCAGCTCGCGACTCCAGGGGTGGCAGTCAGCATCTTTATTCGCTAAGCTAACCAGGCCTCTCAAAAGTATATTTGATAAGTAAGTGTTCAAATTGCTTACTAATCTTATCTGGGTAAAGTTATATCCAATATTACAACTGGGAATGACGATGTAATGGCAATATATCCTGTAATCTGGTAAATGCTGCAACGGCAATACATACACTAAAATTATGTAAACGTGTATAATGTTTACATCTTATGCTTTACTTGTAAAACCACACTTCTATTCTAAGTGGATTACTGTAACTGTATTTTTTTAAATAATGAATTGTTGCCTACTTAACATTATGCAACAAATACTGTCAACTGAGCTTAACTTTAAGAAACATTATGGCTTCAATACAAGCCACACTTAAGCAACAGCATTTGTGGCATAATGTTGAAAAAATAATTTTGACTCGACCCTCCTTTTCTTTAATAAAAAAGAGCAAAAAATGGTAACACACATATTGTTTACTTATACTTGTATTGTGACTATAGTTTTGAAACATTGAGTATTTTCACATTCAAAAATTGGCCCCATTCACTTTCATTGTCAAGACTATCACTTTAAATCAGAGTTTTTCTTTTTCTTTTAAAGAAAAGGAGGGGCAAGTCAAAATGAACTTTTGTGATAATCAATATTATGCCACAAATACTGTCGATTGAGCTTAACTTATATAGACCCTGTAATATTCCTTTAATTGAATTTAGCTACTAAGCAGGACATTTTTTACAAGTTACATGGGAAAACCTATTCAAGCTTAAACCAATTAGTAAAAGACTAATCACTATTTAAATAAGACAACCAGATTACACATATATGAATGCTGTCTATAATTTGGCCTGTAGGCATGCAAATTATAAGATGTTCTGTAGCTCCGTACAACAATTCCTATTGAACCATGCAACCATAGATATACATACATATATGCCTCATTCGACTGGTTCAGATATGTCAACTGCAGCGCCATCTTGGAACAGTCAACAAGGAGAGCTGTTTGAATGCAAGTGAATGGGGAAGAAGCCTCAGACCGCTGCATAAACTGCTTTTGTGTGGAAACAGTTCATCATGTAATGAATTGGCAGACTGGGTGATAATTTTCAGTCTGTTTGCTATGATATATTCACTTTATTTGCAGTTTGCTATAATAAAGAAAAACCTTGTTTTAGTGAAGTCAGGAATTTTTATATCATTGAGAATATTGATCAATGTTTATGTATAATCAGATAATATGGAAGTTGGCTTGAATAGACTCCATACTGTTACAGACCGTATCTGTCAATTTGCTTTCATGTGTTGACGGACGGCTCGTGATCTTTCCAATATGGCGGACGTGCCGGCATATTGAGGCCCATAGGAATAGCTGCTAATAAGGTATCTAAGTATAGATATCTCTGCAAACAACCATCAAGAGAAACAATGCTTCACACTGCAAAAAAAAAAATTAAATCTAAAATCTAAAAATGTACTCATTCATTTTTTTTTTCACGTGGTAAATTAACTAGTCAAAAATATGATTTAATATGACTAAATCAACCTGACTTCATTAGAATACACCTACAAAAGTAATTTCTAAGGAATAGATAAGGTAGAAATAGCTCTTTTTTTAGGTAACAACAACAATAAACTAATTTTCCCTTTTTACAGTGTACAAAGGGTAAAATTTATGCAAATTAAGCATATTTAGCATACTATTGCGTTTAGTATGTTGCATTGCTTATATCTGTTAAACTTTAATTTTGATAAACCTTTGTTAATACAAACCAAAGCTGTATTTTATCAGGATTAAAAATCGAATTGGAAAAAAATAAATAAAACAAATGTACACAACAAATAAAATGATGCTGGTAAACCAGAGCTGAGCCAAATTCAATGTGGGGGCTCAGAGACTCCTTGAGATTCCCCCCAGACTGTTCTTCAGAACAGAAGAACAAAGGTGAGCTCTCACTACCTCAAGGTTATTCTGAAGACATCAGCATTCACAGTCTTGAACTAGTGTGGGGGGAGTGCTCTGGATGACCAGCAACTTCACAACACATTTCATTCTAGGTTTTAGAATAACCCCACCCCATAAACAACCCCCCATTTACTCAGCCCCCTCATTGTAGGAATTACCTATTAAAGAGCACAAGTAAACAAGATAAATAGTTTTTTTCCTCAACCCTTCTCGCATCAATCAAGGCTTTTATGTGAACCCTCCTTTCTTAGGTCTATTAGATTATGTTAATTCATTAAAGTCAAACAGAAGAATTAAAATGGTAATTTGTTACTGCTCTCTTTGTGTGGGCTTAATGGTGGCACACGGTGTAATGCCTGCAATTTGTTAGCCTCTTCTTTCTGCTTAGGGCTTTTTTAACGTTCTTTTATTTTAAAGATGTTTTTGATGTAAAAACAGGAGAACATTGAGTTAAAGTTAGTTCCATGTAGCAAGGTAGTATAATCAGTTTTACTGCAACAAACATTACATTTAACTGGTTGTTTTTCATTTTTCAGCCCCTATTAACCTCCATCATGTTTCCTTTGCCCACTAATCTCAAAGATAATCAGCCACATACACTCTCTATAACACATTAACAAACAAACAAACACGGACACAGTTAGAGCTGTGAGTGAGCCAAACCATATGCCGTAATCCCTTTGTATTCACAAACCTATCCAAACAAATAATGTGTCCCACCCCCCTGCACACCAGACCTAGGTCACCTGCTAATCCTGAATTATAGTTTAAATAGTGACAACCTAATCAAGTGAAAATTAAAAGCACACAGACACAAACCAAAGGATGAAGACCAAAACTATTTGCCAATGTGTGAATATAACAAGTAAATTCAAGAAAGCTTTATTGGCATGATTGTCCACATTTTACAATTTTGCCAAAACAATTAAAGAATAGAAATATACAATAAAGAAAATACATAAAAGCCAATACAAGAGTAAAAACAATACAATGAAATTAAATTAGGTTTAAAGTAACCACAATGTTACATAAATATAGAGACAATCATGCTCATTACTGGCTCTGTAACTCCTCATGCTATGGATCTTGGCACTCTATCCCTCTTTTTCACTCAGGCTAGTGGGCCCAGTGTATTTGGACACTAAAATCACTCTTAAAATGGTGCGCATTTCATTGCATTATACAACAAAATATTAAACCAAGTGCCATAAGCACACAAATGATGCTAGACCTTTCCTTAGAACTAACTTTTTTTGCCATTTTAGCTGTTACTTCTAACTGGTGTCAAGATCATAGTTTGTTTTGATTTTATGTTTTTAAGTGTGAAGTCAGTTCCACTCAGACACAGGTGTCCTTGCAGAGTAACCACTGTAGTTCCATTACCTTAACTATGGTCATGTTCCACTGAGGATTAAAAACCAGAAAGTGTCCAAATATGTTTTGTCTTGATTTTGAACAATAGGCCATTAGACCTCTAACTTTTATTTTATGACTTACATTGAATTGAAACAAAATTATATATATATATATAAGTGTCCAAATACTTTTTGGGACCACAGTATGTCACACAAAATCCATCTTTTTCCTCAAATCTCACAATACTGCCTTCTACAACCCCCAATTCCTCCTTCTCAAGCTAAGATGATAAGTGATCCCTCCTCTGTGGTTGCTTGGAAGAGACAATGCCCAACAACTCTTCAACATCATCAATCTCACAGGACATCCATCACATAAACAAAAGATGAAGTGGGCAGAGGACTATATTTGTGAAATGTTTTGCTTACTCTCTACAGCTCTTTTCTATCTTTAACCTCCATTTATTTCCAGACCTCTATGTTCTCTTGATGACTGCTGAGCGAAAACACCCACAGAGATACAAGTGCAAATGGAGCACACAAACTGAGGTGTAGGGGTGATCGTATGGAATTGTGATGATAGGAGAATTCTTTACATTTTACTTCATGTGTTTTCCAGCAGGGAGGTCTAAATTGTATTATGTGCTCTGCTTTCGTGGCATTGCTTGCTGCTTTTCTTCAAAGAGGAAATATAAGAAGCAGGATGATTCTGTTGCTTATTATATTGGTATCTCAGGCAATTGCAATGCTCAGAGTTAGTTTACCCAAAAATCAAGACATTGCTCTTTTTTCCAATCAATGAAAATTAATGGGGACTTTTGGGGAGGTTATCTGTCCCTAACATCTCCTTTAGTGTTACTTGGAAGAAAGAAAGTCAGGTTTAGAGCACATAAGGGTGAGTAAACTATGACATAATTTTTATTTTGTGGTGAACTGTCCCTTTAATGAATTCTCAAAATAAGTTTCACTTGCTTTGTGACCCCTAAATGCATTTTGTTGACTGTGGATGTACTTTTTGTTACAGGAAAACCTGAAGTCTGCCACTGTAAAGCGGCATTTTGAACAAACAATTCCTATGGCAATTTATAGACATTGTGGTCAAAGTCCTAATCCATTCCAAATGGATGTTCTTGCCGAGCGTTACATTAACCTGTTAATCCTCAGTCTGTCTTTGTGAGGGGGCTGGTGGGTTTAAACACAGTTAACCTGAATACACAGTTAACCTAAATGGTCCATACTGGGTCATGATTGGCTAAAACCGAAAAAGCCTCAAAAACCCTCAACCAAATGAGGATATATATTTCAAGAGATGCACTTTTTTATAGTGCATATGGCTGTCTTTGCCATAAAAACTTCACCTCTTATAAACAAACGATTAACTACTGTCAGAAAGACAATATGTATAGAAATTTTAATTTACACACTCAGTCTATCATAATATATCATCCCAACTTCAATAGGCATGCTTGAAAGGTAAATTATATTTGTCTATTTAAAGCAACTTTGCACACATTTGCCCACATTTGAATTTTGGTTCAATAACATGTACAGCAAGTGAGTTGCTAGATTTTATGATGAATGTGTAGATTAACCCACTCATAGTGGTTAGTTAGAAAACACAAAAACATTACTTGGGTAAAGTGTGGGAGAGGTTCAAATCTAGCCAAGAATGTTGTAGACCACTTCAGGTTAAGCTGACCATGTCCTGGGAAGACCAACAAGATTATAGCTAGCACCTGCTCCAGATCTTCAAACCAGCCGATGTGACCTGCTGGTCTGACATTTAGTAACGGAACAGGGACTGCGATGATCCCATGAATAAAGCAAGCCCAACAGCTCAGTTGGATCGTTTATTAAAAATCAGTCATAATGTGCTTTAGATAGATTTTGTCAATTTGTGTTGTGCACTTTTCCTATAATAAGTCAGTTTGACACACCCAACTGAAAAGGGGATGCTGTGCCTAATGTAATTGTGTATTACAGACGTGCAACTCAAATAAAGCATTATGATTATTTTTATTATTTGATTACATCTATTAAATGAACCTGCAACAATCTGATTATGCACCTTTTATTTTAGCCAGCACTAATGCTTTAAATAGTATATCCAGTGACCAGATGTTGGCTAGTAACACATTTCCAAATGTCAAAGTGTCATCTTTCAGACAGTATTGGACAGAGAGGACCATGTCAAAGTTATTGACCTATGTCTATATTTGTAAGTACACCATCTCTGATCTGCAATGTTTATGGAAATGTTTAACAATGTTTATGGAAATCTGGGGAAAGGCTGTGTCTATGAAAAGAGATAAGACATAAAACACAGCACAAACACTACAAATCTCAAAGATAACATCACCATGGTATGGCATCAAACCAATTTGTGCATAACTACTGGTAGGCCTTTATAACAGTATTGTCTACTGCCATCATGTGGCGTACAGATGAAAAACACGAGGAATTTTACAAAAACGAATGTTTGACCCATTCCGGCATCCGTCAAGTTGCCGTAAAACTAGACGTGTACTTACAACATTGTTGCTATGTAGTTTCGTCAGAATTGGGAATCGCGCTTTTACAATTTCACACAGACGTCACTGATAACCAGCGTCCGTTATTAGTTTAATTGTTTAACACAAAGTGATGTATTCAAGATATAATGTCGTCGGATTTAATGTTCGTGAATTCATCGCTGATGAATAAGGAAGCGGAGGAAGATATTTCCATCGATCAGGATGAAGAGTGGGGTAAGAAACACTTACTGACATATCTATGACAGCGCGTAAATCGCGGGTACTATTAGAAGTATTTTAACTTTCAAATGTGTATTTTCGGCACTGGGACGTTGTGTTGTGACTGAGCGACTGCTGAACCTATTCATCCACAGCGAAACAGTGAGACAAAAACATATATTTAAATATCTGAACGTTAGTAATATTTAGGTCAAACACATTTTTTTTCAGTTGCTGAACATTCCAATATATTTGGACTGTGTTGTAATGATGTAGCTTTTAAACACGTCCATTAAAACTGGTTTAGGGTTGTTTGTTTAACTGGTTAGTTAATACACAGGTTTAGGTGTATTACCATATTAAAGGGTGTGAATTAGGGTTAGGTTTATCTTAATCTGAAGTAAATTGTATTGCCTCTTTCTGCAGATTAGAAAAACAAGATGTGTTTGACTTTCTTTCATCTGCTGAACACAAACAAATATTTTTAGAAGAAAATCTCAGATCTGTTGGTCCCCACAATGCAAGTAAACGGGTACCAACATTTTGAAGCTTCAAAATTAGATGAAGGCTCACATAAGTAATCCATACCGCTTCAGTGGTTAAATCCACATCTTCCAAAGCAATATGATAGGTGTGGTGAGAAGCAGATCAATATTTAAGTCCTGTTTCACTAAAAATCTTCACTTTCACATTCTTCTTCATTTGTTTTTGAATTTATAGTAAAAAAGGAGTTAAATAGTGTTCTGTTTCTCACCCACATTAACATATAATATATATGTAGATCTAACCACTGGAGACTCCTTTATGTGCTTTTTGGAGCATCGCATTTTTGGTTACATTTACTTGCATGTATTGTTCTATGGTGATACAGAACTGAGATTTTCTTCTATTAATCATTGTTTGTGTTCAGAATAATAATAAAAAAAAGTTTCATCTGTGATGGCATACAGGTGGGTAAATGATTGTAGAATTTTCACTTCTGGGTGAACTAGGCCATTAATGCTTCTCTGATGACATTCTAGCTTAATGCCAGTAAAGCATTTTCTTTGTTGGCTCTAAAGCCTTGTTTTGTTTTTCTGTCTCTTGCTTGTATAGACATCAGTTTGTTTGATGGTCTTGGGGAAGCCGGTGAGCTCTTGGAGGCACTGGTTGAAAGTGTCGGCTATGTAAGTAAAACTGCCTACAATGGCAACTGATCAAAATATTTTAGCTCTGCTGCACAGAAGCATTTAGACATGATAAGATAGATTTATCGTTGGTTTTTAATGCATTAAAAAACTCATCAGGCATTTACAAGTTTTCATTTTAACAGTCCTTTGGATTTTTAAGCAGCTTTGACCAATGATGAGGAAGAAAATTTTAGAAGTTTAAGAATAAATGGAAATAGGGCCTGGGTAGCTCAGTGAGCAAAGCTGCTGACTACCACCCCTGGAGTCGCGAGTTCGAATCCAGGGTTTGCTGAGTGACTCCAGCCAGGTTTCCTAAGCAACCAAATTGGCCCGGTTGCTTGCGAGGGTAGAGTCACATGGGATAACTTCCTCGTGATTGCTATAATGTGGTTCGCTCTCAGTTGTGCATGGATGCCATGGAGAATAGTGTGAAGCCTCCACACACGCTATGTCTCTGCGGTAACGCGCTCAACAAGCCATGTGATAAAATGCGTGGATTGATAGTCTCATATGCGGAGGCAACTGAGATTAGCCCTCCGCCACCTGGATTGAGGTGAGTCAGTACACCACCACAAGGACTTAGAGCGCATTGGGAATTGGGCATTCCAAATTGGGGAGAAAAAGCGGAGAGAAAAAAAGAAGAAGAAATGGAAATAACTGTGGATTTTTCATCCTTTAGGAAACCTATGCACAAAACCTGATGTTTGACAATGAGCACCCAGTATGGAACTCAGATGCCTGGGGAGATAATGTCAGCCCTCTATCAGGTACTGAAATTTACCATGCTTTGACTGCACTGTATTTCTCTGTTTTCAGTCATTTTTCAATGTCTGTAGCTGCACTGATTTGAGAAACTTTATATTTATGTGAAATATTCAAATGTCTCTAGCCAACATTTGTTCGTTTTTTCGTATTCTGCAGACATAAGACATCAGTGTAGTCAGAGATCACATTGAAATGTTTTTTGCATTAAACCTTGAAATAAACATTTAATTGTAGGATTTTAAAATGTTGAAGGAATATTTCAAATTCGGCACTATTGCATGTCAACTAACAATTATTCTGATAATTGATTAATCTTACGATTATTAGAACGATTATTCTGCTATTATTGCAATGATTAATTATTAACTCTTAACCGATTATTCAGCTTGTGCCCCTGCTTAAAAGGTTGTATTAAACATGCTTACTAACAATAAAGAGGAAAAATCATCTTTTAAAAATACCTTTAAATGATTTTTACTGAATTAAAGGGGGAAAAAAGTACTTTTAAGTTTAATTCAGTAAAGAAATTCACTGTAAATGAATTATTAATGTTTTTATATTGTTTTCCATTTTAAGATAGATTTACTTGAGAAGCAACATATAAGATATTTAGACTTACTTTAAGAGGCTGTATCTTAAATATAAGTGTTTTTGTAATACATTTATTACACTTGGTTATACTTTTACAAGTGTAGTAAAGACAAAATATACATATATTCAAGATCTATTTGCTAAAAGCAAGTCTAAATACATTATATGCTGCTTCTCATGTGAATGCATCTTTTTTTAAAGGATTTTTAGATATTTTTAAATATTAGTATTTTTTATATTCAACATTCTCAGTTATAATCTAACTTTAGCAAGTGCGGGCTCGAGGAATGAGCATCCCTGTGACTGAGTGTCCCTGTGTCCCCGTGACCGTGTGTGTATCAGCCGGTGCAGTTTCAATCTCTTCCTCCTTAGATTAGGGCATTTGCGCAACTCGGAGAAGAGGTGCTGACCACACAGAGAAATGCTAGAGTCAGAGTTTGTAGTTAATTACATGACCTGCTTCCATATTATTTGAACTTTAATAAAGCTATGACACTTTAAAACTGCATTTGAAATGTAATTCCGGTGTGTTTCCTTTAAAAAGCTCAGACTCCCTATAATTCCCTTGTACTTTGTGATGTACATCACCTGAAGCTGTTTGGAAAGTTTAGAGTGCATCTGGACTGTGATCTGTGTAATTCCTCCTCTCCTCATTCAGACGCGAGCTGCAGTGCTGCTCTCATGTGCAATGTGATCTCATGTTACGTTAAATAAGATCAAACGACTATTCGACGATGACGATATTTGTGGACTACTTTTTATTGTTGACTTTGTCTAATCGTTTCATCCCTAGTCACTAATCGAATGTAAGCAATGTGGTTTTGGATGTGGATGTTTTGTACAAAAGGCCATTGAAGCACCGCAAAATATGCTCTTTGGGGCATTTTGAAATAGTGCTGGGAAACGTGGACACATGCAAAATAGAAGCTAGGTCTCAGACTTTTAGACCCCACTGTATCTGCTCTCAAAACTTAAAAAAAGCAATTTAATACAGTAACTCTGGGGCCACTGTGATCCTTCTATGTTGATTTGCAAGGACGCTATGTTCTATGTAAGAGATCTGATTTCAAGGTGTTTGCCATTCCTTTTCTCTCTGCTCTCACAGATGGTGATGGAACAGTGGACTCACTCTCACCCAACCACACGCATAGTTCAGTGTCCTCACCAGCATCAGTGGAGCCTCAGTCACCATACTCTGCACATGTGAGTCAAACTCCACCCCCAAATCTTTAAGCATTTCTGCCCTCAGAAATTAGTATATGGATTGTCAGGGTGATTTGTAAAGATTTTTTTGCACTGCTGTTGCCTCCCTACTGTTTACCTATACTGATAAAGAGCCCACTGTTTTGTTGTGTAGTCAACATACACACATTGGCCATTGAACGATGCAAAATGACTGTAGGGACAGCTAACACTTATGTGACTGTCAAGTGGGCATAATATGAAATTGGCCAATAATCTGGCCTGAAAAATATGGGCCGTATGTCTATCACCACTCTTTTTATCATGTCAGAGAATTAATAGGTCTTGATTTGTTAAAAAAGACAGATTTTCTGTATTTTAAGCATTTGCTTAATGACCTAAACTGTCAGATGCCCATCCAGTGTCCAGATGGAGTGTGTTTGGGCTGCACTGGGTCTGCCAGCTGCACTAGTTCAGAGGTCAAGAGGACACAGACACAAATATACACCCATGTGAATTAGGTGTCTAATTAAGACTTCGGTGTGCTAACAAATGTCTTAATCGCCTCTTAGCACATCATCAAACTAATTAATCTGTCTCTCGTTTAGGTTTTCAGTCTCATTTTGGAATATGTGTGCTGACATTTCAAGGTGTATAAGCAAAATCACACAGTGTCTCTCGAATCTTTCTCAAGGTTCAAAGAACAATTTCAATTCCACTATCACGCAAACACATTGTTCCAGCGAAAACGTGTACCTTCAGAACGATCCAACATCTCAATGTTACCCCACAGTCTTGTGATGAGAAAAACAAAAGAAAGGCTGTAGTACCTGATCAGAATGCATTGTATATGTCAAATAAACATAAACATAATTTTACCTTACCACAGGGTTTCAGCGGGTCTTAAAAAGTCTTAATTTGCCCTTCCACATAATAAGGACTTAAAAAGGTCTTAAATTGGAGCAACAAGTCTTTAATTAATATGGTCATAGCATTAAATATTGTATGAGGGATTGTTTTCTCATTGCGGGATTGTTTTCTCATTGCGTTTAAGTAGGGTGACCAGACATCCCGTTTTGAAGAGGTGTGTCCCAGTGTCCCGACAAGTCAAGATTTTTTTTTTCTACTTCCATTTGATGTACTAATTTTCCTTCTCGCTATTGTCTTTTGATATCGTTTGCAGAGAAGTGAAGAAATTAATCAACGTTGCACGTTGATTTGACGATACTTTCTTTCTTCAAATCTGCTGAAATGTATCTGGATACCATGGCAATGACGTCACAAGTTTGGCGTGCATGACTCTTTGTCATCCTGTCAGTCAGCACAAGTAGAAATGCACCAATAAAAAAATTGTTTTCAACAATGAGCTGAAAGAAGCCTTTCTTCGTGTAGCACGTGAATATGTAAGCAAATATTTTTCTGTAATGTTAATTTCCTCACGAGCACGGAGGTAAATCAGACAATGTCACATTTAGACAGCAATACTGCCCTTTTTACGTAGTACAAGCACTTATATTTTCAGGTGTTGGGGTTGTATTTTGAATTTGTGGTTACAATGTTGTGAAGTTTGTGTTAAAATGTGTATCTGACATGACAAGTCATTTCATAATTACACATGCAATATGACATCATATGGATGGGATAGGCTACTTGGAATTTGTACATTTAAAAAAAGCTCAAATGTGGTTAAATCGTGAAAAAACTAAATCTAAAATAATATATACATTTTCACAAACTATATAGCCTATACTGTTATGTGCAGAAGTTTGCATAACCTTTTCGTTTTGATAAGTTTCCACACCCCTTTCAGAATGTATTCAAATAGCCTTTTACAAATAGAGATTTTATTTTATATGTAGTACTGCCCTTCAAAAGCTACATAACACAAAATGTACTCCTATTTACACAAATCATACTGTTCAAAAGTTTTCACCCCTTGGTTCCCTCTTATGTTGCCTTTTTGAGCATCAATAATTGTTTGCACCTTATGTAATAGTTGTGTATTAGTCCATCAATTGTCAAAATCTGGACCTCATATATAGCCACTTTTGGGAAGAATGCAAATGTGCAGAAGATGCAGAGAAACCAAATAATTTTACTGTACTTGGGTTTTTATCTTAAGACAAGTGGACATCTTCACTGCTCCGGACAAAGCAGGGATTCATGAACAATTATTACACAAACAGCCATTGATCATCGAGAAAGCAAGACACCATATTAGAAACCAAAGGAATGTAAACGTTTTAACTGGATCATGTGTGTAAATTCAGTTACTATTTTGTTGTGTGGAATATATATGAGGATGTGTTATGTCAAAAAGCTTATTAAATCTTAAATTTAGCTTCATAAAACCTGCAGAAACCGAGTTACCAGCATTTTTTGTTTTAGGATGAAGCACTGTCTCCAGTGTCCTGGCATTCTCAGCCCTCCCCGCTGTCTGTCTGTTCTGACTCGAGCGGTTGTGCTGAGCCACCCTTTGAGAAGAAGCCACCCAAAAGGACCAATCGGGCAACAAAAGGTCGGCACTCATCTACAATCATGTGGCATTACTGAAACCTGCCTAGTTTCCTCATTTGAATAATTTGTTTTCTAATGTCCTTTTATTCATAATGAAGTTGATTAACATTACTGTTGTTCTCACAGCAAAGCCTGTCCATTTATCTAAGAGACCCATTCATATGGCTTCCATACAGCCTAAACCGTTCATCACTGTGGTGCCCATATCCCATGCTGCAGCCCCTCTTCAGGCTAAGACCATTATCATCCAACCTCTCCAGACTACAGTTCTACCTGTGGTGAAACCTCCACCTGTCACCATTCAGCCAGCACCCCCTGCAGGTGAGCGGGGAAACAAAACTTTTTTTTTTTTGCCTTTAAAATAAAATTCAGCTATAGAATGAGCGGATCATATTTTCTCTTCAATCTTTTTCTCTTAATTTACAATTTGGGTTAGTTAACTGTTAGTTAACAGTTAACCCATATCATGCTATATTGCAGCACTCTGTTCATGCATATAAAAACCAGCAGGTGGCACTAAGTATAAAGTTTTGAAGGGGTGGATGCTTTATTGGTGTTTTGTTGCCATTATGTATTAATTCTGAGGCTGAGTTTTATATAATTATGAATTTATATATATATTAGATTTTTTTTTTTTGTTTTAAGGTTGCTAGTGAAATCTGATAATTTCTCTATTTGCAGTACAAATTAGTGGGTTAATTTTTACTGTAGAGAATGTTACTTTGATGTGATTGAGCAGAATTGGAAAAAATTACAGAATTGGAAAAGAATTGATAAAATAGGCAGCCCTGTGTAGTGTCTGGAGTGTAATAAGCTACGGCTGTCAGGCATCAATTTCCTCTAGCAAGCTCTAGTATCCGTTTCCATACTGCCAATATAAACATCTGACTCACACACCTGGAAGCACCAGTACAGCAGAAGATAAGAGTAGCTTCATGTCGGTAATCCTATCATGTAGAGACTTATTGTTACAAATCTCTGTACTTTAGTGTGTGCAAACAATTTCTTTTCACTCATTTTTTGAAAATGGTATGATAGAATGAGGCCTAGCATTTCAGTGCAGTTTAGTTTATGAATGTTACGTCACACAGAGCATCACAGAATTGTACCCAAACTTTTTTTTTTTTTTTACATTTTCTGCTCGTGCTGAAGGGAAAGTGTATATTTTAGGTATTCTGACTGATCATCATGTATATAGATTTTTTTACGAGTATCACCACATTCATCCTTTTACCTAGTTCATTTGAAAGGGTTGTGACAAATGCATTTTTAAAAGTACAGATGTATTAGATGTAGTCCCACAGTTAATATGAGGTCATTAAATCTACAGTACATTATAGTAGCTATAAAAGAATCAGCAAAATGCTCTTACGCTTATCACTGCAGGACCTCAAGTAAAGTTTATTGTCATTCCAACCATGTGCAATTATACAGTGGAACTGCAATTTACAGACATTTAACACTTGTAAACATCACTCTGAGCAATGCAATTACTTATGGAAACAGTTCAGTTTGTAGACAATAAACTGTATAAAAAAAATAAAACAAAAAAATGGATAAAACAAAAAAACATTGGATGACAGGGATATTCATATTCGTTTTCGTATATTTCAAAAGTATTTAATGTCAGCTACCCATAAACGTAATGAACCCATTTGTGTTAAAAATGGTGGAATTACTCGTTGATCTGATTGCATTCTGCTTCAGTAATTGCTTCCTTTCTGGCAAACCACTGAGTTTTGATGCAAGTGGTTATTTTGTAGTTTGTTGAAGAAGTCAGTGGGTGGCTAAGAAATTGATCTTGTTGAGAATGTCTCCTGCAGGGGAGTCGCTGTCGATTTCTTTAATTTAACTCCACTTCAACAGCAACAGCAACGAGGCATTATTTTCAGAGAGTATTTATATGGAGGTCAGTGAAAATAAAGGTAAAATTACAACAAACTGGATTTCCTAGCCTTCAAAAATATCCTTTTTTAAAATGTATTCATTTACATATTTTTCTGCCATTGCTTTTATTTAGTGAATAACTGACATATCCGCCAGGCCAATTTCAGCCGTTATTTTGCAATTTTGTGATTGTCTTCATTGGCTTATAACCGTGTTCACTTGGCCGATAAACAGAATTGTTATATTTCTCTTTGTGTCACTTCCAAAATCTACCATTGATTTGTCAAGGGATAGATGTTTTTTTATTATTTCATCTTAAAGCGAATTTGAGTAAATATTGTCAAAAAATATGTTTGGCTGTCGGCCAATTTCACTACATATAGGAAACACCTATATCTGTCAACCACTTCTTTCATTTTGTGTGCATTGTATAGATGCTTTTGCAATATTATATGAAAAGCAATCATGGCAATTAAGTAATCGAAGTTGAATGCAATCAGGTTTTAGATTTTGACTGTATGTCTATGGTGTTCTCTCATGCAGGTCGACCAATGTTGTTATCACAGCCAACTCCGGTTGTCCAGCTCCAGGCACCTCAGGCAGTAGCCACACCTGTGGTGGTCACAGTGCCAACACTGGACAGACCTGCTTCTGTTTTTGCCCCGGTAACCGCTGCTCCAGTGGTCCCCATGACGCGTCAGAATACCACACTTGAGGATGATGTAAGTTGTGTAAGATGTGAGTTTTGACTGCCTGAAATCTAGATGAATTCTGAGATGCTTTTCTTTTCACCACAGTTGTACAGAGTGGTTATCTGAGTTACCGTAGACTTTGTCAGTTTGAACCAGTCTGCCCATTCTCTGTTGACCTCTCTCATCAACAAGGTGTTACCATCTGCAGAACTGCTGCTCTCTTTTTTTTTTTTTTCTTGTCACCATTTGGAGTCATTTCTTGAGCCTGTTGTGCGTGAAAATCTCAGGAGATCAGCAGTTACCGAAATGCTCAAACCAGCCCGTCTGGCACCAACAATCGTCCATGTGATTATCTAATCAGCCACTCGTGTGGCAGCATTGCAGTGGATAAAGTCATGTAGATACGGGTCAGGAGCCTTAGTTAATATTCATATCAATCATCAGAATGGGGAAAAAAATCTCAGAGATGCTATTCTTCTCACCACAATTGTACAGAGCAGTTATCTGAGTTACCATAGACTTTGAAAGTTGGAACCAGTCTGGCCATTCTCTGTTAACCTCTCTCATCAACAAGGCATTTCCACCACTGTACTGCCATTACATCTTTAATGCAGTAATATTTAATGTGTTATAGCATTCTTAAAGTTCAAATACAAATACAAACTCCGAAACTGGCATTTCTCTGTGTGGCCAGCACCTCTACTATTAGCTGTGCGAAGTGTCCCGATCTTGAAACTGAGAGATTGAAACTGCATCCCTCAAGCATGCACGCTTGCTGCAGCTAGATTACGTGATGGCTCGCGACTTATTGTATCGAAATACAGTATATGTGTCACTTTGCATTTCTTACCATGAAGAAAATTGGCAATATGCAGCTTCATTAATAACAGAGAGTTTGTTTTTTGTGAGTTAAAGATGGAATGAAGTGAACAAAAAGGTGAGAGAGGGAAGTCTTCGCCCCATTATACACTGAAACAAAACACATTTTTGATTTGTTTTTGTTTTAGCTTGGTTTCCAATATAAATATATAAATCTCCTTTAAAATGATGTATGTTTTCTTTAGCAGCTATAGTGCAGAAGAAAAAATTGTTATCTGAGAATATTGAATATAATAAAAAAATACAAATATATTAAAATTAGAGGTCGACCAATATATCAGCAGAGTTTTGCAGAGTAATCGGCACCGATAACCATTTCTGGAACTATCGGTTATCTGCAAAAATCCACACCGATAATTTTCCCCCGTTGTGTCCTGCTGTGTCCGGTGCTGGAGTGGCTGGGAAGGGCGCACTGTCGTTATACAGTATGAAAATGGCATCTAGAGGCGAAAATAAAAACTATCACTGATGCCTCGTGGTGGTTGTTTTGACACGTGGGACTGCACGTTGAATGCAGCGGATCACTTCACGGAGCTGAACAATGCAGATTTAAAACACCAACAACAAAAAGGTATGTTTACAGGACACATTTTCATATCATTATAAAGTAATTAATTTCTTGAATAGAGGCTGCATTAATAGAGAACAGCTGTATGTTTGCAGACCAGTGAGAGATTTGAGAAAAAAATCTTCATGCAGTCAAGCAAAACATATAATCAAATCAGAAACGCATCTGAATTTTATTCATTTTTTTATCCTCACATTAATATTTTTGTCATTTTGATTAGATAATCATCAAGTAATGTGTGTGTGTGTGCGTGTGTGTGTGCGTGTGCGTGTGCGTGTGCGTGTGTGACGAGTTTCTCACAGAGAATTTAAACGAGTGTAACAGCGCAAAATACAAGCGAAAATATCATTGAATCTTATAGAAGCGTTAATAAAAAATTTGCCTTAGATTCACATTAAAGACCCCTCAACAGAAGAGAAGTGATCATTGTCTTGGTTTTAGGGTAATAAAGGGCATTTACCTCACATGAAGAGAAACCTTACAGCATGTAAAATGTAAAATGCAGTGTACGTACTGTTCATTGTTAGTTGATGTTAATTTCAACGTTTACTGAATACATTTTAAAAATGTACAGTTATATCTCTTAACATTAGTTAATGCATTTACCTTATTGTATAGTGTTACCAATGAAATTTTCACACATTTGATCTGTAATATTTTATTAATATTTGAATTATTTTCAGATGGCAAAGGCTTTAAAGAAAGTACCAGTGTGGGAGTATTTTACTGAAGTGTCGCCAGGAAAAGCACAGTTCAATAGAAGTTAATGCAACTAACATGTGGAGTTAATCTCAAGCACAACCATACAGCAGTTCAGTTTGGATGTACAACCCGAATTTCGGAAAAGTTGGGACGTTTTTTAAATTTGAATAAAATGAAAACTAAAAGACTTTCAAATCACATGAGCCAATATTTTATTCACAATAGAACATAGATAACAGAACAAATGTTTAAACTGAGAAATTTGACAATTTTATGCACAAAATGAGCTCATTTCAAATTTGATTCCTGCTACAGGTCTCAAAATAGTTGGGACGGGGGCATGTTTACCATGGAGTAATATCTCCTCTTCTTTTCAAAACGGGTTGAAGACGTCTGGGCATCGAGGTTATGAGAGACTGGAGTTTTGGTGTTGGAATTTGGTCCCATTCTTGCCTCATATATTTTTCCAGCTGCTGAAGAGTTCGTGGTCGTCTTTGACGTATTTTTCGTTTAATGATGCGCCAAATGTTCTTTATAGGTGAAAGATCTGGACATCAGGCAGGCCAATTCAGCACCCGGACTCTTCTACGATGAAGCCATGCTGTTGTAATAGCTGCAGTATGTGGTTTTGCATTGTCCTGCTGAAATACACAAGGCCTTCCCTGAAATACTCGTCATCTGGAGGGGAGTATATGTTGCTCTAAAACCTTTATATACCTTTCAGCATTCATAGTGCCTTCCAAAACATGCAAGCTGCCCATACCGTATGTACTTATGCACCCCCATACCATCAGAGATGCTGACTTTTGAACTGAACGCTGATAACACGATGGAAGGTCTCCCTCCTCTTTTGCCCAGAGGACACTGAGTCCGTGATTTCCAACAAGAATGTCAAATTTGGACTCGTCGGACAATAGAACACTTTTCCACTTTGAAATAGGCCATTTTGAATGAACCTTGGCCCACAGGACACGACGGCGCTTCTGGACCATGTTCACATATGGTTCCTTTTTGCATGATAGAGCTTTAGTTGGCATCTGCAGATGGCACGGCGGATTGTGTTTACCGACAGTGGTTTCTGGAAGTATTCCTGGGCCCATTTAGTAATGTCATTGACACAATCATGCCGATGAGTGATGCAGTATCGTCTGAGGGCCCGAAGACCACAGGCATCCAATAAAGGTCTTTGGCCTTGTCCCTTACACATGGTGATTTCTTCAGTTTCTCTGAATCTTTTGATGATGTTATGCACTGTAGATGATGAGATTTGCAAGGCCTTTGCAATTTGACGTTGAGGAACATTGTTTTTAAAGTATTCCACAATCTTTTTACATACTCTTCATAGATTGGAGAGCTTCTGCCCATCTTTTCTTCTGAGAGAATCTGCCTCTCTAAGACATCCCTTTTATAGCTAATCATGTTACAGACCTGATATCAATTAACTTAATTAGTTGCTAGATGTTCTCCCAGCTGAAAATTTTCCAAATTTCTTGCTTTCTCAGGCATCAACTTTGAAATGAGCTCATTTAGTGGATAAAAGTGTCAAATTTCTCAGTTTAAACATTTATGCTGTTATCTATGTTCTATTGTGAATAACATATTGGCTCATGTGATTTGAAAGTCTTTTAGTTTTCTTTTTATTCAAATTTAAAAAACGTCCCAACTTTTCCGAAATTCCGGTTGTGTATCTTTTATTTAATTTAAAATTTATTAATATTTCATATATTAATGTTTCTATATTTGTTTTATTTAAAAAAAGTACAAAACATTTTTATGGTTCAGTCAGTACTTTTTTATTTTTGTAATAAAGTTCAGCATTATTTTACTTTTTAAATGTTGATTTTTTTCATTCAGTATCACTTTTAAAATCTATCGGTAGATTAATCGGTTATCGGCTTGTCTTCCCAACTTAGTTATCGGTATTGGCAAAATCCTATATCAGTCGACCTCTAATTAAAATGTCTAAAAATCCTTTAAAAAAAATGCATTCACCTGAGAAGCAGCGTATAAGAGATAGATATATATAGACTTGCTTTTAGAGAATAAATCTTGAATGTAAGTATTTTTCTTTACTGCACTCACAGAAGTATAACCAAGTGAAAAAAATACACTTGTATACAAAATACACTTATTTTTATCTATTAAAACAAGTCTAAATATCTTGTGTTGCTTATCAAGTAAATTTATTTTAAGACAATTTTCAATGGAAAACGAGACAAAAACTCTTGATTACAATAGGATTTTTTGCAGTGAACTTTTAACTGAATTGAACTTAATAAAAAAAATATTTTCCTTTAATTCCCTGAATATCATTTAGAGGTATTTTTAAAAGAAAAACATTTTGTCCTCTTTATTGTGAGGAAGCATATTAAATACAACCTTTTAAGTCGGGACACAAGCTGAATAGTTGGTTAAGAGCTAATGATTAATCGTTGCAATAATCGCCTGAATAGTCTAATAATATTTCTAAAAATTATTAGATTAGTCTATTATCAAAATAATCATTAGTTGCAGCCCTACTCCCTAATAGCTTGTTAAAGATCTTTGGCCTGATAATCCACGAGTGTTTTCTTCGATTATGACAACAGTAACATTCATCATTAAATGCATAGACTATATAATTTAGTTTACTGTAATCTATTGGAGATTATTTCATTATGTATTCATACAGACAACATTGTGTGTGAAAATACTTGCATTCCACTAGTCTCTGACTTTTTCCTATATAAGAGAATTTCACTTTAATATGTCCCTCAAACTTGCCAGTAAAAGCGGGTGGAAAAGAAATCAGTGTCAGTGTAATAGACTAACTTGTAATTATCGAAGTAAGAATCGCTTGTGGTGTTATTTGTATTTAAAGTGCAGATGTGTATAATTTCAGTGTTGAAAAGATTCAGTAAAATAATTAAATCAATGTCTATTCCTTGTGTATGTGCTAAAGGACTTTAAACTGCTGTGTGTAATTGATTTAAATCTTAAAATACTTACAATCCCAAAAATCCCTAAATCTACACATGGCAACCTGCAGTGTGAACGCCCCTTAAGGTTGAATTTCTGGAAACGTTTGAACAATGGCAAATGGGGGAGTGTTTGGGAGGCCTGTGTAGGAACCGCCAGTATTTGTAGCCACATATTACATACACCCCACAACTTCAAATAAATGGGGAGAACAGGAAATATAGAAAGGGAACAAGGGTACAGACAAGACAAAATGATGGAATGGACCCGGTCTTGCTTTGATAGCATTTACTCATCAAATGTTTCCTTAATGAAAAGCATGTGTTCTTCCACATGTGCTGTCCTGACCATCAGCTAAAAGCCCTACATAGACGTGGGAAATTACTTTGTTTATAGTTGGGAGAGCGAGTGCTGTTGTAATGGTGGGAGAATGAGAACTCTAGGTGAGAAATGCATGCGTTTCTAGAGGATTTGACAGTAATGGCACTTATCTGGCAGACATTTCACTTTTTTTTTTTTTTTCCTACAGATTCTCCAAGGTGTAATTGCTAGCCATACTGTATATTTTACAGGACATTGACATTCTCATTAAACTAGGACATGTTGGCTTTGAAAAACAATGGCAAATCATTTTCTTATCTTTTTTTTGTAAGAGTTTGGGTCTTAGAGGCCACCATCAGTCTCTTAGCACAAAGACCTATTAACCACCGGGCCGATTGGGCTGTTGCCCAGGGGCCTCTAAACCCAAAGGGCCCTGAACTCTAAATCAATTCTTTATTTAATTATTTATTTTGAGATATCTATTATAAATCCACTTAAATGTCAGACTTATGTGAAATACCATTTGTTCGGCTGAATGCGTGCTGGATAACAGAACAGACTCCGCCATGCTCGCCACATACACGAACGATTGTTGTGTTTGTTGGGAGTCTATTGCCATGGATGCATCAATGCACAGTGAGCAATGAGCCTAAATGGCACAATACATAGATTTTCAAATGTTAAAATCTCATTAAAGTCAAACATCTCTGTCACTGCCTGCAACAAAGAAGGCCTTTTCTTAATAAATGGAAAATATATAATTCTGCCCAGGCAGGTTCACTTTCCACGAGGCAACGAATGCTGCAGTTTATAGGACTTCTTCGGAATGCTTTGATTTTAAGTGATTCAGCATTTAACTTGTGTAATTATTCTCTGCACACCAGAGCAAAAGGGTGGAAAAACATTGGCTCACCATTTATCAAGCGCTGAATTTTTGCCAGGTGAAAAACAATCTGGAATCATGTGTAAAAGTCACATTAAGTCCTCTTTGCAACCTGAAACTTCATCAGAATGTCGATTTGTGACACCAGCGCTGTAAAAGCTTGATGCAGCGCAACAAATTGTGGAACAGAACAGAAGTGTCTCGAGATGTGTTTATAAATATTAAAATTATTTTTAACTGAAATCTGTGTCTAAAAAATGCGACTGTCCTGAGTTGTGGCATGGTGCAACGATCAAAGACGTCCGTCCAGTGCGTGTTTACATAGAAGAACTATTTAAAAACAGCACAGACGCATGTGTGAACAATCTGAAACTCGCCCTATACCTAATTTGAAAAAATGACCCGAACCTGGCCCAAAACCTGTAGGTTTGTCGGTACCATCGGACTCCGATTGGATTGACGATCTCTATACACTTACAGAATAACTGAATAGTGATTTAGATATTTGAATACCGTGTACATACCTATTAATAAAGATTCATTGATTTTGAATCGGTTCATAATTAAATAGTACATATAATTAGCAGTGTCTGACATTGCTACAAACTTTACTTCCACAATTTGAAAAATCTGCAAAGCGTCTTGTAGCGCACAGCAAAAAACACAGCACCTGCATATACGTAAGTTTGGTATGGATCATGTGTAGGTTGGGTGGAAAGTGGTCATACATGAGCGATGAACTGCTCATAGAAATACTGATAAACCTGTGCAGGACTTGATGTAAACCCTACTGAGTTGTGTCTGAAATTACTGCTTAATTTCAAACTTTGTAACTGTAGTTGCGTAAGAAGCCCATTTAATGTTTAGTCTGAGTCATCGTGTTTTTATAAATCAATATTTATGTCTGATTTATAACCTAAACCTGATTTTCAAAGAGCATGGCATATGGTGACTTGACAGAGCCTCTTCCAAATCTTATAAACTATGGTCAGCCTGGTAAATAAAGGACCTTTCAGATTTTCTGTCTGGATGCTTTCAACAGGCTGAAAGTCATTGCAATGACATTTATTTAGGAATTGTTACACCATGTCCTAAACAGACGTGACACAATAGAGTGACCACAAGTCTTTTATCTTCCATGTCAGGTTTGAAACGTACTCAAAACAAGTTCATAAAGATATTCACTTCTAGCTACGTGAGCACACTTTGTTGTAGTGGAACCACAAATGAAGATTTTTAGAAAAAAATTCTCAGCTCTGTAGGTCTATACAATGCAAGTGAATGGGTGCCAAAACTTTGAATCTCCAAAAAGCACATAAATCTAGACTCCATTTATTAAACTATATGTTCAGAAGTGATATGATAGGTGTGGGTGAGAAACGGATCAATATTTATGTCCTTCGTTACTATAAATTCTCCTTCCTGCTCAGTCAATCTCCACTTCACTTTAACATTCTTCTTCTGTTTTTGGTATTTCACATTCTTTGTGCATATCACCCCTCTAGGTTTTGAGTAGCTCAAAACATAGAAAATAGAGTTTCTGGTCTATATCTGTGTTTATGTTAACCAGGTTCCACTGTGGCAAGCCATTTTATTAGTAACTGTTTTTTTTTCTCGCCCATAGTGAAATCTTATTGGGCCATAATTCTGCTCCACGTAGTTATGTTTTCATTTCACTGCAGTATTTTCACTTTCAACATGGACATAAAAATTACTTAATGTTGGAAACTTGATGTGCCTGTGTTATTAATTGCCCCACCCATGTGCACTCAGCAATAGATCAAAAGCTTGCTTCAACTAATAGTCTTCACCATTGTAATATTAGCACAGGGGTCATATGAATCACTTAAATACTCATGCCATATACTGCAGCTGAAATATTTACATTCAAATAATAATGTAGCTCTTGCAGGCACTTAAAGAACAACGGGGGGTAAATGTAGTAAAATGCATTTACTACTTGTGCTATGAAGTACGTCACCACGTCACATTGCAGCTGTGAGCTAAGCACCAGGACATTCATCCATTGCTAATTGTATAATATGCTCAGTATGCACAGAAGCATTATATTATTTAGAACATGCTGTTAAAACTTTATGGTGTACTGTAGCGCAGTTGTTGTGAATGAGCGTTAACTGCTTCCTTGTTGCTTCGCTGAATGGACAGTGTATATAGAGTTTGTGTTTAAAACTCCCGTGGTGCAGCACTCAATGAATCCTGTTTCCAAATGTGTTAAAAATATAACATGCTGACTTTTATCCATATTTTATTGTTATTTAGTAGATTAGTATAAGGACAGATGTACAACAGCCCCGTGCATGTCGCATTCGCATGTCCACATGTTTGTATTATAACGCATAGCATGAATGCTTTCGTGCACAGCAGTGAATGTGTGCAATTCACACAAGGTATCATTTAGACTCGGTCATGAATGTCTGAACTAAGAGAAGCAAAACAAGTTTGCACATTTATAGCAACAGTTATTGTCTCCATATAAGCCAGCGGTTTTCTTGTAAAATCCAGATCTGCTTTGAATGTTGCAATTCTACAGGTTTGAGATTTTATTACAGTCTATATTTCTGAACTGCCCTTTTTTGGACAACTTGTAAAATTACATATTAAAGTTATAGTTCACCTAAAAAACATCAATTCTGCCATTTATTTATCCTCGCGTTGTTACGAACCATTCTTCTGTGTAACACAAAATTAGATTTTATGACAGCCTCATTCTCCATGTGAGAAAGTCAGTGGTGACTGAAATTGTTGTCCTCTGTGCAACACAAAAAGAGATGTTTAGCAGAAAAGAAAGACATACAAGAGTTTGAAACGGTATGAGCAGGGTAAGTAAATTAAATTGTGTCTCAAAGTTCACTCAAATATTAACAAACAAAGGAAATGCTTTGAAGGCATGTTGAGGTGTGAATTCACTTGATAGACTAAATATTGTGCTTATTATATGGACAATGACTCTATAGGATTGATCTGTCGTTAAGGGGAATGTGATGAAAGACTCTGTAGCCTCAACGTCTGTTGGTTTTTCAGAGGAAACAATTGAGCAGAGCTCAGCCGCATGCTCGCTCTCTATTTTGCTTCTGTTTTTGTCCTTTAATCTGAGCTCCAGATTCTTGGTTAGGGTATTGTACTCCTACGTGGCAAACACTCGCACTCATGCATTCATACTCGCACAGGCCACTCTCTGAAGAGAAAGGGAAAATACTTTGTGTGATTAGGCCAACTCATCTTTGAATCAGAGTTTAGAATCAATTTAAAAAGGACAGTTTGAACTTATTCACAGAAAATGATCAATCTCCAATTGTTGAATGGAGTAATTCTAATAGAATGTTTATTAGAATCTAACTCTAATGCTGTTCTAGTCCAATGACAGTCTTTTGGAAATTTACTGACCAAATAAGCAATGCATTATAATCATTGTGATGTTTCTTAATTTCATTATTTAATTTTAATATCAGCTCAGCAATGTTACAGGCAGTGATGTAAGACATTTCTGAAGTATTTTAGAAATATTTTTTCACCGTATTTGGTGCAGTGAATCTTTGAGTTTTCCCATTTTGGGCAATGGATTACATCCCTCAGTTGTGAAAGCAAACAGGGGTTGCATGGGAGAAAATGTTATCTTTAAAGAAAAACATACAATTGCTTGATTGCACCAAATTAGCTTCAAGTCAAGGAGATTGAAAATGGGTCATGAGTCCAATGTTTACATTGCCTGACATTTATGCCCTTCTCATTTTTGGACCAGTGCTAATGTCATAAGTGGGAAATGGTAAAAATGTTTGAAGGCCCATTGAAACGGTCACAGTCCATAGAGTGCTGTTGAGTGTGTGTGTATTTGTGTGGGTGAGCACAGCTGTGGTTTAACTATGGCTTCTTGTGGGTTGGCCTCAGGGGAGGTTTTTAGTTGAGGGGGTAAAGGAATTGCAGTGCCATAGTAAAACTGGCAGGTGGGGCAGGTGTCCATGAGTGTATGGTGTATGTGTTTATGTATGGCTGTTTGTGAGTTATTGCGGAGTGGGATTTTTGAAACGACTGAATGGTGATGAATGTTTAGCAGATTGTATGTAATGCTTTGTTAAGCCAGCTCAAGATTAATGACCTTTGGCAAGTTAGTTTGTGCAGCTTAGGGCTGATTTCAGTTCCCAGTCGCAGTAGACTGTATGCTGCATGAAAGAGTCTTGGAGCCCCCTTCCTCTATATTTCTAGCTTCTTATCTCTTGAGTCATGCTTTACACTATTGTTTGAATAATATAGTGGCCAGACTGATTAAACCGGCAGTCTTTGGCTTTTTTATATAAATAGGATTGACCAATAATTGTGCCTGCCTAGCTGGTAAACAGAAATCTGATGTTTATAGTGCTAATTTTCTATTTTATAGTGGCTGTAAAATCAAAATGATTTTACTGATGCTATTGAATTAAGTAATATCACGATGATTTGAAATGCACTTATGTTTAGGCCTGGAAAGTTTCCTAAAGACTGTGTCATTGGAATAGCTCCGTTAATCTTCCTTGTCTTGTGACTTGTGAGTATGTGAGTACTAAGACTTTAATAGTGTTGCTGATTTAAACTTTGAGTTGGCAGGTGTAATTATTTTCTGTGTATCAGTTCAAACTGTGCATTCCAATGAATTGAATCAAAACTCTGATTCAGAGTTAACTGATTTAATTATGCGTTCAAATCACCACTCAATGGCATTTTGCATACATTTAAATGTTTTAGTTAAAATATATGTAGGTAAAAGATAGCTGTTTGTTTTTTTTACAATGTATTATTATATTGGTGCATATAAATGAAAATGATTCTGTAATTATTTTAACTCTGAGTTAAAGACTCAAATTTTTTCTATCTAGTTGAAATATTCTTGTGAGCTGGACAACACAGGCAGTTGTATTGAAAAACATAGAAGTTTAATAAGGTATTTTTTTCTTTCTATCCAAAGTCCATTTGTACATTTAAGCACCTTTTTACTATATCTCTTCGCTTTATATAAGTTTTATATTCTATCTTGCTCTCACGACTTAAGCACAAAGTATCATTTGACACGAACGCTCAGCACCTGCGTATAGTCAAATGCCAGCCTACTCCATTTGATGGTGCACGCATACACAGGCAGTTGGCACAACTTTGTTATTTACCCGTGATTACATAATCTTCTAGCATTTCTTCGTGAGAGCAAATGTGAGTATTGCCACCTTATGGATCCACCTAATTATTCAAATAATTTAATTTGCATGTTCAAAGATGCGCCGTTCGAAAAATCAGGCTGCACGCGTTCAGTGCACAAGCACTCTAAAGAGAATTGTATCATGCGTCCTGTATGTCTGCGTGTTCATGTGATCTTGTCATGTGTTTCCGCTGTTCATGTGTATTGTGTTCATTGGTTGATTTACTTTTTTATTAGTATTGTCTTTTCATTGGTTTTAGTCTTGTTATCTTGTTTATAGTTTAGTCTTGTGATTGGATGTCTTGTTAACCATGTCCTTGTATTGAAGCCCTCATGTTTGCCATTGTGTTTTGTCAGGTATTGTGAATGTAACTTGTTTTGCTCAAGTCAAGTCTTTAATCAAGTCAAGTCTAGTCTAGTCGTTCATGTTTTTATGTTTTAGATTCACGTTTTGGATATATCACTTGGGTTCACTTCATCATCATCTTCGTCTGCTCCTGTGTCCTGCCTGCCAGAAACATTACAAGTTTAATGTTTTTTGTAAGCTTAACGGTGCCATCAAACTAAACTTTGAGCATGCAAATTTATTTCGGACACTGCAACAAACCAGGAAATGATGTCAGGAGTAAGGACGTCTGGTAATAATAAACAATAAATAACAAATAATCTAATATTAAAATCATTAAAATATACAGTCTACTTTCATTTTACAACAAAAAACACAGCTTTGAAAGATGTATTCTTTGTACTGATCTTAGAGGTCAATGTGTGACTTTTTGATCTAATATTGGTCTATTCATCATCAAGATTCGCAGGTCAGAGTTTACCAAACATTAACTTTTGTATGGAGCAGAATGTGAAATTTCTTCACTTGAGCTTGCATTTCCGGCATCTTGCATTTGGATGCATATGAATGTGAGTGAATGGAATGTTAAGTCTAGTGTGACTGGGGCTTTAGAGATTTTTATGTCTGTGCTTAGAAAATGTAGTTGTTCTTAAGTAGCTATGACCTAGCACGTCCCTCTATGGCATGTTGGTTCATTCAATAGCCGTGTATTAGCATTTCAAAGCCCCAATAAAGTCTCTCAATAAAGTTATACATTTTCCTTCTTTAGCTCTGATCATGCTAAAATATGGTATGCTGCACCATTGCAATTGTTCCAATTAATGGACAATGTGCCAGATTTCCTGTCTACTATACTCTCTATGTGGTGTCTATGAATGGGCCATGGACAAATATTGATGTTGTCCAACAACATGATTTGTCTTGATCAACGATACAGTTGGAGCATAAAATTTAGGGCCTATTTGCAAAGCCTTTTCTAATTTACTTGCACTATATACAGCTTATTTATAAATCCGACTGAACCATATCACCAAACAATGTTGTGGTGTCATTTTTTTCGTGCATTTGTACCAAAATTCTTTTATTTTTTTGTGGAAGGCAGATCAAGCCACAAGCGATTTTACCAGTGTGTCACAGCAAATAGCAGTGCAATTACTAAATTGTTGTTGAGCAGCATTGACCTGATTTCTCTCTTTTACCTGTACAGTTGAGTGTGTCTATGAGGCAGCAACGCATGATAAAGAACAGAGAGTCTGCATCTCTATCTCGGAAGAAGAAAAAGGAGTACATGCTGATGCTGGAGGCCCGACTGAAGGTGGCGCTGTCAGAGAACGAGAAGCTAAAAAATGAAAACGGCACTTTGAAAAGACAAGTAGATGGCCTGATGAGTGAGGTCGGTGCCCTTGATCATATCATTGACTATAATAACAATGGAAATGTTTGGTTAGCAGACCCACTTAGATTTGCACATTAATAAGTAATACCTATAAATGGGATGATTTTTTTTTATTTTTGTCTACATAAAACATAAGTTTGTACTAAGTTTTTAAAGTGGACTTTAAAGTGAAATCGTGTGTGGTCTTGCTCTAAGCTGCATTGGCATCTTTTCTTCATATCTTTAGAACTCTGTACTGCAGGCAACTGCTCCAAAAAGGAGGGCTGTGTGCCTTATGGTTGTCCTGGTCTTCCTGGTTTTTAATTTGGGTCCAATGAGGTAAATAATTTACATTATTCATACCATTTCTGTATTTTAAATTGCGACTTGATGATTGTTTTAGATTGTCATTTGTTTCATATATGTTGTTAGGTCTTATCTCTTTGTTATTTTGGTACTGTATCACATAAAATAATAAAAATTCATAGCTGTATGGAAAATTAATTGGTAGCAAAAATTGGTAATAAAATTACTTTTTAAAAAAAAAAAAAAAAGCTTGACTGCACAAAATACTGTATAATTTATTACTCTTAAGGTTTTTTAATATCCTGTCTTGTTTCCTATTTTTCTTTTGTTTCCCACCCAGTTTGTTAGGAGGAGACCGGGGGTCAACCTTTCCTGCTGCTACCTCATTCAATGGGAGACACCTGCTGGGCTTTTCCCCAGAGTCCAAGAGAAACATGGCGTCATACATGCCTGAGACTGATCCTTCTAACACTGTGAACAGGTTAAACTATTATTCCATCATTTCTACATTCGCACAAACACCCAGTCATACTGAGTGCTGTGTTTGGGTCCGGAAGCACCTGAGGCCCTTACCTATCAGAGCTTGGACGGGCCATTTATGTTTTAGAAAACACGACACCACAGGTGCTGCTTGACTCTGTCCAACTGTAGGAGAAAAAGGCTCTGTTCTCATGTCTGTCCCAAAACAGGAAAGCTAGCTCAGTTTGTTGTTTTATCTACCCAGAAAATGTTTTGAAAGGTGATTTTGGGTCCTCATGTCCATGCAAAATTGCTTCAACAACATGGAACTCACAGCACTTCAAATACCCCACATGAAAAGACAAGATATTTGAAGAAATTATTGCTTTGAAAACCTGTCTCTGGGATTTCTCAAAGACATCCATCAAGCAAGACTAGTCGAATTTGAGTTACACTCCCAGAGTCATGTTTCAAAGCTCCAGTGGCTTGGTTTAGAAAAGATCACCAGCATTAGTAAGAATGTGAGGGTGCTTCCATTCCTAAAGGGTTCGTCTGAGTTTGGATCTGTCCAGGGCTTCTCGTTCTAATAGCTCAGTGTTTGTCCTATGGAAAGCATTATTCTTGTAGTTAGTTAATCATATTAAGAGCAGTTTAGTCTGCTGTCTGAATTTATTTCCTTTACAAAGGCTTGAGCTGACAAAGTATTCCAGACTCCCACTCCCTGTTTCTATACTGTGAGACCTAGATCCAACTTCCCAGAGTTTTAGGCATGCTCACTCATCCCCAGCCAAAAGCATTTGACTTGTCATTTCAGAGGCCACATGTTTCCCTCTCAGTATCATGGTTTTTCCAAAGCCATTAAATCAAGCTATAAATACCTATATTTGCTACTCATAGTCTGATTGCGCACCATTTAAATAAGATTTTGATGATGTCATATCTTGGCTATATTGTACAGGTTAATTGGATCTCCGCTAAGCATTGACTTGATGCTAGTCATATGCAGTGTTCATTTATAGTTTTGAGTTGCTTTTTCTTCCCATTGACAAGATCAAAAAGTACCGCCTTGGCTTGCACACTTGCATGTGGCATTCTTTTCAGGTGTTAAGCCTGCAGTGCACCAAGAGATGATTAAAACAAGAACCTTGAAAAATCCCTGACATTGCCATAAAATGAGAACTTCCTTATAAAGTACTGACTATGTTTTTCTCTATCAACCGCCCCTCTCCGTTCTTTCCTTTTTTAAACCTCACTTTTGAGGTCTTTATATGTCCTCTGCCATTACATTGTGGCATCTATCTTCTCTTCTTTTATAAGGATAGTTCACCCAATAATGAAAATGGTAATCATTAACTCACCCGTATACCGTTTCAAATTTGTATGACTTTCTGTTTTGTGTGGAATGCAAAAGTACCTATTTACTTGAATGTTTCTGTTCAATGTAAGTGGATGAGTACTTTTTAATGTTGCCCCTTTTTCAGTTTTAAGACCCGTTTTCACTCTTTCTTATAGGTTGGAAGATGTGGCATCAGAACAAAAGGCTCTGATGGTGGTGAAGAAGGATCCTCTGTATTTCAGAACTACATCTCCCTGCCATCCACCCGTCAACAGGACCAAGTGCATGAAGTAAGTAACTGATCTGCAGCACCATATATGATCTTACCCGAGAAATAAATGTTTGAGAGCTACACAATAAAAACATGAGTTCTGTTTTTAAGAGGGTAAAAAATTGTTGTAGTAGTTGTTCAATCAGTGTTCTAATGTAATTTGTTGTTTTTCTCTATACTCTGTTTTTATCAGGGTTCCCGCGGCTCCTTAAAAAGTCTTAAAACATCTTAAATTCAGTTTTCCAAAATGTAAGATCCTAAAAAGTCTTAAATATCTTTAAATTATTTTTTGTTTAAAGAGGTCTTAAATCTGGGAGCGGAAAGACAGGAATCGTTATATGACCTAATGTGATTATCAAACTTCAAAAGAATATGATTTAATTAAATAAATGCATGCGCTGCATCTCTCGGAGTGAATACGTGGCACGCGGGGGGCTTGTGAGTGTTTTCAGATTTATGACTAGTGATCACTGCAGCTCAACTGATGATGATGATGATGATGATGTTGATATAGAATTGATGAAATATGACAGTTTACTTTTAATTGTTTATTGTAAAATGTATATTATTGCAGGAGTTCACATTTTATATCTCTTATTTGTTTGAATGAGCAGCTGGAAGTGTGTGGCACTTTTAACACTTTTCCACACTATGAATCAAATTACCCCCAAAATTTGCGGCAACCCTGTTTATGTAGTTTTTAAATTTAAGTACCATTTCTTGGTGACCATATGTTTTAAGTGTTTTTTTTTTTTAATACTGTATTTTCCAGAATATAAATCGCATTTTAAATAATTGATGTTGGCCAGTCAGACACTCTGCACACCAAAACATGTATGCTTACACAAATGGATGGAAGCATTAGGAAAGAAGCATAAAGAAAATAAGAAAAGCGATTACTTAAAACAGATGTTCCCAATATAAAAAAAACACAAATGCATGGTTGCAATTTTTTATTTTTTTTCTCAACGCGACTTTATTTTTGCAATTTTGACTAGGTGTGACTATTTCTGGAAAATGGGGTACTAAACCACACTGAAGCGAAGTACATAATTCTAGGACTGGAACATTTAATGCATACATTTCTGCGATTTATATTTTTTGTTTAACATGTACAATTTGTTTTAATGCAATTATTGCTGTATCCGTTTTTTTTGTTTGTTTTTTTTTTTACTTGCTAAAGCTTCCAGCGATAGGAGAAAGGTGACTCGAGCTGTTACTGGCAGGCAATTCAGCCTTACATGCTCCAAATAGGGTGGGGGGTTAGTGCATCTGCTGCATGCCAGGAACAAACCCAGTCACATTTTGTGTGGCACACAACATTTTTCTCTGCTTTCTGTGGCTAAATTTTAAGGAGGTACACGCTCAACTGCACATCCTGTCTCAGAAATTGATTGTGTGAAGCAGTGCACACTTATTCATTATGTCTGTCCCCAGCATAATAAACAAATGAGCAGATTTACTATATGGAGAATGGAGACTTCACCCGCAAGCGGTGAAACAGGCATTTTATGAGATTTTAAATTTCAGCAAATTATTTATATCTGTATGTATAGTGTCTAATAATGCATTAGCAATGAACACTTAAGTTTCTCTTGCCAATAAAGTTTGATATTAATTGAATCTGTCCAGTTGATCCTATTATTTTGCCCAAATTGTAATTACAGCATGTCAACTTATTTGATGGCATGTATATAAATACTTTTATCAAAGATTAATACCTGTAAATGTGTCTTTTTATCTCATTAACTTATAAAATATAAAAAACTGAACATTTAACACAACATATTTAAATGATAAATAACCAATTTGTTGAAAGTTCTTTGAAACAAAGTATAAAATATATTTATGATTTTTTTTTTTAAATGTTTATTGTAATATATTATGTACCATAATTTAATCACGACTAATCACAGAAAATTGTGCAATTAAGTAGTCCAAAACCCTACATAATTCATAATTTTACCATTTAACATCTTTCCATATCTGATATTATATCTCTGATCTGAATATCTACAGGATAGCACATGATCTGAGGGGCTGGGTACATCGACATGAGGTTGAGCGGACCAAAACCCGCCGCATGAGCAACACCCAGCACAGGGGCAGAACCATTCCGGTATGACCCAGCACCATCTCTCCTAATCAAGCCACATATGGCAATCTCTATTTTTATTTTAGTACTTTCCTCTCATTTTTCATCAAATATTAAATGCAATCAAAATTCATCAGAGAATTTGCATCAGAGAGACACCTATGGAGACCTAAGGGTCTTTTTTAGTTTGGTACAATATACAGTTCAGTTGCTGAAGAGCCTCATTTCTATCTGTTTAAACTGAAACATAACTTCTGTCTCTGTGCAGCTCAGCTGCTGACACTGGGTTGCATACCTCCTACCCAGATAAAGGTGGCTGAGAACCACCAGAATGTAACAGTTTATTTTCTTTAAATAGACCTTTTGATAAGTTTACATTAGGGTTGAGATCCCTCTCTTAGCTCTCCTCACTTGTTCACTCCTTTTTAACTCACTCTCTCCAGCCTGATCTCTCACTAAGTATAATCCAGGAGTCTTGGGAAAGTAAACTGCCCCCTGCCACAGTCTGCTCAGAGAGGGAAAAGACAGACTGACAGAGCAGTTTCTTTCTTTTCTTTTTTTACAGTCTCTACCACACAGTCTTATTGCCTTGAAAACCACTGTTAGTAACTTTACTATATTACGTTTACTAGATTCTTAAAACTATTGTTCACTTTTTTTATGGTCTTTTGGCTTTTTACTGGGATAGGGAAAGTAGAGAGGTGACAGGAAATGAGAGGGAGAAGAGTGGGAATAGGATCGGGAAAGGACCTCACAAGCTGGGACTTGAACTCTGGTCACCCGCAATGCATCAGCACCATGTGTCATGAGTGCAGCCCGCTAGGCTACGCCTCTGACAAGAATTTCTTCTTTTGTGTTCCACATGCGTTTTTTAACTTATCAGACTGCACTTGGTTGGTTTAGTGTTTCTTTTTATTTGTATCAGTTAACTAAGAGTGAGAGGTGGTAAATGTACAGCTTGTTTTGATATAGAGTGATATATGTGTACAGGCAGTTGACTGTTTGAATGGTCTGCCCTATGTTGGGAACTGCACTGACAAGGCAGACAAATCTCTTAAAGACACAGTTCTGTATTACGTCATGCTATGCATTAGATTTAAAGGTATACACACAATCAAATCCATCACACACAGAGACAGTTTCCCTTGAGCCACCCCTACCGGGAGAATCTGGGAAGCAGAATGAACCCTACATGCTTTCCATCTCCAGGATTGAGCCACTGGTGTAAACACTGTCATCATGTAGGATGCTGAGATTTTGGGTGATTGGAGATTGATAGGTGTGTTGACAGATGGCTGTTTCCCTGATTCTGTGTGCTGTAATGCTGCACATTCATTAATGTGACACAGAGTGGAACCGTTCTAGAGCCAGGCACCAAACCAAACAAAGATTGTGGGAGATGCACTCTATCAGACTAACACATGCTGACAGAAGCCTCTGCATTGACCCAGCATGCCACATGTATTGAGAAATCGGAGCACGCACAATGACATGCATGAGATTGTGCATGATTTTAAAATATGGAAAAAGGAAGTCACATTTTTCTGTTCTTTTGTTCCAATAGAAAGCAACCGAGAAAAGGGCAGAGGTGCAGCAGATAGTGACACAGATCCAGTACACGGATTCCTCTGAAAAGTAAGTTCCATTCAGAATTTTCTGAACTGTTCAGAGTTTTTTTCAATTGTTTAGTGGCCATGATTGTGCGAGTTGTTTATTCTTGAATCTGCATTGCTTTATAAATGCTGTATGCCAATATGCTGTTTTTCATGAGACTGATTGCTCATGTAAGCTAAGTTGTAATGTTCTGTAATGTGCATTCTGAGAATTTAAATTTTTTCAGAGAACACGGTGACATTGAAAGCCCAAATTATGATTGTGTTTGAAGTCAACATGAAATCAAAATTGATCCCTATTTATTTTCTTAGTTTTTGTTCTTATTGAGCACAAATCAGCAGTGCATATAATTAAAAAAAAAAAAAAGTATGTTGTCCACCACTGAAATAACTTTCCTTTTTAGCTGATGTCACCTTGACCATGCCCAAAATATATTAAAGTTGGTGTCTGTGGTGTTTCAGACGAACATTAGTCTTCCATAATTGACTGTAAACTCACATTCAGGTCTGGCCATGATTGTGCGAGTTGTTTATTCTTGAATCTGCATTGCTTTATAAATGCTGTATGCTAATATGCTAATAATTTTAACAATTTATAATGTTGCTGTTTTACACCTCAGCAGAGTAGTACTCTTGCATTCCTTTTTTATTTATTTATTTGTTTCACTTTTTTCTGGGTGGCCCAGTTGCTCTTCCCTGAGTGTAAATCATATTTTTGGCTGCAGAGAGATCGGCTGACCTCAGCAGAGCACAAGGTCAAAATTCAGCATTGCTGCACACTGACAATAGAGGAATGATCACATTCACACTATAAAATATTTTCTTGAAAATGTATGTATTGGTTTGATATTGTGTTATTTAATGCAAAGACATCGTACATCCATTTTAAAGCGTGTTCAAGTACTCAGGTGTTCAAGCACTATTTTGGACAACAGTTGTTATTATCTGTGGAATAGAAGTCTCTCAAGAAGTCTCTGCTGTAAAAATAATGAAAAGTATAAAAACTTTGCCTGTCCTCCTAAATGTATTAGCTTTAGTTCATATCTGAAACTATTTGTGAGAATCCCTGCCCTTTCAGTGGTATTGAATGTTCTTGTTTGTGAAAATGTTCATGTTTGAGCTTTAAAGAAAAGCAGTCAGTTACTTATTAGTGGTGAAAACACATTTGAAGTGTTTTTTTTTTCTTCTGTATGTAGGAATCCCAGCAGTGAGCTGCAGGTGTATTACGCCCCTCACCGCACCTACAATGACTTCTTTAATGAACTCAATAGAAGGGGGGACACATTCTACGTGATCTCGTTCCGCCGGGTAAGCTGACCACCCTATCCATCTCTCTGTCTTATCTACCTATCAATCTTTCTTTCTGCCTTTTTCTCTGTCTGTGGCCACACATGGACATGATTAATTGGTTTGAGAGCTCACACATTCCATAATGGGACACTTGAGATTTTCCACTACAATAGAGCACATGGCCTGTCTGAAATCCCGAACATATGCAAGAACATGAAGTTTTTGTAAACTTCTGTTTTGCTGTTCAATAAACTAATGCTCTTGTTAGAAACGAAATGCAGTACCACTTTGCCAGTATTTGGAATACTGCCATCATTTTAGTTGAAGTGTAATTTTTTTCAATGTTAAAAATACTTTCTCTTATGTTAAGCTTTATGTGTAGAGACAACTACAGTATCGGGGGTAGTTCACATGGAAGTGTTTTTTGTGTCTGTCTGCATTGTTTTTCTATGTAAGCATGCACTAGATCAAAGTCTTTAAATGTTGTGTCTTGTCATGTCTTGCACTGTAGCAAGGGACTAAAAAATTTTCAAGGTACAAAAACCAAAAAAAAAAAATTATTTTCAATTGTACTTCTGTTTGTTTGAGCATACTGAACAGCCCAATGCAGTAACATTGTCTCAACCAATGGGCAGAACTATCCATTTGTCAGATCAATAGCAAACATGGGGAGTGTTCAAGAAACCTGTATGAAAACTTATTTTTCCAATTTGTTTGGTGATGCTATTGGTGGAGATGATCTGTGAAACTATTTGTACACTGTGTGACCATATAGGCTCCCTTTTGATGTGAAAACACTGGCACTGCCTGTGGCTTTATGGCACTGTCATATCAAGCTCTGTTTGTTTTACTATCCAAACCAGCCTGACATACTGTAGTAACATTGACCCAACCAATGCCATGTATCTAGGACAATCTAGTGCCCAGACTGTCTTTTGCCTGACCTGTGGCAGACGAGGGGAGTGTGTTCGGAAACTTAAAAAAAAGTAAGAATTTTTGCAATTCAATTATGTGACAGTTGTTGCACCTCTCTCCTTTTCTTCCCAATTACATATTTCATATTGTAAAAGGTTTAACATCAAAGTTTTCAATTTTTTGTGTTTTATCTGTCACAATAGAAAATAAATAAATCTAAGAAATTTTAGATGAGATGAGATGAGTTGAGTCAGAAGACATTTGACCGGCTCAGTCATTGGAAGGCACCACCCTGTTTTTGTTGTTTCATTAGGTCTTTAGGTTTGTTCAGTCTACTGGGAAGTCAGACTTTCATAATACTGACCCAGTGCCACCAGAACTCTCCTCAGTTGGTTACCTCCATTTATTAACATTGAAAGGTCAAAGCCTGATCCATCAGGTTGCAATACTAGCTGTCTAAGACTGAATAAAGGGAATGCATTTGCTTCCAATTTGTGACCTTTTGTTTAGCAGGAGATTGGCAATCACAGTGAATGATGAAGATTTTATCAAAGGTTTTCTTTTTTTTTCCTTTTTCCTGTTGTTGCAATTCTAATTAAGTGCAGCAACTGGAGTTCACAGTTTCATGCTGTTCCTTTTTTTTTTCTTTTTTTTTTTCCTGATTAACAGATTTTATTGATTCACACAATTGAAAAAGAAAAGAAAAACATATATTTATAGAATCAACATTTTTCTCCCATTATTCCCTTGCCCCCTCCCAATCTCTAACCCTACCCTGACCCTCAACAAATATCCCCGTGGTCATACTTGAATATACACATTAAAAAAAAGAAGAGAGAAATATATATATATATATATATATATATATATATATATATATATATTTAAAAAAGAAATAATAAATAAATACAAATAATCACACACATTTAAAACTACACTTCTCTCTCCAGTGCCCCTCCCCGAGAGCCCTCCAAGAAGGCTAAGTAGCTTCCCCATTTTTTTCTAAATTGCCTATCCTTCTACATGACATTTCCTTGAATGCCGCAACCCTCCCCATCTCTGTGCACCACTCTTTAAATGAGGGTGCTCCAGCCGACTTCCATCCCCTAAGAACAATCTGCCAATCATAACACTGGCTAGGTTTGTTCGTTCTCTCTCACACACACTGACATTCACGGAGCGAATTAGCTTCTAGCCTCTTCCCTTTTTGGGTATTTTGATTATTAATCAAAATGCTCAACCTTCAGGGTAGAATTTTATCAGACTTTGATCAGTCACTTACTATCATAGTGGTGCCCGAGGATAGAATTGATCAAGTTAAATAATATTATTTAATTATTAATTAATAATTAATAATGAATAAACATTAATTATTAGTTATATCTGATAGTAAAACTGATCTAAACAACCAGTGCACCCTACACCAATTTAATGAAATGTAATCTTGGACATTTACCATTCCAAATGATGGACTTTGCTGTGCTATCATTTTACTTGAAATAATAGAGGGGGACATCTATAGGGAGAGATTGTAGCATGTAGTTGAATTTTGGAATACAGTTAATTTGAATAACGTTAACCTTCCCAATCTTAGATAAATGTAATGACGCCCACATCGCTCAACTTTTTATTAAGTGTCAAAATTAACTCTAACTAAATCACACAAATTTGCTGGGAATACAATACCCAAATACTTAATGCCCTGTTTGGGCCACTGACAGACACCCGGCTGAATAGCTGTTACCGGGCAGTACACTGTCAGAGCCAAAGCTTTGGATTTAGACCAATTAACTCTGTATCCCGAGAACTTAGAAAAGGAATGAATAATTCTGAGGAGACAAGGCATAGATCTAATGGGGTTGGAGACAGCTTATGTGCCACACCTCCTACTATCACCCCTGGAAAATCATCCTGCTTTTTTTATCGTGGCTGCTAATGGTTCCAGGGCAAGACAGAACCATTAGTGGGAAAGAGGGTAACCCTGCCGGGTGCCCCTATCCGGACTGTATAGACTACTGTGTGTCTATAAAGTAACTTAATCTATCCAAAAAAAATTCCTGAACCCGTACATTTTCAAAATCTTAAAAAGATAATCCCATTCTACCATAAAAAATGCCTTTTTCGGCGTCAAGAGAGATGACAGCGACCAAAGTCTGATAATTTGCCACGGACCACAAGGTATTGATGGAAATGCCTAATATTATCAGAAGAGATATGGCCCCAAATAAACCCCACCTGATCTATATGTATAATAGATGTCATAACTTAATCAGTTAGCCAAAATATTTGACAATATTTTAACTTCTAGCTGGATCAGGGATATTGAATGGTATCTCTTACACTCACTTGGATCTTTGTCCTTTTTAAGAATCAGACTGATCCAGGCTTGTGTCATGGTTGGCGGAAGCTTTCCATTCTTTAATGATTCCGTATCAGCTTCTAGCAAGAGTGGAGCCAGTTCTGTAGCATAAGATCTACAAAATTCAGCAGCAAAGCCATCTGGCCCTGGAGCCTTGCCTGTAGGAAAATCCTTAATTACCTCATCAAGCTCCTCCAAGGTTATTTCAGAATCAAGAGAATTTTTTGCTCAGCCGACAGTTTAGGAAGTTCTAATGGTTCCACAAAGATTCTAATATCCTCTTCAGTACACGAAGATGTGGAACTATAAAGATCAAGATGGAATTCTTTAAAACCATTATTAATATCAGTGGCCGAGGTAAATATTTCACGATTAGTAGATTTCAGTGTTAGAGGGAATGGTAGAAAAAGACTCTGTTTTATATATCTTGCCAGAAGCTTCCTGGCTTTGTCCCCCGACTCAAAGAATGACTGTCTTGCTCTATTAAAAAGCCCAGATCATTGACATAGGTGCATAAATATTTGTCAAAATAAGACTTTGTCCCTCAATTTCAGCTGAAATTATAATGACTCTTCCTAATTTATCTGAACTTTTTTTTTGAGACATTTGAATTGTAGATGTTTACTTATCAGTGCATTGACTCCCCTGCTCTTAGTCGAGCCAGCACAATAAAAAAAAATATCTATATCTTTACAAATGTTTCAGCTTCCTGCGGAGAAATGTGTGTCTCTTTAAGAAATACTATATCAGATTTCTTACCCTCAAGAAGAGAAATAACCTTCCTTCTTTTTATGCGGTGCCCCAACCCATTCACATTCCATGTGGAGAGAGACAATCCACTCATATTAACATTTGACATTTTGACATATAAGAAGAAATAGATTGTGTGTCAAAGGTAAGATTATAAAGACCACATTCCAACATTAGTGCAACAATCAAAACCCGAACATCCCTAAGAACAAAAAAAAAAGGCAATCGTGCGCATTAACCCCACGCACAACAGTGCCAACTGGCTTCCATGATGTAAAAGTTTCTTGAATCAATTACGTTTCTCTCTTGTCAAATTCGCATGGTCTGGGAACAAGAAAATGCTGCGGTTCATCCAAGAAAGCCTTCCTTTACTTCTCACCTAACATAACATAAGATCTTTATCAGATGATCTCAGAAATTTGGCCAGAATTGATGAGGGCCTGTCTCCCTCAGCAAATCGCAGATTGCCTGCTATGTCTAGGAGACGTGGAAAGAGCCCATCCAGGAATTCCACCATATTCTGTCCCTCCACTCCCTCTGGGACTCCCACGATACGGATGTTATTCTACCGGCTACGGTTTTCCATGTCCTCCAACTTCTCCCAGACATGCTCCAGATCCACCTTGGTCGTTATTGGATTAGCAGATAATTCCCTCTCTGATGACTCCAGATAATCGATCCGTTCTCAACGTTCCCCACTCTTGTGACCACATCAGTAAATTTCACCTCCATGGCAGTGATCGATCGACGTATAACAGCGAGATTCTCCAAGTCAGCAACGACCTTCTTCAGCATTGCTGACATGTTCAACATCTCTCGCCGCATCTCTCTGACCAAATCGTCTCCCAGGCCCACGGCCTTATCAGGGGTGTCAGCTTGAGCACGTAAGTGTCTTTTAATGTCTCCAGAGCCCCAGGATTTTGAGTTCTTTGACATATTGTCCTCCTAGAACAGTTATGGAACAGAGTGTTTCAAATCTCATGTCATGAAAGGTATTAAAAGTGCACAGAGCTCGCAGTTCACACATCCAATCCTCGCATGGCGTCACGTGACTTGCTTCATGCTGTTCCTTGAGAAGATAAAAAAACTTGCTCTGTATGAATGAAGCTTCAAGTGGGTTCTAATGGTTTATTTCAGAAGTGTGTTTAGTTTGGTTAGACCATTTTTACAGCATGTAACAGCATTTTAAGAGCTCATAGCCTGCAACCCCACCAGTGTTGTGTGTAATGCATTACTAAGTAATTAATGAACTTTTTCATTGAAAATAGTCAAGTAAGAGATTACTCTTAATTTTTCAGTAATTTAATTTGAGTTATTTCTGATGTAATTGTGTTAAATACTGTATAGAGGATAGAACATTTCTATGTAAAACAGTTGTGAATTTAAAATAGAAATTTAACTTCAAATGTTAAAATATACGTTTTCTAATTTAATGCTGCCCCCTTAAATTCTTTGGCCAGTTCATAAATAATTTATTTGATTTTATATAATTTATTTTAAAGAATTAAAAAAACTGTTTCATGTTTATCCTTGTATATTTCATCTGGTCGAGGTTGATAAGGGTTTTAGAATGCAGTTATCAATAAGTAATGCTTTTCAGACAGAGTAATTTTTACAGTAATCTTTTTACATTGTAGAAAACATAGTTAGTAATTAATTAATTAATTTTTTAGAGTAACTTACCCAACACTGAAACCACATCTGCTCCCTAGACTGGCAAACACTGCCTGTTATCCTCGACTTAATGAATAAAGCCCTGTTATGAATTGTTTTAGAGAAAATATAGTTCTACCAGAAAGACTCAAATTAATTTAGCACGTTTATTTTGTGATAGCATAATGCCGTTTGGTCCCATCTTATAGCTTGGCAACTTGTTCTTCCAGAGGAAAATTGCAGAGGTGAGGAGCCTTCCCCTCCTGTCAAGGACCCATATTGGTGGCATTTGGGGAGGGTGGATGCACATGAACATTGGCAACCTGAAAGCAGTGAAATGACAGGCTATTAGAGCATCTTTAAAAGGCGGCTATAGTAAGCCCAATGTATACTTCGGCATACAGGACGTGTGATGCAAATCTCGTCATCAGCAGTGTGCATGAGCACTGAACACGTGCAGCCGAATTTTTCTAACTGCATGTCTTTGAACACGCATGCACATGGAATTATTTACACTAATGAGTAGATACATAAGGTGACAGTACTCGCATTTGAGCCATTGCTGTCACAAAGAGAAATTGCCCGCCAGCTCATAGCAGTCGTAGCACGCATGCGCCAACTGCCTGTGTATGCGCGCACACAGTATACTTTGACAGGCTGGCTTTAGACTGTATGTAGACTCTGAGTGTTTGCGTCAAAATCAAAGTATACTTTGGGTTTTATGGTTGGTTGAGAATGAAAAGATGACATGTCTAGCCTGCATGTCTCGGAGCAATTTTAGAACTTTGTATTTCAAGCATTTTCAATGTTATTGCTGCCTTAAGATGAATCACGTGTGTTTTTTATCTAAGTTGTAAGTCATTTTGGATAAAACGTCTACTAAATTAATGCATGAAAATGTAGATAGAACTAGCTTACTAATATGAGTCTTCCCATTAGAACTAATGCATAAGATTCAATTTTCATATTTTAATTCACCTGTTCATCACCCCCACCCAAAAAGTTATACTGCTGAAGGAATGTATGTCTTCAAGGTCTCATTCTAACTGAAACAATTAACATTCTCTTTCATCCTTTATTTAAACTCTCTATCTCCCTACTGCATGCAATGATCCTTCACTTGGGAAATTGATTTTGATTACTCTTTAGAATTTTTTAGACTATTAGTTTACGTTTATGTTTGTTTATTGTGTTTCCTTGGTTTTCCTTGGTGTGCGTCTCTGAAGTTTTGCTTGTCTTATTTTATTTTATTTTCTTTTCTTTCTGTTTCAATTCTCCCCTGCATCTCTCTCCGGAGTGTATTTTCAGATTAATATGATTTATTTCATTTTTCCATTTCATCAAGCTCTCTGATCACCCAGAGTTGGGTTTACAGTAACATCCCAAACTGTGCTAGAAATGTTTCCATCGTCCTCCTTATGTAAGCTGGTCATAAGATCCTTGGCTTGCAGCTCCATCTGAGCCTGTCAGTTTAGAGTTGCAGGAAGTCCCATTACTGGCTGAGGGATGAGAGAGGTATACTGTTCTGCACACTCACTTACCCTTTCACGTTTTTTGTCCTCTTTATCCACCTTTCCTCTCATTGGCACCAGTCTTGGAGGCTAGGGGTTCAGGCAATATATTTTATCAGTATATGGGTTGCAAAGTAAACACTTTGCAATTCAAACTGTGATGTATTGTGATGTTTTATTCTATTCTCATTTATCTTTATTGGACAATGCTTTCCACAACAGGTGCTGAATGTCTCGCTTAACTTATAATAGCATACCTACAACAGTTGAAGACCATGTCGTGTGCCACTTCTGTCAGCCAAGAACAAAAAGCTGGACGATTTGGGAATACCAACATATTTAAGTTTTTAAATTGTGTCAATAACGTTCGGTTAATATACTCTAATGGTTCTTCAAACTTCTTCATTATTGACCACTGCATTTGAAGTCAACAGCAATTGTAAAATATTCTTCTCATACACATTTTTGCAGCTGACTGACAGCTGTTCCTCTCTCATTTACAGGATCACCTTCTCCTTCCTGCCACCAACCACAACAAAGGAAGCCGTCCCAAAATGTCTGTTGTGCTGCCTGCTATGAATTACAATGGTAAGAGAAAAGAGTTCTGAATGGTCTTACAGGAATTGTATGGTTAAAATGATATAGACGTTGCTCAATACGATACTCAGTTTAGTTTATAACCAATAACCGAAAATGACGGGCTATATTGTCTGTTTCCAATATTGGCCTAATCAGACCAATGCTGATAAAGATAACATACAGACACAATCACAGACATAGCATGCATACCTACTAATTTACAAAATCCTTTGTCTCGTGTCTCATACTTCTAAAATACCTTTTAAAGATAAATCAATTTATTTTCCTGATTCTACTATCAGACATCACTAGCCAGCTCCGACTCTTGATTCCCAGTTTGGTCTACCCGGATCATTCTTTGTACAGTACATGATCTCAACCAATGAATTATCTGACTGATAGTGAAATACATGACAGTCCTTTAGTCTTGTCACTGAAAATAGAGAAATTGTTGCCATGTTCTGCATGTCATCTGACTGGCCACATAGATACTGGTTTACATTTCAGCGCACATCCTTCACTCAAAACCACTCTACCCCAGACATTTCCTGCTCACAGACCAGAGCTGGTTATGCCTGCATGCTGATAAGCTCACTCTCAGTTCACTGCTGATTACACAATTTCTTTTTTTGACCTGCTGGGTGAGAATATTCAATTCAGATCCCTGACAGAGGAGCAGTGCACAAGCGCTTCCTGTGAGTTCATTGCTCATTAATGAGTAGGGTGTTAGACATTTGATTGAGTCATGTAGCTGGAACAAATGAGTTACTGTGCAATTAAAAAAAAACTTCTTAGTTATGTGTGCAATCTTTTTGATGGTAAAATACTTTCTCTTATCAAAGTTTAATATGGAAAAACTAGGGCTCTCGATTTAACGTGTTAATTCAGTGCGATTCATTTGACAAACATTTTTTTTACGCCAATAATCGCAATGCCCCCGGAACATAATATGGAAGATTCCTGAGAAATGCAAGCTTGTAGTACCACCTGTTTACTCCAGAGGGCAGTAAGTGAAACTTCAGCTGCATGGCAATGCGCAGTTTATACAGTGAAGAAAAACACCCTTGAACAGCAGAATAACACAAACATGTGTTACGTTCTTGCGTTCAAAACACTTGGAGCGCAAATCCGAATAAGGGAACTTAAGATGTGTTCTAAGTATTAAACTATATTTAACTTGACATGACACCTAAAAATTTGTTTATGATGCAACGCACCCGAGACGCTACACAAGCGTATCTGACGCAGGTGTAAATTGACGGCCTTTTAAACAAGCCCTCATAATAAATCTCCAACTGACTGACAAATTCACTTGTGAAATGGATTGCTGTGACCTGTGTGCCAATGATTGACTTATGATCAATAATATGGTAGTAAACAATACATTGTATTCTAAAGCCACTTTTTGTATTGTCTTATCAATGATTAACTCTTCTGCCACAAGAATTTAATACATTTTAATTATCTGAATATATATATATATATATATATATATATATATATATATATATATATATATATATATATATACAGTGAGGAAAATAAGTATTTGAACACCCTGCTATTTTGCAAGTTCTCCCACTTGGAAATCATGGAGGGGTCTGAAATTGTCATCGTAGGTGCATGTCCACTGTGAGAGACATAATCTAAAAAAAAAAATCCAGAAATCACAATGTATGATTTTTTAACTATTTATTTGTATGATACAGCTGCAAATAAGTATTTGAACACCTGTCTATCAGCTAGAATTCTGACCCTCAAAGACCTGTTAGTCTGCCTTTAAAATATCCACCTCCACTCCATTTATTATCCTAAATTAGATGCACCTGTTTGAGGTCATTAGCTGCATAAAGACACCTGTCCACCCCATACAATCAGTAAGAATCCAACTACTAACATGGCCAAGACCAAAGAGCTGTCCAAAGACACTAGAGACAAAATTGTACACCTCCACAAGGCTGGAAAGGGCTACCGGGAAATTGCCAAGCAGCTTGGTGAGAAAAGGTCCACTGTTGGAGCAATCATTAGAAAATGGAAGAAGCTAAACATGACTGTCAATCTCCCTCGGACTGGGGCTCCATGCAAGATCTCACCTCGTGGGGTCTCAATGATCCTAAGAAAGGTGAGAAATCAGCCCAGAACTACACGGGAGGAGCTGGTCAATGACCTGAAAAGAGCTGGGACCACCGTTTCCAAGGTTACTGTTGGTAATACACTAAGACGTCATGGTTTGAAATCATGCATGGCACAGAAGGCTCCCCTGCTTAAACCAGCACATGTCAAGGCCCGTCTTAAGTTTGCCAATGACCATTTGGATGATCCAGAGGAGTCATGGGAGAAAGTCATGTGGTCAGATGAGACCAAAATAGAACTTTTTGGTCATAATTCCACTAACCGTGTTTGGAGGAAGAAGAATGATGAGTACCATCCCAAGAACACCATCCCTACTGTGAAGCATGGGGGTGGTAGCATCATGCTTTGGGGGTGTTTTTCTGCACATGGGACAGGGCGACTGCACTGTATTAAGGAGAGGATGACCGGGGCCATGTATTGCGAGATTTTGGGGAACAACCTCCTTCCCTCAGTTAGAGCATTGAAGATGGGTCGAGGCTGGGTCTTCCAAAATGACAAAGACCCGAAGCACACAGCCAGGATAACCAAGGAGTGGCTCTGTAAGAAGCATATCAAGGTTCTGGCGTGGCCTAGCCAGTCTCCAGACCTAAACCCAATAGAGAATCTTTGGAGGGAGCTCAAACTCCGTGTTTCTCAGCGACAGCCCAGAAACCTGACTGATCTAGAGAAGATCTGTGTGGAGGAGTGGGCCAAAATCCCTCCTGCAGTTTGTGCAAACCTGGTGAAAAACTACAGGAAACGTTTGACCTCTGTAATTGCAAACAAAGGCTACTGTACCAAATATTAACATTGATTTTATCAGGTGTTCAAATACTTATTTGCAGCTGTATCATACAAATAAACAGTTAAAAAATCATACATTGTGATTTCTGGATTTTTTTTTTTAGATTATGTCTCTCATAGTGGACATGCACCTACGATGACAATTTCAGACCCCTCCATGATTTCCAAGTGGGAGAACTTGCAAAATAGCAGGGTGTTCAAATACTTATTTTCCTCACTGTGTGTATATATATATATATATATATATATATATATATATATATATATATATATACACTACCGTTCAAAAGTTTGGGGTCACCCAAACAATTTTGTGTTTTCCTGAAAAGTCACACTTATTCACCACCATACGTTGTGAAATGAATAGAAAATAGAGTCAAGACATTGACAAGGTTAGAAATAATGATTTGTATTTGAAATAAGATTTTTTTTACATCAAACTTTGCTTTCGTCAAAGAATCCTCCATTTGCAGCAATTACAGCATTGCAGACCTTTGGCATTCTAGCTGTTAATTTGTTGAGGTAATCTGGAGAAATTGTACCCCACGCTTCCAGAAGCAGCTCCCACAAGTTGGATTGGTTGGATGGGCACTTCTTGCGTACCATACGGTCAAGCTGCTCCCACAACAGCTCAATGGGGTTCAGATCTGGTGACTGCACTGGCCACTCCATTACCGATAGAATACCAGCTGCCTGCTTCTGCTCTAAATAGTTCTTGCACAATTTGGAGGTGTGTTTAGGGTCATTGTCCTGTTGTAGGATGAAATTGGCTCCAATCAAGCGCTGTCCACTGGGTATGGCATGGCGTTGCAAAATGGAGTGATAGCCTTCCTTATTCAGAATCCCTTTTACCCTGTACAACTCTCCCACCTTACCAGCACCAAAGCAACCCCAGACCATTATATTACCTCCACCATGCTTAACAGATGGCGTCAGGCATTCTTCCAGCATCTTTTCATTTGTTCTGCGTCTCACAAACGTTCTTCTTTGTGATCCAAACACCTCAAACTTGGATTCATCTGTCCACAACACTTTTTTCCAGTCTTCCTCTGTCCAATGTCTGTGTTCTTTTGCCCATCTTAATCTTTTTCTTTTATTGGCCAGTCTCAGATATGGCTTTTTCTTTGCCACTCTGCCCTGAAGCCCAGAATCCCGCAGCCGCCTCTTCACTGTACATGTTGACACTGGTGTTTTGCGGGTACTATTTAATGAAGATGCCAGTTGGGGACCTGTGAGGCGTCTGTTTCTCAAACTAGAGACTCTAATGTACTTATCTTCTTGCTCAGTTGTGCAACGCGGCCTCCCACTTCTTTTTCTACTCTGGTTAGAGCCTGTTTGTGCTGTCCTCTGAAGGGAGTAGTACACACCGTTGTAGGAAATCTTCAATTTCTTAGCAATGTCTCGCATGGAATAGCCTTCATTTCTAAGGACAAGAATAGACTGTCGAGTTTCAGATGAAAGTTCTCTTTTTCTGGCCATTTTGAGCGTTTAATTGACCCCACAAATGTGATGCTCCAGAAACTCAATCTGCTCAAAGGAAGGTCAGTTTTGTAGCTTCTGTAACGACCTAAACTGTTTTCAGATGTGTGAACATGATTGCACAAGGGTTTTCTAATCATCAATTAGCCTTCTGAGCCAATGAGCAAACACATTGTACCATTAGAACACTGGAGTGATAGTTGCTGGAAATGGGCCTCTATACTCCTATGTACATATTGCACCAAAAACCAGACATTTGCAGCTAGAATAGTCATTTACCACATTAGCAATGTATAGAGTGTATTTCTTCAAAGTTAAGACTAGTTTAAAGTTGTCTTCATTGAAAAGTACAGTGCTTTTCCTTCAAAAATAAGGACATTTCAATGTGACCCCAAACTTTTGAACGGTAGTGTATATATATATATATATATATATATATATATATATATATATATATATATATATATATATAATATTTAAAGATAACTATGTATCATTATTTCATCATTATATACTGAATTATATTTATATGAGGGGCTTTCTCAGCAAATATTTGTATATGCGATTAATTATTCGGGACACCATGTAATTAATTAGATTAAAAATGTTAATCGATTGATTGCCCTAGTAAAAACTACTATAAGAAAGCTATTCATAGATCGCCTTACCCAAAATTGTAAACACTGACTCTGTGGTGCTATCTCTTCATTGCTTTTTTTAAGCATCCTACCCATTCCGACAAAGCAACATTCAATCTACCAATGATTTGAATTTGTTAATCCGGCGCCACACTTGCCAATATTTCCAGTGATTTTAATAATCGCTGCCAGTCAGTAATCTCAGCTGAGTTAATGGTTCCAGCAATGGCAAAAAATTAGCCAACATGACCGAACAAAATTGTTCTGTTGCCGGGGGGCTCTTGTTTTCTTCAAGTCACCAATGAGCTTCTTATTTTACTGAAGAGCTGACAAGATCTGAATTTATTCATCTCAACAGCAGCTGGATATCATCATAAATGCTGATTGCAATCCATAGTGATTATGTCTCCAAGTTTTTTTCCTGCAGTTTTCTTCTACACTAAATGACTATTAAAATGAGACAACAGAAGTACAACAGTCTGTTTTTATTGAACATAATTTCTTTACTCACTGAATGCTGCATGTAGACATACACATTCTAGGGCAAGCCTCGAGGGGATAAATATACTATCACACACATTCACAAGATAAAGTTACTCCATGAATCATATCCTAAATCACACTTTTACAATTGTTAATGCTCGTGTGGTACTCCTGTTATTTTTTGGCAATCTTAATGTGACGGGGTATCAGAGAGAGAGAGAGAGAGCGAGAGAGAGAATTGCAGTGAATTGGTATGTCTGTAACCCCTCCACCATTCTTAATCTGCAAGTTTGTCAAACCTCTGACTGAAGAAAGCGAGATCACAGCAAAACAGTTGGCAAGTGTGGTACCCTCAGCCAAAATTTCTGCTAGTGTGGCATCAGCTTTAGTCTAAAGTTGACGAAAGGCAGATGGGGGAGTGTTTGGGAAAACTGTTGCGGAAATTACTCACTTCACCTTTAAGACAATGCTTTTGATTATACTCGTAAAGGCTTGTATGAATTTCAAAAAGAGAATGTGTTGAAATTTGAGGATGGTGGATTATGTCTAATATAGTTATGCTCCTTTTATTATTAAATTTCTCACTCTTGGCTGTGGTCATATTATAGGATTAGATTAGCTCTGTACTGATCTCAAAAAGAGAGATTCAGGGTAATGTGATCTCCCTGCCCCTGGAGGGTGAACAGATCAGTGTGAGAGTTTTGTCCCTTTTTAGAGTGAAAATGGATAAAAGTGTAGTCCAATATCAACTGTCCCTATTTTTGCGAATATGGTTGTTAGATTCTGTGAAAGCCTGCCAAACAATGGGTGCAAATACCAGGAACGGAACAGCCTCTACCTTTCTGGAGGTAATATCAGTAGTAGACTGACGTGTCTGTCAATAGAATATGCAAGCCACAAAGGGTTAAAGGTTACTTTTTTTCACATGTTAAATTACATTCCCTTAAATCAGTTCTATATGTAGAGACAACTACAAGTAAGCCAATTGTAGGTTAATTTCCCCAAAAAAGATAATGTTATGGCACTGTGGTACTATCAAATCATTGCTCTGTTTGATTGACCCGACATGGCAGCGTTAGATCTACCAATGGTGTGAGTGTAAGGCGGGCAACCTATTTGTCTGACCAATGCCAAACCCCTGAGGAAACTGTTTGAAAACAGATTTTTGCAATTCTGTTTGTATCCACGTGCAGATGACACATTTCACCTTTAATTGCAAATTCCAACTAATTAAATACCCTAAAATCAAACTAATAATCTTTAGTGTGCTGCTCCTTAGTCACAGCATGAGCAACACACGTTACCAAACACCATTTTAAGTCAACAATTATCAAATCAACAATCTACACAGTAACATTCCTCAGGATTTTCTTAATTTCCCTGTTGACAGAAACCTGCCAGATCTACAAGATTAGAGGATTGAATTGTTTATGTAATTGAAAACTCAGTATTGGCTCTTGAGAGAACAGTTTAGTGAAAACCAAGCATGATGTTCTCTGATGTAATATTTTCCAGTTCAAACACTCGACTTTCTAAAGGCTCTATTAAATTACAATTTTTGGTTAGCTCAAGACAAAAGTCTAATCTTTGAAATTGCCGCCAGCTGTTACGGTTCTTTTCTTCAAGCTAAAGATTTTGGGTTTGGATAATGGTATTTTCCTCGCATGTGATGCAAGAGTGGAGAAAAAAACATTTGTTCTTGCTTTTGGGTTTTAAAGATGGATGATTTCCATTTTGAAAACAGCAAAACAGATTTTTTTCCATCAGTTTCATGTTTTGTTTAAAAGTGTTTTGTTTGGAGACAATTGTTGCAGTGCTTGGCAGCATCAGTGCTGTTTCGTGGGTAGTGTTGCACCAGCTGTGCGTAAGGTCTTAAGTTGAGACGTAAAGTTCACACTAAGGGCTTAGTAACTACTAGTTAGTTTGTACCACCTGTTCTTAAGGCAAGACTTAACTAGTAGTTTGTAAGCTCTCCGTAATGTAATGCGTTAGGGCTGCACGATTTGGACAAAAATTCATATTGTGATTATTTTGAAAAATATTGCGATTTGACCTGCGATTATGTTTCACATGTTCAACTACCAAAAAGCTACTGGGGTTTTCAAACTTGAGTCCTATTAAAAAGACCAAATTGAGACCTTTATTTCAATTCACCCACAAACAAATAAACAGTGAAACAAAGAAAAAACTGTCTTCTTCATATTCAAATTGTACACACGTGTTGTCTATTTTGTGATGGGGTCTCAGCCCACTAATCATCATTAGTTTTTGAAACCCAATCAGCTTGAATATTAGGGATGCTCCAATCAGGATTTTAACATCCGATACTCATCTCATAATTTTTCACTTTTTATAGCTGCTCTGTCAAAACTGGTTTTATATATATATATATATATATATATATATATATATATATATATATATATATATATATATATATATAAGCTTTCTGCTCAATTTTACTGTTAACTCAATTTCACTGTTGGTAATACCATAGTTGTTGCTGTGGGAATATAAATTTAAGAATACGTTTTTTTGCTCTTGGTGCCTCCGTCCTAGCCACTGAATTGAGGACCATCATTCATGATTTAATCATTGTCTTAGTCAAATGCAAATATAATGGCTTAGGTGTGGCCCTGCTCTTATCTTAATGATAATGAAGTAGTCTGAGTGATATAGTTATGCTGATTGGATTAAGGGCTGGTGAATCTCCAGGGTCTAGGAAGGGTTCCTACAACTGCTTACTTCCTTTGTTAACAGTCATCAACTGAGTACTTTGTCTTAACTTGAAAGACTGCCCACCAAAATGTCTGTAAAACTACAATGTAAGTCTCACTTAGTTCTGAGTTTCTTCTGAGTTTCCAACATGTTGCCTAGTTTTTGCTGTCAATAATACTGTTGGTTTGTTGAATAATTAAATAAACACAAAATATAAAATTTTACTCTAGGCCTTAAAAACTATGGCATACGAAATGAGACAAATGGTGGACAATAAATAAATAAATAAATAAATAAATACTAATACAACAGGCTGGAAAAGTAGCCATTTATTCATTTTAATATCTATTTTGTATGTTGAATCTTGACACTGGGCAGCGTACACAGGAATGTGCATCGTTAGATCTGGTTCATGCTGAAGAAGTAAGTTTTTTACATAATGTTTTCTCCCGTAAATTAATTCGGAGGGTCGAAAGTTCCTCTTGTCTAATCATGAGGAAGTGTCCATAGGGTTGGGTACAAGGGCGGGAACCATCTCCAAGTCCAATAGCTCAGATGTGGCATGGTGTGGAACAGACTGAGGCATGGCTGTGACATGGCATGGAGCAGGCTCAGGTGTGGCTGTGACATGACATGGCATGGAGCAGGCTGAGGCGGAGCAGGCTGAGGCGGGGCTGTGACATGGCATGGAGCAGGCTGAGGCGGGGCTGTGACATGGCATGGAGCAGGCTGAGGCGTGGGTGTGAAATGGCATGGAGCAGCAAAAAGCTTTCTATTAGAATGAAAAATAGCATTTCTTATATATTGGAAACTTATAGTAGATATTATGGGAAAATACTATATTCAAAATTATACGTATAGCTGAACAGTTTATTGCCAGATTAGTGCTTGCTATTAAATACATTTCATATTACATTGACTGACTGTTCAATGGCTGTATCATACTGAGATGGATGGGTAGATTTTGGTTTCTGATCTTGACTGGGTGAAGAAATCAACTCCAAAAGGATGTTGCTTTCAAAATAGGTGGATCACCGTTTCACGCCCACAGATAACGTGGACCTATGGCAGTAAGAATGTATTTAACAGCCGGTATGAAGTTTTCCTGAAGGTTAGCACTGGCAAGCTGTTTCAAACCACCGCCTCAAACTCAAAAACACCACCTTTTTTGGACCGATTTTGTTTGAAATGACGTTACACCCATTCTTCTATTTCGTTGGAAATATATTGGCGCCTTTAAATTTATTCCATTCATTTTTCTACTAGTGGTCTGTTTCCTTCCCCATATACTGTCTCTGGTTTACTGTATATCACTGGTTCTGACATTATCATTGTGGGTGTGCAGCTTAAACTCTCATCAGGCCCATACTTAAATCTATTCACCTGTCATAGCTGCAAAAGTACTTTCAGATTGACCTACTGTGATGCTCTCTGGCTTTTATTGGAGCTGGAGCGAGTCACACACATGTCTGCTGTAAAAATGAGGGAAGTTACTGTCCTGCTGCCCATAAGCTGTGCACATATGTGAAGATCTCCTTATGGTGATCCTTCCTTATTATAAGTATACCATAGAGCATCTGCAGAATGATAATGTAAACCATCATGCTATTAATGGTGTCTTTTAAAATACTGCTTGTGTTTGACAGTTGGCTTTTATGAGTCAGTCAAAACATGGGAAAATAAGTCTCAGCTTGACCGTGTCTTCCAGGGATTCTCTCTGAAATTACCTCGAAGCATGCTCAACATTGCTTACTATGAAATCACACACAAAAAGTGTTAATTTTCTTTATAATAATGATGTTTCTCCTCCTTAACTGCCCTTCAAAGCCCAAACGTACTTACTATGCCAACACTGACATTGAGAAAATGGCTTAAGTTTCTCTTGCCAAGTGTGGATTGTAAAATAGTCTCATTCGGTTTTCTCTGAATCGGAGCATTGTTGATTCAAACCTGTCTTGCAGAATGACAGATCATTTTTTGATTGCATTTGCAGGCCAGTGAGGTACCGTTAGATTTACATTTTTGAGTAAATGCATTAAAAGACTTCTTATGATACAACAGAATCACAGTAATTACTTTATAATGCATTACAAAATGTTAAGAATCCATTACTTGCAATTACTTTTTATATTACTTTTTGTTTAAACGCTTTTAAGGTAAAGATAATCGCTCACATAATTGTTGATCAATCCATAGGTGTTTTGCCCAAGAACCTCTACTTAACCCCATTTTTCATCATGTGGAAGTCATCTGTTGTGTATATTGCTATGGCTAACATGTGACTGACCTCTATGAACCATCTGGCTGAAAAGAGCCCCTAAACGCCTCTTAACCTATTGCCACCCAGCACATCACCTGCATTTATTAAAGATTTACATTCACACAGACCGTAGGTGTGTATAAACTTGCGTATTCAAATGTTTAATATGTGTTTTTGTTAATACTGAAATTACTTTTATGTCTCGTTACAGAGAGCGTTATAAAAGACAAAGAGTTTGAGGTGATGATGCAAATCGACTGTGAAGTCATGGACACCAGGATCCTCCACATCAAGTCATCTAGTGTTCCACCCATTTTGCGTGCCAATCAGACAGACTCGGACTCTTTCTATCACTCCACTCCCCGCAACAACCAGCGTGCTCCCGCTGTTGGAGTCCTCGTGGGTTCTTAATTCCAGCAACCCACTAATTACAAAAATGTATCTTGTCATATTGTCGTTTCATCATTTATTTTGTTTGGTTTTTGGTGGCTATTTTTATCAGATTGACAAACCAGAATCTGTTTGAGTACTACCAAGATTACTGAGATTAATTAGCTGGGACAGAGGACTGAATATAAAGTTACCACATCAAATAAAATGCACCAAGTGTGCCATTCAATACAAAAGTCACACCATTCCAGGGCATTTTCCCCCCCAGACTAATGTTACCTTGCTGATCTGACTTGATTGATTAAAATGTTAGTTTATTTCTAAAAGTTTTTTTTTTTTTTTTCAGTTGAATGTTCTCCAAGCAGACACACAATTACAATTAATGTTCAGTCAATTTTAAGATGTCTTTATTGATGTCATGGTTCAGTTGCATTTTCAATTTATTTCTCTGCTACACATTGGAGAGGTCAGAAAATGTCTGAATTATTCCAATATATCGGTCCATCAACATCGCAAATCAGGTCACCAAATTGGAATAGCTTATGTTGCTTTGTAAAATTACTTGAAGTGAATATTTATGAAGCTTACATTTTTGTACCAAGCTTGTTTGGTATATATTTAAGGCTCATAATCTTTAATACTACTATTCTCAAAGAACCAACCATGGCAGTTATTCTTAGTTGCCGATTGTGAATTGAAAATTGTGTTAAAATGTATTTACCCTTTTAACTCACTTCTCATAATTGAATTGAAAAGATTCTTCTCATCAGGACACTGGTCTAAATATATTTCCAAAAAAAGAGTGCAAAAGAAGAAATATTAAGGTGTTTTAATAATCCCTCTGCCTTATCTTCAAATGTTTGAGTTCATAATTTTAGATGACTTCTAATTGGCACAATTTGGGGAAATTTTGGGTCTTATGAAATATTTGTCTATTCATTTGAAAACACGTCAGGCCCTCATATTTTGCAGTTAGGCTTAATTGCACTTTAACTGAGGTGCATTTATATAGACAATTGTTGCCATATAACTGGTTGTTTATTTGAAGATTTATAAGAGACAAATGAGTCATTGATTTTGTGCCTCATCTGTCCTTATTTACAGTGTATGTGTGTCCATTAGTCTGGCTTATTTAGAGGTTTGCATCTTTTTGTCTTGTTCAGGATGTTGTTAGTTCTCAAATCCCCTATTCCCTTAAACAACATTTTTGGATTTAATTTCCGCAGGTTTGGAAAGACTTCTTGTCTGTTCCTGTACACACAGTGATGGAAAGGAAAGGAATTTTGTAACAATGCCAAGAAATAAACACTGGACAAATACTAGAACAAGTTTGTGGGTGATTTGTGTATATCTTGTTTTCACAACCCAGGCATACTGTAGTTCTCTGCAATCTTGTTTTGTAGTAGGAATATGTTAGTATGAATTTGTTCAATGAAACTGAAGGTTTGTAAAAGTAAAGGCTATGAGGTACAGTAAAGTTCTGATTGTAGCTCTTTTAAAAACTAAGGTTAAAATATGGTAGATTTCTGTTTTGTTTGTCCATATTTAGCCCAGTGGATGTAGAGGTTTACAGTGCAACACTTTACTCTTATCTGAGTGAGTGTCCATTGAGAAGGTCTGTGCTGAGAGAACACTCTTCAAAGGAAAACCAGTACCATATATCTCATTTCAACTCCTGTTTAATAGCAGTTATGTTCTGAGTCAGACAGAGATTTGAGTTTAAGTGCTAAAAAAAAAAATTCTAATGAAATTGCAAAAATATAAACCATGACAAAAGATTACAAACTGCAATTACTCTATAAAATGTACTGTTGTTCATACTTGAATGACACAAAATTGCAAACTGTATTTGCAAGTGATGGTGTGTAAAACAAAATGTTTATGAAAATAAAATAAAAAAATTATTTTTACATTCATCAATCCCATGTTTAAGCATTTATCTTACAGTATATACAGTTTTTTCTACTCAATATCAGAATATAGCACCTCAACAGTTTCATAATTCTGCCAGCCTTAAAAGAGGTCTGTTTTTAAAGTACAAAAGCAAGCAACAATGATCAATGATCATCAATGCACACTTGCAAAGCTCGTGTGAAGTTTGGTAGTTATTCATTAAGAAATTACACTAATGAAATTTGATGATTTTTGACATCAAGATTAAGGGTCTAGAAAGATTCTGAGGTCATTTTTGCACTTTGAAAACACTGATCCAACAGCATATACTACAGTACATTAAACTACATAAAGTTGATAAGTATAGCTGAGTGAACTGATCCACAATCCACTTTAATATATTTAAAGTTTATCCTGACAACATCTGTTTTGTGCAAAGGAAGCACACGCACTGTCATTTTGGTCTACAGTGGGTCTACATATGCAAATTGAACATTATAAGTGACCTGATGTCCGTTATCCCAGGCATACAACACCCTCTCTTTAGGGTTATAATCGATCTGTGTTATGTAAGTATAGTTGTTGCTAAAAGGCAAGCGAGGGATCATCTGAGTGTTAGTATGGGTGTCAAAGGCATAGGACAAATTGGAGTCATGCTGATTGTAGCTCTCTGTTGCATAAAGAACGCCACATACAATAAAGCAGTTGCCATAGCGATTGCGCCGGAGTCCAGTCCTCCATGTGGATTCACGCTTCATGCTCAGATCGTTGGGGTTCAGTCGACTCAAGACAATCACTTCCTGTAAAAAGCCCTCGTCATCCAGAGCAGGGTAGATCACCCAAAGTCCACTCTCATCTATGGCCAGATCCATTTCCGAGTTTTCTCTCCATGCGGACACATCGTCGTTCTCAAAGACCGCATCATGCAGCATGGTCCAGGCAGCCACATAACGCAACCGGAGGTCATACTTGATAATGTCTCGAGAGAATGCGCGGTTGTAGTAGAAAGCACCATTGTAGACCACATGGCCGGTGCCAATCCAGTTATAAGGCAGCTTGTAGGAATTAGTGACGCGACCTTGAAGGAAAGCATGAAAATGGGAAAGCACTCAGAATTGCTTATTTACAAAGTTTATTTGTTAATCTGAATAAAAGCAAGTTTGTGAAAATAAATAAAAACAATACCTTGTTTGAAGATATCCATGTTGCGGAACTCCAGTAGGTTGTTGCCATAGTAATAGTTTGTGATATATATTTTGTCATCTTGAGCCAGCGGATCTTTCATCCAAGCGCCTTCATTGCGACCATATGTGTTATGTGTGACAGGTTCTGCGATTGTTGCCAAGGTGTCCTTACACAGTCCTTTAAACAAAAACAGACCACTAGATAATTACAGCACTGTTTTTAATCTTTCTTTTGCCAAACAATCTGGATTTCCATGCACAGACCAAATTCTGAATTACATTTTAAAAGGCAATTTGACATCAAAGGCAATCGTTTGGTTGATGAATCCACATTGGAAAACTGGAGTGCAAACTAGTGGCAAACCGATGTGTTTTTTTATTTTAATGGTCGATGCAGATATCCAAATAGTAGGATGGCCAAAAGCCCATATAGTGCAATATATAGTATAAAATACAATATACTGAAAGCATATTAGATGTACACCAAATTGTTGAATTTAAAATGACCTCTCAAAACAGCCAAATATCAGTCGATTAATCAGCCTGGCCAATATATCGGTCCATCACCATCGCAAATCAGGTCACCAAATTGGAATAACTGTAAATATGAGATGACATCTTGGAGATTCTATCAGGAACTGTTGACATTCTCTGACCTTGTAAGTTATTAATTTCTATGGTGACAAACATAAAGCCAAAACAGCTTTGTTGTTGTTGTTAACAAAACATTTATCACTACATTAATTCACCTGTACATGTTCTTTCAAAATATTTAAAAACAAAAGGTAACAATGGCATAATAAAATGGCATATCAAACAATTTTTAATTAATGATTAATTGCCTGTCATAGAACATCATCTGAGAAACCAATTATCCAAACCTGGCTTCTTTTGAGGTCCCTCCTTAAAATTCTCTTCCACCACAGTTTTCCCAGCTGTCCCTCTGTCCATCTCTTCCTCTACATCTACCACTTCCTCTTCCTCCCAGCTTATGCTATATTTGCGTTTGTCAGTTTTGCTTGTGGTTGCTGTAGTTGTAGGCAAAGTAGTTGTCAACAAAGATGTCATGGAGGTAAATGCATGTTCAGGATTTATCTTGGTTAAGAAAGTGATAGAGTCTGTCTTACTTTTACTGATATGTGGTGTTGTCACCAAGGTGTTAGCTACTCTTATGCCAGCAGTTGAGCTCAAGGTGTTTTCTGTTGCTGTTAATGTGTCAGAAGGTGATTCTGTAATGGAGGTGGGTAGCTTATGGAGAGTTTGTTTTTGAGTTATACTCTTGATTGAAAACAAAGGTTTACCAGTTTGAGTGGCATCTTCTTTCAAGATTTTTTTAGTCACAGTTGCACCTTCAGTTGTCCCGTTGGTTATAATCTCTGTAATGGTTGACACTGTAGTCATTTCATTGGCAAAAGCTGCTGTGACTGACTCATTTTTCTTTATGTGGTTCAGATTGGATGACCTGACCAAAATATTTTGAGCCTGTCTTAAAGATGGAGTTGAGGGCTCCATGTTGCTTGCTTCCTCCATTTTATGGATGATGGTCTGAGGTTTGGTTTGTTCCTCAGACTTTATAACCATCAAATTATCCATTGCAGCAGGTGTTGGTGTTGTTTTATCATCTCCTTTGAAGCTCTCAATGGTGGAAAGAGACGTTCGAGCCAGAATGGATATTGGGTCAGGTCTCTTAATTGGCATGACAGAATCTGACAGTCCAGTGAATGGAGATTGAAAACTATTTTGTGCAGTTTCCCCTTTTAAAACTTCAGTCTTGGGTTTGGGTGGTACAGACCATACTCTGATTACAGGCCTGAAGTGGCGAGCTTTGTAATGAATAAGTTGTTCATCAGCAAAAAGGTCCATTGGGCGATCACCACTGAGATCCTCATCTACTGTAACAAGGAACAAACTTCTTAGATGGTAACTAACATAGGCAAATCATATAACTCAAAACTGGTATCTAGGATCCTTTGATGCTGAAACACTGCAGTTATACTTACCGTTCTCCTCTGTGTCTGCCTCTTCCACTGGGTCAGATTTATAGAATGTCATCCCCTTAACAATCATTTTTGGGTGCTTCTCCCTCCCATGATGCTCTTGTTCTTGCAAGGTTGCAACGGTCTTGTCTAGGTCTGATTCACTCATCCTCTTTAGAAGATCTCCAACAAACCTTTCCTCAAACTTACTCTGCTAGCACATTAGTGACATAGTGACAGTCATATTGCACCCACAGAGCTATAATGCTTCACACAATTTTCTTTATAATGATTTCTGTTTTCAGATCCACGCATCAACCTAAAAACAAGTTTTCTAAAAAAATTAGCTTACACCAATAGAAGTATTTTTTAAAGGAATATTCCAGGTTCAATACAAGTTAAGCTCAGTCAACAGTGTTTGTGGCATCAAATTATTTTCGACTTTTTCAAAACAAAACAGGGTTACAGTGAGAATTCAGAAATGTTAAAATACAGTTTCAAAAGTATTGCTACAAGATGTAAACAATATGTGTGTTACTTTTACCATGATTTGATTGTAATAAAATCACTTTCTAACATTTTCTGTTTAAAGTTATGTTCCATGATAATGTATTACCTTAAATGATGATTTAAACAACTTTACAGCTTTTTTTTTTTTTTTTTTTTTTTTACAGAAGAATCAATGCGTTATAGTAAACAATAAGCTTCACATTTCTGCCTTTAAACTCTTCAAAAATGTACATTTTCTTCTGTTGTAAGTTCCTCACTGTAACCTCAATTCATATTTTTTTTTTCTTTAAAGAAAAAGAGGGATGGATACAAATTATTTTAGTGGTAATCAACAATCTGCCATAAATTCTGTCGATTGAGCTTAACTTGTAATGAATTTTCCTTTAAGGATTATATTAAGCAGAAATTGAAACCACTAGAACAAAAGTTACAGTACATACAGTATTATCATAGTTATATTAAATAGAAGTTTACTATTGCAGGTTATCAATAGTAATGCCTTCTTTGCAGGCACATTTTTTAAATCGCCTTAATCACCTTACATATAAATTGACAGTAGAATAAATTAGGAAGTTTCAAAACAATCTGGCATAATATGACGTCCCTTTTGGTTCTGAGATAGATACTTTCAAGCGAGGCATAAGTAAAGAAATAAACGTTAGCAGCATTTACATTTACGCATTTGGCAGACACTTTTATTCAAAGCGACTTACAGTGCACTTATTACAGGGACAATCCCCCCAGAACAACTTGGAGTTAAATGCCTTGCTCAAGGACACAATGGTGGTGACTGTGGGGATCGAACCAGCGACCTTCTGATTACCAGTTATGTGCTTTAGCCCACTAAACCACTTGTAACGGCATTAAAATTATGTTTGGAGTGTTCCATTATTACATATTGCACGTTTATTACATAAAGTAAGGACTAACCTAAATTGTTTTAAATAGTAATGGGGAGTACCCTCTCACCTCAATGTGCAGAAAAGCAGCTGCCTCGTCATTCTGCTCCCTCTGTCTCTTTTTCGTCTCCCGCAGTAGTGGGAGTGGAGTTGTAGGTGAGGATGTGGGCAGCTGTGGATTTGGAGAGGTAGTCCTTGTGTTTGACCTCTCTTCTGTCTGGTTTTTGGAGACCATCTGTGAGGTGACCGCCACAATAGCACCATTAATGCAATGAAACACTAGGATTAGATTTTCATTTCTGGGGAAAAATAGTTTGGCAGGGATCTTTATTTCTTCCATGAAACGCAAAAGGAGATGCTAGGCAGAATGTTAAACTCAGTCACCATTCAATTTCATTGTATGGAACAAAATAGGTAATGAAAGTGAATGGTGACTGGGGCTTGCATTCTGCCTAACATCTCCATTTTGGTTCCATGTAAGAAAATAAAAGTAATACAGCTTTGGAACAATATGAGGGTGAGTAAATGATGACAGAATAAAACAATGTGGTGAAGTAAATATAGCCAAAAAAATGAAGATCTTTCTACTTTGAATCATTCTTAATAGAGTTAAAGCATGAACTTGATAATATTTAGAGAAGTATACATTTGTATTCAATTCAAGCATTTAAAAATTAATGATCTAGCTTATAAGTAATATTTATGATTGCTTATTGTAACGTAGTTCAAGGGAAAGGAGGAGGCGAGAAATGGCTTGACAATGTAAATCATACTTTAATGATAAACTTAAAAGACAAAACACACACACACACGACGGACATGTCTGTAAACGATCTCGCTCTCTCCCGCACCATCCTCTGCAGTCGGCCTTTATCCCTCTCGGAGGCTTGATTAGCCTAATACGGGACCGGGTGTGTAAGATCACGACCCGGCCCTGCCCTCCGCCCTGCCACACTTGTCTTTACAATGCATCATCATGCTTCAATCCTAAAGTAGAAAACCTTGTCATATTTACACACTAATTTGAGTAAATTTCACTGGTAAAAAAAAAAGAAGTACATTTACCTTAACTTTTTGAAGATGGTGTTCCCAGCATAAACTGTGCTTGAATAATTAATGAGCTTGCATGGTTTCACTGTTTGCAAGTTTATTCAAAGTTTTTATTGTTGATTTTGTTATGTTTAGTAACTTCTTGTTTTGTGAAGTCTGAAGTTAATTTACTTCTCAGAGTTCAAAAGATCAAAAAATTATCAGTTGCTTGTGATCTTGTTTTGTACGCCTGTTCGGATCTGTATTTTGTGTCTATTGTTAGTAATACAAGGTCATGTTGTCTAATAGACTACATGTCATGTATCAAGCTTCCCTGTGGAAGGCTTTATGGCATGGGGAATATGATTAAATATGTTTAAGTAAAGTTCTAAATGTGAAATGTTCTACCATAATGATGATTTAAATTTTTGTAAGTAACCATTGTTGTATTAACTGTAATTATTTAAACTTAAATTTACTTACTAAGTTTAATCAATATTATATCATGAATTTAAATAGATTTAACTACATTTTATACCTTTCAAATATACATAGAAAAACTGTGTGCAAACACTTGCAAAGTAACTAAGTAAATCTTACTAGAAAACATTTTTCAGTGTGGATGAACTAGCCTATTCCTTTATAAAAACATGAGCGTGCACTGGCTACTACGTATAACAAAATTTGGCTATTTTTTAAATGTATCCATTTCAATTTCATAACTAAAAATTCCATCAAATTTAATTATGTAATGTTTAACTAAATTTAATTAATAATACGTAAAATATGTAGTTGTGTTTATATTATTAAAGATTACTCAATTCAATTTGATGGAATTTTTAATTTTGTTATAAAATTGAAATGCATGCATTTTTTGAGTGCAGATGTGTTTAGGCATTTAATATAAGAAAATGTGGTGAGGTGAAGTTCAGTGCTGGTGAAGCAAACAGCCCTGTGTCTTACTTTTTCTATGTTGTCCACTCGATCAAGAAGCTTTGTGGTGACTGAGTGCAATTTCAGTAGGTCCATGCCATAGAAGGCACCCTCCAGCAATTCCAGTACAGTGGACAGCTGTAACATGAAGTAAATTCCATCACAGCAAGTGTTGGGTTTATTAAAGATAAGGAAAATGTTTTGCATTCATTTTTATGCCATAATTAGGTTGGTTTTCAATAATCGTGGCCTTTAATATCCATACACTGTCCAGTCACCTTGATATTATCTTTACCAGCCTGTTGCAGCCGCTTCAACCTAAAGTCAGCCTCACAAGGGTTTATAGCTGACGGTGGAGCGATGCATGTACATTTGCAGTGAGGTCCTGATGTGATGGTCTCCACCGTGTAGAAATCCTGAGGCGTCGCATTACATTCCTGGATCCGCTTGCACGCACTCGCGCTCAGAGGTCTGACAACACATTTACAGCCACAGTCAGAGCCTTCCGAAAGCGCTTTCACTTTGTCATAATCACCCAGCAGCTACAAAGAGAAGAGGACGAATGCATTTTCCAGCAAAATCACCGCACTTTGTTACAATGCAACATGTTTTATTTGACTGAGAATTAGTATGAAGATAAATCAGTATCAAAACTCGAGAGCTTGCATTTTTGGATTTGAGAATTTGTACGATAAATATTTGTACACATAAATTTAAATTTACACTCACAGCACCGATGTGAAAACTTTGGCTAGGCATCAACCAATAAAACGACTTCATTGCCCCCTCCCCTGCCAAATACTGGTCTTGCAAATTTGCAAATGTCAAGGTGTGAAAATTGTGAAGTTGCAGTGCCAGATTTGAGAGGTTGTATGTGCCGATTTGTGGTTGTACAGCGAAAATGTAAGTAAAAAAGTTAATACAAGTGTCTGTAGTTATATTTATGTGTCATTAATGTAATTTTGAACATTTGTGACTACTTGTCTGCAACTGCAAATCAGAACACTAGCTTTGAATTATTGACTGTGCATACAGATTGGAAGATTCAACTTCAAATTTCTATTTTACAAGTTTTCAAATCGGTGCTGTAAGTGTAAATTTCAAGTTACGAGTACAAATATTTATTGTACAAGTTCTCAAATCAAATATGAAAGCTCTCGAGTTTTGCTACTGATTTATCTTCATAATTAGGGACCGTAGGACCAAACATGTTCTTGCGCTAAAGCTAGACGCAACGAGCAGAACGTGCATTTCAAGGTTTTATATTTTTTTCCCATTTTCTCCCCATTTTTTTGGGGAAACTACTTTCCAACTACTTACTAGGTCCTCATGGTAGCGTGGTTACTCACCTCAATCCGGGTGGTGGAGGACACGTCTCAGTTTCCTCCGCTGAGAAAGTCAATCCACAAATCTTATCACGTGGCTCGCTGTGCATGACACCGCAGAGACTCACAGCATGTGGAGACTCATGCTACTCTCTGCAATCCACACACAGCTTACCGTGTGCCCCATTGAGAGCGAGAACCACTTAATAGTGACCACGAGGAGGTTACACCATGTGACTCTATCCACCCAAGCAAACCGGGCCAATTTGGTTGCTTAGGAGACCTGGCTGGAGTCACTAGAACTCTTGACTCCAGGGGTGGTAGGCAGCATCAATACTCGCTGAGTTACCCAGGCCCCCCTGAGGCATGTTTTAAAAAATTGACAGGGGTTTTTCTTTTTTTTCCTGACATGGTGTTTAAAAACGCTGCACTCCTGCACGTGACACTCAAATACATTTTTGTTATGGTTTTCTTTCATTAGAGAAAATGACATGTCATGTAGCCTATAACATGTATAACAATCATAACGTTAAAGGTGCTATATGCAAGATTGACAACAAGAGTTTGAAAAGGGTACTGCAGTCCAAATTCAAAATTTTGGAGAGTTGCCGAAGCTCATGCGGGTTGCCAGAATGTTGACATGCAAATTAACCAACTCAGCATCTGTTTTAAAGGATTTCTGGGCTTTAAGCTGTCTTCATCTTCCAAAGGCATCTTCAGTATTTATCCTCGTTTAAATACGCCTCTGGTCATGGTGGTTTTTAGACAGATGGCGAGGCTTATTTGGTCGGGTGGAAACGGTTATCTCTCCAGGTCATTTGCTGGCGTCCATGGCTGCAGCACGCAGTAAGTTTTTTGCAAACTTGTTCAAATCTGGCAACCCGGCGGTATCGAAATACTATTGGTGAGTGGGCAGTGGGCGGGATCACACAGGCCAAAACATAAACAGAAATTCCGGCCCAGACTGGAAACTTCAAAGTAGAATATACTGGCTGTTGCATTGTTATCGAAGAAGCCAGTATATCAGCTTAACATGTTACCTAATTCTCTAATGCTATATTATGGTCATTTTATGATTCAATGCAGTAAAAATATTACATATAGCACATTTAATGTGACTGAATCAACCTGACTAGTTCACCCCAACAAAAGTAATCACAAGGGTTAGGCAGTTAATGTAACAACTGCACGTTATCTTGTTTACAGTGTGTTAAAAATTAAATAATGAAGCAAGTTCAATAAACTGCAAAATCTCTAAATGTGCTTCATGTGGTAATAAATACATTTACTGGTTTGTTACATTCAAAAATGTAATTTATTCTGACTGAATTGACCTGACAAAATTTAATTACACCAACGAAAATAATTTTAAGACCTATTGTAGACCCTTGAGAGGAAACAATTGCATACACTTATTTTTTAAAAAGTGTTGTGAAATACAACGCGAGCTGTGGATATTACCATACCTGACTTAATATATGTACTTGATTATCCATTTCCTTTTGTAGAGTTTCCTTTTGCTCGTTTGTCATCTCCAAAACTCGCTGTTGAGATTTTGGAGCTGCCGAAGTTAGAGTGAATGTCACGAGCCATAAAATGCTCCACATCCCCATATAAATCATCATGCAGAGTGTTTGATAGAATCCCTTCATGGATATGACACTTGTAGATTGTGCGTTAAAATCGAACTTTTCCTCATTAAAAATTAAAAACTATTAAACACATCTCCAACTGCACTGCCCTCCAGATAAAATATCTGAGACGAGATTTTGCACAAGTCAAGAGGAGGTGAAGTCCCAGATGAGGGCAGGTGCCTGGTCCTCAGCGTTAAGCTGGTCTGAGAAGAAACAGGAGTGACGTTACATTTGAGCTTATGTAAGGGGGCAGGATGGAGAGACTCAAAGCGCGCACTGGTCCACATCCACAGATGCACACACAAATCTTTTCATAGCCATCCAAAAATAGATTCCCATTAACTTCTAGTCCTACAATAAGCCATTTGTAATTAATATCGATTATAGACTAAGTTGTTTATATTATTTAAGGCATTATTTATTTATTTTTACGAGCTACTTTTAAGCATCAAATCCTTGAAGTTAAGCTTTAATTATGGGGACAATTGAAGTGTTATATCGCCATCTGTAGTCTAACTGGTGAAATCCATTAGGCGGCCACAATCCAGTACAAATTCATTCTTCCATATCAGGTGACGAAGTACCATAATTAACCACTAGTGGTCAGTATTTACCCATGTTACTGTTTGAGTGAGTAAAGAATCAGAACTTACTTTTTGAGGCACTTAGTCGAGCTTTAATCTTCCATTTCCACATAAATGGTGGTAGCAAGCAAACAAATAGTAAGTATGTTCTTCGGTGGACAACATTCCTGTCAAAAATTAAATATGGCTGTACTCTGAATAAGGTCTATAGAGCGCAGCAGTCAGGTTCCTTAAGTAAAAATGCCATTTATTTTTCCATAGACTAATTGATTTTTACTGATAATTTACAAACCTTTAAAGACAGACATAACTGAGCTCCAATGTTGTTCATCGGTGATATGTGCTTCTGAAGCTATCAGTCCACTTTATTTGAAATTCATTGTGTTAAAATCAGTTAGTAGCCCAGAGTTCCTGGTGAACAACTGCGTTTCTATGGTTCAGCGGAGAAAGATCCACCAATCAGAGAACTGCGGCCAAGAAGTGACCGTCCACTTCCATGACGCATTGTGATTGACGCAAACGAGTTGGTCTCCCTACACCCTCGAACTACTTATAGGCTACGTTTGTATAAATTGCAATATTTTTTTCAATAATGTAAACTTTATTACTTTTTTTACTTTTAATCAACACCTAAAATCAATAGTTTCATATTTTCCATAATTCTTTATTTAATTACGTAATTTGCAATGCTTCAACGTTGCAGTTCGTGCCCTTGTGAAAAAGGGTACCACTGATCTATCTATCTATCTATCTATCTATCTATCTATCTATCTATCTATCTATCTATCTATCTATCTATCTATCTAAAGAGCAGTGGTAATTGCACAGCCTTAATTTGTCATTTTGTCTGATTTTCAAATATTTTTTCTTCAAAACAATGTTTGTGAGGTTACGATTTATCACTGAGCTGTTTGAATTGGTTCATGGTTTAGAACTCTTATATAAAGGATTTTATAGAAATATATGGAAGAAATGAATGGGGAAAATACTTCCTGAACCCAGGCGGCCGAAAAAGTTGGCGGGCACTGTTGTGCGTGTGTAACATCAAAAGGAGTACTGTGCCTTTAAGACGCCAATGCTTTTGCGTATATATTGGTGCAGTCTAAGGTTTCTGCTTTTGTGTTCTATGAAAATTATATACTATGTGTTCTGCTTCTTGTAAGAAATAATTTAGTTTTATTGTTTTACTCTATAATTTGTCCTCTTTAAAAAACGTCACTCATGCGTCACTTTCGTTTTATGTGTCCACTGGCCCTTTAAGGCGCGCAACCGATTTTTACTACACAATAACGCGCAACGTAACATAACAACATAACATAACATAAACCAAGATTCAGTTGGGCGAAACATTGCGCACAGATAGACTGCACATTCAGAACAATTTCTGACAGTAAATATGTAGTTTACTGACACATGACGCATTCTAGACTTTACTATCCGGTATTTTCATTTTAGCGTAGTTTAATACGTAAAAGGGATTCCAGCAGTGGCTAACGACTATCAGCTCCAACAACAGAGACTAATCGAAGATGTGTAAATAAAAGTGATGCTCCTTCGCAGCGTATGACCAGAGGTACTTTCGGGTGGTACGAGACAAGTGGGAATCGACAGTCAAGATGATGAAGAAAAAGAAGTTTAAGTTCAGAGTGGATTTTGAGCTGGAGGAGCTGTCGTCGGTTCCATTTGTCAACGGGGTTCTGTTCTGTAAAGTCCGCCTGCTCGACGGCGGATTCTCGGAGGAGTCATCGCGGTAAGCATGCTTGGAAATGTGATGAGGAAAAGGGATGAAGGTAGTTTGTGGTTTCATGGAGGATAATAATAATGTAAATATGTTTTGGTTTTTGATCGATAGGGTAAAGCTTTAAGAGATACTTCACCCCAAAATTAAAAACCTCTCATTTACTCGTCTTTATTTTGCTGAACACAAATGACGATTTTTAGAAGAGTATCTCAGCTCTGTAGGTCCATACTATGCAAGTGAATGGTGACCAGAAATTTGAAGGCCCAAAAAAGCACATTTAGGAAGTGTAAAAGTAATCCATATGAAAAAAGTGGCTAAAACAATGTATTTAGAAGCAATATAATAGGTATAATACAATATAATAATCATGTTTTACTATAAATATCTACTTTCTCATTCTTTTATTTTTGGCAAAATGCTTTCATTGCGAATATAGCCACCTACTAGGTATTTTACTTAAAATGGTTAAAAAAAAAATCTATGGTGAATCAGTCTGAAATGAACGTTATTATTATCTTGCTCAAATTCATTTTTAGTTGTACCAAAACACCCAGCAGAACTTTAGGTCTTACATCCTTGTCCAAACAACTGACCATTGTTTTGAGGACCAGGATGTCATTTACAAAGGGAGCATAAGCATTTAAGACTTGTGAATATTGCAAAATAGGCTACATGACCTACAAGGCTCAATTTTTACTCTACAAAATAGTTTTGGATGGTTGACATGTCATATAAATGATTCTGATGTGTGATGATTATTCTGCCCTTAATAACTATGGTGTGTCAAAAGATGTTAAAAACCTTAAGCATAAAGTTGGCTGCTCTTGTTTCTGTCAGTATGTTATCTAACACAATCAGTACTGTCTCAATAACAACAAAATTGTTACAGAATGCATTGACAGAATGCATTTTGAAAACATTCAGAGCTAAATAGTCACTGCAGTTCACTGGTAGACTATAGAAGATCCATTTTCATGGAAACATAGGCTATGATTTAAGTTACCATACTGCTTTTCATTTGTATGCTATCAATAACTGCAATGTTTATCACATCCCGTGTGCACTGTTCCACTTCATTTGAAAGCTGTTGGTCTTGTGCTGAGTCACCTCCGGCCACTTGTTTGGTGTGTAAAAGGAACTGTGCTGCTTATTTGATGTGATCACAGGTTAATTTCCGGCAGGCTGGGAATAAATCTAGAACAGTAAAGAGTACTGCATAATGTCAGAGCCCGGTGTGAATGAGGTAACAGATGAATGTGTTTATGAATGTCAGGAGCAAGTGAGATAGTCTGAAAAATAACGAGTGCCTTTGGTGGACAGTTCAGAATTCCGTCACTCATGAATCTTTGTGATAATGAATAAGGGGCTCGGTCTCGGTACAAAATGCATTTTTATTCATATATATATATATATATACACACACACACACTCACACTCACCTAAAGGATTATTAGGAACACCATACTAATACTGTGTTTGACCCCCTTTCGCCTTCAGAACTGCCTTAATTCTACGTGGCATTGATTCAACAAGGTGCTGAAAGCATTCTTTAGAAATGTTGGCCCATATTGATAGGATAGCATCTTGTAGTTGATGGAGATTTGTGGGATGCACATCCAGGGCACGAAGCTCCCGTTCCACCACATCCCAAAGATGCTCTATTGGGTTGAGATCTGGTGACTGTGGGGCCATTTTAGTACAGTGAACTCATTGTCATGTTCAAGAAACCAATTTGAAATGATTCGAGCTTTGTGACATGGTGCATTATCCTGCTGGAAGTAGCCATCAGAGGATGGGTACATGGTGGCCATAAAGGGATGGACATGGTCAGAAACAATGCTCAGGTAGGCCGTGGCATTTAAACGATGCCCAATTGGCACTAAGGGGCCTAAAGTGTGCCAAGAAAACATCCCCCACACCATTACACCACCACCACCAGCCTGCACAGTGGTAACAAGGCATGATGGATCCATGTTCTCATTCTGTTTACGCCAAATTCTGACTCTACCATCTGAATGTCTCAACAGAAATCGAGACTCATCAGACCAGGCAACATTTTTCCAGTCTTCAACTGTCCAATTTTGGTGAGCTCTTGCAAATTGTAGCCTCTTTTTCCTATTTGTAGTGGAGATGAGTGGTACCCGGTGGGGTCTTCTGCTGTTGTAGTCCATCCGCCTCAAGGTTGTGCGTGTTGTTGCTTCACAAATGCTTTGCTGCATACCTCGGTTGTAACGAGTGGTTATTTCAGTCAAAGTTGCTCTTCTATCAGCTTGAATCAGTCGGCCCATTCTCCTCTGACCTCTAGCATCAACAAGGCATTTTTGCCCACAGGACTGCTGCATACTGGATGTTTTTCCCTTTTCACACCATTCTTTGTAAACCCTAGAAATGGTTGTGCGTGAAAATCCCAGTAACTGAGCAGATTGTGAAATACTCAGACTGGACCGTCTGGCACCAACAACCATGCCACGCTCAAAATTGCTTAAATCACCTTTCTTTCCCATTCTGACATTCAGTTTGGAGTTCAACAGTTCAAGAGATTGTCTTGACCAGGACCACACCCCTAAATGCATTGAAGCAACTGCCATGTGATTGGTTGATTAGATAATTGCATTAATGAGAAATTGAACAGGTGTTCCTAATAATCCTTTAGGTGAGTGTATATATACACATACATACACACACACACACACACACAATTACATCAGCAAATTCAGGGATCAGTGAATGTTCTTGCTTTTGTGATTTTGATGACAAGTAAAAAATGAAAAACTTAAAGAAAATACATTTCTAAATTCAAATTGCACTCCAAATGAAACAAAAAAGCAAATAAATAAATAAAGTGATAAAATAATTAGATATTAGGGCTGTCGATTTAACGCGTTAATTCAGTGCAATTAATTTTATTAAAAATAAAGTGTCAAAAAAATTAACGCAATTAATCGCAATGCCACTGGACCGTAATAAGGAAGATTCCTGAGAAATGCAAGCTTGTAGTGTCACCTGTTTACTCCAGAGGGCAGTAATTGAAATTCCAGTTGTATGGGCAAACCGCAGTTTATACAGTGAAGAAAACAACCATCCAGCAGACACTTCCAGTTCAAAACACACGATGGAGCATAAATTCGAACTTTAAGGGATCTCAAGATGTGTTCTTAGTATTAAACTATATTTAACTTGACACAGTGACCTAAAAATTTTATGTTTATGATGCAACGCACCCGAGACACTACACAAGCCTGTCTGATGCAGGCATAAATTGACGAGTCCTTAAACAAGCCCTTGTAATAAATCTCCAACTGATTGACAAATTCACTTGTGAAATGGATTGCTGTGAACTGTGTGCCAATGATTGGCTTATGATCAGTAATATGGTAGTAAACAATACATTGTTTTTTGTTGAGTCTTATCAATGATTAACTCTTCTGCCACAAGAATGTAATGCATTTTAATTATCTGAATATATTTTATTTATATATATTAATTTTTAAATATTTAAAGATAACTATATATAATTTCATCATTATATATTGAATTATTGTCATATTAGGGGCTTTCTCAGCAAATATTTGTATATGCGATTAATCAGGACACCATGTAATTAATGCAATAAAAAATTTGAATCGATTGACAGCTCTAATAAATAAAATATATAGTAACCATCTTTCCTTTTACCGTCAGGCAAATATCTGTGTAAACATGCAGGTAGAAAATTACTTACACAAATGAAGACATAAAAGCAATTATAAATGTAAACATAATAATTAAATGATGGTATTAATCACTGAAATGCTTCGAGGTGAATGTGTTTTTGTATTATTTTATGTTTTAATCGCAGATGTATAGGCTGCAGAGTTGTGGTCACAATGAACTGCTCTTTGGAAATAAAGCATACTGAACTCAAAGCACCTCCTGAGCTGAGATGTCTGAAGTCATTTGCAGCACTCATTGACAATACTGTTCTTGCAATAAAAAAAATTGGAAGACGGAAACAAATAGTGAGAACCTTTTACATGTGCGTGTTCCACGAGACTGCACGTCTCCGTATCAGCGCGTCATACATGCACATAGACAGCTTTTACAGTATGTCATCTGTTCTTAATAATATAATAAAGAGTGTTTCTTCAAGCATGTGTCTACGGTCAAATTATTTGTAATATTAATTTGATAATATTAATAATAATAGTCTAATAATAATGCTAATTTAAAAGATTAATAGGAAAACAAGCCAAATATCACCTTGACATCATCGAAGGCATCAGCTATTGCCAATAACTCTGACCATCGTCAATCTCCGAGTTCACCATTTGTCGGCACAACCCTAATGTGCATTTCTTTCTATAAATTAACAAAATGTTCAGACAGTCTCTTGCTGGTTTTTCCGGCACACTCAGAATCATTACCGCTTTTGCCGGTGTTTCTGTGGCTCGCTATGTGCGTGCGCTTGTAAAATTCATTATTACGGTTTAATATTTCTCTTTAATGTAGAACAGTGTTAGCAATGTTACTTGTAGCATACTTTCTCAGCCCTGGAACTCAAACCATTTTCTGATGCCCCCCAAAATATATAATATAATATAATATAATATAAAATTAATATCATAAACGTGCGACAACTAGTCGACTAATGGCTTAAATTAACGCCTACTTGTAGACTAGGAAAATATTTGGTCTGAGGCAGCCCTATCGACTACTGAAATTTTGGTACCGTGACAACACTAATACTGTATAATGTCCCTTGAACATTTCAGGCTAGTTGTCAAACTCATTCAAAACAACAGTGGGAGGTGCTTCATTCATAGTGACTTTAACATGATGGTCATACGATGGAACTTTTTAAATGTGGACAATGTTGTTCGGTGGTTGGGTTCTTCGTGGATGGCTGAAACTTACAGAAATTAAAGTGCTTAGACATTCTGTAAAAGCAACCACAAATGGATGCATGAACCGCAGCACTGAAGCGAGATGGCTGGATACATGCAGTACTAACAACTGTAGCACACATCTTATGTTTGGTAGGTGAACATTATTTTTGCCAACTAACTGTAAATTATATAGGTAGAGTTTAGCTGGCTATTTAAGTCAGAGTATTTCTTTACGGGATCTTAAAGTGACTACTGATCGCCTCCGTTATAATGAATTAAGCTGCGCAAATAATTTACATTTTATAATTTAGAAGATGCTTTTATTTAAAGTGAGTTACAAACTGTTAAGATGCTGGAGTAGTAAAGAAGCTGACAGAGGAAAGAGACAGACAATAAAAAGTTTTTTTTAATTCTTCAATTATTATAACAGGAGCGATCCATTATAACCTTTCCACTGATTAAATAATTGTGAGCATCTAAACTTTGCGCAAACGCATTGTCCAGTATCAACAACGCGTCTATATAAGTAACTTCAGGTGAACGTTTGATGTTCTTTGTGAAAATAAAGACATTTTAAGTAAAAAAAAAAACATGCCCTTCATAAAGAAAAAAAACACCTGATAATTAATTCCAGGAGGCAGTTATTAAAACTGAAAGAATTTCTGAAGACGCAGTGGTATCAAACAGTACAACATTAGTACCCAGCAAGAAAAAAAGCATTTGTATACAAAATCAATTCTCTCTTCCATCTCAGTAGAGACATCACAAACTCTTTCTATGCCCTGCTGTACCGTTTGTCATTCACTCTCTTTTGGAGCTCAGCACAACAAAGGCTTCCCACAGTTAAACATTAATGTGTCAGGCAGTGAAAATGGGCTGTCAAACTTCACCATAATGACAAATATCCCTCAGAGCAACTCTCCCACAATACATCAGCGAGTAGCTTATTCATCCAAACAGAGAGAGAGCCTGTAGACCACCGCCACAGCATCTTAGAAGGTCTAGTTTGAACATCAGTCATTTGCTATTTAGTTATGCAGTTTACAGAGAGTGTCTAAAGTTTGTGAGTTTATTCTCCCTCCAGGCGTGAGATTGCCTCTATCCGCCTGTGGTGATTATTTTGAAGAACTCCTATTCTATTGCAGACATCCTGAGGGAGCAGCAAAGGAGCACACTAAACCAAATCACTCCTGCTCTTCATTCACTTGGCTGTCTTTTCCATGGCAACGGCATATATTCCAAATTCGGAAATTAGACTAGTGGCTTGTCTAGTTATACATCATTTTGTGAAAAAGTATTTGCCCCCTTCCTATTTTTGTGGATTTTTCATACTAATTTGTTTTAGATCTTCAAACGAGATATAACATAAAACAAAGGCAACCTGAGTAAACACAAAATACAGTTTTCAAACACCAACATCTACATCACCCATGTGAAAAACTAACTGACTCCTTTACCTTAATAGCTGGTTGTGCCACATTTAGCAGCAACAACTGCAACCAAACACTTCAGATAACTGGAGATCAGACTTTCACAACGCTGTGATGGAATTTTGGCCATTCTCTTTGCAGAACTGCTTTAGTTCAGCCTCATTGGTGGTTTCCGAGCATGTACTGCCCGTTTAAGGTCCTGCCACAGCATCTCAATTTGGTTCTAGTCAGACTTTGACTAGGCCACTCTAAAACTTAAATTTTGCTTCTTTTGAGCCATTCAGAGGTGGACTTAATCCTATGTTTGGTGCTGCATAATCCAGTTGTGCTTGAGCTTCAACTCACAAACTGATGACCAGATGTTCTCCTTTAGGATTTTCTGGTAGATAGCAGAATTCTTGTTTCTCTCAATTATTGCAAGTTGCCCTGGCCCTGAAGCAGCAAAACATCCCACTACCACCACCATGCTTGACTGTAGGTATGATGTTCTTTTTTTGAAATTCTCTGTTTGATTTACGCCAGATGTAACAGAACTCATCAGTCCACAGAACAGTCTCCCAAAAGCTTTGAGGATAATCAAGGTGTGTTTTGGCAAAATTCAGGCGAACCTTTATGTTCTTCTGGTTTAACAGTGGTTTTCGCCACTCTTCCATAAATGCCATTTTCGGCCAGTGTCTTTCTAATAGTGGTGTCATGAACAGTGACTTCATGGATGAGTCATCATTATGCTCTTGGAGGAATTTTGGAAGGTGGGCCACTTCTGGAAAGTTCTCTTCTGTGCCAACTTTTCTCCACTTTCTCCATTCTCTCACTGTGGGTTTTTTGGAGTCCCGGAGCCTTTGAAATAGTTTTGTAACCCTTCTCAGACTGATGTATTTCAGTCACTTTTTTTCTCATAATTTCTGGAATTTCTTTCGACCTTGATAGTGTGCTACTGGGTGAGACCTTCATGCTGCTGAAAAAGTTATATTTATGTATTGATTTGATTGAACAGGGCTGGCAGTAATCAGGCCTGGGTGTGTCTAGTCCAGCTGAACCCCATTATGAATAGAGATGCACCGATTTTCTTTCTAAGAACTTTTATTGACTGCATGTACAAACAAAATCTACCTTTCTTCAATGCAAAAAAATTATTTTCATAATAAAAGAAATTATTAAACATTACAATTTCCCCCAAACTGCATTAAGTTACAGGATCTTCTCTCACTTAAACAACTCTCAAAATAAAGTGCTCTGTGACTAGAAAGAGGTAGAAATAACATTTAGCTGCAAATGCTTTATATAATAAAACAGATGTCATTTTCCACTATTTTTATAAATTACTCGTTACTCGTTATTACTCAAAGATTACAAGCCAATGAACAAAACTGAAGTGTCCAATACACTCAACATTGACATTAAGCGTATGTAATAGGTTTAAATAGGTTTGTTGATCCAAACGTTATTGTGGTGGTTCCCCCCACGGTTTACTTTAGCCTTATAATTATTACACATTGCGAACTTTATGTATTCTTCACATGTGACGTTATTGCCTGCGCCGATGTCAACAAAACTGACCGGCTCGGAATCGGAAAGAAGTGAGGCTGACCGGTCACCGGTCCGGGCCAAGCATGCAGAAAATCGGCTGATTCCGGTCCCTGGCCGGTCGATTGGTGCATCTCTAATTATGAACGCAGTTTTATAGATTTTGAGATTTATTGACTAAGGGTGCAAATACGTTTTCACACAGGCCCAGTTGGTATTGGATAACTTTTTTGCTTTAATAAATAACATTATAATTTAAAAACTGTATTTTGTGTTTACTTAGATTGCTTTTGTTTTATGTTACATTTTGTTTGAATTTTGAAACAATTTAGTATGAGATACAGGGATCCAGACTAAAAAAAAATGACTAAACTGAAACAAGAGTCAAATGGCTGTTTTAGTTGCCACATCACAGAATTGCTGGATTTAGATTGTTGTTAAAAATAGGGCTGTAACAATACACAAAATCCATGGTTCGGTTCACAATGTCTTTGATGTTCCTCTTAACTCTCCTATCTGTAATTGCTGCATCTGTAACTGATGGCAGGCTGCTGGGGTTGGTGAGGGGCGACACGGGATCATGGATGTTTGTATTGCAATTTCGGTTGCTGTTCGAGTATCGTTACAGCCCTAGTTAAAAATCAAGATAGAAAGCCAAAGAAAAGACAGCTAATAGCTCATTAATCGGGTGTTTAATAAACTGTATAGTTGAGTGCACAAATTTGCATTCCCTTTTTCTCTCATAAGTTTTCACACCACTTTCAGAAGTTATACAAATATAAGAGATAAAATATCTTGCTCTTTATTTAGGATTGCCCTTCAGAATCTACTTAAGTAGGTATTTACATAAAGTATAAAGGGAGTGTGTATAATATATATATATATATATATATATATATATATATATATATATATATATATATATATATATATATATATATATTAGACTTATAGAATATATATAGACACAATGACTACAAGAGTACAAATTGAATGAAATCCCAGATGCAGTTTATTGTGTTACTTCTATACAAATATATAATAACCAGTATAAGAAAAAAAAACAGATTTGGTTCATAACATGTGACTTTTCATTATAAACAAGCCCAACATACACATGGGAATACCTTTTTGAAATATCTGAGCTTCCAGTTGTGAACTCACTGATGGCTGATTCGCTGAGAAAGTGACGCAAATTCAAACTGCTAACCTGAGCTCCTGAGTTTAAACAAGCACTTTAAACAAATTTGGTGATTCATATAGAGACTCGGTTCAAAAGAGCAATTTGTTCACGAATCAGACATAATAGCTCGTGCTGTGTTTGTTGTTGCGTGCAGCCAGCAAGCTCATATTATCAACAGAAATGGTAAAATAACTTTTCAATAACTCTCAAGATGATATCTGACAAACTGCATATGAAATCACACATCCCGACTGTCGTCAGTGGCGACTAGATTTTAGATGATTGTTGCAATAATTTATTTTTGGTCACATTTGTGGCCATTTTAGTCATAGTCTGGAGACCTGAGATATACAAAAAAAAAAAACAAACAGAAGAAATCATGATGGGGGCAAATAATATTTCACAGCACTGTAGCACTCTTCTCAAACTTTAGAGTTATGGGCTATATTGATGGCTATGGTGGTTTATTAAAATCATTTTATGAACCAGTATGTTGCCCATCATGGCATAAGAAGGTCTATCAATAAGTTAATGGCTCATTATTCCTGTGAGAACAATAATGACTCCAGCACATGCAAGCTACACTAATGGTTTCTGATCATCCAATGAAAACAAAAAAAATAGTATTGTTTTTCCAGGAAGATAATGAGAGCAAATATGATAAATTGTTTTTATTTGCACTTGTAATGAAAGCCATTAGCACCTAACATTACTGAATTCATTATACCCTTTGTGTTCTCACATCATTAATGCTTTGTAGGGATGGTTATAATGAGTCATTTCGATGCTGAATTGTTCCAGGAAGTTAGGGCTGCAGGCCAGTGGTGTCTATTTTATCGAGTCAGAGGCTAAACAATATTGGGGTGGCACAGTGGCAGTTAGAACTGTCGCCTCACAGCAAGAAGGTCCTGGGTTCGAGTCCCGACTCAAGTTTGCATGTTATCCCCGTGTTTGCGTGGGTTTCTTCCGGGTGCTCCGGTTTCCCTCACAAGTCCAAAAAAAAACATGCAAGTTAAGTGCATTGGAGACTCTAAATTCCCCATATGTGTGTGAGTGAGAGTCCCCCAGCCACTGGGGGTTGCGTCAGGAAGGGCATCCAGCGTAAAACTTGTGCCAAATCAAATATATATATATATACAGACTATCACGAAGCGAAACCTGCACCTACGTGGGACAAACGCTAGGAAAGAGAGAAAGGTTAAACAATATTCATTATTTGATGGGCAGAAAGGACAAGTATGAAGTTGACTTGCAGTGAAGTTTTGATTACAAAATAGAGATGTCCTGTAATGTTCAGAACTCTGCCCTGTTCATCTTGCTCAGGTTGTATCTGATTTATTTATGTGCAGCCTTTCGTTTATAGTCTCAGTGCCAGCAATTTGCTTATAATCATATCAGGATGGAGGGATTGCATTACCTGATATTATCATATCTTCCATTCATTATCATTGGTTATGACACCTTTGTGTTGATAGAAAGAGTCATTAAAGCAGGAATTTAGACTTGTTATGAAAGATGAGGAGAAAATAAAGCCCTAAGACTGTCAACATGAAATCAAAATTGACCCCATTTACTTTCTTAAAACACATTCTGGATCTTATTGTGCATGATTTATCAATTCATATAACATGCATTGATGAATCATGCACAATAAAATCCAGAATGTGTTTTTAGAATTTAAGCAAAATTAAAGAAATTATCTTTATTATCCCTTTTTACAATTAGGGATGAGCATTTTGATTAATTTTGTAGTTGTGTACTGTATTTAAAAAAGCAAATAATTGATCAACCTTTAAGCTTTGAATCTGTTTTTCTTATGAAAAAATGATCACTAATAAGCATAAACAACGTCTAGATTAAAAAAATACAAAAAAACACACAAAAAAAACATTTACACTCACAAATAGAAGCAAACATTCCAAGAATTCTGAAGCAACATAATCACTTTAAATAATGACAAAATGTTTTTTGACTGAACTATTTCTTTAACAACACCATGCATCTACAGTGTCAATCAATGCACTGAATTTAACAGCAATATTTAGTTAAGAGAAGCAGTGTCATTGTTGCACGGCAGCCAAAGGAACCAAGAAAATCAAATTGCAATATTCGAGTAGTGTTTTTACTAGTACCTACTTCCGGTACCATAGGATCGGCTACATTATGCAGACTCACTGACAAGAGGCATCGCCTATCAGATGTCATTGCATCAACTCCAGCGTTTTACCTTCACCTGTGGCTCGATCTTCAGCGGTTTCAAATACTGCATTGAAACTAGGAAGTAATGGTGTTTGTATAATCAGTGATGAGCGCGATTCGAGGTTTGGGTTGAAGGATGACATTTATAAAACATGAATTCCCCTTTACTGTATTACTGCCTGTACAGCTGAAAACAACTCTCTTCACAACTTGCTTTTGGCACCCCTTACTATTTTTTTTTCTTGTTGAATATTCTGTTTAATTCTTAAATACATCAAATTGCAGAAGTAAAAAGGGTTTGATGCCATACCATGGCGATTATTTTCCTTATTTGTAATATGCACTTTAAGGGTTCAATTTAGTTGGATTGCATGTCATTATAAAGTCACAGGCAGGCGGTTTTCAAGGAGCCGAGTTCTTTAGCTCTTCAATCCAGATCATTTCTAAAGCAGGTATTCTCAAAAAATATCTAGGCCTACTACAAATTAAAAGAGGATGATATTATGAGTATTTTAGCAATTATGAATTAGCTGAGCAGGCTTTTGTTTCCTTGATTTGTCATCCTGTTGTTAGTCTCACACAGTTTATTTCCATAGAATCAGCCTGTCATTGGGGGTTTTCGCCTGGAGGAAAAACATTCTAGTATTGTTTATAGAAGTCATCTCCCCTGCTGCTATGGTGACAGAATCACATAGAGTTGAGGGTTTTCATCCAGCTGTGGGTTATTCTGTTTAATGGCTGAAGCTGCTTTTTTCATCCAGCCTTACAGTTGGGAATCTCCCCAGCTGTTTGTGATTGTGTTATTTTGGTTGTGTTTCCCATTGACGTCATTGTAGACTGTCAGGATATGACAGAATATGGTAAGAATGAGGGGACTAGTTGGGGGTATTTATGTAAGGTTTATGTACAGGTCAGTCATAAGTCTAATCTATCCAGCTACAGGGGCATGCATGTAGCCCACTGTGAAAACGTGCATATAGAAAACGTTTGGTCTTTGATCTTCATGTCAAAAAAGTTGTACATTTTTTTTATTATTTTAAAGGCTTTGCTATGTAAACATCATAAAGGGTATCCATACAATAATATGGTACCATATTATTTTGGTACCTTTTTTTTTATTTTTTAAATAGACTAACTCAACCCCCGATTTGGTACAATATGTAACTGGGTCCCTACTCCTCTCTACCGACCAAGCGGCCCTTGGCCTGAAAAAGGTGGAACACCCCTGCTGTATCAGGGCTCGACAATAAGGACTGCCCGATGGCCTGGGGCCAGTGTGAGAAAGATTTTGGCCAGTTGCTAGAACTGTCACTTGCCCGATCGGGTCAGTGCTGCATTTTTAACATTAGTGCAAGCAAACAACAAGCAAGAGTGCACAAACATTACACAGAGCGAACAAAGTCTTCTAACCGAGGATCGAGCGCGATATTTATCTTGCAAAGACGCGCAAATGCATAATTTACTGGACGTGCCAAGGCACAGTCATTTGCACGCTCAAGATCGTGCAGACAATGAACGCACTCTCCTAGCACTGTCCTGGCTCTTTTCCAAGTGTCTTAGCAGCAGCTATTACCAATGTGTAGGAAATAGCAGGGAAAAAAACCCACTTAATGAATTTCGTAGTGCAATATTTTAAGTATCCCCTCACATTCCGTGTTCACGGTGCGTAAAATCCCCACATTTTCTGTGTTTACATGTTGGTGAAAATTTGTAATCCACACATTGGAACACAAGAAATCAACAGTTTCTTCTATAAGACTGAAAATCCATGTCTCTCCATGCATATGTCTCATCATCATTTAACATGCATGTGCTCTTGTAAAAGAACAGATTTATTCCCACGAAAAAAAAACAAACAAACACATTTTCTTCACCTTTAGAGATGAAGCGCTGAATGTGCGTAATAAACTTTGTTAAACCCCAGTTACACACATGTCTGGAAATCACAAGCTGCTCAATATTCAAAATGTAAGTATACATTTAATTACATTTAAACGTAAACATTAATTCGACATGATAATGCTGTTTGATATGAAAAGAAGCAAGATCACTATGGCTATTAGGTTATTATTTTCAGAGCTGTTCAGCTGCAGGGTGAAGATGAATATTTGAAACCGTCTACTTCATATCATCCTCATAAAACACCTGTTTCATGTCTCATTTCTGGACCATACAAATATTTTTGTATATCAGTCAGTGTTGGTCTTGTTTGGGTTGTCTGATTTCATGTTATATACACATTGTTAATTCACAGATTAGGCCTAATATCTACCTACTGTATATTACACATCACAACTGATTCGGCATCACAACCGATCAGCCAGTAATCAAATCTTTAACTCAGTGAATATTCTTTTGATCCTTCTTGTGAAAACACTACACATGGGCAAAAGTTGCATGACTAAACGGGTGACCGAAAACCCATCATCTCCTCCACTGAACTCTTGGCTTAAAAACCCATGTGTAAATAGCAGGACAGCTGAGGTTAATATGATGTATTTATGAATTTATATCTGTAAAGTGCATATATTGGATTATATAAGGCATAAATCATATCTTGCAAATTATAAATGTGATTCCATTGTAGGGGAAATTGTATTTTTTTTTTTCTCCCCAATTTGGAATGCCCAATTCCCAATGTGCTCTAAGTCTTCGTTGTGGATAGAGTGACTCTCCTCAATCTGGGTGGTGCAGGAAGAATCTCAGTTGCCTCCACGTCTGAGACCATCAATCTGCTTATTTTATCACGTGGCTTGTTGAGCGTGTTAATGCGGAGACTAAGCGTACATGGTGGAGGCCCACACTATTCTCCACGGTATCCACACACAACTCACCACACGCCCCACCAAGAGCAAGAACCACATTATAGTGACCATGAGGAGGTTACCCCATGTGACTGTCCCCTTCCTAGCAACTGGGCAAATTTGGTTGCTTAGGAGACATAGGTGGAGTCACTCAGCCCGCCTTGGATTTGGATTTGTGACTCCAGGGCTGGAAGTCTTCGTCTTTACTCGCTGAGCTTCCCAGGACATTGTATTAAAGAATATTTTATCTTCTGACATATTATTTAAAGCCATGATGGTAAAAACAGCTATTTGTAATTTTTCTGTTGGGGCCAGTGAAAATTTTGGCAGGGCCAGTAAAAATCTGAAGCACTTGCCCAACCGTCCCAGTAGAAAAAATTCTTAGCGTTGAGCCCTGTGTATAATGTTAACTCTGTTACAGTAAGTATGTGTGTTGGTATTGGCATCACAGTTTACCTGAAGGCTATAATACATCTCTGCATCTCTCCAAAAGCCCACTGGGTCTCACTCATCTGTCCTGTCTGCAAACAGCTGTCTAATTAGAGAGTAGAAAACCTCCTGCACGGGGAGGGCCGTTTTCAGATGGGAAATTAATTAAACTTCTAGTTTTCCGTATGGCACTTTGACTCCAGGCTCTAATTAACCACAGAATTTGAGTCAGACTCTTTAAAGGGATAGTTCACCCAAAAATAAAACCATAAAATTATTTAGATCCAAATTTATATGACTTTACTTTCAGTCACCATTCATTTTCATTGCATCTTTTGTCCATTCAAAGAAAGTGAATGGTGCCTGAGGCTGTCATTGTGCCTAACCTCTCCCTTTGTGTTCCACAGAAAAAAGAAAGTCATACAGACTTGGAACAATGTGAGGGTGAGTTACAAAGTTTTCATTTTTGGGTAACCTATCCCTTTAATGAAGTCGTCTTCCAGAGAATATTAAAGTCACTCCAATGTAATAGGGTTGGATTAGGTGACTCATTCTGATGTGAAATCATTCTAAAATGACCCTGAGGAGCAAGCAGCAAGAGCTGTCCACCACTGTTGGATTTTGCAAATAAAAATCAAATGGTTTGGAAGAGGGTTCATACTGTTTGGATGAAACTGACTCTGTGGCTGGGTTCTATTGAGGGGCTCCTCGAATTATCTTAACTGGTATAACAGTGTGCTAGAAATGCCTAGGTCATGGATTAGATTTCCATGGAACACATAAACTAATTTGATGTGAAACTAAGTGGCTTTGGGTAAAAGTGTCTACTATATGCATAAAAATGTCAAATGTAAAGACCTGGTGTGTATTTGTGTGTTTGACAGGGAGACGGTTCAGGCAAACTGTGTACACTGGAGAAAGAGTTTCTCCTTCCCCTGTAAAATGAGCGCTAATGCTGGAACTGGAATCCTTGACCCCTGTGTGTGTCGAGTTTCAGTCAGAAAGGTACAAACACACACCTGTGCTGTGCACACATTTTTGTCTACAATAAAAACCATTAAAAAGTTTTGAGCTAAAATAGTGATAATGATTTGATGTTTTTTTAACAGGAACTGAAAGGTGGAAAGACTTATGCAAAGGTAAATTATTCTTCCCTTTCATTGACTTAACCAGCCGTATTTGAGCAGTCACAGCATTGTCTTGCAGTGTGAAAAGGTGTTCTTAATGAACTTATTTTAAACAGCATTTTGATGCAGTTATGGTCTGAAATGTATTGAGAGACTACATGAAAAATGTATACTTTCTGTAGTAATCACATGGCAGTATCATTTAACCCCCGTGTTGTGTTTGTGTTGTGCCAACACATTTTGTGTTCTTCGTCAAAAATGACCAGCCCAGAAAGATTGTATATAAATCTCTCATATTGCATATATTATTACAAGATTTTGCATTTCAACTTTTTACCAACCTCTTTTTTAGTAATTATGACATTTTGTGTACTCCTTTTTGGACATATTTTACAAAATATATGTTTTTATTGATATATAGAAAATTTGTACTGAGGTTATTCAAGGCCAGTGGGGGGCACGGATAACAAAAAGTTATTATTAGAATTACATAATAAATTAAGAACCACTTGCTTGATCTGAACAAAATAGGTGTTATTGTAAAGCTTAGCATCTAGACTTTTCAATGCATATAGATGATCCTAACAATTCTTAAAACATCATTCTCTTAATTTTCAAATTTGTTTTCACAACAATTACATTCAGAGTTGGAAAAAACATAAAAAGACGAGATAGCCATATGTTATATAGTCCAAACTGCAGTGAGTATTAGTGTATGAAAGAAATTCCCACTGACACACATAAATATAATAAACAGGGTTGGCTTTTTGTCATGTTTTTCTTTATTAATTCCTGAAACATGCATATATCATAGACAATTACATATTGTAACTTAAAGCAGACTATCCCGATTCAAACAAGCCCAAACACAACATACAGTAATATGATAAGTATATCTTTAAATTTTCCTCAGCATGTACATGGAAATGATGCACAAAAGACACTGAGTGTGTGTGTTTGTGTGTGTATGTTGTATGTGTGCAAACACACATCCACATACAGTATGTGCTCATCTAAAGCATTGGAATGATCCTGAAAAGAAAATGGTCCAATTATTTTGTGTTTTCAGATACTGTATGTGAACAAAGTTAAGAAAATGTATTCCAATTGGATTAAGTAAAAAAAAACAAGAAAAAAAAAAAAACAATTGTAAGAAAAAATAAGTCGTCTGGGTCAAAATGACTGTAAAACAACATAAGGGTTAAAAAAAAAAAAGCTAAAAGGTGAGACTCTTACAAGAAATTGTGACTAGTCACAGCATCTACATTACATATAAAACTTCCCATATCCATTTTAACCTCAAATATTTGTTCATGTCTATGTTATTTGCCAACTACCCATTTACTCTTCGTGGATAAAAAATTTAGGGGATTGGTAATTCATCAAGTAGACAAGGCAAAAGATTGTAAAATATTAATGGCAAAAGTAACTGTTTAAAATAGATCTCTCTTGAGAACATGGTGTTTGTATCCAATTCTATTAGCGTATGTGCTCATACAGTATGTTTCCGGTGCACTTGTGTTCATAAAAGCATTAATATTTTAGTTCAGCTTGAGGCTTTGAAGCATCAGTGCCTTTCGTGACACCTTATGTTTGCTATTGGCGAAAATGAGATAAAATTGGATTTCAACCCTGACAATGTATTGCTCTTGTTCTCTGTATAGCTGGGTTTTACTGATCTCAATCTGGCAGAGTTCGCGGGGTCAGGTAGCACCACACGCAGGTGTCTGCTGGAAGGTTATGACACCAAGAACACTAGGCAAGACAACTCCATCCTTAAGGTATAGAAATGTTCAGGATTCTTTCAGGCTCTTCAATTTCTCTTGTCAGGACAGGCTTGTCAATAATGATCGGTTTAAAATGAATGAGTTTAAATCAGCAGGATTTGCAGCAAAATAATTAAATGTACAGCATGTAATATCACAGAAAACAAAATTTTTATGTTTGCAAGGTATAAATATGATCCTATACGTAAAACGTATTAACAACACATCAAGTATTCAAATTTGACATGTAACTCGCCCAACACGTTATGTGGCTTTCAATCCAGTGTTTTATACGTTTATGTTGTCATTTGTCTCTACCTGCAGGTGATTATTAGCACACAGTTAATGTCTGGGGACCCTTGTTTCAAAACGTGAGTATTACTTTTCAATGCTTTTTGAATACATTATAACACTGTGTAACAATTTTTGTTTTGTTTTTTGGTTCCTGGGTTGTAAGTGTTATTTCCTAATTGCTTAAGTATAGAAAATGGCTATTATTCCCCTCAAACTTTGCGTTTGTGACCAGGACAGTGATATTTTGAAATTGACCTATTTTCCAGAACATTCCAGATAGATTCAGTGCTGAGTAAACTTGGAGTAACTTCTAGAACTTTCCAGTAATATAAATAGTAGTATGAATACAGGGGCCTTAAGCCCACCAGTTCAGTTTAGTTCCAGCTATCTATAGTGGATACATATCTGCACTTTAGCGTCAAGATTCTCCGTGCATACGGCAGACGCATTTTGCTATGTCTGTGGCCAATTTATCAAGATGAGCGAAAAAGTACTCCGTGGAAGCATCTGCCTACAAGGCATATTTCGGCATGCCTGTCGGGGATCAAGACAAACACTGGGCACCTCATTTCACCTGCGAGCACTGCAAAAAAATCTCTGGCAGGTAAGAGGGTCAATTGTTTCTCTTCCCCTGACTCACTCGGTGCACCTCAAAGAGGATTACAACTGGATCAAGATCTTGCTGGATGCCTTAAAGTATGATAGATGAGTACATTTGGGGGCTGATTCGTGAAAGTGATTTACAGTATAATCATAAATCTCGAAAAACTACTCTCTTCTAAATCTTTTGTAGTAATTGTTTAGTATAAATACATGTTCATTTGGATTCATATGTTGTTTTTTCGGACTTTATGTGAACAAAAAGACAAACTCACCCATTTTCTTATTGCCAATAGGTACATTTCAAAATATCACGATCCTGGACACAAAAGCAAAGTTTTTGGGGAATAATAGCCATTTTCTATACGTTTTAGGCATAAGCAATTAGGAAATAACACTTACTACCCAGGAACTAAAATTGTGTTACTTTGTAATGGGTGACACTATTGAAGTGAGAGAGATCAATTAAAGTTTGGTTTTAAATGGGCTATTTTACCTCTACACCACCATAACTACATTTTTTAAAATTTGATTTAGTTGAGGACACACCTTTGCCACTCAGAGATTTGAGGCTGCTAGTATAGTATTTTCTCTGAAAGCACCTGTGTGTTGGGGAAGATTGTAAGTGAGAGATCTGGGGAATCAGAGCTTTAAACACAAATTTGCATACTGAGACAAAGAGGAAACCAACAGTGTCCACCCACACATACACACACTGCAGCACACACTGGGCATGAATACAAAAACCTGCTAGAAAGTTAGTGTGGGTTGGAGCATGGAGGAGAGGATAGTATTCTGGGATTTGGGGGGGTGCTGTTTGTGGACCTCCGTAAGTAGGTGGATTGAGATGGTATAGTTCTTTAATTCCGCATTTGGAAATGTTGGGTTTTATTTTTTTTAATTGTTTTTTTTATTCAGTCTCCATTAGCCCTGTTGTGCATTACCAGTCAATTTCAGAGATTTCTCTTCTCCATCTCTTACCCTTTGGGCTGCTTATTTTTCAATTTATCCACTTCCTTGCTTTCTTTTTGTTGCATAGGTAAAAGCTCTCTTCTGCAGTTGGTCACTGTTTAGCACAAGTTAAGCTTAATCAACAGCATTAGTGACGTAATGTGTATTAAAATATGTTCCGTTTCAAAAGTATAGCAAGAAGATGTAAACATTATACATATTAACATGATTTTAGTTTGATAAAAATAGGGATTTACTTGCATTACGGCATTTACCAGATTACAGGTTTTACCAGAGTGTTTAATGTGATTTTTCTCAAACTAAAATCACGTTAACACTTGTATTGTTTTTTTGTTGTGGTTATACTTTTGAAAAAGTTTGTATTTTAATGTTTATGGACTGGTGCTATTAACTTCCACTGTAAGTGACTTACTGAGGGGATGAGCTAAAATAATTTTTCTACATTGTCCTACAAATGCAGTCTTAACTCTGCATAACATAAACCGATAGTTCACCCAAAAATGAAAGTTTTGTCATAATTTTTCCACCCTCATGCCATCCCAGATGTGTATAACTTTCTTTCTTTCTTTCTTATGCAAAACACAAATGTAAACTTTTAAAAGAATATTTCAGCTCTGTTGGTCCTCACAATGTAAGTAAACGGTGACCTGAACTTTGAAGGTCCAAAGGAGGTATAAAAGTAATCCATAAGACTTCTATGTCTTATGAAGCAATATGAGAGTTGTGAGTGAGAAACAGATCAATATTTAAGTCCTTTAACTGTAACTCTACACTTTCACTTCCACGTTGAAGTGACTTTTATTTTCACATTCAGCCACCTACTAGATGGGGCTTGTCAAAGGTGGAGATTGATTGTAAAAATTTAATTAAAAAACTTAAATATCAATCCATTTCTCACCCACACTATTATATTTCTTCAGAAGACATGGATTTAACCACTGGAGTCTTATGGATTACTTTTATGCTTACTTTGGACCTTCAAAGTTCTGGTCACCATTCTTTTGCATTGTGAGCACCAACAGGGCTAATACTTCTAAAAATCTTAATTTGTGTTTTGCAGAAAAAAGAAAGTCATAAACATCTGGGATATGTAAATGATGTGTGAATTGTCAGTTTTGGGTGAAATATCCCTTTAAAATAAATCCATATAACCTCTGGGCAGCTATGTTCTACATATGCAGTAGGCAAACAAGTACAGCTCCTATGTTCTTGATTTGGGGAATGACCGAAAGTGTTGAGATTTCACTTCAATAAAATATTTCCAATAAATAAACCAGCAACAAAATCTGACAACAGTGGTGTCTTTTTTTTTTTTTTTTTTTTTTTTTTTTCACTTAATCATGCTAAAGCTGTATTTTTCAGGATGCACCAGTTAATGCTAGTTAATAAAATTTAAGAGTAAACAAACATAATAAAAAATGTGATTTGCTCTTTTACCTGGAAGCCAGGATTTCATTTCATGTAGCTGTATTGAGCATTACGATTTCCCCCATTCTTTTGTTTTACAAGTGGTCTGTCTCTCCATATTTATTCTGTCACTGTATTGGATCTGTATGTAATATTCTCCCTGTATTTGTAGTCCTCCATCCACTGCCACAGTGATAGGCATTCAGGGTGATGCTGAGAGTCTGCTGGAAGAGAGGAAAGGAGGAGACACACAGAAACCTTTTCTGAGCCTCTCAGGTAATCATCTCGAGTACAAACCAAAAGGCTTCGATATTCTTTCATGAAATCGAAGAACGAACAGGTGTTATGTCATTTAGAACAAAATCTTGCTAAAAATAAGTTGTTTTTACATTCGTATCGGTGGTTTGTAACAGCTCGCTGGAGCTAACTTTTAGTAAAAATTCTTATTGGCTGTTAAACACCTTACTGCCATTAGTTCATGTCAATGGTAGGTATGACCTGGAGCTCCACCTACCTTGAGGCCAATGACTAATTTTGTTGACATTGTGCAGTGAGTCAAAATCGGTCAACATGAACACATAAATGTGCAGAGTTATTTGCAAGCTTGTGCAAATGTACCTACATCTGTACGATTGTTCGCTTAAGAGACATTTTCCAAGACCAAGTCATGTGATGTTTTTTTTTAGTCTTCTAAAGGAAACAAATCTTATCTAATAAGTGCCCATTCACTCATGTGTCATCTGCAGCAAAAGCCATTCACACATATGTCTAAAGTAAGATATGCCTCTATCATCATTGTTTTATCTTTTTTCTGCACATTAACACTTTTATACATTCATCTTTGCAATGGTATTGGTGTCATAATAAATTACAATAACAGAGTATAACCAGCACATATTATGTCTGCATGTAAGACAAATTAAACATTTTCTACTGCATGGCTGAAGTCAGAAGTTTACATTTAAGTTGAAGTCATTAAAACAAATTTTTTAACCACTGCTCAGATTTAATATTAGCAAACTATAGTTTTGGCAAGTTGTTTAGGACATCTACTTTGTGCATGACACTATTAAATTACTAAGTAATTTTTCCAACAATTGTTTACAGACAGGTTGTTTTACTTTTTAGTTGACTATTTCACAATTCCAGTGGGTCAGAAGTTTACATGCACTAAGTTAACTGTACCTTTAAGCAGCTTGGAAAATTCCAGAAAATTCCATCAAGCCTTTAGACAAATAGCCAATTAGGTTCTGATACGTGTGTATCTGGGCAGTGGTGGCTCAGCGGTTAAGGCTCTGGGTTACTGACCAGAAGGTCGGGGGTTCAAGCCCCAGCACCGCCAAGACACCACTGTGTGACCCTTGAGCAAGGCCCCTTTAAGTTGATAAACGGTTCCCTGCAAAAGTTTTAGGCACTTGTCAAAAATGTTGCGTAGTGAAGATGTCTACAAAAATAATGACAATAATTTTCCATTTATCACTTAATGTCATACAAAGTCTAGACATAAACGTAAAAAAAGCTAAATAAATATTGGTGTGACCATCTTTGCCTTTAAAACAGCACCAATTCTCCTAGTTACACCTGGACACAGTTTTTCTTGGTTGTGGCAGATAGGATGTTCCAAGTTTCTTGGAGAATTCGCCACAATTCCTCAGTCTATTCAGGCTGTCTCAATTGCTTCTGTCTCTTTATGTAATCTCAGACTGACACGATGTTCATTAGGGGGCTTTCTGGGGGCTGTGACATCTGTTGCAGGGCTCCCTGTTCTTTTTGTTAATCTTTTCTATTTGCAAAAGTAATGTTTGTGAGTCTAACATTTATGTTTCCTATTGACACTCTGAAGCTGAAGATATAATTAAACATCTTAAGACAAATGCAAAGACAAATTTGTGAAACATCTTGTGTCCCTAAGACTTTTGCACAGGATCGCAGTCCAGCTTATAGCAATTCATTTTGGTGAACTTCATCCTGAGCCCATGCTTCAGACAGAGGCTCATGAAGAATCCCATGTCTTTGAGTTTGCATCAATTCATCCTCTGTGAAGTCTGTCTTAATAGACTGAAGGGAAGTCTGGCTGACACATGCTGCAGTTTGTCATCATCACTCAGCGACACAGTGGGAGTTGGACATCAGGCAGGATCAAAGATGGATCTGGCAGGCTCTGGTAACCTCAGGATATAATCTCTAGGTTTAGACAGGGAATAAAATGAGCGTAGATGCCATTCACTGTAAAGCAGGGTTGCAGAATAGAAGTGTTTTCGGTTGCGGCAGACCTAACTAAAGCAGCATTACTATGAATTGAGGGATAAATTTGGTGTATGCCTGGCTGAATAGACAAGTCTTTAGTCTAGACTGAAACTTAGAGAGGGTGTCTGAATTCTAAACTCTGCTTGGAAGACTATTCCATTGTTTAGGAGACAAATATGGAAATGATCTCCCTCCTTTTGTGGATTTTTATATTCTCGGTATTGTTAACAGGCCAGAGTTTTGCGATCGTAGTGAAACTGATAGATTATAGCATGATAATAATTTGCATGATAGGTAATTTGCAGCTAGACCATTCAAAGCTTTGTAAGTAATTTAACAGATTTGACAAATCAATACGAAATTTAACAGGTAGCCAAATTAACACAGATAAAATGGGGCAGTTATGAGCATACTTCTTGGTTCTAGTTAGCACTCTAGCTGCTGCATTTTGAACCTACTGAAGTTTATTTATTAAACCTGCAGTACATCCACCTAGTAATGCATTACAGTTATCTAGTCTTGAGGTCATGAATGCATTAATTCGTTTTTCAGCATCAGAAACAGATAGCATGTGTCGTAACTTAGCAATATTGGAATAATGCAGTTCTGCAAATATTGGAGATTTGTAAATTTTGTAAATTGGAGATTTGTTTTAAATTGCTATCAAATGTAAAACCCTAATTTTATGCTGTAGAAGTTCACGTTACAGTACATCCATCAGAAATCTGATTATATTTTAGCATCTTATTTTTTGAAGTTTTTGTTCCAATAATTAGTACTTGTGTTTTATCGGAATTGAGTAGAAGAATATTTCTAGCCATCCACTTTTTTTATATAATTTAAAAAACACTGTTCATTTTGAAAATTGTGGAATTTTATGATGTTTTGAAGAAAAATAAAGTTGCATAGTGTCGGAAAAACAGAGAAACTAATTCCATGGTTCCTGATAATGACTCCCAGGGGATCATATGTAGGGAGAAAGTAGATGCCTTAAAACTGATCCCTGTTGCACTCCATATTTAACTTTAGTTTGATCTGACAGTTCCTCATTTACTCAGACAAAGTGGTAGCGGTCAGAGATAGGACCTAAACCAAGCAAACAAATGCCAACATAATTCTCAAGCCTATCTAAGAGAATGTCATGATCTATGATACGAAAGCAGCACTAAGATCTAAGAGCACTAGAAGAGAAATGCAGCTGCGATCAGATGATAAGAGCTAGTATGTGTAACTCTGATAAGTGCAGTCTCTGTACTATGATAGAGCCTAAATCCTGACTGAATTTCTTATATATATATATACCATTTCTATTTAAAAATTAACAGTTGTGAGGGCTACCTTTTTATAGTTTTTTTTCAACATAAATTGGTGATTTCAAATTGGTCTATAAATAGCCAATTCTCCTGGATCAAGCTGTGTTTTCTTGATAAGCAGTTTGATAACTGCCAATTGAAAGTTTCTTGGGACATGCACTAAGGATGATGAGGAGTTAATAAAATTAAGAAGAGGTTCTGCGATTACAGGAAACACCTCTTTTAGGAGTTTAGTCGGTATTGGGTCTAGCATATGTTGTTGATTTTGATGTTTTGATCATTTTTGTTAGCTCTTCTGGACCAATAACAGCAAAGGATTGAAGTTGCTCATAGGGAATAATTTTAGTGTTCTGGGGTGCTGTGGGAGACAGATACGTAATTCCAAATTTGTTTCTGATGATTTTGATTTTATCAGTAAAGAAATTCCTATAGTCAATCGAATTTTATGTCAGGGAATTGGTTCCAACACATTTGCTCTAATCAGCTTGTCCTAATCAAACACTGTGAGATGATTCTCATTAATCCTGTATCCATATCACTCCAATAGAAACTAATGGAACTGTGCGTTTCATGTGATGCTGCTATAAAAATGGAAGCTTGAAAGAGTGCTCGCTCTCTTCCCCCACTCTCTCTTTTATCCTTCCATTCCCCTTTTACATGTTGCATGCCTTTTCTGTCCCGAGGCTGGTGAATGCATCAGTCTTTAATGTATAATTTAGCCATGTGCCGCTCTCCACTTTGCTCTCTTTGTGAAACAGTGAGACTAACTGCACGTTATATAGAGCAGATGTGCTTCCATCCACAACTTTATTATTCCTAAAATATACTGTAATTAGGGGCATATCAAGCAGATCCCAGTGCCACTTATTGATTTAAAGTTGTGATAATTAAAAAAAAATCTAAGTTAATGGTTGTTTTATCCTAAAATTTAATGGAAGACAAGACATTGTGTGTGAAAGATGCCAAAAAGCAGCTTGTTGTCTGAGTTAATTGTTTAATTAATTAATTGAGCCTTTTGTTCAGAGAGAGTTTAATTAGTTCCAACTAGCCATTATTTAGACAGCCCTAGTCAATCTCGAAAATATGCAATTTTGCACATCCTTAGGCTCACTGCTACTACATGAAAATCCTCTTTTTGTTTACTCATCACAAAAATATTCAATTGACCTCCAAAGAGTCCTGATTTGAATAGTGAAATCACAAGTACAGTATACCAGCGAAACCTACACTCAATGGACAAAACCATAGATATAATTTTGGGCCAGAGATATCCGACAATCTAAGAGTACAAGGTTGGAAATGGGAAAAGAACAGTTAAGATTTGCAACGCAGCCCATGTAGGTGTGTAAATCAATTGAACAGGTTAAAATTAAGTCTTATTCAATCCCTTATGTCCACAGAGACATCAGGGAAATGTGGCTCTCTGCCTGATGAACTGGGGCTGTGTGGACACTCTCGAACGTCCAGTTACGCTAGTCAGCAGTCCAAAGTGTCAGGTAGGCTTTCCTTTTCTCTCTGAATTCTCTCTGATCACTTAATCTGGGTTTGCTGTAACTCCGATGTCTTGATCGACTGAATGTATGCCTGATTGTTACTATCTGCTAGTCTGGTTCTAACATTGTCAGACTGTCAATCGACATGATGCCATGTTGTTGCAAGATGATGAAATTATTTTTTAATTACATTGCACATAGGCTGTTATGTGTCATCTCATGTGTCTTTACTCTCTGCATGATGGAGTGAATATGTAAGTGTGTACTGTACATCCATTTGCACACATTATATTTTGTTATGTGCTTAACTCTAACTCTAATTTTTGGGGGTTTTCAAATCTGCTATTTAAATCTGATCCATTTGTTCAGACAGTGGAATAGAAGTCTGGAAAACTGGAAATTGTGGCTCTTTATTTTATTAAGCAATTCCCTCAAATTCAATTACAGATTGCTCACTTTGACCTTTTGAATTAGAGCATATAAAAGTGTAAAGCTGGTTTTCAAGTTTAAGACATAAGTTATAGAAGTTCTCATCACGTGTCACTGAATGGAAATATGTGATTGCTGTCTGTGAAATTGTGTGTTGGTGGATATTTGGCCTTCTTTAGTCGCTATGTGTACGCTTTCTGAAGCTCTCCAGCTTGACAGCAACTTGAATAGCATGTTTGGGTGGGAGTGTTAAATGTCCCATCCCTTCTCAGTGATTTGATTAATCTGTTAAAGGTTTAAAAAGTGTAGGCTGCGAATTTCTAGAGCAGATGAATGTTTTTTTTTTTTTTTTTTGTCCTTCATAAAAACAGATTTGTTTGGTTGAGTCTCTTTCAGTAAGGGTTACAGATCGACCGATATTATTTTTATATGATCACTACAGATACAGATTTTGTATATTTAAATGTTCAATAAGAAACTGCTTATGAAGTCAGAAGTTTACATTCTCTTAGGTTGAAGCCAATAAAACTCATTTTTTGACCACTCCACAGATTTCATATTAGTCATTTAAAACATCTACTTTGTGCATGACATGAGTAATTTTTTCCAACAATTGTTTACAGACAGAATGTTTCACTTTTAATTGATTTATATCACAATTCCAGAAAATTATGTCAAGTCTTTAGGCAATTAGCCTTTATCTACTGATAGGCTAATTTGAGACAATTGGAGGTGTACCTGTGGATGTATTTTAAGGCCTTCCTTCAAACTCAGTGCCTCATTGCTTGACATCATGGTAAAATTAAAAAAAATCTGAAAAAAAATGGTGGACCTTCACAAGTTTGGTTCTTCTACAAAAAATAGTACGCAAGTATAAACACCATGGAACCACGCATCCATTATACCGCTCAGGAAGCAGATGCATTCTGTCTCCTAGAGATGAACGTAGTTTGGTGCGAAAAGTGCAAATAAATCCCAGATCAACAGCTAAGGACCTTTTGAAGATGCTGGAGGAAACAGGTAGACAAGTATCTATATCCACAGTAAAACAAGTTCTATATCCACATAACCTGAAAGGCTGCTCAGCGAGGAAGAAGCCAGTGCTCCAAAACCACCATAAAAAAGCCCAAACTACAGTTTGCAAGTGCACATGGGTACAAAGATCTTACTTTTTGGAGAAATGTCCTCTGGTCTGATGAAACAAAAATTTTATCTATTTGGCCATAATGACCATTGTTATGTTTGGAGGAAAAAGGGTGAGGCTTGCAAGCTGAAGAACACTATCCCAGCCGTGAAGCATGGGGTGGCAGCATCATGTTGTGGGGGTGCATTGCTGCAGGAGGGACTGATGCACTTCACAATATAGATGGCATCATGAGGAAGGAAAATAATGGGTATAAGCTCTATCGCAAATGGGTCTTCCAAATGGATAATGACCCCAAGCATACCTCCAAAGTTGTGGCAAAATGGCTTAAGGAAAACAATGTCAAGGTATTGGAGTGGCCATCATAAAGCTCAGATCTCAGTCTGATAGAAAATTTGTGGGCAGAACTGAAAAAGCGTGTGTGAGCAAGGAGGCCTACAAACCTGACTCAGTTACACCAGTTCTGTCTGGAGGAATGGGCCAAAATTCCAGCAGCTTATTGTGAGAAGCTTGTGGAAGGCTACCCAAAATGTTTGATCCAAGTTAAACAATTTAAAGGTAATGTTACCAAATACAAACAAAGTGTATGTAAACTTCTGATCCACTGGGAATGTGATGAAAGAAATAAAAACTGAAAACATTCATTCTCTCCACTATTGACATTTCACATTTTAAAATAAAGTAGTGATCTTAACTGATCTAAGACAGGGATTGTATTCTATGATTAAATGTCAGGAATTGTGACATGTTTAAATGTATTTGGCTAAGGTGGGTGTAAACTTCTGACTTCAACTGTAATTTTAAAAAAAAGTTTTTGCATTTAACTGTAATGATCATTAAATTATATCAATGATAAAATTATATTTATTATTAATATTTTATTATTATTATGCCACTATATATATATATATATATATATATATATATATATATATATATATAAGCAATATCACATGAGCAAGAGTGTGATATGGCCCTATATCAGCATTGCGATGCCGAGTGCCATAATCACAGCAGTGCTGATTTAGGGCCATATAGCACGATTGCGAGTGTGATATTGCTTGTATACAAGAGTTCAATGAACAAGTAAATGAAAGAAAATTGGAAAAACTGATTACGGTCATAAAAACGCATTTGTGCATGGAACTAATATATTACATGGTAGATCAGAAACTATCATTGCTGAATCAAACGAAATGATGCGTCCAAGACTTCGTTAGTAATTCAAAAAGTTCACTTCAGAAGTGGTATACCGTGAGAGAGAGAGAGAGAGAGAGAGAGAGAGAGAGAGAGAGAGAGGAAAAATAGCGGGGGTATTTCTCCCTATTTCACGATAGCCGGTCCACAAGAGTCATTCACTAAAAACACCACAATGTCCTCAATTTTAAACAGTGTGTCCACTCCAATGTGGAAAGTCCGATAAGAGGAAAGCACCTTCAGTTCGTGTAATTAATCAGTCTGTTGTATCTCTCAGCTGTGATGAGCCATAATGCTGAAGTTGTTCATTTAAAGCTATTTCCTAGCGTTAGTAGTAGTAATACATGCGATCACGAAGAGCTGTTGTATGTAAACGGCTGAAGCGGCTTCACTTCACATCACCTAACTGGCTCATATTACATATAAAAATCTTTTGCCACCACCTGCTGGCTAATATTTGTAATGTAAAAAAAAAAAAAAAAAGACAAACCATAGCTTTTAACAGATATGCACTACACTTACACTTTAGTTTAGAATGGCACAATCACAAGCGAAGTGATACACACAGTGAAGCGTCCGAGTGCTGATGGTGTCAGATCATCATTGCTCACGGAACGTGTCTCGTCCAATCAGATTCGACGACCAGAACTAACTGTTGTGTGTGTGTGTGTGTGTGTGTGTGTGTATATATATATATGTGTGTGTGTGTGTGTGTGTGTGTGTATATATATGTGTGTATATATATATATATATATATATATATATATATATATATATATATATATATATATGTGTGTATGTATGTATGTATGTATATATATGTATGTGTGTGTGTATGTATATATATATATATATATATATATATATATATATATATATATATATATATATATATATATATATATATATAAACACAAGCAAGAGTGCTATATGGCCCTACATCAGCACTGCTGTGATTCGGCCTCAGAATGACAGAAGTGGAACCCAGCGTGCTTTCTGCTGTTGTAGCCCATCCGCCTCAAGGATCGACATGTTGTGCATTCTGAGATGCTATTCTGCTCACTACAATTGTACAGAGGGATTATCTGAGTTACTGTAACTGTCACCTTGAGCCAGTTTGGCCATTCTCCTTTGACCTCTCTCATGCAAAATTCAATATCACTCTGATTCCCAATGAGATTACTATTTTGGCCATGCAATTTTGCCATGCAAAGGTAAATGTAACCACGCCTTAATAGATGTAATTTGAGTAATTTACAGTATACAAACAATACGTTAAGTTAGTTTGTGTGAAAACTAAGTCTTGAATGATGCCATTGATGTGTGCTATACTTTAGAGACCCACCAAATGGTTCCACATATCTGTAGACCCAATTTTGAGGAACCTATAACTGATTTAGTAGTAAAATTTTCAGGGTTGCTGCTTTAATTTGCTGTTTAAAAAAAAAAAATAATAATGTTATCTGCTACTAGGGGTGTAACGATCCATCGATCAAATAACCAACAATGGGAAGTCATCGATGCTGAGTATTCCCACTTGTTTTTCATTGCCCGTCAGGTCCGCAGCCGTTTTTTTCTGTTACCTTTTGGTTCTCCGTTGTGGGTGAACCGCTCATCGGGGGACCAAGGGTGGCTGCCCACCCTGGAGTTATGCCACTAGATATTGAAGAAAATCGAAATAAGACCATATCGTGATTAAACTTGAGATATACACCCCTAGCTGCAACATACACTTTGTAATAAAATCATTTTAATTTGAAAACAACTTTGTCTTGTGTCTCAGGCTATAGTACGAGTCATTCACGTTCCTCCAGTCTGTCGGAGTTCTCTCACAGGAGAAACACTTCGGTGGGCAGTGCTTCTACTGGCATTGCCAGCATCCCTGAGCCTAGTGAGAAGAGTGACCAAACTACAGAACCCCCTACAGCCCCGTCTGACCACCCATCAACTCCTGACAGAGCAGCCAGCAGGTCAGCCAGACTGCTGTCTGCTCTATCTTCAACAAGCTTTAGATGCAGTAAATTAAATGAATGTGATCAATGCATTTGGGATCTGAGCTTGCAATGAATGCAGCATTATTAAATAAGATTCTAATGTGTATGGAGAATTTGTCAGCTGCTTATCAGATTTATTTCCTCACGTACACAAAGGTATCCAGTGAAGCAGGACTCGATGGAGTCTCAGCTAAAGAGGGTGGATGCCACACGTGTGGATGCTGATGATGTAGTAGAGAAGATCCTACAGAGCCAGGATTTCACCCACAGTCTACTGGACTCCAGTGCTGAAGGTAACAATTGCAACAACTTCTTTTATTGGAAGACATTGCATGTGTTGCAAATTCTTACCATTTCCATATGCAGTATTCCAAATATATCTGACTATAATGTCCATCTCTTACATTTCTTTCTTGTTCTCATTAGCCAAAGGCTGCATTTACAGTTTCAGATTCTAATTTTTCTGATTCTGATTTTAATTCAGATTTTTCAGAATTCTGATTTTTTATTTTTTTTTCCCACCTTCGGATCTTCGGACTCCTAAGGATTGCTTATAGAGGCTTAATACTAAAAAGCTAGCTACAAATGCTAAATAGTGCTGTTGTCAGCCTAGTGTGTCTTTGTGGTGTATTAATGTAAAAAACAGGTGGGACATAAAACCATATACCGTACAGATCTGTGCATTAATCCTTGCAACCTAAGTGAACAGTGTATTGATTCCAGACAACTCCATGCAGTTTCACTGTAGAAACCTGCTGGGCACACCAGAGTATATAACTAAAAATAGGGCCAGAGCTAGAAATAGGCGATATTTTGTTGGAAGCAATGTTTACTGGTAGCAGCTGCAACACTGTTTGATGTATTGAAATGTATCTGTGCCAAAGCACGTCTCTATGTATGTGTGCTATTAGGTTTTGAATTATAATTAGATGTCCTGACAACAGGTTCTCATTAGAATTGGACCAATTTCGATGTTGTATTCCCCAGAGAAGTCATGACTTGTTGCATGAGAATTGGAGGCAATATCTAATTTGAGTGTGTGTGTGTGTGTGTTTCAGAGGAAGGCCTGCGCTTGTTTGTAGGTCCTGGTGGAAGCACAGCACTTGGTAGCCACCACCTTCCTGCCAGGTGATTTTAAATCATAATTTAATAATAATAATAATAATAATTCCCTTCATGCTCTATAAAAATGGAAACCAGTGCATTTACTGGGCAGAAATAGACCAGGATGTATGTAATTGCTGATTTCTACTCATTTCAGGGTTGGAGCTGGTGCCTATGAACAGGTGGTGATCAAACGCTAGGGTTGGGAGCTGCCAGATGGAAAAGTGTCAAAAAGCAAAGTCTGTTTCGTGGGAGGAGAGAGAGGGGGGAGGAAGGAGGGACGAAGAGATGAAGACAGACTTTTCATCATGAGCGGTTGTCCTGAACCTAATTCAGCCTTTCGATGAAACTGTGCCGTCTGCTGGCTACATATATATCTGACAGCTTCTCTGTATGAGACTGCCATTATTGCTGTCTTGTGTTTCACTGTGAGGTGCATCTGCATTGCAAACAGTAACGGTATTTTTTTTTTACCTAATTACCTTTCCTAGTGCTGTTTTGTGATAAGATCTCTGTATTTTATATTTGTGAGCCATTGTAAGGAATCTGTCTGTAGTATTTGATGGAGTATACATTTTCACACCACCGTGTACATGCGTGAGGTGTATACTCTATCTGCAGATGAAGGTGACCTCTTTATGCTGGTATACACTCCTTTAGCTGATATTCTGTCATCGCTTTACTATACGAATGGAAATCAAACTGTCCTAACCCATTCAGCACTATGATCAGTCAGCAATTTGTCTCACTGTGTGTGCATTTGAGAAGTCGTGATCCGTTTGACAGATGGTGCCGTTTTCAGACTTGAAAAAAATGGTCCATTTGAAAAGCACTTTGAATTGAAGGACTCTTTACAAGGGAGTTCATTCCGTATCTTCAGGAGTGTTGGGAGTTTTAAAGGCTAAACTGTTGTTGTCATGACTAATGATCCAGTTAATCCATACATGTTAAATATGTATTTCTTCTGTTCTTTATTTGTTGCCAAATGAGGACTTTCAGCTTGACTAGCTGAATTTAAATGCAAATATATAAAACTCCAACTGCTGTGTTGTATGTAGATATGTGGTAATTTTGCAGTTTGATTTCTTGACCCATTTGATACTTCAGATCCAAGCAGGTGAATAGCACCATTTATGACATCACGTAAATGTACCAGCTTTCATGGAGGGACAAAATCAGCCTAGTTGTTCTAAAGCTAAGCAACGCAGAGAATGAAGCATTTAACCATATCAACAATGCTTGAAATTGAACTGTTTAGCACAGGGCTCTCGAGATAACGTCAGCAAGAAGTATGTAGCTCTTCTAGTCCTCTATATAAAAAACTCATCTGCCATAACAGTACAACACTACAACTTTTTGTAGTACTTGATGTATCACTTAACTTAAGCTATTTTAATGTCTCTCTTAATGATTCAGTGCTGAAGTATCTCTGTAGGGCATATCAGCAGATATAAAATCATAACTTATTGCTTATCTTGTTCTATGTGACTGTATGTCTATATCTTCTCGGAAGCCATTCACTGCTATATAGATATAAATACACTTTCCTCTGTGATGTTGTGCATGTGCGGATTGAGCGAGTGTTTACAGTCTGTTTGTAGCACATGATTATATCATAACTGTCTAGAATTAACTTCAAAGTTTTAGTGTAGAAATGCATGGGTGTCACACCTACTCAATGTGTCTGAAGCATCCAGCCTGATGTGTTAACTTGGCTATCGCATATCCCAAACATCTCCACCAGGCCGTCAAGTTCAAGACACTAAAGAACCCTGATGGGAAACTTGAATTCAATAGTAAACTCAACCGCACATCTCAGGTTTATAATTTTATCTTCATTTTTACTGCACAAATTTTAAAGCACCACACTTCAAATGTGTGCAAGTAATAGGACAGACTATTCAGAGGATATTTATATCTTTCAGCTTTTAACATTAATTCCAGTCCACAGACATAAAAATAATCATTATTTCAAAAAATTATGTGACATGAATTATGTGCTTGGTTCTTTAGAACTTGATTTTTACAATTTTAATCTATCTACTGCCAAAATGAAAGTCTATTTTTATGTATTTGTGATTTAGTGATACTGTTAGACCTGTCAAGATGCACATTTCGCACATAGATTCATATGTGCCACTCTGTTAGAGACTTAAGTCCTTTCCCCCACATTTCTTCCCTAGTTACTCTTACATAGTCTGTAAGTTGGTCCTGGTACTTTACATGTTGTAAAAAACATGGTGGCTTTATCTCTTCTGTGAAGTTTTGGTCCTTGTAATTGTACCGTTTCTGATGTTTAAAGGTTGACATTGCTTTTGACTGTCTTGCAATGTTGTGTTCTAACTTTAGACCCATTGTGGCTTCCATGCCATGTGTTCTGTTATGATGCTGGTAAGGTATGTACCATGCACTGTTCAATAAAACCAGTACATTTAAAAAAAGGTGTCACATTTTCAAAACTTGATGCATCTTTTATTACTTTTTATGTCCTATGGGACATGAGAATGTTTAAGGGTTATTTTCCCCCAAGAACATCTCCATCGATTACAGATCTGGCCATAAAATATGGTCCATTCTTTTCTAACAAACATCTGGGAAGCTGTAAACAATAAGCACAACTTCCTACTTTTGATTCTGGTTACAAAGCTTTGTTATACATTTCCATAACTCAAACTCCCTGTCCTCCTCTACATTGTCTGTTACTTGCGATACTGTTTTTCACTTCCTCCTCCTCTTTTTCTTTTCTTCCTCCTCATCCTTGGCAGGCAGGATTAGCACTGTTCCATCAGCACTCAGCCTTACCTGCGAGTCCTCCAGAAGTTCCTCCCTGAGTTGCTGCACTGTGCCACACAGCGCTCTCACTCTGGGGCTGGGGCATATACATGGCAAGGGCCCAAAAATGGTGCTGCTCTTCTGGTAAACAGGTTGCCACTCAACTGCACCCCCTTCAGCCCCATACTGTACTGTTTCCATTGATGGATGATAGTAGAGATGTGAATTGAGTGAGATGTTCTCACTCTTGAGCCATTCCTGTCTCAGGTGTTCTGCCTCATATAGGACCTCATTAACCAAAGTCTTCTGGTAGATGTTGTTATCGTACAGGCTCGGATACACCACTTTGTACAACTAAATGAGGAACGGCAAAGAGAAGACAAGACAGCAAATATATGCAAGAAGGCAAGACAGCAAATATATGCTTTTTAATATAAACTGGTATGAGTTTAAAGGGGTCTTACGAGCAATACAATTTTACTAGCTCTTTTGAGATAAGAGATTATTGTCCTGTGAAAACATACTGTCATTTTCAAAACTCCAAAACTTCCTCCAGAGTCTAAAAAGAGCATTTATTACTAACCTGCATTAACAGCTCAATCTGAAATCCTCAGGTTAAGCATCAGAAACCTAAAATAATTACATGCGATGCCCACATTTACATGTCAACAACACCTATTCTGTGTTCAGTAACTTGGCCCGCCCTGTCGCAGTGAGGTAAATACACACATTCAGTACACTAGAAGCACTAAGAGTAAAAATGCGGAAGTTTGCTAAACTTTGCTTGTTTTTTGGGCTGTGTAGCACATGCTGCACTGCACATCCTAGTTAAGAATCCCAACTTAAGAAATAGTAGCTGACATTTATTTTGATCAATGTCCCTGATCAATTCAGTTTGATCTTAACAGTTTCTAATACACATTTCTGTCTGGATTTGTGGCCTTTTCAATGTAATGCAGGTTTTGCAAAGAGGCTGTTATTGAACGATGGGGCTGTTAAAAAACTACATTTGACAGTATTTATCTCAGACCTGCATCCCGCATGTGAGTGCTGCAAACATTTTCTCATTTCATATGTGAAGGGACAGAGGCAAAAAAAATAACCTACCTGTTTATATTTAAGAGAGAAGGTGGGAAATGGTGTTGGAAAAACAAAATTAGGACCGTTTTTGGTGAAAAAAAAAAATCTTGAATAACCTGGACTAAAGTGATACATGATTTTCTGTAAAGCTGCTTTGAAAATGCGTGTTGTGAAAAGTGCTATACAAATAAAAATTCTTGGAAAAATTGGACCTCAGGCAATTTTTTTTTTTTTTTTTTTTTTTTTTTTTTTTTTTTTAAGTATGGGATGATCACTAAGCAAATAAGGAAATGCATATGCAACATCTCATCAGAAAAAGAGTTAAAGACCCTCACCAGTCTGTACACGGAGGGTTCAGAACGTTCAGTGTTGGTCATGGACCAATTTAGCCCATCAAAATTCCTCTGGAACACACCAATCTGAGTGCAGAATCCCACATCTCTCCAGTGGCCAAGGGCTTCTCCAACTCCAGTGAACTGCACTGAGTAGCCATATTCTTCACAAACTCCGTGAGCCCTAAGAGAGATAATTAGGACAACTTTTTGGCCATAGAAATTAACCGGTAACATTGGTGCATGTGATGCCTTGTAGAATCAGTTCAGATATAGAACATTTGCCTACCAAGCCTGAAACTCAGCTCTGCTCCACTCAAACTTATGATCATGGTTTCTAAAGCCTCTCAGACCTGGCAGCAATGGGTTGAACTCTGCATTAGGTGTGCTGACAATCACAGCACCTGGTGCCATGTACCCAAACACAACCTCAGAAAATTTCTCCACATCCCCAAGCTCCAGGTGTTCGATTCTTCATGGTAAAGAGGTAATGTTATATTTCACATTTCTGGTAGAACATGCCATTTTAAAATAATCTAGTTGTATAGGAACTTCTTTGCTAGAGAAACAAAAGAAGTGGAACACTCACAACTCAACACATGTCACAAGATCAAATCCTCTGCTGCATGGTTCCCTCTCTGTGACTGAGCCTTCGTACAGCTCAACAGTCAAAGGCCCATCACTTGGCTGAAGGTAATCACTCATAAGTGGTGCCAATGTACACCTGGCAAAAATGCACTGATGAGCTAAATTTATTTATTTTTATATCATTTTATACATTTTTCAAACCCTTTAACCAAACTTTGCAGCAATATAATTAAATATTAAACAAAATGGTTCAAGTTAAAAGTTCACCCAAACCTAATATTATCCCAGATGAATGACTTTCCTTCTGCAGGACACAAAAAAAGATTTTTAGAAAAAATATCTCCGCTCTGTTTGTCCATTCAATGCAAGTAAATGGTGGCCTGGCCAGAAATTTGAATGTCCAAAAAGCACATAAAGTAATCCATAAAACTCCAGTGGTTAAATCCATATCTTCAGAATCTATATGATAGGTATGTGTGAGAAACAGTTCAATATTTAAGTCCTATATTGCTATAAACCTACACTTTCATCAGACCTCCTATATACATTCACAAGAGGATCCAATTTTTATCGATTCACATTCTTCGTGCATATCTCCCCCTACAGGAAAAGGAGGAGAAAGAAAAAAATTAGATGGATAAGCAAAAGAAAAGAATAAATAAATCATTATTGCACAACAGCCCAGTAGGTGGCGATATGCACAATGAATGTGAATCAATAAAAAACAGAGGAACTCTTGTGAACTTGCATAGAAGGGCTGTTTGAAAGTAGATTAATAATAAAAGACTTGCATATTGATCTGTTTCACATTCACAATTATTGCTTCTGAAGACATGGATTTAAACACTGGAGACAGATGAATTAATTTTATGCTGACTTGATGTGCTTTTTGGAGCTTCAAAGTTCTGGAAACATTTAACATGAATTGTATGGACCTACAGAGCTGAGATATTCTTGTATAAATCTTTGTGTTTAGAAGTTTTTTTATTTTTGGGTGAACTGTTCCTTTAAATTACAAATAAAAAAAATGTACCACTACATCAGCTATATATTTACTTGTCTTCCTCCCATGCTGTAAAAAAGGGTCCAAATGATGTTACTTTGTATTGGGTGTCACAGTTTTAATATATTTGTACATATTTTTTCATTTAGAAACTTCATGCGAAAAAAGGGTTGTGTGCAAAATGTGGGACACACCTAAATCTAACATTTTTGGTCATTAAAATGAAACAGTAAATAATTATATTATTTTAACTGCATTGAATTGAATGACGATTCAACAACCGGACAAATTATTCTTATTTATTTTATTTGGACTTGTATATACAGTTGAGAAAGTCCTGATGTGGGACATCCCAAAAATTACAATTTAACAGGGAGTGGTGTGGGGTAGGTTTATCTAAAATATCTAATAGTTCTCACCAGGGTCAGAAATAAGAGTTTAGGGTTAAGAATGGCTAACAGTTCAAAAACTGCTCCCGTATGAATTTCTGTTTTATAATTTGTATCTCTAATATATGTCTTAAATGTTCTGTTCTATTCTAGGCCTAGATACACATTATCACATTAACTGTCTTTAAGATTAATCTTTCAGATTTTATGTTGATGAACTGATTAAAAAGATGTATTAGACTGCACAGAGTATATCATTGTATATGATAAGAGAAAAAAGCCCGCCTAAAAGGTCTTGTGCCCATGAAAATCAAATCCGGTAGCAAATATTGCCCTTCAACGGAACCGTCGGTTTTTTACAGCGGTTCTCACAACAAAATGCACAAAAACAAAACGCCTCTAATGCCAAATAAATAAAAATTGAACACCAAACTACGCGTTTTTCATGGACAGTGCAATGTGCAAGAGGAGAAACGTACATTCTTTTGAGGAGGACAGCTCGGTCGATATCAACTCCCACTAGTGTCTGTATACCGTTGCGATGAAACTTCAGCTCCTTCAGCAGGCCACATTCAGCGCATCCAAAATCGATGACCTGTGGGTGGAGAAATCGATCAAATCCAGTTAAGGTGATTTAAAACAAACATTGAAGCTCGAGACTATTGATTGATTAGCAAATTAGTTCACAAAGCGTCCAATCTCTCCAACGAAATCCAGCACTACTCAAATTTTAACGTAAATTTGACTGTATTTACCTTTCTAGGTCGGTAAGTTCTCACGTAATCAATAACAAACTGGTATCTCTGTATGTACAGCGGAGGAGAAAACGGTGTGGTGATGATGTGTGTCATGTTTAGGCCGGCTGTCCGTCCTCATCAAACAAATGTCAGAAGTCTGTTATGGAGTGTAGACACTTCAGCTCAGCTGTGTGAATGAGTTTAGTGTGTTTTTATTCAAGCACGCAAATCAGCTCGTCTTCGCCAAGGTCCGTGGAAGCCAATACAACATAGCAGGACCTGTGTTAAGTTGTTTTTAAAGTAAAATAATTGATCGCAAATCAAAATATAATTGTAACAGTGATTTTTAAAAATAGGTATATAGTTTATATATATATATATATATAACGTTTTATATAATTCTGTTACTTTTATTATATTTGATGAATGTGCAAAAACTATTGTGTGGTTGGTTAAAAAATGCCATTGATGTAAATCATTGTCTTTAATGAGCTGTATTTCATAATAATATAATCATTATATTCAATTTATTGTAATATCCCATGATTATGTTTAATTAACAAACAAATCAATCTATTCGTTTTTTTCACACTTTCACTGGATGTTTGTGAGGCACTTTTCTGTAAATCTGTAATATAGAAAGAATAAGGAAAGTCATACACATCTGGGATGGCATGAGGGTGAGTAAATGATGAGAGAATTTTTATTTTTGTGTGAACTATTCCTTTAATTTTAAGTCATTATATTTAGTTTTTATGAATGTGCAAAATATTGTGTGGGCTATTTAACAAACACTTTTGTGTGCACTTCACAAAGACAAGCACAAAGCCATTTCATACATTACAAATAATAGTCATGTAAAAAACTTATTTTGCATTGCTTGATTGATCTATAAATATGTGATCACTCAGGGCTCGAACACTCCGCATGCTATTATTTTGCAGTCCTGTTTGGGCCTCTCGTTGTAGGTGGGTACTTCCTCTAGTCTCCTTAGAACCTCTGTGCCTTCAACAAGTTGCCTGGGAAAGAAAGATAAAGCTCTGACACAAGCATTGGATCTTGAAACAGTGGTAAGTAGCAATGGCCTTCATTGGGCATTTACCCAGGTCTTCCTCGATATAACATTTGATTAAATATACAAAGCCAATATCAAGGTCTCGTAACTGTGGCTTTCTCATTGTTGTACATCTTGTGTATTTTGTCAGTTGTTAAACCAGTAGAGTTATATTCTTCAAGTCATTTACCCAAAAGCCACATATTTGTGGTCCATCCAGGAGGCTGGCTGTAGCGTAATGTAGAACTGAGAGCCATTGCTATGAGGACCTTGGTTAGCCATTCCCAGGACACCACGCTTGTTGTGGGATACAATAAAATTCTCATCTAGAGGAGAGAATTGTTATTTCTATGTGTGTAGGCCTATGGAAAAAAGTAGGTAAACAAGTTTATGTTGGACTTATACTGACACCTAGCGGTGTGAATGCAGTGTAATGCAAAATATCAAAGTATTCGAGTCTTAGCTACAAAATGTGTCCTGTATTTGAACTGTTTGGTTCATAAGTATAGGGCCGTTTCTGACTATTCTGGCACCCTAGCCTGTACCCTCAAATGTTGGGCCATAGATAGATTCTCCCCCAGTGCCTTTATTTCCAGGTGATATATCTGTAACAGAAACCGTAAAAGCGATTAAGTATATAGTCACAAGATTTAATGGTATCGTATATGCATATGTGTATGTATAACAGCCTCTTACCTCCACCCTGTACCCAGCCATGTGGCACAACTCTGTAGAAAATTGAACCCTTATAGCTTAACTCAAGATTACTCTTGGACAAGCCTGCTTCTCCATTGCACAGGGCCTTAAAATTATTGCAAGTCTTTGGACACAGATCTGAGAACAGCTGACACAAATATGACATTTAAAAGCTCTTGACAGGGTTAATGAATGTTATAAATATTTGCTTCTACAGTAGCTAGCCTCACCAAGAGAGAGAAGATCTCCTTACCTCAAAAAGCAGTCTCCCAACTGCCTCGCCACCGCATTCGATATCCATATAAACAAAAATGTGCTGTGGTGGTGAAAGAGAGAAAGGATGTTGCACACCTTTGAGGTATGGTGATACATTAACTAATTATTTGTTTCAAAACATGACTAGTCAAATAGGTTTCAGTGATTGTTATTGATTCATTGGATTAGTTCACACAAGTCACCATTCACTTCCATTGCATATTCTCTCTCTCTCTTTTTTTTTTTTTTTTTTCCATATAATGAAAAAAAAAAAGGTGACTGAAGCTCATTTATTTTTGTGTTCCATGGAAGACAGCAAGTCATATGAGTTTGGAACAACATATGGGTGAATAAATGATGACAGAACCGCTCTTTTAAAGGAATATTCTGAGTTCTATGTAAATTATGCTCAATCAACAGCATTTGTAGCAAAATTCTGATACCCATTCACTTGCATTGTGGGACCTACAGAGCTTAATATTCTTCTAAAAATCTTCGTTTGTGTTCTGCAGAAGAAAGAAGGACATCTTGGATGGAATGAGGGTCAGTAGATGATTTTCATTTTTGGGTGCACTATTCCTTTAAGCTTCGGTTTCACTCTCTTGTTTGGATTATATTTACCCCGGTGCGGCGCAGGTTTTTGGTGTAATACTCATCAGCCAGTGCAATAAACAGCGCTTGTGGTCGATGGAAAGAAAACTTCCACTCTCGCTCAGCCCAGCTGGACAGCTTCCTCTCATCACCGAGCAACTGACCGTTAACAAAGCACATAAGACAGCCCGTGTACTGCCAAACCTCTCCTTTCAGCTCCTTGAAAGTTGACGTAGGTATTTAATGTCTTTGGACAATCAAGTCATGATGAAAACAATAAAAGATTATGTAATAGATGGGCACCTTACCCTTTTTTTATTCGATAAATACACATGCCAGTCGCATTCTAACAGAGGACGAATGGCTGGATCATCAAAAGAATCCGGGAATTTATTTTTCAATCCCTATAAGTGGAGACATTAGCTTTAGTGATCATATTTGCACAGTTCACAACGTTAAATACTTGCAAAGTTGTCCGAAATAGTTTACCTCCACAATGCTTTTGGCTACTTGAAAATTATGTTTGTTCATCAGACCGACTATCTCTAAATGTAAAGCGGGTTCCATGTTGATGTGTTGTAAGCGTCACGTTCCCAAGGTAACCGAGCTAAAGCGCATTACGATGACGCACAGTTCAGTTAAAAAAAAGTCAATTTTTGTACGTGTTTATGGGTTTCTTCAACTTCGGGCGCTTTCATGGTCCACTTAATTTATATTAAAACGAACTTATTTCCAACTTTTTTTATGTGGAGACTTTTTATCAGGTTCTCACAATTATTTTTGGTTATTTTCGATACATTTTACGTAGCCTCGTCCCAGGCCTTGACTTTCAATATGAAACTACGAAAATCCATTATAAAAATACAATATATTACATAATTGGAAAGAGTTAAATAATCATAAACAGTTTCAATATTTGTTGTGTGAAATCGAGTTCTATTTTTCTTTTTTAAATTACAGATATCCCACTGTTTTGCCGTCATTATCACCATGTCATATTCATGTGTGTTTTGTTCATGTCTTTTTTAATAATTAAATAAAAAAAGACATAAAACTTGACAAAACACACATGACTGTGACATACCACCACACCACAATTCTGCAAAAAAAAAAAAAAAACTATACTTGTCAACAAAAGTGCCAGTGAAGAGCATGCTTGAGATGAAATATTATGTGTGGCCTGGAGAAAAAAAAATAAATCAAGCTAAATAAAATTGGTCAGCAAAATACTTTTATTGGTGGTCATTTCCAATTAAGTTGTAATTTTACCAACTTGTGCAAAAAGTGTGAAAATAGGATTTAAATGTGTGTATTTAAAATACATAAAATGTTAGCTATGAAATTATTTAAAAAAGAATTTGTTTAAATGTAATTTAAATTACTGTCATTTCCACCATGGAATTCTATTTAACACAAGAGGAAACAAACAGAAATTGAGATGTGGTGGAAATGTGTGGTGGGGGTTTTCAAGAATTTCAGAAATAAATACAAAAACTACATAAAATCTTTTGTTTGACATGTACATACACTATTAGACATTTAATGAGACGGTACTTTGTATAAGTTCACAGTGCCAGAATGTGAAGAAACACCCACATTTTACATTTACATTTATTCATTTGGCAGACGCTTTTATCCAAAGCGACTTACAAAATGAGGATGGAAACAACATAAGCGATTCATCTTAAAGAGACAGTAACATACATTTTTTTTAAAATTTCATTAGAAAAGTACCAGCCAAGACTGAGATAAGACGGCAACAAGAATTATTCTTTTTTTTTTTTTTTTTTTTAATTATTATATTTATATTTTGTATTCTCAACATTAAAAAAAAAAACCTGTGTGCTTAAATGATGGGTCCCAGTGATGTTGTGTATATAGAGAAGAGATTTATATATATATAAAGGAATATTAACACCATTATACAGTATATAAACCGAAAGATGTCAGTAAAATTCACAATAAATGTTCAAGACAGTAATACTTAACAAAAAAAAAACAACTGTTAAAATGTATTTATTGAGAGCATTCACACATTGAATTGTCAATTGAACAGAACAATAAAATAACAATGTTTATATACTTGCATATTTTACTGATTTAATGTCAACCAAAACTGATCTTGAAACACTGTGATGTGTCGCACTGCTGACTCAAGGTTTTTATTATATAAAGTTGCTCTCTACCTGCCCCCAAGCTGTATCAGGCCTGAGGTTGTTTTGGTGGACTTTTCCAGAGCCAGAAACCTGTCCAGCTTTAGTGTAAAATCAGGGGGTACGTTGTGAGGAGATCGGTGCCTCCCCATAGTGGTACCCAGGTATGAGAGAAGCTCACAGTCTTCCTCAAAATGTTTAAGTTTCTTTTTGTACTTTTGACGAATATAGTCCAGACTCTTGGTGTTGAATGCTGTGAAAGTGGGGGGGGGTAGTGAGTTGGATTAGGTGTCTGAAGATATTTTGTCTTTATTTTACATGATCTTACTTTGAATGATTTCATGTCTTACATAAATTTATAACCAAATTTTGGGGTTAGTTTTATTTATGTATTTATTTAGAAAGCCCATCACACTGCAATTTATTCAAAGAGAAGTCAAAAGAAAAACATCAATCACCTTTCAGATGAAAGGCCAGGTACAATATAGCAGATCTCTTCACACTGAGAAAGGGGAACTTTGGCCTTAGGTTACCAACTGCAGTCATGGCTTTGATGATGGGTACTGCCAGACCCTACAAAAACAGATTAATTAAATTAATGTCACAAAACCTTATTCATGACATCAGTCCTATAATTTCTAACCAATATATTGAGTTTATTATAATCTTACCACTTGCATAAAACATGATTTACCATAAACAGACCATTTCAATAGTTAACTGCGATGTACAGATAATTAAAACTGCAGATCGACAGACTGCGAGTGTGTGTTTTGGTGCCCTCTCACTTGTTCCAAATAGCCCAGGTTTGGTAAAGTGTTCAGCAAAATTGGCTGTTCCATGGGAGGTAGTTTATGTGGAAGTTTCTGGTCCCAGTACGTCTCCGGTGACCTGCAAACAGTTGTGATTTTTTTGTGTTTCAAGTTGTATTATACATAAGGAATAACTGATGATGGACCGTTGAATTATTGAAAAACAATGCACACCCGAGATGGTAATACGGACAAGACGCACAGTGGAGTAGCAGTTACACTTCAGTTGTGCATTTTTTCAATAATTCAATGGGCCTGAGTCAATTATTCCACTAATACCAAAGTTACCACACCTTAAGACATTGTTCAGGGTTTTATCGCAAGACGTTTTCTGGTTTTTGTCCCTAAAACGTTCTTGTGAGAGGAACTATTTTCCACCACGGATTCAGCATCTAGCTTTAATACAGCTCAAGACTTCATTGCTAGTTTGAAAATGTCACTTGAGATCAAGCAACAGAGGATGCATTGCCTTTCAGCACTGGAGTACCAAGGTAGTAAATGTGCATGTGTGTGTGTGTGTGTGTGTGTGTGTGTGTGTGTGTGTGAGAGTGAAATAGAGAGATTGCACGTGGAATTACCTGTGTTTGAAACGGCTTTCATTAGGAATAACATCGCTTCAAACTGCGAAGAGGTAAGTTTCAGCATATTTCTCAGCAGCAGCAAAAGTCGCCATTCTTGCATATAGCTTTTCTATTGCTAATCAACTGTTAACAATCCCACCGAGTCACGGTGGTGTGCTGACTTTACTCCAGAGTTTGTGTGAAAGCGAAAGAGAGGGGGAGCGCGACAGTGCTTTCAACTATAGCTATGGGTGGCTTATTAGAGTGAAATTCCCACAACATATCCCAATATACACAGATGGATCTAAATCTGGAAGTGGCAGCAGCTTTTGCAGCAAATCAACTGTGTCAGGGTATACCAGTTTTTACTTCAGAGGCAAATGCTCTACTACTGGCACTGAAGTTCATTGAGACTGCTCCACAAATTATTCTTTTTGTAATTATAACTGATTCAAAATCATGTCTTGAAGCATTGGAATCTATAAAAATCGATCACCCAACAATTGTGAAGATTTTAATCAAATTGTCATCTCTTGAATCAAAGAATTTTAGTATTATTTTCTGCAGGGTACCTGGTCACTCAGGAATCTCTGGTAATGAACAAGCAGACAGAGCTGCCAGAGAAGCATTAACTACAGAACCAGTAAAATGCTCTATACCTTTCACAGATCTGAAACCAACATTAAATGTATACATTTAAAACAAATGGAAGTCGGAATGGTATCAGTGTTTAAACAACAAATTACGTGAAATAAATCTTGTTGTTTGCTTTTAATAATCGCTGCGATCATGTCATTTACACACAATGCCAAATAGGACATACAAGACTCGCACACAAATTTCAGGAGAAAATTCACAAAAGTGTTCATCTTGTCAGAATTCACTATCCATTAAACATATTTTACTGGACTGTAATGCTTCTACACATTTGAGGAACTGCTATTATTCTGTTGATACTTTTGAAAAGGTTTTTAACCAAGTGAATCCAAATTTAGTTTTAAGGTTTTTAGAAGAAATGTATCTTAAAACAACTTATTTAGTTCTATTCTTGAATAACTAAACCTGGCTCTCGCCATGAATATAGCCATAGAAGCTGGCCTGGTGTAAAAAAAAAAAAAGATTAGAGCGAAATACATTGATACATTAAAAGTTTCACATATTCAAATTCATTTTAGATAATATAGAAACTTCTTTATTGATCAAGTCGTGACATGTGTAACGGTAGCCAGCTGATACGTGATAGCTGTGAGGTGTGTAAACCTTAAGATTTGCACCAGTGACCGAAGCTAGAGGCCATGTCTTTTATAGCCTCCCTTGCTAGCAGGTCTGGCTTCCATGCCGGGGATCACTGGTTCCAGTAGGACCGATGACACATGCATGCGTGTGCAAGTATGGGTGAGACAAGAGAGAGATATTTTTGTCGTTCTTAACCGATTTATTTTAACCAATGTCATTTTTTTTATGGTTAGGTTGCTGTGGTAGCCTGTATGGCTCTTTGAAATTACTGAAATAATTTGATCTAGTGACATGGAACCGTTATGTGATAAAGACCTGGAGCTACTTCATAGCCGTATGTTTACCAGAAAATAATTGCACACCTTAGAACGTCTGTCAACCAATCAGAATCAAGCATTCAACAGACCCATGGTATAATGTATTATACCTTGGCATTGGAGAGAGTCCACTCACCGAAGAAATCGATCTTGCTTTTTCTCATCCTCAAAGATATAGATCCTATTTCGATACTCAACAGCATACTCCACGTTTCCACGTACCAAGGCTTCATATCTACAGAAGCAAAGAAAAACTTGGTAGATCTGCACTGTGGATATTCATTTACATTCACTTGCAGCTTGAAAGTTTTCTCTCTTTTTAGCAGAACATAAGCATGTGCTTTGATCCTGAAGAAAACCACTGTATCACCAATGTCTTTGCCTAATTGCACATTGTGGTTGTAGCCTTCTGTGACATACTGAAAACATTTTTTAAAACTATATTTAATTAAAACATGTACATGCATGGCACAGATTTGATGCTGCCAGGATTTGACTGGTTTGACTGACTGACAGGTTTCTTTGTGATAATATTCGGTGTTATATGGCTTTTTACAGATAAAGAGCCAAACGTGATGATTGTTTCCCCCTTCTGTTTTACCCCAATGTTGGTTATCAAATCATTATAAAGTTGATTCAGGACTTCAGCCTGTGAAAATCATGGTCTGTGTATGCACTCTCTGGGGACGCACCAAGGTAAAAAAAAAAAAAAAAGAACTAAATTGGCCACATAAGGTGCAGGAGAGAGCAATTTAGGCTATTCATTTAATTTACAAGGCCACATGTATATTCTTAATATTTTGGGGGGTATATTTAATGTTAAAAATACATTTATTGAAAAATTTTAATTTATGTAGGATACTGTATAATTGATAATACTGATCATTCAATTATACAATTATTAAATATATAAATTTATTAAGAAATGTGCTGATAATTCCCATTCCCATATGCAGAATGTTTTTATTGCTTATTTTTGCTTAATTTGGTTAAGACAAGTTCCTTTTTTTTTAGCTTTTTTTCCAGACCAGGTCCCAGTCGAGATCTGGCAAAACTGCAACTGGTATATCACCCACCATTGGCACAGTATCCTGTTATTTAAAAAAGCATGTTATTAGCCATTCTTTTATTTCCTTTTAACCGGTTACCATTTGGAAAAGAGGCTAGTATTTTTTTTTACACAAAAAATAATACTTTTGACAGAACAAATCGAAATGAAAAACCCTGATTGAAAGTATAAGGCAGTTTTGTGCTGGCTGTACCTGTGTTGGCCATCCAGGTAAGTGACAGGGCAAAATCCCTTCATCTCCACCTGTTGTGGGAACCGGCTCTTCACTTGGCCTGCATTCAACTTATGAGGAAGAAGTGAAGGAGGAGGTAGCGTGTAGGGGCAGCCTGGAACCACAAACTGGTCTGGGGACTCTAAAAATCTCTGTCAAGTAACAAAGAAAGAGAGGTAATGAGTAAAATTGAAGAGAAGCTTGACAGTAACAATAACATCACAACAACAGAGTATTAACAAATTAAAAAGTGATAGTGCAGGACTATAAACACTTTACCTCTAGGAACTCTTTGCTGGCCATTTTGTAGAAGTGACCCCTGAACTCTGCGGCATATTCCAATGAGGTGTTATTGGAGCAGTCCACCAGATGCCGATGGAGAGCCAAGCTAACTGGGCAGTGCTCTCCAAACTCGCCCAGCCGAGACTGCAGCTCTCGTGGGGTAATGCACAGTTTGTATATACCGGCTGCCTGGCCTGCCATGAACACAGAAATCTGTCATAGAACTGAAAATATTGATGTTAGGTAAGTCCAATTTTCATGCCTGATCACAAATATGCACTAACAGTGCAAAGTTTGGACACACATTCTGGATTTTTACTATTTTATAATCATTGTAAAATCCTCAAAATAATGAAATAACAAATGAAAGCACATTAATTATGCAGTTGCCATAAAATGATAAATAAATCAAAATAAAAAGATGACATAATTTGCCTCTATTACAGCCCTGCACACTATGGGCATTCTCCACCAACTGGGATGCCATGAAAACACCCGATTGAAGGATTTTTCATGTATGCTGGAGAATTTAATATTTAGGCATTATTTATACTTGTCTACAAAACTAAATTCAAGCATTTAACAATAAGTACAGTCAAGTATAGTCATAAATAGAGTCTGTCATAAAGTGTGTCCAAACTGTATAATAATGTATATATTAGTAGGGCTTTTCTTGTTTGACTAAGCATCATTTGCATGATCTCACCTTTGTGAATCCTTTCCAGGTAAGAACGAATATGTCTCATGCCTATGCGAACCTCATCTAAAACTCGTTCCCACACCCACCATTTGCTCCTGTGAGCATCAATGGGAGTCCAGTTGTGATACTGCTGCTGAAATTGTAGCCTGATAGCTTCAACCTCCTGTCTGAAGCAAGAGTTGCGGATGTTTAGGATCTGGGGGCTATCATGCATTGGGTAGGGCCTGTTGGAGAGAAGAACAGAATTCTTCCTAAAGTCTAAATGATTTCATGAAATTTAAATGATATGTCAGCATTTTAGCTGAATTTTAGATGCAGCCTGTCAACAAGCCCTGTATTTTTAAACTTGTTTTGCTTCAGGGTCCACATTTTACACTGGAGATAATGAGGCGATCCTACACAGTACTTGTTTATAAAAAAAAAAAAAAGTAAATCAAATACTGAATATATTTATAAATGTTCATTTATTAACATTACCATGAATAACTTTTGAGAAACTAATTTAGCTAGCATCTGCATTTGAATTTATTTATTTGTGCCAAAATACTTTCAAGTTTTATTCATGACCCACCATTTGAGAACCACTGCTAAATATTCTAAACTAATGATAATGAAATTTGTAGCAATATGATACTATGGTACACTGTTGTTTTTATTTATTTATATATATTTTTTAATTTGTGTTTGTGCTTGTTGAACCTCTTGTTTTTCCCCCTTTCTCCAAGGCCTCTCCTCAGCACCTCTGATGTGTCCAGCTGCAGTTCAATCACTAGCATAGGAATAATGCTGCAGGATTTCATTAATTCAGCCTGATGCTTAGTCATAGGGAAGCCATCCAATACAAACCTAAAATAATAAATGAAACACATTCACAATGACACATACATTTACAGACACAACACAATCTGCTAACTGAATTTTCAGTCTTTTAGGCTGTTTTGTGTTTATTTGTCTTGTGTATTTCTTTGATTATGCATGGTCCTCCTCACCCACGAGTACTGCAAATCAGACTCATTACTGCCACCTCCAGGCACTGGATGGCCAGTTCATCAGGTACGGTCAGGCCCTGGTTCAAATGCTTCTGCACCTGATGAGCCAAATCTGTTTTGGCCTGGTTGTTGAGCACCATTCGTACTGCATTTCCAATAGAGAGGCGAGCCAGACCATACTCCCTTGCAAACATCTGTGCCACTGAGTGTACACACACACACACACACAAATAAAAGACCATTAGATACTGTTTCTATAATCTTAAAAAACACTCACAGATAAGCTATTATACAGTACAGTGCAAAAGTCCTAGGCACATAAATGTTTCACAAAAGCATTTTTTTCTTAAGACGGTTATTTTTATCTTCAGCTTTAGTGTATCAATAGGAAATATACATGTTAGACTCCCAAACATTACTTTTGCAAATAGAAATGATTAGAATAGAAGAACAGGTAGCCCTGCAACAGATGTCATGGCCCCCCAAAAGCCCCCCACTGAACATCGTGTCAGTCTGAGATTTCATAAAGAGACAGAAGCAATTGAGACAGCCTAAATATATAGAAGAACTGTGGCAAATTCCCCAAGAAGTTTGGAACATCTTATCTGCTAACAACCAAGAAAAACTGTCCAGGTGTAAGGCAAAGGTGGTCACAATGAATATTGATTTAGCTTTTTTATGTTAACAGGATTTGTATGACATTAAGTGATAAATGAAAACTATTTATGCCATTATTTTTGAAGACATCCTCACTACTAACATTTTCAACATTCACAAGTGCCTAAAACTTTTGCACAGTACTGTATATATATATATATATATATATATATATATATATATATATATATTATTTGATTGTGTAGGGATTCTTAGTGGCTTGTATTTCTTCAGTGTCGGACAGTGAATTTGAAACCTAACCTGTGGTTTTGCCTGCTTTGGGTGGGCCAATGATAGCCAGTTTGATGGGTAGGGAAGGGTTGGGTTTTGGTTGACGGAGGTATTTGATTGGGTTGAGGATGAAGGTATTGCGTGTCTCCTTTGACGCAAAGAAGTAGATGAACTGATGCAGGATGACAGGGAAGGTGGCTTTGAAAGGGCCCTGTAGAGGCTGGATAAAATCTCCTTCAGCAAGCTACAAAACAAACAGCAAACTTAGTCTTTTGTCTCTCTATTTCCTTAGGCGATTTTTGGGCTTTGAAAGCTATGACAGCAAAAAATGCATGTACTTGTTTACAGAAGCTTTGTTAATGAAAGAACTGTCACTGGTATTGTATTCTGCTGTATGTATCTATGTGCATAGTCCCAATTCTCATATTCACAAAAATGTTTAATCTGTCCTTACCCTTATGGGATCCCAGCACCCGAAGGCACTGGGATATTTGAAGGAGCAGTACAGAAGTCTTCTGGCAAGACTGTAGCTGATCGGCTGGCACTTTTGAAACAGGGAGGGTCTATTCACCACCAGAGGACTGATTCCCTGTAGGAGCTGGTACCTTACAATCCGGGGCATGCGGCCAGCTCTTATAACCAGATGTGGAATTTGGTGGTCCGTTAGGAGGTTCTACAAAAAGCAATCCATTCTTTATATGTTGTCTGCAGAACAGCTGTAATTAAATTGACCAAGAGCAATCACATCTTCCTTACATGAAAAGTAAATTTTCTTAATTTACTTTCTTAAGTAAATTTGTTTATAAAATGGGCTTTCGGCATTCCCCCTCTCTCCTTCTTACCATTGTATTGGTGAGACAGTTGCTGTCACTCTCAAACCTCCCACTGATCTCCAACTCCAGCTTTTCTTTTGCACTGGCCTCTGGGTCTTCATCCTCTTCCTCCTCTTCCTCCAAAGGAGGAAACTCCTCCAGCAACATGGCTTCAATCTCTTCCCATTCCTGGTCCGAGTCATCCATCTCCTCTTCTTCTACTTCCACATCTTCTTTATCCTCATCCTCCTGGCAGAGCAACAGAATCTCCAATCAGACAAACTGCCTCTTTGAAGTGCATCGCATAATTGGTTATATATATTTAATCTATAACACCTTTACATACTATTTCAATTGGCACCTTCTGACTGCCGTAATCAATGTCTCTTTTACTTTGTACTCTTTTGGAATGTTGTGCAAACTTAATAGTGACTTTTTTTTTATTTTTGCTGTTGGAGCAAAAGGTATCGCTGCAATAATGTTTGCCATTATCTCTTACGTTAACTCTATAAGCCTCTATAAGGGTCTGTTTGGACTAAAACAAGACACAATGACAATGATCAATGACCTGTTCTTCGGGAGCCTTGAGTCCAACACTTTGGCTTAGTTTTTTGGATGCACGTTCAGCCGTGAGCTCAAATCTTCTCTGGTTGATGGCCCCCTCCTGGAGTGGGACACAGATGAATGCATTTTTACTCAAAACCAAGCACTTGTTTTAGCTCCTTAGTTTCACCTCCTCCTCTTCAAAATGGTAAATGGCTGCTGTTCATTGTACTAACTTACATTTTATGAACAGTTATTACAAGTGCCAAAGTTTCTGCTTCAACCCTCACCCTGAGTTCGGTGACCAGACGCAGTTGTTCTTGCCTGCGGTCCCGTCTCTCTCTCCAACGCATGAGCTTTGCAGGCAGCAGACGCCGCACCACTTCAGTAACTTCTACTGACATGACTGCCACCACATCTGGAAACAAATGATGCTCCAGCATGAAGGACACCTCCTCTTGGTTCTGAGGAAAGCCCTCCAGAATAAACCCTGTGGATCTGAGAGAGAGAAAAGTTTAGGGGTTCACAAACTCAAAAGATCAAAAGAGATTTTATGAAATAGCATGTGTGAATTAGTAAGTGTATGTGTGTGAATGAGGAATCATTTACTTGTAGGGTTCTTGGTACCACCATTGTAATAAAACCTTTTCCAATATCTCTGGAGGGAGAGGATCGCCAACCTGCAGGTATGCCTTAATGGCCTCCTCATCTTCAGTTAATCCTAGATCTTCCTGCAAACACAAATGCATAAAAGTATTCTCTAACACAATATTTTTGTCTATAAAACTAATTTCAAATATTTAAGCATACGCCTTCAGATTAAATGGTTTTTACGATCATGAGAAACATTTCAGGCAAGTGACCCCAAACTTTTGAATGGTAGTGTATATACACACAGTGGTTAAATCCATATTTACAGAAGCAATATAATTGGTATGGGTGAGAAACATAACTATATTTAAGTCCTTTTTTACAAACATTCTCCACTTTAACTTCAAAGAGGACTTTTTTTTTACCTTTTATAGATCCTGCAATATTTGACAAAAACGCCTAAAAAAGGCCTACCCAAATTAAAATGCATGCTGTTCTTGAACCCTTTGGAGTATATGCATGCTGAATCACTGTAAGTCTTACTTGTATTGAGTAATAGAACTTTGAACACACTCAAAAAGGGGAAATAAAATTCCGCCTACATTTTTTTTTTGTAAAAAGATGCCTGCAGATAACTACAGCTGGGAGGTATTAGCTGGAAAACACAATTAGATCACAGCATGAAGCCTTACCAAACCCAATTTAAAATTTGATAACAATACATTAGAAAATGAGTGTTTTACACATGTTTATCTAAGTGTATGTATAGGCTTCAAGGATATTGATACCTGGTCACACCTCTATCATGCACCGACTGGCTCAAATGACCTGTCCATCTAAAGTTCAGGGGTCAGCGGACATTTTGACATAAAAATATCTGTAATGTTTACATGTTCAAGGTAGCTTCATCAAAGAATGCGTCGAAGTTGTGTTAGCTCTGTCGGTTAGCTCGAAATGCTACGTCTATACTACGTGGGTGTTTATTGATATATAAATGTGTTATGGACCAAATACTTCGTTGAATTGGATTGTATGGAGCCTTTACAGTGTAACTAAACCATTTTGATGGAATGAAGTGGATCAGTAGAGTAAGATGAGCTTTATAGGTGAGTTTCTACCATTTTGTATTTTTTTATTTTGCTGTAAGTGGTCTGAGAAATACACCGATTGTACCCGCTGTGTTAAGTGTATATTAAAATGGTTAACATCGTTCGAATCACAAGAGTCTCAGCTTTCCAACGATGTAAGATATGTTTATCTTTTAATTTTTGAGTTTTTGCATATCGCGAAGTTATTGCGCAATAGTATGTCATGCTTTTAAAAGGTTCAAAAGGACTTAAATTCTATTATATAATTTATATAATTCTATTATATAATATTGTATAATTTATGAAGATCTGGAGTCTTATGGATTACTTCTGTTTCCTTTATGTGCTTTTTGGAGCCTCAAAAGTTCTGATCACATTCACTTGCATTGTATGGACCTACAGAGTTGAGAAATTCTTCTAAAAATCATTGGTCTGCAGAAGAAAGAAAGTCATACACATCCGGGATGGCATGAAGGTGAGTAAATGATTTTTGGATGAACTATCCCTTCAATGGTCATGTAAACAGCATGTTAAAATCATTGCGATATTCACCATGTTTCTTTATTTTAAACCTGCAGTAAAATCATCGTAAATATTTAGATGACATTCGATATATCGCCGAGCCCTACCTTATTGACAGCATTATCAGATACAATATCCTCATTACTGGGCTTGTCCTCCAGGTCAGGATGGGATGCTGTACTCTGACCCAAAGCCTCCAGCAATGCCTGCAGCTCTTTTGGAGGTTCCTCAGGGGGTTCTGAATCATCTGCATTTGGCACACGTTTCTGGGTCTTTCGTAGGATCATCTCCTGTAGTCGCTCTTGAAACTGGATGTGGAAGACTCCCAGTTGTTCGGCAAGCCACTTCCCATTGGTTGTCTTCCCCGAGCCCCTCACTCCAAGCATGAAGATCCGTGGCGCAGGTGGCTGGTGGCACACAGTAAAGCAGATCTATGTATCTACTTACATTTCAAAAGACTGACACTTTCTCTTTGATTTAAACTTTTTAATAGTGCAAAACACTGTATAAAATGTGTTTTTATCATTTGTCATGATAAAATGCTGGTGGCACCTTTAATAGTTCTGTGCTTGAGATGTAGAATTCAGGGTTCTGTAAGAACTTTTCTTGTGCCTCTCTACTGGAGAAATAATAGACTTTCTCTCTGTACTTGGCAGTGTGTTCATCCAGACACTGCAGTAGTGTACCCTTCTCCTTCAGCAAGACTGGACAAAAATTCTTAGAATATCCCAGCTGCCTCTTAAAGCTGATCTCCTGAGACCATCATAAACAGAGAGATATTCTGAGAGTCTGTCAGTGGCAGCAAGTCAGAGGAGTTAAAGGAGGCTGAGCCTTGTCAAAAATGTATTAAAAATGGAAGTAATAACAAAAGTAATCAAATTAACAATTGTTTTAATCACTTTACATACTAAAAAAAAAAAATAGGTAAATTTTTTTTTTCTTTCTTTTTCAGTAGTCCAGGCGAGTTTTAATCACTGTATGAATCGGTATGAACGCTTGCGAAAGCTGATGGCCTAAAGCCTCTGCTCATTAGAAAACTGACCAATCAAAATGGATATTCAATTGAAGTAAACGTTATCTGCTTCCGTCCAAAATGCGACCGAAAAAGGCAAAATTAAATTTCATCACAAAATAAAATGATCATCTTTCTGCATTCATAACCAATAATAATTAGAGGTAACCATTCAAGCCACTCAGCTTCTAGTATCACATGAATGCGTCATCAAGCCTGCTTGTGATTAACGTGACAGGTGAAGAGAAACTTTCAAAATTTGCCAAAATATCAATGAAATAAACAATTATTGGAGGATCTAAAAATATGTTAAATACTGAACAACAGGATAGTCTCTAAATTCGTCTCAAGGAAGCAGTGGAGGATGGAGTTCCTCTACACATGCTGTATTAGTTAAGTAGATGTTACTGTCCATAGTTTGCGGACCTCAATTAATTTATAAATGTTTGCATTGATCTTAGTCCGTATAGATTGCACTGCGTGATTTGTTTTGTTCTTTTACTGTTTGGGCAAATGTTGGGTTGGTGATCGGACAGATTAACACATTGGAGCCATTGGAGTGCACTAAAATTTGCGGATAAAGTAAACATGGTCCATTTTGATTTCACATTGACTGAACTTGTTGCCTATTATCAAATGTTCAGTGACCTCTGATTCTTGTTCTTCTTCTTCATCAACATCATCTGGTTTCTCAGCCTGTGCCAAAGCCTGTGAATCCTCTTCCTCCTCATCCAGGTCTATATTAGATATCCTCATGGCTGTGTACTTAAATGATTCTGAGAGAGACAGAAATGTAGAGAGACAGGACAAGAGAAAGACAGAATAGAGAAGATATAGTGAGTGTGAGCAGTGGTGCTATCTCACGGCCAGCAAAGCCTTCTCTGCTGGCATAAAATTCATAATAAACAAAGATTTTTTCATCCTTTCAATTTCATTGACCTTTTTGATGTATTTTCAATCGCTTTCCACTCCTAATTCATCTACAAACAAATAGCAAAAATCTCAAAGCTTATAAGCAATGCGTGTCGGCTGTATCACATATCACATGCTCCTTAGACAAAGCAGCATGTTAGTCTGAGCTCCACCCCGTCAGGCCTTCAGAATTTCCACAGAATCCCTCAACAGTACAAATGAATAGGCATCTAAAGTCAGATTCATCAGCCAATCAGATGTATTTATTTGTTCTTGGTGGGTGTGGTCTTTAGGATATGTCCCAGTCCAGGCCTTTGAGCTGGCCTTGTGTGACACAATCACGCTTTAAGTGATGTACATAATTTAAAAGCAAAGAGCGCGAGATCTTGCTGACAAGTTGGCTGTCATCCCTGCTGTTATTGCAATTGAGAAAGAGATCCTTATGGATTTATAAACCAGATATGTTCTGCATGATTGTGCGATTGATTAATTAAACAGGAAAGTAGGGCTGATTTTCACTCCATGCAAATTGGTAAGTGCTTTTTGCATTGTTATAGCAACATCAGGAGTGTAAATTAGGCTGCTTGAGCATTCAGTTTTCAGCATACAGATCAAGTTTTGAAAAGTAACCGTGGACCCTGACAAAACAAAATATTAAATTTATATTAAAGTGTTGGACTCAAGCCTCCCGAAGAACAGGTCATTGATCATTGTCACTGTGTCTTGTTTTAGTCCGAACAGACCCTTTTGATCTTATGGGGTTTGTAATGTGGATCTAAACAAAAGCAGGGTAAATGGCGTAATAGCAACATTTACATAGCAAATATTAGATAGCTTTTTCTTCGTATTAGACCTCCTTGGTTCTGACTTTCGTGCGTGGATGTATATTATTTTGTGCGTATTTGATATTATTAGTTAACTGCCATGTAATGTATGATACGGTGACTTATTCAACTGTGTTTTCTTAATGGCATGAATAGCACTGACTTAAAATGCATGGGCCGCCAATGAGTGTCAGAGAATGACCACTAAAGAAATATAATAAAAAGATGGACAATATATTCCACATACGATCCATATGGCAAATCATTTCTTGGAGGATGTCTTGAGGGGTTTTGTTATTGATGTCCACTTTAGCACAGCTGCAGGTGATGTCAAACTCAGTGCTTTCCCAATCCATCAAAAACTGCTTCAGCTGCAAACTTAAGGCATCCATCTCCGGGCCGTCAGGATAACCTTTTTCCCACACCTTTGGTAGCACCATCACTGTACACCCAAACATATGCAGATATGCACATAGACACATTATCAATACATGAAATCAGAACTGACAACACAAAAGGGGAGGAAAAAAGAACTCAGTGGATATACTGTACAGTAGATAATAAGATTACTCACCCTCATCATTTAATGCAACTGAGTCTGAAGTTTTACCTACATCAGACTTATCAGAACCCTCTGCAAAAATTTATAAATTACTAATTAAACACATAATCATGGAACCTACAAGAAGACAATTTTTGCTTTAGTTCTGATATAAAGAAGTGTTCACACTGACAGAAATTTGCAGCCAAAAAGCAATATTAATTGCCCCCTTTTGATTAAGTGAATATAATGGTGGATTTTCAGGTGCATTCTTTATCTTTATGAGGACATAGTTTTAAACTACTAAAGACTAGAATAGAAAATTATGAAATATATTAAATGTTTTAGGGGAAGATGGGGTAAGATGACGCACACCCTCACTTTTAAATGACCTCTTAACCATAGATATCACTAAATCTCATCTCAACATATTTATCGAATGGTTATGCTTTTATCAATCTGAACTTCAACATTTGTGAGATTTATTCCTTCTAAACAGTTTTGAGGTTAAATTATCCCCATGGTTAATAGCCCTGCTAAAAAAACAGCATTGCTGGTCACCAGCTTAAGTTTTTTGTGTGCTGGTCCACAGCATGGCATCCTGGAGTGCTGGTGACCCTACCAGGCTTTTTAATTAGTTAAGACAGCTTCTCCTGAAAGACCATGCTGCTCAACCATCTTCACCAGTTGGGGTTTGCTGGTGAAAAGCATCCACCAGGTAGGCCAGCACCAAACCAGCACTAACCAGCATTAACCATCTTAGAACATCTAAGGTCTGGGAATTGCATGTTGGTTAAGATGGATTTTTTTTAGCATAGCATAATTTATATGTTGGGATTTTAAAAGTTTTTATGTCTATTTCTTAACTGGGGGATTTGTGGACACAATAGCACATTTAGAGAAAAGTTAAATTAAGACCCTTGAGGTAATGGCCCCCACAGAAATGGGCCAGAAGGCTCCTAGTAGGATGTTGCTTGTGTCGTTTTTATTCAATTTAATGAATATTAAAATTCAGTGTTATTATTATTCAATAATTTCATGAATCAGATATACATTTTAACCATCATTTTAATTCATCATAACCAATATGTCAACTGAATTGTATTATTCATTCTGAATTCATAGTTTATTGCTATTATGAGATCCCTTCAATTAAAAATATAGGCCTGTACATAATTTATAGAATGTATAGTGTAATTCAGATATTTCTTTGACTGGGATTCTGTTTTTTTATTTGACCATCATTATTCAATTATTCAGCTATAGTAAATGTTCAAAAAGCATCAATTTACATAGAATAATTGATTTAGTATTTTACATTAATGACGCTTTTAACATATAATGTATTTTATATATTCTGCAAAAGTGAGACTTTGATTTTTTTGCCCCAGGTATGTCATCTTACCCCAAGTTCTTAAGGGGGGTAACTTCCCCCATAACAGAACTGAATTGCTGCCAATGTGAACACCCTTAAGTGTCTGTTCATATGTGAGAGGATAAGTAAGAGTAGCATCTCGCTCCTCAAGCAATGTCTCTAGTGTCAGTAGGTTGTGAACCTTTCATTGAGTCCTCATTTTGTTTCCTAAAAAAAAAAAAACACAGCAAGAAAACAATGCTGAAGACTATTTCTCACCTCAATTTGTAGTTATGTAACTTTCCTACATGACATTATGAGAAGGTTAAGCATTGTTTTCAATTTAACCACAAGTTTCATGTTTGCTTTTTATATATGTTTACTGAAACTGTGCCCTGTTGCTATACACTCACAATGTCTCATGACTGTTTTGTGTCTTCTGCTGTTTTCGTTCTTCTCGTAGGCGAGCCAGCACAGCTCGATCCACCGCTTCCTTATCCCGTTCATACATCCTGGTTAGTACGGTCCTTCCTTCAATAAACAATATATGACCATCATAACTAAAGGTACTTTTCCACCATCAGGCAGAGTGGTTCTCATTGTGGATCCATGCAGTTCTGTACCAATCCAGACTTGTTGGCATGGTTAAGGTTTCTTTTTACACAGTGGTGATGCAAAATCAGGATTAGAAAAGACTGACTCAGTAAGTGATCAATTGTCAAGCTGGTACTAGAGTGAGACCCATGAGGGGGCATTCTGACCTTTTGGGTGGGCAATAGGTTCTCAGGGGGGGTTGTCAGAAGTTTCTGGGGGCAGTCCAACTGGAGCTGACCATGCCAATCATGATTTGCAACATCACTACATCCGTTCCACCAGAAAAGTTCTCTGTCCTGATGGAGAGCTAACCATACTGAGAATTCCAGGCCGGAAGTCGTTTGTTAACGTACTGTACAGAACTGTACTCAAGTGGAAATGCTACTGGAACCGATACTCGCCTCACGCTACTGGAATCAAACTGCTCGGCCTGATGGTGGCATAAACAACCACAAAAGGCTAAACAAATCGCGAAGAGTTGATGGAAAATAACCAAGTTTCAGTCACTTAATGCTTGTAGTCTGTACTGTATTGAAGTTCAGAACTAAAAATAACAAAAGTTGAATTCTTTGCTAATTAGTGTGCATGCAAAAACGTGTGTGAGTGAGTATATCTTTCCCTCACCCTCTCCAACATTGTCTTGCAGACAGAATAGGAATTCAGGCATTATAGCATTATGTAGCTCCTCAATGGTGATCAGCTGTGATCTGGCGCTGGGGATGTTGTCCAGTATCCAACCTCTTTTAAATTCAGCATCCTCATCTGCAGCCTCAATCTAACAACACACAAATGTGAAGAACACATATATTCTAAAACATGACATTGATCTGTGTAAAGTATGGGAAATTGGCTATAATGGTTCATAAATGGTTTAGGGAGATGGTTTACCTCTCTTAAGTGCTTCTCCAGGGCCTCTAAATAAAGCTCTTGTGGAGCTGTGGCAGGAGACTGTTCTGCCACCTTTATGGCTTCTTCTACAAGAGCTTGAACATCTGGGTGATCTTCTGTCACCTCTATTAAAAAAAGTAAAAAAGACAGATCAGCAAACCAGTGTAGCAACATTTATCTCCTACTCTTGCCCAACAGTTACTACTACGAATTCTTCTTTTTTAATGAGATCAAAAGAAATGTAACAGTCCTGAGTGTAGTTGGGAGTATACAGTGGTATTTAAAGTGAAAATGTTTAACACCACTGGATTAATTTATAACTATGTACTTTTCTCATTTATTTCACCGACTGGGTGCGTATCTGCAGAAAATAAAGTGAACGATAATGGTTAACAATATGTTAAAGCAGAGTTGAACAAACTGACTCTATTCATAGATTTCTCAAGACATACATTATGCTATTATTGTCACTGATTATGACAAAGTAGTGTAAAGTGCATGTTGGCAGTGGATTGCCCTTACCTGAGTAAGTTTCAGCAGACTCATCCTCATTGGCTTCCATATTACCTACAGTGCAAAAATTATTGATTTTATATCAGGCAATTAATTGGCTGATTTTTTACAATTTCAAGATTGTCGACTTCAGCTGATAAATTTGTCTGCTTAGCTCGTTACCAGAAGTGTTACCTCCCCCTTTTGCCAGTTCTAAAATCTACCAACAGCCTTGTTAAAAACTATTTCTGTTTTATTTTTTTGCTCATTTGCTGTCATTAAATTGAATTATGTAGCTTATATATCAGCATTTATATATTATATATTATATTTATATAGGCAGCAACAGAAAAAAACATAACGATTGGCCACTATTTCATACGTAAATATATTTTGAAGTCTGCAACAAGTTTCTAATTCTCTCAACTTTTAACAATGCAACACATGCTAAACTGTATATAAGTTTACAAGTTTTTAAATTTGCATGAAGCCTGTTTTCTTCCTTGAATTTGCATGAAGCACAAAGCCTTCATTATCAATGCCTAGTGTCGAAAAAGTCAATTGCTGGAAACTGCAGGTCATTGCTGTCTAACCTGATGCTTTAGCTTCAAGCTTCATCTTGACCCTGACCTTCTCCAGGGCTGCAATTGTGGCATCGTGACGCACTTTTTCCAGCATGTCCTGTCTGAATGTAGCCACGGTATGCTCCATCATTGCTGTTACATCTACCACTACAGCTCCATAATGCTTAGCTAGTAGTGCACACATTGTGCTCTTTCCTGAGCATGGTGGCCCGATCACAGACAACCTACATGGCAGGCAGGGCATGGGCGGCAGCAGGTAGGGCCAAGGGTTTGTCATGAATTTCTGCAGAGCGTCCAGAGAGGACAGGATGTACATCTTATCCATGAATCTAATGGGGAGGAAAACTTAAGATGTATAAATAATCCTCACAATAAATTATTTTTTAGTTCCTTTTATCTCTCCCCTTTTCTCCACAATTTGGCATGCACAGTTCCCAATGCGCTCTAGGTCCTCTTGGTGGCGTAGTGACTCACCTCAATCGGGGTGGCGGAGGACGAGTCTCAGCATCTGAGACAGTCAATCCATGCATCTTATTACGTGGCTTGTTGAGCACGTTACCGCAGAGACCTAGCATGTGTGGAGGCTTCACACTATTCTCCATGGCATCCACGCACAACATGCCACGCGCCCCACCAAGAGTGAGAACCACATTATAGAGACCACAAGGAGCTTAACTCAATGCTCAAACTCTACCCACCCTAGCAACTGGGTCAATTAGTTGCTTAGAAAGCCTGACTGGAGTCACTGGCCCTGGATTCGAACTTGCGACTCCAGGTATGGTAGTCTAGCTGAGCTACCCAGCCCCTCACATTAAATTCTTGAAATATTTTCCTTTTCAGATAAATTAGTTTTTTACTCACCCAACAGCGAATTCAATCCTGCCCTTGACGACCCTGCCCTCTTTGAGCGCCACAGGGCAGGTAGTGGACCATCGGCTTCTTCGCCAACGAAAGCATGGTGCGACGATCTTACAAGAGGACAGAGTTCGAAATAGCTCCTCCTACAATAACAGATATGGTAATGTGAGATATAATAAGTTTTTTTTTTTTATTAAAGAGATAGTTCACCAAAAACATTTTATTCTCTCATCATTTACACACACTAATGCCATCCCTGATGTGTATGACTTTCTTTCTTTTGCAGAAAACAAGTGAAGATTTTTATACTGTAAGAATATCTCAGATCTATAAGCCCATACAGCAAGTGAATGGTGGCCAAAACTTTGAATCTCCAAATATAAAAAAAGGCAGCATAAAACTAATCCTCGATATATTTTGAATGTTGAAGCGATATGTTAGGTGTAGGTTAGAAACAGATAAATATTTAAGTCTTTTTGTACTATAAATCTCCAATTCACTTTCACTTGTTCATTTCATGAGGCTGGCCAAAGGTGGAGATTTAAAAAGGACTTAAATATTGATCTAACCTATCTTTTCTAGCATATCGCTTCAGAAGACCTGAATTTAACTACTGGAATCGTATGGATTGCTTTTATGCTGTCTTTATGTGATTTGTGGAGATTAAAAGTTGTAGCCACCATTGACTTGCATTGTATCGACCTACAGAGCTGAGATATTCTTCTAAAAATCTTCATGTTTTCCGCAGAAGAAACAAAGTCATATTAATCTGGGATGGCATGAGGGTGAGTAAATTACGAGAGAATTTTCATTTTTGGGTAAACTATCCCTTTAAGCTTCCTATGAATTAATCAGGTCAGAATAAGGTTTATAGTATCCGACCATTTCCATCTGATCAGAAAACTCTGTGTCCTCTATCGTCAAATGCACAGGCAAAGCTGCACGCTTCACAGCCATGGACTCCAAACGAGACATCACTGACTGTGGACATTTACAGATAGTTGGGAAATTTCAGAACTTAAGTCATTACATTATACTGTATATCATGTTATTTGAAATCTTTACTGATATACATTTTAAGAGAGCATACTATTGTAAGCATGATAGTCTTGACAGAGGTCACCCACCACATAGAGCTCCTCTGGATCTTTGTTTCCATCCAGCTCAAATAAGTATGGGGGATTATGGTCCGCCATGTAATCCTTCAAATAAAACACGTATAAATCCTCTAAATATTTGTTTCAGTAATAATGTATGCTAGTGTGCAATAAAGATCATTACCTCTAGAGGCTTGAGCATGGTGTCCTTATAGAGTATGATCCTGCTGTTGACATTTTCTGGATAATTCTCTCTCACTCTTACTAGCTGTTTGAGCATGTCTTTCTGGAGCACTTTCCCATCGGTCTTAAACACAGATACAAACACTGTGCACACTTATCAATTGTGTTTATCCATTTGTAAACTGAACTTTAAAATTTGCCAATGCTGATCTTTCCAGGAACATGAAAAATAAGTTTATCGACATAGCAGTTACAGAACACCAACTTACTGTATATTTACAAAGTTGCTTGTTAAGTTGATTTATATTTATGAAGTTATACATTTGTCTAATAACAATGACAATAATGAACTGAACTCAATTCCCACTTTTGTCATTCATTCTATGTATTACCAAAGACATCATGTAGGACATTTGTAGCACTTTACCTCTTCCTCCAGATCCTCCAGATCCTCCCCTTCCTCATCCTCTATGTTGCTACTTTTCATGGGTGACTCTTTCTTCACAGGGTCCCATTTCTCCCTCTGGAACACAAGGCCTGTCTCAGGATGTTGACGCTCCCCTGACAGCCTTTGAATCAGGTCCCTGTCTGGACACTGTACACAATCCCACACAAAACCACACACACACACACTCTGAAAGCCACTAACTTCATTTATTTACTTACTGTATACTGAAGTGATTAAGTGAACATAACACAATCACAGGGGTTCCATTTATGTAACAACAGCACACAACTTCTCACATTTAGGTGTAATAATAATACAACACGTGGACATTGGATAAGCTGTTAAGAACGCTGGTTAAGGTGTTTACATACAACACGAAATTGGGGTAATTGGCAAAAATGTACCCTTATCGATCAGTTTATTCTCATGCCGTTTGTGGCTTTTAAGGAAATCTGTTTAATGTATTTAAAACTAATAAGCACAATCAGTGTAATAATGTGTATGTTAACATGATCAATGTCTATATTTCCTCCTTGTTCAATGTCGCATGCAGGCTATACACTAGTTTCTCCCTTAGTTAGGGGGCAAACACATAATTCATGTTTTAAATGTGTTTTAAATAAATATGATTTTTTTTTTTTAAACGTGTAACCCAAGTAATGTACTTAAAAGTAATTAACTTAACTGAAAGTCAGCAAATGTAATCTGATTACAAGAATTGCTATGTAAATCATTACACTACTGTTTTACTTAAAAGTACTTAGTTTACTGTAACTGGTAACACTTTCCAATGAGGTTCCATTTGTTAACATTAGGTATCGTGAACATATAATGAACTATATATTTTTTCAGCATTTATTAATCTTTGTTAATGTTAGTTAATCAAAGTAAAATTTCTCATTGTTAGTTCATGTTACTACATAGCGCATTAACTAATGTTAACAAATACAACTAATTTGTTTTTAGCATATGTTAAAATTAACTTTAATAAATAATTTAATAATAAAAAGATTAATAAATGCTGTGTAAGTATTGTTCATTGTCAGTTCATGTTAACTAATGTTGTTAACTAATGTTTACAAATGGAACATTATTTTTAATCATTACCCTGTAACTAATTACTTTGTAATCAGATTACACCCAACACTGAGTATAGATTAGTATAGATAGTAAAAAAGAAAAGGGCTACCTTGATGTTGATGATGAAGTCTGGTGGCATTCTAAGGTTTTTAATCAGGTCAATTTGCTCCTGAATTTTCAGGCACTCCTCTGACATTGATGGCAAACAGGCCAAGACATAACCTGTTAAACAACAGGTTTCAAAACAAGGCATGTTAACTAAAATCCTAATGACATGGTTTTACAATATGTTTGTTGATATGAATAACTTTGTCTTCAATGACCATTTAAACAAACTTGTGACATTAAAACAACAAAGACAAAATATAAAAAAATAAAAAAGTTAAAAAATATATGTTTAGGTTATTTAAGCCTTGTCACACCCTTACCATAGTGTTCAACATCAGATGATTTGAGCCGATCAACAATTAACTTGATGACCATCTCTTCAGGAATTGTTTTCCCTTCAGCCAAAATATTAAAGAGCTGAAACAACAACAACAACAATAAAATATCTCATTTGACACAACTGGCCATATATTTGACTGCCATACAAAACATCAACGCACCTGGATACCTTGTTCTGTCCCGTTATTGATGTGGCTGTTAAGAAGATCTGTATCTAAGCAGAGTGAAAGAATAAACATGCTTAACAGAAAGTGCTTTTCAAATGTTGGCAATGTTGTTTCAAAGGCACTTGAACAAACTTACCATCAATGAGGACACAATTCCAAGTCATGGCTAATTTTCTAGCAAGAGTCGATTTGCCAACACCCTGAAAATAACACAGATAACCACATAATGAAATACTGTTTTGCTTGTTTTTTATTTTTTGTATTTTTTTGTGCTGAGCAAGATGCGTGTTGGAAACTCACTGGTTTTCCAATGATGATAAAACATGTTGCTTTAGAGAGCATAATATCTTTCTCTGCATCGTCCTCCATCAATTTATCCACTAAAGGGAAGGTGGACGGATTCGGGACAATGGATGGCATTGTTAGGCGAATTCTCTGTTACTGTAAGGCAGAAACACAAAGAGCTGTAAATCTGTTTACTATCAAAAAGGAACGGTCAGGTTCAGTATGAAATCATCGTTAATAATGCTTTACTAGCCATATCTTAATAATATATTTTAAGTGTCCATATGACGAACAATTTAATTCTAAAGTTAGCTAAAGCTGTTTTATAAGATAACTAATATTTTGACTAAAGCGCGGAAACAAGTGAACTATTTTTTCCAAATTTCCTTTTGTAAACCTATTAGAAATGTATTTGCATTCACTAAATATCAAATTTACTTTATTCATTGACTACTCACTTCAATAGACTTCGACCACAGACTGTAACCTCTATCTCTAGTCGCACATCGATTGTTGAACAGTTGGCATGGCAACTAGACCACAACAGGATTGTCAGGCAGAATAGAAACGTTTACATATTTTACAGGCTTTTTTTTTTTTTTTTTTTTTTTTGTGGTGACCACATCACACATTTTTTTTATTTTTTATAATTTACTATATTAGATAGATTATTTGGCGAAATAAAATGGCAGAATTGTTTTCCTGCCTGCTTAAATTTGCACTAATTCAATTTGACCACCAGAGGTCAGTGTTAAGTTTCCAGTGTTGAGCTGAATGACAATTTGCCATTTTAAAACGCAATGTTTTGTGTTTAAAAGTACCCACGCAAACACACACACACTGGAAATTAAACTGAAAACCAGAGTGGGACACTAAAACATTATGTTTTTGTATTCAGAATTTGAGACGGAGTGACCTCAATATCCCAGAAACTAGAAAGGGACATGCAAAAATGAAAACATAAACTGGTTTAAATCCAATTAATGGTGGATTATGCCCTTGAAAAAGATAACGCAGAACATGCTCTTAGGACACTTTTCTGAGACACACAACAATCTGCTTCCTCATTCCTCCTTTTAAAACTGTATGTAAAAAGTGGGCGCTGCCTGATGACTATCTCATGAGCCCTCTGTATGCCACACTTGAGGTGTAGGTAGAGCTGGGTAAAGATCTATGGCCTTCTACTAAAAATATTATGATTTATTATTTAAACATTTTTAACAGTGCATGTTGTATCTCTCTCTCCCTCAGTCTGGTATGTTGAACATGCACTATTTCTTTATTGACAATCAGTGGCTGTTGGCTGATAAGAGACTTCTGTGGTATCAGACTGCCTAATAAATCACAAACCATATTAACTAAACAAGGGGGATGGTTTTAAAAGTAAGATTTCCTCGTGAAAATATAAAAAAAAATAAAAATCTGTGCCATTTTTTAGTGCTGGATTAGGGGTCATTCACACCGAACACGCATCCACCTGTGCTATTTTTTAATTGATTTTCTATGTAAGCGTGTGCTGCAGCAACATCTTTGTGCAATCGCCATGTCTCGCTGTTGTTTTAGCATCTTGCTTAGGAGTGCCGTGTTAAGGGTGCACTCAGTAACATTTTCCTCACAAAAAAAGTTTTACTCCTAAAGAAATTAATTGTAATTTAGAAACATATTTATAAAATCATGAGCACTCATGGACAGCAACCCTATAAAAGCTGTTTTATGGTACATGGAAAGGGTCCCCTCATGGGGGCAGCCATGTTTGGATCACATTACTAGCCAAATACTACTCACTTAATCTCAGTAACAGCCCTGCTTCAGTCCTTATTTAAATAAATACATTAACGTGTTTTTTGTTTTTATATTTTTTATTATTATTATTATTATTAGCGCAAGGACGCATTCAGTGTGAATGTGACAGGCTGTAACAGGCTGTCACAAACTATTACTATTGTGATTATTATTATTTCCCACATAAATTATAATATGATGTCACCGATGCCATTGTAGATGATTATATATTTCACTTCTACGTTTTGTTTTTGAGATTTACAGTGGACTAAAAATATTACCATCGACTACCACAAAGGACGACATGTCCAAAAAACAAAACAAACAAAAAAACGTGTGTAACCGGCTAAATATAGCAAGTGTAGTTTATCGAGTTGTTTTTAGAGAGTGACGGTAGGCCGGTAAAATCGATGGCTGAGATAAGAGCCAAACAATTCCAGTGCCTGCAGGGGAGGGACACGCAATGCAACAAAGAAACACACTGGCGTTAGTAAAGCGAGACATCATTCAGACTTATTCTTCCCTGCCCTTCCCCTCGGCTTCGTTTACTCCAAAAAAAAATAAGAAAAGTTATGCAGTTAAGAAAACCAAGCGCGTAATTTCTTCACATATTTTTTTCACTGTAACTTTGTACCAGGGCGGAAGACGCTTTTATGAGCGCGTGGGTGACAGACAACCTTTGATTTTAGACTTTTGGCACTACCACGAGGAAAGCCGGTGACATTTCCTCAGGATAAGACACAAAACAACCTTAAATCGTATGTGCATAAAGTCTTCGACTTCTAAGGAACTCCATAACACAGAGCTGGTGAGTTTTGAAGTGCGTTCCCTGCCTGTCTCACTGAGTTACAGCAGGCAGTGACAAGTTTTATTCGGGCTTTTGAAGTCTCATAAAAGCGGCGTACAGTCTGATGTCTACCGGGACTTCTACAACACCGAGCTGCCGCAATGTCAACCGGAGCAGGAAAGAGACTAGAAGTACGGGTGAGAAAGTTGGAGTCACTGATCAAGGACCAACAGTCACCGCTGAATTTGGAGAGTTTACTGGTAAGGCTGTGAAGTGTCATAATGTCATGATATAAAAAAACCTCGTATTTTTTGAAACTGGACAGTTTTTTTATTCTCACATCATATAATATTTAAGCAATTATTATTATTTTCAATAAATAAAGGGACACCAGATGGTGGGCGCTAGGCCCTGTATGAAACAGATGAAAAGTAAACACCTGTTGTACTTTTCTTTATTATTATTCAAATGAACTAAATGGGCCCCCATGGCCATTGCAGATGGTGTTTATAAAGATTGCTTTTAAAAATATATATATATTTCTTAAATATTAAATTAATAGGTAACCCAATAATGAAAATTCTGTAATTTAATCATTTACCAAGTCTCATCATTCCAAACCTATATGACTTTTTTTTTTTTTAAAGAACATCCTGGCTGTTCTTTTCCATATATTGAATTTGAATTGACTTATGTACTTTATTCCAAGTCTTCTGAAGTCATATGATAACTTTGTATTTGAAACAGACCAAAATGGAAGTCATTATTCACAGAAAGTCTCCCCTCCGCTGAAGTGGAGTGTGGAATTTTGTACAAAAATTGATGCAATTTGATGCCATTGATGCCAAAGAATCTGGCTGAGTTCAGAATGTCATACTACCATACTATTACGATTCCTCACATATCGGTATACAACAGAAATAGTATGGTAGTGTGCCAGTCTGAACTCAGCCTATAGGTTCTTGTGTATCTCATTACATTACTATGCAGCATGTCCAATGATTCCATATTTAAGGGTGCACTTGTGGTGATGGAGAATTTTGGGGGAACTATTCCTTTAAATCCACCCAACCAAATATTTTATTAACGACCATAAAAATACCACAAAATTGGCACGTTTGAAAAGGTCTTCATATGCAAACAAGCTGTACAACACTAAACAGAAGCACATTATGTATTGAGAGTGTAAACATATGAGTAGATGTTTGTCCCAGAGGATTATGCTGATTTTCCAGTATCTTATCTCTCATGAGTGTGTTGTGAACACATCCTCCTACAAAGTAATGTGGTCATCTTTTAATGAACTTATTTCCTCATATACAGCATGTTGTGTGCCTGTGAACATGTACTGTATATTGACCAGGCCTAAAGCATCAGGACTTGTATGCCATAAGTACACCCTTATCATTAGAGGGCAGGAAGTAGCTTCAAAAAATGTATAGACACCCTACAGCTTCATTCAATCTAATTGGTTGAGGATGAAATTTGAGGACTTGCCAAGCAAGCTTAACAGGCTAAGAATGACTACAATTTCCAATCATCCTCCTCTGTAGGAAAAAAAACTTTCATTCCAGAAAAGCGCTGTATATTTTAACAAGATTGAGAGTGGCAACTCCCTGTGTTTTCTGGACGTTATATAGCGAAATAAATGAAATCCGTCACAAATAGCTGCCTATTATTAATTAATCATTTAGCCAATGCTTTTACCCAAAGAGATTTGCAATACTGGTTGGAATGCTCATACAAACAGAGCAATGTTTTGATAGTGCCATGGAGCCACAGTGTTGACACTTCACCTTTAAACTCAGCGTGCATATGCACATTCACACACTATGATTTCTCTAATGGAGTGTTATATGGTAGCATTGCATGCTTAACTGTTCCAGTAATGGAAAATGATAGCTATTTATGAACAAGCGCTGGAGGTATTGTTGAGTGTATTTTTGTTGTGTGAGCGTGTGTGCACCAAACTCTGACTATGGGAGGCCCAGGGAAAGACCTAACTAAATCCCTGCTGCTTCATTCCACAGCAGGTTTACATAGACAACCTCTACTGCTTGGCCATGCATGCTAAGTCAGCTCTCAGTAACAGAGTTTAACATAGGAACATAGGAAAGTTTAACAAGGAATTTCCTGTTCACTCTTTTCAATATAATGAATATAAAATGATGACTGGGGTAGTCAAGCTACAAAATTACACATTTCACCATAAAAGTTGTCTGTATGACTTGGACATTATATTCCAAGTCTTCTGAAGCCGTACATTAGCTTTGTATGAGGAACAGATAAAAACTTTAAGGAATAGTTCACCCAAAAGCAAAAAATCTAATTATTTACTCGCCCTCATGCCATCCCAGATGTATATTACTTTCTTTCTTCTCCAGAACACAAATTAAGATTTTTAGAAGAATATCTCAGCTCTGTAGATCCATATAATGTCAGTGTACATTTTAGTTTGTTTTCACCCAAAACTTATTGGATCACTTCAGAAGACACAAATTAAACCACCGGAGTCATATGAATTACTTTTATGCTGCCTTTTATGTGCTTTTTGGAGCTTTAAAGTTTTGGTCACCATTCACTGGCATTGCAAGGACCTACAGAGCTGAGATTTTCTTTTCAAAATGTTAATTTGTGTTCTGCAGAAGAAAGAAAGTCATACACATCTAGGATGGCATGAGGGTGAGTAAATTATGAGAGAATTTTCTTTTTTGGGATAACTATTCCTTTAATTTGTTATTCATTGAAAATCTTGACATTTTCCCTTGCCATCCTTAGTTCGTTTTTGAGACTAGAGAAGTGGCAATGACCGTTTTGTGAATGATTTGTACTTTTTAGTTGAGTCTTTTCAATGAATTAGTTGAACAAGTTCACATAACTGGTCTGAATGATTCGTTCAGAAATTGGACTGATCCGGCACTGGATTTCAGCTCACTGATTCCATGATTGTATTGGTGAACAGCCAATTATTATTATTATTTACATTTATGATTATTAATACATTCAGATTGTCTATTTTTTACATAAAGCAATTTTATGACTACAGATGACTTGAAATATAGAGCATAAGCCATGAACTTTCATGATACCTTTAAATAGTCCTCATTCACTTTCATTATATGGAAAGGAGAGGCCATGAAATTGTTCAGAAATACACCTTTGGTGTAGTACAGAAATAAAAAAGAAAAGAAAGTCACATGGGCTTGGAACGACATAAGGGTGAGTATGATGACTGAATTTTCAATTTGTGTTTTTCTCCTCGTTCATCCAGAGGCTCCGCTCCATTTTAATAAATGATGTCAACGTCACCACACAATGCTGTTACTGAAGTCATGCAGTGTGGAGTTTCAGTTTTATAGTAATGTTTGTGATACAACTGAACTCCTTAAAACATCCTAATAATCCTTCCTCATTGTATGTGCACTTCTTGACTAATAATATTTTATTAGCGTCACTATATTGAATGCATAGCCATATTGTCCTGCTTCTCCCTCCATTGTTACCAATGGGAAATGTCACAAAGGAAGCTGAGGTCACATCCTTCAATTGAGCAGAGAGATAGTTGGCTCCAGCACACTAAGTGGTTACTGCTTCCTTTAAGTGTGTGTGTGCATTTTTAGGCATAGAATTGTGGGCTTACTCAGAACAAGGAAAACAAGATTTTGTGTGTGTGTGTGTTTTTCGGTGAGTGTTTTTTTATTTGCGCACGAGATGTAGACAGTGGATGGGACAACCAGTTTTGTGTTACAGAAGAACTCCGTGTTTGTGTGTGTGTGTGTGTGTGTGTGTGTGTGTGTGTGTGTGTGTGTGTGTGTGTCCCAATAGGGAAGGTGACAATTCCATCTACTGGCCTGAAACACTCACGCTGGCCCCCAGGCCATCGGGCCATCCTTATTGTTGAGCCCTGGATTAGCTGTGTGTTTTATTTCAGCTGCAGCACAATACAATTGTTAAACTTTTATGCAGGGCCTGAGACTGATGTTGGTTAGATGTTGGGCAAATGGAAGTGTGTAGGTGGGGAATGTTAGGGGGTGGGGTCTGTGAGTGGTAGAGTCTGGTTTTGTATGTATTTTTAGCTCTGCTGTGTCACTGTGTGTATTCAGGGAATATGTAAGGACATTTTAGGACATTTAGTTTTATTCACACAATTCTCAATTTATATTACTCTCGCTCTTGCCTCTAAAAGAGAACTTTAAAGAAATAATCCCACTTTAAAATCTCATCTTTGGTTAATGTCCAATGTTAAATGACACAACAGGGGTTGTCTGTAAGTGTAAGCTTAGTTCTGGGCTTAAAGGATATAATAAATGCTCAGGAGTACATTTTTACTGTGTGTATTAAGAAGAAAGCCCATTGTATGTAACTGAGTTCTAAATAACTATTTACAGTATTTGAATTTTTTTTATTCTTATTGTTCTTGTCCTCTGCAGGATTCAGTAACCGCTCTGGCCCTTGATCTAAACCATCCTGCACTGAGAAAGAACAAAAATATTGATGCCTTCTTAAACCGATGTAAGTCTGTCTTGAAGTTAGAAATGTTACTGTACTAGAAATATGACACTATTGTGATTTATTTTTTATTTTTTTTGTATTAACAAAATGTGTGATAGACTTGTATAATGTCTTAGTGCCTTACAGTTGAAGTCAGAAGTTTATATACACTTAGGTTGAAGTCATTAAAACTATTTTTTTAACCACTCCACAGATTTCATAAAGATTTCATTCACATAAAACTATAGTTTTGTCAAGTCATTTAGGATCTACTCTGTGCATGACATGAGTCATTTTTCCAACAATATTTTTATAGACAGATTGTTTCACTTTTAATCGACTATATCACAATTCCAGTGGGTCAGAGGTTTACATACACCAAGTTAACTGTGCCTTTAAGCAGCTTGGAAAATTCCAGAAAATTATGTCAAGCCTTTAGGCAATTAGCCAAATAGCTTCTGATAGGCTAATTGGAGACAATTGGAGGTGTACCTGTGGATGTATTTTAATGCCTACCTTCAAACTCAGTGCCTCTTTGCTTGACATCATGGGAAATTCCAAATAAATCAGCCAAGACCTCAGAAAAATATTGTGGACCTCCACAAGTTTGGTTCATTCTTGGGAGCAATTTCCAAATGCCGGAAGGTACCACGTTAATCTGTACAAACAATAGTACACAAGAATAAACACCATGGAACCACATAGCCATCATACCACTTAGGAAGGAAGTTAATTCTGTCTCTTAGAGATGAATGTTGTTTTGTGCGAAAAGTGCAAATCAGTCCCAGAACAACAAAAAAGGACCTTGTGAAGATGCTGGTGGAAACAGGTAGACAAGTATCTATATCCACAGTAAAAGAGTGCTATATCGACATAACCTGAAAGGTTGCTCAGCAAGGAAGAAACCCCTGCTCCAAAACCACCATACAATAGCCAGATTACAGTTTACAAGTGCACATGGGAACAAAGATCTTACTATTTGGAGAAATGTCCTCTGGTCTGATAAAACAAAAATGTTACTGTTTGGTCATAATGACCATAGTTATGTTTGGAGGAAAAAGGGTGAGGCTTGTAAGCCGAAGAACACCATCAAAACTGTGAAGCATGGGAGTGGCAGCATTGTGTTGTGGGGGTGCTTTGCTGCTGGAGCGACTGGTGCACATCACAAAATAGATGCATCATGAGGAAGGAAAATTATGTGACTATATTGAAGCAACATCTGAAGACATCAGAAACAAGTTAAAGCTCGATCGCAAATGGGTCTTCCAAATGGACGATGACCCCAAGCATACCTCCAAAGTTGTGGCAAAATAGCTTAAAGACAACAAAGTCAAGGTATTGGAGTGGCCATCATAAAGCCCTGATCTCAATTTGTGGGCAGAACTTAAAAAGCATGTGCGAGCAAGGAGTCCTTCAAACCTGACTCGTTACACCAGTTCTGTCTGGAGGAATGGGCCAACTCCAGCAACTTATTGTGAGAAGCTTGTGGAAGGCTACCCAAAACATTTGACCCAAGATAAACAATTTGAAGGCAATGCTGCCAAACACTAACAAATTGTATGTAAACTTCTCACCCACTGGGAATGTGATGAAAGAAATAAAAGTTGAAATAAATGTTTCTGACATTTCTGACTAATATTCTGACATTTCACGTTCTTAAAACAAAGTAGTGATCCTTTCTGAATTAAGGCAGGGAATGTTTTCTTCAATTAAATGCCTGGAATTGTGAAAAACTTAATTTAAATGTATTTGGTTAAGGTGTATGCAAACCTCTGACTTCAGCTTTATTATATAGCTATCTAGCTTTGTTTTTCTTTCTTTTTTTAAAGAAAAGAATAGTAGTGATAGATTGATATATCATCTACATATATACTGTAAATGTTTGTCACATGAATATCTGAATGTATCACTGCATATCCAAGATCTGCTGGCAGCATTGTCAATGTGGAATAAACATTTTGTGTTTTTATACTTTAGTGAACATTGTTTAAAATACGTCATTTAAATTAATTTCAGCTATTTTGTGTATGCCTAATGTGCATTATTAAATTAAATCATATGATTGAATTATTATATCGTAAATTATTGGTGTCTGCCATTGGACATTTATTAGTTGATCCCCCATTTTTTTTTATTAAGGAGCATATTTTGCCCACAGGAATTGATTTTCAGGTGCATATATAAAATATAAAAACTCACATCATATAATCCATGTATGTCAAATATTTTGATTGAAACTATTAATTTAAATTCTATACTTTCTAGTAGATATTGATGCATTTCTTTTAGGGTAAAAAATGTGTGTAATTTGTGTATGTTTATTAAATGTGAAACCGCATTCATGTAAGATGTGTTATTTAACGTCTGTAGATGAAAAGGCAGTTGGCCGCCTCAGGGAATTACAGGTTAAGCTGGATGATTTTGACAGAGTCAGGCTGATTGGTCGTGGAGCTTTTGGCGCAGTGCAGCTGGTAAGTGAGTGTGTGTCGGGAGATACAGTATTTGGCTATAACTGCGTGGGTGTGTATTTGATGCGAGATGTGAGAGTCTTCCCGTTATCTGCTGTTTGTCCTGACGCATAGCCTTTTGTCTGTGCTAATGCCTCTGCTTGTACGCTCATGTTCTACCTGCTCTTACTTACCTGCAACAACAGAGAGCATTTAAGCTTTTTAGTTCTGGTCTTATGCATGTAATATTAAGTATTTTAGAAAATTTGAAGTGCCAAACTTGTCAGTCAAACAAATAAAACATAATCTGTTGCACAAAATATAATACCTAAAGGTAAAGCTGCAAAAATGTTCAGTTTCATTTGAAGGGTCAGAGAAAGGATGGGAAATGTTCATATAAATCTTTTGTTTTTTAACAAAAATTAACTGCTAACATCGTATTATGGACCTCATGCAATAAAAGAAAAAGCTTTGTATGCTTTATAAAGCAGAAAGCATACAAGTGACTCACTCTTGTTCATAAGCATTAATGCACATAATTCTAAGAAACATTGCAAACTAACAACAAATTATAAAATGTGCCTTGTTTCAGTTATGGTATATATTGTTGTTTACATTGGATGTTTATATTGTTTATGTAGGTACGACATAAAGCCTCTCAACAAGTGTATGCCATGAAGCAGCTCAGCAAGTTTGAGATGGTCAAACGCTCTGACTCCGCCTTCTTTTGGGAGGAGCGTGACATCATGGCATTCTCTAAGAGTCCTTGGATAGTGCAGGTGGGATTCTCTATCATATGCATAACTGCAAACATACCTGAGGTGGGCCGTACAGTTTTTTGTATCATGTAGTGTACAACATGAAAACAAAATTTGAACATACATGACACACTTTAAGATTGACAGGTTTTAAAGCTTCACTGAAGCAATAAATAATAACATATGGAGGCCTCTTATTATCTTTAAGTACTTAACTCCAAGTGCCTTTTATAGACCCCATGAAATCAAAATGGGTATGTCTATTAGCCATCTAAATCATATTGTACTCCAAAAGTTGACCAAATTTAAGGGAAATTTACAAAAATATGTAGACAAACAATTATTGTCCATACAATGTAGCTGACTAGCAAGAGGGAAATCGTGGTTCATTGCTGTGACGTAACTAAAGCCTTTTGGCTATTAAAAATGTCAGCACGGCAAAAAGTAGTGCTCGGCAAGGGATTCAATGGGGTCTTAAAACTGATCTCTGTATGAGAAACTAAACAAACTGAAAAGCACTGACTTCAGAGTGCATACAATGAAGTACAATATGAAAGTAAATATTCACATTATTCTCTCTCTGTCTACTTAGCTGTGCTGTGCGTTCCAAGATGAGAAGCACCTATATTTGGTGATGGAGTTCATGCCTGGTGGAGACCTGGTGACTCTGACCAGCAACTATGACATCCCAGAGGAGTGGGCTAGGTTCTACACGGCAGAAGTGGTGCTTGCACTGGACGCTATCCATTCTCTGGGCTTCATCCATAGAGACATCAAACCAGACAACATGCTGCTAGACCGCAACGGACACCTTAAACTCGCTGACTTTGGAACATGCATGAAGATGGACTCGGTGTGTTCTGGGTTGTGTGATAAGTGCAATCTGATTTGTCTGTTTGCACAATTGAGGAAAGATAAGCTACATACCAATCGGTAGACTATTCATAATGCATAGTATGAAAGGTTTCCCATGCTGTAAGAATCTGTTAACACTGCCATCTTGTGGAGAGAAGATGTAGTGCAGCCTGAATTTTGCTTACGTTCCTTTGGATTTATTAGGTGGTTTAAAAGTTCTGTTATAATAATTTCTTCTAGTCCAGCTTAATATGCAGAGACAATTACAATTATAAGTAATCTATTTGTAAACACTGTTGCTCTTTTAAAACTTTTGTTTAGCTTCCTGACCAGCCCAACACAGCAACATCGGCTTAACCAATAACATGAGTTTATGTTGGGGCTGTTTGCTAGTAGCACAGAAATTACACACTTTACTTTTTAATTGCTTTATTAAACACTGAATAAAATTTGTGTGCACAGATGTTTATATTTATGTGTTAACATCTGTATGTGTGTTTAAGACTGGGATGGTCCGCTGTGACACTGCTGTCGGAACTCCTGATTACATTTCACCAGAGGTTCTGATGTCACAAGGAGGGACTGGTTACTATGGCCGCGAGTGTGACTGGTGGTCTGTGGGAGTTTTCATATATGAGCTGCTTGTCGGTGAGTAGCGCCAACTTCCTCTGTATTCTCTTCTGCCTTGTCCTCTAACTGTTCTCTCCATCCAGTTTATTTATTCTTCTGTCAATGCGGGCAGGTGACACACCGTTTTATGCTGAGTCCCTGGTGGGCACATATGGAAAGATCATGGATCATAAAAACAGATTGACTTTTCCAGATGACATTGAAATATCGAAGGATGCTGAAGACCTCATCTGTGCCTTTCTGACTGACAGGTGAGACAGAGAGAGACACAAAGACAGAATGAGAAAAGCTCAGAAGAGAGAGATGAAAAGTGTAATAGATAAACAAATACAGCATAAAGTCAGAGTTTTTAAATATATAGATATGCAGGTTTGCTCACCTTAGCTGGTCTCCTAGCCTGGTGAGGCTGTTCTGTTTGCTGGTTTTAGAGGGGTCATGCTGGGAGACCAGCGGGCCGATCAGCTGAAGGACCACCTTAGCCAGATTGGGAGACCATCTGACCAGTTAAAGACCATCTTGGCCAGGTTGGGAGACCAGCTAAGGCCAGCAAACCATGTGGTTTAAGCAGTTTTTTCCTGGGGCCTGTAACATGAAGCTGATTTTAGTTGCTAGCCAGGTAAGTTTTAGTTTAGTTTGTGTCAGCCCTGGGTTTTAAGTACCATGTAAAATGTGTTGGCCTTTAGCGGTGTTCATCGCTATAGTAACTTGTACTCCATGGCTAACATGCTCCATAACAGGTTTTGTTCTGGGTAACAGACCACTCAAAGACATTGATCCAATCACCTGTGAGTAAAGTGACATCTGACACAATTAAATCGCTGCCCCATGTCCCCTAGAGCGCACTTTACAGAAAAAAATCTTTCCACAAAATTGACTCTTCATAATAAGTTATTTATTTGAGAATCTAAATATACACTATCGGCACACAGAGTCTTGTATTTTTATTGACATACAATATATTTTGTATTATTATTAATTACTTAATAAAAATTTAAAACATCAATGAAAATTTTTACATACATTTTATTATATTTACTTATTTTCTCCCCTTTCCCCCCAAATTTGGAATGCCCAATTCCCAATGTGCTCCGAGTCCTCATGGTGATATAGTGACTTGCCTCAATCCAGATGGCGGTGGACGAATCTCAGTTGCCTCCGCGTCTGAGACCATCAATCCATGCATCTTATCACGTGGCTTGTTGAGCGCGTTACCGCAGAGACGTAGCACGTGTGGAGGCCCACACTATTCCCGGTGGCATCCACGCACAACTCACCACGCATCCCACCACAAACGAGAACCACACATTATAGCGACCATGAGGAGGTTACCTCTTGTGACTCTACCCTCCCTAGCAACCGGGCCAATTTGGTTGCTTAGGAGATCTGGCTGGAGTCACTCAGCACGCCCTGGGATTCGAACTCATGTGGTGGTTGTCAGTGTCAATACTAGCTGAGCTACATAGGCCCCCAACATAAAATAATATTAAGCAATCTATAGAACAGCTAGTAAGATGGTTTATTATGATACAATACTTGCCAATAAAATATTAAAAGCTTAATTACTCCACACAATGGCTATAGAAAGAAATGAATGCTTCAGATGAAGCCTTGCATGGACTAGATATGAACATGCAGTATTTCACTTGAACTTTAATAAAAGCGGTAGACAAATTACATCTTTAAAAAAGAACAATTACGTTCTGTTATAGCATACCAATTATTTGTTACATTATTTGTTCCGAGTGCTCTTTTTATTTATTCAGTATTAGCACATATACATTTTTAGTAGTATTAAATGATATTGAGCTTTTAATTTAAATAAATATGAATGACTTTATATAAAAAAAAGTGTTTTAAATTTTTCTAATTAATAAGCCTGTGTGTTCTTGTTGTATACCTATATTAATTCCCTTATGCATTGATTTATCAGCTTTTTTACATTTTTATCACATTCAGAATTAGTTTCCAGCAGTCCTCTTGAGCTCTCGCAGAAGCAACTGTGTTTCTTCTGTGTAAATGTCTTTGATTTCTTCATAATTCTCCTTTGTGCTGTGTAAATGTTTTAATTCTTCATGAAATGCTTTTTCCTTTTTCATATATTTATAACAGTCTCTTGTTGTGCTTTTTAAACTATTTAAATGTATCATTTCATAATGATCAGCCTTCAGTGGAGAGGTATGTCCCGCAGACTCTCAGCAAAAGTGAATCACGCTCTCTCTAGTTCTCTCTCTATCACTGTTCACTGTTACCCAGATCAAAGCCTGAATTGACAGGGAAATTTGATGAGCAGCATCATGGAACAAATTAAGCCTAATTGGCTTGGTTTTGTCAACTTGAAACCAATCTTGTAACCCTGAGTTTGTTCAACTGGCCTCATGGTATAGGCCCTGATCAAATATTTAGAGAGGGGATGTATGTTATTATGCGCTCTGTTTTCATGTAAGCAAAACACACACCCCTCCCTTTGCTTTCCGACTGTTGGAATGTCCCACACGTGGCAGTCCACACTGCTGCAACCCTTTCAATCCAGACGCATGGATTGGGAGGGTAACAACTATTCCGGATTTTTGGATGCTGCTCTGTGTGTGTGTGTGTGTGTGTGTGTGTGTCTGTGTGTGTGGTTGTGCTGATGCTATTCCTCTACTCATCCATGCTCTGCCATTTCCCACCAGCCACTCACTGTTGGAGCTTTGAGACACACATCACTTAAAGGATTAGTCACAGCACTTGTGGTTCTCTGTGTTCATGTTTGGTTTGTTGACTAGTGTTTTGGTATGTTCAGGGAGGTGAGGCTTGGCCGGACCGGAGTGGATGAAATAAAATGTCACCCCTTCTTCAAGAACGACCAGTGGACCTTCGACACCATACGAGACAGTAAGTGTGAATTGTGAAAAGTCACATTTATGCAGTAATTTGGTAACAATTTACACTAAGGCTCTAAACTCTTCCTAAAGCATTTGGAATCATGAACTTACATTTGAAAATTTTATTTTTTACAGAATACTGTATATTAATCTTGGTTTGTGTTCATTTATAAATATACTGTACTATTATTCATTGTTAGTTTGTTAATTTTAAAATGCTTTAACTAATGTTAACATACACAACTTTAATGTTAAAAATGTATTAGTTAATTAAGAAATTCACATTAACCAGGATTGACAAAAGCTATACATGTAGTGTTCATTATTTTTCATGGTAACAATTGCAGTAAATTTTAATGTTAATGTTGTTTACCCAGGGTTTAAATTTGGATTTCGGAGGTGGGGGAAATCTAAAATCTGGTTATGTTAAGTGAGTTTACTCAAAACAACCAATTATTCAACTTTTATGCCATTTAAGTCAGAGCAACTTACATTTTTAAACAGTGAGCATGTACAATATCAAGTTTGGGTGTGAAGGTAGAACATACATGCTTTTGAGCATACTTAGTTTGATCACTGACCCTCCAGCACCCCCCTATTTGAAACTTTGTGCACCTCTGTGAAATGGAAGTTTACATGTTACTGTTGTAAGTCTATTAAGCCAGGCTACCTTGGAAAATCATTAAATATGTGGGAATTTCAATATTTTATTTCGACTCATATATTTTATGATGTTATCCATTTGTCAGTCATGGAAACGTCTTAAAAATTCATGGGTCAACATCTGGGGGAACCTTGTAAGGCTGAGCACTATGCTGAGCACATACACCCCTGGTGTTACCCATTAATTCATAACTAATAGTAATAAGTGACTTAATAACACTATGCATGTGCTAAATGGGAATGGTGTATGTATATACACAGTTTAAGTCAGAAGTTTACATACACTTAGGTTTCAAAGCTCTATATAAATTAATTCATTAAACATTAATTAATTCATTCTTTTAATCGACTATATCACAATTCAAGTGGGTCAGATGTTTACATTAACTATGTTAACTGTGCATTTAAGCAGCTTGGAAAATTCCAGAAAATGATTAAACAATTAGCTTCTGATAGGCTAATTGGTGTCAATTGGAGGTGTACCTGGGGATGTATTTTAAAGCCTAGCTTCAAACTCAGTGCCTCTTTGCTTGACATCATGGGAAAATCAAAAGAAATCAGCTAAGACCTCAGAAAAAACATTGTGGATCTCCACAAGTCTGGTTCATTATTGGGAGCAATTTCCAAATGCTTGAAGGAACCATTTTCATCTGTACAAACAGTAGTACCAAAGTATTAACGCCATGGGACCACGCAGCAATCATACCACTCAGGAAGGAGAAGCATTTTGTCTCCTAGAGATGAACGTTGTTTGGTGTAAAAAGTGCAAATCAATCCCAGAACAACAGCAGAGGACCTTGCGAAGATACTGGAGGAAACAGGTAGACAAGTATCTATATCCACAGTAAAACAAGTCCTGTATCGACATAACTTGAAAGGCTGCTCAGCAAGGAAGAAGCCACTGCTCCAAAACCACCATAAAAAAGCCAGATTACAGTTTGCAAGTGCACATGGGGAGAAAGAGCTTACTTTTTGGAGAAATTTCCTCTGGTCTGTTGAAATACAAATTAAAGTTTTTGGCCATAATGACCATTGTTATGTTTGGAGGAAAAAGGGTGAGGCTTGCAAGCCAAAGAACACCATCCCATCCATGAAGCATTATGTTGTGGGGGTGCTTTGCTGCTGGACTTACATACACTAAGTTAACTGTGCCTTTAAGCAGCTTGGAAAATTCCAGAAAATTATGTCAAGCCTTTAGGCAATTAGCCAATTCGCTTCTGATAGGCTAATTGGAGACAATTGGAGGTGTACCTGTGGATGTATTTTAATGCCTACCTTCAAACTCAGTGCCTCTTTGCTTGACATCATGGGAAATTCCAAATAAATCAGCCAAGACCTCAGAAAAATATTGTGGACCTCCACAAGTTTGGTTCATTCTTGGGAGCAATTTCCAAATGCTGGAAGGTACCACGTTAATCTGTACAAACAATAGTACACAAGAATAAACACCATGGAACCATGTAGCCATCATACCACTTAGGAAGGAAGTTAATTCTGTCTCTTAGAGATTAATGTAGTTTAGTGCGAAAAGTGCAAATCAATCCCAGAACAACAAAAAAGGACCTTGTGAAGATGCTGGTGGAAACAGGTAGACAAGTATCTATATCCACAGTAAAAGAGTGCTAAATCGACATAACCTGAAAGGTTGCTCAGCAAGGAAGAAACCCCTGCTCCAAAACCACCATACAAAAGCCAGATTACAGTTTGCCAGTGCACATGGGAACAAAGATCTTACTATTAGGAGAAATGTCCTCTGGTCTGATAAAACAAAAATGTTACTGTTTGGCCATAATGACCATAGTTATGTTTGGAGGAAAAAGGGTGAGGCTTGTAAGCCGAAGAACACCATCAAAACTGTGAAGCATGGGAGTGGCAGCATTGTGTTGTGGGGGTGCTTTGCTGCTGGAGCGACTGGTGCACATCACAAAATAGATGGCATGATGAGGAAGGAAAATTATGTGAATATATTGAAGCAACATCTCAAAACATCAGCCAGGAAGTTAAAGCTTGGTCGCAAATGGGCCTTCCAAATGGACGATGACCCCAAGCATACCTCCAAAGTTGTGGCAAAATTGCTTAAGGACAACAATGTCTAGGTATTGGAGTGGCCATCATAAAGCCCTGATCTCAGTCTGAAAGAAAATTTGTGGGCAGAACTGAAAAGTTGTGTACGAGCAATGAGGCCTACAAACCTGACTCAGTTACACCAGTTCTGTCTGGAGGAATGGGCCAAAATTCCTGCAACTTATTGTGAGAAGCTTGTGGAAGGCTACCCAAAATGTTTGATCCAAGTTAAACAATTTAAAGGTAGTGTAACCAAATACTAACAAATTGTATGTAAACTTCTGACCCACTGGGAATATGATGAAAGAAATAAAAGCTGAAATAAATCATTCTCTCTACTATTATCCTGACATTTCACATTCTTAAAACAAAGTAGTGATCATAACTGACCCAAGACAGGGAATGTTTTCTAAGATTAAATGTCAGGAATTGTGAAAAACTGAATTTAAATGTATTTAGCTTAGGTGTATGTAAACTTTTGACTTCAATAGTACATATTAGATGTGTATACTACATTCTTGCATAAGTTATTTTCATGTAAAGAGAGGAGTTGTTAGATTTCCTTTTGAATTGAATTGAGTTGTTCATATCTCTTTAGTCTGTGGCTTGAGGCATTTGGAGTACATTTTTTATATTTCCTGAAATTCCTCCTCTTTCTCTCTACACACATACAAACATGCAACACACTCATGCTACAAACCTGGTGACAGGGAAAGCTATTTCAGTCATATGTAGCATGTGGTGTTTAAGCATTTCTTTTATTATGGTCTCCACCATATGAGAATAATTATTGAAGTATGTTATTATGTTAGATGCCGTGATTGGCCTATTTGTATGTTTTTTTCTTTTTAACTGTAATATATAGCCTTGCATGATGGATGCACAATTTCCCCCTGATTATGGTTCATGGTTGTTTATGGGAAGCTGTGCTTGGTCTGTTTACACCTTTCTATGCTTTGCATGGTAGACATGTTGTGTTGTTGAACAGGGCTTCAGCATACTCTTATACTTTACAGTTAACTGTGCTATGCTTTGTGCTTTGTGCTATACTTCACTCCACTGCTGTATGGTGCTGTCTCATATTGTGCTGCTTTGATATGATTTGTTTGACTGTGATGTGCTGGGATCTGTTTTGTTGCAGCAGACTGTGTTGTGCTTTGTTGTGCTTTCTTACATTGAGTGTTGTGCTGTAATGTGTTGTAGTGCTGTGCTGTGTTTTGCTTTTTTATGTTGTACTCTGCAGTGTTGTGCTGTCACTGTGATGTGTTGTGCTTTGTGTTGTGTTGTACAGTGCAGTGCTGTCACTGTTATGTGTTGTCCTTTGTATTGTACTGTGCTGTGCTGTGATGTGTTTTATGCAGCGGTGTTGTGCTGTCTTGTCTTGTGTGTTGTGTGGTGCTGTGATGTATTGTTCTGTGCTGCCTTGTTGTGTTGTGCAGTGCTCTGCTGTTTTGGGCTCAACCCTACCCTAATAGGGGCACGCCACTCAGAGCACAGCACAGTACAATACAGCACAGCACAGCACAATACAACATTGCACAAGACAACACAGCAAAGCACAACACAGAAGCGAACACTGTACAACACAAGAAAAAAAACAGCTCAGCAGAACACAGTAGTGCACACTGCACAACACAGCACAGCAAAAGCACAGTACAGTACAACAAAATGTGCTGTGATGTTTTGAGATATGGAGTGTTGTGTTGTGCTGTGATGTAATGTACTCTGCTGCATTGTGCTGTGTTATATTGTTGTGTTGTACTGTGCTCTGCTGTGTTGTGTTGTGTTGTGCTGTGTGGAGTGGTATGTTCCTATGGAGGGAGGTTTGAGGGGGATGGGGTTGGTTTTCAGTAAGGGTGGAACCCATCATGTGGCACGTACACAGCTACTTATGAGAGAAGTTCCTCATAACCATAGAGTAAGACTATTTCTCTCTCTCTCTCTCTCTCTCTCTCTCTCTCTTTCTCCCTAATTCCAGTGGTGCCCTCACGCTCTTGCACACATACTCTAATTAACTTTCTATCTTGCTTTATCTCTGCCTCCACAGTGGCCTGTTATTAGCGGTGCAGTCAAGGAGCATTCTGGGAAACTGAACAAAAACAACTGCAGTTACATGCATCCATATTGTTCCAAATACTCATTAATTTTAGCTTTTCAATCTTTTTTCTAACATTCATTATATTTTAACATTTAAATATTTCTATTTTAAATCAACCAGTCTATTTCAAAATCTAAATGAATGAGGATGTCTTTTAAAGGAGACCTATTATGCCCCTTTTTACAAGATGTAATATAAGTCTCAGGTGTCCCCAGAATGTGTCTGTGAAGTTTCAGCTCAAAATACCCCACGGATCATTTAATATACCATGTTATAAATGACTCTTTTTGGGTGGAATCATAAACGCACTGATTTTGTGTGTGTCTCTTTAAATGCAAATGAGCTGCTGCTCCCCGCCCCCTTTCCGGAAGAGGGCTGTGCCTTTACAGCTCGTGCTTTGGATACTACAGCAACAACAAATCAGAACCAATATGACTGAGTTCAGCCATATATGTATGAATAAATATATATATATATATATATATATATATATATATATATATATATACGTATGTATATATGTGTGTGTGTGTGTGTGTGTGTGTGTATGTATGTAAAATGAATGATTTTCGTTTCTGCTCTAAAGTGACATTACGTTAGATCAGTCCTCGCCCACGACTGGTGATGGACTCCACCCTATTATCATAGATTCAAACATACATATATGGCTGAACTCTGTCATATTGGTTCTAATTTGTTGTTGCTGTAGTATCCGAAGCACGAAGAGACAATGGTAACTTTAGCTGTATTAGCCGTGGAAGCAGCTAACAAGCACAATCGGAAAGGCAATTTGCAAACATTCACAAAATACAAAGTGCGATTCTTACATCTTTAGGATATAAAGCTGGAACACGAACAGTCGGTACTGGTCCATGCTTGAGAATGATATTTTTTTTAAAAACCCACTTGACACACATTCACAAAGCAGTCCGGTGTAAAATTATTTGCACAAACATACACAATTTTTTTTTATGTTTTGTGACACATTGCCTTCAAAAACCAAACTTGTCCACTGCATCTTCAGTGGCTCTGATGTTCACTTTTACAGCCAACACCAGAACACTTGTGACGCTTACGAAGCTGAGACTTTATTCTTCTCACTGTATCTGCTCCAGCGTGGAAAAAAAATGGCGGCCTGTGTGTAGATCACTCAGGGGAGGATCTATGATAATAGGGTGGAGTCCATCACCAGTCGTGGGCGAGGACTGCTCTAACTTGACGTCACTTTAGAGCAGAAATGGAAATCATTCATTTTGACACTGTTTTTGATTAATAAAAATTTAAGAAAGAGGAGTAGGTGGACTTTTAACATTGTAGGGTGGTTGTGTACACTCACTGCCGACTCACATTTATGTACAGAATTTTGCATAATAGGTCCCCTTTAAAGCAGCAAGATCTAACATCCCACAGCTGAAAAGACCAGCTTAGAATTTCCTTGCTGGTCCAAGCTGGTTTATGCTGGTTAGTGCTAGATTGCTATGCTGCTCACCAGCACAAAAATGCTGGTCAACCAGCATGGTCTTTCTGATAAAGCTGGTTGACCAAAAAAAATAAGCTTTCTTGTTAAGAACATTGATAGGGACACCAGCATATCAGCATCCCATACTGTGGACCAGCATACATGCAATAAAGTGTATTATAATATACTGGTGACCAGCAATGGTTCTATTTTCAAGAGGGCCATGGCTGTTTGCTTTTGGTTGTGGACATTTGAATTCAAGAGTTTCAATGCAGCCCAGTTCCCTTTAGATGTTTGACACATGTTCTCTTAGTGTGCTCAGTAAGTGAGCTCTAGAGCTTGGGATGTGTTTTGAATGTGTAAGTGAGCATGAGTGTGTGTGTGTGTGTGTGTGTGTGTGTATGCACAGTATGTAGTAAGTACTGGCCAACTTGGCAAATCACACACACCACTCCTCCTTTCAGTACAGTGTCTGCTTTGTACGCTACACACACTGAGCCTTTCAGCCATTCTCTCTCTCTCTCTCTCTCACACACACACTCAAACAGGACACATTTCTGCTCAAATCCTCTGCTACAATATTCTCACCCCCACCCCCTTTCTCTTACTCTCTCTCTCAGCCATGGCTCCAGTGGTGCCAGAGCTGAGCAGTGATATTGACACCAGTAACTTTGATGATGATATAAAGGATGATCCAGGAGGCACCGAAACCTTCCCCCCTCCCCGTGCCTTTGCAGGAAATCAGCTTCCGTTTGTGGGCTTCACCTATTTCAGGGAGGACGAGTAAGTGTGACAGTGAGTGTGTTTTATGTGTGTTTGTGAGATGATAGTACTGTCAGTGTAGCACATATTTCCATGGCTTCTCTAGGCATGGATATCTCAATGAAAATTTTTGCTTACCTTTCTGTGTAGAGATGCATTAAATTTTACAACTTTGTTGCCAAGACAGCGTAATGCTGTAAACCCTAAAACCCCAAAATTACTGTAAGAATGACAATTTTACAGCTAAAATAATACAAAAGTTTTAACAAAAGAATCAATGTAAGTGCATTTATAAAATAAGCTTCACATTTCTGCTTTTAAATCATCCAAAGATTGGCCCCATTCACTTCCATTGTAAGAGCCACACTGTAACCTCGATTTTTACTCTTAAGGAGGGACTAGTTGAAATTAATTTTGTGTTAATCAACATTGTGCCACAAATGCTGTTGATTAAGCTTAACTTGTACTGAACCCGAAATGTTTCTTTAAATGTATTCTAAAATAATGTATACATAAAAAGATAAATTAATGACAAACGTGAGAGAAACTGAGAGGGAAAGAGGTCAACATTTTACATTTCAGACACTGGTGCACTGTTCAAGTTTTACACAGGTATCTTGTTCTCTTCCACACATTTACTCCCTCACAAATCCACAGTGTAGAACTGTAAAACTACAGCAAGTCCCAGTATGGGCTGATACAGTGAAGGCAGGCTGTACGGTATTTATGCTCATTCGAGTGTATGGTTATGGTAACTGTGAATGAGTGCTACATTTGTTCCATCACAACTCCCTCCTTTTTCCTCTCTCTGTTTCCTCCCTCGCCTTCTCAGTTTCTCCAGTGTGGCTGAGTGAAGCCACATGGGCTGCTGGCAGAGCTGATTGAAGAGTTGCTTTGAGATTTTGCTCTCTTTCTCTTTCTACTCTCTTTTCTTTCCCTCTCTTTTTCTTAATTATGCTCTAAACTGTCTTTTCATCTTGAATTGATTTATAAGAATGTTTTGCTGCTGAGTCTTAGCTGATTTCTCTTTCAGGCTGTTAACCCACAAACATAACAGTTCAGAGAAGGAGTCTGAAAGCTGCACTGATAGTTTCACAAAGGAGCATGGTTTAAACAAATCTGAGGTACATATGTGTGTTTGGGCATGTGTGAGGCAATAGTTTAGGGACAAAACTGACCAATTGCTAAGCTCCACCCCCTTGGTTTCTGTTGCTCCCTCCAGACAAGCTTTACAGAACGTCCCATAATTTTCAGTAAAATGTCTTCATAAAGTGGTAAACATTAAATTAATTTTAAATGGGTATTATTCTTATGTTGGACCAAACACTTGTCTGATAATATGGAGCACAGCAGCAGTTCCCAAAGTTCAAAATGTCAGCAGCATTTCACTAATTCTTAGCAAAGGGTCAGTTGTCCCTGGAAGTGTCCCCCTTTGGGACACTACTTTTTTCCAGGGACAAAAGTAGTTTTGGTTAGTCTTTAGTAATTAGAAATATTATTAAAAATTCAATTTAGATACTGTAAACCTAAACAAACTAAGCAAAGTTATATTTTAAAAGCCAGAACAGAACCTTAGTACAGAACAGATTGGCAGACAGACAGTGTCCATGTAACACATTCATGTTACTGTTATTAATAACTTAAGTTATAACAAGTTGAAAGCACAAGCAGCTCTACAAAACAATTGTACAGCAAATACATGTAGTTCATTAGTATTACTCTGTAATTAAAGTTACATGAACACTGTAAAATAAAGCAACTTTGCAACTTATTCTGCAGTTAAGTTCTGTTTGATGCCATTAACATATTTTAAGTGTTTCTTTATATTTTTTAGATTTTTACTGCCTTTAATAGAAGTAAAAAAACATTTAACATCTGTATTTTCCTTTCAACATGTGTGTATTTTCATAGTCCAATAATCTGCAACGGAAGCTGATTAAGTTGGAGGAAAATATCAAACATGATATGCAGACAAAGGAGGAACTGGAGAATAAATGCCGGTACAAATACTCATATACCTGTATGCAACATACAGTATACACGCATGTTTTACAGTGGATAATATCTGGTTTAAGTTGCTAGGAAATCCAGAATTGTGTTGGACTAGATGACAAAATGTCAAAAGCAATGATTGCTTCACTTACATCAGTGTTGTATCTCAACAGAACAGCAAATCAGCAACTGGAAAAGTTGTCCAAAGAACTTGAAGAAGAGGTAAGGGGCATTCTTAAAATCAGAGGAGTGAAAACATGGTTCGAAATTGGTTTGAAATCAAAAAGAAACTAAATGCAGCTTTTCACAATTATCCTCATGGGATTAATAGTGCGCCTGTCTCTATGCTTTAATATCGCTCTCTTTTTCTCTTGTTATAGATGAATGCCAGACAGAAGGTGGAAGACTCTCTGAGGGCACTGGAGAGAGAGAAAGCCTTGCTGAAACACCAGCGCTCAGAGAGTGTAAGAAAGGCCGGTCTGGAGACAGATAGAAAGCGTGTTCTTGAGAATGAGGGTAAGGACAGCAGAGAGAACCACAGAATGGAACTTTCATTCAATTGAACAGTAGGGATGCACCAATCCAATACCTGTATCGGTATCGGCTCCGATACTGATGATTTTAAACAGATCGGGTATCGGTCTGACGAGCTCAATCCAAATCCGATACTGTGTTAGTCATGTTTGTTGCTGTCAAGCTCCAAAAAGGACATAAAAGAACCATTAAAACACAATTAAAGTAGTTCATATGACACTTGCATTTTATTCAAAGCCACTTGAAGACGTGTGGTAACTCTGTTAATCACAAAAGGCTGTGTATTATAAGTAAATATATAAAATGCATTTGCAGCTCCAGCATGTTAGTGAATGGCGCTGCTCTTTTTACACACACACTTGCAACTATTTTTAGCCTTCACGCCATGTGCACTATTTGAGCGCTACTCACAAACATCATCTCAGATGTAGATGCTCAATAGATGTTCACTTATATGCATTTAGAACGGCACCGGAGGTGCATTTTTACAAGAATTTGAATAAGCAAATTAAACGACTGTGAACTTTCCTACAAACAGACACATACAGGACCTTCCTCGAGAGTTCAGAATATCAAACTATAAGCATGAGGGTTTAAAAGTTAAAGGTGTCACAGAGAAACTCATGGAGGCAGAGATATGAACTCAGTAGCAGGGTTTATTGAACAGATGAATGAAACAGTGATGTAAACATTGTGAGTAAATCCAGCTGAGCATAGTGGCAAACAGCACTGAGTAATATACAGACAGGGTATATACACGATAAACAGATGTATCAGATAATTCACAACAGTCTTATGATACTTTCAGGCAATAATGAAGACACTGGTATGTTTGACATAGTAGACAGGTCTGGAGCCTCAGAGATACGATCCATTAGAACAGAAAAAGAGTGTGTGTGAAAGCGGGGTATATATGCGGCCCTTGATTAGCCACTAATAATATGCAGGTGCCTGTAATCACAACTCAGGGGAGAGTGAGCGCTGATGGCAGTGAGAAAGTGAGCGAGAACAAAAATTGAACAAAAAAGAGATCTGAATCTGAATGAAGTCCAGATACAAGGTGAAAAATTTTTGGGGAGAAAAAAAACCAGCTTCTTTTCTACTGATGATTTTTACTGGAATTACTGTTAAATTTACTGCTACATTATACAGTATACTATTTAATAATAAAGTGATTCTTAATAAGCTATACATTTATATTGAAATAATGTGTAGTTAGAGGTTTGTGTTTCTTTACATATTAAAGAGCACACCCAATTAGTTCCACACAATAATGTACAAATATTCTAAACTGATTATGCAAAAAAAAAAAACACTGGTATTGGATCGTGATCGGTATCGGCTGATACCGTGGTCTCGGTCCATCCCTATTGAACAGTGATTATATTGCATATTTACATATTTGAAGTCTAGTGCACAGAGCTGTTCATCTTGTAGTCCTAAAACTTGGAAGAGCCATGGGTTCCCTTTGAAATGTTGAATGAGTTTTTAGAAATGTGTTCCATCATCTTCTATCTGTCCACCTGCATTATAGCTAGACACTTAAGTTTATGTTCTTTGACTTACCTGAGCACAGTCTCCAGTGAACGCTGACTTCACTGTCTCTCTCTCTGTTTAATACTGAATCTCTTTTCTAATTCTCCAAAGAACTGGCCCAAAATTTCTTCCTGATTTACTCAGTACTAACCTCTAACCGTATTAGTTCTGCTCTGCTAAAAGTTTGATGCTAACATATTTGCCATTTCTCTGTCCTGCAGTGGGTAGCCTTAGAGAGCAGCTAGCCGAGCTGAAGAAGAAGAACCAGAATGCTCATCTCTCCACCGAGAAGAACATTCACCTGGAGAGGCAGGTGGGTCCCTCAGCACTGACCACAGAAAAAAATACTTTAATGTCATGAGGCAACATTTTATATCAGATTACTGGACATTTAAATGTTTGAAAACTTAAAAAATTAAACAATAGTTAATGTAGGTGAAATAATTTTTCTCTGTTAAAGGAATATTCCAGGTTCAATACAAGTTTAGCTCAGTCAACAGAATTTGTTGCATAGTGTTATCAAGTCAAGTACAATTCATTTCTTTATAGCGCATTTAAAAGCAACAGAGTTGCACCAAAGTGCTGTACAATAAAACGTTGAGCATATAAAAAGAAAGCATTCAAGGAAAAAATGCAATGTACAAAATATAAACACGTTAAATAAAATACAATCAGAAAACTTCAACATAAAACCCTTAAACTAATCTTAATCAAAAGCCAGAGAGAACAAATAAGATTTAAAGGCCGATTTATAACTGGTTAGTAAAGGAGCAAACATCACATTTATGGGCAGACTGTTCCAAAGTTTAAGTGCTGCAGAGAAAGCCCGACCACCCTTAGTTTTACAGTGACAACGTGGGACAGTTAAAAAAAGCTGATTACTAGAACAATGTATTGTATTTTGGTGCGACACCAGATAAAGCCTTGTACACAAAAACAGCAATTTTAAAATTGATTCTAAACTTTACAGGAAGTCAATGCAAAGTCAATAAAATGGGAGAAATGTGATCCCTCTTTTTAGTTCCGGTAAGAAGCCTCACTGCATCATTTTGGACAATTTGCAGGCGAAAGATCGTCGTTTGAGGCAGGCCACAGTATAGTATAACTGCCCTTTACCACTGTACTGATTTGTTTATCAAAATTTTATGTAACTCCAAGATTTCTTACATGAGGTTGAACACTGGCAGATATAGAACCTACATTAAAAACAGATGGAGATCTGGAGGGGCCTAAAATCTGAATTTCGCTTAAATTCATTTAATTGCAAAAAATATTGCCATCCAACATTTGATCTCCTCAAAACAGATGCGAAGCAAATCCAAAGGATAAATACTGTCAGTTTTAGTTGGTAGATAAAATTGTCTATCGTCATTTTAGCAGTGGTAGGAGATCTTATAAAGTAAAGGGGAGCATATAAAGTGAAAGAGAAGAGGGCCTAATATGGACCCTTGGGGCACACCACAACATAATAGGGGAACCGACGAACAAGAAAACTTCCCAATGCTCTCTGTGAAGGTTTTATCTTTGAGGTAAGAGGCCAACGAATACAGGGCAACACCCTGAATACCCACAACCTTTTCCAACCAATGTAACTGAATACTTTGATCGATTGTATCGAATGCAGCACTTAAATCCAACAAGACAAGCACCGCATACAAACCAGTATCGAGAAATTGACACAGGTCATTGCTGACCTTCAACAGTGCAGTTTCCGTACTGTGCATTGATCTAAATCCCAACTGAAAAGTATCTAAAATATTGGACAGACTGATATAGGAATTCAACTGACGATACACAACTCTCTCTAAGAGCTTTGAAATAAAAGGCAATTTGGAGATAGGTCTGAAATTGCTAAGGATAGATGGGTCAAGATGGGGTTTCATAAGCAGAGGGTGAACCACAGCATGTTTAAAACTAGCAGGTACAACTCCATTTGCTAGAGAACTGTTAATAATTGCTGTTACAGCCGGGCTCAAGGTTACAAACACTTCCTTGAAAAGGCGAGTTGAGATGACATCGTACTCACAGCTGGAGCATTTAGCCTTGGAAACAATATCAGCTAGCTGAGCAGAGGTAACTGGATGAAAACAAGTTAGCGAATCTGTTGGTAAACAAATCAAAGGGGAATCATATGTTGATGGCTTAATCCCCAAGACTTTATTATCAAAATAATTTAAAAAGTTCTCACAGGTTTCCCGAGATGGAACAAGAGAAGGAGCTTGTAAGGGATTTAGCACTGAATCAATGGTGTTAAACAGCATTCTCGGTCGGTTAGCATTTTCAGTGATTAGTTTGGAGAGGAATTTATACTTAGCCTCTCTTAATGACTTTTTGGTAACTAGATAAGCATGCAGTTAAACATTCATATGATACTTGGAGTTTGTCTCTTTTCCACTTTCACTCTGAAAGTTCCACTTGTAGTGGAAGGTTGAATGAAATGAGAATAACTTACAGACTGAGAGTAAGTGGAGGTGGGAGAAACAAAGACAGATTCAAACACAATTGACAATCAATCACTTTCTTTGTTATGGGAAAACCATGTGACAACACCAGGTCCAATGTGTGCCCCAAATTATGAGTAGGGTTAAAAACTAATTGTGACAGATTTAAAGATTAATTGAGGAATAAAAAAACTCTTTCACCAAAGGTTTAGACGGACTGCAAAGATGAATATTAAAATCTTCTAGAATCACAGCGAGACTTCAATTTTGGAGGCCTGTAAACCAATTCACATAATACAGGACCCCCTATGTCGATTCTCATTGACTACACCTCAAAACTGGAGAAAACATCTGTATGTAATTTTATGTTTTTAAATTTGTTTTTAAAAACAGTAGCAACACCCCCACCATGCCCAGAAAGTCTTGGAGTGCTAAAAAAAAAAAAGCACAATCCTGTGGAGAATGTTCAGCAAGAGATTATTATTCATCCTGTTTCAGCCATGTTTCAGTCACAAATAAAAAGTCAAGTGAATTTGAGATGAAAAACTAATTTAAAATGAATGATTTGTTTGATAGTGACCTTGCATTCATCAAGGCCATCCTCACTGTCAGCAGCTCAGCTTTTTCAGCATTTGGAGATTAATTTATTTGAACAGAGATTTAACGGATTCACAGACTATAACTCAGCGCATGACTTTGAAGAGGAACTATGGGATGAAATTACTGAAATGTTATCACTAACCAAGGAAGCGAACTGTGAACCTATACAGAAACTGCACCGAGATCCATGGTGGACATATCGAGGATGGTGTAGAATTTCCAAGGAAGCTCAGTGATTATATATTTCCACAGGAAGATGATATGAAGATTTCAGATCATGCAGATCCAAAGATGAGTAGAAGAGAGCCATAACTAGCCAAATATAATATCCAAGAGCCGAAGCAGCAAGGTAGAGAGGGCTAAGAACATTAATACAGCTGTAACACACCAGAGCAGAGAGCAGAAGGGACTTCATCATTTGTAACACCACCACAACCAGGTCTTTGTCTTAATGGTCTTAATGTCCACGTGTACAAACATGCCCGCAAACAAGCACGCGGCAGTACAGCTCCCAGCTGAGAGCAGTCGATCCCTGGCCTCCGCAAGTCCAGTCCATCCAAACACAAAGACAGCAAGTGCTGAGACTCACCCTAGGTTGGCTGATGTTTTAGTGGATGAAAGGCAGGCAGGTAGACAGTCGGCAGGTCTTTCAGGTGCTCTCTGTGACTAGCAGCTAATCATCCAGCCGAGAGCAGTCAATCCTAGACCGCCGCGAGTCAATACAAACACAAACAAGCGAGTGCGAACCTCACCCTAGGTAAGCTTGAGTTTAGTGGATGAAAGGCAGGCAGGTAGTTCAGGCGCTCCCCACGACTATCAGCTGATCATCCAAATAGGGTTGCTCCAAAATATAATAGAAATGCAACATGAAACTAAACAAAAACCAGACTAGAACTAATTTAAAAGTTTAAAAGGATCAAGCCGGGGAGCAGCGGCAGTCAGACACACCAGCAAACGTTCACCGCTATCACAAAACATTATTTTGAATCGTCCCTCTTTTTCTTTAAAAAAGCAAAATCGAGGTTACATTGAGGCCACTTACAATGGTAGAGATTGGGGACTTTTATCAAAACATCTCATGTAATTTAGCTTCTCTGATAAATTTATTTTGTTTTAAGGAATTTTAGATATTTTTACTTAATACTGATTAACAAAAGTGCAGTTTCTGTACCTCACATGTATTGTCGAGTAAAAGCGATTCTTATACTGATGAATTTGTCTTTAGTTGGAGGAGGTAAATGCTAAGCTTCAGGCTGAGGTAGAAGAGTTGGAGAGGCTGAAGAAGGCCCAGGGTGAGGCATTGAGACAGTCCCAGCAGCTGGAGAGCTCTCTCAAAGAGCTTCAAGAGCGTCTGGCCCAGCTGGAGAGCACCAAGTTGGGTCTGGAACAGGACAAACTGAGCTTGCAAACCTCACTGGAGGTGGAGAAGCGAGAGAGAAGTCTGGGCTCTGAAACCATCAATGACCTACAGGGTGAGTGCATGTGTGGGTATGTGCGCACTTTGGGAAATATCATACAGATGTAGCTGTAAATAAACAACTACCAAGCTTCAGAAAAATATAGTGTAGCATTCTCGGGATCACATTTTCTCTTTTGGCTGTTTGTGTGCAGACAGGGTCCAAAATTAACATTCGTCATGCTCCAAATATAATTAAAAACTGGCTCTATTGAGTAAATAATGTTTTGTTTTTTTTAAGTTGAACTGAATAAAAAAATATAGTCTGCCCCTCTCACTGATGTACAGTATGTGATATAGTAAGTGTATTACAGTGATATTACAGTAAGTGTAATATATAATAAAATATTTACAAAAATGTGAGGGGTGTACTCACTTTTGTGAGATACTGTGTATACACACACACACACACACACACACACAAAAAAAAAAAAAAGTGTTATTTTAAGGTCAGAGGCAGGTAACTGACATTATATTGCTAGAGGGCTATATAAGCAGTGAAGAATATATATCTCCTGTTTTCCGTGTTACATTTTCAGTCCTGCCGACTGAGTTAAAAATATTTTTTTAACGTTTTAAAGTTGTTTTTATGGACATAAACATTAACCTGAATTTTACTCTTTGCCTCTTGATCCACTCATCTTTCTCTCTCGCTCCTTTCTCAGGTCGTGTTTGTGAACTAGAGGAAGAATTAAATCGCATGAAGAATTCTCTCTCAAAAGCTGAAGCAGAGAAAAGACAGACACAGGAGGATCTTACTGCCCTGGAAAAGGTGTGTATATTAGCAAGTATGACTGATTTATTTACCTCCTCAGCACAAGTGTTGTGTGGGAATGTGTATTTGTGAAACGGACTGATGTGTTGTCTTCACCTACAGGAGAAGTACAAGCTGGAGATTGATTTCTCCTTTAAATTGAAAGCTGTTCAGCAGAGTCTGGAGCAGGAAGAGGCAGAGCATAAAGCCACTAAAGCCCGATTGGCTGACAACAACACAATCAACCAATCCATTGAGGAGGCCAAATCTGAGGCCCTCAAAGGTGAAATAAATGTTAAAGATTTGCATGTACTTAAGAATAATGTTTAAATGTATAGAGATATAGCAGGGCTTAAAAGTGGAAAAATCTGTGATAATTCAAAATCTATTAAACTGGATATTAACAAAGTTTTAGGATTTAAAAAAAATTATAATTTAAAGGAATACTTCACCCAAAAATGAAAACTCTCTTATTTACTCACCCCCATCCCATCCCAGATGTGTATGACTTTCTTCTTCAACAGAACAAAGGTTTTTAGAAGAATATCTCAGCTCTGTAGTTCCATACAATGCAAGTGATTGGTAGTCAGACCTTTGTAGCTCCAAAAATCACATAAAGGATACAGAAGTAATCTGTAAGACTCCAGTGTTTAAATCCATATCTTCAGATATTATATAACAGGTGTGAGTGAGAAACTGAGGGAGGCAGGACCCAAATGCAGAGAGGCAAGAATTTTTGCTTTTTTTACAAAGAACAAAAATACAAACCAAAACACCCATGAGGGGGAAAAACAGAATAATTACTTCGAAACTAACCGAAGTAATCACCAGAAACAGGACAAGACCGAATGGATACTAGCCAAAATACAATAACAAACGATTTGACACCAGACTCAACATGAAGAGAGCTTAGTGATAATTATTGAGGGATGGGAGCTAGGCAACCAGCGTTCCCAGACGTGGCACACACAGACATGACACTTGTATGAGACAGACAGACAGACCATCATTGGCAGCACAGTCAGACCCAATTGTGACAGAAACAGATAAAAATGTAATTATCCTTTTTTTTACTCTTTAAAAGAGAACTCTCTTTTTTTTATTATTTTTTACTATTTTTTTTTTAATTTTTTTATGGTTTAAATCTCCATTTTGACTTAAATTTTTATCTGTTTCTCACCCACACCTATTATATTGCTTCTGAAGATTTGGATTTAACCACAGGAGTCTTATGGATTACTAATATGATTCCTTTATGTGACTTTTGGAGCTACAAATGTCTGATCACCATTCACTTGCATTGTGAGGACCTACAGAGCTGAGACATTCTCCTAAAAAGCTTTGTTTGTGTCCTGCAGAAGAAGGAAAGTCATACACATCTGAGATGGCATGAGGGTGACTGAATAATAAGAGAATAAAATTTTTGGGTGAACTGTTCCTTTAAGATCCCACACTATTGAACATGTTAACTCTGACTAAAGGTCAAGATGCTCTTTATAACATTCCTAAATCATAGTGAAATAAAATTAATCATCACATTTTAAACAAATTATGGAGTCCATGCCAGCTCAACTGCATGTTGTCATTAAAGCAAATGGGAACATACCAAATACTGAGAAGTCTGAAATGTATGTTACTTTTTCATTTGAACATTTCACTCAAATTGTAATAACGAAAATATAATTTACAAAGGTGAAAAAAATTTGAAAACTGCAAAACCAGAAGCTTTTCACAACTATACTCAGACTTTTGAACCCTAGTATGTCTTTGCATAAAAACAAAATTGTGATGTAAGAATATTCCCTCACTACAAAAGTACTTTTCCACGTTCTCTTCCAGCTGAGTAAATTTTCTGAAATCCGCAGTACAAGCCTGTGGCTCTTTTGTGGTGTATGTTGTGCTTCAGCTCAAAGCTGTGACATTGTGTGTGAGACAGATACGGAGAGTAAGCTGCTGGAAGAACGATCTGCAAAGCAACAGTTGGAAAGCAGGCTGATGCAGTTGGAAAAGGAAAACTCAATATTAGACTGTGATTACAAACAAGCCAAACACGAGCTTCAGGAGCTCCGATCACTCAAAGAAAAATTCTCTGAGGAGGTCTGTTTTTGTGTCTACTTTTGCCTGTCTGACTGTAGCTGTCTATCTGACTGACTCTTGACTAAGGCTGTTTAAATGTCTGTTTGTAGGAAATATGTGTATATTTTGTGTTAAAGTATTAATCATTTTACGGACATAGCCCTGAACACATTTGTCTGCTTACTAGAAATACAGAGATTAAAAAAACACTTCAGAAAGTACACACACAAAAAGAGATTGAATTGATACAGAAAATATATAATTTGTACTTAAAAATACACACAAAAAAGACTGAATTGATGCAGAATATTTGTGTGACTGGCTGTCTAGCTGACTGACGGATGACTGTCTATTTATCTGTGTTATTTATGTCGATCTGTATCTCCCTGTTTTATTCTGTGCCTGACCTGCCATTAATACAGCAGTTTGCATGTAGAAGTATTACTATATTAGAAAGGAAATGAAAAAGATGTTTTATCTAATCAAGTCCTTTTGCATGCGTGTGTGTGTTGCAGGTGGAGGTGTTGAGTGTGCGGGTACAGCAGGAGACTCAGAGGAAGACTCTGTTTCAGTCTGATATGAAATTGCAGAGGCAGGAGATCAGCACCCTGCGCTCCTCTGAGAAACAGCTCAAACAAGAACTCAACCATCTACTGGAGCTCAAACTCAATATGGACAAACATAATCAGGAGCTGCTCAGGTCAGTGGGTTACTGTCCACTCACAAGTTTTTCATGGGTTGTAGGTTTGTTCTGATTGGATCACTGAGAGCAGGAAAGAAACAAAGCTAAATGTATAAATAGGGTAATCAACTTTTAAAATAGGGAGAAAATGCTTCATGCTATTTTTTGATGTCAAAGGCCATGCATCCAAGCACAAATTCACTTTGATAATACTAATACAACTTTTAATCAAGTCTGTGTCACAAGTGTTAATATCATGTACTAGGCTGGTAAGTCGCATTTCTGCTGCTGTTAATGTATTTACCAAATTGTCCTACTCCACGTATGTACTGTTCTTCATTAGTTGGACCTAAGCAGTTAATAGTAATGTCTTAATTTCTGCTTTTGATTTCAAGGACATTTGTGTTTACTTTTGCAGAATTTTGGAACTGTGTTTGTTTGCCATTTTCCAAGTAGCAATTGTGAATCATCAGGTTTCTGTTCTCTCTGTCCAATCAGGGAGCGAGAAGAAGTGGATGTACAGCTAAAAGAGTTGAAGGATCAGTTGGAAGCAGAGCAATATTTCACTGTACGTCTGCCTGGGTTTAGTGAGTGAATGGTTTATCTGTGTGCAGTTGTCTGTTGAATGTAACTTTGTTTCTGCTTTCAGAAACTGTATAAGACTCAGATTCGAGAGCTGAAGGAGGAGAGTGATGAAAAGACTAAACTCTACAAAGATGCTCAGCAGAGACTGCTGGACCTGCAGGAAGAGAGGTATGTGTATGAACTGACCCTTCGCTTAGCTCCACACCCCCCCCTTTGGCTCCACATGATCATCATAGTCACATATAAAGAGAAAAGAACAATTTGTTAGTGATTACACACCTGATATTATTAATGTAAGTGAACAGAACTGCTCATAACATCTCATAAAACATTCACTGTGGTCCTTTGAACTCCTTATTTACTATTTACTTTACTAAGACCTGAATCAATACATAAATGAATAAATGTTAACTCATTAGCTTTAATTTACCTTGGAGCAAATGTAGGTGGCCTTGCTGATGTTATTCATGTTTATTTGGGAATGATGACTGACACAGAAAGTGAAATCATGAAAATCATGTATCCTCTTCCTGTACCTCGTGTCACTATTACCAGTGACCCAGCAACAACATTTTAAAAACATTTTTGTGGACCATTTCTGTTAAATTCTGCTTTAAACTACTCAAACACACATTAAAAGCAAACGCTTGTCAGAGAAATGGTGCACCACAACAGTTGCTAAGATAGGATTGGTCATAAAAGCTTTTAAGATGGGGCTTAGTGAAGGGTCAGTTATAAACATAAGGGCAACCAAATCCATGTTAGTCAGAGTACCCCCAAGTGAAATGAATGTTAACCACAACATTGATTGATTTGGATCAGCGTATATCCAGTAAAGAGTAAGAGCAGTGTCCAAAATCGCCAATTAATTTTTACCTTCCACCAATATTTCTTGCCTGCACAAAACTTTCAGCCTTTATTTGCTTTGATCATTTTGGGTTGTGCACCCGTGGGCTACCATCATTTTCCACTAAAGTGCAAGACATAAGAAGATATATGAATCGTGAAAGATGTTTTCTTTAGTAGACGATTTGTGTCTTTGATTTGAATTTAAAATGTAAAGTCTTCAGCCAACTAGTAAGTAACTTCAATTTAGCATAGCCATTTTTCAACCAACCAAAACTATTTTTCTTCTGCTTTAATTTTGTTCCCTGAGTTAAAGGTATAGACCTTATTCAGGCTAGTGCCCTCTTTGATTTTAGTGAGAATGACAACGGGGCTGTTATAGTTAGACTTACAGTCTCTTCAATTGACTGTACTGCAGTTTAAAGACTTTTTGGATCATTCTGTGGACAAAACATTGATAAAATATCTGTCCAAGAACATTCAATATGCAAATAACAGCAAACATGAGTTTTGGAAAATCAGATGTTATTTAGGAGCTTTATACAGCTTTATACCGTTCACAGCATCGTTGTCATTCCCATTAAAAATGCCACTACCGTGAATACGGTCTACATGCTACTAAAACCATATCGATTATAAATACAACAGAAAAGTCTAGATGAACAAGAAAATAAGAGTTTGAGGGTTTTTGTGTGTCTACTGTTTATAGGGACTCTTTAGCAGAACAGCTGGAAGAGAGTCTGACGAAGGTTGACTCTGAGCAATTGGCGCGCTCCATCGCTGAGGAACAGTACTCCGAGCTGGAGAAAGAAAAGATCATGAAGGAGCTGGAGATCAGAGACATGATCGCCAGACATCAGCAGGAACATGGCGAGAAGGACAATACCATCAGCTCGGTGAGAAAGCGAGGGAGAGAGAGAGAATAATGAGAAAATAAGAACTTGGATTGTCCTTAATGTCCTTTTCTCTTCTGTGTAATATAAGCTGGAGGAGTCTAACCGCACACTGACTGTGGATGTTGCCAACCTGGCCAGTGAGAAAGAGGAGCTCAACAATAAGCTCAAACATCTACATCAACGTGAGTAGACTACTGGACTAATGAATGGCACTTTCTTTGAATAGTGTACAAAATAGGGCCAGGAACGTTTAAATAGTTTTTTGCTTTTTCAACTAATAGGAAGTGAAAGAGTTGATTGTCAACCTCAGGAGGTCAAATTTATACCAGATTGGGTACAGGGTTGTACATTTCGCTTAAATTAACTGGCTGGTTTTGGGACCAAATGTTAGTTTGTAGTTATTGCTAAATTTATCTTTCCTTTATTTAAATAGCTACTTTTAATGGTAGGTTAGTTTTATGTTAGAAAACAGTGTATCTAAAAGTTTGGAATGTGCCAAACACCACTGCTTATTATAGTAACATGAAATGAGTGATGTTATAAATGTGCTATAACACATTTATAAATGTATACACAGAGCTGGAGAAGGCCAGAGAAGATGAAAAACAGATGAAAGATTTGAAGCTGTTCTTTGAGAAGCAGATCCAGTCTGAGAAAACCCTCAAGATACAGGTGTATATGGGAGGAAGTGACGGTGGCCAAACACTTCACTTAAAGGGAAATTTCACGTAAAAATGAAAATTCTGTCATCATTTACTCACTGATGTTGTTCCAAACTTGTATGACTTTTCTTCTGGGTGGCTGTGGCTCAGGTGGTAGAGCGGGTTGTCCACTAATCGCAGGGTTAGTGGTTCGATTCCCGGCCCACACAACTCCACAAGTGCCAAAGTGTCCTGAACTGAACTCCCAGATTGCTCCCAATGGCACCTAGCAGTGTGTGTGTGTGAATGGTGAATGAGGCACAGTGTTTGTAGAACCGCTAAGGTTAAAAGGCACTATTATTGTGTTTTTCCTGTAAGTAGAACACAATAACACATGAATGTACAGAAGAAAGAAAGTGTGTTTGTAACAACATTGGTGTGCGTGAATGATGACAGAATTTTAATTTTGGGTGAACTTTCCCTTTAACCTGTTGAGAAATATTTTAAGAGTTTATAACTGTACATATGCGTTTTACTCTTAAATTGAGGATGTTATCATGATTTTTAGAATATGTGTTGCTAGCATGTCTGAGGTAACTGAAAACAGCAACTGTCCGTATTTTAGGCTGTAAACAAGCTGGCAGAGGTTATGAAGAAGACGGGTGACAGGCCACGGCAAGGCAACGACACTGACATCCGCAGGAAGGAGAAAGAGAACAGACAGCTGCAGTTGCAGCTACGCACTGAGAGAGAAAAACTCAGCAATGTTATGATCAAATACCAGAAGGAAGTCAATGAAATGCAGGCTGTGAGTTATGCATACAACATCAGTGCAACAGAAATTTAAGTGTAGTCACTTGCAGTTAGTGCTGTCCTGTAGGAGGCAGGAGATGAAGTAATGGTAAAAATTAGCAGTTTATTGAATATTGTTAATTGAGTCTTTCACAGTGATCAGTTCATCCAAGCAGCACAAATCAACAAGTGTAATTATACTAAGCAATGTCAATGGAAAATAAGTGCGCTTCTCAACATTGTCTTGTAATGTTGAAGACCTTGAAATAAAGACGACTCCTTATCTCTATCTTGTAAAGAAGATAGAGCACACCACATAAGATTAAATGGAAATAGTAACAAACCACAAAAAGAGCAAAACATATATTTTCAATTTATTCTAATAATCTCTTGCTCCATCAGGAATCCTAGATCTGGCAGTTCTTAAAAAGTAATCCACTTCAACTCAAAGTGTTTCCCTCTGTTTGCAGATGATAGCGGAAGAATCTCAGGTGCAGCTGGAGCTGCAGATGGCTCTGGACAGTAAAGACAGTGATATTGAGCGTCTGCGCTGTCAGCTCACTTCTTTCAACATCCACTCTCTGGACACCACCAGCATCAGCAGTACTGGCAATGACCTGGAGCAGGATGGCAATTATCCAGGTAGTTATCTCTGTTATGTTCCGGCAAGCACTGAACCGCCTGATGTGCTTATCACTGGTGACATATTGAATATTCTCTATGTAAAATAAATGCTGGCGATATCCTGTCAAATTAAGCAACACTGTAAAAATTGCAGTGATTTAAAATCTTTTATTTGGCCATTAAGTTATTTGGCTATTTAAGTTTCCTAAAAAGCACGTCAATAGACTAGGTTCACGATCCCTGCTTGTCGCGACTTAAGTATGAGAGCATTGAAGCATGTAGCAAAAATGCCGTTAGAGTTAGTCGGTAAATTCAATTCATTTTGATGAATCAGTTCAAAATCTTCGTTTCAATTAATGGATTTAAAAGACTAATTCATCAGTTTGTTTGCAATAGTCCCATCATAGCCATTCAAAAATGTTTGCAGAAGTCACTGCAACATTGTGGAATCATATTTCATGTAACAAAATGTTTTTGGCCGCATTGATTTTGTTACGTTTACGCCTCTCATCCATACTAGAATAACATTTTCCTCCACCAAAAGTGTTTTACAAGAGATTTTCAAAAGCGCTCTCTAGTACCACATACTTTGGAACTATGTCGATAGGAAACTGAAAACTGAATTTTCGGTGGGGCGCATGGTGATTTGTGCATGGTTTCCATGGAGAATAGTGTGAAGCCTTCACACGCGCTATGTCTCCGTTGTAACACGCTCAACAAGCCATGTTATAAGATGTGCGGATTGACCATCTCAGACGCTGAGGCAACTGAGATTCGTCCTCCGCCACCAGAAGTGAGGTGAGTCACTCTGCCACCATGAGGACTTGCAGTAAGAGCGCATTGGGAATTGGTCATTCCAAAAATAAAAAAGCAAAAATCAAGGATGCAGTGAGGGATTGGTTTTGTTGACAATACATCGTCAAGGCAACAAAGTTGGCTATAATTTTTCACAGAAAAGGTTAGTAAGTGATTTTATCACACTAAAATCATGTTAACATGCATATTGTTCACATGTTGTGGATATTCCTTTGAAATGGTGAGCATTTTAATGTTCATAAATTGGCCCCCATTCACTTCCATTGTAAATGTTTCACTGTAACACAGATTTTTGATTTTTTTTAAAGAAAAGGAGGGGCAGGTCAAAAAACTTTTTTGTGGGAATCAACTTTATGCCACAAATGCTTTTGATTGAGCTTAACTTGTACCTGGAATATTCCTTTAACTTTTAACTAGCCTAGACTTTAACTATAGTCTTCTTTATACTTCTCGTTTTATTCTTTATTGTTCTTTTTTTTTTTGCATAGATTTTAATCTACTTGATTACATAAACAATCAAACAAACAATTTCTGGGTAAATCCATATAATGTATATCAAGGTATACATTATAATATTATCAAAAGGCTATAAAAATATTGAGATATATAATTATTTTAGCTATATTATCCAGCCCTACTTCTCAGTATATTTGAAAAATGCCACTCTGTGTCTCTTCTCTTCTTAGATTTGGTTAGCTTTTCATTCACTTTTTGTCTGGTCTACTCCACTATAATCACTCCTCCTTATTTCTTTTTTATGAAGTTCCTTTTTTCCCCTTGCTCATAATGGTTCACTGAAATTGTGCATTGTTTTACTACTTACTTTTTTCTTCTTTCTTTCACTCTTTTCACTCCTTCCCACTTCCTTTCTTTTATCATGATGCCACTGTAGTCCACATCACACACTCTCACACCTCAGAGTCTATGTCCTTCATGTACCAGCGAAGCTCCAAGTCACTGTGTATTGATACCCGGCCATGCCAGATTGCCCCTCTATTCTCCTCTGACTCGGAGGAAGAGGAGGATGAGGAAGAACATTGTGGGCCAAGGCCCGCCCTCACATATGAGAGGCCCACTGACCAAAAGACTGCAGGTGACCCTGCATGAAAACGTATAATTACGCAGACATACACGCTACGCTCTCTGTCTTTAATAATCTAATTCCGTGTCCAGTTCCATGGATGTGTCTCCAAACCTAGAGAGCTGCCTACCTAGACAGCATTTTTGAGGATCAAATGTTCAAATCAGGAAGTCGAGGTTTGGTTGGCTAGCATGGGCAGTCAGTCCCTGGAACTGCACTATTATTTGGGCAAAAAGCATGTTTCTCCGTTGACATACATTTAAAAGTAATCGTGTATTCTGAAAGAAATTATATTTTTTGCAAGAAACATAGAAACCACAAATATTTCTGTGTCCAATTTTTCTTGGAATGTTCTTAAAAGCATAATATGAACTTTTCCAATTGGCTCAAAACAATCTCGAACTGAGAGAATGTTAAATAAAGAATTTGTAAATAAAGATAGATTGCATGATCTCTGGGCTGAACGCACCAGCAGAGCAACTGTAATTCAGATGAAAGGAAGTGCTAACAAATGGCTTTCTCCAGGTATTTTAATCCTCCTTGGTTCGAGTGTGCCTATGTTGCTCAATGATGCTGCCTAGGTAGGCAGTTTACCAGGTTTTGAAACACATTCATAGTCTTTCTAATAATTTGGCTTGATGCTCATGGGTTTTTACATAATTTTACATGATAATAAGATAATTCTCACCTTGTGTGTTGTAACACTACTGATAGAGCAAAACCTTGTCATTTCAGGAGACTTTCGGTACAGATGTGTGTTCTGCATAGCAAAGCCATTTTCAAGGCCTAAAATAATTTGAAGATAAAAAAATTATCCGTTTGATCATGTGCAGTCTGGCTAACCTGTGTTGCCTTGGAGTCTGATATATAATTTGTAACACTCTCTTCTGTTTTTGTGTACAGATGCTAGTCTAGAGGGATGGCTCTCATTGCCTACCAAGAACACTAAAAGGCTTGGTTGGGATAAGAAGGTAATGGTTCAGAAATAGTAAAGTTTGAATCTTCACAAGCTACATCAACAAAACCTCTCTGATCATTTGTGCATGCATCTCTGTGAATTGCAGTATGTGGTGGTAAGCAGCAAGAAGATCCTATTTTATGAGTCCGAGCAGAACCGAGAGCAATCCAGTCCATTCATGATTCTGGACATAGAGTGAGTTCGAAATGCCACACACACATTTAGTGCTCTCTTGAAAGGTTACTTTCAGCTAGCTGGACCAAGCTGTTTCATGATGGCTGTTGCTGAACTCGTTGGTGGACCAACATAGGGATCTGGTGAAACCGGTCACTAAGGATGGTGTTTCTAGTGAAACTGTTTGACCAGGGAATTCTTGCTGGTAAAGCTAGTTAAAAATCAAGGTGGAGACACTGACTATTACCATCCATAACACAGCATATGCTGGTCTTTCCAGCCAGGGTGTGTGAAGAGTTGCGAACAATTCCATTTTTTAAATACTTGTTATAATTGTTCCATTTTTCTGAAATTAATCTGAAAAGTCATGGAAACTAATGCAGAGCATGTTTTAGAGTAAAACCAGTTCACAAATCAGTCTGAATGATTCATTCGAGAAAATCTAGCATGTTTAAAAATCATAAATGTCTGGAAAGGCCATGGAAATGTTATGCGGAACACTGTATAATAGCAATGGTCACCATCAATTTTCAGAAGCTGAAGACATGTATTCGTATAGAACAGAAAGTATATTAAAACAGACATTTTCAATGACAAATTGATTGATCTTATATTTGAACGCACATTAAATGGAACAAGTCAAGCCAAACTTTCTTGGTGCTTCACATATTAAAAGATAGATTTGGAGATTTTAAGAATGGATATCGAGATATCGTTCAAATGAAGATCACGATTAATCAGAAAATCTTTATTTTTGCCTAACCCTAATTCCTGTTATTTGTATTTTAAGTCATACATTTTGTTTTTAAATTCAGTTAAGTACGTACCTTCGACTGGGATTCACTGACCTAATTCATTTATTATAATACCTCCCTTCCTTTTCTACATCGTAGCAAACTCTTTCACGTGAGACCTGTCACTCAGACAGACATGTACCGCGCAGATCCCAAAGAAATTCCACGGATTTTCCAGGTAACATGCTTAATTTGTCAATTGCAGGATTGGATATGCTGTATATTAAGAATGATTAAGACAATTCAGCATGCTTCAAATTTAACCTTTTTTAACACCCTATCTTCCTCTGTTCTCTCTATAGATACTATATGCTAATGAGGGAGAGAGCAAGAAAGAGGAAGTTGCTGTGGAACCATTATCGGCAGCTGAAAGGTCGTCTTTCATCCCACACAAAGGTCACGAGTTTGTGCCCACGCTCTACCACTTACCCTCCAGCTGTGATGCCTGTCCAAGACCTCTGTGGCATGTCTTCAGGCCCCCACCAGCCTTGGAGTGCAGGCGCTGCCGGGTGAAATGCCATAAAGATCACATAGATCGAAAGGAAGAGGTCCTGGCTCCTTGCAGAGGTCAGGAGGTCACACTCACAGAGCACTGCGAATTCAGATTTATCTTAATATATAAATTGTATAAATTATATATAAGCTTTAGAGCTTCCTTAACCTCCTGAGTCCCCCACGTGACTGCTGTGTGCATTTTTAATTTCCCTTTTTGATTTGTAACTAGTAGCATCTTGTTACACATTCACATGATGGGCAAGGAGGAGGCAGGAACCGGCTGAGCAGTTAACGTAAACTTTTAATAAACAAATTAATAAAACACAACATAAAACTACTACCAGCATAACACAAAACACACACAAACAAGACTGCTGCGTGTGTCTCTCTCTCTCTCGCTCTCTCTCTCTCTCGAACTGGTGTCCCCGGCTACTCTTTATCCCTCTCCTGGCTGATTCAGTGCTGGGTGTCCATAGTTACAACCACACCCTCCTCCTCGTCACATACCCCCAACGCCCGATTCAGGCCAGGGAATCCTCCGGTCTAACTTATTCCCCCCTCCCTTCCTGGAGGGGAGGTGTTGCCCTTTCGGCTATCCTTCTGCCAGCCAGTCTTCCCCACCTCCAGGTAATCTGAGTAGGATGAGGAGAGGGAAAAGGGAGAGGGAAAGAGCGAGCAGGAGAGAGAGAGAAAAAAAGTAGCGCCCGTTGTAGCGTTTCCTAGATATAAACGTCATGCTGTAAAGTCACGTGACGCGGTGCACCAGAAGTTTAACCTTTAAATGACAGTGAACAGTTTTCAGTCATTTTAATTTATTTCAATTATGCGTTGGGTTTAGCACAGCCAAAATACAACGTCCACACATGTGGACGCTGGGTCGCACAATGTTAAATGTCCTGTATGGGTATTGAACTCGAGAGAAGCTGTAGGGTCCAAAAGTCTGAGACCACATTAAAAGTCTGAGATTTAAAATCCCGTTTTTAAGTTTTAGGATTTAGAAAAAATGTAAACAAAGCTGTGATGTAAGTTATAACAAAAAAATATTTATGATTCTGGACTATTTCTGGGTTACTAATGAAATCTAAGGAAATTTGTGACATTGACCATTTTAATTCCTTTGTACAAAAGATCAGATTTCCTTTCTTTCATTGAAGCTCACAAGGTGTTCTTTGCAACATTGTCAAATCATGCTTAATAACATGGATCATCAGGTTTTGTACAGACTTGTGGAGTCCATTCAAGCTGGAGGACATGTGGGACAAACCAAATACTAAGAATTTCTGAAATTCATGTTAACTTTTCAATTCAACATATATAATTTCCAATTAAAAATTGTGTATTAACTTAGACTTTTGGACCCCACTGTATCAACAGGCTGTGCAAACAGTACTCTCATATGTATGGAATACAACTGACCTGTCTCATATTTTCTTCTCCAGTAAACTATGACATGTCAACGGCAAAAGACCTCCTGCTGCTTGCCAGCTCCACAGAAGAGCAGCAGAAATGGGTCAGCCGCTTGCTCAAGCGGGTCCCAAGAAAACCTGTACCCCACACTCCAATTCTAGCTATATCTCCTTCCCCCTCCGAGGGATCTCCTCCACCTGGGCTGTCCCCTCAACCCTCTCCACACCTGTCCTCCCGTTCCTCCCCCAGCATTTCCCACAGAGGAGCCATCAAAGTGCATTCCACCCGACAGCAGCACTCACCTAACACCAGGTGAAAAGAACCAGACAGATCAACAAGGTTAATACAAAGGAAAAGTAACATTTATATGATGATACACTAAAGGGAGTAAATTGAAAGTAGTAAATGTGGTGTGTGTATTATCCCAGCTTAATATGCATAGACAGCTATAAATAAGCCATCTATAGGTTAATTTAATCTAAAAGTACAAACAGTGTGACTCTGTGGCACACAATGTCAACATTGCTCGGTTTTAGTATCCCAAACAACCCAACACTATTCTCACTGTTCTCAATCCAGACCTTCAAAAATGTAAGTGCAGGTACTGGTACAGGGAAAAACAATGTGTGGCAATAGGTGTAAGTTTTCTTACTGTTCTGTGGTCACTGGTGGATTTATATAATTTTATATCAGTCTTGGGACACAGCTCTTCAATGTGCATTTACATGCATCATTTATAACTATTTTCAAAGACACTTTATTTATAATCATTATTTTATTTTTTTTACACATTTGTAGTAGCTTGCACTCTTCCGGTCAACTTTAATTTTGTACTGCAGCTTAATTGCAGCATAATTGCTAATGATGTTACTCTTTAGGATTAATTTGTGTTTGTGTTGTTCCTCATTTGCTAAATTAATTAAGGTAAATGTAGAAGCTCTGGGCTCAACAAGTTATACTTGGCTATAAATTTGTGTAGGTCCTCAGTAGCTTTGTTTGTGCTGCTAACCTTTTCTAGCCCTGGCCCCATGCTCCGTATCATTCTTCACTGACCCGTGTACCTTTGACCTTTCCCCATTGTGCATATGTTTGGACAGTAAGTACACCACATGCCACATTACTGCTTATCAACCAGAAGTTCTGCTACAAGAGGAGCAATTTGAAAGAAGGTCCCATTCGCTGCAATCAGTAGAATGGCAGTGAATAGTGCCTCCATTTAAAGCTTAAAGAATTACAGAGAAGTACTATAAAAGTAGTCTATGCAACTCTAGATTCATATTTCAAGTATTCTAAAGGCATATGGAAGAGTTTGGTGGGAAACATCATACAATTTAAAGGTACACTCAGTACTTTTTTTCCCCCTCATTTATAAAGTTTTACTTCTAAAGAGAATAGTAATTTGGAAACATTTGTATAAAATCATGACCACTCATGTAAGATGACAAGTTTTATTCTACATGGAGCAGGGTCTCCTCATGGGGGCAGCCATGTTAAGGCCAATTCACACTGCCCAAACAAATCCCAGCAAACACCAACATCCAACACTTGTTTGGTTTTGTCGGATCAGTGTGATCACCCTGTTAACGTTTTCATTCGTTGGCATCTGTTTTTACCTATTCAACAAGTTGAATTGCCATTTGTCAAGTCTTGGAATGTTTGAGCAGTGTGGTATGATTTTCAAACAAACTCCGACATAATCTGACTTCATCACGAACCGTTGCCATGACAATGAGGTAAGCGTCCCTGTCAACCAACAGAAAATGAATGCACGCAACCACACCTGCATTGATAGACCAGGAGATACACAGTCAATCACGAATAATTACATTTTGTTGCAAACTTGTTAAAGAATTCCGTTCCTTTCTAAAGAAAACGTAATCTTATGTTAGTGTTGGGTTCAGCAGATTGTGTGGATGACACGCATAAGGGAATGTGTACAAATAGACATGGACGGAGATTCATTTGTGCAAAACAATTATGAAGGTTTTTTGAAGGCATGGGATTTGTGGATTATTGGTTCAAAGAATCTTGTTCTTCCTTTGCAGTATATATAAAATGCCCAAAAATATCACATTAGCTTTATATTACAATTATTAGTGATCATCAGTCACACTCCCTTTTTAGATACCTTTTAGAGCTCAAAGCAAAACCTTTATTTGTAAACCCATACTTGCTGGATAAAACTATGTTTTTTTTTTTTTTTTTTTTATTCTGATTTCCACATAGTGGAATGAACTTTTTATTTGAGCCCCAATTACTCTTTTGTTCCAGATATCTTGAGTTGGGCCTGAAGGACTGGGGTTGGTCCCTTGAGGTTGAAATGGATGATGACGATGTATTAGACTTCTGAAGAGTTGAGAGATTGTGGGGAAAACACAGTGGTGCCTTAGCATGTGTTGTGTTTGGTTTTCAAGCAGGTTTATTTTGTGTTGTATTAATAGTGTGCTTGTGTTTTGTTCCCACTGTAATGAACTAAAACTGGGGTGCAACTTTTACTCATGGATGTGTTTGTTCACTAATATAAGCAGACTTGTATGTGCATGTTTGGCTGAATTAAAGACCTTTGGCTTTGTTTAGTTGAAAGGGATGTATTTGCTGTTGTTTACTGCTGCATGTGGTAGAATATGAAATGTGAAGTGTATGCCATATTTAATTATTAGATTTTTTTTTTATACCTGCTCATTAAATATTGACTTCAACTCCCTCTTTCACTCTCCCTCCATCTCTCTCTCTCTCTCTCTCTCCTTAATTTCAGTTAACCTTGGGGAAGTCCGGATAGGTGATTATCCATCTGGGAACAATTACATCACAGAAGAAAATGACATACTGTTCATTTTGGCAAATGGAAGGACGTCCAAGTACAAATGATTGAGGGCCTTATATTTAATACTACACAAGCCATATATCACCTAAAGGGTGTAGTTTTAATTTTAATTTTATGTCATAAAAATGTATGTCTTCCTGAACATGATATTCTTTCAAGTAACTTTTTAAAGTAAAACCAATTTAAAGTTTAGAGGTTACTTTTATCTCCAAACAAGGTCGTCAGTATGTGTGTGTGTGCTTTCCTGCATGCGCGCGCGCGTGTGTGTGCGTGTGTGTGTGTGTGTGTGCGCGGGTGCGGGTGTGCGTGTGTGTGTGTGCCCTTGTGTGTGTTTGAAGCAGAATATATACTTTGGCTCCACAATTCTATGATATATATATATATTTGTTTTTGTTTTTTTCGACAATACTTTTCAAAGAGCCATTAGAAAGCATTAATTAGCTGTTGCCAGAAATATCTGCTCAAAATACAGCATATGCATTGAAAACATATCATTATTGATATGGCATGATGCAAAAATGCAATCCATATAACATTTTAACTTTTCATTATACTTTGCTACAAAAAAAAAAAAAAAAAAAGACTTATGTGTTTGTATATCGGAATATGAAGACCTCCAAATCATGTTCTGTATTTGATCCAAGCAATAAAACGTACAGAAAATTGCCACTGTCAAACTATTGAGACATGTTGTGAAATTGTTAATAAAAGTTTATTTGATGGTAAATGATTGACTGACTGTGTGATCTCTACTTCATCTGTAACATTTATAGAAGCAGTGTTTGATAAATTATTCAAAGAAACAAATGACTAATTACTACTCTAAATTTTTAATCAGATTAATGACTTTACTGATTACTTAATTGCTAATTGCTTTTAAGTGACTTTCTAAAACACTTCACTGAAACTCTTCATCTTCTCGTTTTTCATTGACTCGTTAGGGGGCACATGCCCTTTCAGCTGTCACAGAAAAGCAAACAGATTAACATGATTCATTTAATAAGAAACAGACTAACAAATATATTTAATAGGACATTTAAATATGTCTGGATTGTATATGGTACTATTTTTGAGTATATAATTTGGTCATATTATCAACCATAGATATTTATGGTTGTTGTTTAAAGGGATAGTTTATCCAAAAACGAAAATGATCTCATCATTTACTCACCCTCATGCCATCTCAGATGTGCATGACTTTCTTTCTTCTGCAGAACACAAATTAAGATTTTTTAGAAGAATATATTAAACTCTTGTAGTTTCTCACAATGCAAAGGAGTATGTTTTTCTGTTGGACCACCTCTAGATTGTATAGGCTTGGTCTGAAAGACACACCCACCTGCTGGTGATGCCAATCAGAAGATGGGGACAAAACCCAAGTTTTTGGGTGGTGAGTTAAGATCCAAGAATTTTGGTTGAGGGTTCTGAGTTTTATGTTTAATGTACTGGGCACTCAAATTTCATTTTGGCACAGACTGTATTTTAGGCGATGGGGCGGTCATAAATATAGGGGATAGACATAAAAAGTTAGGTCCTAGCCGGAGATTAGAAATTCTGCAGCTAGAGTTCTTCCTGTAAAACGTCTGCACATCACTCCCATTCTGCAATAGCTCAATTGGCTACCAATTGCATTCAATTCAAGATAGTGTTATATTGATATGGATATCTCTTAACACACACATCATTGAGTTGCTTCGGGTTATATACCCGCTCGCACTCTACGGTCTATTGGTGCAAATTTCCTGTTTGCTCGAAGTTCAGGTTGTCTTCAATGGGAGGCAGGTCATTTATGTCTGTCACTCTTTGACTTTGGAATGCTCTCCCACAATCCCTTCGGGAACTCACCAATTTCTCTTCCTTTAAATCACATCTAAAAACTCATCTCTTCACTCAGTTTTATCTCTCGGCTGCTTGTTAGGGAGTTTTATTTTCTCTGTGTGTACGTGTCATCTGTCCATTTGCTGTATTTCATGTATTTGCTCTCATGTAAAATGACCTTGGGTTCAAGAAAGACGCTATATAAAATAAAATAATAATTATTATTATTATTATTATTTTCACACCTGTCTCTGTAATAGCCCTAGGCTCAGTAAACCGGGCCACCATCAGACGGTTTGTTTAGGCAATCAGATGACTTTAAGCCTGCATTCACAGGGCAACGCACACAATATATGTTTGTATAAGTGCCACTGCAGTGTCCTGCTCCCACGAAATGTTCAGGGTCGGACAATGAAATGCTGAGTTGGACTCTCCCCTTCCATCAGAGGGGGCGTGGCTAATTCAACAGCTAGTCTGGTGGAAATTCCAGAATGGATAAAATCACTTACAGCACATTGAACCCTAGAAAGCATATGTAATGTCACCCCCCCCCCCCCCCCCCCCCCCCCTTAAATGCATATGTGGTTCAAAAAGTCCTAGCTGAAATTTAGATGCGTATTCTTTATAAAACTACTATTTTTTTTTTCCAGGGAAAATCAATTCTGATTATAATTTTATAAGTAATTACACATTTTAAATTGTTGACATACCTTTTATTCAATTCAGTAGAGTTTCAGACACATTAAAAATGGAGTAGGAGTTTTGGGTGACAGTGTAAAAAAACCCTGTATAACAGAAATATGGGCAATTTCCATGTTTGATGATAAAATCAAAAATGTCTCAACAACTACTCACATAAAAACATACAAATAAGTACAACAGACAAGAATTTAAAAAAAATTACAAACCCTACAACCCTTATATACTATATATTATCGTATGACTTTATATTTCAGTATTACTTTATGAAGCTATGTTTGTTGCTGAGGCATACTACAAAAATGAACTTTGCATGTTCAAACGCACTAAAAAGTGATTTAGGAGCTATGACCATTTTGCCCTTGCCGTGAACTAGTCATCTAAACTCAGGATGCTCCATAAGAACTGTCCCTGTAATAGGTGTAATGTCAAGCACTTTGGATGTAATCGGCTCAATGACAACTTTTTATACTAGCATACTACACATAAATATAAATGAGAACATGGTATTTAACATATATCTAATTACAAAACAAATGAAAACTGAAAACAATTAATGAATTACAAAAATAATACCAGTGTTGTTAAATGCATTGAATCCTAATAGAAACACATATGGGTTAAATATGACCCACATATGTGGTAGTGATGTAAATTATCTTATAATTAAAAGAAAAACATTCAACTAAATGTTAAAAAAATAATCAGTTCACGTGATAGAAGACAACTAAATTGAGGAATACCTGGAGTGGCTGATCAAAACAGCAAGATCATGTAAAAGTACTTTATATCTATGTAGGTTTAGCTCAAAAACACACATGCACATTAACAGGACCAGCCGGGAAAATAACATAGTTTTTTTTTTTTTTTTTATCGTGATCTGAGCTAAAGAATCATTGTGTTGATTTGTTATGATACCATTGTTTTCAGATTTTACTGCTGATATGTGATTTATGGCGATTTTATTCATTTACCACTCAAGCTGATTGGAGCTGTACCACTTAGGCCTATGCAATTTGTTGCATTCGCATCTGTTTGGGAGTGCTCCCAATAGAGTTGTTAAGTGTACAGACTTACCGTGAAAGGGACTTTGGCTCCTCAAGCGATTTCATAGGTGTTGTTTAGTTTAAGTTTAAAAAGACAGCTATTACATTACTCTTCTGACATATTTTTCCAACAAAATGTGTAAATCTGTTTAAGACAGTTATGCCTATTTATAACCTTTGTTAAAAGATTCTTGTTCTCTCTTTCTTCTCTCTCTCTCTCTCCCCTTGATCTCTGATGTAGGCCTACTGTTTTTGTCCTCAGAAATCCCTGGCTTATCTAAAATAAGTGTGCCTCCTATGGAGAGATTTATGACTCTTGTAAATAAGGGCAAAACATTAGGAAAATTAAACCTCAGACCTGCCAACCTTGGAAATGTTTTTTGAGTACCATCAGTGTGACGGGACAGGGGGTTTGATCATACCATGTTTTGCTCATCAGGACATTGTTCTGTGCACACCGCGAGTGAAAGAGAGAAGCATGAAATCATCCTCCAGATAAACACTTATTAAATAATTGTGTTAATAAATAATGATAAAAACAATATAACGAAATATGTGTAAATATTTTTTTTATGTGAATTCAATATTAACAGACTAGTCGACTATTATTTCCAATGCCGACTAGCAGCAGCTGTACAATTTAATCGACTAGTCTCACACATCCCTAATTTACATATGTAAAAAAAAATATTATAATAATTAAAAACAATTATGTTGTGATGTAAAACACTGTCAATGAGATATGCGTAAAACCCAAGTTTGAGTTCAGGATGTAGGCCTACATTTTGTTTAAAAACTAAATCAGCTATATAGTCACGTATCTTGAAATAGGCAAAATGAAAAATGTAGCCTATATAATTAAAAAATATCTAGAAATGTAGGCCTTCCTAGATAGCTAAATTATTACCTGAAGCTGTGACTTGGTTCCCATTTACGCCACAAATAGGCTGAGTTGTAACTTGCGCAAAGTTGGTGCAACCGGCCCCAGGTTAACAAGCAAGCTAGCTTGCAAATTACGTAGTGTTAGGATAACGTTATTAATGTTAAATATTTTCCAAAGGTTAGCAGGTCTGCACTCAGTCACACACACCTTTGTGCTATCACTGTTAAGGCAGTATTTTAGAGGAAATACTGGTCATAATCTAACCAAAACTAGGACAATAGGCCTACTCATATTTACTGTATGTCTGTCTTTAATTTCTTCATTCTGCCAAATAATAATAATAAAAAAAAAACACAATACAGTACAGTAAAACTGATTTATAGGCCTAAATCAGGGGAAATCTTTGCGCATCTTGCGGTCAAGTTAACGTTCTAATAAGGCAAAAACTCACAGTTTGTGAGGAGAAGCGGTGAAATGAGCCGCTCTGAGTCGGAAAAACACCGAGTGTGTGAGCACAGAACACGCGCAGGAACATTCTGGAACTCTTCACTCTGGAACACACGGCGCCTCAAAATATTTAAAATCAGCACTTGCATAATCACTAAACCATATAGCGATTTCAATTTTATTTAGATTAATGGTTCAGGATTACTTGAGCATTTTATAATTTGCATGGCTGAATTTTGTCTTCCTCTTATCTGAGTGACCATGAATATTTTAAAATGAGTATTTTAAATTAATCCATGCGATCACGTCGACTCCAGAGGATTAAGTTAACTCAATTCAATAGTTCAACTTTCCACATCCACCACAACCCGTGTACCTTAAGAAGTTAGGAGTAAAGTGACTACTGTACTGTCCTCGCTTAAGAAATCAGTAAGACGGCAGGAGTGGAAGGGGGATCGAGCAGGATTTTTGTGTTGCTATCGATTTGCAGTCTCTTATTAATGATAGGCGTATTTGTCAATCATACCCGATTGTTATTTGGGGAAACGAACCCAGCGCTATGATTGGTCGAACTCTTCTTTTGCTGTTGCTTGATTTGAGCGCGTGCACAGAGGCGTCACCGGGTTTTTGCGTAGTTTAGAGTGACAAATCGTACCAGCGTACTTTGAGGTCAAAATGCGTCCCCGCTACGCAAAATGCGTACAGGTTGGCAGGTCTGAAACCTTTATACTGAGGTTATTGAGAAGATGGGAGATGATGCAGTGATGCAGTGGCTTATCTCAAGCACAGTCTTCATACTGAAAGCATTTCCAAAGCTCAATACATACAGTAATGACATACCATCCTTTATTCATGAGACAGTGTTGCTCACATCTGTGCTGTATGTTTGGGCGTCCTACACATGCCATGAACTTAGCAAGAGTAAACCCCATAAGAACCTTCCAAGAGTGCATACACATGATACTCAGTAACCTTAAAGATGATATTTCTCTTTGTATTGACAGGAGGTTTGAGCATTGTTAAAGAAGGATATGGCATAGTCACAATAATAGATGATTGTCTGAGCATTCTTTCAGTCAAAGCGAAGTATTGTATTTCTTTTGTAACACAATTATGGTTAAAAGCAGTGATGCAACTGGCACTTTGCAAGATGAATTTGTCTACATTTGTGCACATTTACACATAAACCATATATAATATCAAAAATCACTGTAATGGGAGAAATTAAACTAAAGGTTATTCATTCAGTGCATGCAATCTATATTTAGCTCTCAAATCCTGACATCTGACCAAAGCATTTCACCATAAATCTAGATACTCTTGAATATATCCATTAGTAAAAAAGAAAAAATCCAGCTTTTCAAAAGGTCACACTCACTCTTGCTGTGTTTAAATGGTTTTAGAGCTCCTTGCCAAAAACTACTTTAAGCTCAGAATATTGCCCATATCTATAGAGGAATGAGCTCATAATTCTGCTTTCTGGTGGTGATTAATTATACAAAGTAATGGACCTGCAATGCTCTGCACTCCACTTGCTCTGTCACTCATAACCAATTTCCTTAATTAGGCATCTGCTGTAAGCACAGTGTGCACAATATATCTTCAATAAAAGTGTCTTTTGTGTGGATGGCACACTTGCCTGAAGGGCACTACTTTGAATCTCCAATGAACAGCAATCGGGCTAGTATATGTTGTGGACAGAGTGTACTGCCATATGATTTAAGAGCAGAGATTTACTGGGCTTTTTAATCTTAGCTGTTCTTACGATGACCTTGCTATTGTGAGTGGACTAAAGAATGACTGTCATTTCCTTTAAAACAGGAGTGAGTCATACTGGATTTAGATTCCTAAAGGCAGCTGAGATGACATGAGGCTGTGAAGAAAAATACTTGTTTCACAACACACGTGAAAGCAGCACTTTTACTTTGGTGCTCAAATTAACAGGTTACAGCTTTCACACTGACCGCATGAGCAACTCTGTGAAGCAGAGTTGTTTTAAGTTGTAAACGATTTAATACAGTCAACCGGAATACATATTTTATTAACCATAAGCCCTAACCCTAACCCTAAACCTAACCATCAGTGGAGTAAATATGTAATCTTATGTGAACGCAATTACTTTCTGGTTTCTATGGGACTAGAACCTGGGTCTCTGAGGCTGCTCGCTCAACACGCTATCATTGGCACCATAGGAAAAAGTAAACACATTTGAATTGATGTAAAGATGGCGCTTATTGGTAACTCCGCATAATGTCGATGTCAGGATACTGGAACATTTGGAAGCAATATGTCGAGTTCCTGTGTAATCTTGCTGGTAAGTCTGATTGAATCCAGATGATTTTTGCAGTTTATAGCTACACTTTGTGCTATGGGTTCAATTGCATGTAAATTAATTAGCATTTGGTTGTAAATGTTATCCCCCTCTAATGTAAATTAGATTTCATGACGATCAAGCTTGTAATAATTCCCAATGGCCAATTCCCAAATCCTGACAACCATTTTATAACTTATTGACATCATCACAGGAATCGATAACCCAGAAATCACTTTATTCTATGTAAAGATCCACAGCTCTGTTATGCAACAGAAACATTGTCAGTGTGAAAGCACAATGCGAGTTTGCTGATGTAATTCAATTGAATATGAATTGAAACTTTATTGATCCCCCTGAGGAGAAATTCACATGTTACAGAAGCACTTATTTAAAAGATAGAAAAAACAGAGAGCATTTAAGAATATGAAAACTACAACCCCAATTCTTAAAAACTTGGGACTGAATGAGAAATGCTAATAAAAACAAAAGAGTGTGATTTGTAAATTATATTCACCCTTTGCTATATTGAAAGTACTACAACTACACATATGATGTTTTATCAATGTTGTTGTTGTTTTTTTAAATGTACAGTAATTTAAAATCAGACGATTGCAACTCATGATCAACTGTCCCAAAACAGTTGGGAAAGTTGAGTATTTACCACTGTGAAACACCAACATTTTGAGAATTTCTTTCTTTTTTTTGCCCGTCTTTTTTGGAGTGTGTTGCAATAATCTGATTTGAAATGTGTAGTTATGTTGCTTTCAATATAGCAAAGGGTGAATATAATTTACAAATCATTCCTTTTTGTTTTTATTAGCATTTTCATTCTGTCCCAACTTTTTCAGAATTGGGGTTGTATATAAAAGATATAAAAAAAAAACATATTAAATATGTACAAAGTAATCAGTACCAGCAGACAGCAATACATCAATTTAATATTGCACCACTTAGATATTGTCATTATAAACAGATAAATATTGTGCATAAAGGGATTAAAAACAGTCTAGTAATCATGTGTGATGTTGGTTGAACAGTCTCACAGCAGATGGAAGAAAAGACTTTTGATAACGCTCTTTTGAGTGATGCAGATGAATGAGCCTGCCACTGAATGTGCTGCCCAGGGACCTCACTGTTTCATGGAGGGGGTGAGAGGTGTTGTTTTGGATGGATGACAACTTAGTTCCCATCCTATTTTCTCCAATTTCATCGATGAATCCCAAGAGACATCCCAGGAAAGACCTAACCCAAGACTTAGCCCATCTGATCAAGTCACTTTTTGTCCCTCTCCGAGATGCCTTCACCCCAGCAGACAACTGCGTATAGAATTACATATGCTACTACAGTGTCATAAAAAAGTCTTTAGCAGTACCCTGCATTCTCCAAAGGACCTCAGTCGTCAGAGGAGGTGAAGACACCTATGTTATCAGACCAGTTCAGTTTATTGTTTAGGTAGACACCTAAGTATTTGTATGAATTCACAGTCTCAGTGTCCACACCCTAAATGTTTACTGGCATTGTTAGGATGCTGCTTGGTGTATGCATTGCTTGCACTTACATTGTGAAACAGGCCTGTCTCCTTAAGAGGCATGTTTGCCATGTTTTCAAGCCTTAAGAGATACTGACAGCTAGCTATTGCACATTAAAGGATTAGTTCACCACAAAATTAAATTCTCTCATCATTTACTCACCCTAGATGTGCATGAATTTCTTTCATCTGCTGAATTGAAATTAAGATTTTTTTGAATATCTCAGATATGTAGGTCCATACAATGCAACTGAATGGGTGCCAAAATTTTGAAGCTCCAAAATCCACATAAGGGCAACATAAAAGTACTCCAGATGACTCTGGTGATTAAATCTATATCTTCTGAAGTGATATAAGTGTGGGTGAGAAACAGATCAATATTTTAGTCCTTTTCCACTTTCTTCTTCTGTTTTTGGCGATTCACATTCTACTGTGCAGTGGAAAGAATTTATGATAAAAAAAATTACTTAAATATTGATCAGTTTCTTAACCACACCTATCAAATCATGTCTGAAGACATGGATTTAACCACTGGAGTCTTATGGATTAATTCTATGATCCCTTTATGTGGATTCTGGAGCTTCATAATTTTGGCACCCATTCTCTTGTATTGTATGGATCTTCGGTACTTAGATATTCTTCTAAAGATTATAATTTGTGTTGTGCAGAAGAAAATCAAACACATATGGTATTCCAGGAGTGTGAATAAATCATGAGAGAATTGTAAATTGTGGGCGAACAATTCCTTTAATGACATAATTTATGAATTAATCCTTTCTGTCAATAGGAAGTTGTGTTTTCGCTGCTGGGCTATTAATGTTCACACACTTGTATTTGTCCACATGATTGGATGGCATAGTTGGGCACCACATTTGACTGTGGTCATGGCACCAAGCTCGAATCAACCAAAACGCTCATCATAACTCACTTTTTTTAAATTAATTAATTTTATAGGTTGCTTCATGCTTTTAATAAACCTGTCTGGTCTAAATAGGTTTTGTATTCATCTTTCACTGTCACATGAACGCCATGTGAAGGAAAAGTTTTTTTCCATATTATTTGCAAGCAAGTTTTTCTTAATAAAGTCTATACTAGTCTATACTAGACTTTATGGTCCAATAAAAAGTTGACTGATTTAAGGTCCCATCACTAAAAGAATAACTTGCCAATTAATGAAATGAAAGTTCTGTCATCATTTACTTACCTCCATAGAACACGAAAATAGATTTCAAGCAAAACGTTGAGGAATGAGTGACCATTCTTTTCAATGTATGGAAAAATATATGGTGACTGAGACTAACATTCTGTCAAACATCTTTGGCTAGTTTTTCACAGTCCTAAAATCATGCAGTTACTGTAAAGAACACTTGTGAAATCTCCTAATTTGTTCCTTTTGAGACATAGCTTTATTCCAAAAGAACAAGAGGGTTCTTGTAGTACTTTTAAATATTAACATGTCCAAAAAGACTTTCCATCATTTTCTCTTAAATATATTTTTGTGAACTGCGGCTGGCTGGTGTGTTAAGAAAGGAGGAAAATGCCTATTCTGCGATGTAATTTTCCATACAACCCACTCAGATTAAATCAGAGAAGCTGCCTTTGTCTCTTGGTGCATTAAGTGGATCTGCACATTTTAATGCAGTCATTACATTTATTTTTTTCCTATTAGATTTCACTTGTTCACATTCTCTCCCTCTCAGTGAGGGAATTCACATAAACTATGAATTATGATTAGCTCACACCTGTTTATCTCTTTGGAAGAGACACTCAATTATACTTTTGCCAACTTTCAAAAGATCAAGCACACTGACCTTTTCAGGTCACTGTGAAAATAGATGTTGAAAGACACATTGGGAACATCTTTTTGGCTTTGTGTGTGAGCTGTAGCAGTTTTACAGCTTGCAAGTAATGGTTGATTTTACCTACTGGAACTCATAGGGGGAACATAGTTGCTCGTATTTTTAGATGTTGACAAGCAGTGGGCTTTGATTCTAAAATGTGTCTGGTGTGCTAGCTGTGTGCTCTGGTTACAATGCAATGTGGGTATGTGTAACTTGATACTGATTTATGAGCAATTGACTTGGAAGATTTTGGATACAGTGAGCTGCATGGAACATTTGCTTCTATCTTAGGCTGTGCCTTGTGTGAGCTGTGTATTTTATCAACATAATGGGACACCAAATGTCTCACAAAATGATAAGTGACAACAGGCTGTGTATGGGCATTCTAGAGGTGTACTTCGCTTTTTGTTTATATTGTAAATGGTGATACGTGTGTGTTTGGAGAAGGTCTGTGGCCTTTATTCCCCTTTCTTGGCCAACATTTTTGGCATGCGCCATTTGTGTGTGATGCACATTTGGCTGCACTGGTGGGCGCCAGAGGTTACTGGCTATTAGCAGTGCCTGCTCATTTCTCCACCCACATACCAACCGATCTTAGCCATATCTCAGTGTCCCGCCATCAACAGGCCTACACACACAAAGACAAATGCACTGACACCCTTTCTTTCCATGTGGGCAAAAACACATCAGAACACTAATGCACAACAAATAGATTACACCCACACACAATCACTTACATCCATGTCAACCCATGTCTTTCAGGATCCAACTAATTGTCTAGAGTGGCTCACACCCTGAAGAATGCTCAAAGCAGTGCAGCAATCTAGTGACACATAATTCAATCTCTGACAGAGAGGGATGGTTTTTCATGACATTGTTTAATTAACAGGTGAGATAAAAAAAATCTAGAGAGAGAGGGTACTCAAGCAGGTCATAGACGTCTACATGAACCACGGAAGTGGTTGTTTATGGCACCAAACTGTAAGAAATGTATAGAAAAATGCATAAAACTTAGGTTGAGACTGTTGGTTTGCACTTCAAACTAGAAGTCGGCAGAAATACACTAGGCACTCTTATTTTGAATTTGCAGAGATATGGCTCTGTTACAAAGCTCTATAAGCGAGTGTTTAGCAAATTAAGCTTTTTATAGGATATAGATTTACCAGATGAATAGTTTTGTATGTATATATTTCACCAGATGAGGTTTATTGATACAGTTGATAGATAGATAGATAGATAGATAGATAGATAGATAGATAGATAGATAGATAGATAGATAGATAGATAGATAGATAGATAGATAGATAGATAGATAGATAGACAGACAGACAGACACAGACAAACATACTAAGAACAAATCCCCCTCTAGTTGTTCTTGTATTTGTGGACAGGCTGGCATTTGGACACAGTGGCTATTGTATCACCATGTAATGGGATATACGTGTCACTCTTTGACTCGCTCACAGCAGCACAGTCCCAAACCATGCTATTGCCAACCGAACCCTGTGTCATCTGCAATGCCATTCTTTCAGCACCTTGGCACTCGCCTTTTTCTTCCTTTGCACGCAACGCCATGAGCTCGATCTCGTGTTTGGCAGCGGTTTCAAGCACACGCTGTTTGCTGTAAAATATCACAAAGTTGTTAATGATCGGGTGGATTGGCAAAGCAATAGCTATCACGCCACACAGAAAACTAACAGCGGCGTTACACCTGCCCAGTGTGGTTTTAGGATAGATGTCTCCATAACCTACAGTTGTCATGGTAATGACAGCCCACCAAAAGGACTGTGGGATGCTGGTGAACATGGTCTCTGGGTGGCTTTGCTCCATTGTGTACCCCAGCGCGGAGAACAGGAAAATCCCCACACCCATGTACATAAGCAGCAGGCCCAGCTCTTTAAAGCTGCTCTTGAGGGCGTAGGTGAGAGTCTGCAGACCAGAGGAGTGGCGCGCCAGTTTGAAGATGCGTGCGATGCGCATAATGCGCAACGCCTGCACTGCTTGCTGAACATTGGCCAACTCCATCACAGAAGTGCCTAAGTGCGTAAGAATCAACACCACATAGAAAGGCATTATGGCCATAAAATCTATGATATTCATGAAGGAAAGCACAAATCGCAGCTTATTCGAAGAGGAGACGAGACGCAGAATGTATTCTACGGTGAACCAGATGATGCAAGATATCTCGATGGACTCAAGGGTTGGGTGTTCCATGAGATGCCCCTCTGCGTCCTGCACCTGCAGCTCTGGTATGGTGCCCATGCACATGACCACAGAGGAGAGCAGGATGAAGACAAATGACACCACAGCGATTACACGCGCAGCTAAGGAGGACTCTGGTTTCTCCATAAGCTTCCACAGGAATGCTTGGCACCTCTGGCCTCTCGTGGCCGTGGCATCACCCTCCAGGTCTTCCAGGATGGTTTTGACCTTCTCCGCAATTTCCGCAAGTTCAGTTTCCAACTCATTTAGACTACCCTGGCAACATTCATCCAGATAGTCTGCATCGATGCCCCAAAAGTCCATCTCTCTCATGAAACACATGGGGCAGATTCCTCGTTTCATGTGAATTTCTCCATAGAAATAAAGTTCCATTATGCATCTGAACACCTCCGGATCTCTGTCAAAGTAAAACTCTCGCTTTGAGGAGTCGTAGTCATCACAGAGTAAAGAGAGATCTTGCGTGCAATCCATGGCGCTGTTCGCCAGCTCCGCCAAACGTGTCTTGGGATATCTGTTCAGAAGGTTGCCATAGAGAACGTGTTTGACACCGCCAATATTTACAGCAATCTCAGTCTCCTCACTCGCCGCTGAGCTGTTACAGTCAGCATAACGAGTCCTCGGTAATTCCCACATTTCAGCTGATACAATACAAAGTAAAATTTAAAAAAGGGAAAAAGCAAAAAAATTAAAAACGTTTAGAGGAACATGTAGAGGACATGGGTTATGTTATGAAAAGAAAAATGTTCATAACGCGTAAATATTAGGTCTATATCTCTAAATGTAAATGCATAGAAGAAAAGGCGAACTTTGCTCACTTTTAGATTAAATTACATTATATTTAAAATTATTACAAAATGTGAGAAATCACAAGTTTATTTATAAAGCCCTATATGAGAAGCAGCCTAAGTTTCCTTTTGGTGTAGGCTACTACACAGCCTACCAGCCTACATGTTTGCATCTATGAACTGTATATTTTAGGTTTAGATGAATAGTCAAAAATATATTTAAAACCTTAATTGAAGTACAAAGTCATGTTGTCCTACAGCGGTAAAGTTAATTTTACGTTTGGCATTCGATGGATATTCAGGCCAAATGCAAATTTGCATCTTTAGGTCAAGTGGTATTCGAGTTTAATGGATTTAAAGAGGCCAAATATTCTATTTAAACACTACCAAAGAAAAACTACCAAAAATAAGCTTTGTGCAATAGAGGGACTAATATTCGGAGTAATTTACCGTTGATTTGTCATCTTTCAATCAAGTGGTCTTGGAGTTTAATTGATTTTAAGGGACTAAATATTCTATATAAAAACTACATATGAAAAAATCCCAAAAATACGCCTTGTCCAATAATACTATTCTGAGTATTTTGCAGTTGGTTTGACATATTTTGGTCAAGCATGTTTTTAAGTTTAATGTGTTGTATTTAACTTTACCACAGTTGTTCTCTTCATGGGCCGTCCGCATAAGCTAGACGTCTTTCACAGTTGCTCTCAGCGTCTATCGCAGGAGCGCCGCGTTTTTTCGACATAATGTAAAAAACGGAAACTTTTAAAAACGCGTCTAGAGACAACTACGTTGTGTTCTATTCGTGGCGAAGCGTCTAGCTCTTTGAGCGCCATAACGCGTTCGGTGTGAACGGCCCCTTTTATAAAATAATAAAGTCGCGTGCTCCACATTATAACTTATAAAAAAATTCTAATACAAAGGGGTAGATTATGATAAAACTTACTGCTGTTTGGACCACAATCTGTGAAGAAATTCTCACAAAGCTTCTTTTGAGTTGAGCTGCATGATGTCCGTGTGGAGAAAATAAATCCGAAAGGGCGCAACAGAGGTAAAGACGAGTGATGGGTGCAGAACTTGGTGTATTGTGTGTATGAGCAGAAGTGTTTAAGGGATGGAGCAGGCGTGACGGGAGGGGTGGAGTGGAAGAGGGATAATTTATGTTTTCAGACTAAATGACGAATGGAACAGGCTTTATCGAATGCAGTCAACTTGGTAATATAGATAGGAGTAGGCCTACATATAATAATCCTAGACATACAACGCCATGTGACGTTTTACAACTTTTTTACACTTTAAGGTTAATGATCTCGATGTTTATTTGATCAAACATGAGCTTTTCCTTTGCCAAACACGTTTTCCACTAAATATGAATATATAGTGCAATAGCTACTAGTAAACAGGGTGCTACTTATGCTGGTCCTGTTGTTAAAAAAAATGGTCGCCCAATAGTTAATTATGTTTTTAAAGAGCGTCCATTTTGTTAAAATATCCCCCTCTAGTGTTTAATAGTGGACAACGGGGCTAAAGGCTCAGTTTTATCCATCCATTTTCTATTGCCACTTGTCCTATGCAGAGCCTATCCCAGCTGTATCAGCCCAAAGGCAGGGAAACACTCTGGACAGGTGGCCAGTTCAAAACAGGGCAACACACACAGTCACACTCTCACTCACAGGCAATTTAGGGTGTCTAATTATCTCAACCTACATGTCTTTTTAGACGCCCATGCAAACTCCACACAGAAAGGCCCAGTTGAGCAGGGAATCAAACTGGGGCCTTCTTGCAGTGAGGGTCAGTGATGTCCTCTGAACCACCATGACACACTCATTTAATCTTATTTGCTCTCAAAACACTAAATAGCATTAAAAATTACCACAGTGACAGTACACAGTGCTGATTTTTCCTCTTCTTGATGTCATTGTGTGTAATGTCTAAAGGTTGATTTTGAGGCAGTTTGATCTATTATTTAATATTTTTTAAATGGTGTAAACTTATGTAGCTAATGAATATCCTAGAAATTATTACATTTATTTCGAAACAAATGACTAATTTGTTGTTTTCAATATTGTTCAAGGTGTTTATATATACATTGTTTAGTGGGGGGAATAGATTTGTTGTGAAAATGTTTCAAAGTGGTCTCACCTTGACTGATCCAACAATGGAGATTAATTTGTTTATAGAATATGTTAAGATATAATGAAATGTCAAATGTGATTGAAATGAACAAAATTATGCACCATTTTCTGAAGTGGTTATTTTGAAAAAGCATTATCTTTATTTGTTACTTAAAAATAATCTTGCTGTCTCAAAAGTGTTTGCCTAAGCTGACAAATTATGCCCTATAACTATTGCCCCGGTATGTACATTATTTCTATATAACCCCCCTGGGGACCTTTTACATCGAGCTATAGGGAGCCTTTTAACCCAGTTGTGGGGTAAAAGTCTCACTCGCCACTTTTTAAAAAAAAAAGAGAAAATTATTGTATTCAAAACAGCCTTCCGTTGTTATTTCTTTTCACACAAATTATGTTGCTCCATCAATATTCAATAAAAATAGATGTATTTCTTGAATCTTGATACACTTTGTGACCCCACCAAAAAAGCAAATTTTCCTTTGTGTGTGCCTTTAGCCTCATTGTACCCTACAATGCACAAAGCTTTGTCTAGTGAAAAAACTACCTTTTGCAGGGCATGGTGCCCTTATAATATATTATGCTTATCATAAATCAAACATTTGAAAAATGAAAATAAATATTTTTGCATTCTTCTTGTTTATTTCATCCCAATAGCTTTACTTGAACTGAAAAGGATTGTTATCCTGAAAATAAAAATTCGGTGATCGTTTACTCATGTAGTTCCAAATCAATATGACTTCCTTTTTTTAACTGAATACAATCACCAATACTTTTCAATGTATAAAAAGAAGATGCAATGAAAGTGAATGGTGACTGAGCCATTTGTATTCCATTGAAAAAAGAAATTCATAGGGGTTTAAAATGCCACAAGGTAAATTATGACAGAATTTTCAATTTTGAGTTAACTAACATTTTATTTTTTATAGATTACAAATATAAGATAAGATTGTATTTTCACTTTAAATGACAAAAAGTCAGTAGACAAAGTTAGCTGATTTGAGATAATCAGCTAAACTGAACCTTAACACCATTCAACACTCACATACTGTACACTCACCTTTTGGGTGTGTATTGGTGCAGTAACTGAGCTCTGTACACTGTTGCTTTGCACTCTGTGTTTCCAGTGGAAGCTCAGCCCTTTCCCTCTGTAGAGGATAAAACAAAATTGTTACTCATGTAACCTCATTGTTCTGCTATTCACTGTCTGGCTGACACCATCCCTTCACTTACTGTACTTTCCTCTGGTTTTCCCTTGCTGTTCCTCATTCACAGCATTTGCCAATGCTTGTCTGTCAGTTCTGAGGGCCTGCTGTTAACTTACATTTGGGCCAGAACACTCTATGAGGTAGAGCAGAGGACACACGTGCCTAATTGTTGCTCGTGATTCATGATTCGGTCTATCGCCAGTGCTCTTTGTACCAGAGCTTGTACCTTAGCTTCATCAATTCTCTACTTCGCGACAACCCTGTCACTTGGGGTTCTCATTAATTCAAGACGGCCTCTACAGCCACAACATCAATGCCTATTTTAAAATCATCACACACACATGGCTCCACACACTGGTGTTCACTTGGCTCATAAATAGAGACAGAGACACTATTTACATGCACTTAAGAAAACTGTTTATTTCAGGGGTTTTGCAGAAAGCAGTGCTCTGAAATGCCATGTAAGTGAGAACGAGGGTTTTATTATGCCACTTGAGGGATTAAGAGAAAGCGGTTTAACACACATAGATTTCTCCCAGAGAATGCGGCTTATCTGGCCACGTAAACGCATAAGTGCCGTTCTTACAGGTTTTTGAAAAGTACGAATGTGCGTGAACAGACCGGGGTAACACGTCATCAGATGGAGCTGAACAAGAAGTAAACAAAGCAGAAAGACTTGAACATTCTTTGGAGTACAGTAGGGAAAGCACATATACAATAAACTATACTTATTTATAAACACCAGTGTAAATTATCGACTGTCCCATACCTCAGCGTATATGCGCTCGTGCATTGGGGGAATACTGGTGTTTTATGTAATAGAGAAAATTGAAGAGAAATCCTCACAACAAATGGCATTTTTTTTTTTTCCAGAAAGATTGTTTGAGACAGGGTTAAAAAAAAAGAGAGCATTTCATGACCCCTTTTTAAGGTTTGGTTAGATGCATTTGTAATTGTGTTAATAACCCCAAAAGTAGTAAAAGAAAAAGCAGCAATAGACAGTAAAAGAGAAAAATAAAGAGATGAATTAATCAGCAGGTGTTAGTGACATCTGATGCTTTACATTTGCATAGTAGATACAGTGCAAATGTCGTGTGATGGCTGGTCACATGATCCCTCATCCCTGTGTCACCCGTAGACTTGAATGGAGAGAGGAACATTTCTGTGTGAGATTCAGCAACATCACTTATTTTTAAGCTAATGGTTTTAATTCACCAAATCTGCTGAAATGAGCCCCGATCAGCAAATTAAACACAACAAAGAATCAATCAAAATCTGTCTTATAGTGGATTAACAGTGTAGGGAATAGAGCAAAAAGAGAACTGCAGGATCACATCACAAAGTAGTAAACTGCAGGTATTTTACACACCAATTCATATAGATTTTATATTGGTTCTTTATGTTGGTTTTCAAAGAATTTCAAATCTCTCTAAGTATATAAGCAGTAAACTTGATCTTAATTGTTGAACAAAATCCAGTCCTGTAGGTAAATCCAATGTTGGCACAGTGAGTGTGAATATACGCTGCATTCTCCTTCAAAATGTCAGCTCCCGTCGGTCATTTTGGCTGCTGAAAAGTGGAAGGGACTAAAATAGCATCATGGAGCATTGTGTGTCACAGAGTGCTTTCACCCCATGATTTAAGACTGTGTGTTTAGTGGCAGTGACTTGTGCTAAGAGGAACATCTGTGGTTATAGCATATATACAAAACACATTGTGAGGTCATTCACACATCTATGGTTCCTTTCATAATTGTAGATTTTTAAATATTTTGGGGGGGCTCTGGCCCTATTAGACAGTGACTGTGGATAGAACAATGTGAAGGGATTGGGAGACATCACATGCCAAATTTGAACCTGTAACCCCCACATGAGAATAATGACAAAAGCTTAACTTCCAAAGAGGGGTTAATTGTAACCTGATATGAGTGATGTCTATCGGTAAGGTTGTGTACGTGTGCAGAAAGGGAGAGATATTCAGTCCTGAGTGAATGGACATCATTATCTGTACCGTCCCACTGTGACTGGTGAACTTTGGATTTTCAATGTCAGATACTGGGAAGGTAAGAGACAAATTGTCACACAAACAATTGTACATGTACAAAAATTCTAACTAAGAAATGATTGTGTGTGTATTTTCTTGAAGATGATGCTCCCCTCTCTTCTTGGGATCTTGTGCGTGATCTCTTCAGTTTTTTGTGTGAGTAATACAACGCAAACATGAAACGCATGATTTCTGCCCTTATGTCTCTAAGCTGTTCTTGAAAGTTCCAAAAGTTTATTTATCCCCTTTTGCTACACTGTGTTCAGGAATTAATACAACTGATTAGAAAAAGCTGTTCGTGTTTAAGATATCAGATATTTCACGTCAAAGAAAACAAGCATTGTCATTTTACACTCTTAAAAACTCAATGTTAGCAACCATTTAAATTGCTTATATTTTTGTGCTTGAATTGTGCTTAAATGTAATTATTTAATACATTTATTATTTTATATATTTATATTTAATTTAAATATATTTTATTATTGATCTAATCCTTTCCATATTGTTAGATGATTTTGACTCCCAGTTTTGTATTGTTCATGTCTTCTTAAATTAATTTGCATTGTATAAGGTGAAAAGTAAAGGAATAGTTTACCCAAAAGTGAACATTCTGACATGATTTACTCACCTCGTGTTGTTCCAAACCTCAGTTACTTCCTTAACATAAAAGGAAATGTTAAGCAGAATGATAGGGACTTGCAGCCTCAGCCACCATTTGCTTTCAATATATATATAAAAAAAGATGAAATAAGAGGTTAACATTCTGCCTAATACCTCCTTTTATGTTCCACGGAAGACAGAACGTCACACAGGTTTGGTACAACATGATGGTGAGTAAATGATGACAGAATTCAACATTTGGGGTGAATTATCTCTTTAATTATGAGTTTTATGCAAAGGCACTTTGACCAGGTGTTTTTTGTTGTAGGTGAGGCAGCCAGCTGATGATTACTGGGGAGAGTATGGGCCATATGGTGCCTGCAGCCGCACCTGTGGCACCGGAGTAGTCGTGAGAACAAGGGTCTGCAACACCATGAGGTGGGTGAATGTGCATGTGTTTGTTTGTGTTTATTACTTTTTCCTTTATATCCTATTTTATCATAACTATCATCTTTTGATATTAAGGACGGATGGTGGACACAATTGTGTGGGGCCATCCAAATCCTACAAACTCTGTAACACACAAGTAAGCAACTGATCACCCAAGCAAATCCCATTTTTATGGTTAGGGCAAGTAGAAATAGATCCTATTTTTTAGTGTTGGCTGGTTCCCACGAATAATGTTTTCAGGTTTTATCGGTGTGGGGACATTTGATAACTACAATGTTGGACAAACCTATCCAAAACACATGCACATATTCATATACACAATGTGCGTCCACATATTCATATACACAGTAAGTTTTAATGAAAGTGTAATGTAGTCTTCTAAATTTTGTGCTTCATAAAGGAATGCCCTGCTGGACTCAGAGATTTCCGTGAAGAACAGTGTTCTCAGTTTGACCGCATTGAATTCCAGGGAAAGCGTTACACCTGGCTGCCATATTATGGAGGTAAAAAAATCAATAAATGGCACATAACATTACGAAATAATATTTTATTTTATGGATTACACAGTCACTGAGCTGAACAAGGGAGTTAAGATGTTTTAAAAGTTGATAGGATTTTTAGCTTGGTAGATGAAATGATTTTCACTTTGTTCTCAGGATGACTTTAATTGGAGCTTTAAATCATTAAATTACAATGAGTGAAAGACTTTGGTGCACAATTGAAGGGTATAGCATATAATTAGATGTAATGTATGGTTCCGTAAGAAGGTTCTGGATGCTCTCATCTCTTGTTATGGTCAAAAACATTCCTCAGGCAGTTCAGTGGACTAGTGTACTTAGCTGAGGCTCTGTATTCACATGGTCTGATTGTGTTTTGGTCCAGCTTCAAACCCATGTGAGCTGGTGTGTGTGCCCAGAGGAGAGAACTTCTACTACCGTCACCGACCCACTGTGGTGGATGGCACCCCATGCTACATAGGCCGTAGAGATATCTGTGTGGAGGGTATCTGCAGAGTATGTATAAACTGACTATAACACAAACCACACACACAAACACTTAATTCTAACACCCTTATCTTTGCTGAAAGGTGGTAAGCCATGAGGAGATTGTGGGAGTTGAAGATCACTCTTTTCCTGTCTCACCCAGACATGGTCCTGGGGCAGCTTCCCATATAATTGACACTTTCAGGTAAACACCATGTATTTAATGTCAACTTGTTTTAATTTGAACATACCTCGTGTGTGTAAACAAAGAGTGAGAAGACACATGCAGAAGATGCATTAAACTCTGTTTAGTTTACTATTGGACACTGTATATGTTTTGGCCTACTGTTATGTTTGTGTCTGTACATACTTAGCTATAGTATTTGTTGACAAAAACTGACAAACCTTTTATTAGGGACATTTGGAGATGCCCTCAGTTGGAAAATCAATTCATAATTAAAGCAAATACCAATTTTTAATATTCTAAAAAAGCATAATGTTTTCTTTTAGGGATAAGATTAGGATGTTGGTTAGGCTTAGTCTATAGAAATAATAATAATAATCTTTATATAGACGATATAGAAGGTTAGAGGTTAGGGTTAGTTAGAGGTTAGGCTTCATATAGTATGTCCCCATTTAGACAGCTTAGCTAATGTGAGTTTGTGACGATGTGTTTATAGGTACACATATGACTCCTATTCAGAGTGTTCAGTTCACTGTGGTGGAGGCATGCAGAGACGTACTGTGCATTGTATTAATGAGAGAACATCAGCAGAAGTAGATGAATCTCACTGCATGGCACAAGGCCTCAGGAGACCAACTTCCCAGCTAGCCTGCAACCAGCACCCCTGTGCCGAGTACAGTGTCGGTCCCTTTGGTGATGTATGTGATTACCTCATTCACACTTATACACACACACATGCGCAGGGGAATATTCTATTGCAGCGGTTGCGCTTTCATAGTTCAAGAGACATAATATATCTCAGTTATATTTCATTTAAAGTGATACTTCAATCAAAAGTTATAATTCCCTCATCAGTTATTCACCCTCATGCCATCTCAAACTCGTCTGACTCTCTTTCTTCTACAGAAAACAAATGAAGATTTTTTTTTAAGGATATATGATGTGTGTGTTTGTCCATACAATGCAAGTCAATGGAGTCCAAAACTTTCAAGCTCCAAAATGGACATAAAGGCAGCATAAAGGTAATGCATACGACTTTAGTAGTTTAGTCCAACTCTTCTAAAGTGATATGATCGGTTCTGGGTGATGTCTTGACAAATCTTGGCATTTTGGTTTGTTTCTCACCCAAAACTGATTGAATCACTTCAGAACACATTAATTAAACCACTAGAGTTGTTAGCTTGCATTTTATGGACAAACAGACTTCATATAACCTTCATATAATCTTTTGTGTTCCATAGAATAAAAAATGACATGCGAGTTTAAGACGGCATAAAGGTGAGTGATTTATGAGAAGTTATATTTGGTTAAACTAGTCTATTAAATATCAACTTTGTCTTAGATGTTTTTCTTAAAATTCCTTAGGGGGGACACAAATGAGACAATTGTTGACATAGTTAAAGTATAGAGCTATTAAATGTATGTGTAGAGGATTGCCAGCGCAGATACTTTGGTCTTAGTATAGTTTATATTGAAACATCTGACCTTTGATTGTAATCGTTGGTTTGTTTGCAAATCTGAGCATAGTGTAACATTGTTGAGATCTCTTCTGAAACTCTTTGGGAGACATGTGCAGGGACACGGGGGCCTTTTTTTTTTTTTACATCAAAACCATGAACCATGGTTTTCTATTTGCTAGTCATTTGCAGGTGGTATTAGGGCGAGGGACTTTCTCATTCTATAGAGTATTTGGTTTGACAGAAATCTGTGCAGTGCAACATGATGCTGGATGTTTAAATGCACATTATGCTAAAACTGAATTTAGTCATCATTTAGGAGCACACTTACATACACGTAGAGGCCTTCACAGCAAACACACATCGACTAAAAGCCTCTAAACTCCATAATTGTTCGTTTCTTCCAGTGTTCAATGACGTGTGGTGAGGGACAACAGACAAGAGAGGTGTTCTGTGTCGGGGGCAGAGGGGAGCACATTCCTGAACATCACTGCAGTGGTCTCACACGCCCACATGATGTCAGATCCTGTCAGAGACCAGCTTGCCACCAAGTTTTTAAATACTACACTGCAGACTTTAGCCTGGTTAGGGAAGGAAGGAAGGGAAGGACGTAAACAGTAAGTTCAGTTTTAAGAATATTTCTCTCTCTCATCACTATCACTATCTCTTTCAGTGTACCCGTAGCTGTGGAACTGGCACTCGGGAGCGCAGGGTGGTGTGCATGGATTTGGATCGCAATCAATATGGAGATGAAAGATGTGCTTCTCTTAGCAAACCTCATGCTGTGGAGAACTGCAACACACAGCTCTGTCCTGGCGCACAGAGTGAGTTTCATAATTTCTTTAAATTCTGTCATCATTTCCTCACCTTCATGTTATTCATTACTTTCTTTCTTCCTTTTATTCTGTACTTGTGCTTGGTTTAGTGGTGCCCAGTGTGCAGAACCCCAGTGGTTACGAGAGCTCCTTGCGTGGATTTGTACTTCATACCCATGATGAACACTCAGGTTCAAATGTTTTTGTTTGAAGATGAGTTTTTGACTCCTGTATACATTCTTTATGTACTTATTTTATTATATTGAGTATGTGCTGAAATTTGTTCTACATTTGGTCCATGGATAGTTCATAGACCAAGCGATCCATACCCTCCTGTGTCTGGACCACATTGTGCGCAGTCATATTACGGCTGCTGCCCTGATGGCCATACTGCAGCCTCTGGCCCTCAAGGAGAAAGCTGTGCTCAGGAAGATTGTTACAGAATGAGGTACATACATGCAGTCAAATCATCCATCCATACATACATTCACACGGATAGTTGAATTCACATACTACTTCTGTAATTTCCTCTATTTTTTATCCTCCATCTACATAACCCAAATCTTCCTAGCCATCAACTGTCACCATTCACACACTTTTTTTAATATCCTATGAAATCAAATTGGAGTTTCACAAGTCCACTGATAGCCCTTTTCCACCGACATGATTCGGGGGCGGTTTCCTGAGCCATGTTTCCACTGCAGAAAAGGCCATTTCGGGGTGGAAAAATTGGTCCGCACCAGTCCCAAAACTGGTACGCAGGAAGCACACAAGAACCTATTATGTGAGCAGGGGGCGGAGGGTGGGATAGTGTATTTTAACCAGGTAAAGATTATCAAACAACAACAGTAACTACAGTCTGCTGCAAGGACTACTTCTTTACTCTATAACAACATGAAAAAATTCATAAAAATGTCAAACATCAAAAGCATTTAGGAAACACAGAGGAAACAAGTGTTCTACTTGTGTTATGGTCTTTATGGTGATCCGAGATAAACTAGAGAGATCGTAAAGGAAAAAAAAGCGTGTACAAAGAGAATGGCAAGAAATGATGCACGCCGACTTCTACTGGACGATTTAACAAATCATAAACAAATAAATAAAAATAAAAAACGTAAGAGAGTACAGAGACCATAAGAAGGACCAAAGCAGAAGTGGCAGTGGACTGAGCAATGATTGCTTGGACACCAACCAGCCAGCTAACTAACAAGGGCATTAAATTTAGCCAGTAAAACTCGAGACAAACACCGAATCGCAGGTGTCTTTTGTAGCTGATCTCGGTAAGTCATTTTATTTGCTAACTTTGTTAGGTTTTCTTACACTCTTCTCATTTTATTTTGTGCATTGTTATGTTCATCAAGGGGGAATACCCACTTATTTATGAGGATTGTGGCTATCTGTCAAGTACACAGGTGGGATTTGTAATATTATACACTATGACAAAAATCTAAATATAACCATCTGCTACATCAATGCTGATAACAATTTCACTGTTACAGTTTATTATTTAGCAAGTTAAGCCATATTAAAAATGTTCATAGTAAATAATGTAATTACGTTAAGCCAAGCGCTCACTACCTGCTCACATTACCGGTCATCTTGAGCGTAGATGTCGTCTCTGACATGTCTCAATAGGCACTTTTCCACTGCACGTTACGTTTCTACTCGCCTCAACTCTACTCGCTTTACTTTTCTGAGGTTGTATTTCCACTTCAGTTTAGTTACTCATCAGCGTGGGTGAGAATATAGGCTGATCGTCATAGTTGTGCTGAATCTACTGCCGTAACATCATCTTAAACACGACACAAACTGACCAAAACAATAACACAACTGCTAACTGTTAGCTACTAGCTCATTGTGCTGCATAAAGCAGTTGTTGCATGGTGATTTTACACAAGTGTAACAGTTAAATTGGCCTGGTTGTTTTATAAGCAATCTTTCCAGTAGCTGGTCAACTAAATAAAGTGAAGCTTTCAAGCAGAGTATAGAGTTAACGTAACAAAATATACCTTCCTCCATCGTGGCTGAGTCCAGGGCACTCTCCCTCCCATTGCTCCCATTGCGGTTTATATAGCGTCCATTTGGACGAACCACTTCCACTTTTCCTTGATGGTTCTATAGTCACTTTTAAGTTTTTTTTATTTTCCCTACACTGTTGGTAGGTCCAGTGGTAGCCATGTGTGGCCAACAGCTGAGACACTTGCTGAAAGACTTTTTCATTTCACTCATGACTAACGTGTGGACCATCTGCACCTCGTTTATTGACCACAGCGGGGTTTTGCTTACAGCTATTTCTTTTTTCACAATTCAAAAGTCGTGTAAACAAATGATACTGCTATCACTGTTACTAACTTTAAAACTAGCGGGTTGATTGCGTGTCGGAAATCCAGTGACACTGGTAGTGACTATTCTCCTTGACCAATCAGTGATCTGCAGGATTTTGAGGTCACATTTAGTATCGGCACGGTTCACTTGGAACCTTGACCGAGGTGGTACTAAAAAAAGAATCAGGTTCCAGGATCTATCCACGGTGGAAAACCCCAAAAATGCAAGCAGAGTCGAGTTGAGTAGAGTTGTACCATGCAGTGGAAAAGCCTCAATTGAGCAATGTAATAACATTGGATTGCATTTATCTGTATGTTTAAATATGTCCTCATAAACAGAAGTAAAAGATGTACACAAACACTGTGACATGCCATGTTTGTTTGTGGGCAGGTGGGCTAGTCATGTAAAACTACCACGTAGCCACATAACCCATTATGTCACCATTCGGTTCGCATGTCAGTGGAAATGGTTTATGATAGGCTTCAGATTCCCCCGGCTGTGAACCAGCTTTCACAGTCTCAGCATAAGAACCATTGGCATTTCGGTGGAAAGGCCCTTTGGTTCGTGCAGTCCAGGGCTGTGTTCCACTTCAATTTAAACATCCACTTGCTAACTCCCCTAAGTACTTCCCCTCACGGAAATCCCCGCCACCATTCTGGAAGTCTGTTACACTTCGTTAAGTGAGTGAGGGAGGTTTCTGTTGACAGACCCTCAACCCCTCAATTTGGACAGAAGGAGCGACCCTACTCAGATGTACTCTTCAGGCAGCTCCATATCCCACAATGCAACGCGATTGTGATGTGACAGCAGATCGTGCTTCATCAATCCCACACCCACACAACTCTAATGTATGATGAAAGTGAGGTTAGGTCAATTAAGCAGTTTAGAAAAGTTATAATGAGATTTAACAGTATAATACTTATACAGTAACTACCTTAAACTAACTGTTTATCACCCAGTTATGTGTTCATTGTTATGTTGCCATTTTTGTTTTGTAAAGCTTGATTAATCCTTTCTAACAATTCTAATAAAAACAAAAAAATTTAAACATACAATATTAGATTTATATATAAGCCTCTGATATTAACTTTAACTGAATCTGTGGTTGCATCCATCTCCATCTCGATTTTGTGTTCTCGATTTATGTAGTGTATATGGCTTACAGTCCATGTCTATTAGCTTTAAAGCCATATACTGCATATACTATTGTACATTTAAAAGCTGACATTTTTTAGCAGATATAAATATTTAAAATGTAAAAACGGACCAAAAATATGCAAATATGCACAACATGTTGCAGTTTTATCCCATGTATGCAACCCAGTTTGATATATTTTATTGCTTCTTGCATTTTCTTCTTATTATCTATCTTGTGTGATGATAGATATGGCTGCTGTCTGGATGGAGTTACAGCTGCACAAGGTTTTGGAAGAGCAGGATGTCCCGATTCCATCTATAGGGTAAAACAACTTTCTTCTATGCTTTGACTATCATCATATCATTTCTTTTAATTGTATGAAGACTTTCTCCAACACTTGACCTCTTTTGGTTTTCTCTTGTTTACAGGATTATAGCCCAGTCCGTCAGCCCTCTGCTAATGCATGCTCTTTGGCACAAGATGTTGGGTCCTGCTATGAATGGACATCTCGTTTCTACTTTGATTCTTCCTCTGGATCCTGCTCACACTTCTGGTATGGTGGTTGCCAAGGCAATGGCAATAACTTTGTAACCAAGGAGGAATGTGAGTGGACATGCAAGGATGCTGCAAGAGGTTTGGCACCAAGGGAGCCAACATCCAGGACAGGGGTCAATGGGATCAGAGGGTATAGACTGAGGTCACGTGCCCGTGCATGAGTGGGATAAAAGAAGGATTACTGAAATCCCAATAATAAACACACAAACCCAACTTGCATACATGTTCTCAGCTAAAATATACAGTACATGACAAAATGGTTATTTATTTAAAGGTTCACTCAGTAATTTTTATGTAGTGCTTACTGACGCTTATTGGCATGGATGCAGCAAAATCACAAAGACAAAAGTTTTCACTTACAGATACCATTGCAGTAATGCCTATTTGCAGTCTGCCATGATTCATTTGTTCTGTGAGCAAAAGTGTCCAAGTGAACCTTTAAGCTTTTTATTTTCAGTTCTGAGAAACACACTTATTTATAGTACTAGTCAAACCTAACAGCACCAGAACAGCAGATAAATTTGAACGATTTTATTAAAATACACATTTGCTGATGTTTAGAATTAAGCTAAAAGAAAAAGCTAGAATGTTATATCCTTCTAGTCACAATGCTTTTTAATTCATATGTTGTCAGTGTACTTTACTTTAACTTTATTCTTGCTATTGCCATTAAAGTGAGAACACAAACCATGAACATTGACTGTGGATGATTTCACTTAAAGGGGACTCACAGTGCACGCTTGAGGATTTACTAGAATAAAAATGTTCTATGCAAAACTTAATTGTTTGCTTATATTTACCATGCAACTAAAAGTCCCCACAATCTTGTAATGGATTTTGTGTTACTCCTACCATTTAAAGTCATTTAAGACTGGTATTTATAATGTTTAATTTTATTAGATTACAATTTATAACTATTTATAATGTTACACACTGCTGTAAGGTTAGAAGTTTCCATTTTAAATTTATGAAATCATTGTCAGTTATTGCACTAGTGTCATTCCTCATGTCCCCAGAGCTGCACGTCAATCATCTTGCAAGTACTAAGTCATCACTAAATTAACTGTCTATGTTTTGTCCACCCCAGTGGTGTAGCAAGCCACTCCTGGGCCCATATGCAGATTTTATAGCAGGCCCCAAAATTCATCACACAAACAAGTGCAACGTGTAGCCTAGGCATATATGAATATTTCGCAATAGGCCTATTACGGTATCTTGAAAAGCAATAACAGTAGTAGGCTATAAGTATAGTAGACCCTTGTAGTCTCTAGGCAACTATATATATATATATATATATGCCACAGTGACAGGGATGAAGGGAAGAAAGAGGAAGAGAAATAAAGAAGTACAGATTTCACTGAAGCTAGATGCGATACTTTTGTTCTCAACTATCAAAAATCTGGCCAGATCTTGAACTGTTGTCATCTCAGAGATTTGTCTTTTAAATGCTACATGGAATGAAATCAATTGTTGTGGAAGGGCTGGAGACAGGTCTTAGCTGTATCTGTCAACTAACCTCTGTGCCCCTTCATATACAGCGTTATTCTCCTCAGTTGCAAGGATGCAAGGCTGTACCACTCTGAAAAAGCCTGCAATTGATCTCAAGGCTGATAATCCCAGACTCAGTTGGGATATGATAATGTCTAGGCAAGCGGCGAATAAGTTTACCTTGAAGTTACATTCAACATCTGCCAAACGCTCATCCTGACAGAATTAATCGAAATGGTGCTTTGTCCTTCTTATTCTTTAATCCTCAAAGATTTGATTCACTCCGCATTTCTCAGCCATTGTTTGTGCGTTTGCTTTCGCCTCCTCAATATTTCCCCTGTTCCTTGTCAACTCAGCGATGGCAGTGTCAGCTTTGTGAATGTCAGCATCCTTCACCTGAAGAATTTTTTTAAATGTTACAAAACTTTACTTTGAAGAACTATAATAAAAACAAAGTCAATCCTTTCCATCAGCCTTCTTAAAGCCATGGCCTTGTTGTGCTCATCTGCCTTTTTACCGGTAAGTGAAATCTTGGTCAGGGCCTTCATCACACCAACATATCTGTTTCTGCCACCTGCTTGTGATGCCAGTCAGAAGATGGGGAGACAACCCATTTTTGGGGGGGTTTGTTAAGATTCAGAAATTTTGGTTGAAAGTTCAGAGTTTTTTGTGTGATGTTATAAGCACTTTAATTTCACTCTGCCCCAGACTATGTATTTTGGGTGATGGTGCGGTCATATATTTTGGGGATAAATACATAAAAAAATGGGTTCTGACCAGCATTATGGTGGGCAGGCAAATTATTTTAGGGTGTGTGGAGATGGGGAGAGTTGCTGCTTATGAAGGAAGGTCAAGCAGAAGTCTGGGGGTTCAGAATTTGGAGCTTTCAGAACAGTAATTGGGGTAATTACTTGGTGTTTTGGGACTCTCTGGGAGGGGCTGGGGAGAGAGATTTTATATGTGACTATCATGTTTGTTTTTTGTGGGTGTATCTATTTGTGACCACAGGGGTGTTCGTTGGGGTTTAGGCTGGGTTTGGTGATTCGGGAGGGGGAGGGGTATTGGGGGTTAAATGTTAAATGTTGGTTCAGTGTGTGTATATATATATATATCTCTTTCTGTCCTTGTTAGAGCCAGTTGTCCTTTGTCTTTGAAGACAGTACAGTAGTGCACAACTTTGTATGAAATATTCTTTTTTCTTTTTTTTTGCCATTTCAAGTATTGTATAGCCTTTATTCCAATCATCGTAACTGATGTTCTAGAGAAAGTTTCTGTTTCTTTTATGCCATTTTTGGCCTAATACTGTCCTTACAACATGCTAGTCTATTGCATACTGTGGCAACTCAAAAACAAACACAAAGACAATGTTAAGTTTCTTTTAACAAACCAAATAGCTTTCAACTGTAATTGATATAATGGCAAGTGATTTTCTAGTACCAAATTAGCAATTTATCATGATTACTCAAGGATAGGGTGTTGGAGTGATGGTGATGGAAATGGGGCCTGTCTAGATTTTATCAAAAATTACATTTTTCTAATAGTGATGGTGCTGTTTTTACATCAGTAATGTCCTGACTATACTTTGTGATCAGTTGAATGCCACTTTAATGAATTAAAGTACCTTCTGAAACAGCAAAATCTGTACATTATTCCAAACTTTTGTCTTTGTCAGTGTGTATATATATATATATATATATATATATATATATATATATATATATATATATATATATATATATATATATTTTTTTTTTTTTTACACACACACACACACACACACACACACACGAAGACTAATGAATAAACTAAGGACAGCTGGAAACAATCAGGGAAGAAAACAAGGATATCGACATGACAAGGAAATAATTTCAACATAAAAGTATCTGGAAATAGAAAGATGACAGAATGGGTTCATATGGTGACACACACACACACACACACACACACACACACACACACACACACACACACATTGAAGTTGACATCAGCCATTCAGGATATTTTTGTTGTTGTAAATTGAAGTGCGTAACTCTAAATTTTTTTTGAAAGTGTCCCTTTATTTTGTGATGTTCGTCCTGTGTCCTCAAGCATTACGTGTCCACCCTGTAGTTTGAAGATATAGGGAACATTAATGTGATTTTTTTTTTTTACATTTCATTATATTTATCTTAACATAAATATAATGATAAATATAAATCTCAAATGTTTGTTAGTTTACAAACCATGAAAATCCACCCTGTTATTACAAACCCTGACCCTGCACTTGTAACTGGATGGACATGTTCATTTCTTAAGTCATTAAGCTTGATTTTAATCAATAAATATATCTATAAAGTATGTTTCGTTTTTCAAGCTCCAAAGCCGAAATGCCACTCGGAATGACAGGAATTACAATTTTACCAATCTTGCATTCAAATGTTTTTATTGTGACATTGACTTTTATTTTGAAGAGAAAATGCGTCGGCGCTACTACCGGAAGTGATTGTTTGTCGCACATTTATGTTCATTCTTTAGCAGCTACCCGTGAATAGCCGTCAACGGTTAGCAAAGCATTTGTCGAGACTTTAAGATTTCAGAAACAGACATGGTCAGTATTTAACTGCTGTGTTTATATATAACGGTGTGTTTTATTGAGTTTTGTCTGGTAAGAAAGCGTTGTTTCATTGGCGGCATTGACTCGTTCAACAAATGTTCAGTGAGGATAAGCGCTAGCAGTAGCGTAACAAGATACCATCGAATATCCACAAAATGAACTAGTTCTATTGTTTTCGTTTCTATTTATAATAATTATTGACTTGCTTTCGCTACAGGCTTAAGAATTTAGTTTTGAGTGTGATTTATCTCATATTTAAATTAATCGTTGACGATATCGGTCAGGGTAAGATTCCTTTAGAATGATTTGTTGTTGGGGGAGGGATGGAGTACAACAGCTGGCGTTTTATGGACTTATGTCAGATTCGTTATGAACGTTTGAGTTATATTTTAGTTTAGTTGGTTCTTAAACAAGTAAACTGGCTTAAATAATAACAATTCGATGTCATAGATTCAGTATATTCAATGGGGTCTAGATGTCTGAGACCAATTGGGAAATCCTTTTATTTTGTTAGTTTAATGCACGTTTATTACAATGCCATCATCCATATCATTATCAGCAACCACTTCATTGAAGATGTTAATTGAAAAAAAATATTGGTTTGATCAAATTTTTGCTACAGTTGTTATCTCAACTTTATTTGAGAATACTCCCAATACTCCTTGACAAGTAGAATTAAAGTTTTTCATCCAAAGGAAATGTAAAAATCCCATATCTGTTTGCATCTGAATAGTGACTAAGAAAAATAGTGCATACATTTCTCTATAATTTTGTCTTTTTATATATTTAATAATCCTAAAAAGCTGTTTATTGACAAGTTTAAAGGTTAGGTTTTGAATCTCGGAGTATCAATGTGGACTCCTGACTGTTGGACCTGTCTTTCAGTAGTTAAAGCTCTGTTAAAGGAATAGTTCAACAAAAATGGTAATTCTGTCATATACTCGCCCTCATGCTATCCCAGATGTGTCTGACTTTCTTTTACTGAACACAAAGATTTTTATAAGACTATTTCAGCTTTATAGATCCTTAAATTTCATGCGAATGGGTGCCAAAACTTTGAAGCTCCAAAATGCACAAAGGCAGCATAAAAGTAGTCCATATGACGCCAGTGGATAAATCTATATCTTCAGAAGTGATAATGATGGGGGTGTGTGAGAAACGGGTCTAAGTTTGTCTTTTTTATTATTATTTTTTTACTGAAGAATTTGCATTCTTCGTGCATATCATCACAAATTGGGTAGGGAGAATTTGTTGTAAAAAAGTGTTTAGCCTAAATATTTATCTGTTTCTCACTTTTTCTTATTATATCACTTATGAAGATATAGATTGAACTGCTGGTGTATTTATTACATTTATGTGCATTTTAGAGATTCAAAAATCTTTGTTCAGGAGAAGAAAGTCATACACATCTGGGATGTAGGGAAGTAAATGATAGAATTTGCATTTTGGGGTGAACTATCCCTTTAATTGGCAGATAATTTGGTTATTTCTGGTGTACTCATTTGTAAAGTATTTCTAATTGTGTTTATTTATATATATATATATATATATATATATATATATATATATATATATATATATATATATATATATATATATATATATATATATATATGAACTGCATGAATGTCAAAATGTATCTCATATTTATTCATACTTGTTTTTTTTCTCCATGGTTTTCAGTCTCACACGATTCTGCTGGTGCAGCCCACCAAGAGACCAGAGGGCAGAACATATGCAGACTATGAGTCTGTCAATGAATGCATGGAAGGTAGGTTTTACCTTCTAGATATTGGTAGAAAAACTGCTGTGGGCAATTCTAATGCTTTAATACGTCCTCTAGGAGTGTGTAAGATGTATGAAGAGCATCTGAAGAGGATGAATCCCAACAGTCCCTCTATCACATATGACATCAGCCAATTATTTGATTTTGTTGATGATCTTGCTGACCTCAGCTGTCTTGTGTAAGTATCACACTTTTTACACCAAGGTATTGTGTAGTGCATAACCATATGACATTTTTTGTTTTAAAATCAACCCTGGAAATGTATTCAGTCAATTGTCTCTCTTGTCAATAAAATAGGTACAGGGCAGACACGCAAACCTACCAGCCCTACAACAAAGACTGGATCAAAGAAAAGATCTATGTGCTCCTGAGACGTCAAGCCCAGCAGGCAGGAAAATAGGGAGTGAGCAGCTTGGATGCAAATGGGCTGAATTTCATCTGATGCTATTCAACTTTATCAGAACTACTCTACATCACAGGGCAAAATTAGATGAAACTAGTGGTAAAGTGATGCTGATTAGTTTAGATGTTGTTGATTGCATGTCTTTTCAGTCAGTAGGTCCAAGCATAGAGTACAAATATTTTGCATTTTAAATTGCATTTTTGTAAGCAGGGTTGGGGACACAGGATATTTATGGGACAAAAAAGTAAGATTGGAAAAATGGGTTTAGGGCTTGAGGAATTTTTTTTTTTTTAACCCCTCTCAACTGATGTTGTGTTTTCTTGCATTTTATATTGTGGTTTCATTGTTCCTCTATTTAGTATAGTATGCTACTTACACATTTCAGATTGTGGAGACTGTTCTGAGCCGTCTTATTTCCCAGCTGTTGTCCTCGGTGCTCCTCAGTTCTGTCACAGATTTTTTTTTTCCCACCCTCTGTTTTGTGTATGTAATATAATAATAAAAAAATCTTCTTACAAAAGCAACAATGTTCTTTCTTTTTTTAATTGACAATTTTACAATGCATTTTTTTTGGTTTAAATAATGGACAATTTGCCAATAAACTCCATTTCTTAAAGCTTATTTATTTGGATTTATATAAGTTTTGTGCATTTAGTTGTAACTCAGTAGATTGCTCACACAAAGACTAAGCATTTCAGAGCTCTTCCCTCGCTCATTTGCATGTGTTAAAAGTGATAGAAACCATGACTGTGAGCTTGTTTCTATATGTCTTGGTTTGTATGGTGGATGATTTTATTGTCTTTTTTTAATAATTATTACTCTTTATAATTATTACTGTTAATAATAATGTAGCTTGACAGTTAAAGTAATTAGAAAATGTAGTTGTGTAATTCCATGCTGTGGTCTGAAAATTTTATCCCGATTCAGTCTACCGTAGAGAAAGGCCACAGCTCCAAAAAAATTCAGATGCAATACCTAAACATTTTAGTTTAGGTTATCTGCAGTTATTTCTTTTTTCATTCAGTTTCAGTCGAAAAGAATGTGGTGGATAGAAATTGAAATGTTAGTGCTGTGGAATGTCGTAAACCAGACAAAAATGGCTTGGTCTCCACCAAGGACTGTGGAAAATCTATTTCAACATTGATGCGACTGACTTGTTAGCTTATTCAAGAACTCAAGCCTGTTAACTATAGGGAATTGATAAGATCTCTTGGGGAAATCTAAGGTTTCTGCTGGAAGAGGAGCTCACCCTGTGGTCTGTGAGGGTCCTAATGCACCTGTATAGTGATGGGGACACTACTGTTAAAAAAATAAAATAATTCACCATCTTTTGGATGAGATGTTAACCCAAGATCCTGACTTTCTTTGGTCATGAAAAATCCTAGGACACTTCTCATAAAGTAGGGGTGTAACCTTGGTGTCCTGGAAAAATTGGCCCTCATCAATCATGGCCTCCTAATAATCCCTATAGGCATAGAGCCTATTAGCTCTAATAGCTGGTGTGTGATGAGCATACTGGTGCACTATGGCTGCCATTGCATCATCCAGGTGGATGCTGCACGCTGGAGGTGGTTGAAGAGAATCCCCTATATTCACTGTGTAAAGAACTTTGAGTGTAATGTCAGAAAAGCACTATATAAATGTCCCCATTAATGTTCAATTTGCATTAGGGCTGTCGATTTAATGCGTTAATTCAGTGCGATTAATTTGACTAGAAATAATGCGCAAAAATAATTGCAAATAATCGCATGCCCCCGGACCAAAATAGGGAAGATTCCTGAGAAATGCAAGCTTGTAGTACCACCTGTTTACTCCAGAGGGCAGTAAGTGAAACTTCAGCTGTATGAGCAACACACAGTTTATACAGTGAAGAAAACACTTCAGAAGGCAGAACAACTCAAACATGCGTTACATTCTTGCGTTCAAAACACTTGAAGGAGCGAAAATGCAAACTGGACCTCAAGATGTGTTTAAAGATTGAGTATTAAACTATATTTAACTTGAAACAGTGACCTAAACATTTTATTTTTATGATGCAACGCACCCGAGACTCTACACAAGCATGTCTGACGCAGGTGTAAATTGGGCTCTTAAACAAGCCCTCATAATAAATCTCCAACTGATTGACAAATTCACTTGTGAAATGGATTGCTGTGAACTGTGTGCCAATGATTGACTTATGTTCAATAATATGGTAGTAAACAATACATTGTATTCTAAAGCCGCTTTTTGTATTGTCTTATCAATGATTAACTCTTCTGCCACAAGAATGTAATACATTTAAATTATCTGAATATTTTTTATTATATATATAATTTGTAAATATTTAAAGATAACTATGTATAATTATATATTGATATTAATATGTATAATCTTTATATATTGAATTATTGTTATATGATCGGCTTTCTCAGCAAATATTTGTATATGCGATTAATCACGATTAATTAATTGGGGCACCATGTAATTAATTCAATTAAAAATGTTAATCGATTGACAGCCCTAATCTGCATACAACATTCATTTTTTACAGAGTGAAATGCATTGAACTGCTAATTTAGAATGCACAGGAACACATGTTTTTGTGGAAAGAATGGACACATTACATAGTAGTCTCAAATGATAAAGTAAAAAATAAATGTTAACAAATCTTCTGGTACATCTCCTAGAACAAATGCAAAGAACATTTTGCAGAGCTGCAAGACAGTCCTGTTTTTCAGAACTCTGCTGCAAACACTTTAATATATGGCATCAGTGCTCTATTTTTCAGCTAGAAAGTCAACATTTTAAAGAGAAACTTGCTGAACAAACTCCTTTCTTTGTAATACTCAGGTTTAACTTGCTGTCAATGAGCAATCCATTGCAGTCACGTATAAAAATAAAATACTATTACTTGTGGTTTTATTTTCACTTTGAAGTATAGCTCAAATCTCTAACCATATAAAGCATACCTCAATACTATGTGAGAGGTGTTATAAAGCTTGTACTAAAATCTATTTCATGCAGCAAGTTGTCATTGCAAGCTCTGTGTAACACTCCTGCTTGTTGAGCCATGACAAATACAGTAAAAACTACTGGTTATACGTCCTGACAGTAAATATCTATTTCTCTTACAAAGGACAGCGATTCATGCTGAGATTACTTCAGCTAGGTCTGAGGAACTCGTTTGCTTCAATTTTGGCAACAGGATTAGGCAGGTGACTGCAGTTGACTGAGGACCCATTTTTACTCTTCAGCCTAGAGCGTGTTCACTTATATTTACACAGGGCAAATATACTATTTTTATGAAAATAAAAATAAATCTACTTTTATGATGTATTTTAATGGGGATACAATTTATTATATTTGACAGTTACATGAGCGAACAAGGTTTGAACATCATCCGTAACAAGATCAAATTGAAGTTCCCAGCTTTTTAAGTCTTCTGTGTACAAATATGCAGGCTGCTTATTGGATCATTACAGGTAAACATCATATTATGCGACTACGCATCACTTTACAGAAATCTTACGACCTACTAGTTAAGTCTTTCCTTAAGTGGTGCCACCAAATTAAGCACTGACTTAGTTACAAACTAACTAGAAGTTACTATGCCCTTAGTGTGAACTTTACATCCCAACTTACGAAAGACTTGCACTAGATCTACAACCATTTTCAAGTACTTAAATTACGATGCCTTTGGGGAACAGCCCATAATTCTAAGATGATTTGTATGTTCATTTCTGTGATTGGGCTTATAATGGTTTGGGAAACGAGGTTGACACAGACAAGCAAACTGTATCTTAATGAGGCATATATATTCCCAGTTTTGTCTGCATTCTAGGGTATGGCAACTGCTATACTCTACCATAGGCAAATGCCACCCCTGGCTTGGAGGATTACAACATTATAATTTTTGTGGACTCTGCAAGTGTTACACTAGCGAAACAGGAGAGATTCAAAGAATATAAGAAATGACATCACACACAGGAAGTGAGCTTCGCTTCGCTTTTCCCAGCTTTCTCTGAATTGTTGCCAAGGATGGACGTAAGACTTTCACATGCCCACAAGAATGGCCTTCATTAAACCAGTGGAGTGTGTAGGTGACTTTGCCAGCACTGAATCAGCGGGACTACATATCGTGCATTTTGCTGATGCAGTTTGAGAGAGTTTGTTATGCATTTGGAATCTCTCTTTATCTACTTTTTTATTATTCTTATTTTCTCTTTTCATGTATTAGTTTATTTGTTGAGTTTATATGTTAATTTTGTAGGTTTGATGTTGTTATTTACTGGACCTCTTTCATTGAAAACTTTCTTGTTCAGTTCAATTGTATGGTGTATGTAAAAAAACAAAAAACAAACACTGAACTGAAGTAATCTTGTAGTGATGGTGTCATGGAGGGTCTTGTGTGCATGCATTGACCTTCAGATTTCTGTGGGACTGAACCAATTGGGACTAATTTAGCCTTGGGTACACAATTTTTCTTTGCGTGTCAATACATCATACTGTAATATTGGTAATATTTTTCTCTCCACTTGGAATGTTAATGGGCTGGAGCACCCTATAAAAAGAAGGAAGGTATATCTTTTCTTAAGCACAAAAAATTTCATATAGTGTTCCTTCAAGAAACACACCTTTCACCACATGAAGCTGAAAAACTTGACAGGACATGGGGTGGGCATATGTTCTGTGGTGCTGGTTCGAGTAAGAGCAGGGGAGTCATCACAATTATAAGTAAGCATTTACAATTTAAATGTCTCAGACAGATCCAAGATAATTTAGCAAAATCTTATTTTGGGTAATATTTATGCACCCAACGCTGATTATCAGAAATTTTTTATAGATCTTGAGGGCAAGTTACAAGCAGCTGGGATTCTTCATGATATGGTTTTGGGTGGAGACTTCAATCTTTTAATGGATCCAGTCCTTGACCATAGTGATGCAAGGGTGTTTAGACCCTTTGCAACTTTGACACTACAGAGAATGTGTAAAAATCTTGGTCTTACAAATATTTGCATACTCCTGAATCCATCTAGGAGAGACTACACCTTTTTTCATCAGTTCATAAGATTTACTCTTATGTCACTTATTCCATCAGCCACTGCTCAATTGGAAATATTTTAGTTTCAGATCATGCTTTGGTGTGTTTAGAGATGGTGCCACATATAGAGAAAAGAAAATCACGTAGATGGAGCTTTAATACATCCCTTCTACAAGACCCAGCATTTCAACAAATGTGAAAGACAGAAGCCAGTGTTTATGTAGAAACCAACTGGTCCTCAGTGTCCTCTGTGGGCATGACATAGGAAGCACTTAAGGCATTTCTTAGGGGGCAGATTTTACAATATGCCTCATTCATTAAAATATCAAAGCACTGGAATTCATAGAATTGGAAAACAGTATTAAAAATGATGAAACAGAGCTAAAGCGCTGAATGCCATCCAATGGTCTTAGAGACTTGACTAAGCAAAAGTATAGGTACAATACTATTTTGTCACAGAAGGTAGAGTTTTGGTTATTCAGGGCAAGACATACTTTGAGTCTTAGGATTTTGGTGCCGGGGCGCCATGAGAATGGCACGCACCAGCTAGATGACCCATGGAGTGACAAAATCACACTTTTATTGACAGTGTGGGTACCGTCAAAAGAAAATAAGGAAAATGAAGATTTTCCTCCTGGCCCTCCACTGGGGGACAAAGTGGTCTTGATACCAGCTCCGGAGCGAACATCTGACTGCCCGGGTCTTCCATCTCAGGAGCACTTAGGAGCTTTCCGGGTCCTAGAGGGGTTCCTGGAGACGGGGGGCGTCCTGTGGGGTGCTCGACACTGGGGCTGAGAGCTGGGCCCGGGTTGAGGCGTAGATGCCTGTTGCTTGGATGCAGGGGGACGCCCTCGGTGGGCAGACGGGGCGCGAGCTGCGTTGGGGCGGTGCCGCAGCATGATCACTTCTGTCTGCCTCTTTACCACCTAAAACTGCTGGACAAAGTCATCGATGGTGTCGCCGAAGAGGCCAAGCTGGGAGACGGGGGCGTTGAGAAAGTGGGCCTTGCCAACATCACAAATCTCAACCATGTTCAGCCAGAGGTGGTGTTCCTGGAACACGAGGGTGGCCATCGCCCGCCCGAGTGTCCACGCTGTGACCTTCGGGGCTCTGAGAGAGCGAGGCCGGTGGCAGAGCACAGTTCCTGCAGTACGTTGTGGTAGGGACTACTCAGGTGCAGTTCTTTGAGTGCCTTGGCTTGGTGGACCTGCAGGAGAGCCATGACATGCAGGGCAGAGGCGGCCAGACCAGTGGCGCTGTAGGTTTTTGAGGTGAGTGACGACGTCATCCTACAGGTCTTGGAGGGGAGGCACCATATATCGTCACACCCCTAGTATTAGACATGTTTCTATGGTATACTGGAAAACAATGATAAGCATTTAATACGTTTTAGAGGCTTTTATTGGCAAAAACATTCAATAAATACAAAGAGTCAATATTTACAGTGTTGAACCTTGTTCTTCATAACCTCTGTAATTTGCTCTGGCATGCTGGATATCAGCTTCTGGGCCAAATTCTGACTAATGGCGATCCATTCTTGCCTTATTGGTGCTTGGAGTTTATCACAATTTGTGGGCTTCTGCTTGTCCACTCGCCTTTTGAGGATTGACCACAGGTTCTCTATGGGATTAAGATTTGGGGAGTTGCCAGGCCATGGATCCAAAATTTAAATGTAATTGTCTCCAAGTCACTTCAATATCACACTTGCCTTGTGACATGGTGCTCCATCATGCTGGAAAATGCACGGATAATCACCAAATTGCTTCTGGATCGCTGGGAGAAGTTGCTCTTGCAGGACGTTTTGATACCATTCTTTATTCATGGCTGTGTTTTTGGGCAGAATTGTGAGAGCCCACTCCCTTGGATGAACCCCAAACATGGATGGTCTCAGGAAACTTCACTGTTGGCACGACACAGGACTCATGGTAGCATTCACCTTTTGTTCTCCAGACTATCGATTTTCCAGATGTCCTAAACAGTCGGAAGGGGGCTTCATCAGAGAAAAATAACATTGTCTTCTGCTGTCCAATCCTTGTACTTCCTGTAGAATTTCAGTCTGTCCTCAAAACAGACACAAGCAGCGTATATATCAACCACAAATAATATAATATTGAGCAGCATCCGTCGGAGTTGCATTGGTGTGACGTCACCTCCTTACTTCAAATGATTGGCTAGAGGAGGAGCTGTCGATCAAGAACTAGTGTACCAATGGGGATGCAAAATGCCCCCTGATTTACATGAAACTCTACTCACATGTTTTGGAGAATCAAGCACAGAACTTGGAAACAAAAGCAATTAAAATACAGTGTAAGAGTACAAAAAAAAGAAAAAAAGAAAAAAAAAGGAAATATGAGCAAAATTGTCAGAGAGCACAAAAAACAGTAATATAACCAAGGAAAACATGACTTTGTTTGCAATTCTGATGACTGCTTTAATTGTTCTGTTATTTCTTTGCAGCATATTTTAAATGTGTTTATAACTTTTTGAATAATGCTTGTTATTTTGATCCCATGTTCTGGCAATGGCCCTGTGAATATTGCAGTCTTTCATCACACACTAAATTTAGTTTTTATTTTCTCTTTAGTGTTTTTAAAATGTGTGACATGAAGACATAAATTCATGATGTTATAATTAGTATAGGCTTTATAACATATATATATAACATTGCATAACTTTACCTTAAAATTACTATGCCATTCCCTAGCTGCTCGTATCCAATTGGATCTTAAGATGTGGAGCAAGAGAAATGACAAAACAATTTTAATTTGAATTGTGTAAATTTGAATTAAAGACTTTTGAATTTGAATTATAAGTGTGATTTTGCCAAACGTTGTATTTTAAATAGGTTTGAATTTGAATTTTTAAACTCCAATCCTGGACATTTCATATTTAACCAAATGTAATTGTTTTATTTTATGGCACAATTTTGTAAATATGTATTTTTAAATAGCAAATTTTTGGTTCTGAATTCTTACACTGTAAATATTCCATTTTAAAAAAATACAGCTTCAAGTTTTCAAGATGAAGAATAAATTCAGAACACCAAATTCAATATTCTAAAATTCAAACCGCAGAAATTCAGATCTACAAGCTTCCGTGTTCCACAGGGTAGAGTAGAGGGTCTCGGAAAAGTCGAACGGAGCATTTTGGCCAAATTGCAGGTCGAGGTGCAATAATTCTCTGGTGCGAGCGTAATTCAAAAGAATGTTATTCTGACCATGAAGTGGTTCTTAAATTTTTATGATTTATATTTTTATGGTTAGCATGTTAGCACATTCTCAGTACATGAGACATTTGTCTAAGTGGTCTCTGGTATTTGTTATAGTATAAAGTATATTTAGTATGAAAGTGATTAGTATGTGTAAGAGTAAGCATCACATATAACTAAATAATTCATGTAGTTCTACTTCATTCTGTGATCGGAATCAACATCAGATCCGTCGGAAGTTATTTCAAACACTTGTTGGTGTTTGTAAGTGCGTTTTAAGCTCAAGACATGAACATCATGTGTGTGATTTAGCAGGCGAGATTAGATTATTGAGTTATATGTGATGCTTACTCTTATGCATACTAATCACTTTCATACTAAAAATACTTTATACTAAAACAAATACCAGAGACTGCTTAGACAAATGTCTCATGTGCTGAGAATGTGCTAACTGAACATACAAATATAAATCATAAAAGTTTAAGAACCACTTCATGGTCAGAATGGCGACCTTTTGAATCACGCTCGTGCCAGAGAATTATTGCACCTCGACCTGTAATTGGCCAAAATGCTCCATTTGACTTTTCCGAGACCCTCTACTCTTCCCTGTGGAACACGGAAGCTTGACCTCTGACCCACTTTCTGTAGATCTGAATTTCTGCGGTTTGAATTTTAGAATATTGAATTTGGTGTTCTGAATTTCTTCTTCAAAACTTGAAGCTGTATTTTTTTAAATGGAATATTTTGTGTAATAATTCAGAACCAAAAATTTGCTGTTTGAAAATACATATTTATAAAATTGTGCCATAAAATAAAACAATTACATTTGGTTAAATATGAAATGTCCAGGATTGGAGTTTAAAAAATTATAATTATAACCTATTTAAAATACAACGTTTGGCAAAATCACACTTATAATTCAAATTCAAAAGTCTATAATTCAAATGTACACAATTCAAATTTAAATTGTTTTGTCATTTCTCTGGCTCCACATTAAGGACGCCGTTTTTTTGAGCCAATCACAACGTCCTGTTCGTAAAGTTACGGAGTCGAATAAAAGAATCGATTCATGCATCAGAGTCGACTCCAATTCTAGGACGAAGGAATCGACTCTTAACACAACTAACTATTCTTAACAGACCAATGTATGACTAACTTAAAATTATGAACTCTGTTTTAAAGTTGATCATAATACAGTGTTTTAACCAAAATTAACTTTTGTCTGTTGTCTCAAAAACCGAAATTACAAGAGCAAAACCTTACATGCCAGCATTTTTATTATTTATATATTTATTTTATTTTTTCACGCGCTCTCGTAATAATTTGGTCACGGAGCTGCGCGTATTCGCGCTCACATTTCTTACCTTCTACCAGAGTGATTTGTATTACGAAACACCCGTTTGTGTGCTGGTGGTCATTTTGGCGCACTGTGTCTTTAAACTGTGGCGTCGGCCCTACACCTGCAGCACAGGAAACCCCGTAGCGACTTTCTGAGGGGACTCAAGATGGCCGAATCTTCACAGTGGGGCTAATAATTACTTTCCTTAAAGACGCTGCGATTTAAAAGTACTCGACGGTCGTGCTGACCCTTAGTCGTCCCGGAAAGTGAAACGAGCGATTTTGTTTGATTAGTTATACCGGGAAATGTTTATCTTTGTGTAAACCGACTGGCTGGTCCCTCCGCGGCCCTCAGGCAGAATATGGCGGAATACCTGGAGAAAATATTGCCTATATTACTATGAACGCACCGCATCACACACGGTTCTGCCCGCATTTTCACTGACTGCGCGCGAGTATAATGATCAAATAACGCACTCGGTACATCTCTGGAATTCAATCGCGTGCGGTTCGATCATTTTTGGGTTAAAATGACTCGCGCGAGGAGATAGCCTGCTAGCTGAGGTGCTAGCTAAGCTAACGCCGTTTTACTCAATTGATCTCAACGTTAGCTTAACATAGCTAGCTGAAAGTAAGAGTGAACGGCCAAAAATAAACACATTCTGAATTCGTGCTTTGGCTACATGCTTTTTAACTAATCTCTACTCACCCTTTCACCTCCGGAATATAGTTTTCTTTAATTCTGTTAAAATAATTAATAATATTGACCGGTTATGTTGTGGAGAGTCTCGGCTACAGAGAGCAGGTAACTGACCATCTCTCGACAGGCCAGAATAATTCATCCGGACTACATAAATTTACTGCGATAGAGCCATAACAACAAACAGCATCATCTTCACAAACAGGTTGCTTGTAAATGCCATATATTTCACGGATCTGTGCATTCATCGAGCTTGGACGTTGATGTTGAAGGCAGATTCTGACGTTGATAGATACTGAATCAAGGGCAAAACCATTTCGAGCTGTTTGCAAGGATGACTGACACTCGTAGACGAGTAAAAGTGTACACTCTGAATGAGGACCGGCAGTGGGATGATCGGGGGACGGGGCATGTGTCGTCCGCCTACGTGGAGAGGCTGAAAGGCATGTCTCTGCTGGTGCGCGCCGAAAGTGATGGTTGGTTTCAAAATACTAGTAAGATGACGTTCTTTTGCAGGTCCACCTGTTATTCACAGTGGAAATAAGATTGACTTTTTCTTTTAAACAGGGTCACTGCTGCTGGAATCAAAAATCAACCCCAACACCGCCTATCAGAAACAGCAGGTGCGTTTGAATTGTTGTGACATGATCATATTTAGAATACTTCAGTGTTTTTAGTTCTCCAGTTCATAATTCTATGCTTCGAAATGTCTTGTTTAAAGGTTAAGCACACATTTGTCTAATGAAGTTAATGTAGTTGCTAAAACAGACTTATTATTGTTTAACTTGAATTGTTCGTTTTAGAATAACACTTTTGTTTTTCTTTTAAAGGTATATTCCGGATTCAATACAAGTTATGCCACATACTGTTGATTGAGCTTAATTGTTTGTTGTTGATTGTTTAGTCCAAAAATAAGGTTTGATTTGTTCCTCCTTTTCTAAAAAAAAAAAGAAAAAGGCAATATTCTGGGTTGCAGTGAGACAGTTAAAATGGAAGTAAAAGGATCCAATTCGTAAATGTTAAAATAACCACTGTTTCAAAAGTGTAACCATAAGGGTAAGGACAGAACCAATATGCATGTCAACATGATTTTAGTGTAATAAAATTGCTTACTAACTTTTCTGTATTAAGTTATTTCCTATTTTACAACTTAGTTGCCATAATAATCTAATGCTGTAAACCCTGTAATTCCCCAAAACAATGATATAAACAACTTTAGAACTCAAATATTACATGCGATTTAACAGAATAATGAATGTAAGTGATTTTTATAAATATGTAAGTTTAACAATTCTGCATTTAAACCCTCCAAAAATTTGCCTTATTTACTTCTACTGCAAGTGCCTCACTAGCTATGTTTACATCCAAGTTGTGAATTAAATTTATGCGAAAATCCATAATATCGCAAAAACAAAGAACAATATCGTCACTTCTGGAGAAATTGTAGCCACTGTGACTTTTATTAATAAAATAATCATTCATTGCTCATGGCTTAGAGCACACAGACTCATGTCTGCAAGCGACAGTGCGTCACACAGTTTTGGGAGCACTATATGTGTTACGTTTTTTGCCATGAGTGTCTTTAAAATATTTTTCAAAAGAGTCAATAAATGTGCTCTTCCCCAAGTTTGTATTTGACTTATTTGCTTGCAAAAACTGTGCAGGTTTGGGATTTTCTTAACACGTTATTTCAGGATGAGCAGAGCTATATTTCTGTTATGAATGAGTTCAGTCACACTCGCATTGCTTTTTTGATTGGCATATTTAATTCTTATTATATTCAATTGGCGTTTATTTTGTAAATGTGTTTCCATCATAGTTTATGCACATTTCTTCTTGATCGTGAACTTTGGATAAAACGCGTGGATGGACACCTAGCTACCGTAACATCGTTCTTTTTTTTTTTTTTTTAAGGAAGGATGCATACATTTTTGTGGTATTGAGCATTGTGCCACAAATGCTTTTTGCTCTTGTATTGAACCCGGATTATTTTATTAATCACATGTTGTCTGGGTATGTATTGATGGTGTTTTTCTTTTCTTTTTTTTCAAGGACACATTAATAGTATGGTCTGAAGCTGAAAATTATGACCTGGCCCTCAGCTTTCAGGAAAAGGCTGGTTGTGATGAGATCTGGGAGAAAATATGTCAGGTGATTGTTGTCAATGTAATCCCACTGGACATGACTGGTCATAATTTTGAAAAAGTCATGAATAATCTAGATATTAGTCTTATTAGAGTCTTCTAGATATACTGTTGGTGGAGTGCCATATCCAGAAAGCCTAACTTTTATATAAAAGTTTTTAATAACTGGGTTTGTGTTCATAGGTCCAGGGAAAGGACCCATCAGTAGACATCACCCAGGAGCTAATAGATGAGTCCGAAGAGGAGCGTTTTGATGACATGTCCTCGCCTGGTCTTGAACTTCCTCCTTGTGAGCTCTCCCGACTGGAGGAGGTGGCTGAGTTGGTGGCCTCATCTTTACCTTCTCCGCTACGGCGAGAAAAACTGGCCCTAGCTTTGGAGAATGAGGGCTACATCCGCAAGCTTCTGGAGCTATTCCGTGTGTGCGAGGACCTGGAGAACCGAGAGGGCTTGCACCACATCTATGACATCATCAAAGGCATTTTCCTGCTTAACCGCACAGCGCTCTTTGAAGTAATGTTTTCTGAAGAATGCATCATGGATGTGATCGGGTGTCTAGAGTTCGACCCATCGCTACCCCAACCACGGAGGCATCGAGAGTTTCTGACCACCACAGCACGCTTTAAAGAGGTCATTCCCATTTCAGACCCAGAGCTGCGACAGAAGATTCACCAGACGTACCGGGTGCAGTACATTCAGGACATGGTGCTACCAACCCCCTCTGTTTTTGAAGAGAACATGCTCTCCACCCTGCATTCCTTCATCTTCTTCAACAAGGTGGAGATTGTCGGCATGCTGCAGGTGGGTTTTCTAACTTGGCCACACACATATGTAAAATGCTCTTTAAAAGTATGTTTCAGGTTCAATAAAATGTATGCACAATGGTCAACAAAATTTAGGGCATTTTTTTGATGACCGCAAAAATAATTTACTTTACCCATGTTTATTAAAAAGAAGCAGCAAAATCATGCTTACAAAAGGCATTTACAATGGATGTGAATGGGGCCAGTTCATAAACGTTAAAACATCAATTGTTTCAAAAGTACTACAAGATGTAATTGTTATACAAGCTAACATTATTTTAGTGTAATAAAATCAGGGATTTACTGGCGTTGCTGCATTTACCTGATTACAGGGCAGGGCTCGAAATTAAGCATGGTCATGTTCTTGTCCAAGTTAAAATGTTACTTGTCCCAAGAGAAAATAAAATTTTTCAATTGTGGTCTAAATCTAATTTATACAGAAGCAATAATCTCAACAATATTCTTGTTCAGGCACTCGTTTCCCTGCAAGTCATGATGCAATCATAAACCAACTTGCACCATTGTTGTCGTTGGCAAATACCTTTAACAAATACGAGTAATTAAAAGGATAGTTCACCTTAATTCTTAATTCAGTTTAATTCTGTCATGATTTCTGTACCTCATGTTGTTCCAAGCTCACAGAAGAGAGAAATCCAAATGAAACACAAAAGGAGATGTTAGGCACAATGTTAGTCCCAGTCACAATTTATTTTCATTCATATTCTTTTCATACAATGAAAGTGAATGGTGACTGATGCTATCATTCTGCCTAACATCTTTGAGATCATAGATGAAACAATATCTTGCGGATTTGTGATACATTAGGTGTATAAGTTATAGTCTCCTGACAGTTTTAAGAGCCTGGATCACCTTCTTGGATTGTCACAGAGTTGACTGTCTTGATTTGTGAATCAGAGGAACTTTTGATCTTGATCCTGAAGTTTTTGATTCTGGCTGATGGAAAACACGCTTCAGAAGAAGATGAGCATTCAAGGTGAAGAAAACGCTGGATATTTGTACATCTTTTTAAACTAGATATCTGCATATTTGCAGATGGTATAATATAGTTTTATTGATATTTATCTTTTATCATTAGTAAAATGACAGGGAACTGTTGAAGACTGTTAGAATATTTAAGTGAGATATCTGCACATTTGCTGAAGGTATATGATATTAATGTTATTGATATTTGCATTTTTATCATTAGACAAGACATTTAAAAGTTACAGGGAACTGTTGAGGAGAGAGAGGGACAATAAAACAGGCGAGCACTTTAACATTATGAGCGCAAATGCGTCTTCTGCTGCTCTGATATGCGTACCTTTTAAATGACACCGTGTTGCACACCGGACTGTTATTGTAGTAACACGATGGCATGTAACAACAAAAGAAACCGTGACTAGTCTCGGTCATTTCACATGCAAGCAGGCGATTCTCAGCGCCATCAAGGAACAAATTGGCCAAAGGGAAAAATTTATCGACCGATAATTAAAAAATTCTGAATATCGGCCGATTTATTGGCCTAGGCAATATATCGGTTGACCACTATTTACAAGCAGATCCAAAGAAGAAAACTGGTTTCTCTACATTCTGTGGCAGTGATGAAGTGTTTATTGTTGATTTGGCTAGAAAGAAAACATTTGAGACAATTCAAACTATTTCAGTTTGCCTGCTGGACAAATTGACAGGCAGTATTATCATGTGTACACAGTCTGAGGAGTGATTTAAACAATTTCAGTGTAAAAAAAATATTAACGGTTAAAAATGTTATTTGAAATAAGAGTGATTATATTATATTATTATATGCCACTGCCCACACATGTATAAGTAAAAAAGACATTTCCATCACTTTGTAATGCACATATATAATGACTGTTGTAACTGATGTTGTCAATTTGAACTATACTGATTGTATCATATTGCATGTGTATCTAAATTTGCTCAAAACATGTTACTAACTAAACGTGAAACAACAAAACCATCTGCAGTCTGACCCATTGTTAGATGCTTTAATACTAGCCAATGACAGCTGTTAACATCTATTTACAATGCCACAGAAATAACAATTTTGAGGAAACAATACAACATTTTAGTATACAAAGGCTTTTTCAAGACACCGTATACTGCAAGTCACAGCATTCATTTTATTAATATTTGGTGAATAAAAACAATTTAAGATCCATACAGTTGTTTATTAAAAAGGTGATACAAAGGAAAATATGCCACTATTTATGTTAGAGATATAAGAGAACTCATTTAAAGTTAATTGCAAAGGAAAAATACAGCTATATGGAATGCATTATGACGCCAATCCATGTAAGATCAGATAGTTTTTTTTTATGGATATGGAAGGCATTTGATGCAAATGAAATACACGTCCTCAATACAGGTTAAAAAAAATTCTCTCACAATTTACTCACCCACATGCCATCCAAGGTGTGTATGACTCTCTGTCTTCAGCAGAACATAAATTGAGATTTTTAGAAGAAAATTTTAGCTCTGTAGGTCCATAAAATGCAAGTGAATGGGTGCCAAATGTTTGAATCTCCAAAAAGTACATATAGCCATCATTAAAATAATCAATACGATTCCAGTGGTCTAGTTAATGTATTCTCAAGCGAAACACTAGGTGCATTCAAGAAATGGATCAATATTTAAAACTTTTTTTTTTTACAAAAAATTTTTGCTTTCAGCCAGCTTTAGCTTTGTAAATTGACATGGGTGGAGTTCAAACTGCCTCTCGCATGACATAAGTGCGTAAGCCTCCTGCATAGATATTCATACGTAGATCCCTTATTAGCAGCTGTTTCTATGGACTGCAGTACTTTTTCGACAAAAAAGCATTTTATGCAGCAGTCTGAGTAAAGTCTGAGGCATCTCCTCCACTAACTCACTTGATCTCAAATAGATTCAAACAGCTCTCCTTGTTGACCGTTCCAAGATGGCACCCCAGTTTATGTATCCAAACCAGCCAAATGAGGCATCGATGTATCACTCTGATCCTCCGTTTTAAACAACACTGCGTTTCCGTTTTTTTCTCTTTGTGTTTCACGTGTCAGTTCTTGCATGAAATTTCCAATCCGCTTGACCTCGACCCTTGTGAATTTTTTGTAAAAAAAGTTTTAAATATTCACCCAAATCTATTACTCACCCTTTGTGTTTCACTTCAGAAGACTAATTAGTCCACTAGAGTCGAATTTATTACTTTTATGATGGCTGTATGTGTTTTAGAACTACAAAAATGTGGCACCCATTCACTTGCATTTTATGAATATACAGAGCTGAAATAATCTTCATTTGTGTTCTAAAGAGAAAAAAGTCATACACTTCTGGGATGACATGAGTAGGGCCCTATGAAATCTGTTTTATTTCTTTCGAAATTAATTTTTTTCAGATTTATTGTCATCTGTTTCGGATTTTTCATTTTTAACCAATTTTTACTTGTAAAAAGTCAACTAAATTTCTTATAAAATTACTTATAATACTTCTTCCAAATAGACTAATGTGCCTTAGGTGTTATTGTGTAAAATTAGAAATGTACATGAATTACGAGCACCAGTGAGCTAAAACAAATTAGATTACCTTGCCATTGTTAAACCTACATTGCAATAAAAGCCAATTCTAATTTAATAAACACTCCCCTATTACAATGTTTAGGACACTCTGATCTCGGTTGTCTGAGGTTTCGTCCACAACAATGAAGATTTTCTTTCCACGGATCTCTTGCAGCACTTTTTGCATGTGTTGGTCAAAGATGCTCGGCAGGTGAATCTGTCTCAGGCTACTTTTGTTTTCTGGGAGTGCACCTCCCTGTTTGCAATGCTTCACAAAAAAGGGACACATCTGCATTTTTTCAAGTGGTATGTCCGTCTCCACACACATTGCAACAAAATCCTCTACAAACTCGCGTCTAGCGTCTATTGATGATGAGGTAGTTTTGATCGAAACCTGGAGGGCTGAGCAACCAGTAGTTGATTTCGCCTTGTTCTTGAGATGGACTCTCGATTTTAGATGGTCATTGCACGTATCTTTGAGTCCTGTCAATAGTGTGTTGGCAAAACTTCCAGAAAAGCTGTTGGCCAGACTCATAGTAGTCATTGGGATATTGTTCTGCCCGGTACTTGGCAGTTAATTGTGTTTCTTAATTTTTTAAATGCGGTTGTCTTACCGGAGGCAAGTCACTTAGACATCTTTCTTCTCAATGATGGCAATTCACGTGTGAACGTGAACATTGGAGACATGGTTACTAGGTAACATTGACTCATTTGGCCATATTTTAGCAGGATTCAAAAGTCTCTGACTGGTTATGTTTATGAGTATTTTACACTATTGTGAGTTATGTGAAACACTTAGCTTTGGAATATCAGCATCAAAAATATGCAAATTCCGCGAGATTCCGTCTGTGTTTCTGCAATGCAGAAACCATAGGGCGCTACGTGAGGGTGAGAAAATTGAGAGAATTTTAATGTTGTTGGTAGGAATGCTGCAGTTTTAGTTTTTGATGGTTAGATTACCATCTGAGGAAATGATTGTGGTTAACCAGTTTCACGTTTATTTGCAAATGTTCTTATCCAACAGCACTAATGCAAAAAATGCATAACATATCACAATTGAATGACTTAGTGGACGTATTTCTGGATGCTAAGGGCATCCCTACAATAAGAACTAGTGGTGTACTGATCAGGAAAATTGATATATATATATATATATATATATATACTTGCACTGAGATTGGCTGATACCGATTTTTTTAAAAGTTCCCTTAGCCACAATTTTGCATGTTATGTTTATGCTCCATTATTTTGAAAACAGTTATGAATTGTCCTGTTTTAGTAATAATTGTACTGTCTTTTGCACTATTGCATGCTGTTTGCACGTGCACTTTATGTTGTCCTGTGTTTGTCTTTAGTCTTATTTAGTTCTGTGTAGTCTCATGTAGTTCTGTGTTGTTTTATGTGGCTCCATGGACCTAGAAGAACATTGTTTTGTTTCACTGTGTACTGTACCTGCTGTAAATGGTTGAAATGACAATAAAGCCACTTGACTTGTTGTCTGTATCAAAGGTCATTGTGACATACTGACAACCAGTAAAATCCATGAGGGCATCACATACAGCAGAGATAGTTGAAGTCAAAAGTTTACATATACCTTAGCCAAATACGTTTAAACTCTTCCACAAGCTTCTCTTAATAATTTCCTGGAATTTTGGCCCATTCCTCCAGACAGAATTTGTGTAGCTGAGTCAGGTTTGTAGGCCTCCATGCTCACACACGCTTCAGTTCTGCCCACAAATTTTCTATCGGATTGAGGTCAGGACTTTGTGATTGCCACTCCAATACCTTGACTTTGTTGTCCTTGAGCCATTTTGCCACAACTTTGGATGTATACTTGGGATCATTGTAGGGCTGGACGATTAATCGAAAAGTAATCGAAACCGAAATTCAGAACCTCTAACCGACGTAATATTCCAGTGTCGGTTATTGTCGGTTGCTAATTTCCCCTTAAAAACATACTACCACGTGTGATGAAAAAGGAATTGGCTACAATAAATGATCTATGCCAGGGCTAGTATAATGGTGGCCCCTCATCTTTATCTGGCCCTCCAACTGTTTTTTTTTTTATGTTTAAAAACCCTCGCAATCTGATATCAAACTGCCCTCTGCGCAAAGGTTTTAGCGCGTTCATAGGCAACCGCATTCATCGGTGAGTTTAACTACGCTTGACTCGCCGCCGCCGCTTGACTCTCCGCCCTGCACGTTGAAAAATGACGCCAAGGGGAATATTTATTTTTTTCCATTAGAGGTGCCCTGTCCAAGCCCTGCTCTTGCTCGTAATCAGCAGTGTTCTTTTTACATTTTTGCACATGGCATTATTTAAAACATTAGTTTACAGGAGATGCAAGTTATTTACTAATTTTTCACATGACCATATTTAAAATAATGTATTTTCTTTGCAAAAAAGCAAGTTATTTATTTTCTAATTTTTAGGAATCTTGCTTTTTACACAAACTGAAATGTGCCGTTTTCATTTCAAGCAATGTGTGTTTCTACTAAATATTCAATAAATAACCATAAATGGGTTCAATTATTTTAAAATCACAAAGATAAGAAATGCACTCTTTCATTAGAAAAAAAATAATTTAATAGTTGAGCATATTTACAGTACAAACCTTGTCAGTGGACTATGAGGGCAAAAAAACCCAAAAAATAATCGTTCATTAATCGTCATCGAGGTAAAATGTTCAATTAATCGAGATTTTGATTTTAGGTCATATCGTCCAGCTCTAGATCATTGTCCATTGTGAAGACCCATTTGTGAGCGAGGTTTAACTTCCTGGCTGAAGTCTTTGCTTCAATATATACACATAATTTTCCTTCCTTGTGATGCCATCTATTTTGTGATGTGCATCAGTACCTCCTGCAGCAAAGCACCCCCACAACATGATGCTGCCACTCCCATGCTTCACGGTTGGGATGGTGTTTTTTGGCTTGCAAGCCTCACCATTTTTCCTCCAGACATAACGATGGTAATTATTGCCAAACAGTTAAATTTTTGTTTCATTAGACCAGAGGACATTTTCTCCAAAAAGTAAGATCTTTGTTCACATGTGCACTTGTAAACTGAAGTCTGGCTTTTTTATGGTGGTTTTGGAGCAGTGGATTCTTCCTTGCTGAGCAGCCTTTCAAGTTATGTTGTTATAGGACTCGTTTGACTGTAGATATAGATACTTGTCTACCTGTTTCACCCAGCATCTTTACAAGGTCCTTTGCTGTTGTTCTTGGATTGATTTGCACGTTTTGCACCAAACTACGTTCGTCTCTAGGAGACAGAATTTGTCTCCTTCCTGAGCAGTATGATCGTTGCATGGTCCCATGGAGTTAATGCTATTGTTTGTACAGATGAATTTGGAACCTTCAAGGATTTGGAAATTCCTCCCATGGACGAACCAGACTTGTGGAGGTCCACAATTTTTTTTGTTTTCTTTGCTGATTTCTTTGAATTTTCCAATGATGTCAATATTATTATACATTGTCAAACAATTCTAGAAATGAACACAGAAAATAAAGAATAAATAAAAATTATAGCTAAATAAAAATTGCATTAGTTAGCTTCCCATCACGTGACAACAGAGCACAGTGAAAGGGAGTGATTGACGGCTAATATTAACCAATCTAAAATCTACAGCTCCATCATGTTCTTTAGATTCATATCATGTGATGCCACAAATGCTTTGCAGGCAGGCTGGATGATCATTCTCCTTCATAGACTCAAACCTTGTTACAGTTTCAATATGGTGGTTTTGTTCTTGTAAATACATGTACATATAAAGAACTGTAGTGTACTAAAATATCACTTTTTTTTCTGATGAGCCTAGATGTTATATAAACAAGGAGTTACATTATCTGTAACTTTAGGCAGCTTACAGAATAAATCTGTTCTTTTCATCTTCTCTCTTCAGCTCTTTATATTTCGCACGCTAGTTAGCTCCCCGTCACGTGACAATGGAGCTTGGTGAAAGGGAGTGATTGACGGCTAATATTAACCAATCTAAAATCTGCATTAAAGTTAAAGTAAAGATGAAGTTTAATTGTAATGTTGAATAGAATGGTGGATCAGTCACTCTATCAGCTCACAGCATGCACATAATGCAGTAATTAACAAATGTTTTGTAGAAAAATGAAATCGGGTCACACCACAACAATTATTTGTACTCACACAAATGCTCCCAAATATATTTTGAGGTCACACACATTAAATTTCGTGAGCATATACGACCAAAATGGTTGCAATTTTGAGCCTTGCCCAAGACCATCTCATTGTTCTCAAGGGGATGTTCATGGTGGGGTGAACTTTGGTTCCCTTTTGTAAAGGTCATATAGAAGTCTTTATTGCTTCCACACCAAAAGCTCTGCAAATGTAGACAATGCATTTGCATCTGGAGCTCTGTGGGTTTTATTTCAAAGTTAACAGCTTTTCTGCTTTTGTAATTGGATCAGAAACATTTTTGTTGTAATTTTTCTGGTTCGTTAATGCTTCACACAGGTTGCATAATTCTTGTCTGCACAGATTTGTAAACATGGGAGTTTTTGAAGGATGCTTTTATCACCTCGCCTATTATGAAACGGGCAAGATCAAAACATCCTAATTTACCTTTTCACCATTTTGTTAGAGCTTCTTTTTTTTTTTACAATATGGCATCCAAGGTGTTGGTTTTAGTTGGAAACATCAATTTGTGGCTAGATTTGTAGATATATATTCATGGATTTATATATGTGCTTCACACCTATGCCTACATGAAGTCCTCACAGTGGAACTGTTTGATACATGGACTGGAGTTAGGGGAGGGGGCTTGTTTCCATGGAAACGGCACCATCATGTTCTTTAGATCCATATCATGTGATGCCACAAATGCTTTGCAGGCATGCTGGATGATCATTCTTCATAGACTCAAACCTTGTTACAGTTTCAATATGGTGGTTTTGTTCTTGTAAATACATGTACATATAAAGAACTGTAGTGTACTAAAATATCACTCTTTTTTTCTGATGAGCCTAGACGTTATCTAAGCCTCAAACCATAGAGGTGTTTCTTATGGGATGGACTGAGCAATTACTTTCACATGACAAAGTGATGTCAAACTATCTGGTTCCTAATTTTTTAAGTGTAATATTTTATATATTTGAAAAGGTGGTGCAGTAGCAGTGCCATAACAAATTTTGCTGCAACATGCATTGATAAAAAATACGGCACCAGTCACCCTCTAATTCAGCTTGAAATCAAGATTTTGGGCTCTCTGTCTCTGATTTATAGCTTTAGAGTGGACCCAAAATAACATTAGAAAAATATATATTTACAACCATAAATTTAGGGCGGAACAGTTGATTGAAATAGAAGCGAAATCACAATATGACCCAGAGTGATTATCAAACTGTTAGGGCTGTGATTAATGAATTAATTAAATAGTTAATTTATTAACTGCCAGCTATGCTGTGCTTATGTGCGCAGCTGTTTCATCTAAAATACGTGTAAATTGGGTAAGTGTATTACACATGCTTTTCAGTGGTTTACACTCATTCTGTCAATCTGGTGCCCTGACCGATGTGCTCCGAGTACTGTTCGTTGTGCTAATGTGCACTGAGCACATTTATAGCACTCCAGTTACACAAATTACACATTTGCTTAATTTCACATACCTTGATATTTGACTGCTACAATTTACTATACAAATTTAAAATAGCCCTATGACAGCATGTTTTTGTGGACAGCAAGGCATTAAAAGGATTTTGTCCAGTCTCCACTACAAAATAAACACTTCCCCCAAAATGCGCAAGTTAAGAAATTAATAAACAATAAATTACTATTGAATAATGATACATTTGTATTATTATTATTATTATTATTATTATTGTTTTTACTATACAATCAAATATTTCTATAATAATTTCTTGACATTATTATTTTATATTGCAATAATACACCAATCAGCTACAACATTAAAACCACCTGCCTAACATATTGTAGGTCCCCCTCAAGCCATAACAGCTCTGACCCATCGAGGCATGGCTACACAAGATCTCTGAAGGTGTCCTTTGTTATCTGGAACCAAGACGTTAGCAGCAGATCCTTTAAGTCCTGCAAGTTGCGAGGTGGTGCCTCCATGGATCAGACTTGATGGTCCAGGACATCCCATAGATACTCAATTAGATTTAGTTCTGGAGAATTTGGAGGCCAATTCAACAGCTCTATGTCTTTGTCATGTTCCTCAAACCATTCCTGAACAATTTTTGCAGTGTGGTAGGGTGTTATCCTGCTGAAAGAAGCCACTGCTATCAGGGAATACTGTTGCCTTGAAGGGGTGTACGTGGTCTGCAACAATCTTTAGGTAGGTGTTACATGTCAAAGTAAAATCCACATGAATGCCAGAACCCAAGGTTTCCTAGCAGGACATTGCCCAGAGCATCACACTGCCTCCACCGGCCTGCCTTCTTCCCATGGTGCATTCTGCTGCAATCTCTTCCCCATGTAAACGTTGCACACGCAACCGGCCGTCCATATGATCTAAAAGAAAATGTGATTCATCATACCAGGCCACCTTCTTCCATTGCTCCATAAAAAATAGATAAAGATAAAATATGGATCTACTGTAGCATATCTACCTGGGCAATACTTTTAATAATTTTAATATTTTTTTTTATGGCTGCAGTCCACACCGTACTCTGACTCTTGTGCAGCAGAGAGGTAGACTCCATTGAAGCTTTCATTCTCAGAAATGGAAGATTGTTTACTGTTAAGTACTGGCTGAAAAATAAATATTTCAACACTAATGTGCTTTTTGCCTGCTCTCATTGCACCATTAAGTAAGTGTGTGTGTGTGTGTGTATGTGTATGTATATGTGTATGTATCTCATACATTTGGAGTCAGAAGTTTACATACACCTTTGCCAAATACATTTAAACTCCGTTTACAGTTTCAGGGACACAGATTCGGTTCGGTATTTGCAATGTACAGGAAAATGTTTTATAATACTGCCAAATCCAAAGTAAGGGTACTCTATTTGGTAAACACTTCAACAGGTTTGCCCTTGATAAAAATAGTTTTACAGTAACCATAGTTTAACTATGGTATTTGTAGTAAAAACATAGAAACCACAAAATCAACATGGTTACATGTTTACAATATATATTATAATCATGGTTACTATATGGAAACTACAGTATTACTGTTGTAAAACCATGGTAATTGTATCAAAACCATGATTTCTACAAAGAAAACAATGGTGACTGCAGTCATGATTACTATAGTAAAACTGTAGTTAATTTCCGCTGTGTCTTTAACTAAACCCTTTTCTCTAATGAATCAACATTTTAACTTAATACCTGCACTATTATGCTACATGCAACGACATAAGATACCTTTCCAAATCTACTGCACAAATATTCAATATTCAGAAGCTGTACATCACTATAGAAGAAACTTTGCTATTAAAATGGACACGAGGGCTGTTGTGATGCGGCTTGAGTGTTTTAATCATACGTGGAAATCGCACATCTTCGACACCGGAGTAGGGAAACATAGTTGGCAATGAAGACCCCAATTGATTAGTTATTGTTTTTATGCCTGTCTGAATCAGCACCGAGTGCTTGCTTAAAAACGAAAGGGAGTGTGTGCAGTTTCGGCTCTTCTGTGGCTCTATGCACGCATCTTTCCCTGGTGATTATGGCATAAATTATCATATGTCGATGTATTAAAAGGTAAACCACACTTGTGATGAGCAATGTGTGATATATTTAGAATATAAAATTCTAAATAATTTTTTATTTTTTTTTATTTTATTTTTTTACAAATTATACTACACAGTGTTTTAAAGGGGTTTGTGTATCTGTGTATATCTTTTTTCACTTCTGAGGACTTTGCTCATTAGATAATAGCCGCTGCCATTTCATCAGATTCCTGTATCCTGTGCACAAATACACCCAGCTATTTCGAGAGCAATTTTTTTTCAGATTTATACAGAAGTGTGTGCGCTTTTGTTTTTATATCAAGGTTTGTTTGATAGCTTATCCAGAGCACTCTATTTCTGATTATTCTCTTGGGTCTGTTGTTTTCAGGACGATGAGAAGTTTTTGACTGAGCTCTTTGCACAGCTAACTGATGAAGCCACAGATGATGACAAACGGCATGAATTGGTAAGATTATTAGTGTTAGATGCAATACTGAACAATGGATACAAGCTATATTTCCCATTGCAGTCACGATACTGATATTGTCATCATATTATATACAGGTAAATTTCCTCAAGGAGTTTTGTGCGTTCTCCCAAACGTTACAACCACAAAACAGAGATGCATTCTTCAAAACGCTTTCCAACATGGGAATCCTGCCAGCGCTGGAAGTTATTCTTGTAAGAGATCTTTGCTATTCCAAAGAGATTTACTGTCAAACCCTAGCTGAACAGGCTTATGCTTCGTTGTGAACCTTAGTTCGGTTGCTCCTTTTCTTTCTATACCTTAACATCTGAAATCCACTCTTACGCCCTTTATTATTGTACATCTAAAATTGTTACGCTATGTAGAGAACAGGTTCTGCAACATCTGAAACTTTCTCTTACTAGCCCAAACTTTCCTCTCAATGAAAATCGTAACTTAAGCTTGCACTTTTTCTCTGTGTTTACTAACGTGTGTATGTGCTTTGTGTGAAAGGGCATGGACGATGTGCATGTGCGTGGAGCGGCCACTGATATCTTTTCCTACCTGGTGGAGTACAACCCCTCCATGGTGCGAGAGTTTGTTATGCAGGAGTCTCAACAGAACGATGAAGTAAGTGACACACACACACACACACACACACACACACACACACACCCACTGACCCATGTGATCTTGCTGAAAGAGCCGTTTGCTGTCAGCCATGCCTGTTGCCCTCAATACTTCTCTCTCTTTATGTACAGGACATTCTGTTGATAAATCTGATCATTGAGCATATGATCTGTGACACGGATCCGGAGTTGGGTGGTGCTGTACAGTTAATGGGGTTACTCAGGACACTAGTGGACCCAGAGAACATGCTGGCAACTGCTAATGTGAGTTTAACATAAATGTATAATCAGGGTTCCCACTGTCATGGAAAACTGGAAATGTTGAGGAATTTCACCTGAAAGAATTATGGAAAATTATGCTCAGAAATATTGGATGCACCAAATATTGCTCTTGTGTGATAAATCTTGCTAACAAGCTATAGCGATTGTCTGATTTGTGAGTGACATCATGGCTCGCGCTATGTTGTTGAGTGCAGCGAGCTCATTATAAACAGAAATGATGCAAAGTGGTGGAAATATGCTCTAAAGATGTAATTCAATAAGTCACAACTAGGTTTGCCGCGATTATACGTTTTTATTATTAACGCTATTAAAAATTTCAGTTAATTTAAGCGTAAAAATTAAAATCTACGGTGTAAAACTGAAATTTTTAGTTTACACGTGGCAAATATTATATATATATATATATATATATATATTAGTATAAAATAGATTTTGTAAGTCTAAATGTGAAAAACACTTGTGCCTGGGTGGGTAATGGATCTGTTGCTATAGTTACGGATGGTGTCTGAGTGGCACTTAGCCAGGTGTGGACTGAACATGAACTTTCAATTGACTTGAAACTGGGGCTACATACGAACTCCCAAATATAACTGAGGAGTTCGATCTACTAGACTCCTATTCACTGAAAAAATTATTTAAATTGCATTTGAGTTACTTAACACAATGCTGACAGAAGTCATAGAAAGATACACATCCTTCAAATGGGACAGGATTTTCCACTAGTCATCCAACAACAAACAAAAAGTTCAATAGTTTTTAGCTGTGGTGATTTTAATGTGATGAATTAAAAGATGCAACTTTTTGTCATTTTTAAGCATGCTGACATTGTGCTGTGCATTTGAGTGTAGTTACTACAAGTGCGTAAACTTTGAGAAGTTGCTTATTAAATTATCCTCATTGTTTAACCTGTTGATACGCAATTCCCCACTCTGCTTACGTTTAATATATAATTTACCGTCTATAAATGTAATTAATGTTAACAAATTATACATCTTTTCAAAGGTCTAAGGGTTCAACATTGATATCCAATCTCTGTTTCACAATAGCAATGCTCCAGAAACAGCAATTTAGTTATTTGTGCCAGAAGTACAAATGAAAACATGCATTATCAAAACGGAACTTCATACCTTTGTTATGAAAAGGCGATCACCAGATGAATCCAGTTTGCCACACTTGGGTCAATTGTACTTGGCAAGCGTTCATTGAAAAACATCCAATAGAACGTTTTGTCCATAAAAGTGATAAATCTAAGAAATATTGACATTCTCCATTGTTTACATGAGCTTTCGCCTTCTTTAACAAACTATGCAATCTGAGCAGCATTCATGTTGTAAAACTATATATTAGAGTCCCATAAACAAAATGAGCCTGTCTCAAGTCTATTTTTAAAAATGTGGCGTAGTTTTATTCATAATAGCCAAGCAGTGCAGTCAGATTTTGTCGTCTTGATCTGTATGCTTCCTGCAATTTTACAGAAAAAAAAGCTTGCAGGAACCTCATTGTGCTATCATCTTCAAATTTGAAATGTAACTTCTTTAGACTTGTGGCTTTGAGAACATTGTATTTCTGGGTTGTCTTGGCACTTTTATTATTGTTTTTTTAGATTGTAATTATTATGTTCAGCACAAAATACTTCCATTACTATAAACTTCAGCTTCTCTAACTTTAAAAAATAACAACATATATTAATTCTGAAACTTGTGAATTAAAGCCCAAAGTGTCGTCTTTCAAAAGATACTACAACTGTCTCCATACTCCAAAGGGTCCAATAAATACAACCATTTAAGTTCAGGTATGTCATTTTCATGCGTATCAACAGGTTAAAGCATTATTTGTGTACAAATGCACTGCATTCAGCAATACATTTAAAGTTTAGTCATTTTCAGTTTTCCTATTGTTCTGTGCTTGGCATCCATATATACCAAAGCAATACGTCCACTAACATGTTCAGTTGTTATGCGATATTACTTTTTGCCTCAGTGCTGTTGCATAATTAATTAGCAATGATAATTAGCAAATAATAAAAAAAGGGTAACTTTAATATAACAGACGGTAATCTAACGGTCAAAAACTCTCACTGTGGCATCCCTTGTCACAAGATGATATCCGATGAAACCGCATATGAATGCACAAAAAGTGTCTCCGACTGTTGCCAGTGGCGACTAGATTTTAAATGGGTGTCGCAATTATATTGTTGCATTTGCGTCCATTTTTGTTGCAGTCTGGAGCCCTGCTGACTGAAAGGGTCATGGAAAAGTCATGGTTAGTTATTGGTCAAAAAGTGTGGGAACCCTGTTTGATGTTTGGAACTTTGCACCATCTTGTCATTGTAATTGTCATTGGAAGGTTCTAGTAACTCTGTTAGTTTCTGCTCATGAACAACTGGATTGTAACAGTTGCAATTATCTGGTTCCCTGTAGAAAACGGAAAAGACGGAGTTCTTGAGTTTCTTCTATAAGCATTGCATGCATGTGCTCTCTGCTCCACTTCTGGCCAACACCACAGAGGAAAAACCCAGCAAAGGTAATAAAAAATAAGTTTTTGAATGTTTGTGCATGGATGCATGCTTTTAGGATATATAATGTATTATAAGTGTTTATCGTTAGCAGATTTAAAGATTATATGCATCAGACATTTGGAATAATTTCTCAATTGACATTTGCAGACCTATTCAAAGACTGCACAACATTTTCCCCTCACTGTGTGTTTGTCTTGTCAGATGATTTCCAGACGTGCCAGCTGCTGGCTCTGATTGTCGAGCTTCTCACATTCTGTGTGGAGCATCACACGTATCACATAAAGAACTACATTATCAACAAAGACATTCTTCGCAGAGTGCTGGTGCTTACTGTATCTCAACATGCTTTCTTAGCCTTATGTGAGTGTAGGTGCACACACACACACAGGCATTGAATTTTAAGACAACATAAAACCACTTTCACAAGGCATTTAACTTCCATATTGTTTCCAAAGAAAACTTAATTTTAGCAGGAAATTGATTTTATCCATCCAGATTGGATTGGATTGTGAAAAGTAGCCAAATATATTATTTGTTAATTATTTTCCCTTCCCATGTCAGAAGACACTAATCAGATGTGAAGAGACATATAGCACTTTAATGTTCACTTATTTATTATGAACAAAACAAACCAGGGAATTTTTATTTCATAGTGTCCTTAAATTGCTATCATACATCAGTCAGGCATTTTCTAAAGCAAACAAATGCTGTATTCTTGTCTAATTTGACTCTAATTTTGTCTTTTCTCATGTGAGACAAAAAGCTTTTGAGCTAAGTTTAGATGAAGAAAAAGCTGTGTTTCTAAAACTGACTGTGTGAACAGTTTGTCAATGTCTGTAGGCTCAGACAGTCAGACGAGTAGAACCAGAAAAATGAGTGGCGTAGGACATTCTTTGTCATATTACATGCCAGCATCGTACATTCAAACTGCATGATAAAAAAAAAACTTGGAGATGCTGATCCAACAGTGAAATGCTCTGTTCATAATTATTACTGTTACACTATTACTAAAACACAGGCCAAGTAATTCTACATTCAGCGCCTTCAGCATTATTAACAAGCACTATATCTATTTTGGAAAAAGACCAAACACTCTGTGCTACCCTGCTAATAGTCATCAGTTATGACTTTGCAGTTAAATCTCTCTGAGCCTTTCTTGCTAACTTCTATTGTCCAGGTGCTTTGCGTTTCATGAGGAAAATCATTGGTCTGAAGGATGAGTTTTATAACCGATACATAATGAGGAACTTCCTGTTTGAGCCAGTGGTCAAGGCTTTCCTCAATAATGGATCCAGATACAACCTCATCAACTCCGCTATCATAGAGATGTTTGAGTATGTCAGAGTGGTGAGTACACTTATACACACATCACAGACTATGGTCTTTATCAGCGGTCTTTATTCTTTACACTACAACTTACAGAGGATGTAGTTGATATAATATCTTGGAGTGGTGGACAGCTACAGATGAACATGATAAGACTGGTAGATCATGTTTTTTTTGTGTATAATTGCGCATTCTGTGCATAAAGGAGGATGTGAAGTCCCTGACAGCTCACATCATAGAGAACTACTGGAAGGCCCTGGAAGACATAGACTATGTTCAGACATTTAAGGGACTGAAGCTCCGATATGAACAGCAGAGAGAAAGACAGGACAACCCGAAACTTGACAGGTCAGTGGTCATTTCAAGTCAAGTCGAATGTGCTTTATCGTCTTTATCATTTCACCAGGTTTGCAGTGCAAATTACAAACAGGACAAGGCATATTTTACAGACAAAGTTTCTTTATTACGTGAACATACATATGCACATAACACTGTAAAAAATATACATAGTGTGGAAACATACACATTGTAAATTATATAAACACTCAAACAGTATACTGTATTAGAATAATATTAACAAAAGACAAACACTAAGTGGAGGGTACATATTGGGGTTATCTACACATCACATCGTGTATTTTTACTGATTGGATAGCTATCTGATCATGAAAAGACCAAGTCTAAATGCCCTCTGAGACAGATAAATATGATCACTCAAACCACCTCCGAAGAAGGTTCGAGATGCATTCCAAACAGAAATCGGTCAAGTCTAATTGCGTCTGGCTGTTCAAGCCACATATATAAACTATTGACACACTACGTACAGCAACACAGTCAACCCATTTATTATATATATTTTCCAGGACATTTAGGTAATCTTCAAATTTTCCATGACTGGAAAACTGCATCGCTAAATTCCAGGTTTTCCAGGATGGTTTTCTGTTTTTTTTTTTTTTTATATGTTCCGTTCTTGGTAATGTTTGTGAATAAAACAAAAACATTTCACGTTTTTACATATTTAAAGATAACCATGTATAATTATATATTGATCTAAATATGTATAATCTTTATATATTGAATTATTGTTATATGAGGGGCTTTCTCAGCAAATATTTGTATATGTGATTAATCGTGATTAATTAATCGGGACACCATGTAATTAATTCGATAAAAAAAAATGTAATAATTTGACAGCCCTTATATATATATATATATATATATATATATATATATATATATATATATATATATATAATATATATATATATATATATATATAATATATATACCACAATTGTTCTGAAACATTTCGGGAGAAGTGTCATACACTGATATTCTTATCAACTACAGTTCAAGTCTGAAGTTTACATACGCTTAGCTTGAAGTCATTAAAACAAAAATTTGAACCACTCCACAGATGTATTATTACCAAACTAGTTTTGGCAAGTTGTTTAAGACACCTACATTGTGCATGACACGAGAAAATTGACCAATCAGTGATCTGCAGGGTCTTAACCTCTCATTTATTATTGGCTCGGCTCGCTTGGAACCTCGAACCGAGGTGGTACTAAAAAAAAGTACCAGGTACTATCCACAATGGAAAACCTCCAAAAGTCGAGTCGAGCTGTACCTTGCTGTGGATAAGCCCCATAAGTTAACTGTGCCTTTAAGCAGCTTGGATAATTCCAGAAAATTATGTCAAGCCTTTAGACAATTAGCCAATTAGCTTCTGATATGTGTACTGAATTGGAGGTGTACCTGTGAATGTATTTTATGGTCTACCTTCAAACTCTGACTCTTTGCTTGACATAATGGGAAAATTAAATTAAAACAGCCAAGACCTCAGAAAAACAATTGTGGACCTCCACAAGTCTGGTTACTATTTGAGAGCAATTTCCAAATGCTTGAAGGTACCACGTTCATCTGTAAAAAACAATAGTATGCAAGTATAAATGCCATGGGACCACACAGCCATCATATCGCACAAGGAGGAGACACATTCTGTCTCCTAGAGATGAACATAGTTTGGTTTGAAAAGTGCAACAGCAAAGGACCTTATGAAGATGCTGGAGGAAATTGTAGACATGTATCTATATCCACAGTTAAACAAAGCCAATATCGACATGGCCTGAAAGGCTGCTCCAAAACCAACATAAATATTTGGGATCTTAGTGAATCAGTGCCATAGTGGATGTTCAAACCAATATTGATAAATATGGATTCTCAAATTTACAAAATCTCTTTGTCATTATGCCATGTTACTTTCAAATGCATGTACATTTTGATGAACGTTGGTTGTGTGTCCTCTGTCACCAGTATGCGGTCGATTCTGAGAAATCACCGCTTTCGCAGGGACGCACGGACGCTGGAAGACGAGGAGGAGATGTGGTTTAACACGGATGAGGAAGACTTGGAGGATGGTGAAGCTGTGGTGCCGCCCTCGGATAAGATGAAAAATGACGAGGACCTGATGGATCCCATCAGCAAGTTCATGGAGAGGAAGAAACGTATGTGATTTGTGCATGCATTCGCAATGACATGGATGACAACTCATTGTGATCCTTTATTTTTTTGCAAGAATACACATATATTAATATATAACACTATGGTTTTAATAAAGTGCCCAACATGGTCTGCTGCTGTTGTAACCCATCTGCCTCTAGGTTCAATGAGTTGTGCATTCTGAGATTGTATTCTGCTCTATACAGTTGTACAGAGTGGTTATGTGAGTTACTGTAGCCTTTCAGTTAGCTCGAACCAGTCTGGCCATTTTCCGTTGACCTCTCATCAACAAGGTGTTTCCGTACTGCTGCTCATTGGATGTTTTTTTTTTTTTTGTCACCATTCCGAGTAAACTCGAGTCTGTTGTGCGTGAAAATTCCAGGAGATCAGCAGTTACAGAAATACACAAACCAGCCCATCTGGCACCAGCAATCATGCCACAGTAGAAATCACTGAGATTCACATTTCTTTCCCCATTCTGACGATAGATGTAAACATTAACTGAAGCTCCTGACCCATATCTGCACAATTTTATGCATTGCACTGCTGCCACATTATTGGGTGATAAGATAATCGCATGAATAAGTAGGTTTACAGGGGTTCCTAATAAAGTGCTTGGAGAGTTTACTTTATATTGTTTATATAATTATATTATATTGACATTTATCCTCATCAAATTGCTTTGCAATTAGTTCACTTGTTTTTTTCCCCCCTCTCTTGAAGTCAAAGAGTCAGAGGAGAAAGAGGTGTTGACAGGGAAGACAAGCCTCTCTGGACGGCAGAGCCCCAGTTTGAAACTCTCTTTTTCCAGCTCCCCTAAGGCCAGTCTGTCCTCTCCCCCAACCGCATCCCTCCACCCTGGTTCACCTGGTTCTCCAAGCTCTCCCGGGACAGGAGCCCGGAATTCCCCCCCAATGGCAGCTGTAACCACTAAGGTTGGGCAACATGATATTGAGGCTCCAAAAAGAAAATCAGTGCACAGCAACTTTGAAAAAAAAATTAAAAAAAAATGCCATAAAAATCTATTTATTACTGTTTACTTGTTTTTAATTACATCTCTCTCCTATTACAGGGAGGTGTGGTGGGTTTGGTGGATTATCCTGATGATGATGAAGATGATGAAGATGATGAAGATGCAGACAGTAAAGATGAAAGTCCTCCGCTGTCCAAGAAATCCAAGCTGAGCTCCTAAAGCACTCCCTTCTTCAATCAGCATGGACATGCTCAAAGGGAGCCTTATCCAGAAACTATTGCAGTGCTCAGCCTAGAACTCAAAACTGAAAATAAATGAATGAATACACAAATGAATGGATAAATGAATGAATGCAGCCCCCCGCAGGAGTCCATGGGGCGCCATGTGAGGAACGGAGAAAGGGAGAGCAAGAGACTGAGAAGATTCGGTCACAGAATGAAAAAGTGAATGTTTCCATGTGGAGTTTGTCGATGTGCCAGTCCGAGAGAGAGCAAGAAAGACTTGTGAAATGGACAGGGAGAAAATATAAAACTGGTTTGGACAAATAACAAAGGATTGAATAAAAAGTGTATTTCAACAAAGCTAAAAGTACTGGGGGGGAAAAAAAGACCTTACACGCACTCACTCACAGACACTCAAAACTGGTGCCCCACAAAGCATCCCAGGCTTGGACCAGACACACTGCCCCCCTCTCAGGGAAGGACCTCACATGACCCAGCTGGGCCAGCCAATCCACAACCACCACTTACCTTTGCTGACTCCATCTTCATTTCTTTCTCTCCTTCCTCTATGCCTTTTTCTGTTGCCCTTTTTCTCTTGATGATTTTTTTTTCCTTATATGAGTTTCTCGGGCCAGACGGGACATTAGGGAGCAAAGAGGTCTGGGTCATCATTGTTTGATGTCACCATTGTTCTTGTGGCTCAGCAAGGGAAGTTCTTCCTCTTTCAAAGCCAGCAGTTCCCTCGTTTTCTTATTCTGTTCTTCACCTCTCATTTTTTTTAAATGACAAAAGAGACCTGCCTTTAAATGTTCAGGACGTTTTCAGTCGCACTTGAACAGGTTTTTAAAACCTCAATTGTGGGGTGGGGGTGGGGGGGGATAGTTTTACCTTTTGTTGCCCTTCAAAACTGCAGATTTTTGGAAAATTTGTAAGCCCGTCTTGATTAAAGATTGAGTGGAACTCTAGATGTGATCGATTTTTGTCATATCTTCATTTTTCTTTTACATGAGTGTACTCTTAGTTGTTTGGTATATTTGGGACCATTAAAAAGATCTTTGCTGTAGTAGATATCTGACGGTTGTGCTGGTTCCCTGTATCATGTCAACTGTGCTGATATTTTGTCCATGCTACCTTGGTCTCAGTGTCTCTTGAAATGGGATTTTGTCACTGAAATTAAGTTTGATCCTGTCAACTAGTCTGAATACAATAATGAGAGTATTGAATAATTCAATACTGCTGACAGAGGCTGGCTAAAAAACCTGCACACAATTAAAGATATTAATTTTTATTTTCTGAATTACTATTTGTTTCACTTTGTACTTGAATACCTACAGCTTTATGTAACAGGAATTAAAATGGCAAGATGCACATGCACCGTTTATTTTGGTGTCAGAGTTGAGTAAAGGTGCTGACAGATTTGTGCGTTAGAGGGCGCACTTCACCTTAAAAGGATGGTTCACCCAAGAATGAATTCCGTCATAAAAATGTCTCATCTTAATTTTGTCCCAACCCTGTATGACCTTACTTCTGTGGAACACAAATTGAGATGTTAGAATTTTAGTCACCATTCACTTAAATTTGCAACTTATTGTTTCGTTCAATTAAAGTGAATGGTGACTGAGGACAACATTCTTAGAACACATGTTCTGTCCCATGGAAGAAAGCAATGGGTTTGGAACAATGTGAGGTTTAAGTAAATTAAATAATTGACATTTTTGATTAAACTATCCTTTAAACTCTTATACACATACAAAAGAGGCAAGAAACATTATTTTAATAATTTTCTGAGCACACATTTGAGATAATGGACTATTGTTTTTTTTATTATTATTATTCACAAATAAAACCATGTCCCTGTAGGTTTTAGATGGCGTGTCATAAACGTCTTAATCCATTTTATATTTGCAAAAAGTTGAAAGTGATTTTCAGCTGTCACAGATCAGCAAATGAGAAGTTAACAATCCTTGTTTGTTTTCAGCTTTAACAGGAAATAAACATGCCATGCTCTATTTTCCTTAAATATGTAGTTCAAGCAAATTCAAAGCACATGTTTTTTTTTCACCTCATCTTTGCCTGAACGCAATATGCTGCATCTTTGGAGACATTGTGCCTACATAAGCAAGACGCACCTGCTATTGCATTTGCAGTGTCCTGGCACGGCGCACAGATAATCTATCTCTACGTGCCTTTTAATTAGAAATGTAACCGTGACAAGCCACACAAACACTCCCCAGTGTTCAGCTCATCCCCATCCGACGCCAGTCAAATCTAAGAGCTACTGGCAGTTCCTCAAAGAAGACTCACTCTGCCAACATCACCGCATGGACTGAAGTGAGTGTCTCACTCTTCGTGTGTGGGTGTCTGTGCTCACTTATGCGGCATTTTATTTAGTTGTTTTGAGGATTATTGGTGTTCCCGTTGGCATGTTGCACTGCCAGTGCGCATCAAACTGGTAAGTATGCCAATGGAGTTTCTACATATGTGCCTTTTGATGTGAAGCCACCCAGCTATTGAGTAATTAAGGTCAGATCAGGACCTTTAGGAAAATACTGTTCATTAAGAACGGACTGTAGGCAAATGTGATGCTTAAACTGATATGTTTGACTCTCCCTGCTGTAAAGACTATAGCTTTGGTTAAAGGAATATTCCGGGTTCAATACAAATTAATCTTAATCGACCGCATTTGTGGCATAACAGTGTTGCCAGATTAGAAATGTCGAAGTATCGTACCAAAACCTCAAAATTATCGTTTTTTTTTTTTAATTATCGTACACAAACCAAACGCATAAAATATAGTTATTTTCCAACAATTTTATTTTCCAAATAATTTTACAGCTAATTTGAACAAGCTGTATAATACGCTCACATTAACTGGAGGAAGACTGAATAACTTTTTTTTTCCAAAGTGCAAAAGATATGCCGAAAAAAGTGCACAAAAAAGAAAAAAGTGCACAATTAACACAAAAAAGATTCAAATTCGATCTCTAAGTCGCTGTCATCATCGGATGCCACATCCACTTGTGCTGTCTGTGTGTGTGTGTGTGTACGTGCTTGCGTGCAGGCAGGCGAGCCTGCGAAATGATTCGGGGTCCGAGAGAGAAGCGGTAGGATGTGTGTTTGGACGAACGACTGAAAACTCTGAAATTATCGTACATTATGGGATTTTTTTCATTATTGATCGTACATCGTACAGAGGTCAAAATTATCGTACAAATACGATAATTATCGTACATCTGGCAACACTGTGGCATAATGTTGATTGGCCTACCACAGATTGTAATTTCGATTTTAAATTGTAATTCCCTCCATTTAAACAAAAAACGGTAGGCTATTTTTGGTTTGACAGTGAGGGACTTACAATGGGAGAAATGGGGCAAATTTTCGGTAAGTTTAAAGGCAGAAATTAGACATTTATTTTATTAAAACACTTACACAAGTTTTAATACCGTCCTTTTTGCCAGATTCCAGGGGTTTGCCTCCATTCTGATTTCTTCTGTTTTTGTGTATAGGCTATCTCATACAAAATAAAACAATATCTAACATAAAACTAAGGCAATCTGACAAAATACAGTTTTAAAATGCTAATGTTATTTAATTGAAGCAAGAAAGTTATGCAACTGGGCTTGTGTGAAAAATATTTGCCCCCTTAGTTACTAAATCCCCAAATCCAGGAAACATGCATTCATAATGGTGTTCAGCGCTGGATTAGGCCCAACCAGGTTTCCCCCATACAAAAATAAATAAATAAAAATAAAATCTCCCTATTTTTCACAATCCAGTGTTGGCAGGTATGTAGTACTAGGATAACCTTTGCGGTTCTATTTTTGGAGAGATCGTAACGGCTGTAACTTCAACTAGCATTTTACGACAGTTTACTGATGCTATACAAATGAATGTAGTGAGCCGTTAACTGACACCTTCCGGTCACAAAATCGTCTGTGATTATTTATATAGTAAACTTCATACATAGTTCACTCGAGTCAAGTGTGAAACATGTTGAAGTTTAGCAGACAGGCGGTTAGCTCATTAAACGATGAGCTGTTTCCTCACAAAAGTGGTTTAATCAGCGTTGTGAAGCATCGCTTCCATAGACATCCGTTAAAAAGAACGGTCTCTTATCTCCTCGCCAGTGTTGTACAGCCATGTCTATGGAACAGCCGCGTTACGCCAATCTGTGCGTAGTAGGCTTCTATATCAGAAGGGATTTGGCCTGAGTCTTACTCGCACCTTTAGTATGTTTAAAAATAAAACCGCATTAAACAAACAACCTTGCTGTGTGGGGCCCCTACTGGCTCTGGGGCCCTTAGCGGCCGCTTTTACAGCTTATAGCTTGAAACATCCCTGAACATTCAAAATATGAGCTGGTTGACTTCAGCCATAAAGAATCCCTTGACCGTCCAAACTAACAACGTGCAGCCAAACAGTGCGAAGCCAAACCCCATACCTCAGAAAGACAAAGACTGCTCTTATTGACAGTGGAGTTAGATAGGCTATATGATTGGCTGCGATATACCCAGATTGGCATGGTGCTCTCAGAAACTGTAAGCTTAGGGCCTACTTGGATACAATACATACTTTTAACCCTTGCCAACTAAATTGTTGTCTGTGCATTTTCCTACTTTAAACACCTCCATTTGAAAACAATTGCCTATAATTATCTCCTTTCCAGGATTCATTGCACTACCCGTAAACCCCAAGTAGATGGCGCTTTTTGTCCACAACACTCATGAACTTCCAGGAGAAATGGTTTTGTGACAGATTGTATAACCGTTTAGCGGCAGTAGTCTGCCGAACAGGAAATCCTCAGAGTCTCTCGACGAGGTTGTCAAAACAGCCTCACAATGTGCACTTTCATGTGCACAACTGGACCCTGTCGCCTAGACCAACAATCGCTTGTGTTCCCTGCACAAAGTGGCCTCTGTGTCGACCGGGCCGCCTCCTTTCGGCCCGGCCGCCGCTGTGGAGGTGATCAGGGGGCATGTTCAGCATAGCGTGTCTGTTTGTGTGATTAATCACTGTGTAAAACTCGAGTGTATCCGTTTCGGTGGGAGTGAGGAGTCTCAGTGTGTCTCGGGTCTAACGGTGCCCGGTAGCTGAGAGCAGAGGCCAAGAGTTTGGCCATATGGTTGAGATTAAGGCGCTAAAGAAACTGACTGATTCACGATTGGGATTTGTTTGATTTTAAGTTTTGCTGATTACTGAATAGGGCTGGGAAATAAACGTATTAAAAGTGATTGACTGAATACTCACAAAATCCTTTGTTCAGTGTGCTATGATGGTAGAGCCTTTAGTAAACATTTATTCCACATCCAAACTGTTAGTTGTGTCCTATTTGAGTTCAAGTCTGTTCAGTTTTCCCCCATTATGATGGTCAATCTTGGTTCATTCTTGGACCTCCGACTGCTTAACTGTGTTTGGAATAGCATACTACTCTTATAATTTCTGCTGTATTTAGGTATACTTTGCATAGTAGGTAACATTCTGTATGCATACAATACCTAGATGGCCTAATATATTTGCCAAAATGTGTAGTATAAAACAGCACATTGGAATACTGTATGCCACAATTCAGTGGACTTGATTTGACCATCCATTTTCAGTGTGATGAATGAACCGGATAGTAATTAACTGTCATTTTTAATACAGTTTTCGTGACTCATATTTGATTGGACTGCCAAACAGTTTAAGATAGAATCTTCAATTAAACTGTTAATGTTTTATGAATATTTTATTTACATTTCCATAATGGTCAAAAAGTTGTCCAATTTACCTGAATTCACCTTACTTAAAACAGTTATAATACTGGCAGTATACAGTACTGTGCAGTAAGCAGTACTAGGCCATTGTTCCATTACAAACATAGCCCAAGCCCATGCTTGTGATAATAATAAGTGAGAACATATTCACCACTTGCTACATTTGGTTGAACAGGAAATCTGATTGGCATTTTCTATACAATTATAATTGTTTTTCAGCTCACCAATTTATTATTGTGGTTCTAAACGGCACAATAAATCTAAACAAACTGTGGTTGGTCACTTTACTTATCAGTCAGATAATTGCTGGATTTCCATCCAACTATTTTTAAGCAAATTCGGGCTTCATAGCCATCCCAGGTGTGTTTCTTTCTGCTGAAAACAATCAAAGATTTTTAGAAGAATATCTCCGCTCTAGGTCCATACAATGCAAGTGAATGGTGACCAAAACTTTAAAGGTACAATATGCACATAAAGACAGCGTAAAGTAAAAGTAATCCATTCAATTCCAGTGGTTAAATTCATGTCTTCAGAAACAACTTCAAGTCAAGTGTTTTTTTTTATTTTTATTGTTGTTTCAACCATATACAGTTAGTACATTACACAGCGAAACGAGACGACGTTCCTCCAGGACCATGGTGCTACATAAAACAACATAGGACAAAACCAGAACCACATGAGACTACACAGACGAAATAAAATACCTAAATAAAGTGCACATGCAAATGTGTGCAAAAAGTACAGGACAGTACAATAAATTACTAACAATGAACAGGACAATAGAAACAATAAGAGACAGTGCAGCGCCGACCAGTATACAGTAGTGCAAAAGATGACAGTTTCTAAAAATGCCAAATGTAAACATAACATACTATGAGATAGTGTTCTATAGACATAACAGTTATTGAGGTAGCAGACAGTTATAAAGTGACAGTAATTAAAGTGCATCTCGGAGTGTGTGTGTGTGTGTGTGTGTGTGTGTGTGTGTGTGTGTCAAACCAGTCTCTGAGTATTGAGGAGTCTGATGGCTTGGGGGAAGAAGCTGTTACACAGTCTGGCCGTGAGGGCCCAAATGCTTCGGTACCTCTTGCCATTTATGTGGGTTTTGGAGCTTCAAAATTTCAATCACAATTCACTTGCATTGAATGGACTAACAGAGCTGAGATGTTTTCTATAAAACCTCTAAATATCACAGACATTTCGGATGGTATGAGGGTGAGTAAATGATGAGAGAATTTCCCTTTTTGGGCAACTAACCCTTTATTAGAAATGCTTGATATGAGCAATTAACTCTTTAAATGAGCATAAAAGTTTATATTTAAGTTTAAAATAGGTTTGAGTGCGACCGTTCCCAGGAAAAGAGACTGTCTGCCAGTGCCCGAACTTTTCATAAGAAGGGCCAAAAATCTTGATTGAGGGCAGTGGGCTGAAAGTAAACTTTGCATAATATAGTAAATTTTTTATAATGTCTATATATATATTTATGTGTATATATATAAACATTACTCAGCAATCTGCGTAACTAATACAATAAAGAGCTATGTCAATAGAAGAATTTTTCCCCCCAATTTTTTTTTGTCATATATGGCTAGGCGGCATCTCCAGGCATCATTTAATAAAACGATGTAAAATTTCTCAAAATTGAAAATATAACTCTCCCCAAAGGAAGGCTGTCATTCATCTGCTCCATCGTGACAAGGCGGGCTCCCTTAAGACAATGTGCATGATGTAGTTGATGAAAACCTGCAATATTTAGCATTTTCTTGTGTGCTTAAAAATGCGAAACATCTGAATGGATACCCAGCTAACCTCTTCCTGTCTAAGTGGGTTGATTTGGGTCAGAACAAGCAGCAATGAGGACCAGACTAAGACTAAATTAACCCTGATTAGACGGATAATGATTTTTTACAAACTTTTTAATTCTCATATTGGGTGGGCTATAACCACGAATAACAATGTTTTGTTCTCTAAATGTGGAATAACATGGTGCAGTCTGCATGGAAAATGGTATATTAAATTTATCCCATCTAATGTTACATGAATTGTGGGTGTTTTCATTCTCAATCAACAAACACATTAAAGCAGCCAAGAAGAACCGTGTAGAACATGCACACATTTTGGATCCGTGCCTGTTGTTATAAAGTACAAGTATAACCTTCAGACCTTGTAAGAGTGCAAATATAACCTGTACAGCTGTGGATCTGTGCTTTTCTTGGCAGCAGCATTTGGTTTTTAATGTTAACACATCACTATTAAACCTTTACAGACTTCGCTATTTCTATATTTAAATTGCGTGCCTTTACAAATTCCTCAGATCTGGTGACTGGATTCTGGACCATGATCAGCTTTTGGTCGTACACTGTGCCAGTGCTGGTGTGTCAGTCTGTTTGTATATGATCCCGAGATGTTTTCTCTCACTTTTTTCTCTCGCTCTCACCTGCTAAGTTCAGTTACCCAGGTGAGAGATAGGAGAATGTCAATCTTTGCTGCTATTTAGCACTGTAATAATCTCTCTCTCTCTCTCTCTCTCCCCCTTTTACTCTGCTGTATGTCGCCTGGGGGCCTCAGTTAACCTGTGCAAGAGATAAGAGAAGTGTGTCTCTGCTGCTGTTATACTCTATGCAATATTCTCTCTCTCTCTCTCTCTCTCTCTCTCTCCCTCCCTCTGCTTTAAACACAGGTTTCTTATTTTGGTGTTGAAAGTGGGTAGATTATCTAATGACAAGTCCCAGACCAGCATTCTCTCATTGGCATACATGGCATGCCATCACATGGTACCTTTTGAAATACTTTTACATCAGAGGCCACAGACAATGTGTCAAACACCCTCGGCAAAAAGGGTGTCAGAGCCTGTTTGATTTACACATATCACCACACACAAAAAGGTCCATATGTTCCTAAAGTCAAAATTTGATACGGATGGAATAAAGGGCTAATTAAGACTAATTAAATTATATTAATTGCATGAATGAGGTTTGGTATTTAGTTCTTAAAAAAGGCATGTATGTAATGTCATCAACATCTGTTAAAGGGCTATAAAATGTGTTTTTGCAGGCTTCTGAGTGTGCAGCATGGATCCAATCTCTCTCTCCATCTGTTAATTTTGAGAGCTCCTTTTGAGTGTATCAAAAAACGACAGCATGAAAGGCCAATGTTGCTCTTAGTGCTCTTATATCTGTCTCATAACCCTTAAAACACATTTGCACACAATGATGGTTAAAACACACTTTCAAAGTTAGGGGCACGTTCAGCCCTGACAAAACGTGGCAAAACTTTTATTTAAACCGAAACAGTGTTGCGTTGAACACCCTGTTGTGTTACGCCATTGTTGTAACTATGGCAGCTAAGAAGGACTGTCAAATAATTATTGTAATGCATTACATGATGTATCTAAAACAGAATGTGGTTCAGAATGGTCAGAGTGACCTTGCAGGTCGAATGTTTTGTCTGATAAAATTGGTCTATGCTTTTCAAGGCTGAAAATACAATTGTGCGTATGTGCAACTTCGCAAGTGCAAGAACTCACTTCTGTTAATAGATGTGATGTGAAAGGCACAGTGCCTCACATTTTTTTAAATCATTTGAGTAGCCATTTCATTAGTATACTCCAAACCTTTACACTAACAATACAGAGAACAAAGCGGTGTTGTTTCACTTACTACTTTGCAAATATAGGGCGAATTCCTATCGAAAGTGATCATCCCTTTGCCCTAATCACTACAAAGTACAAAGCTCTTGATATGGGCCCTCTAAAGAGAGCATGACATTACAGTTTGAATGTACCCTTCACTAAATCTCTTGTGAAAAAATAAATTGTCTTACATTTGTTTGGAGTGACTCTTCGAGTGGCATCTACTTCCCAAAGTGCACTTCAAGGGTGCAAATATGCCATTTGGAAAATGCCCATTGTATCTAGTTAATCAGGAGGGTTGAGGCACGAAAGGCACAGCGTGGACATTTTCAGAGCATGGACATTTCCTGTGTGATGTTGGAATAGTGGAATGTGCAAAGTGACAAGTAATTAGTATGCAAAATGTATATACATTTAAGTACAAGTAAATCATTTCAGGCAACATGTATAGTAATATACAGTATGTGGTAAGTGTGAGTACTTGATGTACAGAAAAATAATATGGAGTGGAGCAGTGCACAAGCCTAATTTCTCAGTGGACAGTCCGATCATCTGAATCTGTGGTACAGCCTACAATACACGCCATTCTTTCTGCACATTAAGAGTTTCCGAATCAACCTTTAAAAAGTCATGCTGATTTAACCAATGTGCTTCTTTTTGGACATTGTTTAAATCTGCATGACTTTTTAAAGGTTATTTCGGAAACTCTTAATGTGTGTCGATTTATGTGTGAGGAAGAGAACAGAGTCATCTCTGTTAAAGTACATCGGGGCGCAGAGATCTCTCTCCTGCTGTCCATAAAGTCTACCGCTCAGATTGTAAAATGGCCTTTCACGAGATGATACAGGAAGCACTCCCTAGCTGAGGCTCAACCGTTCCCCACTGACCACAAATCATTGCACACCATTCACAACTGTTCTTAAAAACCCTCTCTGGGTCAGAACCGGTACAGTAACAGCTGGTTTTGAATTTAGAGGTCCAATAGTAAGTTCACAAATTTTTATGGCTGGTTGAAGATCAATGATTTGTTGAAATGCAATTGTCTACTGTCTCCGCTGGTGGTCACAGACTGCTGGCTGATCAGTGTAGTCTCAAAGGAAGAGCACCATTGAAAAACAAATCCATTGTGCTGGACTGCTTCAGTCCACGTGTCTCAAACCCCATCGGGACTTCACACAATAATCAAAAACATGTTTAATCATGGTAGGTTACGATGGCCTGAGGCAAAAACATATTGCAAGACCACAGCATGAAAGACTTTTTCATGCACTTTTCTTCATCTGTCGCTCTAAACCTCGGCATTGTTTCCAGGTAGATATCCTGTAGATAGTTTTGAAGAGCTGTTGAAAGTGTAATATGGTATTTTTGATGATTCAAGGTTTGGTTTATAGATATCTGTCCTTTTTAATATGTTGTTATATTTCAGTATTTACAGCATCCCTTTTGTATCACACAGGATAACTAAGCAGAAATATCTATGATTGAAAGCGTGTCTTTTTTTGTTGTGCATTAAAGGGATAGTTCACTCAAAAATGAAAATTCTCTTACCATTTGCTCACTCTCATCCCATTCCAGATGTGTATGAATTTTTCTTCTGCTGAACACAAATGAAGATTTTTAGAGAAGCTAAAAATCTATCTCAGCTCAGTATGTCCATACAATGCAAGTGAATGGTGATCAGACCTTTTGTAGCTCCAAAAATTTCAAAAAGGAAAAATAAAAGTAATCCATATGTCTCCAGTGGATAAATCCATATCTTCAGAAGCATTATAACATGTGGGTGAGAAACAGAACAGTATTTTAGCCCTTTTTTACTTTAAATCTCCACTTTAACTTTCAGATGTGGAAGTGAAACTAATCCGGCACTATGTGATTTTTAGATGTAGACGTGAAAGTGAAATGTGGAGATTTAGACAAAAAAAAAAAAGGACTTAAAATGTTATCTGTTTCTCACCCACACCTATTGTACCGCTTCTGAAGATATGGATTTAACTACTGCAGACTTTTGGATTACTTCTATGTTTCCTTTATGTGGTTTTTGGGGCTACAAATATCTGATCACCATTCGCTTGCATTGTATGGACTTACAGAGCTGAGATATCCTTCTAAAATATCTTATTTTGTGTTCTGCTGAAGAACGAAAGTCATACACGTCTTGAATGGCATGAAGATGAGTAAATGATGAGAATTTTCATTTTGGGTGAACTATTTTTATACTAATAAAAATGTAGTACACTTTGGCCTCCTTGTTACTCAAAGTATTCTTGTACTTTTAAAGGAATAGCTCACCCAAACATAAACATATGTCATTATTTACTCACCCTCTTGCTGTTCTAAACTTGTGGCACTTTCTGTCTTCCATGAAAAACAAAAGCAGATGTGTTAAGCAGAATATCTGAGCTGCTCTCTTCCATACAATAAAGGTTGATCAGGTCCATTTCATTTGTTTGACAGCTGTGTTCACGATTAAATTAAAAGCAGCTTGGACATTCTACTGTATATGACACCTTTTGTGTTCCATGTGAGAAGAAAGTCACATACAGTTTTCGAAAGATAAGGGTAAATGATGACTTTTTTTTTTTTATTTTTTTAAGCTTTATAATGTTTTATGCCTTATTGTATTTAGCCCCCAGTGAGTGAGCCAAAAGTAATTGTGGAAATGAAAAAAACTCCATAAGATGTTTAGTTAGTGGAGGAAACTCCATAAAATTTTAAGTAATATCATTTAGTAACATTTACATTAGTATCCATACTACTTTTTTAAAAATAATGAAGCAGTATGGCATTCTGAACACACTCAGTGATGCTCTTTCTATATTTACCCTGTCTCTGTCCCTTCTCTTCAACGGATTGAGCATCAGATCAAAAACATCAATAATGAGCGATGAGCTGTTTTCACATAAGCCCCACTAACTGTTGTCATACATTGCAAAGTCTAATGACTGGATAAACCAAAACTCCAAAGCCACTCCTAACGGTGAAAGATCACTGCTATTATGAGACTTCTCTGCAACCTTTTGGACCAGGAATGTCAGTGACCACAAAGGATTGCTTGGCCAAATGATCAATGAGTCCAAATGCAATCCGTTAAGGTCAGAGTTGAATGCAAAAAAAGTATGCTGTATTGTGTCTGGGTCAAAGGTGACTGTGAGGCCACATGCTCTGGACCTGGTCATGTGGTTTTGAGAGATGTTACAAAGAGATGTCGTTGCTTGTGTACCACACAGATCTCTCAGAAATAAAATCCTCTCATCATTTAGACTCCGTCACCATTCACTTTCATTGCATTTTCTTTTCCGTACAGAGAAAGTGAATGGTGACTGACACTGTCAGTCCCTAACATTGCCTAACACCTCCTTTTTGTTTTCCACAGAAGAGAAAAAGTAATGTGGCTTGGAACAACATGATGGTGAGTAAATGTTGACAAGAGTTTTAATTTTTTAATATAGTAACCCTTCCAGCTGGGATAGGAGAAAAAACATATATATTATAATTTTTGATACTCTAAGATTTTGTTATGTTGGGTTATTTTAGTATGAATCCAAGTGTTTGAGTGTGTGTCAGTGCTGTTTTGCAGTAGCAGAACTGTAGCAGGTAGTGATCAGTCAGGTTGGACAGATGTCCTCTGGCTCGTGGAGGTCAGAGTGAACAGATTGAGCTCCGACCTCCAGTGTGCTGAGAAGGCGAAATTTTAGTGCATACTCCTCATTGATCGGCCACACTTAAGAATGCATTAGGTTGCATGCGCCCACACACAACAGCATGCTCTAATGAAATCAATCTGCTGTAGAAATGCCTCGCCCAGGTACCACTGGCCGTAGAAGGATTTAAAAGCCTGCTAATGTACCATCAACATCTATCAGTTGGACTTCTGTCTCAGCATATTTAAATAAATATGAGAGTGTGTGTGTGTGAAAGTATTCACACCCTAAGGGGAAAAAAAGGAAAGCTATAAAGAATTAAATGGACTAATCATTAAGAGTAGAAAGAAAGTGTGAGCTTGCATATATCTTTGATATAGCATACGTACTACTGCTTGGAATACTCGGATGTGTACTACATTATACTAGGATGACCTAATACATTTGCCCAAAGACTACTGGTACTCATCCTTTTATGCATTATGTTGTTTGCTGTTCACTACTGCTGGGTATTGATATAGATTTCTTGATATGACTGATTCTCAAGCTCTCAATTCAACTTAATTCTAATTTGATTTGATTCCAATTCATTTCCTGTATTTCAGTTATAATGTCCATTTTGCTTGTAAATTAATGACATTTCCTCTCAGCTAATGCTGTTAATTATACAGGGGACCTTCTAACTTAGTACATTATGAAAATATTAATTCTAAAAAGTACAAGTAATTACAAATGAACTTTTACAGAGTTAAATATTGATCTTTGGATTTTAAGAATTGATATCGGTATCTTTCAAATGAAGGTTGTGATTATTCAGAAAATCAATGTTTTTACCCAGCTCTACTGTTCACAGAATGCAAATTTTCTGTTTGTATGGAAAACCAGGATGACCTACATTTGTCCAAATATGTAGTATACAACCAGAGTGGATTACATGAGATACTGTATCTCACAATGCAAAGCACTCCGCTTGATCTTCTGTTTTAAGTGACAAATGAACGGGATACAACCTCTTAAAGACACGTTTACACATAGTTGGATACAAAAAGTGCAAAATAACCATCCAGTATTTATTTCTTGGATTATATCTGGATGCCACCTACCGAATTAAAGATGAAAGATAGTAATATCATGTGTTTGAAAGTTTTGTGGCATAATACATGCTGTTTCACATACTATTTTCACCAAATATTTTTTTTTTTTTCAGTAATTTCTAAAAGATAAATTTACTTAGACAATTTACTTATTTTAGACAGCAAAACTGTCTAAAATACTTTGGCTTGTTTTTAGAGAATACATATTGACTTGAATGTAAGTGTAATATACGTAAACATGTTTTTTTTTATATATTTTAAATGGAAAGCAAGTAAAATGAATGGTGACCAAAACTCAGAAGGTCCAAAAATGACATAAAGGAGGCTAAAAAGTAAGTGTTTAAATTAATATCTTCTAAATCAATATGATCGGTGTGGGTGAGAAACAGTTCAATATTTAAGTATTTTTTACTATCAGTCTCCACCTTTGAGCACCCTCAACCTTTATGTGATTGAATGCGCAAGTGACAGTCACATCAATACCAGAATGTGGAATTGAAAGTGAAAGTGTAGATTTACAGTAAAAAAAAAAAAAGAAAAAAAAAAAAAAGAAAAGGACTTAAATATTGATCTATTTCTCACCCACACCTATCATATCGCTTCAGAATATATAGACTTAACCACTGGAGTCTTATGGATTTCTTTTATACTGCCTTTTGGGCCTTCAAAGTCCTGGTCACAATTCACTTGCATTGTGAGAACCAACAGAACTGAAATATTGTTTTGTTTGTGTTTTGCAGAAGAAAGAAAGTCGTAAACATCTGGGATGGCATGAGGGTGAGTTAATGATTCGAGCATTTAAATTCTTTGGGTGAACTATCCCTTTAAGAACTAATTTGGGCTCAGTGCAGTGTTTATATTGGTGGTAGAATACAAAACCGTATATGTTGAAGTGGCGGTATTTGTCGCACAATCTCCGGTAGACGTGGGTGTTGATACAGTGTATTTCCCCCCTGCCCCCCCAGCTGGGCCCCTTATTTTTGTGAGATTAGGCTGCAAAATATACTTTGCATTATACAGTAGGCTAGTATTCCATTATGAACACGGCCCCTGTCTATTTTAACCAGTAACACAGCTCAGTGACACACAATCTCAACTGTAGTGAAAGTAATAAATATCTCTTGTGGAAGATAAAGAGAGAGTGTGTGCGAGATGATTGCCCTCAGATGTGCCATATGGCTGAGTTTGCCCATAGTACACACGGTGCTGAGAGGATGAAGGGAACACAACCTCCCCACACTTGTTCTTTTCATCCCTTTATTCTCAGAGGAAGAGGCACATGTATATTTTTGGGGGGCCTCGAGTGGTGTGTTTTCTCTCAGTAGGGATAATGCTAGTCATTAATCATCGTGTCTGGTGCTGAAACAGACTCCTGCTCGCAGGGATCTGCTGTGCTCCGTGCCCGCTACCGTTCATCCTGCTCCGTTAACCGTTTGCAAAGCTCGGCCAGGTTCTTTCACACCCCTGGAACTGAGCCAGCCGACCGGGATATTTTTAATTTCACTTCCCCTTTACCTCAATGCTCAGGAATGCTCTCCCACCTACACAGCGTCTGCTCACCATTACATTTATTTGAAATTCAGATCTATATTTGCTCATCAGAAACATATGCTATGGCGGGTGGGTCGGTAGGAATACGCACAAAGTGCAAGCACACACTCACAATAAGGAACATCTTGGAACCCCTAACTTCAACTCTCTGGTAAATTGCCTTAAGGCATGTGTACTGGATATATATGTGTGTACATTACAGGAAGACAGGAAATACCTGCCTATATCTAAGAAGCTTGTTTTTATTTCCCAGGTTTTTGATCTATATGCCCATACATGACCTCTCATTTGGAAGCCTATGCTATGAGGATACGTTTGGACCAGAACCAATGAGATTTCAACCCACAGGTAGAAGTTGAGATCCAGGTCAGTGTCATTCAAGCTCTTACAAAGCATAGCCTCTTCTCACACACACAATACTCCCATTTACTGTGAGTCACAAACATGCTTCTGTGCTGATGAAGTGGATCCTTTATGTTTGAGTGTTGATGTGTGGCATCTGTGCACTTCATAAAGGCCTTGCACTCACTGGGGTCATGTTGTTGTTGAACTGGAAGTGCTTCACATCATAAATACACCCCTGGGAAATGAGACTTTGAGGAACTGAAATGTGCTTTCGATGTAACGCATGATTTACACACCAAACATACATGGTGGCAGATGCCCGACTGTGCAAGGGGCAAACTGAGTACAGAATGGCTGAAGTCTTCCTCGCGTTTTCTTTCTCTCTCTCTCTCTCTCGGTTCAAAACTGGAATTAAACTGAGGACAAATCTGTTTCGGTTTCCTCTTGAAACCCACCTCGGTCAGTTTGGAAAAAGTTTTGGTGAACAAAAGCGGTAAAAAATGTGTTCTCAGATTTAAAGAGGAGGAGGAAGAAAGGTCCCAACAACCCCCACCCGAGTGCCCCATCTTCAGTGTGTTCTAGAGGGGAGATCCCCTCTAAAAAAAAAGTTTTTTGGTAACGCTACATTCCACAGCAACCAAGACATTTAGGGTGGTCTTTGTGAATGTTTGCATGTCTCCCTCATAGACGCAGTGAAATGTCGTCAACAAAAAGTGACTTATTCAATTGCTGAGGGCAAGTTTAAAAATGCTCTGCCCATTTTAAGCTTGATTATTTACATTAACTGGGTTAATACTGCATCATTCTGTGGTCCCTGCTGAGAAAACAGCTTAAAGAAATGTTCCAGGTTCCGGTACACATGCCTTGAGACAAGCTGAAATTATACCACAAATACTTTTGATTGAGCTTCATTTGTATTCAACCCAGAACTTTCCTTTAAACCAGTACTTGTTTTAGCTGGTTTAAGATGGTCTCCCAGCCTGGCTAAGCTGGTGATCAGCTGGTTTACCAGTTGACAAGTGCTCAAACCCCCTCTAAAATCCGCAAACAGACCAGCTCGATCAGGCTGGGAGACCAGCTAGGACCAGTAAATCATTTTAGACTGGATTAAGAAGTTGTTTTCTCAAGGAGTACTATGTTAATCTGAAATAGATGTATTCAGATTAGGCCCAGTCTTTATTTCTGAACAAGCTAATTGTGGGAATAGAAGCAGGGATTTGGTTGGCTGACAGCTTTTGCCACTAATTAGGATCGCTTTAACAAAGTGCCCACTTCTCCCCCTGTTTTACATATGTACTCTTTATTTAAATTGGCCCTGTCATATGCAGATAAGCGGCCACATTGTTGTTTGAGGGTTGGCGAGTTTCACACTTGTGCGTTGAAGCAGATGAGGCTTTCCTACCTCTGACTGCACAAAAACAAAGCATGGTAAGCTAGGGGAGTAGGAAACTGCCAATTAGAATCTACAGCCCTGTCAAGCTTTGGCTGCTGATTGGCTAATTGGGTGCACGAACAGAGAGCTCTCTCTCAGAAAGGGATGCAGATCTCATTCTTTTCATGTCCCGCCTCTGCCTCAAACATTAGCGTCAAACACTTGGGGTGTCTTTTGACTTGATTTATGGATTATTAGTGTGTTTCTCTTTCTCTCTTACCGAATCTGTCTTTTTCTCTCTTGCACACAAACACACTTGGATAACATCCTGTGATCTTAGTTAAGTCATCTAACTATGATGTCACCTGATAGAGCCGAGTGTTGGTGTGAGTCGACTTGTCCCTTATAAAAACATACAATTGAAACCAGTGTTTTGGAACGTGATATCAATCAAATGAGAACATGGGAAAATGTTTTTGAATAACTAATTTGTTTAATTTAGTTCAATCTTATTTTCATACAGTGTCATGTTGCATCTATGTTCTATTACTTTATGTATTCTTTTATTTTGTGTCAGTAAAAATGATTGTTACTAGGGCTGTGAATCAATAAAAAAAAATTAACGAATTAATCGCACCGTTTTCCGTGATTAATCCTGATTAATAGCGATTAAATTATGGTATATGATACATTATAACAAACATTAAAGAATCATCATAAATATATATCCTCTTTACTTTGTCTCAAAGAACTTGCAAGAAATTGGTTAGTCATCATTTATTTTAATTATCTAAATATGTACATATTGCACATTTTGTACTTTTTTGCAGATAGAGTTAATTAGAAACATTATTAATGAAGTTTGGAATCTCAATCCCATCATTTTCTCTGGCTGTTCAGTCTCTACAAGTATACCTGGCTGCAGCTTGCTGAATGGGCTGGATCTTCAGTCTCTGTCGCACACACGCTGGGTCTCACTCAGGCGGTTTCACATTTTTGACACTGATTCAGATGAAAGCCAGTGAGCATTTCTGGGTAATGCAAAGAGATACAGCAGCTTGCCCTTATCTTTCGCACACCTGGCTCACTGTTTGCGGGTGAAGTCTTCATTCCCCTGTGTTTATTATGCCCGGGATAACTTGGCATCTTTCTCCTATTGCGTGACGTTTCAGGAAGTAAAAAAATTATACTACATAAATTGCGTTAAATTTTTTTAAAGTGTTAATCGCAAACATTAATGCGTTAAATTTCCTAGCCATAATTGTCCTCATTCTGCACTGCAAGGAATGAGGATTTCAGAGATTAACTGGTTGAGGTTGTGAGACTACAGTCAGTATTGAACTGTAATTAGATTACACCCAACACTGATAACAACTATAGTTTCTTCCAAAATACAATTGTAATGAGTTATTGTTACTACAGTCAAACTGTGATGGCTTCTTATTAGCCTACACTATCATTAAAAAAGAAGCTTAAAGATGAAGTGTGTAACTTCTGGGCCACTAATGTTGCCAAACAGAATGGGAAAATAATGACTGTTTTCAAAGTTTTACAGAACACTCCCACTATCTTACATTGGTCGGCATACAGTTAGCCCCACCCCAAACTCGGCCATTGGTTATATTTACAACATATATGTATATGTACCAGTATATGGGGAGTGGGCTTGGGGGCCCATGGTGCTCCTGGGAACTACTGTGGGTGATTGGCCCCCTGCGCCACCCACCTACAACACTCACCTGAACAGAGCGCTGTGTGTAGAGCAGAGGCAAACGGGCTGACCTCAGGGCCCCTAATAAGCAACAGGAGCAATGGAGCCACTGAACAGACTGAAATCCAGCAACAATGATTGTGTAATATATGGAAATGACAGCTAAACCTGAGCTTAGCTACCAAACGGCAGCGCTATGAGAGAAAGGTTTGTCCAAACTCATTTGGATTTCTTTGAATTCCTGAACTGTATGAGTCTCTCTCCTCCTCTCCTCACCTCTTCCCTCAATGTATTAGACACTTTTCAGTCCTCCTGCTGTGCACAGGTGTTGGCTTTTCCCCCCGAAGATTGAATCTTTAATTAAGCAGGCAAACTCTCTCCTTTTGGATGTCGCTCTGGGCTTTGTGGAGCTGCTGCAGTCGCAAAATATATTTTTTTTTACATTTTAGAATATTTAAAATAAGAGGTCTGGTGAAATACGTGTGTCTGGTGAAACGGATGTTCTATTTAACAGCTGTCTTACAGAATTGGTGAATATTACTTTTAAAAGTAATGCTACATTATTTTGCTTGTGAAAATGAAATGATTGTTATATCATTACTTTGTATGGAAAGCAATGCATTTTGTGTCAATTTTTGTTAATGGCTTTTTTTCACGATCACTGTACTTCCCTGGGAGCGCTCTTGTGGCAGCTTAGAAAGAAATTGCATGCAAAGAAAATGGTGCATATATTAAGAGAAATGTCATGAGACAGAAAACTGTCTTGCTCCCTCATTACACAGCGCACAAATAAATATAGATGAAATGTAAAGATGTTATATGAAAAAGAAGCACTAGGTTTAAAAGGCTTTTAATGGCAAATATGCAGACAGAGAATGTATAATTAATCAATATGAAAACTAAGCCAAATTCTGGACAGACGCGTGGCCAAAAGTCAGAAAAAGAGGACCAATTCAGGAAAAAGAGGACGCTTTTGTGGTGTGTGCGCCAAAGCACCAATAAATCTATGAACACACTGCGAATCACACATGTGATTCGATGGCTTTTCTGTCATCTGATCTTCAAAAAAATAATCAAATGTAATTCTTCAAATGCGTGTCTTTGTGTCTAATGGCATTTCTTGTAATTTTTCACTAGAAGACATCTTACATGTCACCCGCTACAGTGGCGCATGGATGAGCAAAAAGTTTTGATTGGGTGGACCAGCCACCAGCCACCAATCTGAGTGGACCAGAGCCACTCTCGCCCCTGTTTCAGAGTAACCACAGGTGTAAATCATCAAATAAATTTAGCTAATTTTGACAACCAGAAAGTATGTTTTGTCTTAATTTTGAACAATATACAACCTGATCTCATAGAATTACGTTGCTAAACCTACATTTTTGCAAATTTATGCATACGTTGATATCTGTATCTCAGCAGTTTTTTGGTGAAATAATTACTAGAAGCACTAAAACAACAATGACTTTTATTCTCACAAGAAAAATTTTAGATGATCATAACCCTTTTCACCCTGTTCCTCACACAATGCTATCTTATGACACTTTTACTATTAACACATGACTTTTAAGGCAACCCTTTTATTTAAGGTTTGCATCACATAAACACTTTTTGTACAAGCTTGTTTGGGTGTGATCAAATTGCATGGTAGCTAATCTGATAGAGCATTGCACTTGTGATATAAATGATTGGGGTTTTTAGTCCCGAAAAGCCAACTCCTGATCCAAAAGTGTTCTAGAAGCACCAAAAAATGATGTGGTTGCTTCAATGATAGTATTTTTCATGTCAGTTTTGCTTTTATGACACTTACAATTTGGTTTAGGGTTGGGAGGATTTGTTTGATTAAAACTGGATAGAGCATTAAAATTTAAAACCCTCATCTGTTTGGAAGAAAATGTAAACTGCTTTTAGTGACACACAGCAGACTTTTTACAGCAGCACTGCTGTTAGACTTGTAAAGAACCATGTAATATCATTTTGCAAAAATGCTGGAACAGTCACGTAATTTCCATGAGATAAGACCGACAATATATGTTCTTTTAATTGTTTTAAGTGTTTTGCTTGAACTAACTTGTTTGTGTCAACTTTCTTTAAAATAAACACCATTTGGTGTGATATTTTGTTAGGTAATGCAATGACAGTCATACATTTTGATGTGGGCTTCAGTGTCCAAATACTTTAGGGGCCACTGTATGCACAGTTCAGAAGTAATCAGCCTTAGAGTGTGTGATTGGATGGTGAAACTACCCAAGTTTACCTAGGCCCCTTATCATGAACACCACACAAATTACGCAAAGCAGCATCCATCTGCCACACAAATAGCTCCAGCCCAAACCAGCACTCTGCCATTGTTCTTCCACCCCTCCCAAGGTAATTCATGCACCCTGACACTCTGCTCACCCTTCACTGGCCATTTACTTAAACATTTCCATGTTCACAAAGACTTCAAACATGGCTGTGACAAAGGAAAGGATTTCTGCCTTTCCATTGTTTTCCTCCTCTCTGTTTTTCTCCATCTTTCTCTTTTCTTCAATGCATTGTGTTCTTTAATTGGTTGTGCTTGGTAATTTTGTCTCTTGTCTTCTCCCATACTGTGTGATTGTTTGGGGACGGACATTTGCTTTGACTAGATGGGACAGGAGCGCACTCCCTCCCATATGCTGGGAACCATTTACCTTTGTGAGGTATGGGGGAGTTCAGTTTGGGCTCTGTGTGTGATAAGGTTTGTGAATTTAGCACGGATGTCATAAGAATGCAGAGGAAACTGTCTTCCGCATGCTGCTGAGATGACCCCCATACTGATGTGCTCAATGAATTCCTATCTCCTATCCTTGCTCATGATTTATGATTCTTGGCGCTTCGGTACTGAATCCATTAAAAAGCCCAGCAGTGAGCCTGTACTGTACATTTTCTTTGTTGACGAGACCTTACACTGTGTGTGTCTTAACATGTTTTTTTTTTTATGAACACACTGCAGGGCTAGTTCTTTCAGCCTCAAGGTTAACAGTCTATGAGGAGATAGAGGGAGAGAGGGAGAATAAGAACAAGGGAAAAGACAGAAGCTTTGTCTATAAGCAAGAGAAAGTGTGTGCATGTGTGCTTGAATGCATGTGTGTGTGTGCATTTGAGACACACACAGAGAGTGAGCTTGGTGTATAAGAAGGTTTGGGGTTGGGTGGGGGGTTATTACCTGGAGTCAGACATAAGTTCATCTCCGCCAATCCCGCAGTGCCTCTTTATTGTATGGCTCCGTGGTTGTGTAATACACTTATCAGCTAGAGCTGGGGTTCTTTGTTTACTGCACCTGGGATACCGCAGCCTGCGACCCAGGCTTTGTCACACACACACACACACACACACACACACACACACACACACACACACACACACACACACACACATATATAAGTTGTCTTAGGATATTAGGATGATTAGGATAAACTGCAATAAATCATCACAAATATGTGTAATTATGTGGGACATTCTGAGTTGCCTCTGCAGCAAGGCACATTTGTTATTGCTCAGTCTTTAGGAGACATCCAAGGGGTTTTAACTGAAATAATTGGTTTGTGATGGTTTTTTTCATCCCTAAAATACATACATTTGTCATCTTGACAACTTATTTAAAGTTTCTTAAATATAATTCTGTTTTAAAATTTATTTAGGCTTGCTAGAAACAATTTCTGGGAAAATGTTTGAGGTTTTTTTCCCAGCAATGATTTTAAAATATGTCATTAGGCAAGATGAAAATGTTTGCTAGTCTTATAGAGACACTGTCTGTAACTTGAGCAGACTATGTGAGTGCTGGGAAAATCAATATTTATTTATATAGCATGAGCTAAATGTAAATGTATAAACATGAGATCATATGAAGCATTCCAGACTCTACGTGTTTCATGCGTCCTCATAAAACCCTGCAGTACCTCGTCTCCCATCTCGCTCTGTCTCTCTTTCTGTCTCTCTCTCCATCTGTCTGTCTCTCACTTGCATAATGGCAGGAGCAACAGTGTGTGTGCATGCACGTGCAGATGTATAATGAAAAGGGATGATCTCACTGTACAGCTCCTTGCTGAAAAAAAGCCAGTATTTCATCATCCCTATCGGCACATTGATCTGCAGTACCACTGTCTGCCTCATGGGGGTGCCATAGATCTTTGATCAAACCCGATATACACACACACTCACTGTCCTGTAGTAGTCCCCTTTGAGAGAGAGAGAGAGAGAGAGAGAGAGAGAGAGAGAGAGAGAGAGAGAGAGAGAGAGAGAGAGAGAGAGAGAGAGAGAGAGAGAGAGAGAGAGAGAGAGAGAGAGAGAGAGAGAGAGAGAGAGAGAGAGAGAGAGAGAGAGAGAGAGAGAGAGAGAGAGAGAGAGAGAGAGAGAGAGAGAGAGAGAGAGAGAGAGAGAGAGAGAGGGGGTCGGATGGTCCACATCACTAAAAGACTAATACATCTTGCTTGAAGGTTGAATTATGTAAGCCAGACATTACTGCCTCTAGACAGTGTCTTTCTTCTCTCATTCCTGGCTTGCTGAGATACCATGGTTGATATTAATTTGAGATTTTTTTTTTTTCATTAATTCTTTCTGTTGGAGATCATTGGGAAATCATATGTGAGTTAATACAGTATGGACTGTTGTATTTTCTATGAAAGATATTGGTTTAAAGGGACATTACATCCTCTGTCTTGGCTTTAATAAAATATGTAAAAATTGAATTTCACTGTAGTGTACTGCACAAATTATTATTTGAATTTAAATAGATTATTGGTATATCATTTATTACAATGTAATTAATAGGTTATTACTATATAATAATGCTAACAAACAACATCCTTACTACTATTATGTATACAGTCTAATAATAATCTACTGTAATACATGAGTTAGACAAAGGGACCGCATTTGTGGCATAATATTGATTACCATAAAAAAAATTCTTCTTGGACCTCATTAATTTAAAAAAAAAGAGCAAACATTGCAGTTAAGGTAAGGCAATGGAAGCAAATTTGATTTGACCATAAGCAGTAATTATATACATGGTTTCAAAAGTATAGCCACAAGATATAAACATTATACTTAGCATGACTACAGTGTGATAAAATTGCTTACTAGCATTATTAGTGTAATTTTCTGTCATGAACAGAGATTTGATCATACTAGTCATTTTAACATGTATAATGTTTACATATTATGGCTTTACTTTTGAAACAATATATATTATAATATTTAGGGACTGGCCCCTTTCACTTCCATTGTAAGTGCCTTACTGTATATTTTCTGTGGAAATCTACATTATGTTACAAATGCTGTTGATTGAGCTTTTGAACCTGAAATATTCCTTTAAAACATGTGTTGTTCACAAATAGATCTGAGGCCACTTCTCCTCTTGACCCAAGTGTGCATCATTTTGACCTGTCAAACTGCCTGGCAGGGGTGGCCCATAAACCAGCGGGGTATTTGAGAAACCCTCACGTCTTTGCACACTTCAAGCCTTTATTAGAGGAACAGGAAAGAAACAAGGGATCAAGAGAGGAAAAGGGGAACCTTCGCTCTTTAGGAGGTCACAGATCCATTTTCAAAAGTGGAAGTTACAAACACGCACACACAAAGCAAAACCTATTAAAGAAATCACAGAGACTCTTTGTTGAATCGGTGCTCTGCAATTACCTCCACATTACCTCCAGCTTCTACGCACACCTGGTTCAGTTGTACAAAACCTGGCTAATCTGTCTGCTAAATCCCCACCCACCCCCATCTTTCCCTACACCCAGCAACCATCTTATCATCTTGACTAAAGTGTCATTCTGAAATCCCTTAAGTCATTAACAAATAATTAATTAGCAGCCCCCCAATGGAATGGATTAAGACCTCTGCGATGATGCTTTGCACTCTTGGGAAGAGAATAGAGTGAGAGGAGTACTGGAGGAAGAGCTTTACAAATCAAGAACAGGATTCAAGCCATCGCCTCCAACTTGAAGCCTGATTCATGCTTAAATCTTAAACTGTGAAACTCTGGTTTTCTTAGGTTGTTCAATTATGGGCATGGCTTGATTTGTTTGAAAATCCTACATTCTGAAATGGAGAAATTTTGACTCTTTTTTTCGTTTAAAAGACAAACGTTTCAATGAAGGAAAAAAAAAAAAACTGATTTAAACAAATTCCCAAATTACACATATTATTTAAATGAGATGACAATCTTGCATTCTGAAATGGAGAAATTCTTACATTTTGTTTAAAAGACAAACATTTCAGTTCAGAAAGAGCTGTGGGTTAATATTTAAATGAATCCCCCAATTAAACGCATTATTTAATTGAGATGACAATCTGACATTCTGAAATGGAGAAATTTTCAGTATTGTCTAGTTAATTTATGGGGCATAAACGTTTCAATTCAGAACGATCTGTGGGTTAATATTTAAACAAATCCCTAACTGGAAACATTATTTAAATGAGGCAGAAAAGCTGCAGTAAAGGACCATTAAAGTTTACAAGACACTTTTAAAGCTTGACGTCGTAAACGCTCAGAGACACCGACAGGCTTGGCTTCAGGGTCATCAGTTTCACCCCTTGACCTTAAGGACCTCACATTTGTTGGTGGAAAATCTACTTTACCTGTGCTTACCAGGAACAACTGGCCATAGTGAGTGCCACAACCTTTTCTTGTGGCCCGGTGAATGGTTAAGTACTCGTGGAAAAGATTGTTTTATGGAAAGCTGTTTTTTTTTTTTGTTTTTTTTTTAAAGACAGAGTGAGTCTGCTTCATGGACGAGGTTGGGAAGGTCATTCCACCAATTTGGTACAGTGAAACCAAAAGTCCGGGAAAGTATTTTGGTGCCTCTTTGTGTTGGTATAACAAGGCACCACTCATTAGCCAACCTCAGGCTTCTGGTGGGAATGCAGCTCTGCAGAAAGAATTTTAGGCACACTGTAGCAGACCCAATGACTGTTCTGTATACCAGAATCTGAGCCTTGAATTTGATACATGCATCAGCTGGTAGCCAGTGAAGTGAGGCAAGGAGTGGTGGAACATGTGCTCTTCTTGGTTCATTAAAGACCAGGCATGCTGCTGCATTCTGGATCATTTGCAGGGGCCTAATTGTGCATGCAGGTAGGCCTGCAATGAGAGCGTTACAGTAGTCCAGTCTAGTTATGACAAGTGACTGAACAAGAAGTTGTGTGTCATGTCCAGATAGGAAGGGTCTTATTTTCCTGATATTGTAAAGTGTAAGGTGTTATTGAACCCAGCTTAACAGTGATGATGTGTTCAACAGCAGGATTGGCTGGAAAGACGAGGAGCTCAGTCTTTGCTGGGTTAAGTTGCAGGTGGTGTTCCTCATCCAGGCCGAGATGGTTGTCAAACAGGCCAAGATTCGAGCAGTTACTGTGGTGTCGTGGGCTGTAAATACAAGTAGTGCTGTGTGTCTCACAGTTTTTGCAGATTTATAATTTTCTGAAAAAGGATGCAAGCAGAGACTGATACTTACCCAGATCTGCTGGATCTTTAGATTTCCGCCATCTCCTCTCTGATATTAGATACATCGCCCTTAGGTCAGTCTGATATTCACGATTCACAGGATGTCCGAGAGGAAGGGGCTGGGCAGTGTCATACGTGCTTGCCTAGAGGACAGATGCTGTCTAGACAGGTTGTTAAAGTAGAGCCTAGTGTGTCTGTGGCAGTGTTTACATCCAGGGTGGAAAATATGTTTTGTATGGGAAGAGAGGTAGAGACAGCAGTGGAAAGTGTGGGTTAAAGAGAACAGAGGTTACAGTAAAAGGAAACCAAAGGCAGAGTCTATTTTGATATAGATGGGAGAGTCATGTTGAATTGAAAAAAAGTAGTGATCAGAGACATGTATAGGAGTAACAAGAATCTGAGCACTGAGCCCTGAGGTACCCAAGTAAGTAGTTGATGTGACTTGGATAACTCGCCTCTCAAGCCTACCTTGAAGGACCTACATGAGAGAGAGTATTTAAACCAGTCAAGTAAGTTTCTGTTATGCTCCCAAGTAGAGAGGGTGAAGAGTAGGATCTGATGGTTGACCGTGTCCAAGGCTGCAGAAAGGTCCAGTAAAATCAGGACAGATTATCTGGATCCAGCTCTCAGCAATGGGGGAATGTCCACTTTTGAAGCCTGAGTGATTGTCATCCAGCTGCTTTTTTTGCGAGAGATAGGTAGAGATCTAATTGAAAACTGCCCTTTCAAGTGTTTTTGCCATGAATGGGATGAGAGAGACTGGTCTGTAGTGTTCTACTTTTTGGGGTTAAGTGCAGGTTTTTTAAGCAGCAGGTTTACTCTAACTTGCTTAAATGTAGTGGGGGAAAAATGCCTGTAAGTTGAGATGTGTTAATGTGTGTGAGTGCAGGTAGGATGGATGGAGAGATGGCTTGGAGAAGGTGGGAAGGAATGGGATCAAGGGGACAGGTGGTGGGTCAGTCAGAGTACAGGTCAGAGGGGAGAACATAGAGATGGAAGAGCTGCATACTGGAGGCGGGTATTTGAGAGGGTTTGGTGCTGAGAATGTATTGCTTAATGGCTGTAACCTTGATGGCTGTAACCTTATTAGTAAAAAAGTGGTAAAGACATCGGCTGTCAGTAACTATTTGTATGTAACAAATAACAGGGATATGCTTGAGGGCACATGTTACGCATGGAGTAGACATATGGGAATGCATAAATAAAATAGTAAAAAAACAAAACATTTAAATAAAAGTTAGGGAATTTTAAGGAATTTTACGATTACTCTTGAAGATTTCGGTTCCTTGATGGTTCCATTAACGATTCTTTTAGTAATTTGTTTGTGCCAGAAATATTTGGAAATGAGAATGGCAACTCTTTTTGTATTGGCTGCCCTCAGAAGCCTGTTGACAAATAATGATATAATTTCAGATTTTAACTGAACAGATTTTTTTCAAAAGGTGTCTTTACAAAGATATTTAAATGTATCAATTTTATTGATTCATTAGATTTGAGAAATACTTAGATTGACAATAAAACTCATACAAGAGTAATAACAAGAACCATACAGTAATTACTTGGATTTAAGTCACACATATGTACACACAACACAGTAACAGTTCTTTGTTAATTTTGTGTTGGACATTATGAAATAAATGGCTAGTGGTTCAGTTAATTTATTCATTCACTAAAAAGAACTGGCTGATTAGAATTATTAGTTTGGGAGGTAACGCTATACTTTGTTTAATGCTGTAGATTCAAAAGAACTAGCTTAAAGGGATAGTTCACACAAAAATGTACTCACCCTCATGCCATCCCAGATGTGTATGACTTTCTTTTCTTATGCTGAACACAAATTTAGATTTTTAAAATAATATTTCAGTTCTTTAGATCCTAACAATGGAGTGCCAAAAATCCACATAAAGGGAGCATAAAAGTAATCCATATGACTCCAGTGGTTAAATCCATGTGTTCAGTCATGATATGATAGGTGTGGGTGAGAAACAGATCAATAGTGAAGTCATTTTTGTCATAAATTCTCCTCCCAACCCAGTAGGAGGCAAAATCCATTCAAGTCTGAATCGACAAAAACGGAAGAAGAAGAATGGGAAAGTGAAACTAAAGTGGAGACTGAGCAATATATAAACGTATATATTTATCTGTTTCTCACCCACACCTATCATATAACTTCAGAACACATTTATTTAAACAACTGGAGTCATCTGGAGTTATTTTATGTTGCCCTTATGTGGATTTTGGAGCTTAATCATTTTGGCACACTTGCATTGTATGGACCTACATAGCTTAGAAACAGAACTTGTCATTAATTAAGGAATTGTTGAAAAAGAGAGAAAAAAACCACCACCACATGTTCAGGTATCGAATTAGAGGATGAGACAATTGGTTCTTAATCATTCCGTAAAATATAGTTTATTTATTGTGTAATTTAAAAGTGTTGCAATATTTTATTTATTGTGTAATTTAAAAGTATTGTAATGTATTTAAGACTAATTAATATAGTGAAAATCAACATTCCTATATATCAACTAGGTAATACAGCAGGATAATTAGTATTATGTATATATAGTACATATGGTAGCTAATATTTATATGATTATATGCGGTGGGTCAGAAAGGGGCAGTTTTTTAGTCTCAGTCCATCCCTACTTGTTGAACATTGAGTGTTGTCCTCTGTGTGTTTAGATTGTAGTGTGTGTGTTCCTGTCTCGTACCAATGACCCTGTCCTGCTTGACATTGATTCTGCCCAGTCATCTTGCCAGCATGAGTGACCTCATCACATGGTTGGATTACAAAGTTTCAGCAGCTGTCGCCCTTAAATCCTTTTAACCTCCTGTCAACCTCCTCTTTCTCCTTTTTCTTCCTTCTCTCCCCTCTAGTGCTTTTGTTGGAGTTTGATCATGGCGATTGGGGTGGATGTATGATGGTCTCACTAACTCTCCCATAAATCTTTTGTTTCTGTTCAGATGAGTTTGAAAAACACACAAAACACATCCATTCAGATACAGGTGTATTTGTGTGTGTGTGTGTGTGTGTGTGTGTGTGTGTGTGTGAGTCTCTCCGCTGTGATTACAATGAAGACTGACCCCAGTGTCATGGTGATATTGGTACTCTAATGAACACTAAAGAATCAGGTGGCTGACAATGTGAACACCAGGAATCATTTGTGTTGATGTCCCCTCAGTGATGATGAAGAGGTGTGTGTGTTATACTGTGTTGTGCCCAAAACTATGTGGCCAAATCAATCTATCAAGAGATAAAAGAATAAGTGACATAGGAGATTTAGAAGATATTTCGCTTGGCTATGCTAAGCCTATGCTACTTCTCGGCACAGTAATTGCTCTGATGGATCATTTGAGGTTTTCTTTATTCTACTATATGGTTCTGTACAACAGTTTTCTTTGCTAGTAGTAGTAGTAGTAGTAGTAGTAGTAGTAGTAGTAGTAGAGCATTTTACCTTCCCTTACATTATATGTAGTCTAAATAAATATCAGAATTCTTTATATTCACCATCTGTAAAGCAACAGACTGATTACATTGGATATTTGGCAACAGTAGGACAAAAGTTCAGCTGAAATCAATCTGTGCTCACTGACATTTGAACCATTGTCCCCCAGCGGCTAAAGCGGAAGTGTTGTTGAGAGGAAATGTCCTCTGAGTGGCGCCAATCGCAATTTGAATTTTTAGTTGGAAATAATGTAATACAGTCAACAGGAATGCATATTTTATTACTTGTACACCCAAACCCTATCCCTAATACTATCCATCATCGGAGTAAAAATGTAACCAGAATTGAGTGAAATTGCAACCTTCAAATGGTGCACATAATTGATTATGTGGGAAAAGAACCTGTCTCTCATTTGGTAAACACATTTGAATTGATGCAAAAATGTCTGATGGGAAATGACACAGGTCAGTAACTTGACAGGATGGGGTTGATTTTAAGGGTACCGGAACATTCGGTAGCAACATGTTGATTACCTGTGTGATTGTGATGATTACCGGTTTTGGCTGTCAGGCTAACTGACTTATGTGAGTAATTTCTGTACCATTGGTGTTGAGAAACGGAATTGAAGACGTAACGACACTGCTATTGGTTTGGTTGTTGCAGTCTCCATGAAGCACAGAAGCAGTATAAAACTTGATATTGGGCTAAAATACTCTCTGTGAGGGCTAATTTCACTGGTGCACTCATAGCTGCCTTGAAGATCATCATATATCAGCCTTTTAATCATATTGTTGTGCCTCTAACTATGAGAGCTGAAGATGGTGGTCCTTCTGAAAATGAACAATACATTTTATCCACTGATTTTTTCAGAAGGATATTGAGAAGTAGATGTTTGTGACACATATCTGACACATATGACCCCTAGAGGCTGGCGTCTTCAGGGCAAACTGATTCCTCAATGCTATTTGCAAGAGTGGCCTAATCTGCATATTTTAACACTTTGAATGAGGAGCTGGTTAGACTGCACACAATTGGTCTTGATTCCTATGGAAACCCTTGACATAAGTAGCAGCAATTAACAAAAGATTCATTTGAAAATTATCCAAAATATAGGAATGAAATTCTCAGCATACAATAATCCCAGTTATTATGAAGTAAATTACTTAACATAAGTGATCTCTTTTGATTTTGGGTGTGTATGTTCCAATGTTATGTAACCTGTTAAACAATTTTTCTGAGTACTCTGAATCACTTGAAGCTAAAGCCAAGTACTCATAAAGGCTAATTATGTCAGTTACGGCACACCTTCCTTGGTCTAGGGGTATGGGAATGTGGGTACAAATTCTTTGGAGAGAGTGCAAGAGTGATCCTGTCTCCAGGTCCCAGAGCAACCACAACTTACACACACACACATAAATAAAACGTATTAAAGAAACAGTGGAATAAACAGACATAGTCTTCAGGAGTGGAACCAGCCAAAATAATAAACAAAAGACATTCTTCCTAGAGGGTTTAGAAAATAGCTTGACTATTGAAAATAAAATGAAAGAAAACACAATCACTTCCCTAACTCCCTCTTTATAAATAAACAGGAGAAAACAGAATCTTTCAAAGTAAATGGTGTCTACCTCCCTACTAAAGAATCCCACAACATAATCAACTTAAATGGGTTACACAAAGTAAAGCTGGTGTAATATAACTAGTGTAGAATATACACATACTCGTTTTGAAATACTTAACAGTTGTATAAGCAGTACACAATTGCAGTATTACAAGATTATTTTAATACTACTCACTTTAGCACAACAACTAGCATAATCTGCTCAAAAGCTGGGACCGAGAGCTAGAATAACCCCGCAGGATAAATATTCTCTGTGCGTCTCTCCAAGGTGAAGAGAGTTGTGGGCCTCTTGTACTCTCCATTCCTTGGCTGAGCCAATCATAGGTATTGATCAGCAGGTGGCTCTCATTATCCTGCTTAATGGACAGGGAAAGTGACAAGGAAAGCACAGGGAGACACAACACACACAAACCACATTTAAATATCACCATAACAATAATAAAATAATATACGTCCCTCAGGACATAACAACACCCACACACTCTGTTCTCAATAATACATTTCAATGGCTGAACAGAAGAGAAAATAAATTTATGAACAAAGTATGATGTAAATAATGACACCATTTCATATTCTCATTGTGCTAGTGTGTGTTTTTGCAAGTCAGTGTAATGCCTTTGGTTTATTTATTGGGGCCATAATGTATGCTTGGTGACGACAGAATGATATAAAGGATGACTCAACTCTGTTAGTAGATTTACGGTAGAATCTCAGCAAATGCATTACATGCAGATATTGCCAAATATTAATTTGAAGTTCTGATTTTTGCATGCTGTGTAAAAGGATGCATACATATTTTAATGCAGGGCACATCAATTTCTGTGAAGAGCCTCAGTAGTACCTGCCTTCTCCAATTGGTTCCTGTTACCTGTATGCACTATGCACACAAGACACAATATCTGTCCGTCCGTCTGTCTGTCCGTCTGTCTGTGTTAAGGATGTATAAAAAGTGGTAGTTAGTTAAAATGTATTTATTTCCATTGTAGTGTGGTCTGTCTGTTGGCACTTGAAGTGGCAAACCCACTGAAATCAAGTTGTATTTTAAAAAGTCTGTCAGAGTCACCTTGTACTTCAAGTGCCCCTCTGTGCTTTATACAGCAGCTGTTCCTTGTAGGTCTGCCACAACTGCTACACACACACAGAATGGATCTGATCTGCTACCCTGGGCATTCTGCCAATACCCCACCCCCCCAGTACCACCTCAGAACACACACAGACCGCACATCCCAAACCAACATAACATTCCACTCGGCCAATGTTTAGCTTTAATCCCATAATACGACCCTCAGCTGTCCAAGAAAAGAAAGAGGACTTTCCTCTGTTGAAGTCAGACACTTTAGTCGTCTTCTTCACTTCCTTTTCATTCTACATTTGTTCTCCTCTTTGTTTTAGTTATAAAAGAAAGAGGTATTTGGCCCTCTCAAATTGGGTTTTGTTCTCTGGTAGAAGTCTCTATTTCTGTTTCTTGCTGTGTCCTCACCTCTCCCTTCTAATAACTCAGACACTCATGCCATTTGTTCAAGATCACACACACAGACATGGATGGTAATATGAGCAAACCCACCCTTTCTTTCCACATTAGGATTTAACATATGAGCTTATTTTAGCCTGGCTCTTAGAATATTCCACTAAAGCAAAGGCTTTAAGTTGCAAACACTTAAGATAACTAATGCAGAATACTATAGGTAGGCACAAAGCTAAGTGTGGCAGGGCGGAGGGCAGGGCCGGGTCATGATTCTACGCTCCTGGTCCCTAATCAGGCTAATCAAGCCTCCGGGAGGGATAAAGGCCGACTGCGGAGGATGGTGCGGGAGAGAGAGAGAGAGATCCCTTTACACTAAGCTAATGATATTCTGTCTGCTATCCCGCCATTGGGTTAGTGTGTCAAGACCTTTATATATCAGGGCACTAATGCTTCAGTGCAGACTAGAGTACTAAAGAGTAGTACTTATGATGCCTGGTCTCAGTCTTATTTGTGTAATCTATATAATAAGATTTCATTCTGCAATGCATTATGATTGAGACCTATTAGGATTTCTCTAGTCTCCCATAATCAGACCTCTGGCTAAACGGCATAAGGTCTGGTCAACAGTAAACCTTATTCTGGCCAAGAATCACAGATTCCATGGAGACCTGACCAACCTTAGTTTTTACATGCATTTTATGGGTGTGCAAGTCTGAAATTGATACATGACAACATTAGATCGCCATGGAAATGTGTGTAGACTTTTAAATCAGAAATTATGTCCATCTAAAAGTATAAGTACTGTTTATTTCAGAGACATAACTTTCAAAACAGAATGGAATATACAGTTCAACTTTGTTTATATACCATGGTACTTCATGATTACAGTATTCATATACCATGGTACCACAAGTACAATCATGGTGCTTTTTGTCAGTGAAATTTGGGAAATTTTTCTTCATTTTAATGTACAACTGTGGCATTTTACGGTCTTAAGCCCAAAGCGTACTTCAGTCGCGAGCACTGGTCATCTGTGGACAGGACACGTGACACAAACTTTGTCACCGGCAGAGTGCTCAAGTATTGAATGCATGCAGCCCTTAGAAGATTACATTTTTACAATAAGAATAATTCATAGCCATTGGTCTTTGGCTAAAGTAATGAATGTTTATGGGAAATATTGGAAATTAATGAAAGTTGATATCTGGAACTTAGCTATTTTAATGGGGAAAATGGTTGTTTCAGGTAAAAGAAAAAATGAATGTATGATTATTAAGGAAATAATGCACCTGTCCAGTAACAGTAATTTAAACACCTAGGACTTATCATAACTGCAAGTAGAGCTGGATAAAAATTATGTAGAAAAACCACATGCTGCGTTTAATAGATCAAGGAACAAATGGCTAGAATAAGGTGAAAAAATACCAAATATTTCTTTAAGAGAAAATAAATGATGAATTGAGTTGGTATGTAAATGATTAATTTACAATATATTCTCAGAGGATGCTAAGGAGATATCTAAATTTGTTACTCAGATTTAAAAAGGTTTTTATATGCTTCAAATGTAGTTTCTTCTGATCTGATCATTTCTTTAACACCTCTTTTAGACAAAGTGTTTAAACACTTCCGAAACCGAATAAAAATATTCTTCTTTTAGAAAATTGGAGACCTGTTAGTTTATTAAATAACGATGCCAAGGTATTTGCCTTAATTTTTGACAAAAGATTAAAAAAAGGTTTAAATTATATTATTGATGAAGAACAGACTTGATTTTTTGGGGTTTGGTAATAAATTTGAAAAGCACCATTTCTGTGAAATTGGCAGAGGTGACTTCTTAAAGATTTGGAATGGGCAGACTGGATGTCCAATTTCACATTTTTAGCAGCACATATAATGGCTGTTTACAGGATGTTTACAAGAATTACAGCTTTAGGAAAAGAGTTTAAGTTGTGTCAATTTGCTGATGACAACCTTATTCTTGAAAGATATGAATGAAGTTATTAAAGCAGTAAACTGCATTAAAAAGTTTAGACTTCTCAGGACTCCAAATGAATATGAATAAATCAGTTTTGTTTCCCCTTAAAAAATGCAGCTTAATTTAAAATAAGTGGTATTACAATTGAATATAGTGACACATCTTCCATCCATCCATCCATCTTCAACCGCTTATACGAAGTCGGGTCGCGGGGGCAGCAGCTCTTGCAGGGGGCCCCAAACTTCCCTATCCCGAGCCACATTAACCAGCTCTGACTGGGGGACCCAGAGGCGTTCCCAGGCCAGTGTGGAGATGTAATCTCTCCACCTAGTCCTGGGTCTTCCCTGAGGCCTCCTCCCAGCTGGACGTGCCTGAAACACCTCGGATAACAAGATATGACATATCTTGTTATCCGTAAATATCTATAAATATACCGTAAATAAAGGAATTTGCCATTTATGGGGAGGGTTCTTTTTTCAAAAGCTGAGGAAATCTTCAGATCAGTTCATGTGTACCTGTTACTGAATATTCCCCCCAAAGTTTCTAAGAAATGGGATAAAATGCTTTTTAATTTAAAAATGTAAAAGTTGTATGCAATTCAAAAGGTAGTGCTGGTCTAGAGGTATTGAGTTATAATACTTTAAACAATGTATTTAAAATAAATGGGATTATTCAATATTTTAAGGAGAAAGATAGCATTATAAACTATTTGTGTAAGCAAATGGGCAATCTTTTCTTCTAAAGTGTATTTATTCCATCTATATGTGGCGGGAAGGCCATTTTAAGAGTTTACTACAATGCCAATTATGGCACTAAACCGACTACGCCACCCCGGAAATTGGCCGGGGACCCACAGATACATCAATTGCAAAACACACAGATTCAGGTATCAGACAAGGATAAGCGCTTCACAGATTTTATTCCTCAATACATAATGGTATCTTTTAATATACAAGCATAAAAAAAGGAACACATCAATCATGGAGATGTTACACAGACACACACACACGCGCGCGCACACACACACTTTACCACTTCAGAATTGGGAATTCATCTTGCCTATCCAATAAACACAGCAACTACTTGTGCTCTCATCACACAACACCAAATCACCCGCTGTGAACACTGCAGACCAATAGCCGAACCACCACCACACACAGAGGACTCTGGCTAATACTGGAACCCCAATTCTGAAATGGAAGAGAAAAACAATAAGAGACACAAACAACCACGCAAATACACATTCCACGTAATGGTCTGTCAATTAAACACTTATCACATGCTGCCAGAAGGAATCCGTTTGTCACAATGATACAATTGTTCACTGGCTGATACAGGGTTAACTCTGTCAGCCCAGTGCTGTCCTATGAAAATGTAATCTCAGACTACAATACAACAGAATACTCAAAACACATTTACAAACAAAATCCAAAAAAAAAAGAAACCAGTAGCTTCTGGCCACTTTACTCAAATCTTAACGTCAATTCTGAAAAAGACTAAATTTAGACACGTCACCACAAGCTATGAATTCACTATCGTTCCGGTCGTCAAGGAGACCCTCGTTCGCTGACATGAGATCGTCAAACAATTCGAATACATTTACAAATCGACAATGGATACATCGTTCCAATAAAAGGCAGAGGGATGATCGTAGACGGCTTGCAGAGGAGAATACAACTCTGTTCAGAAGCACTCCAGTTTGAACAATGACTACCGGATGCAGGTAATCCTAATTCGCAGGACCAGCAATTGGTCGCATAAAGCTTAACAGCACCCACAAAGCCTGCTGCAACACCTCCTGGCCCCTGTGTCACTGCGTATGGTAACTCGCGCCGCCCAGTGCACTTGATGGCGTGCTAATTATGGCCTCACATTGACAAATATTTGTTCGTGTCTAAAGTACTCCTCAGCCACACACTCCTGCACATAAATACGGTGCACCAGAAATGACGTCACTCCCAGGACCCAGAAAGACGCGCTTAGTGAGATGCCAACCTCATCTCCTTTTATATCCATTGAACGTGCCGTATCCGCCCCTAATCACTAATAAGGATTGATCGCATCACCACATATATAATACTGGTTAAGCTTGCAAAATTCCATCAAAAATCTCTCATGGCATGGACACAGTGTTGGGGAGTACCCTAATTACATGTAGCGAAGCTACTAACATTTTTCAGTAGCTTGACAGTAGATCAGCTGCTTTTAAAACAGAGTAGCTTTTTAGTTAGCAAGCTACTTTTTCCAGCATGTAGCGGTGTAGCGTGACCAAACACTACATTATGTTGGTCAGATTATAACTAATAGCCATCTTTGTTGTGAAGAAGCCGAACTTCAACCAGCAAAACTTCAGAGTATTTCTGGCTGCTGCTTAGAATCAGGCCACGCATTTCTTCTTCTTCTTTTGTAATGGCAGATCACAAACTAAAATAGCGCATTACTGCCATCTACTGTCAGTTTATTATGACTCACTTGGATAAGAAGAAGCTGTCTGATGGTTATGTAGAGTGACTAACCACAGTTTGTTTACTTTTACAGGACGCACAGAGGCGGGTAAATCTGAAAATGATATAAGAACACCAAGAATGTTTCAGACACAACAGAATATTTACCTTAATTTTTTATTTGTTTATTCTCAAACATGACACAGAACAAAGCAAAATGTACATGCAGAGTCAACCATTATCCCCAATGATTCCCTATCTCCCTCCCAGTCCCCAACCCTACCCAAACCCCCACAAACATTCCCGTGGTCCAAGCCTGAGTATACATATATAAACATAGAGAGAGAGAGAGAGAGAGAGAGAGAGAGAGAGAGAGAGAGAGAGAGAGAGAGAGAGAGAGAAAAGGGTTTCAGAAAGGTCATGTATTTGTCACATTTCTCACCATATATATCTAATCTGCCAAACTGTTTGTATGACATCTTTTCAAATGCTACCACTCTGCCCAATTCGGTGAACCATTCTTGAAATGAGGGAGAGCCAATTGACTTCCATCCTCTAAGAATTATTTGTCTGCCAATCATTACTCTAGTCTAGACCCAGCTTTTTATATATTTGTCACCTACGTTAATAACCACCCCAATATACATAGTCTGGGAAAGAATGACATTTTAGTATCTAAAACCTCATAGATAAAATTCTGGACTCTTAACCAGAATTCTTGAATCTTAGTGCAGAAACACAGAGCATGGGCTATGTCTCCATCCTCCAACTGACATCGCCAGCAGGTAGGTTTGTCTTTGAAACCAAGTCTAAACAATCTAGTGGGAGTTCAATAGAAACAATGCAAAATCTTAAACTGAATAAGGTGTACCCTTGCATCCCTATACAAAGTTTTAAACATTTAAAAAATTCTTTACCACTCCCTATCCTTCAATACCAAGTGCAAATCTCTTTCCCATAACCTCTTAAGGGCTGTTAAGGCTCAATCACCAAGACTCTAAATCAACGAGGAATAATACACTTCATGCCCCTTTCCAAAGGCTGTGAGCACCATACAGAGGGTGTCTGCAGCTTTATGGGGTTGTATACTACCACCAAATGGCGCAACTGTAAATACCTGAAAAATGTAGACCTAGAAATCCCAAATTGTAGTGTTATATTTTCAAATGATCTCAAAGCTCCAATTTCATAAAGGTCACCAAGTGTAGCAACACCCCCTCTATCCATATTTTCCAACAAAAAGGGGACTTGTTAATGCACAATTTAGTGTTCAGCCATATGCTTGAGGAAACATTTAGGTAAGTGTCAAAAAGTATTTGCAATTTAACTACTCAGTCCGTCAGCGCAACCTGTGTATGTGACCTGTAAATCTGACTCAAAAAAGTCAGAAAATACAATGAACAAGAACACAGGTGAGGGAAGAAAAAAGCCTGTTTCTCTATCAGGGGTGGAAAGAGTACTGACAAATAATACTCGAGCAAAAGTAAAAGAGTTGCTCATTTAAAAGTACTCACGAGCAGTGAGTATTGAGTACTGAGTTGCGAAAGCTATGCCCCTTTATAATAAAACCTTGATGCTGCAATTTAAAAATGTAGCTCACATACAGTAATTTACATTCCCTTCTATGGCTGTTTGCCTGAAAGAATAAAAAAAATAGTTATTTTGTAGGTGTTTGTGATTTGACAACTTTTAAAATACATCACTTATCTATGATAGTGTAAACACTACTTGAATCTGATTTAAAAAAATAAAATAGGGCGACATGATAAAAGAAATGAAAAGATGAAAGTTATTATTAAAAACTAACAGTATCATTAAAAAATATTATTATTAAAAATGTCACCGTTTCATTCTATTACATTAATACTTTTAAAGCTACTCAAGTTATTCAGCCAAAAGCAGTGAGTGATTTTCTAATTTCCTTGTTATAGTTGTTTGATTAATAGACTTTATATGACATAGCCTACTAGACAGTGCTCTATTCGGTTACATGTACACTTCAAGTCAGACATTTTGATGTAAATACACTTTTTATCCCACTGTTTATGTCCTCTTTAGACCAAACTGACTGCGTTTACATTAATGCCTCATCAAGATGGGTATTTGTGGAATTATAAAATGTATTTGACCATTTAGGTGCGTAACTGCATTAGCGCTCTTGGAGCTCACGTGCATATAAAGCCTACAAACATTAGCCGCCTGTCAATCAAACAGTGTGCAGCTATAGATCTCAGGAAATAATAAGTCAATCTTTTATATTTTATCTAGATCAACCAACCAGTGGTGGTTCTAGATGTAGAACATAGGCTAAGTATAGAAATTACTCAAAATGTATCATCAATATCGAGGACATCTCCTCATCTTTTCTTTTTTTCATAAAACATCAAGATTGTTTTATCATCATCCCTATTGATATCATTGCCTTAATCTCTCACATCAACTTAATAAACTCAGTGATACATAGGTACATTTATAGACACACATACAAATATTAAATGTACCTTGATATGTTTCTTCAAATTAGAGCCAGGATTAATGCTGATATCTGGCTTGAGCAAGATAAACTCACATGACACAGTCAAGCAATTGAAAGTTTTCACTGTGAAAATTCCTTTCAGGTGCGGCTGTGATATTCAGGTGTTGAAAATGCGATTGAGGCATCCTCCACATCATTAACAGCTGTCGTGTGATTTGATTTGATGAGAGTCAGGAGACTCTCCATAGCAAATCATGTTGATAGATAAAAATTAAATCAGGACAGGGAAGTAGCGAACACAGACGGTGGGAAAATAGCGCATTAAAAGTACAGTAAGCACTTAAAATGTACTCAAGTAAAAGTATACTATTTTAAAACTACTTGAAGTACAAACACTGAGTTTGAAGGTAGGCCTTAAAATACATATACAGGTACACCTCCAATAGCCTATCATAAGCAAAATTAGGCTTGACATAATTTTCTGGAATTTTCCAGTCTGCTTAAAGACACATTTAACTTATTGTATGTAAACTTCTGATCCAATATAATTGTGATATAGTCGATTAAAAGTGCAACAATCTGTCTGTAAACAATTGTTGGACAAATTGGTTGTGTCATGCACAAAGTTGATGTCCTAAAAGACTTACTAAAACTATAGTTTGTTAATGGGAACTCTGTGGAGTGGTTAAAAAATGAGTTTTAATGACTTCAACCTAATTGTATGTAAACTTCTGACTTCAACTGTGTATATTAAAAATGACAAAAACAATGAAGATTTATTGTATTAATATATGATTTAATAAGAATAACAAGTATTTTAAAAGTTCACATTTGTTCTGCGTCAGCCCCAGAGCTCTGACACGGTGTATATGTCAGCATCTGAATTTACTCACTCATTTAGTTCACTCAGTGCTGAGATATAGTGCACTCACTTCCATTCACTATATAGGAAATAGTGAATTAGTGAACTATTTCGGACACAGCCATCCTCTTTGCCATACGATCACCTCGCGCCTGCTCATCTCTCATGCGTGCGCCTCGTGCGCCTCGTGCCCCTCACTTTACAGGCACAGAAAAGCTGTTTGTTTGTGCTCCAGTTGTCAATCATGCATAGATCAGAGCAAAAGGCATTTACACTTAACTTGGATGTTTACATGGATTTATACAGTTAATCCGCTGAAATAGCTGCAATAGTTTCCAGTATCCCTGCGAGGTAAATGTGTAAATACTGCTTATGACATGCAGGATGTGGGACAAAGCTCACTGATATATTGCTTCACTGATTTAAAAATGTACACTTAAAAACTGACGTCATAAATTACAGATTCTGCCTGAAAATGACCATCATATTACACAGAAAAGCCTGTGTTAGCATTAGAGCCTCAATTTACCTCAATGTGCTGCCTTAAATTGAAACTGAGATTTTTATCTTAAAATATCAGCTTGTCTTGGTGTTAAATATAGGCATTGATGAAGTAATGAATTGATTGCTGCAGTAATGAAGGTCTCGGCTTGAGTGACAGTCTTTGATAGCACGCACAGTTGTGTGAACTTCTGCTGTCGTAAAAAGTTCCATTCAATAATTTTTCAATAAATTACACATGAACTAAAATTAAACCCTGTAATGTAATGACAGGAATGTTGTAAATTTGTACTTGAGTGAGATTAAAAAGTACCAACTTTTAATCCTACTCTAAAAGTAAGTTTTTCCAAAAAGTTACTTAAGTAAATATAACAGAGTCAAAGAAGCATGTTACTACCCACCTCTGGCAAAATATATGGTGGGACTGACAGTGGCATCCTTCATGCGGTGGAGCCATTGGAGCAGGGCATAGTCCGAACAGAGGGTGAATGCTCGTCCCTTCAAATAGTAGCAGAGAGTGAGGAACACCCACTTGATGGCTAAGCACTCCTCCTCTATGATGCTGTACTTCATCTCTCTCATAGTACTTTTGACTAATGTACAGCACTGGGCGCTCCTCCCCCTCCACCACTTGGGACAGTACTGTGTCCATCTTCAAAACAAAAGGGAGAGAGAATTCAAGGGAATGCAGAAGGAGCCTGCCACAAAGTGCAGCTTTTACTTGCATGCATGCTTGTTGGCACGGCTCGGTCTACTGGACCAGTCTGGAGCTTCCTTTTTAGATGAGTCAGTGGGCTGGTGATGTCCAAATTATTACGGTTTTATCAATTTGGGGCCACACCTGACAAAGACCCAAGTGGAACCCCAGATACCATACCTCCACCTGCCCAATTGTGCACTTCTTCGGGTTTGCTGTGAGCCCCACTCATCGCAGCAGCCTCAGAATAATGATTTCATCCAAATAAGCCATGGTATACACCACGTGTGGTCTCCATAAGACACTGAAACGTAGCTAGGGCCCCAAACAAAACAATTTGAAGGGTCACAAATTGGTGTAAATCAAACGTGTGGAGAAGGCTGTTTTTTCATGGGACTTCGGCGTTAAGCGGATCTGCCAATATCTCTTTGTTAAATCCAATGTCGAATAAAAGCAAGCCGTGCCCAACAGATCAAGCAGTTCATCAACATGAGGCATTGGATAAGCATAAAATTTAGACGCTGCATTAACTTTCCTATAATCCACACAGAACCAGACCGAGCCATGGCTCTTAGGTACCATAACCACCAGGCTGGCCCAATTACTGTGGGATTCTTCTATTACCCCATATCGAGCATTGCCTTTAATTCGTCCCGTACTACCCGTTTCTTGTGTTGTGTCTCGATGTGGTGTTTTAGATTAGTGCAGCCAGGGAGGGGTGAGAAAACATCAGAGAAATGTTTTTCCGATCTGGCAACCTCCGTATGTTGTGATGGCAAGAGGTGGTCTCCACAAGGGACCTGTTGAACTGATTGGCTTTTAGATTCACCTCCGGTCTGAGCTTCTCCCTCTCCGGATCTATCATCGCCAAGGATACGGGGTCTGCCACTCCATGTTTTGAGGTTTTAAATCTGACATGCCCCGCCCCTATCCGTACACACTACCTCATAGTCTTCCCTAACTTGCCATGTGACCTCAATTGGCCTTTGCCAATTCACAAGTAATTTCAAGGCAGATGTGGGCAGCAATACAAGTATTGATCTCCCTGTGCCACCTCCCATAGCCGAGTTCCCCTGTTATACAGCCGGGACTGACATTCTTGCACCTGTAGCAAATTCTCCTGTGATAGTCGCCCCAGTGTGTGACGTTTTTCTCTCAGGTCAAGAACGTATTGCATTTAATTTTTGCTCTATGAATTTTCCTTCATGATGTATAACATGCCATGGAGCTTATGCCCAAATAACAATTCAAATGGGGAAAACCCTGTGGAGGCTTGCGGGGGGACTTATCCCAGTTCCAAGAATATTCATGCATGAACTTCAAATCATATTCTTTAAGATCTTATTAAATTGTTCGACCAATCCGACCATTTGTGGATGGTACACGCTTGTATGGTACCAAAAAAATGTTTATACCCTTTTCTCCCACTGTTGGAATGCCCAATTGCCACTATTTTAGTAGGTCCTTGTGGTGGCATGGTTACTCACCTCAATCTGGGTGGTGGAGGACAGGTCTCAGTTGCCTCTGCTTCTGAGACCGTCAATCCATGCATCTTACCATGTGGCTCGCTGTGCATGACACCGTGGAGTCTCACAACATGTGGAGGATCATGCTAGAATCCACAATCTACTCACAACTTGCCACGTGCCCCATTGAGAGTGAGAACAACTTAATTGCAATTACGAGGATGTTACCCCATGTAACTCTACCCTTCCTTGCAACCGGGCCAATTTAGTTGCTTAGGAGACCTGGCTGGAGTCACTCAGCACACCCTGGATTCGAACTCATGACTCCAGGTTTGGTAGTCAGCATCAGTACTCACTGAGCTACCAAGCCCCAATGACCCCGGCAGATTCAGCAGCTGAATCAGCAGCGGCATGCCGCACACCACCGGTGATCATCCTTGTGAATGCCTGGCCAATAGAAATGGTTCATGAGATAGCTTAGTGTTTTCCACTGTCCAAGTGACCTGCCATTGGATTATGATGAGCTGCCTGGTAAAACATTTCCTGACAGCTCTTTGGTATCAACAACTGGGTTGTATTTTCATTTGTCTGAGTGTCCTGTGTCACTCTATACAACCAATGTTTTATAATTAAAAAATTATGAATACATGAGTGCTATGTCCGGCTGGTGACATCGACAATCCATCACTTTCATTTGGTTAAATGCACGTTTCAGGGTTTCGTCTCTCGACTGCTCTAGTGGGAAATCCCCTACCGGGAATTCTCTAAGGGCAGGGGAGGATGACACCTCCCCTTATCCAGCGTCAGCCTGATTCTGAGCAGCCCCGGATGGTCCAGGCCAATTAGTTCCCAAAATTAGTGGTTAGGCTAGCACTGACAACCGCTGCAATATTATCCTTTTGTCCCCGAAATATTACAGGATAATGATTGATATAATCACGAATATTCCCATGCACACACCTGATTATTTGCCTCCAATGGCCCATTTTGAACCAAGCATTGATGAATGGAGGTTTGATTACAACCTGAATCCACCAAGGCTTGTGTGACAAGGAAGAGGGTGTGGCCGGGCCGTGATGGAGCACGGCCGGCATTGAATCAGCTGATCAGCGGGAGAGCGAGATAAGGGTCAGCTGGAGATGCCGGTTCGGGAGAGAGAGAGACACACACGTGGCCACGATGTGTGTGTTTGTCTTATGTTTTGTGTTGTTTTGAGTTATGTTGTCATATGTTTGATTTGAAAAGTTACATTGACTGTTCTGCTGGTTCCCGCCTCCTCCTTAACCGTCCTTTATTTGTTACAGTGGTGCCAAAATCCAGGAGGGAGGAGGGATGCCCTGTCACAGAGTCCTAACCACTGCCATTCACCAGGGGAGCAGCCATGGCCATCTGCCTGTGGACGGAGGGGTCGCTGGAGCCAGCGAGAGCCAGAGGAACTACGGCCGTCTGCCAAGAAGGGGAGGAGGTTTGAACTCAATGGAAAATTTACAAAAACAACAACTTTTAAAAGTTGCAATGCTTCTAACTACATAAGTATTAAATATAGCTTAATATCCCATAAATTCAATAATGAACAAAATGTGGGTCACATGGAATGTAGGAAGTTAATACATGAAACCAATAATGTAAAAATCGTGACTTTGCAAAACTACAAAAATACACTATTAAAGATTCCCCATTATCCTTTTTTGGATTTTACTTTTCCTTTAGTTTCCTTTTGTGCATGAAAAATGTCTGCAAAGTTACAGAGCAAAGTTACAAAAATGGGCTGTTTGTAGTCCAGCAATTTCTTCAGTAAAATATCTATGTCACTATGTCCAACATTTGCATAATGTCCACCTAAGGGCTACTTTAGCCTGCCCTCAAACAAATGTAGTTATAGGCGATGCCAAGATGAGATGTGTTGTCTCACCATGTCGAGAAGACACTGTTTCTTCACTGTGAAAGCAAAACCTCTTTGTTTGGACTTCCAAAGTCAGACAAATTGAAGTGGTTAAAATTTATTTTTACCACTATTCCTCAGCAGTACAACCACAACCAATGCTGGATTTTCAAGACGGTTACTCCTGAAAGATGGTGCAGTTCCCACATTGTTGGGACAATCTGAAATCTCACAAAGCCTCGGGAGCTGAAACTCTGTTATGTAATGGCCATTACATTTCCGACACACGTTCTATGCGTTTGACCATTAAAAACAGATTGGGCCAGCTGATCAATCAGAGTAGACTTGGCTTTTCGGAAAGGGGCGCTTTAAAGAGACAGGAGGTAAATCAGAGCATTTCGACCAGAGTATGAAGAGCGGGGAAAAGAAATGTACGGTATGAGAAAAATAATGTGTTTTTTGAACATTAAAGCATGTAAACGTATTCTAGTAGACCTCCAAGATAAAATTATTAACCTGTAAATTAGCATATTATGGGCTCTAAGAATAAGTAATACATGTGGTTCATCAGTTACTGCAAAACTATATCTACAGTATATACTGTGTATAACCTAAGAAATGTAAAGGACATTATTTTGAGCCACGGACCTCTGGTTAAATTTTCAGAAGGGTTGTAGTACATCTTACCCCCCAGTATCGTCAGGCAGAAGTACACTTCTCACCTTCATCTCACCTACAGTCATTAGTGTTTGCATGAATGAAAGCTGTGCAGTTGTGAGTCTGAATGAGTACAGATTAGAGAGAGAGAGAGAGAGAGAGAGAGAGAGAGAGAGAGATGCAGTACAGAGACAGAGAGAGTTGCTGTGAATGAACCTCAGTTCACATAGGAAAGACTAGTTAGACCTCTTGCTCTGCCTTATTTTTGATGGAATCATATATTAAGATCACGTCTGGAGACACACAGACGCATTTGCATCCCCTAGATATTACTCACGCAATTATAACCTACATTCAATTACATATGTCCGTATCCTTACTGAGTTTACAGTAGCTGTTTAGAAGAAAAGTTGGATTCCAAAAGGTACATGCGTAATAAAGTGTGTTGCACATTGTTTTATATGTGTAGATTCTTTCTGGTTGGTTGGGTGGTTGAGGGATTTAGCAGGTTAGAAAAGGATCCAAACACCAGATGGACCTGTCTACTGTCTGTAACCCAAATTATACTGTACTAATCCATTGTCACATGCGCCCTTCGACATATCCAATGGAATGTTAAACTGAAACATTGGAAATGTAAAGAGTGCAACAGGATATTGAGCAGTGTCACATAGACTTCATGCACAGCATGCTCTGTTATCGCTTTGATTTAAGTAATTTCCTGAGCACAGGAGTGGTTTCAGATTGAAGGACTTAAGTCATGTTTAGAATGCAGTGGGAGTTCAATCTAGAGGGCTATAATTTCATAATGGTAAAATGGCAAGTACTAAATCAGGTCATCTTGTGATATGTGCTGCCCATTGAAGGGCTCTTCAGTAATAGAGGAGTTGATGGGTAGGGCCAGGGATTATCTTTTGCATAAATTAGCTAATTAGCAATCCCCTAATTATACAATGTAAATCCCCCTCTGAAAGAGAGAGAGATTATTCTTGCAGTTACAGGCAATACACAGTTGATCTCTAGTGTCGGGTTTAGTGCTAGATGTTTAAAGGAATTTCTGAAGATGCAGCCAGATTAATATCGATTTACTCTTGTAATTAAACATAGATTAATCTTCAAATATTTTGTTTAACAGTATGATATTTAGTGTAAATAAAGTGCCTCACAATTCACATATTTGTTATGTTTTAACCTGCATATTCAAAACATTTGTCTGACCACTTTAAATGTAATTACTGAAATTAAAAATCATGTTGAAAAAAAAAATCATGTTTTTACAGTGCACTTTAGAGTTGCATCAGAACCACTTTACTACTTTAGGATCAATTATCATGTATTTATGTTTAATTAAAGAGACTCTCTGGAGTCTCTCTTTTGAGATGCTCATACTATATAATTATAATAATTAAAACAATAAATTGATTGTTAAATTATCTGTCCCCTTTTATTTGTAATGTTTTATTGCTGTAAGTATTTCAAGTTAAACTGTTCCTGCAAATTGATAATTCAAAGGGCTAATTAATTTTAGGGGTAGCTCATTTTATTAAGGTAGCAAATTAATTGCGACAACTTAAATGGAGAGAACAAACTATTCACAGTAAATATTGTTACAAACAAAGGTGACATTGGTGTCATATGCAGATATTTAATAAAAAAATAATATATTAACTATAAAAAAATTTACTATAATTACAAACTGTTTATTGTTAATCTCTTGCTGTTATATGGTGAGAATAAACTCATCCGTGCCATTTGTAAGCACACAGGAAATTTATTTCTCTATTTAGCGATTTCAAATGTTGAACTGAAATGTTTACTTCCCACCAAACTTAAGTCAAGTAATTTTTATTTGTATAGCACCTTTCACAACACACACCGTTTCAAAGCAGCTTTACAGAGGATCAAGCATTAACAGAAGATAAAACTGTAATATCTATAATGTCTTAGAGTCATCATTGTGTAGTTTGATAAAATATGATTGTGAATTGTGTTTAAAAATAAGTAATTAAATAATAATTGTATTAATAACCCCAGCGAGAAAGCCGAAGGCGACTGTAGCAGGGAACACAAAACTCCAGAAGATGTTGGTTAATGGAGAAAAATAACTTTGGGAGAAACAGACTCGCTGTGGGGGCCAGTTCCCCTCTGGCTAACATCATAAATATAATGCCAATATTATTATGTATAGTGCAGGTCATGGTTTAAAATGATTAAACTAAGTAAGTGTAAAGGGTCAGTGTTTAAACAAAGATTTTGCATGATTAATGACTAATTTCCATTCCAAGTCCATTCTGGATTAACTGCAGAAGTTCACATAGATGCAATTGTCCTTGTTAATTGGCTGATGAAGGTATTTGCTGGCAATTAAATGGTCATCTATGTATTCCATTTCAAGAATGTAGTCTATCATTAGACCGAGGTGATGCAGGCAGAGATTAGTGAGGCGCATTGCAGTTCAACCTGGCTGGTAATTTCAGTGAGATCTATCCTAAATCCAAGGTTCATGCAATGGCATATGAAGTATCCCATGTCTTATGGTTGGAGTTGGCATCAGTTCATCCTCTGAAGTCCATCGTAATAGACTGAAGTGATGTTTGGCTGGCACCGGCTGGTATTAGTAATCATCTCACAGCGACACTAGCAGTGGAGTCCAACATGAAGCATGAATGGAGCTGAATCCAGCCTGTTCTGTTGACCTTGTGATAGGAGCCCCAAGGTTGAGAAAATAAAATAATATTAACATAGATGCCATTCAATGTATTGCTGAGTTTCTGGTTCTGACCGACCTAATAAAAGCAGCCTAATTGTGAGTTGAAGGATTAATTAGGTGTATGCCTGGCTAAATAGATGAGTCTTTAGTCTAGACTTAAACTGAGTGATTGTGTCTGCATCTTGAATAGTGTGGATCTACCTCCTTTTGTAGATTTTGATATTCTAGGAACTATTAACAGGCCAGAATTTTGCGTCCGGAATGAACGTGATATAGCATGAATAGCATGGTAGAAGGTCACTTAAGAACTGCGGAGCTAGACCATTCAAAGCTTTGTACGTAGTTAACAGAATTTTAAAATGAATACAAAATGTAATAGGTAGCCAATGTAACAATGATAAAATGGGACTAATATGATCATATTTCTTGGTTCTCGTCAGCTCTCTGGCTTCTGCATTTTGAACCAGTTGAAGTTTATTTAATGATCTTGCTGGACATCCTCCCAGTAATGCATTACAATAATCTAGTCTTTAGGTCATGAACGCATTAATTAGTTTTTCGGCATCAGCAATAGAGAGCACGTGTCGTAATTTAGCAATATTTCTTAGGTGGAAGAATGCTGTTCTACAAACATTGGTAATTTGATTTTCATAGGACAGATTGGTATCAAATATAACACCCAAGTTCTCCACTGTTGAAGATGATGTAACCGTACATCCATCGTGAGTCAAATGATATTTTAGGGGCTTATTTTTTAGAGGTTTTTGGTCCCTCTGTTTTGTCAGAATTGAATAGAAGGATTTCTGGCCATCCAATGATTTATTTCATTGATACACTCTGCTAATTTGGAGAATTGTGAAATCTCATCATGTTTTGAAGAAATATAAATTTGGGTATTGTCGGCATAACAGTGGAAAATTATTTCATAATTCCTGATAATATCTCTCAGGGGAAACATATACAATGAGAAAAGCAGAGTCCCTAAAACTGATCCCTGTGGCACTCCATACTTTTACTTTTGTTTGGTTTGATAATTCCTCATTAGACAAAGTGGTAGCGGTCTGCTAAATAGAACCTAAACCATGCTAATGCAAGTCCTCTAATGCCAACATAATTCTCTAGCCTATTTAAGAGAGTGATCTATCATTTCAAATGCAGCACTAAGATCTAAAAGCACTAGAAGTGAAATGCAGCCTTGATCAGATGATAAGAGCAAGTTATTTGTAACTCTGATAAGTGCAGTCTCTGTACTGTGTTGAGGCCTAAATCCTGACTGAAATTGGTCATATATACTTTTTCTCTGTAGAAATTAACATATTTGGGAGGACACTTAATTAAAGGGAGATTTTGAAAAAAAGAGGTGGTGGTGGCGTGATGGCTAGAGCACAGGACTGCTAATCAGAAGTTCGCTGTTTCGAACCCCATGGCCAACACCACTGTGTCCTTGAGCAAGGCACTTAACTCCAGGTTGCTCCGGGGGGATTGTTCCTGTAATAAGTGCACTGTAAGTCGCTTTGGAAAAAAGCGTCTGCCAAATGCATAAATGTAAATGAAATTGGTCTATAATTAGCCAATTCTCCAGGATCAAGTTGTGACTCCTTAAGCAGTTTGCTAACTGCCATTTTAAAGTTTCTTGGGACATGTCATAAGGATAGCAAGGAGTTAATACTATTAAGAAGAGGTTCTGAGATTACTGGGAATACCTCTTAAGAGCTTGGTTGGTATTGGATCTAAAAAACATGATGTGGCTTTTGATGTTTCGATAATTTTGTTAGCTTTTCATGACCTACGACAGTGAAGGATTGAAGCTGCACGAGAGGAAAATTTTGAGACACTTTTTTGTGATGTGCTATGTTAGATGATTGCATAATTTCAATTTTATCAGTAAAGAAATTAATGAAGTCATTACTCTTGTGCTGTGACGTAATATCTGGTTCTGTTGAGGCTTTATTCCTATCCAATTTAGCCACAATACTAAATTAACACCTAGGATTGTTGTGGTTGTTTTTATGAGTTTACTAAAATATGCTGACCTGGCAGCTTTTAGTGCCTGACTGTGCCTAATGGATTACTAGGCACTGAGAATTAGACAGAGGATGACAGAGTTAATCAGACAGGCTTTGGGGGTCCAGAATGTCCAACAAGACACCTCTGTCTATCCTGGTGCCTTGTTAGAGCAAAAGGTCATAGCCTTGTTGTCTATTTCTCTTTGAACTTTAAAATATGCTCCACATTAAATCTGATAGCTTGAGATTGAAAAAAAAAAAAAGTTACCATTACAGGTAAATGCAGTGCAGTATGAGTTTGTATGTCTCTCAGTTTGAGGATACTGAATAAGTATACACTATATCACTGGTTTTGCTTCAGGACTTAGTACCGAACAAATACAGTAGCAAAATTTATTTACTTCTGTATTACTTCTATAATAACAAGCCAAAATATCCTTAATGGCAAACATTGAAATGTATCAATATTCAATAACTAATATTCAATTATCAATTACTAATATTCAATTATCAATTACTAAATACTATGTCTTACAATATGCAAAAGTATAAACATGAAACGAGCAGAACAGCCTAACATGTGTAACAAACCAAAAATTGTATTTGTATTAGCAATGTTACCATGTGAGACACTAATTTGTGGCAAAACACCATGAAGTTTGATAGGATGCACAGCCTTTGAAGTCAACATATATGAGAAGCATTTTCTAATTTTTAAAAGTTATATTCCTATTTATTTTGCTACCTTTACAATGCATGAATATATGGATGGATGTATTTTTTTTATTTGCGTTTGGCATTGTTTTTTTCCCCACTTGCTGTCAGTGACGAGAACAGACCTGCAACCCAACATACCAGTTGAAAAAACTTGCTGCATAACAAAATACAATATTCATGAAAATTCACTGTGTCGGTTTACGCTTGCTTGCTCTTAGAACTGTGTGTATATAGGTCATGGGAATCTCCCTTTTGTCCTCTTAAGACAGGCAGTAGGTGTGGAAGTTTATAAATGAACACTTAATCCGGTGAATCAGCCTGTAATTGCGCATATCTCTTTGTGAGACACACTGATGTGGGAGAGAGTGAATGAAAGAAAGATGGAGGAGAGAGAGTTGTGATGGGGAAACCCATGTTAGATAAATCAATAAAGTGAAAGAAAGGTTCTTTGGTTTGGTAGGACCCTGGAGCAGTGCCATTAGACCATCTTCAAAGCACACTGCTAATAAAAGTTTTAGGAAGAGATAACACAGGTGACACACACACAGGCAGCTCTATTTCTGTAATCTAACACCCTCAAACAAACAAACACACACACACACACACACACACACACACACACACACACACACACACACACACACACACACACACACACGCAAGCACGCGCTAGTGTGGCTATTCTTATGAGGACTCTCTATAGACATAATGATTTTTATACTCTATGAACTCTAGATTCTATCCCCTAAACCTAACCCTCACAAAAATCTTTCTGCATTTTTATATATATATAAAAAAAAAAAAATACATTTATTTTTTTAAGTGATTTGAATTATGGGGACACTAGAAATGTCCTCATAAACCACATTTATAGCATCATACCCTTGTAATTACCAGATTGTCACCTAGAAAAATTTCCTCGTAAAGCGCGCACACACACACACACACACACACACACACACACACACACACACACACACATTAATGTATCTGTGTTTAGAGGTCACACATCCCAACATCTATTGCCAAATACTTTAGAAATTCCTCAATTCTTTTGTAGCTATTTGCTTCTTATTACCAAGATCACTCAGAATCTGTTTTTGTTTTCACATTTTCTGCACTGATTTTGGGGGAAAATCTACAGAAATTGTATCATATGATAACGCTTTCAACTACCAGAAAGTTAACATATAAAATAAATGTATTGACCTGTTTCAGTGACATTACTTTTTCCTCACAGCTAGCATATTTGTGACCATCAGCAGGAGGAAATGGAAAAATGGAAAAACACCTGTGAAACGATATCAAGAAAAACATAAAACAATGGCTTTTGATCTATGCTAAGTCCAAGGAAACAGGTCTAAAGACTTTCACGGAACTTTAAATATATTTTAAGAGTCTGATGTGTGACTGGTGACACACACCTACCAGCAATCACCATAAACATCTGTCATTCAGAATTTATGTGAGGAACACCTGTTCCAATTCGGCAGAGATTCGAGGTGCAGATTTCTGAGAGTATCTGCTTGGAACCAAAACATACACGGTCATTTTTCCTTTTGGCGCTTGGTGTACATTAAAGGGTGTGTGAGTATTCATGTGTGTATTTTATAACACAAGAGAAAATGAGAGAGGGCTTGAGGTTTATCTTGTCTTTGTTTCAAGATATGTCTGACTCTGACGTTGAAGGTCAAAGGTCACTCAACCCCTCCTGCGTTCTGTCACATTGATTCATAGAGCACATACACACATACATGCCTGTCGCAACACACTTTTGAAGCTGTCACTTTCTCACACAGTAGGACACACATTCTTATTCTTTCACTTCCTTCCTATCTCACACACACACACACACACACACACACACACAGAAACCTTCACATTCACAAAAACTAAAATGAGGACATCTGCAAAAAGAAGCATTTGATTGGACTGTAATGTTTAAATTGCAGGTGATTGCAACTGATTGTTACAGAAATGTACATTTATGCTCTTGGCAGAGGCTTTTGTCTTAAGCAATTTGCAATGCATTCAAGGTATACATTTTATCAATATGTGTGTTCCCTGGGAATCAAACCCATGACCTTGGTACTGAACCATGCTCAACCAGTTGAGCTGGAACATATAAACAAAATGTTTAATATTAAGTGTTAGAATGAAAAATGTAAGAGTTGCAATAAAAATAAAGAAACAAAAAATATATTTTAAGATGTTATGAAGCAAGATAAATTCTTCACATTTTGCAGAAACAACATGCTATATACTTGTCACATATAATACATGAATTATTAGTTCACCAGAATGCCCAGTAGCCGAGACCCAGTTAAAACTGGGACACACACACACATGTAATCTCTATGGGAATGCACACATGTATCGAAAATGGTCAGCGGTTGCTAAATTTAGTGCTGTGTGGTAAATAGGTCTCTCTTTCGCTCTCTATTTCTCCTTCTGTTTTCTTTATTATGGATGGATGGATCATTCGGTGGACATGGTTTCCTTGGTAAAAAAGGTGAATGAACGTCAGGGAATGTGGACTGCCGTCAGAGTAGTTCAGTGAGATAAAATGCCAAAGGTGTGAATATGATAACTCAAAGTGCTTCAGGACTGAGTCAGGTGATTCCACACTTAATTAGTATAATGTAGCCAAAACCAATTTGGAAGCAATTGTAATCTCTGCAAATTTCAATTGTCATATCTATGATATAATTCTATGTAGTTTGCTGTACTTGCAGACATATATTTTCCCTAATAGATGCATTAGCGAATGCAGATGGGAGAAATGGGGAAAACATATGCCTTGCTCTCACTTATTCACACGTTATGATTATATAATGAGTAGTTTAGCTTGTTGCTGTACTGAAATTTGTTTGCATTAATATTAGCAATCAGACAGTGTTTTCATTCTTTTGAATACTGTGAAGTTAGTCTTCTAATCTAATTGGACAAGTGGCGTTGTAAGAGTTGTGATAATTGAGACTTTAAGCAGCAGCAGTGTTCTGTGTTCTTTTGCATATACACGACTTAACCACTTTAGAACGGTTCACTCTCACGGGCAAGGAAGATGCGAGAGACCGGCTTGACGTACAAATAATAGTTTAATGTAAAACTCAAAAGACAAACACATAAGACGACGGACATGTAAGGATCTCACTCTGCCGCACTGCCCTCTGCGATCGGCCTTTATCCCTCTCGGTGGCTTGATTAGCCTTATACGGGACCGGGTGTGTCGAGTCACGACCCGGCCCTGCCCTCCACCGTGCCACAATCACTACTTCCTGACATTGTAACTGTAACCGATGTCTACTATGGGAAAATTTCTACTTTGCCATATTTGATATTATGTGACAGATTAGGAAAGTACTGTAAATGTTATGTTCTGTAAGAGATGACGTGAAGTGAGCAAAGAAGCTTAAACTTCCTCCAAAAAACACTGCTCTTATATTTATTGCACGATTAGAATAGACTTTGAATAAAAAACTAAATATCAATAATATTAATAATAAATATAGGTTTCTAGACTTGTTGATATTGTTCAAAATTAAAATCTGCTCTTCTCACAGTTATCATTTAACATATAACCCTTCTCTTGCTATTTTTGCTTTGATATTTGTTCTGTTCTTGAATAAATTATTGAATGCTCTGTTCCTCTCTCCTATGAATTTAAAAAATAAATGTAATTTCTTGGCACGACAATTGATCAGTTTACTTCTGTTTGCCGTGCTTGTCCCATCCGCAGCTGTTGCTTAAACTCCCTAATAACTATAACAACTCTGGAGCGCTTCACTGTTTGTATCACTCTCTTTGTCTGTGTTTGCTGTGCATCGCTTGATGACACAACAGTTGGTCCTGCTTTGGATTTTTTTGGAACTATGTTTGTTAGTGGAGTGAAAATGGACAACATATTTGGTTATATTGTGTCTATAATGTAAGTTACTTAATAGTAACTTCTTGTTTATAGAACTATTAAAGCAATATCACACTCACAATTGCACTGTTGTACTGTATATTTGTACCTGCAGCCTCTTGTCCATGCCTGAATCACAGCTGTGCCGATATTCAGTACAACAGCAATCTTGCTCATGTGATATTGATTATTTTGAGTGTTGCAAAGGACATTTGCATCTATAAGACACTCTTGGACTCCTCCTGGGCTGAAGTTGCTCTGTTGATTAACAAGGAAAAAAATGTTAATACAAATAATTGGGTTCTGTACAATGTGCATGTTTGTATACATCTCTTGAGTAAAGAGATCCCCAGGCTGGAGCGCCTAAAAACAGTCAGAAAAAATCATAAGAAACAAATTGTAGGCAGATGAACAGCATGAGGTATTCCTAAATGGAATGAAGAGAGATCGAGAGAGACCGTAGCTAAACACATTGACTCTATATCTAAATCAAATGTTCCTAATAACAGTAACACTGTCAGAAATAATTGAAGTGTTTTTCACAATGGTTGACATAGTGTAGTTAGAAGATTCCTCTGGGATGTGATGATCAAAGCTTACTGCATAAAAATGGCAGTTCTCTTAAACAGTAATGGGAAGTAATGGGAATGACATTGCTCTGGTGGAAATTCAGAAGAAGCATGATGCTGATATCTTTTGGTGCAGCACTTACATGAGTAGTAAGCACAGATGTTAAGTCAAGTGCAGCACACATATGCAATGATGATGGAGAACTAACAGATTCCTCAGTCACCAAAATGTTTCTTAAAAGCTCGAACTTTCATACATCAACACAAGAAAATAATTTTCTCACACATCAGACAGAAAAACAAATGTTCCTTTTGAAATTAAGCCACATTCAACTCTGATCAAATAAAATGTCCTTTGACCTTTATCAATGACTCATAAAACTGCAGAAATATGGAACATTTAATATTTTTAATTCACTTTCTTTTCCTAATAGCACTCTGTCTAGTATCCTTATATAAAAGGGTTAACTTGGGAAGAGCATTTATTCTTGATTGCACTCCTCCTGTGTGTGTGTGTGTGTGTGTGTGTGTGTGTGTGTGTGTTTTTTTTTTTTTTTTTTTTTTTTTTTTTTTTAATTTTATTATGTATAATCCTTTATCGAAACTTGGTACTTTTCCCACCTCCACCCATAGCATTCTGGGATGATTCAGCATTAGGCCTGACATTTGAGCCCATGTGCAGACAGACAGGAGATGATATTGCAGGAATAAGGATGTTTAAGATCTCCTGTCATTGGTGAGGAAAGGCTGATGCCAAGAGAAGTGTATTGTTGATCTTTTTCTTTAATTACAGACTTCACAGGGATTTTGGCAGAATTCCATGTGAAATATAGTTGTGTAGTAAAAACATTCCCTTTTGAAGTATAACATGACTTGCTACTTGCTTGTCTGTGGCAGTTACTATGAGGTGTAGGCACATTCTCATTCTAGAGAGCATTTCTGTGTAGTGCAGGATGGCAGCAACATTGTAGGTCCATTTTTGTAAGAAAGAGACTGTAAATTTGAAATGTGACAAAATCTGCTAAAGGTTAATTTTGTCAACTTTTGGGAGTAGGCTACACTAACATATAGATTGTTTCAAAGCTAAGTGAAAGCCTCAAAACTCCAACTTTGATATCATATAGTTTTTATTGCATTGCATTCATTGCTACTGTCATGTAATAAACATTTTTGAATGCCTATGTTTGTGAAAAGTGACAGTACTGTCAGTGGAAAATGTCTTTGTATGTTTAGTACATGTAAATTAGATATAAACATTTGAGGTGTTTGATAAAAGGGCCCATCCTTTTACAGTGTGTTTACTCTTCGATTATTCTGTAATCAGCTAATAATCAAGGGCTTAAATAACTTTTTTTTTTTTTTAACCTCATTTTACCGTTGTGTGTGTTTATTTTGTAAGCTTTGCCGAGTGTTCCCTGGCAGTGAATCTCAAAAACATCTGCATGTTTAAGGCATTCATACCATTTGGTGTACTGCACAGTATGTTAATGCCCTTGGTTATACTGTAAAGAAAGCTATGTGTTTCTATGAAGGATTGAGTGTCTTTATATTTCGCCTTGTATCACTTAGCCTATGGTTATCCCTTCTAACTTCATCATGATTCACAGCTCTTAAACCTCCTTTACCTGGGGCAATCAATGGTGATCTTACGAATATTTGGCACACATGTGTTTGTTGACCCTGGTAGCTTTACTCTTCCACTAAATAAATAATGGTAACACTTTACATTAAGGTTCCATTTGTAAAGGGTTTATAAAGGGATTCATTAATGACTATTAACCCATCAAATACAAATGCATTATAAATAATAATTTTTTTTAATACATATAGTAGGTATTTGGACAGTAGGACACTTCATAATTTTGGCTCTGTTTGGCGCTACAGTGGATTTGATATTTGAAATGTGATTGAAGTGCAGACTGTCAGCTTTAATGTGAAGGGATTTACATCCAAATTGTGTGAAAAGTTTTGGATTTACAGCATTTCATGACAAGCATTTATTAATCCCCCTTTCAGGGGCACAAAAGTAATTGGACAATCGACGGAGAAGCTGTTTCGTGGCCATCTGTTTCGTGGACAGGTGTAGGCTGTTCCCAGGTTATTTCATAAAAAATTAGCAGTTAAATTGTCTGGAGCTGATTCCAAATGTGAAATTTGCATTTGGAAGAAGTTGCTGTAAACTCTCATTATGAGGTTCAAAGGCTGTCAATGTAACAAAGCTGGCAATCATTCGGTTGAGGAAAAATAAAATAAAAAATCCATCAAAGAGGTATCAGAAACCTTAGGAGTGGGCAAATCAACAATATGGTACATTTCTTAAAAAGGAATACACTGGTGAGCACAGTACCACCTAAAGGCCTGGATGAACACAGAAGACAGCTGTGGTGGAGGATCACAAAATTCTATCCTTGGTGAAGAAAAACCTCTTCACAACATGTAAAGAACACTCTCCAGGAAGAAGGCATATCAGTGTCTGATAAGTCTACAATAAAGAGAAGACTTCATGAAAGTAAATAAAGAGGGTTTACCATAAGTTGCAAACAACCAGTTTGCCTCAAGAAGAGGAAGTCCACATTAGACAGCCAGAAAGCATATAAAAAAGCCTGTCAAATTCTGGAGCACTTTTCTTTGGACAGATGAAACTAAGATGAACCTGTAGCAGAATCATGGGAAAAGAAGACTATGGAGAATGATCGAAGCATACCACAACACCTGTAAACATGGTTGAGATGCCAATGGAATATGGGTCACTTGTAATTGTTGATTATATGATTGCTGACAGAAGCAGCAGGATAACTTCTGATGTGTTTAGGGCTATACTTTCTGTGCAGAATCAACCAAATGCTGCAAATCTGTGAGAATGGCCCTTCATGGTACTGATGGGCAGTGACCAAAACATACTTGAAAGCAACCAAAGAACTTTTCAAGGCAAAGAATTGAATATACTTCAGTGGCTGAGTCAGCCACCTGACCTCAACCCAACTGAACATGCATCTCACATCTTGAAGACAAAACTGAAAGCAGAAAGACCCATAACCAAGCAGCAACTTAAAGGGACAGTTTACCCAAGAATGACAATTCCCTCATGATTTCCTCACACTCATTCCATTCCATGTGTATGAATTTCTTCTGCAGAACAAAATGAAGGTTTTTAGAAGAGTATTTCAGCTCTGTAGGTCCTCACAATGCAAATTTTAACCCCCAAAATCCACATAAATTGAGCATAAATGTTGTCCAAATTACTTCAGTGGTTCATCCATTTGTTCAGACATTATATGATAGGTGTGGGTGAGAAACAGATCAATATTTAAGTCATTTTTTTTTATCATAAATTCTCCTACCTGACATTCAAAATAGACATGCTTACACTATCATTAGAAAGAAAATGAACACATTAATCTGTATAAACTATATAAAGACTATTTTGTTAAATTAGGCTAGCCTCTATATACTTTACATACTGGACTAATATAAGCAAACTAATGGTCCAGAACACATTTAAATCAGGTCATAGATTATCTAAAACATAATTAACAAACACCAATTGGCAACTTCTACAGGATACATTCAGAGTAAGAAATTAAATAAATAAAAAAAACATCCCATGTGCCATAATCCCAAAGAGCGAGAAGGTACCAAATCTATACTGAAACATTAGCATTGCGCTTTCTAGTTCAGCAGTTCAGTTTGCACACATCATTGTATTTTCTGTTTCTTACACAATCGGAGCAATCCCATATTAAAATAAGCATTCAGCAAATTATGTTTTCACCTAGTTTGCTCATACATAGGCTACAGTGTGTCTTTCCCGACCTTTTTTTTTTTTTTTGCCTCTCATTGCAGCTCAAATTCCCACATTTCCGGCACTTACCAATGTTCTGCCTGCTGGCCAACCACAGCTTTGAAAAGTCACATGACCCACCATTAATCAGTCGTATTTCCCATACAATGTTAGTTAATTGCAGATGTTTAAATGTTTTTGAGTTTAAATTGGCTTACTCTTTGGCAAGTATTGCATGAAAGTCATCCTTTTTGTTCATGTTGTTATAAATACATATAAATTATTTATAATGCATTTGAAGATGAGTTATTTGTCATTAATGAACCCCTTTATAAACATTTTACAAAGGGAAACTTAATGTAAAGTGTATAATTCATCAGAGCCTTTGTTTTTAATGTTTTACACTTTGTTAATTGCAGTTGAAGAAAAATAAGTAAAATCTGACTGCATAACAGAACAGATCACAAATGGAATAAATGAGGCATGTGCCCATGCTGTTGGCAAAATTTTGTCACAAGTAGCCCAAACAGAAGCAGTCACTCTTAATTTCTTTGCACCATAACAAGCCTAATGAGTTGGCCAGGGTGACCCTTGTCCAACATCTTGTGTTGTAATTGGACACCCAGGAGTAACCTCTCCATCCTTTGATTAAAATGGGCCTTGATTTTTACCGGCCATGCTAACGGAATCCAGACCTCCATCGCTATGCTTCACATCGTCGTGGGAACGCAGGGTTTCTCTAACGACATGCGGAGTGGCCGCTATCAAGGGGGTCAGCATGGGGAATAATGAACCAGCAAGCCCCACACTACATTTTTGTCCAATTAGAGTGCAGCGCACTTCAAAAGACCATACCTTCAGCACAGCAAGACGCACATGAGAAAGAAAGAAAGGGATAGACATGAGAAAAAAGAAGGAAAACGGGAGAAGCCGAATCTTCTTTGAGTGTTAAGGACTCAGAAGGAGGGTCCATATATTCTTTATAATCTAGCCGTGTGTGTGTGTGTGTGTGTGTGTGTGTGTGTGTGTTTTTGAGGCTGGGTTATTGTCAGATCGCATATAGAGGCTAATGGGGTTTTGAGGGTTGGAATTTGTAGTTTGTAATAACTGAGGTCAGGAAGGTTCTGTCTCGAACAGCAAACAGGACAATGTACGGGTGAACACATTATTGTTTGAGCACAATACATTTTATCAGGGCATTTTTGTTGTTTAATTAATTGTTTTGTGCTTCATACTTGATAAATGTTTGCTGAAAACACTAAAATAGGCTGTTTAATGCTAGCATATATTTTAAGGGAGGTGTGGATTTTGTTTAGGTGGTTGTGATTGGCCACGTTGTCCTGTTCACATGAAACTTAGGCCACTGGTTAAATAGTGGGTTCCATTGTGACAACCTATAACTGAGTTACCATCATTTCATCCACACAGCCATTGTAGCCAAGTAGATTCAAAATGTTTAATGAAATAAAAATTATGAAGGCATGTTTTTTCACAGTTTTTATGAAACAGACCAAAAATGTAACTCCTTTTTGAGTAATTCTGCATTCTCCTTGACACAATCATGATTTGAAACATTTGATATATTTGATAAAAAAAGCTTCAAATTGTGTGTTGTATGGACAAATGCACATATAATTTATCCTTTCAAAATCTTTGTTTTTGTTCTGTAGATGACAAAGTCATACAAGTTTGAGATGGAATAAGGGTGAGTAAATTATGAGAGAATTATCATTTTGGGTTAAGAATTCCTTTAAGCATGTGCACTGCCCTCTGCGCCACAGCTCTGACTGTATCTATATATTTTTAGCTGGCCCAGCAAGGAACGGGCAAAATGTTGAAGCCACATTGCAGTAACATTACTTAGAGGTACTTTGGAGGTGGTGGCCAGTTAATTTAGTCTCAGGGTATTATTTCAGAATCAAGGGCAGGGTTAAAGAGTAAGGTCTCCTTGACTGTCTGGAATCGTCAGCTTTTCTAGTAACCAAGTATGAGGTCAAACCTCAGGACATCCCTGTCACCCACTTGGAATCATCAGTGTGCCCTCTGAGAATCCGGGCAATCCTCGGTACCTCCCCCTTATAGCCACTTCAAAAGATCACTAGGATTGCAGTCTGTTTACTATGTGAAGAATCATCCAATCAGTGCTGAAGCTTTACAGATCACAAAAGTCTTTTAAAACTACACCTACTTTATTACAAATTTGTATTTTGGGGAATATACATGAGTAAAGACATGCTGATTTGACTGATAGATGCCTAAATTTTCAGATGCAAATGCAGATGTGTATAAGTTGAGGAACCACTGTGCATACTGTTTACTCTGGAGGGACCAGAAAGTGGTTTGGGACAGGGGCCACATCGGGCTTCAAGGAGTACATGGGGGCCAAGCATTGATTTAGTTCTTGTATCTTTTAAACCAAAAAATAATGGTATTCTCATTCTGATTCATGACCGATATTTGTGACCGATGATGGGAATATTCTGCCTAAAGTATTGCTCTACAAAGTTAGATACTTTTCTATCAGGCATTAGAAAAACTTGATAAAGGCTAAGCATTATTATAAATTATTGTTTCATCTCTACTTCCATGGTAATTTATTATTCAAATTAACACACACTCTATATCAGGGGTTGGTATTATTAAAAATGAACAATAGGTTATTATAAAAAAATATATTTGAAAAATGTCACCGTTTTATTCTATTACATTAATACGTTTAAAGCTACTAAATTTATCCAACCTAAAGCAGTTAGTGGTCTTCTCATTTTCTTGTTATTGTTTTTTGATTAATAGCCTGTTCGTTTACATGTACACTTCAAGTCTGACATTTTGATACAAATCTGCTTTTTGTCCCACTGTTTACGTTCACTTTAGGCATCGTTTAAAGACGGACATTTATGAAAATCAGGCTGTGTGCGTTCAGTGCTTGAGCACTCTGCTGTTGATGATGTCAACAGCATCCTGTGTACGGACTCTCAGCATTTGCGTCTGACCGAGGTATACGTTTGGCTTTAGAAAGAAGCACAACAGGTGGGCGATGCACAACAGAACACAGGAATCTTGAGATGCGATTTTCAAAGTTTCCATTACTGTTAACTTGATACAGCTTCCTAAAATGTGGCGTTTTTGAAGCTGAATACCAGTGAGACGCTCCAAACGGCACGCACATATACATAGAGCAACGATTGAAAATGGCACAGATGGAATGCAAGAATGCGTACTGTGAGAACTGGACACATAGACGAACTCAATGCAAAACAGATTGCTGTCAACTGTTGGCTTGTTCAGTGATGTGAGACTAAAACAATCAATATATTGTGTTCTTAAGCAACTTTTTGTATTGTATAATCAATGCTCTATTCATGTGCCATAATGCAATTATTTAAAACTGAATTTCAATCCATATTATACATTTATTATAGGCCCTACATATTTTAATTATATATATTTTAATTATTATGCATTATTGATATGAATAATCTTTTATTTGGAGACCTTTCTCAGCAAATAGTGATGTATGTGATTAATTGCAATTAATGAATCGACATGTCCTGCAATTACTTAGATTTAAATGTTTTTATATATATATATATAAATATATATATATATATATATATATATATATATATATATATATACACCTATTGCAAAAGTACCATTTAAATAATTAATTTTAGAAAGACTTGATCACTATATCTAATTTATTACAAGAAGTCAGAGTGTTGCAATCAGAAATCCCCCAAAAACAAACAAATCTATTTTTGACCTCACAATTTATGTTGAAAACGAAGAGGTCACAATTTTTTGAGTGAGAACTCTACTGAACGTGCTGAATAAGTGTCCATCACCCTAGCTTATTTGTGACTGAAGAAATTCTTATTACTCAATACCATACAGCTTTTACCTTTTATTAAAAAAGCTTTCAAAATGTAATTCAAATAAATCCAATAAATGAAAGTGCAAGGGGCTCAGTTTAGTCATCCTTAGACATCGTTCTCCCCTCTGCAGCAGAAGGGTGAGACAAAATGTTGTCTTTGTGGTATATGTTATTGTTCTTTAAATAAACTTATGTTGCAGTTCAAGTAATCCTGCAAATCACAGAGGAAAAGCACAAATGTCAAAACTAGCCATACCACATTCCACCAGTGTCAGTTTAGAAGTGTTGCAACACATGCTAAATGCATTGATAAAATCAAACATTTTCCCTACTAAACAATGCTAGAGGCATGTCAACTGTCTGAAATCGAACAGTCCACACCAGTTCATTATGGGAGTAATTATCAGGTCATTTTCCTCCAAATTATTAACAAATAGCTGTGGTTTCAACAAAGGAAAAGCCCCCATAATGCCTCTCTGTGTGTTGCCATAGAGACCAATCATTTTTAGAGTTTGACCTGTGATCCTCACCTTTCACCCCCACTCAACCAGACCCCTTAATACCTTCCTGTCTCCATTATGGCAGCGCTGGGGTCACAGGCGTTAGAGGTCAGGGAGGAAAGTTCATCCTGCCACTCAAGTCACATAACTAAATAGGTGCATTGTGATATTTTTAAGTACATTTTTGAGACTTGGAAGAGGAAAAGAGTATGTTTTTGGGTATGAAACAGTGTACGTTTTTCTTCTATTAGTGTCTGCTTACATGTTTGTGTATGTTTAGCTATACAACAAAAAATAGTTTTTGAGAATTTTTTTTTTGCTATGATATATACTGTATACAAATCACACACACACACACACACACACACATATATATATATATATATATATATATATATATATATATATATATATATATATATATATATATATATATATATATATATATATATATATAATTTGTAGCTATTTAAAGTAGAACTGTATTTTCCTATACTTTAAATTTTTTTTTATTACTTAACCAAAAATATTTTGGTTTTGTGGCTTTGTAACTGACTAAAAAATACAGTACAAAAAAAATATTTATCTAATATTTATATGTCTAAGGTACACAGGTAATAATATGAGTAAAAAGATCTGCTGTCTTTAATGACAGTGCTTCCATTACAGAGACAACAAATGGGCCATAAACACACTGGAAGGTTTTGGGAGTGACAACTGCATTTAATGCAAGATATAATCCCCAAATATGTATTCTGTGTTTACAGAATACAGAAGTCCCAGAATTGCAATGGTTGACATAGTGATAACCATCGAAATGTTGGTGTTTTGCAACTGGAAGCAAGACTGCTGAAGGTTGGAGCTAATTTTTATGAAATATTCTAGACATTTTAACAATTTTAAGTACGCTGCTCATTGCTGAACTTATGTTCATTGCTGCTGATTTAAAACCGTGCTCTCTTAACCTTCTTTATGGTTACTGCTACGTCAGCATTTATGGTTGAGCAAGACGGTCTGGTGTCAAAATTTGTGAATTAGTCAAGACAGGTGTTTCTTTGATTTCCTAAGACTGAACCTTGGAAGAAGATCTTTCACTGTACAAAAGAGAGTGGTGTTACTGCAATAGCAACTAGTTGTTGAGTCTATTTCTGTACACAATACACAGATTTAATGTAAATTTGGTTGTATCAAGTAAATTGCAAGTACAGAACAGGATTAAGAGAAGTGACAACAGTGGTTAGCTGCAGTGTGTATATGTGGCCATTGACTAGCCTCAGGAGTTGCAAAAGGAACAGTAAATTGAGTTTGGAAAAATTTGCCTAGAATTACAATTAATTGACAATCTAATTAACTGCAATTGGCCATCAAAGGCCACCCTTCACATGTATTAAAAACAGTAAGTGGATGGAAAAAAAGAATAAAGTATGTTTAGGTGCAGTCTGACTGAGAGCCAGAACGTTACTGGTCCTATGTAACAGGGCTGAGGTGCAGACAACAGTTATATTCGATTTCTCATTAGTCATTTACACTGTCAGTGCAATGGAGGTGCTCTGACAGACAGCAGATTACAACATTGTGAATATACCTGCATCCATATAGGTGAGCTCTATATAGCACCTGCATGTGCACATTTTTTAAGAGCTAACTTTAAAATACACCCACAAGAGGGAAGCTTTTACTTTTGGATACGCTTTTGAATTCATGGACTCACACATACACACTCATTTCATAGAGCTATTATCAAAAACATCTGACAGCTGTGTTAAAAATCAAGCGTGTACAGTAATATCTGCACCACTAGCATCACCAAATGGATTTGCTTCAGTAATGAACAGTTTTCCTGGGCACTCCCCCGTCTGCCATTGGATGAAAAAAAGATAGCTTTAAGCTGCCCCATCTACAGTGCAAATAAGCACACTTTTTAACATGCAAGTGCGCAACACAATCAGCAAAGTTTAATTGATTAAAACGGGAATTCTAGATTTGCCATGTCACTCGTTTGCAGTGTGTTTAGGGGCATTCATAGTGACACCAATTTAGTGCATCAGAGTTACCTTAAGTTAATAATTTTCAATGAGAGTTGGCAATTTGAAGTGACATGAGTAACTGGTCCTGCTTGACAAGCTCTGAGCGGGATTCGAACTGGTATCAGCTGGTTTGGGTGGCGGGCGCGCTAACAAGAATGCTAAAGGCTACAGCCTCTAACGTCAGTCTCTAGTACACCTCTTGAGGCCAGGGAAGTGAGATTTACACATACCGCACAACTATCACATACCAGCTGGCTCCTATTACACTTGCCCTTTGGGTCAACGGCACCACAGTAACCAATCCTGCTTGTCCCTCTCTGAGCGGGATTCGAACCGGCGTCAGCCAGTATGGTAGGCAGGTGCCTACAAGCAGACTAAAGGCTACATCCTCTAGCGTCTATCGCTAGTGCGCCTCTTGAGGCCAGGGGAGGGAGCTTTACACATACCACACAGCTATCATGTACCAACTGGTTCTCGTTACAATAGCAGTGTGTCAAAGATGAGCTGAGTTCGACTTAGCAACTACCTATTGGAGTGCAGACAGTGAAGTTCATGTAATTGTCTGCCTGATAAATTTGCATACAGCAGCAGAGTAGGAATTCTTACTAATGACCCACAGTACTGCTATTTAACCATTGTCAGTGTGAACACACCTTGAGAGCACTGGAAATAATTTTATAGGAGTTGGTTCTTGACCTTGATTTATCTCTTGAGTGAACAGCACTGTTGAATACAATTTTGAAATCATCTCTTGTCATTTGGGAGCAGTGTTTCATGGGTTTTATGGGTTTGTTGCTCTGCACACCAAAAGTGGACTGTATTTTATTATCATACTCTCACTCTCTTACTTGCTCAAACACACACATCAGTGGCCTATGTATGCATCTTTTACTCCATATAGAAGTATTATTTATCTTACTGTAGCATTAATCTTTTCTAACCACCCACAGACTATATCCACATCTATACAATGAGGGCTCTTAAGGATTGACTGTGTGTGTGTGTTGTCCACCCCTATATCTACTCATACACTAACTCATGTTATCTTAAAGCTCAATGTTTTTTCCCACCATCCATTTAGTTCTGTTTCATCCTGTTCCATCCTGTTCCTTTTCCTCATTGAAACACTTTAAAGATAAAAGCTCCCTCTCTCTATGTGTTTTATAAAAATCATTATTTAAAACTTGCCCACAGTGCTGTCTGCCTCCATAAAGATTCCAGTGTGATGACATGGAAGAAATGAGTTGTAATACAGCCATCATAGAGGGTGATTGATCGACCGGCACTCACCCCAAACCAAACTCTCACGCGCTGGATCTGTAGCAACTTGCCAGGGCTGAGAGCGGTATTAGGGTGTGTGTGAGAACCACAGGAGAGAGAGAGTAGGAGGGAAGAGACCTTAAAAGAGTGAAAAAATACCTGCAGCCAGGTGTAAAGTGTGACCTCTTCCGCTGTCTTTCTCTTTCACTGTACTCGTTTTGAGCTAGTATTGCGCATAAGAGTAGTATTTTTCTCAACACACACACATACACCCTCTCCTCTGGGTTGTACTGCCTAGTGTGATTTATGTGTTCTGCATACAATAGAAGAGAAGCCAGAAATAGAAACGGAACATATTTAATAGTCTGTTCAACCAGTTCACCATGGCAGTTTGCTCATAGCCAATAGGTAGAAAACCCTTATCCTTCACCTAGATATCCTAGGAGGATGGATCTTACTTGTTGTCTTCAGATTTTCAGTTTATTCAGAATTCAGTTTATTGAAGCAATACGGCTTTTAATGCTGTGCGTTACACTGATTTTACCATGTTTATGGAGTTCTTAGGAACAGTGTGAAAAGGAAAGTCTGAAACCCAATTACCTGTGATAAAATTGCTGTAATGCATGAGTGGCTTATTGCTTTTATGACACTGTGGCAACTGCACTATGCACAATAAACAGTTATTTTGACACAATACAATTATTATGAGAATTAACAGTTCTTCTGGCAAATTATATAGTTTATAAGCTTAAACGCACACCTGTGTTCACTCATTTTATTAATGTGGCAAGTTGCTGTGTTGCTTTATAACAGAATTCTGCTATGCATCCCACTCTGCAATGCAAAGGCAAAACGCTTGAACATTTGGTCAATATTTGCTCAGATTCAGAGAAAACGGAGTGTGAAAAATGTGTATTCCACGTATGGCTAGCCAGTCAAAAAACTTTCTCAGTTAGGATAATTAACTTTATTATTTGGTGGAAGAATGGATTATTCTCATTATTCAATTAATTTACATATAACATTTAGGTTACCCATGTTTAAAACCATGCTTTAGGCCTATTGCTTTAATCAACATAAAAGAAAGAAAAAAAGAAAGAAAGAAAGTAAGGAAAAGGAAAAATGTATTAATACTATATAGCACTCGTTGGAAATCCATTCCTGCAGGATTTGCTGTGTATTGTTCTCTGTCTAGTCTGTTGCTGAGTATTTCTTTCTCTCTCTCTCTCTCTCTCTCTCTCTCTCTCTCTCTCTCTCTCTCTCTCTCTCTCTCTCTCTCTCTCTCTCTCTCTCTCTCTCTCTCTCTGTGTGTGTATTTGTCTATAATTTTGTGATTGATGATCTTGAGAACTGCTTCTCCTGATTGTAAAGAGTTACTGATTGAAAGAAACCAGAAAAGAGCCAAACTCATATCATTCTTCAAATACCATTCTGTCAATAAACCATAGACTATATTTTGCCACATCTCTGTGTAAATTTGCATTCTGTGACCAAGACAATCCCCTCAATCTCCAAAGATGTGAGCCCAGGGGCCTTGCAGGACCATGATCCAGCCCTGAGGACACGTCGTGATATAAATAAGCAGAGAACCAGTTTCCAGCTGTTGAGGAGGAATGTTATGATAGAAGTAAAGCAACCAATATGTCAATTGACTGTGAGTCTGTCTTTTCAGGCAATAAACACTTAAAGGGATATTTCACCCAAAAATTAAACCCTGTCATCATTTATTCACCCTCATCTTGTTCTAAACTCATATGAATTTCTTTGTTCTGTGGAACACTAAAGAAGATGGAAGGCACAATGTTCAATTGTAGCCACCATTCCCTTTCATTGTGTGGAAAATAGATGCAAAGAAAGTTAATGGTGACTGATGCGGTCAGTCCTCAACATTCTGCCTAACATCTCCTTTTGTGTTCTGCAGAAGAAAGAAAGCCAAATAGATTTGGAAAAACATGAGGGTGAGAAAGTTTGTCATTTTGGGGTGAACTATCCCTCTAAAATATTATGTGGATAGTCAGCGTTATAACAACTGGATTTAAAAATCTGAATTGTCTGCAGTGTGATCATAAATGCCTAAAAGATAGCGATAGAAATAGAAAGAATGAGAGAAACACAGAAACACATAAAAGAACTATGTTTCACAGCCAACCACACCATTTATCCCACCAGCATGCAATGCTTGTGAAAATAACCCACTGCATAAAATCACACTCATTTGCAAGCCTCTCTGATTATGTAAGCAAAAATACATAATTACCCCACTTATCTAAATGCTTGTTCTCTGCATGGCTCCCAGTTATTTCGAACAATTAATATGAGCTGTTCTTTAGACGTGTGCTATTCAATGATGGTTCCATATGCATGCAGTTTGGAGCCATTGAGTCTGATGTATTGACATGCTGACGGCTGGCCTCTTTGGCTGACTGAACGGATTCAATGGGTCTGTTGGACACTGAATGCAGATATAATGGAGCTTTAGATGTTTGGACAAAGAGACTGTCTCTCTGTTTCCATTGCATGCAACCTTGCATCACAACACTACAGTAACAAAGTTAATGACTTTAAATGTGGAAACACAATAGAGAAGGAACAGTTAATCTTTCTTGAATTGATTAAAATTGTTGCTTCAGCACTTTAATAAGGATTGTGTGAACGTGTGTGCTTGTGTGTACTGAAGGCAACCAGCTTGTCTCAGATCAGTGGTTGACACTATTATGCGTGTTTATGCATGTATATGTGTAGTAGGTGGCATGTAAAGTTTCTCTGCTTGTTGGTCACTAGGGAAAGGCAATGCATGGAAAATGTCCAGACACAGTATTTTTTTTCCAATCTCACTTCACAATGAGAGAGAGAGAGAGAGAGAGAGAGAGAGAGAGAGAGAGAGAGAGAGAGAGAGAGAGAGAGAGAGAGAGAGAGAGAGAGAGAGAGAGAGAGAGAGAGCGCATGAGCATGAGCTGACTATGTGAAACACACATGCAGGCTCAATTCTGCTGACACTTTGGCTTCTGTGGGATGTTAGTTGCTGTGGCAAAAAAAAAACCTTGCCTGAGTGTACTACTACACACACACACACACACACACACACACACACAAGAATGACCTCTAAATGTTTGCTAGGTAGATAGATATTCTATATATATCAGTTCACGCTTTCTTTCTACATTGTATTCTTCATAAAATCACAGCTATGGAATGATGGAGAGAGAGATAATCTGTTGTTCACATGCAGCGTTGCTTCCTCACCCAGCTGCATTTAAGCATCTTTGATTAAAGGCCTCTAATTTTCCATTAAAAAAAATTCAGGATCTTGTAAATTTGCGTGGTGGAAAAGAAAGCCAGCCTTAGGGATCTTGTGTATTTCTGTGAGTGTGAGTTAGGGTTCAGTTGTGTGTTTTTTTTTGTGTGTGTGTGTGTGTGTGTGTGTGTGTGTGTGTGTGTGTGCAGGTTTAAATTGTTTATGAGGATCTTTTTTAGATTACAAACTGGTAATTACAAGGGTATTATGCTATAAATATGGTTTATGAGGACACTTCTAGTGTCCCCATATTTTAAAATATTAAATTATTGAAAATAAAAATTGCAGAAAGTTTTTGTGAGGGTTAAGTTTGGGGGTAGGGTTAGGATTAGGGGATATAATCTATAGTTTGTACAGTATAAAAATCATTATGTCTATGGAGAGTCTTCATAATGATAGCTGCACTTGGGTGTGTGTGTGTGGGTGTGGGTGTGGTGTATCTCTCTCCCAGAGCAGAGACACAGGAAGGGGTTGAACTTTTGAACCAGCTCCATAACCAGTCATCCTTAATTTATAAAGGACATTAGAACATTTAAAAAAACATATATATACACTCTACATTCAATTAAATGTTTTATTTTTAAATTAAGCTTTCTTGGCATGACAATAAAGTAGTTTAAGATTACGTAAACACAAACTGCTTTAAATAAAATAGTGTTCAATTAGTAGTAATAAAAATGTCAAAGAGGCATACCATGCCATGTCTCTATCTCTTTGTTTGTGTTAAACATCTAGACATGATGTACTACACGTAATAGCCTCAAAAGGTATCTAGACACTTAAGTCACTATTCAAAATGTATGAATGTCATTGTATTAAACAACAACAAAAAGTACCATATTGTTTTTTAATTTTATGTGGATGCAAGAAGTCTGTTCACACAGGTGTTCTAGAAAAGTAACCTCAAATGTAGTTAATCACATGGACTATGCACAGTATGATGTTCCACTTTGAGAGCAGAAAGTGTCCAAATACTTTTTGTCCTCATTTTAATAGTATTTCAGTATGGACCACTTTCATCAAACTAATACTTGACTTGAATACATTGATGAATACTTTTATTCACCTATAGACAATTAAAACAATCTGTTGGTGTTGGCTGTATGGTTCTGCTCTTAGCAAACTCTCCACCCATCCATACACATGGACAGAGCAGCGAGTGCAGCAAATGAGAGTGAGCTTGACTCAAGTGACCTGCCTGAACTGACACTATGCTTGATATCAATTGTTATTTTAATTTATAAATCAAAATGTGATTTATGTTTTGCTTAAATAGTACAGTATGTCCATGCAATCTTTCTTTAAATAATTTATACTTTCTTTGATATTATGTTATTTATTTAATGCAACATATTTAAGTGTTGCCCTAGGTGTGAATGTGAGTGTGAATGGTGGTTTGTCTATGTGTGGCCCTGCGATGGACTGGCGACCTGTCCAGGGTGTACCCTGCCTTTCGCCCAAAGTTAGCTGGGATAGGCTCCAGCCCCCCGCGACCCTGTACAGGATAAGCGGTTGTCGATGGATGGATTTAAGTGTTCAAAATACTTTTTGGGGGCACTGTGAATGAATGAATAATAGTTACATTTATATAGCGGTTTTCTGACACTACACTCAAAGCACTTTACATTTACATTTATGCATTTGGCAGACGCTTTTATCCAAAGTGACTTACAGTGCACTTATTACAGGGACAACCCCCCCGGAGCATCCTGGAGTTAAGTGCCTTGCTCAAGGACACAATGGTTGTGGCTGTGGGGGATTGAACCAGCAACCTTCTGATTACCAGTTATGTGATTTAGACCACTACACCACCACCACTACACAGTGAACAGTGTCCTCAACAGCCACCAGTGTACAGCATCCACCTAGACTCACCAGCTATTGGTGGAGAGGAGAGAGTAGAGTTATAAAGCCAATTAGTGGATGAGGATTATTAGGAGGCCATGATTGAGGAGGGGGGGGGGGGGGGGCGGGGTTGGCAAGGACACAGGGTTACACCCCTACTCTTTACAAGAAGTGCCCTGGAGTTTTCGGTCCGGGACCCCCCCATAAGTGACTGCTGGTTTTACGTGCAGTGTGTTTTCGAGCTACTAAAGCATGGGTTACTGGGGTCAGTCTCAATAGATATGTCAGAAGGGTGCGTCATACAAATACATCCCCATCTTGAGAAACAGAGCCCATAAACTTTAGTGTGATTAGCTTAACCTCTATTTAGACACACAAACACACACACACACGGTGACCTGTCTGTTTTGACAGATATGTCCTGATATCGTTCAGTGAGAATGTCTGACCTGTAACTCCCTGCCACTCAAAGAGGAAGTTCAACCTAATCTCTTTCTGCCTTGAGCAAAGATTTATCAAAACCATACACACAAACACATTTCCACTGTCTCTCCTCCACATAGCACTCATTATGAGTTAAAAGAGACAGACTTTAAGCCTGGTTGCCAGTTCGTATTCTTCATGGCCAACTGTCATCTGCCGTCTGGTGAGAATGGGTCTGGCACAGCAACCAACCACCATCATCTTTGATACAGTGAAGAGAACAGAATCAAATATATTGAGATCAGTTAGCATGACTTTATAGGGGATTTGTTTTATTTATGGAAAAAGTGATGTGGATAGAAAAGTGAAATGAGGAAGTCTTCTTTTTCACTCATTCACAATTTGATCTTACTATTAAAAATTCAATGTTATTCTTACACTATGATCGGTCATGATGATGATAATAATAGAATATAATTTAGATTTCAATATAATAAATACATGACAATGAAGTAGCATGGTAAAATAGTTTTACATGCCAAAGCATTCATAATTTTCTACTGCCATGTGAGAAACTCACAGTTCTGATTCACACATTTTTCCATGTTTAAATCTATTACGTGGATTTCCCCACAAAATTGTTATAGAAAATGTGAAAAAGCCAGCAGATTCCGCCATGGCCTGATCTTGAGTTACTGTTCTCACTTATTCTTTCACCTTGTTCTAAACAGATTTACAGAGTGTGTGTCTGTGTGGTGGGAGGTTCCCTGTGTTGTTCTCTGGCTCTGGAGGTTTTCTAGGACTCCTGTGGTCTGAAAGAAAGAAGCTTATGCCCCTCTGATCTGTCAGGCAGAAAGACAGACACAGGAAAAGATAGAGAAACGGTATGTGAGAAACTGAAGAAGATAAAAAGACAGAGAGAGAGAAACAGACGAGTGGGAGGCTGAGGGAGAGACGGAGCAATTGGGAGGTTGGGGGAGGGATACTAAGAGAGAAACTGGTACAGTGTGAATGACAGTGAGAAAACGAAAAGGGAAGAAAGGGATGAGACGATGAGGGTGTTTTTAAGACACATTGACAGTGAGGGGCGGTAGGGGAGGGAGAACAGCAGGAGAGAGGGGATCAGGAGCCACAAGGAGGGAGGAGAGCAGGCGCAGGGGGGAGGCACCACCCCGCGGATTGAGACGTATCCCACATTGCCCCTCTCACTGGTGGCGCAGCAGGCAGGGCACACGGGGCATGGTGTGTGGTAGTGTAAAGTTGACGTGTCATTGGCCCTGGCACAAAGGATTGGAGGAGGAGGGCGCCAGGCGCTGTATGGCAGGGTTGCCCAGATACGGCCACTCAGGGTTGGCATGTGCTTTTTTGTGTCTGTGATGCGCTTCCAGACTGATAGACACAAACGCACAGATACACACAGAGTCAGAGATGGCACACTCAAATTTATACTTTTCTGTGTGTCAGTTTTTCATTTTTGTTTTTATTTCTAATTTATTTTCAGTTTAACCTTTCAATTTAGTTTAGTTTTCATTAGTTTTCACAAGTTTCACTTTTTTCCCCAGTGATTTAGTTTTTTTCTTCAACCCCCATACGCGCTTTTTTTTTTTTTTTTTTTTTAACGTTTCAGTATATTTTAGTTTTAGGCTGGCAAAGTTACGTTTTTGGTTAGTTTTATTTATTTATTCATTTTGGAATATTTTGTTTTTATTTGATTTTTAGTATGTTAGGGATGCCAAAGTAAATGCGTTAACTGATATAATTGTTGATGTGTATAAAAAAAAAAATCAAAGTAATTTTCTTTTTTTTTTCTTTCTTTTTTTATGCAGTCAGTGATGTATTTTAATTTAGTTTGTTTTTTTTCGAAATGTTAACAAATATGTTTTCATTTAGTTTTTGTTGCAGTTTGTGTTAACAGTAATAACACTGCTTTATGTTAGTCCTCCATGTGTGTTTTGCATTAAAGTCTCATCAGACAAGATTGCTTATGCGGTCAGAATGATTAGTCCTCTGCGTGTGTGTCTGAGGCCCACAAATCTCTCATCTGTCACTCACCAATGAGAAAGCCATTCTTTTCACAATCTCCTTTATTCTTGTTCACCTCCTCTCTTCATTTCTTCATTTTCTCTCTCTAATAACCATTGCCAGGTGTAATCAGTACATTGGTACATTTCTGTTGACCTGATGTGTAATGATTACAACCCAAATCTTAGGGAGATAAAAGGCGGAGCGGGGGGAAAAAATCAAGCCCCCATTAAATTCAGCCCCATTTCCTGATGCCACAGACACTGGGCTCTGAAACGGCTGTCTGATTGGAGACGGTGCTTTGAACGGCGCTCTGTGAAGGATATTTCTCTAACAGACCGTAATATGATATGTGTTTAGGGCTATAGACTGACACATGCCGGATCAAAAGAGACAAGGGAAAACACACACACACACACACACACACACACACACACACACACACACACACACACACACACACACACACGCATGCATGCATGCATGCAAGCTCATCCAGATATACTGTACAAGCACACAGATATGACACCTCCAATCATTACAGGTATAGGTGTACACTTACAGTTGAATGACTCTCTTTCATTGTCTCTATAACATGACTTTCATTTACAATTATAAGTGAGTGAAAGGAGTTTTGCAAAACCTGGATGCTGTTTTTGTTAACATTGTGATTTTTTTGGACTGTGTGTGACTGCACTTTCTGGAACGATGGCCCTGATTTTCTTAGAGCCCTAAATACAGTACTCATTTGCTTGTGCACTTTGTGGCATTATTGCAGGTGATTTAATAAGAATAGTAGCACAAATAGTAACATTTGCAAACATGTTGTACCCATAGGATTTGTAGAAGGAGGTTTGCGCATGGTAACCAAATTTTGCCATGCCTCTCACTAGCAGCTCTCACTAAATTCCATGTATTTCAACAATACATTGACCAAAAAGGTACATGGACACTTAAGGCACACCTTAAATGTTTAGATGCCATTGCATCACATCAAAATATGAGTGGCATTTAATGTAAAGAAAGATAGCACAAACACGATTTAAGCAAAACATTCCAAAAGAAGAATGCTTTTATTCTAAAACAACAAAGTATTTTTTTTTTCTGGTACAAAAGACACTTTCTGATTGTCAAAACGTATTAAAATGTTCATTGTGAATCTGACGACTTCACCTGTGGTTACTCTAGGACACTTGTGTGAGCCTGAAGGGAACTGACTTGATACATCCACTTAAAATCACCTTGCGAACAGTTGGTTTAAAGAAATTGCGAAAATAAATTAGGACAGAAAACAATATAAATAGTTGATCGCCTCAGATAATGTTTTTATTTTATTTTTGTGCATGCTATCAGTTTAGCATGTTTTATACAAGCATATTTTTAATAAGTTAGGGCCTGTGCGTGAATACAAAATGTGCCGACATCATGCTGATTCCATGAACCAGCATGAATTTAAGAATCAAAATAAAATCAACCAAAATCAGAATCATCAGCATCACTTTCACATTATAACCCTCACTGTCTGCTACTTTGTGTGTTCTAAAAGTGAGGGTTAGATCACAGTATGAGGGCTACCAGCAGATTGATTGACTGACAGACAGGCAGACAGACAGACAGACAGACAGGAAGGAGGTAGATGAGCATTCATCCAAAAATAAAAGGATGAATAAATGATTAGAAGATGAAAGGCTCAGTGGAGGGAGGCGTCGTGTTCTTTTAAAGCATGCAGAGTCATTGACTCATCCAATTACCACATTACCCACTCTCTGCTCTGACTGCAGCCCATCCAGAAGCCAAATGTGTGTGTGTGTGTGTGTGTGTTTGTGTGTGTGTGTACATGTTTATGCTATGTTGTGGGGACCAAATGTCCCCACAAGGATAGTAAAACCTGAGATCACCTACATTGTGGGGCCCAGCCAGCAGTCATGTGAAATGGCATACTAAACATACTAAATTTTTTTTTTGAAAATGTAAAAATGCCAAAAGTTTCTGTGAGGGTTTAAAATCCATAAAACACATAGAAGTCTATGGAGAGTCCTCACAATAATATAAAAAACAAGTGTGGGTGTGTGTGTGTGTGGTTGTCACATTAAGTTAGCTGTCACATTTTACAATAATGTGTTGGAATAGATTTAGGTGTTTTGGATTTTTTTTAAGCATGCTGCTAAGCGGTTGCTAGGATATTCTGGGTGTATTAAAGGATGTTGTTATGCAATTACAAGGGTCTTCTGGGTGGTTTTCAGCAGGTTGCTATGCTGTAGCGCTATGTACAGTATTAGCTAGGGTGTTCTGAGTGTTTTTTTAGCATGTTGCTATGTGGTTGCTAGGATGAAGGGCTGGACTGGTAATCTGGCAAACCGAGCATTTTCCCGGTGGGCAGACGCACGTTGGGGCTGATCAGGGGTGGACTGGCCATCAGGAGAGGGGCGGGACAAGCTAAAATGAGCCGCCACGTTATGCAGAACGGACCACAAAACGGCGCCGCGACATGCAGAAAAGGACAGGTTGTTCTGTATGTTTTTTAAGCATTTTGCTATGTGGTTGTTATGATGTTCAGAGAGTTTAGCACATTGTTACTAGTTCCTAGGGTGTCTTGGGTGTCTATGCAGTTGCTAGGATGCTTTGGGTGTTTTTTAAGCATGTTTCTATGCATTTAGTAGTAAATTCGGAGCGTTTTATAGTATGTTGTATAGTACGTTTTAAAGAGTGTTGTTTTTTTTTTTAGCACATTGCTATGTGGTTGCTTGGTTGTTCTGTATGTTTTTTAAGCATGTTGCTATGTGGTTGTTAGGATGTTCTGAGTGTTTTAGTACATTTCAATGTTGTTGCTAGGGTGTTCTGGGTGTTTTTTTTTGCACCAGGGGGATACCAAACCATTTTTATGGTGGGGGTCATGGGTGTAATGGGCCTCTTAATTCCTTTAAAATATTTAAGGTGCTGAATTTAATCATAGAGTTTCCATTTTTAGGTGAACTACGCCTTGAACTGGTGGATCATTTTTTAAACACAAACCTGATAAGGAAATTCTCAAAATAAAACAGTCTCTCTCTTAGGAGAGGCTGTACAAAATTCTGAATTAATTATAGACATAAAGAAATTATTTAGCCAATCTTAAATTTATTGTACATTTCTACCTAATATTTCCAATAAAAATATATGCCATTGTCCTTGCCACAATATAAAAACTTAATTGAAGCCACAAGTCACTGGTCTTACCGAGTTTTAGTTCTAAACTGATGGTGATAATACTGTACTCTGTGTTTTATGGATAATTTTCTTAAACAATGTCAAGAGAATAAAAAAAAAAAAAATCTACTTCAAAAGCCTACCAGACAACCACATTCATTTAATTAATTTACAATATACACATGCTTTTGTCTTAAGCCTGATATGCTGAAGTGAAAACTACTCTGTTCATATTTTCACATTCACAATTATGTATGAAATACAAAACACATACTGTACATTACATATTTTCAATTTAAAATGGCAAATTTTGCCAAATGGTTTTGCAATGTATTTATGTTGTGTTGTATGTTGTATGTGTTGCTGTCTACTAGCTGCTCTGTATCAAGTTCAAGAAAAATGTCCCTACATGCAATTCAGTTCAATTTGTACTGCATATAAAGACCCTGTCTTGTCTGGACACTACCGTCTGCACATAACAGAGCTGTCAGTGTGAGTGTTCAGTATGTCTTCCAGTTATGTTTCTTGTGTTGATATCACCACACCATCACACAGCACTATCTGTGATATTAGTTTATATAATGAATCCGCTTAAAAGCTGATCTCTGCTCAGTTTGCTCACAATGTTCTTTGTCTGACCTTTTAAGAGTAACTGAAATGTCCATGTTTACATACAGGATAAAGGTGTCCCTCTCCATTCACCGTGTATGTATGTGTGTGCGTCTAACTATGTGTGAGTCTTAGACTCCCAAGCAGATTGTCTTGTTATGTAATGCTTGATTTGCATGTGAAGGGAAGGAACCCGTTTTTCATGCTGCACTGGTTGTGAAGTGAAGCCCCCTTTTCTCCCCTATTCCTCTTTTTCAACCGGAATGAGGGACCGCACCGCCTCAGATGGAGGGATGCTGAGAGACTGACAGGAGGAGAAAACATGAAAGACTCAAAGTGTGAATTCATTAATAATGTGCACCAGTGTACAATGCATACGATTCATTAATAAATGTGCACTGTTGTACAATGCATACTAAAAAAAAAAAAAAAAAAAAGCCCCACTGGAATAGGAAATGGAGAAACATTTTATGCTAAAGGAATGAGAACAGGGTTTCTTAAGCATTAAAAGAGGAAGATATGGACAAATTGTCACAGTGACATGCAGGAATCATCTTATGTTTCATCCCAGAAACTATTGTGCACATTTAATTTTGCATTGTTTAAAATTTTCATTTTATATTGAAATTGTAAAATGTAATCTTCAACAGAGAGTTTGTGGAAAATTGTCAACTTAAAAAAGTGCAATAATTTAGATTAAAACACATATATCCACAAGCAATTAATTTGATTCATGGGTTAACAACACAATTATGTATAATGCATTAGACAATGAACAAATCAATAGCCCAAACAATGACAATTATCCAAAAAGTGATTCTATTCTTACTGAATTACATTAGTACATGTATTGAAGTACTACATTGATTAGTATTACATTAGTCATGTATTGAACAGTATCTCTCGGCATCATAACAACTGTCACGCATATATTTGAGTAGATTCCAATGCACATTCATGAATTTCTTTGCAGGTTGACTAGCTTTGTTATGGACAAGATGTGTGTGGGGGTGGAGTTTAGATAACCCAACCCCACTTCACCCCCACATCCCACAGGGGGTCACACAATGCATGTCACACATATCATTAAACCTGGGGGTTGTTCCCCCCGGGGGGCTCCCACTAACCCACGCATAAAGGATAAAAGTGTTCTGCCATGGGATAAGGCAAAGTATATGGCTCAGGAGCCTATCCTCTATAAAGAACACAATCACATATAGGCCTAGTGACACTGTATAGAATGCTGTTTTACCTCTGTAAAGCTTTTCATGGTTAGACATAGTGGCAGACCAAGGCCATTTTTGTGTGTTTGTGGTTTAAGAATGGCCATTCTCTCTGAAACACTTCTAGGGAAGAGTGTAGAGCAGAGGAGGAGATGGGAACGGAACGGAACGGAATGAGATAAGGAAGAGAGGTTTTGTTTTGCTTTCTTTGTTTTGTGATGAGGGTTAAAGATCAGGTTCTGTTCTTATGTACCTGAAATGGTGCGTGAAAATTGCTGTTGTAGTTATGGTAATATGTTGTGCAATGGACTGAGTTTACTTTTGACACTTTTAACTGCTGTTCTCCAACTTTATGTTAATAGATGATTTTGAGTCATTCATACATATTGTTTTGGAAGAGAAAGAAATATTGAAAATATGCCTTACGATTATGTATGTGTGTCTATTTACCTACTGTCCCTGATCACTTCACTCTCTATTAAAAAAAACACAAGTCTAATAAATGAGATTAGCTGCATTGTTTGTGGGTTGTAAAATGCCTCATCATACAGTATATAGAACAGCCTGAGGGCAATGATGGCTTTCCTACACGTTTTATGCTCTGTGAATTTCAGAAATGTATTGCTTAATTATTTAATTAGTTGCTGTGCCTTGCAGGGTTTTTAACAAATGCATATGCTCTCATGGCATAGTACGTTGTGTCAAGTACCTCCATCATGCTTTGTATATGTGATGTGAAGTGTATAAGATGAACACACACACACACACTCCTCGATCCTCTCAGTGTCCTTCCTACATTCTTTCTCTTCATCCCTCTTTCCTTGCAGTGAGACTTGTCTAATCTTATTCATTGAGGCCCCTCTTTTCCTCTCCTCCTATTCCTCATCTCCTTTCCTCCCTCTCTCATTATTCTCTTTTCTACTAAACATTCCCCTTTTCCTCTCCGAATCCATTTCTCAGAATCTCCATTTCTCAAATGGACATTTACAAACCCTTACCATTCCTTTCTCTCTACCTCTCTCCTTTTTATTCTCCCCCTACTCTCTCTCTCTGTTTCCGACTGGGCTTTGGTATTTAATCTTTTTGAAGCGTTCAAGATGTCACTCGCCCCTAAAGCCAGAGGGACAAAGGCCTAAATCCAACCCTCTCTCAATGCGCCATGCCCCTCCACTGCCGGTGTAGACTTTGAAGAAGAACTGGGTGGGAGGTGAGGGGGGTGATGTGGAAGTCCCACAGAAACTTCCATGGTCCCCCAATTTCTGCATTGGTGGCCCTCTTCTTCTACTTGATGTGTCAAGGGCTTTGTGAATATCTTGTGCACCTCAACTAAAGAAGACCCCCTCCATGCACACACACTCAAATGTATGCAGTGATGTTAGGTTGCCTGTTAGGTAAGGTGAGGCCCATGTGTGCTGATTGAAGTAGGGAGAGTAGTGGTCCACAGTTTGATTTAGCTGTGGTTTACTTAATCTCATGAGAAAATGTGCATACTGTAGTCTTTCTACTTACATGCGTTGTGAAGATGCCTCTGTATTTTCTGTATTCCATGCTTATACCACCTTCAAATGTATTGACTATTTTTTGTTTTTGCTTTGTTATATTTCAACATCTAATGACAAAGACATTGAATCAAGATAAATCAGACTGAAATGAATTAAGAATAATGGATGGATGGATTGAATTGTACTGAATTTAATTGAGTTGATTCGAGTGAGTCAAACTGTGTTGAACTGAAGTGAATTGATTCAATTTGACTTGAATCAATTTTGAAAAAGGGATAGTTCACCCAAAAATGAAAATTGTGTTATTATTTACTCAACATCATTTAATTTCAAACCCATATGACTTTCTTCTACACAACACAAAAGAATAAATTATAAAGAATGTCACGATTGCTAACTTTTATACAATATGAGTAGAGAGTGACTCTCTTTAAAGCTTAAAAAAGCACCCAAAAGTGTCATTAGAGTAGTTCGTACGACTCATGCATCATTTTCCAAGTCTTCTGAAGGTATATGATCACTTTGTATAATGAACAGATCGAAATTTCATACGTTATTCACTCTCAAATCAAGTCATTGATCAACTTGTATACAGAGCCCAGGTCAAATATGCCAACTAGTCAATAACATCAAATCTAATTAGTTCTTGCATATCTTGTGACCAAACATTATGAAACAAATGAGGGTGAGTAAATAATGACACAATTTTTATTTTTGGGAGAACTATTCCTTTTATCGAAACCACATCTGAATTGTATATCCCAATCAATGATGACATTGATTTTTCTCCATTCCTATAATCATGGACTGAACTTGTATACTGTGTTGTATGATTATATATTTTTTTCTTCATACATACATTACTCTCTTTGTATTCTGTTATGTTATTCTTTGTGTGCCAAGTGTTTCATTTGTTTTTGATTATTGGTGTTAAATAACTTCATGCCTCTAGTGGCCACCACCTGTAGTAGAGCACTATGGTGAGGCTATTACAGTAAGTCACTTCCTGTTTCTCCATTTTGTGACACCCTGGTGAAGGCCTGCTTGGGCCGATATGCATTGGATCTTTTTCAAGATGTAGCCCCTATAGCAAGGATTTTTAATATTAAAATTCTACGTGAGTGTCTGGATGTGGATTTAATTTTCCCCCCAAAAAATTTCAATACAATTACAATAATTTCTTTCACACCTTCTTTCCTTCTTTCTCTCTTTGTTGATGTTGGTTATGCTGCTTGTCAGTTTGTACACCCCTTTCTGAAAACCATTCCAAAATTTCTCTGGAAAAGGGTAAAAAGACAATCACTTCCAAGGTCTGTAACTGAGGATTGTGTTTCCACTACTGCTGGAAAAAGGATCTCACTTCAAAAGCTTTACAAACCACAGTGGTATCAAATCTCCCTAAATGTGGTTGTCCCACACACACATCACATTCACTCACTATGCTCGAGGGTGATATCATCTGGGCCACTGTCTACAGTAAATGCAGTACTGGTCTTGCTTCAAGACATTGGGCAGACCTGTTAGTTAAGACCATATGAAAGTCTTAATGAGCTGGGATTGCAGAATCATCAGATTGTGAAGTTAGGGAGATCAGTGATAGTTATCACATGGGAAAGTTGTCGCAAGAGCAACCTTAGCTAAGTTATTGAATCAAGAGTCCAATTACACAAATGCTTGGCTTCTCTAGCAGAGGGTTTGTGTCTTGGTTTCAAACACCTAGTTTAAAACTGTCATAATTTGGATTTTTTTGTGTGTGTGAATTCTCTCCTCCAGACTAAAATTCCAATATCATCCTTGTGATAGTTGTTGTGTTGACAAGTGAACAAAATAAAACCACACAGGCTTACATTCAGGAAAGGGTCTACTACTGTCAATAGTAAAGGTAGACTCGTTGAACTGTGAAAAGTTTCAATTTTAAACAATGTATTCAGGTAAATATTATGCTTATTGGAAAACATTGATATTATTGTGTTACGTTTTCCATTTTGCAGCTTCATGAATGGTTTTGTTCATGGTTGTTTTACTGGTTAAATTTAGTTGAAAAGTCAACATGTTCTCATGAGTATTCATAGGTATTTCCTCGTAAAGTGTGGCTCTAGCACACTTATATTTGCTTGTCTTCGAAACATTCAATATTGACATATCGACTGCATCTAAAACGTAAATCATTTAACGTATGAACAACTTTTGAGACGTACAAATGTTTGTGAAAGCTTATATTGAGTTCATGGAATGAATAGGTTGATATTATCTGATTTATAATCAATGGAATTAATTATATGTTCAGTGCCACGCTTCACATTTATTTAAAGTAATTGACACATTTGATATTATAACAGTTTAATTCTGATCTATATTTACATTTAGTCATATAGCAGATGCTTTTATCCTAAACGACTTACAAATCTGTAATAATGAAGTGCCAAGTTTTCAAAGTGGCTGGAGTAGTATAGATGCTATCACAGAAGAAATGGAAAGAAATTTTTTTTTCAGTTATCTATTTTATTTATATTATTATTCTTGTTAAATAGTAAGTGGCATGTACAATTTCTGGTGCTATAGTCTCATTTTTAAGTATTCTGTCACTTTAACCAAGACTACTAAAAAGTTAAAATGAATAAAATTCTGTAAACATTTAATTATTACTTAATTATTTAATTTTTCTGTTCTTTGCAGGAGGACACAAATTAATTTTGCAGAATGCTGTGGCTCAAAAAGAAGAAAATAAAAACACCACAAATGTATTTACAATATCAAGTATTCGTAAACATTTTGACATTTCTTAAGGTGTACATACTGAACATTCACGTTTTAGATATCTCTCTCAATACCTCCATAATGTATGATTCAGTGTCTATCCAAACGTACAAAAGTGTATGCCTACATGTTGCGGACGAATACCTTTAAATGATAATGAGATCAGGCTGGAAAAGCTTACCACATATACTGTAGTTTGACAACACGCACCCCCCAATTATTGACTATCAAATATAAACATACCCTGATAAATATTCTCTGTTGAAATAAATGTATTAGCCAGTGGACCAGCCTCTCCTAAATAGAAAAATGATGCACACAGGAATACTAAAGCAATGTAAACCACCCTGGATAATAGCATCTGCTACATGCTTTAAATGCAATTGTAAATAATTAATCATCTTCATGAATCAGCTGATGTGTTATCATCTAATGAATCACAGGAGGCTGGAGACTGGGATAAAAAGGCTGCTTCCAGTTGTTGTAACTAGGATTAGTGTGGCATGCAATAGAAATGATCTGAACAAGAGGAACTTGTATGTGTATGTCCATTTCTGTGCCCTGGTTAGAACTAGACAATAGGGAGAGGGTAACCTCTGTAAACAATGCCACCGAAAGGGTAATAGCTTGATTTAACACATAAAAAAGCTGAGCTGGCATTAAATGCACTTTTTATTAATATAACATATTAATATATTTAATATATTAAAATGTGTGGAGGCAGTTGTATGCACATGTGTTGTCATGTGTAGGTCCGTGAATGTATATTTATTAGTACACTCTTACGGTCACACACTTTTAAGCAGATACACCATATTGCCACGCACACTCACACTGTGAGGGACAAGCTGTCGTAACAGATCACTCCCATGCTCTTAACATATGACATTAGTAGGTGTCCATTGTGTGGAATGGCTGGTCCTCACTCATAACAGTGGCTGTAAAAGTGTCTTGAGTGAGAGATATATGGCCCTTCTTCTGTCTTCCTGGTAAGGGGAGGCCAAGAGTGGACCCCACTGATATTTCACCCCCACCTGCCTTGCCTTAAAAACAATGTGGAGCATATCTTATGAGTGAACGAGTCAGTCCCCACAGTTACTATCTCTCATAACCTGCAGGACAAACAAAGAACCAATCATTTCCTACTGTATTGCTTTCTTGAGCACTTCAAGGTACCGTACCTTAAGTGTACAATAAAAGCACTTAATGTGGTCTCTAAAGCGTGAACTAAAGTGTTTATTCTGTGCGATGCGGTTTGAAAGATTTTAGGATCAAATTGCAGGTTTATCCCCCCCCCCAAAAAAAAACGACTGTGTTTAATGCTTTTAACTCTTCTCATCAGATGTTCTTTGTATAAGCATCCAAATACGGTGAAATGCAAGACTGTTGTTCAGTAAATGTCCTTTCCAGGTGCTGTTTGGCAGTGTGGTGTGTATTCGGAGTTGTTTAGTGGTGGTGAGGTTTGATCTCTCGGCTAAAGGAAACAACAGAGCCATTGGAACAAAAGTCTATCTCTGCAGATGCTGTAGTATGTTTCTGGTTATGCTCTCAGTATAGGTATTATGCCATTCACATTTGTCTCAACAGCTCCAGCTTACTGTAGATGAGCTCCTAATAAGATGTTGATGCATGAAACAGGCCCCTATTTAGATTATTGGCTGATAAATACACTTTTACAACTCCACCATATATTATATCTATCTTAACTATTATATCTGCCTTAACTATTCTTTTGTCAGAAAACCGATATTCAATAGTACTATGTATTTCAGCCAGTGTAAAGAAATTAAAGGAATATACTGGATTCAATACAAGCTGAACTCTATCAATAGCATTTGCAGCATAATGTTGATTACCACAAAAAAAATAATTTTGACTCTTCCTCGTTTATCTAAAATAAAGTAAATATTTAGGTTACAGTAAGGCACTTATCATTGAAATGGAAGGGGCCAGTACATAAACACTTAAATTAATAGTTCACCCAAAAATAAAAATTCTTACCCTTATTCCATCCCAGATGTCTATGACTTTCTTTTGCAGAACACAAATGAAGATTTTTAGAGTAATATCTCACCTCTGTTGGTCCATTCAATGCAAGTAAATGGTGGCCAGAACTTTGAAGCTCCAAAAATCACATTAAGACTGCATAACAGTTATCAATAAGGCTCAAGTGGTTAAATCCTTATCTTCTGAAGTGATTTGATAGGTGTGGGTGAGTAACTCAATATTAAAATCATTTTTACTATAAATGACCAACCGTAACCAGTAGGTGGCGGTATGAACTAAGAATGTGAATTGCCAAAAAACAAAAGAAGAAGAATCTGAAAGTGAAAGTAGAGATTTAGCGTAAAAAAGGACATAAATATGTATCTGTTTCTCACTCTGTGAGGGTATGCATGAGAGAATTTGAAAAGCAACAATGAATATGAGATAATTTATTCATATAGATGAATATAGCTGTATAATAAATAATTGTATTGATATGATGGATGGTTTGTACAGGTATGCACGCTCAGACCCTCATGAATAGAACATGTGCTGCCCGAAAAATGTTCACACACATATCACAGCATCACATATCTGACCACCATGCAAATCCACACCTCTCTTTTAATTTATCATCCCATGTGTGAAGCCATTCACTCTTACAGAAACACATATGAGCACATTTCCATGCCTCCATTCTCCAGTGTCAGCCATGGGCTTTCATTAGTCTCTTGCATTCGTTTCAGATGCTCTCCCTTGGCATCAAGCACGACCGTGGCCGAGGGCTGTCCTTTGAAGGCCCATCTAAACCTGTTTTGTATACAAAATCAGTGTTAAATGCTAGTGACCTAATCTCTGATATTTGCATGAGGTAGGGTGATAATTGCAGCTTGAAAGCACAATAACGGGACACTGCACAGCGCGTTTCCCACATCAATCACCACAAATGGGGGAAAGCTAAGCAGGGTAGCTAGTTAGCACTGGTCGATTGTTTGTGGGCCCTGACCGCGGCGCTTTTCGAGCAGGCCTGGCAGGGGGTTGGCCGGTCCCTCGCAGACCTGAGCGCAACCCCGTGTTCATCCGTCCATTTGGATCTGTCACCCCAGGGCTAACAGCCAATGGCTAACCTTTGTCCCTCTATGCATTCTTCAAGCCCATTGTGTGGGCCAATACTGGTTAGGCTCATCCTTACAATTGCCTTTGTCAGGAGGACCCACAGCACAGAGTCCAGAGAGGGGGAAAGAGCCAGTTATCAGACAGGGAGAGAAAGATAGTGGAGAGAAAGAGGAAAAAACTTGGTATGTGGGAGAATATAAATATGTGATGGGCTGTTTTTGGATGCTCTTTTTGAAAGATTTGGAGTGGCCAGCATTCAGAGTGTCAAGTGTCAAAGTCTGATCATGTGGGGAGTCATTAAAAGCCTTTCACGCAAATATGAGGCCCCAAACAGAGTTGATTCAATATAGCAGACTCTAAACAACAGCTTTACTAACACAAACATGATTCATCAAAAGAAGGTTCTTTCGCACATGTTGACATGATCATACCTTACCACCTTCTTCCTTGCTGGGTCTTTATAAAGAGCTCTGCTGCTGGAATCTGGGGGGAATAGATTTTTAAAAAATTAAAGTGGGCTCACATTGACTGAGCTAATCACAATGGAAATGTATTTATTTATAGAATACATGAGATGTTATGAAATGCTAAATTAGTTTGAACAGGAAATGGTGCACTCTTTTCTGAAGTAGTTATTTTTAATAAATATCTTAATCCATTACATCATGCTGTCTCAAAATGATTTGCATTTGTTGACAAATTTTGCACTATAACTATTGCCCCTATATCTACATGATATCACTTTAAACCCCCTGGGGCCTTTTACGCCAAGTGTAGGGTATAAAGCTCCCATATCACCTTTTTATAAAAACAGAATTTTAATCAAAAAATCATAATAGATTTTGTGACCAGAAAAAAATTCTATTTTTCCGAAAAGGTGTGCCTTTGTTGTACCCTGCTAAATATTAAGTGTTTCTGCTGCACTATCCTGCAGCACTGCCCCTGTACTGAATCTATAGCACGAAACACACAGCATGACTAGTGTAGACTAGAATTAATGTCACTGACTTCAAATGTTACTTCCTTCAATTCCAACTCGAAATGAACCCGTTATCGTGTCATGTAATATTGTGAGTAAGTCTCCTGAGACATAAAATCAGTCAGTGCAGTTGCCCTCTGGTATATATGACAATGTGCAGTTAAAATAAGTCTACTCGTTGTGAGTATCTAAGACCAAAAAACCATCTTAGGCTGGTTTAAGTTGTTTTTTTAAAAAACATAAAGCTGATATTATAATGTTTTCCAAAAAAAAAATCACAAACAGTGCTGCTATATCTGTTCTGAGTCATTTTGTGTGGGATTGAAGCATGGAAAACCTAAATTCTGTAATCCGGTGGGAGGGTGTCTGGAATTGCAGCGTCAACTGAATCAGTGGCAAGCATAACAAGATATCGCCCTCTCCTACTCCTAAAGCAAAACAGCTTTTTATCACTACTGCGTTCAAACTATTTAATCTAACGGCTTCTACATTATTCCAAGGCAATTCCCATGTTGTATGATAGGGTGGCCTTTAAAGAATTTTATCTGGTGTTATTTCGCAATGTTTAGTCAACGCTCTGTACATTCCAGTGACATCATTACTGACTCTGAGTATGCAGAATCCCCGAGGAGGGATAAGTCGTGTTGAATCTGTAAGGTCACTAATCAAATCAATGTGTAAACAAAGGGGGTTCACGCAAACACTAGTATACACACACAAATGCAAGCACACAGAGTAAATCTATGACAAGAGTTAATCTTACTTTTGTGTTCAGTGTAAATACCACTTTCTCTTTCACACACTAATCTGATTGGTTTATTTGGACTGCTAGTTCCCACAGCTGTCTCTGTTATTGCCTGTGTTGTTCGCTGTGCACATTTGTCGCCATGTTATCGCTTTAGTTGACCAATGTCCCACTAGCAAAATGACATAGTAAATCCCATGGCTGTTTCCTAAATCGAAAAACATAAATGTGATTTATTGATTGATTGGTAATTGGTTGATTGATTGGCTGGCTGCATGGTTGACCAACCCAAGAATGTTCAAGGGTTCACAGCCCCTTGCTGGCTCTTCAGAACTGTGTGTGTGTTCAGTGAGGGGTCTTTGCTCATTGCATATGAATGAATCAGGCCTCAGGGGATCTGATGCTTTCAGGCTAATCCTCAGCAGTGGTGGAGATACTTAAAGCCACTTTATGACTCTTAAAACACATTGTTGTCATCCTGAAGAGATTTATGACGTCTCACTGTTGCATTCCACTCCAGTTCACTGTTGTAGAAGGTAAAACCCAATGAGCACAATGGAACTGACCAATAGAGTATGAATGGGGGTATGTCACGGTGCGGCTTGATAAGTAACGAGACTCAGCAAGGGTTCTGTGTGATTGGAGACTTTCACAAATTCAATGTCCACCTTATAGTTCCTGTTTTTAATCTTCAAATAACAATACATTTTGGATTTACATTGTGATTCCACAAGTGCTCAAGGAAATTGTTTTGGATTGAATTAGAGAAAGGTCAGAACTCTGGTTAAAATTATAGATATAATAGCAAATGGCGTTCAGTTTAGGAACAGGGCAATCAAGGTTGGCATTACAAGAACAATTGCATTGTAAAGGGAGAAATTGCATTTTTTGAAAAGCAGGAAGTAGTGTGTACTCAGTCAATTAGAACCCCAGATCAGTCACAAGAGTTTCAGTGTAGTTTACCAAGGTATTTTCTTGGCCATATTAGACCAGCACAAATTCTATGTTGAACCAGGCTGGCTTGAGCTGATTGGGATGGTTTGGTGCAGATCTTCCGGGTGGACTTGTAAAGCCAAGCCATGCTGTTCACCAGTAAAACATAGCCATTGAAGCTGGCTGACCAGCATTTGTCTTAAAACGATGATTTACCCAAAAAGGAAAATTCTGTAATCATTTACTCATTATTTACACGCTCATGTTACAGACCTGTATGACTTTCTTTTTTCCATGGAACACAAAATATGCTAGCTAAAATGTAGCCTCAGTCACCATTCACTTTCATTGTATGGGAAAAAAATACACAATGAAAGTGAATGGTGACTGAGGCTAACATTCTGCCCAACATGTCCTTTTGTGCTCCACTGAAGAAAGTCAAACGAAAGTTATACAAAACATCATGAGAGTGAGAAAATTATGACAGAATTGTTATTTTTGGGTGAACAATCCTTTATTACTTCGTATACTTTATTTCTCTTGAGAGAAAGCTGCAATGTCTGCCATCTCTCAGACAGAGACCAGAATCCAGCAAACTCAACACAAAGCACAAGCTTAAGATGACTATAAAAGTTAAACAGACTCCAGAAGTTTCCAACCAGATCTTTGTTTTTAAAATGCCATCTGGATCTGGGCCTACATAATTAAACCAAGTGCACCCTATCTTTCCAGGAATAATGACATGTAGGACTGCACACATCTCGCCAGTCACCTCTTGGCCCTGACATATCCTTGCTCCCTGTTGTTTCAGAGGGAACACATTTAAAACATTTGAAAAACGTTTAACCCACACACCCTGGCCTGTAAACTACGCTACTGCTGCTTCTCATTTACAGCCTCCCCATCATCCAACTCCTTCGCTCCCGTTAACCACAGGAAGTCACTCACTTCCTCATTACAGCACATCAAACAGTGCCTGCGACCATAAACCCACCCCATCGCTACACCAACACATGCCTCCAATTCTGCCCCTGTGCCCCAGCCACTAACATGCGACTTGCATTTCAATAAAGCCACTGATTTATACAAGAGCACTTTGCTTCAGTTAACGGCATGTTATAGACACAAAGTTCATTCAATTTCCCTTTCTGTTAGATTCTTGTTTAATAGGCTCTTTTCTGACTTTTTGTGTGCTGTGACCTGGGAACCACATTACACAGTCATTAACAGGTGTGTAAATCACAAATGAGATCTCTTTAATATGTAACTTTTATGTTTTTCTAAGCAATGATGTAAATGCATTTACTTTGAATAAAAGCATCTTCCAAATGCAAAAATGCAAATAATCTGGGCTATACTATCCATATTCGTTTTATAGCGTTATTCTTGTCACTCTTGAGGATGAAGATGAACTCAGAGGCTGCATGCAAACCCAATTGCAGTGTTTTAATGATGAAAATAGACAACTATAAATTTAGAGATGTCACAAATAAATAAACAAAAGATATTCGCAACATTAGCAATAATAATAATACACAGCACTTAACTTGGTGGAAAGAACGTAGATAGATCAATGCTGCTTTAGACGAGACTAGATGAATATGAATAGAGTCCTTGATTAGTTTGCCACAGGTGATGCCATGATGAGATTAGTGTTGATGAATGAGGGCAGGTTGTAGTTGAGGACTGGGAGAGTGATGGGGAATGACGCCATGGGGTCAGGAAGCTTGGGAGGATGTTCCAAGAATGACCAGGATGGAGCAGAGGGGCCTGGCGGACAGCCAGGTGTCGAGGGAGGAGCTGCCGGAGGTGGAGATTCCGACGGTGGAGTTGCCAGGCATGGATGTTCAGGAGGCAGAGCCGCAAGAAGGCAGGAGGCAGAGGTTCAGGGGCGGAGTCGTAGAAGGTAGAGACTCTGAGGGCAGAGCTTCCAGGAACGGAGGCTCAAGATTCTGAGACTCTCAGGAGGCGGAGCTTGCGGAGCCAACGGAATCTCAGGAGGCAGAGTGGGTGGAGCCACGGAGAGCTCGGAGGACAGTGCAACGGAGGACGGAGCCATGGAGGACTCAGAGCACGAAGCGGTTGGAGCCGCTGGATTCTCAGGAGGAGGAGCATGTGAAGCCATGAGATGTGGAGTGGGCGGTGCTGCAGGAGGAGGTCCGGGTGGAGCTGCAGGAGAAAAAGTCTCAGGAGGAGCAGCAGGCGGATTCGATCTATTCTCAGGAGGAGGAGGAGGCGAATCCACCTGATGTGGAGTGGTCTCAGGAGGAGGAGTGGGTGGAGCTGCTGGAGGAAGAGTCTCAGGAGGAGCAGCAGATGAATCCGCTGGAGGTGGAGCAAGCGGATCCGCTGGAGTCTCAGAAGAAGGAGCGGGCAGCGCCGCAGGGGGCAGAGCCATGGAAGACTCGGGGGGCAGAGCCACAGTGTTATTGAACGGAAAGTGTGGTTTTATGGCTCGGGTTTGTGTGAACTGTAATGACTGTGTGTGTCACTGGGACTAGTTAATGTTTAGAGTATACGATACACACTTAAGCTGTCCGGAGTTGCTGCCACAGATCAGTGTAAAAAAGCATGTCATTAATCTCAATAGTCTATAATCATGGAGCACAAATCATTTTGTTATCTTTGGACAACCTTAAAGGGATGGTTCACTAAGTTATGTAATTATATACTCACCCTTGTGTCCTTCCAAACCCTATGACTTTTTTCTTCTTCTGTGGAACACAAATGGAGATATTAGACAGAATGCTCAATGGATAATTGTATCTTTTTTCCATACAGTGAAAGTGAATCATCTGACATCTTTTTATGTTCCATGTAAGAAAGTCAATGGCTTAGAACAACATCAGGGTGAGTAAATGATGACATCATTTTCAGGTTTATGAGAACTATATGTGTTTAATATCTAAACATTAAGTTAGGCCAATCAACAGTTTGACTAAAACAATTACGCCATGAAATTGAAGCATTTGTGAATGTGTTTTTGTTAGATCTTTTAGAATTATCCAGTTCGCTGTGGTATTCAGGATTAGAGAAGAAGGCCATTCAGTGGCATGTAATTGGAGTTGAATTTCACATCCAAAACTTTGTCGCAAAGAACCTTTGAATGAGTTTCTAAATAAAAGACTGCATGCGCATTTACATTACATTTGCATGTATTCATTAAGCTGGCAATATTAGCCATGCCAAAGTGAAGAAAACTAAACTACAACATGCATGAAGGGGACAGCGAGGGTAATGGTAACACGTTTGGTTTTGTTTTTTTCCATTCATTTAGAAAATGTTTATCATAAACCTTTGAAATTTTGCCTCAAACATCATTGATATGTCAGTAGTCATTACCTGTACTAATTAAATTTAATTAAATCTTATTTTAGTCGGATACAATTAAAAAGTACACAAAGGTCAATTTTACAGTAATTACCACCAGGCTGTGTAATTGTACAGTAACAGTAAAATAAAAAGCTCTATAGTGTGAATGCGTACATAAAATTGTAAATCGATACAAAACACACACACAGTGTGTGATGGATGATGTATGATTTGATTTATTGTAAATAATTATAAATTATAAAATGACAACCCTAAATCCCCAAATTACTTAAAGGGATAGAGGATTGGATTGTACATTCACAAACTTGAGATGGCCACAGTGAGTGCAGTGTGCATTAAGTTATTACTAATGTTAAATATATTGTGCGTAACAAAAATCCTTGGTCTCCCCTACTTTTGGATCCAAGACTTGCATCTGAATCAGGCTTCAGTGAATGTAGCAAATGTGTTTGTTTTATTTTTTATTGACCACCATCAGAGTATTAATTAATCTAATTTACCTTAGTGAAAGAGAGAAAGGATTACAGTGTGTGAGACAGAATGAAAAAAATAAAGAGTTTTAGAAAACGAAAAAGGAGGGGGTGATTTAGATTTACACAACAGCAGTTTTGGCTACGTTGTAATCTCATCTCTTTGAATATTATGGTATTGAACCTCTGGCCTTTCAAGTTTGGATGCAAATGTAGCCAAGTCGTTGCTAATGCGAGCAATCTACAATAAGCACTATGTGACCTGTGACTGCAGTGTGATTGAGATAAATTAACAAGGCATTTTGAAAAGAAGTTGAACAGTAACTTAGGCCAGTTAAATGCGTGTTAGGCAAATGAATACTTTTGTATTCACTGAGACAATTACTTGAGTAAGACAATCTTTGGCATCAATGAGTACCTATGGCTATTGAATGTCTGAAAAGACCAACCCACAAACACTCCTCAATTCAAACTAAAATAAAGTGACCAGATGTTACTTTTGTCTGTAGATTAATGCAAACACATGCATGGTCTTACAAAAATCACAAACACACACACACACACACACACACACACACAAAAACATCCTGGAAAGAAATTCCACTGGTGATGTGAAATGGGGGGTTCTTGGGTCTTGAATGAATGAGTGAATGGAAAGTTATATGAATGAGTGACTGCATGAATGAGCTGATTGGCCATAGAGAGGGCGAGATGAAAAGGAGGTATTTAGAAAGTTACATTGAATTAGGAAATTCCTAGAGCTCTCCAGGAGGGAGGGGAAGGGGGCGTGGAAAGTTAAGCTGGACCCCCGTCCCTCTTCATGCCCCCCTGGACAGGCTTAGAAGATGACTCATTCTGTAGCCTTAGTCAGCATGCTCATAGGGGGCCCTCACAATGGAGCTATTTTACGGACAAAGAGTAGAGTTAATGCTGCTATTCCACCATGCTAGGCTGGTGGGGGGTTTCTGCATAGGGCTGGAGGTAGCACCGGGATGTGCTAGCGATGGCTAAAGGTAATTTTCCCCTCAAACATGGGTCAGAGGTTGTGAGGTTTATGACAGATCAGGCATCACACTTAACTGAGGAAGTGTAGTATCAGGAGAGGAATCCATTATTAATTATTTGGCATGCACCAATCAGTGTTGGGGAAGCTACAAGCTATTAATAAAAATGTGCTAACTCTGAAGCTATTGAAAGAAGAAAATATTTTTTAAATACTGTGTAAAACAATCTGCAAATATCACCTGATAGTTATTTAATTAGGGTGACATTCCCTTCCGAAAATTAACCATGGTTTTACTTTAGTAATCATAGTTTAACCATGGTATTTGTAGAAAAATTATGGTAACTACAATATAAACCATGGTTGCTACAGTCATAGTTACTGCAATATTACTATAGTAAAACCATGTTTACTTTTCATAAGGATTCTGCAGATAAGGTGACAAAAATACCTTATAACACTAATAACTAGAAGACTTACGATGTTATAGAATCTAACTGAAATATAGTGATAAACAGCAACAATACACTATATATTTTGCCTCAAAAAAGAAAGTAAAATCCCTTTGAGGCTGAAAATCAGTGAATCATTTCTGTGATTGTACGAAAGAATGACAAAAATTAACACAACAAATAAATATAAAGGAATTGTTTATTTTAACTGGGTCATTTACACAAACTGTTCGAAAAAAACAAAACAAAACATAACGAATCACAAATATTCTGGGTTTATTAAATTAATCTCAATCGACAACATTTCTGGCTTATTTTTGATTGTCATAAAATTTTATTTCAACATGTCCCTCATTTTCTTTATTAAAAAGCAAAGATCTGGGTTACATTGAGGCACTTACAATGGAAGTGAATGGAGCCGATCCGTAAACATTAAAATACTCACTGTTTCAAAGGTATAGCCACAAGATGTAAATAATATGCATGTTAACATAATTAAAGTGTGATAAAATCACTTAGTAAACTTCTGTGTGAATGTTATATCCAAATGTACAATTTTGTTGCCATGACAACATAAAACAGCTGTAAAAACATACATTTAAACAACTTAAATAATACACGAGTTTTAATAAAATAATGAATGTAAGTGCTTATATATAATTATAAGCTTTTTTCACACATTTCTAACTTTAAACCTTCCAAAAATTGTCAACATCCACTTCCATTGTAAGTGCCTCACTGTGACCTTGATTGTTCAGTTTTCAAACAAAAGGAGAGTTGAAATAATGTTTTGTGGTAATCAAAATTATGCCACAAATGCTATCGCTACCAGCGGATCCACAGGGGGGCGCTATATTGCGGCCCCCTGTCAAACTTAAAACGTTATAATCCATAGATCAGGCATATGAGGTATTGTTTGAAAGCTTGGAATCTGAACTTTTCAGAGAATATCATCAATTTTGGATTCATGTTACACAAAATAAGGCCTGAACACACTTGCGTTGCAAATTAGCACCACCTAGAGGTAATGGGGTAGAATTATTAATATGAATACAAAAGTCTTTCGCATGGCACCTAAATGGACAAGTCATATATCAAATGGAAGCTCTCATTCTCAGGAATGTGACTATATAGATTTTGTTTTGCCTTCTTACCACAGTTAAACATTTTTTCGAAAAGATCACAAAATGAAAAATTATTTCTATAAGTCCTCAAATACATACATCACTTCTATGCACCAATTTAGCTGCTGTAAGCCCCAAATAGCTAACAACTTTACATCTACTTTAGGTAGTTGTCTAAACATGTGCAAAGTTTTACTTGTCTGTGAGCTTACTTGGCTAAATAATCTATGTAAAATCTTAGATGTCTAGAACAAAATATGTCATCTAGCAGGAAAAGCATGCTAAACAAATCATTCTAAAAACATTTTTTCGACTATTTTACTATCATAAAATTGCAAATATCATCACAAAGATAAGGATCTCAACTTTCTAATGACACCATTATTGAGCTTCTAGTGCAGTCAGAGGCTGAGTTAGAGTGTTAGAGCGCCACCTACATTTCAGATCTGTATATTGTGATGGAGAGTGATAGAAAAATATTTTTTTTCTTGTGCTTGCTGCTAAATTTGTAATTTAAAAATGTATTTAAGCTAGTAGCATTGCTACTTTTAGTTAACTATACTCCCGACTGGCACGATACAAAATTTCTACTTCTTATGCTACCTTGTTTAAAATCACTAATAATTAATTAAACAACTTCAAAAGTAATTGAAATAATAACTGTATTCTTTATGTTTCTACGTTTTTTCCATATTTAAGAGTAACTAGTCTCAGTTCAGCCATGACAACTCTCGGAAAGATTTAGCCTGTTAATGTGGACATGAGATATTGGCGAACATGATCTGCCACGCTGCTGCTGTTGCTGCTGCAGACAAGAACTGAGACATACTACTGCTAGAAAATACACAGACATACTTAGTAAAGCATGTGGACATATACCCAAATAAAGCAGAGAAGCTGCACAAATGCATAACACAAAACACAACCCCCCCCAAACAGATCTATCACCAAGACTTGTGGACTGCTGCTGCTCCGAAGAGCTATGTGTGCAGAGAGTATGCTAAATAGCTGTGCTATGGCTGTGGCGTAAAACTAATGAACTAATGGGCCTGTTGGCCGAATGGCTTAAACGGCTAGTGACCTGATTCATGAAATGTATCTGGACCAGCAAAGCTCAGAGCATATTGAACTAGTGACTTAGACTAGCTTTGTGTGGATTTAATCTAATGACCTAAAACTGGATGTGTGCCAGGCCAGATTTGGTTAAGGCCTCCCTTGTTAAAGATGTGCTTCTATGTGTCAAGGTCAAAGCAGACCTTACCATGCAATCTAATAGAAGAAAAGCTCAAGCAACCACTAAGCAAATAGCATTATCAGAGAAAAATCTTGCAGCATGCTGCAATGAAACTGCAAAGCTGGGCAATTTAAATGTTAGTCAAAGAGAGAGGCAAGTTGATCGGTTACCCGATTACGCACCAAAGGACCAATCAGCTTACTGCTTTAATATGTCACATATGAATGAGAACAGATAACAAGTTAAAGAACCTATCAGCTTGCACCACATAGGGTTTCATGGCTGAAATTTAGTCAGTTATAAACAAAACACTGAAACAAATAAATAATTAATTAACTAATAATAACATTCTTAACTGATCTGAATTGGATTCTAAATAGCCACTTGTTTGGTTCACATTAAAGTGGTAAGATTTTGTAATTGTTTGAATGTACTTTACTCATATTAACTGAATACTGAATGATGAAGCTTGTCCCTTTTTTAACTGAAGGAGTCGGAGTGGGGGTGTTGTCACACACTTTTGTTAAATGAGTTGAGCCTTTGTTAACTTGCCCGTAAGCACACCTAGTCCTGACACCTCAACCCCTCTCCTCTCTCTTATCTCATCTAAGTGCCCTCATCTTTCCATTCCCAACCATTTACCCCCACACTCATCTTACATCTTCCATCAAAAACCATCGCTATCATTCTCTGGGTCTTCCTCATTTAGACACATTCCATATTTACATTGATCATGTGCTTTACCACATTATCGCACGCTGTTGCTGACTTTCGAAAGCTCTGAAGGCATTCATTACTGATGGGGGGAGAGGGGGAAGTACATTTAAGGCAGTGCAACTCTAGATGGGATCTAAGGTCTTTGTCAGACATAAAGCGTGTGGTCTCCTTTCTCCAGAGCGTGGCCTATAATGCCTGTCGTGGGTGTTAAGTGATTGTATTACTCCCAGCAGGTGAAGGGCGAATCTCCTCATAACCTTCATTTATTTTTCCTTCCCTTTTGTTGTTTATGAGCCATTATTTGGGGCAAAGGAGAGGGAAAGTGGGAAAAAAACTTTCTGCTGTTCTTTTGAAGGGTAAGCTGTTGTGCCTCATTGTTGAGGAGGGACTTTGATGTTTTAAGTCTTAAATGATATGAGTCAGAAAGAGTGTTGGGCTTCGATATGACAGACTTGAGACTTGAGAGGTGTCCAGTTTCTGAGGGGAGTTTTTGTTGAGTTGTTTTTTTTTAAGGGTATTGGATTTCTTTTCTGCTTTCACCTGCTCTGAAGTCCCTGTAAATTTAGTGACATCTGCTCCAACCTCATGACTTCTGATGTGCACTAGTGCCTAAGGTGGTTGCATTTGCATTTAAATCTGTGCATTTTGCAGATTCTTCTATCCCAAGTGTCTTACAGTGCATTCAAGGTATACCCTTTATCAGTTTGAGTGTTCCTTTGGAATCAAATCCATGGCCTTGACACTGCTGGCATCATGTTCTTCCAGTTGAGGTACTGGAACACTATTTAAATTAGGGTTCGGAATCAGATGATATGTTATTAGTCACCATACGATTATATTGTGATTTTTTTTTTTTTTTATGTTTAGTGTATTGTGATTCAAATGAGTGATGTTTTGTGATCTTCATCAATTGTTTCATATTGATGGCATTATGTCCCATATTGAAGCAGCAAAATGCTCAAGCATTCTGTATTTGCATGGTAAAAAGACTCTTACTGCACATATGTATAATATATGGGCATGTGTTAGAGGAAGACAATGAGTCATTCATTGAGTCATCAACCCATAAAACTTGAAGAGATAACTTAGATGAAGCACAATCAACGCACTCTCTCAGTGCATGTGTGTGTCTTTCTCCCCTGTTAAGCGCACATACACTTATATGCAAACAGATTTTTACTTGTAAGATAACTAAATGTGAATGAATGCAAATGTTGATTTGGCATTTCTGGTGTTCTTTCACTTGTATGAGTTTGGAAGCTTCCTCTAAACTCAGGCCTGAACTAGATTTAAAAAAATGTCATGTGGAATGAAATTTTTGCTTCCTGTTATTCAGAATGTTCATCCAAGTGCACGCTGAACAGTTTTATTGCCCCCATGTGTTACCTTACAAAGTCACAAGCCTACATTTACAGGTTTAGTAATTAGCAGTGAATGTGTTGTTTGAAACATAATCAACACTCATTTAAGGGGTAGGGTTTTTTTTATTAATAAAATTCAAAATGTGTTTCTTAGTCAAAGTAACTCAAAATAATAGACGAGTCATGCATAAAGAAATTTGAGTCAACCACAGCCATAAAATAAATAAATAAAAACAAAATAAACAAGAATGTAATTGTCATGAGTCACACCAGTGAAATGCAGTGGATGGCAGAAGTGTTCATTATTTACATTTAAGGTATTTAGCAGATTCTCTCATCTAGAATGACTTACAAAAACTGAAAATCAATCATCAAATATATCATAAATCATAACTAAATTAACAGTTATAAAGATCTGAGATATGGCTTATTTTACACTAGTACGCAGGCAGAATCTCACTCTCTCATTCAAAGCATCCAAGCAATCACAGCACTTTATTCCGCAATCCTGGCAGAGCATTTATTTGCATCACTGCAATTGCAATTCAATTAACCTTGAGGAGTTGCTGACTGCTGGGAAATATGGAAATTCCAAACAAAAAGGGTCACTATGATTTGATTTTATCTGCTGATTTATATTTTCCACAATACGATTGTTGCTCTCAACAGCTGTCAAGGAGAGCCAGTTGGATAGATGGTTCAAATTAAGTATGCTAATTCATTAATCTGAAGTCATTGGGAAGGTGAAGAATAGTTAATTAGTTGAATTAGTAGATGTTTTAAATTGGGTCTTATATTGCCGTTTGTGCCCTGGACTTTTGTCTCAAATGAATGATTACCAAACTAATCTGGATTGGAGCATGAGCATGAAAGAATACAATTAATCTTTGAGGATGTGTGAACTGGGGTCAGGGAGAAAGACAGATGCTGTAAAATAAGGCACTTGAACTAATCTAGATTTGTTTGAGGTTCTCCTAATTCAACATATGCGTTTGTGTCATGTGAGGGTACCAGGCGCCCATGATTAGATTGTGCTGTGATCCATCAGACCAGTTTACAGATTGGTTATGGCCATTATTCTTATAAATCCCAGCCGACGTTTGGCAGCATTCTAAAACCAAAACAGCAGCTCAGCCATGACCTAATGTCCTAAAGTTGGAATTAGATGCCTTATTTTATAATCAGTATTTTCACATTTAATTTGTTTTATTATTTTATTTATTTATTGTAATTAATGATACATATTTTCAAATTCAGAATGGGAGTTTAGTTGATGTACGATTATACTATTTTAGTTTATCTATGTTTATTTCAATTGAATATTAATTTTTTTTGTATTGAGTTTAATAAATATGTTCAAATACAGAATGAGACAGATCAAATCTTTTTTAGTTAGATTGTCAATTTGCTGGTATATTGTATTCTCTTCTTGTATTTAAACAATCTCTATTTTCAACTAACTCTCACTCTCATCTCTGAAGACAAGATTACGTAAAATTTTATTTCACTTTTTAAAACTTAAAACTCATGTTTTTTTTTTTAATGACTGAGACCCCAATGCTCTTTAATAACTCAACAACACAGTTATAAACAAAATTGAAATTGATAGGATGCATAACAACATCCTCCATAAAACAGATTTAAAAACATTAATAAATACATTACATTTCTACAATGATGCTCTTCTTGTGCACACTGAAAAAGTGCTCTTCTGCAGTTGTTTATTTTGATTTGTTTTATTATTTTTACTGTGTAATTTTGCTGAGGTCAAATTAAGACTAAACCTAAATAATGTTACTGTTGCTGCATAGAAATCAACTTTCTGAAAAGTACACGCCTTCTTTCTGATAACAGAAGGTTAATGTCTGTCTACTGGGTTTAGATTAGGTCTGAGGAACATAATAAAAGAATTTGAAGGGGAAATTATTTTGAAATTACAGTTAATATTTGTACACATACAGTATTGAGATCTCTGATAATCTAAACAGAAAGTAAGTATACTCAATCCAGTCAGAACACGAGGGAGAAACTCTTAAGTAGGGATGCACCGATACCACTTTTTCTATTATGAACCAATTCCGATATCTAAAATCTCAGTATCTGCCAATACCGATCCAATACCAGTGTTGTTTTTTGCATGTAAAGAAACACAAACCTCTAACTACACATTATTTCAATATAAATGTATAGTCTATTAAGAAAACATTATTGTTAACTTGTCAACAAAATGAACAGTAATTCCGGTATAAATCTTCAGTAGAAAAGAAGGCAGTTTACTTGCAAAATGTTTTCAACTTGTATCTGGACTTCAAAAGATTCAGATCACTTTTTTGTTCAATTTAGTTGTAAGATATCAGTTCACTTTTCATTCACACAGTTATTTTTTTGTAATCCATTCATCTTAAATATTGTTATAATTTGTAAACATATAATAATGATAATAATCATTCTGAACTCTCCAGGAAGTCCTGTAAGTGTCTGCATGTAGGCTAAATCACAGTAGTTTAATTTGATTCTTATTCAAATTCTGGTAGAATGCACCTCCGCTGCTGTGGCTCAGGTGGTAGAGCGGGTTGCCCACTAATCGCAGGGTTGGTGGTTCGATTCCCAGCCCACACAACTCCACATGCCGAAGTGTCCTTGGACATGGCAACTCTGCCGTCATTGGTTATGTGAATGGGTGAATGAGTTGCAGTGTAAAGCGCTTTGAATACCACTAAGGTTAAAAAGGTGCTATATAATTGCAGACCATTTAACAGCAGTTCTCAAAATTGTTTTGATGAAAGCTCCCCTACTTATTTCCATTTAATAGAGCTGAAGTAGTGATATGATAATATTTATTATCAATCTATTTCTGCCTAAATTACAGTTAGTGTTACTATAGTAAACTCAAGGGTGGTGATGTAGAATTCTGTGCTGAATTCAAATGGTTTCCATTTCTAATGCCTTGCTTCTCACTGATTCTCATAAAGCTGCTAGTTTAAGAGCTCGAGCTTTAAGAGCTTTGTTCTCGCACTGCTCTATCCATTGAGCAGTGTCCATCTACAGAGCCATACGGGTGCGTTAGCTGAGGTTGTGCCTCCGCCTGTGTATTTCACACTGCTAAACCAGATACTTCATATGCGTAGCTAAACTTTAAAATCAGAAGAACCACGGTACAATGTGGATTGGTGACTGTATTCAGGGGTTTCATCGTGTTTACCTTTCCACCTGGCATGATTTGAAGCGTGTTGCATCAGCTGCATGTTAGACTAGTGTTCAAAGCCATACAGAAATAGGGTGACCATATTCTGGTTTTCCGAAAAGAGGACACCTTTTTTTCGCTTTGGGGTGGGGTGGAATAAAAGGGTTCAAAAAAGTGTGACTATGAATGCAAACTTTAATACCATGAAAAAGACACTCTATTAGCAAAACATAAATATATATAAATAAATAAAAATGTTCAACCTTCTTTTGAAATTAAATATTTGATGATGTGAGTGTACCTTCATTTACTATTACATTTATTTTGAATGGCCATGGAAATGAAGCAATGTGATCATTTTACCTGGTCACAAAAAGTAGTCTGTTAATTTACCTGATGAACTTTCACCTTTTGCTGACCCTTTATGCTTTGCAGAGCTAATGTGTGCTTCTAAATAACTTGCACCTTTATTAGCAACAGACACATAAGTGCCAGCTTTACATGTCATACGTTCTGCTTCCCACGGATCTTGACCTGGACGTAAGAATGGGAATTTTTTGTGCAAATCTTCTTCTGAAAATTTAGTTTGGGCATTGTTTCCACTCAGCTGCCATTTGCTGCTACAGTCAAGCATCTGTTTGATGCAGAACACAACAGCGCTTTGCGTGTTCCCGGAGAGATTGACAGGCAGGAATTTGGCCAATAGTTTCTGCAAGCCTCTTATAATCGAACAATTGGTGTGCGAGAAGGGGGGACTTACAAAGAGGGGTTAAAGCAATGCAAATATGAGTGCACACACAATGAAGTATTAGATGCACATCATAATCTAACTAAAGCCGAATTCCGGACATTTTCACAAATGTAGAAATCCCGGCCGGATGTTTTTTTAAAGTCCGAAAAAGAGGACATGTGCGGGAAAAAGAGGAAGTATGGTCACCCTATAGAGTAACCATGTTTGAATAATCAATGACAAGCATTATTTGGAGGTTTCACTTTTCTCTCTAACATTACTTTTTTACTCCACTAATGGTTAAGGTAAGGTTTGGGTTGGGGTTGGGGTTGGGGGATAGAATCTACAAATATATCCTTTTTCTCTACATTGTATAATGTCCTCTAAAGCTGAAAACAACTTGCTTCACTACTAGATTTTGGCAACCTCTCCTGGACATAAATAAAGCTCATGTGCCCATATGCCCTACAACACTTACAGCTTTAGTCACTGGGGGCAGTGTTTAGAAATTTCAGTCAACGTATACCGATTTTGACGAAAGAAAATTTGGTCTACTCTTTCTGATTTCACTGTGACATCATGCTGGTGTGTCAACAGAGCAGAACCGTTCACGAACTCGCTGGCGCTGTGCATGCATACTATATATTTACTTATTAAACACAGCCTTTAGTGATTTACAGAGCTATCACATATGTCTTCAAGTGTCTCTGAATAAAATGCACAAGTCATGTGGACTACTTTAATGGTGTTTTAATGGTTCTTTTATGTCATTTTTTTGGAGCTTGACAGTAACGAACATGGCTAACACACAATATCGGATTTGGATCGGGCTAGTCGGCCCGATACCCAATCCATCTAAAAACATCAGTATCGTTGCTGATACCGATTCAGGTATCGGATCGGTGCATCCCTACTCCAAAGGGTAGTATACTACTGTATATACAAATAGAATAAGGGGGTTTAAACACTGAATTAACTGACTTGTACAAACAGTTGCCAAACAAAAAGGTTTTCAGAGCATCTGCCAGTTACCACAAAATGTACTATTCAATACAGGAGCTGTGTACACAAGTACATTATAAATCACTAAATCACTGGCTTTGCGTGTGTTCCCTAACATACACACACATATACACAAAACTAATGGCACTCAATCGCCTCACTGCCCTACATTTGTCTGAGTTGCTCCAACTTCTTCTCTGTGATCAAACAGACAGATAACTGTCAGAACCAGAGAGATCAGAATATTTGAACAATATGCCACCCCCCTACCAGCCCTGAACTGTTACGCTTGCTTTCCTAACCTCTGCCCTGGTCTTTTGGCTTAATGAAAGCCAGTGGCGGGCCATGCATTTAAAGTCTAGGCCTTCAGTGTGATTCATGCCATTAAGAAAACACAGTTTCACAATGAATAAGACACCCTATGCCTTTGGACAACATAAATTATGTCGCAGCTAAGTAGTAATACCAATTGACATTTTAAAAACACATCCAAGTACAAAAGCCAAAACTTGAAAAGACACGTAATGCTCAAGCAAGCCTAATTGTGACTGCAGCATGACTGTTTTATGAAATGAACATCTCCCAAACAGACATTCAAAAATTCTAATTTTTTCATATGAATCTACCAAGGAGGTCTATAATACCTGGAAAAATCTATCTAATAATATTTGTGATTTAAATGTTGCTTGCAATAAATTTTGTTTCGTCAGGGTACACGGTTATGCTGCGTTCCATTCAAGTTAGAGGAGTGATATTCCTATTTGATATCTCTGACCATAAATTCATTCCATTCCCCGACATTCGAAAGCCGATGTTTAAGAAAACAAAACTGCAACACTCCCGTTATCTTAGCAGGGGTATGACTCTCATTAGAGATGTCTTCTAGCAACCCAACTGATAAACAATGCTGCAGCGCTAGCATTTGTGCTTTAGGTTTACAATTATCAAAAGAGATTATTATGTTTTATACACCTGTTTCTGCAGGCGTTTGTTAAACAAGCTTTAATATCATGTAATGTGGAAACAAACTAATTTATCGATATTACTTAATAAATTTAGTTTGTATCACTTTCTTTGTATATCTACCTGAGTGTCGACATGATTGTTTGACATCATGCCCCTGATTAAAATGAAATATATTTCTGTAAAATCTCTCTTTCTCCCTCCCATTCTCTCTCCACAATTTTTGCCAAAAATCAGTGCAACACTTTACAAAAGTTAACATTCATGCAATAGTTAACAAACTAACAATGAATTCTTTTGCAGCACTTATTAATCTTAGTTTATGCTAATTTATTCATATAAAAAGACATTTTTAATTAAAAAGAGGTATTTGTATGCATAAAAGTTGCATATGTATATCATTTTAATGCATTATGAGCTATCATGAATAAACAATGTATAATAGTGTGTTGATAAATTAACAATAGTGAAAATTAACAAATGTTATAAATAATTAATTGTTAGTTCACGATACCAATTAACAAGTGTTAATGAATAGAACCTTATTGTAAATTGTTACCAACATCAGGACTAATATATAAAAAGCAAAGCAACTGATTTGAAATGTTTTTGTTTAATAAAAATAAATAATAAGTATTTAATTAGATGGACGAAAAATTGTTTCGAAATGATATTTTTCATTTTGTGTCCATGGGGTCATTGGGGTATTTTGTGTAGCATGTGCTGCTAAATTAACTCATTTGTCCTGGTGGTTTATTTAGCTAGTCATAGACCTGGGTGTGTGTAATTTGCAGTAATTCTCTCCAACACAGTAAGTTTAGTTTATACAGTGACAAAAAACACAAGTCAAACCAGGCACATTTGTAGGCAAACAGTGGTGTATGAATGATAGTTTTGCACAAACACAGTCACACATACAATACTCATTACTCTTGGTGGGTAAGAGTCTTTTACAGGACTGTTTGAGTTATGACCCCCAAAACCCCTGACAACATCTGGACTCCATATTATGGACCAATCAGTACAGGGCACAATAGCAGTTTAGACATGGTGATATGAAGTCATCATTTTAACAGAAGTGCAAAATTAGTCAGACCTTCATATCAATCTGTCAAAATGTTTAAGGAACAATCTGATAAATATCAACAATAACTGCAACCAGAAACACAATGAAACAGAATTTATCTAGGTGAAATCAATCATGTTCGGAGGGTGTGCTGGCTGCTCTTTTTTTATTGTGACTTAATGTGTGTGATCATTCGCCTGTGTTTGATGAGGTCAGACTTGTGACTTGGATGAAAGACTGTGTTAGAACACATGCTGGAGGTTAGAATGAAAATTTGTTAAAAAGAAACAAAGAGGAGACAATGGATGATTCTCTAAGGTTGCAACAACGGAACAAAAGGTGGCTGATATTTACAGGGCATTGCCATCTGTATGTTAATTGCAACTCACTGGTAAACTTTGACCACACTTGACACACACATACACTCGCTTCTACACTACACATATCATCACATTCTGCATCTGACCCACAGCAGATGGCACCCTCTTCCACAAACCCTTTACCCCTTGGAGAAAATGCCCAGCCAGATGGGGGCATTTTAAAACTGGCATCCTTTTGTATGAGTGGAAACTCTGTGTGTTATCTGGATTGGGACATTTCTGACAGTGCCAGACAGACAGGAATCAGAGAAACATGTTGTTGTGCTTTTGGTTTGTTTTAAAGCCTGCCTCTCAAATTATTCCATATGTTGTATGATTGACAAGCAGACATCGAAATGTCCTACGACACAGATAATGAAATCTGTTGAATACTGCTGGTGTGTGAGCATTGCAGTGGTGCAAACTAAATAAATGTATGTGCTTTTTTTAACCTTAAATTCATCTATTAGGTTTAAACACATAAAAGAATTTGTTGTTGTTGTTCAAATAAACTCTTAAAGATAATGCTTATACTACATGTATTTTTTAGCATTTTAACAGAATTGCTACATTTGTGAGATCTTCATATTAATCTGTAAAAGTGTTGCAAAAATAATCTGATAAAAAAATAATGACAACACTTACTGTAACCTGAAACAGAATAAAATATAACTTAACACATTTACAACTATGTACTTTTTGTTCTTCCTAAATTTATATACAGTTGCAATCAAAATTATTATTTGCATAGAAATACATATTTGATTTACAACACTAAACTTACATGTTAAAGCTTAATAAGTGCCATTGTAAGGGCTTAATTGTGGCTTTACATATTTACAAAGCACAGTACAGGAGAGTCAGCCCTCCTTAGGGTTACAAAAATGTTTTTGCTAGGTATGCTAGGTGTTTACTCTGGAAACTGTGTTGCCTTGATGGTATTATATTTAAGTGTAGCTTTTAACACTATAAATCATGGGATTTTATTTTAACATCTCAGGCAGTGTGCTGGCTATCAGGGTTTAGCCCTGGTGTGGCTCGCTTCCTATTTTCAGGATAGAACATTGTCAGTTAAGATTGGGAATTACTCATTATCACCTGCTCCCATTACATGTGGGGTCCCACAAGGCTCTGTTCTGGGTCCTGTTTTATTTTCATTAATATGCTCCCCTTAGACTGATTTAAAATAAAAAATGATTCAAAAATAAAAAAGCATGGTATCTGTTTATCTATCTCCACGCTAAAGATACACAAATGCACCTGCCTTTGAAGTTCGGGGATTATTGATATTTTAAATCTTTTCATGACTGATTAGATTAGGATACATTTTGGTTGGCTAATAACTTTCTCCAGCTGAATTGTGGTGGTAAGATAAGAAAGAGTTCATCCTTTTTGGCCAAAATGGGTATGGAAAGGATATTACCAACAGTTTTGGACCACTGCCTGGTAAGAAGCACTCCCATATAAAAAATCTGGCTGTCATTTTTTTATTCAGACCTAAAATTTGATGGACAAAGAAATGCAGTTGTGAAAAACTGTTTTTACCATCTAAGAACTATTTCAAAGCTGAAATCTATCCTCTCTCCTAGTGATCTGGCATAAGTTATGCATGTGTTAATGTCTTGTCATTTGGACTTCTGCAATGCTTTATATTGGGGCATTAGCCAATACTTCTATCTCGCTTGCAGCTTGTGCAAAATGTGATGTCAATTTAAAACCATACATCTCATGGTTCCTGCAGGTGCTTGCTATTTGGTGTTAATGACTCCACCCATTATACCCATTATAAAGAGCCTTGTATAAACATGGCTACAATAGACATCAAAATATGCACCAATAAACCATATTTACTGTGCATGTTTCTGTACATATACATATAGGTATACACTCACCTAAAGGATTATTAGGAACACCATACTAATACTGTGTTTGACCCCCTTTCGCCTTCAGAACTGCCTTAATTCTACGTGGCATTGATTCAACAAGGTGCTGAAAGCATTCTTTAGAAATGTTGGCCCATATTGATAGGATAGCATCTTGCAGTTAATGGAGATTTGTGGGATGCACATCCAGGGCACGAAGCTCCCGTTCCACCACATCCCAAAGATGCTCTATTGGGTTGAGAACTGGTGACTGTGGGGGCCATTTTAGTACAGTGAACTCATTGTCATGTTCAAGAAACCAATTTGAAATGATTCGAGCTTTGTGACATGGTGCATTATCCTGCTGGAAGTAGCCATCAGAGGATGGGTACATGGTGGCCATAAAGGGATGGACATGGTCAGAAACAATGCTCAGGTAGGCTGTGGCATTTAAACGATGCCCAATTGGCACTAACATGCCCCACACCATTACACCACCACCACCAGCCTGCACAGTGGTAACAAGGCATGATGGATCCATGTTCTCATTCTGTTTACGCCAAATTCTGACTCTACCATCTGAATGTCTCAACAGAAATCGAGACTCATCAGACCAGGCAACATTTTTCCAGTCTTCAACTGTCCAATTTTGGTGAGCTCTTGCAAACTGTAGCCTCTTTTTCCTATTTGTAGTGGAGATGAGTGGTACCCGGTGGGGTCTTCTGCTGTTGTAGCCCATCCGCCTCAAGGTTGTGCGTGTTGTGGCTTCACAAATGCTTTGCTGCATACCTTGGTTGTAACGAGTGGTTATTTCAGTCAAAGTTGCTCTTCTATCAGCTTGAATCAGTCGGCCCATTCTCCTCTGACCTCTAGCATCAACAAGGCATTTTCGCCCACAGGACTGCCACATACTGGATGTTTTTCCCTTTTCACACCATTCTTTGTAAACCCTAGAAATGGTTGTGCGTGAAAATCCCAGTAACTGAGCAGATTGTGAAATACTCAGACCGGCCCGTCTGGCACCAACAACCATGCCACGCTCAAAATTGCTTAAATCACCTTTCTTTCCCATTCTGACATTCAGTTTGGAGTTCAGGAGATTGTCTTGACCAGGACCACACCCCTAAATGCATTGAAGCAACTGCCATGTGATTGGTTGATTAGATAATTGCATTAATGAGAAATTGAACAGGTGTTCCTAATAATCCTTTAGGTGAGTGTATACACACACATACTTACATATATACATGTGGATATATGTAAGTATGTGTGTACATATACATATAGGTATATACACACACATACTTACATATATCCACATGTATATACACCGATCAGCCACAACATTAAAACCACCTGCCTAATATTGTGTAGGCCCCCCCTCATGCCATCAAAACAGCGCCAACCCTCCAATTTTACTGAGCGGCTATCTGAGTTACTATAGACTTTCTCAGTTAAAACCAGTCTGGCCATTCTCTATTGACTTCTCTCATCAACAAGGCATTTCCATCCTCAGAACTGCCCCTCACTGTATGTTTTTTGTTTTTGGCACCTTTCTGAGTAAATTCTAGAGACTGTTGTGCATGAAAATCCCAGCAGTTACTAAAAAATACCCTCGATGTTACAGTCACTGCCCTAGCCATCCAGAATGGCAGAGAACATCCCAATCGAGTGAAAGGATATATGGAAAATGTGGTACCTAATTATGGTGATCCAACATTTGCCTCGCATTTCAGGATGACAAGGAAAACATTTCTTCTAATGTCTTCAATAGTTGCATACACCAAGCTTACCACAAAGCATTTTAGGGAGCTATAGTGTGGCTTGCTGAATAATGCTTGAGTCTGAATCATTTCAGAAAAATATAACTTTGTGGCTATTTGAGTCTTTGAGACTTACTTTGTTTAAAGGATAGCAGAAACAGTGCTTGTCAAAGCTTAGGGCTTTTCACTGTTCTCAAGAATAATTTGGGGAAGGAATTAAAACACTGCAGATATAAAGACACAACAAACTCACTTAGAATGAAAATATGAGCAAATAATCTTCAAAATATCTGCACACAATTTCAGTTGGTCAGACGTTTACATACACAGAATGTACTGTGAATTTAAGCAGCTTGGAAAATTACATAAATTATGTCAAGCCTTTAGAAAATTAGCTAATTAGTTTCTAATTGGAGGTGTACTGAATTGGAGGTGTACCTGTGGATGTACTGTATTTTCATGGGAAAATCAAAAGACCTCAGAAAAAAACATTGTGGACCTCCACAAGTCTGGTTCATCCATGAGAGCAATTTCCAAATACCGGAAGGTACCAGGTGGGACCATGCAACCATCATACCGCTCAGGAAGGAGATGCATTCTGTCTTGTAGAGATGAATGTAGTTTGCTGCAACAAGTGCAAATCAATCCCAGAACAACAGCAAAGGACCTTGTGAAGATGCTGGAGGAAACAGGTAGACAAGTATCTATATCCACAGTAAAACAAGTCCAATATCTACATAACCCGAAAGGCTGCTCAGCAAGGAAAAAGCCACTACTCCAAAACCACCATAAAAAAGCCAGACTACAGTTTGCAAGTGAACATGTGGACAAAGATCTTTTTGGAGAAAATGTCCTCTGGTCTAATGAATCAAAATTGGAACTGTTTGGCCATAATGGTCATTGTTATGTTTGGAGAAAAAAGGGTGAGGATTGCAAGCCAAATAACACCATCCAAACCGTGAAGCATGGGGTGGCAGCATCATGTTGTGGGGGTGCTTCGCTGTAGGAGGGACATCAGCAACATCTCAAGACATCAGCCAGGAAGTTAAAGCTCGGTCGCAATTGGGTCTTCCAAATGGAGTGACCCCAAGCATACCTCCAAAGTTGTGGCAAAATGGCTTAAGGACAGCAAAGTCAAGGTATTGGAGTGGTCATCACAAAGCCCTGACCTCAATCCTATAGAATATTTGTGGGCAGAACTGAAAAATTGTGGGCAAGCATGGAGGCCTACAAACCTGACTCAGTTACACCAGTTCTATCTGGACGAATGGGACAAAATTATAGCAGATTAACCCATGTTAAACAATTTAAAGGCAATGCTACCAAATACTAACAAAGTGCATGTAAACTTCTTACCCAATGGGAATGTGATGAAAGAAATAAAGCTGAAATAAATCATTCTCTCTACTATTATCCTAACATTTCACATTCATAAAATAAAGTAGTGATCCTAACTGATCCAAGACAGGGAAAGTTTTCTACGATTAAATGTCAGGAATTGTGAAAAAACATAAATTAAATGTGTTTGGTAAGGTGCATGTACAATTCTGACTTCAACTGTACAGTATGTTTATTTTGTTTTACATGTATTTATATTTGTTTATATTTATATATGTACATATATCTTTGTTTTCATTGATTTTTTATATACATTTACACATAGTTATGGAAGTTACTGACATGAAAGTTTAAGCATTGTCATCAGTGTCCTGCTCTGTGACACTTTCTTAAACTAACTACTATCTTAAGAACTTCTTACATTTTTTTTATGATTGTACAGCTATATATACATATATAATATGTTATTATTATTATTATTATTATACTTGTTGTTTCCACAACATCATATTAAGACAATAGTTTATTTGCACTTCTAGAAAAAAAGTTGAAAGGTGATTAATATCTTTAAAAACTTTGAAGAAATGCTGACTTGTCACAGCACCTAAAATACACACTTTCCCTTGTACTTTCATGTACATTTTAACCTAACATCTGTATGTTGGAAAAAAACGTTTTTGGACATGTTATTTAATCTATAAAGTGATTATTTAAGTGCGTTCTCTAAAAAATATTTTTTATAAGTTATGACAGTTTTTGCACTATGGGCCCAATATCATGACTAGTTGTGTGTCCCAGTTTGTCCCTGCTCTCATCTGAATTAACTCGATAAGCACTTCTGAAACTGATTCAAACTACAACTCACATATGTAGCCATACCACAATCATGGAGCATCTCCAAGTTTATTATAGTACAGCATAGTGTCCGAGGCCAGCATATCAATCAGAGAGGAAGGACTAATATTTTAGAGGGAGAGAGAGGAAAAGAGGAGGGGTGGGGATGACGACATAACAGCACATTATAACTGGACATTTTCTATCTGTAGTTATACAAAATCTTATTTGAGAGTTGCTCATCAAAACTGAAGATATAGACAAAGGGCTGTACAGTAGATACTGCGGTTTCTGCATGTACTGTATGTCCGGCTTCTGTCAATAACACACATGGTTGTGTGTTATTGTCTGGTTTTTGTTTTTCCCATGATTACCAGGCAGGATAAGCCATCAACCAGATGGCACAGTGGGATCTCCCATGGTTACCTCATCCTGAGCACCAAACATTGCAGACACAAGCACACATGTACACACATTGTGACCAAAACACAGACTGTTATGTAACCAATCGGTTGTCTAGACAGTTCGGTCTATAACCGTAAGTCTCCCGGAGGATATTATTCTCTCTCCTCCTGTCCTTTCCTCTGCCAGACCTTGTTCCTTCAATATTGCAGTGGCAGATTTCTTTTTCTGTTTATTCTGGACCACTGTGAATCACTCATTGTGACACATTTGTAGGCGGAACTTTATCTGGCTGGACCCTGTCAGCTTTCAGGCCATGTGACTGAAGTTAGTAAACAACCTGCTCCACGCTCCAGCAGGATAGCTATTAGATGCACAGGTCATGATCCTTCCCGCACAAAAGACGGACTGTCCCCTTCACACATAAATGTACACACACGCATGCACAAATAGAATAAAACACACTCGCACTTGAAGTCTGCCACGCTGCAGCTGCTCCAGTTTCCATGGTAACTTGCAGAACAATGAGACAAGACGCTGCGAAGGCGAGTGTGCTCCGCACGCTTTCATATTCACTCTCACTTAGAATGTGTGCCAGCGTTTGTTTTTGTGGATGAGTGCCTGAAAGTGCATGTGGATGTGCCCTGCCGATTTCTAATAAACTTTGTGTGTGTGTGTGTGTGTTGCTGTGTTACAGAAAGAGAGATAGAGTGAGTGAGTGAATAATGAGGGAGATACTCATTCGCCTTTGTCAGGGAGGGCTTGGTCAACAAGATCTCTCTTCATAGTGAGGCAGATGGAGGGAGAAAGGCTTGACAAATGTAAAACAGGAAAAGAGGTTGAAAAAAAGAGAACAAGTCCAAAAAATGCTGAAAAAATAAGAGGCTTATGGCCAACCATGGAGTGAAAATCATGACAATAGAATCTATCCAACTGTATTTATCTTGAACTTGACTTTTCGGTCTACAACTCAGTTGTAGTAAGCAAATTGTTAATTAATGCTGTAAAAATTTGTTAACATTCAAAAATAAATAAAAAAAAAACAAGAAAAAAAAACAACAGCCAAGGCTCTGAAAGGTTGTGAAAGTTCTACAAGCATTTACTCACCCTTATGTTTTTCCTAACACACAAGACTGTCTTTCTCTCGAGGGTAACAAAAGCAGAAGTTACACAGAATGACAGCCTCAGTCACCATTCACTTTCATTGTATGGAAAAAAGAGACTAGCATATTGCCAAACATGTCCTTTTGTTTTTCACAGAAGAAAGGGAGTCATAGGGGTTCAGAACAACATGAGATTAAGAAATATGATATAAAATATATCCCTTTAAGGAAAGACTAGAGTTGGCCAGTTCCTTAAAACGTAGCTATGGCTTCTCCTTTTTAATACTTCAAACGACATAGATATTTTCATTGACATTATGATGTGACTGTAGGTTTTTGCCTTCAAGTCATAACTTAAAAAGTTGTTTAAAGGCTGTTTGAAATATGGATGTTGCCCACATAGCGGCCTCAAGCATGCCTGAAAAGGACTGCAGTTTATTGTTTCATCTCACAAGTCGTCATGCACTTAATACCTAAAGGCATTCAAACCACACTACCAGTAATAGAGAATCACTCATCCTTTGACAAAAAGCTCTTTTGTTTTCAAAATGTCTATTTATTTTTCAAAATGAGGTATTTCAAAGTGCTGTGAGTCGCAGCACTAAAATGTACATTATAGAAAAGGAGAGAAACCTTTTTTGTCCCAGTGACCCAGTTCTATGAACCCAATACTCACAAATATATAAACAAAGAACGAGGAAGAGAGCAAGGTATAGAACCTTAGAAATGGAGATAGAAATAATTTTTTATACAAAAGAAATCAAGGTAGAAAAAAGGTAAAAACAAGATAAAGTAATGTCTACCCAGAACTCATTTTCATACGAAAATATAAGTATTAAATTTAGTATGTATCAGAAGCACACTAAAGCATAAATGTAGGAATTAGTAAAGTGTGTCATAACAGAGAGATTATAAGACATTAAAAAAAACAAAACAATGTGTCCTTATATTACAAAAATCGAGGTCTTACAGTACTTATTAAAGGTATATAAACTTCCAGTCTAGTTATTGCCAGCTTTTTGACATCTTTATAAAAACCAAATGATAATATTGTATACAAAAACAAGGCAGACTTGAGGGTATGCTTTTTTCTTAAAAAAATCTAATCTATTTACAAAAGTGTCTGACATCAAGGTGCGCACAGGTACATCCATGAGAATTAGCACCGGTGAGGGTGGTGTGAGAGATTATAGCCATTTGAAGTGACTCGTGTCATTTGTTTAGTGTCCATCGACCCAATTACATACTGAAGATTAGCTCTGTTTAGAAGGAATGCATGTCTTCTGTGGGTCTTGTTATTGAGAGAAAGTCAGGTTTACCAGTAAGCACACAGGAAGAAAAACAAAATGTGGAATAAAGTTAAGTGTCTTCACATTTTCTCCCTTCCCTCTTCATATTTTCTTTATCACTTTACATTAATGTAATTGGGGTGACAAAGTAAACCTGAAACATTCTTGACGTCATAAAATGTGCAAAAAAAGTGTCAGCAGTGAGTGTCCCTAGAAGCTGTTAGCCATTCGTCATTTGACGGCGACCATTAGCTGTGAGGCTTTCAGTCAATGAGCGTTAGCGAGTCCTGGCCTGCTCAAGCCGGCGAATGAGCTGTTGTCGTCGGGCCTGCAATCTGTCTTTCTCATGCTGAAATCGGAGCTCCTGGGCCTCCAGAGAGCTGACGTACTCTGTAGCTTTCTTTAGGATGACCACCTTTGCTGCCTTGTCATTGTGCGCCAACTCAGGCACCTGATCACGCAGAGTGAGGAAGCTAGAGCGCAGATCATTGCGCCGCTGGCGCTCCAGAATGTTGTGGTTGCGCCGGCGTTCGCTGTCCTCCGAGTCGGAGGATCGTGGGCTGCTGGTGTCACTCCTTCTGATTCGCTGGCCAGGTGTGGTGTTACACGGGGAGTTTGGGGAAGAGCTCTGGTTCCTGCCAGTCCGTAGAGTGCTAGTGCTGTTGTCGATTCTGAATTTCTTGCTTGGGGGAGCGGTGGGGACATCTTGCGGTTCTGGGGATGGGGCTGCGTAGTTATGCTGCTGCTGGTGGATGGAGGCCATTGCCGTCCTCTTCAAAATCAACTCCTGTGGAGCTTTGCTTACCCCTGAGCCCAACCGCCCTGATGCGGACACCTGAGAGTTAGAGACTGTGGACAGACCAATAATGGCAATCTTGCTGGTGGTGGAACGCCTTTTCTCCACTGTAACAACATCAATCTCCTCCTCTTCCTCTTCGTCATCTTCATCATCATCATCATTGTCGTCATCATCATCTTCATCATCATCTAGCAAAGGAGAAGAACACATTTAGGTTCACATCATATGTTTGTCGTGTGAAGGATTCCTTTGTAATTGTGTTCATATGCAAGAGCTACAGGTGTACAGGTATGAACAAGCACTCTTGAAGGAAACTGTGTTTTCTTATGGGTGTGTGTCTTTGTGTGGGCAGATGAGACAATTGCTTAATGTTCTTTACAGAGGTGTCAACCACACCAAGATAATCCTTACATGCTCAATCACTGAAGACCTGAATTCTCCCCAGACTGGACCACCTCAGATTTTACTTTCTACTCTGACACACCCCCAAAAGATTCTAACAAAGCTTATTTGCTGTCAAGATAGACCTTTTATGTGGAGCCTGCTTAACTGGTGACACATTTCAAGTTAAGTTTAGATGGTAAGGCAGCCTCAGTATGAGGCCTAAGAGCTATGTTTATGAGATAATGGATGTGATTATCAGCTAAGCCACACATGAAGAGTGTTTGGCATTTATTGGAGCCCACAGCCTTTCACATCAAAAGCTCTCCACAGGAAACCGTCTGCCTGCATTAAGGAGAGACCAAACTGGGCAATTTAGTTTCCAACAGACAGTCAGTGTTCCCTTTTTCATTCATTATCTTATTTTGGGCGCGAAAAGAGAGAAAAGTACAGCGCGGGAAAAATAGCCACTCTGACGCGTTGTAATCGCGTGGTCCGATTATTCGCGGGCTTTTAGCGAGTAACACTGATCTGATAGATGCCCTGGAGAGCCGCCAAACAGACAGCTGGAGGAAAGGCTGCGCTTCTTCAAAGCCGTCACCCTGTAAAGAGAAACAACCCATTCTCTCTTTTTTTCCTTTCCTCCTTTTTCCTCTTGATTATCATTCACTGCACCTCTCTGCAAGATGCTGAGCCTGCCAAGCTCAGCCCATCGGGCAGGGAGGGAGGTTTGCCTCTCTTGTTGACGCACGCGCGGAGAGCCGCCTCTATCGCATGCTGGCGCCCAGTGCCAGCACTCTTTTTCTCTCACACATGTGTGATTGTTGCTTTGGATTTGCATGTGAAATAAGTTCTCATTTAGAAGGGAAGCGACTTATTGGGTGGCACCGAATTCAGGGGCTTACCTTTTATGCAACACGCCCTTGCATAGTGCCAAACATCTGAGCCCATGTTTTTTACACTAGGGCTCTCATTTCTGGGACACTTTTTTCATTTTATTAAAAATTGTGTTTCAATAAGAATTTAGTTCCTGGGGTATACAGCTCAACTAGTAGAGCATGGCGCTAGCAACGCCAGGGTCATGGGTTCGATTAGGCGACCAGGGAACACAAAAACCGATTCAAATATTATGCCTTGAATGAATAGTCACTTTGCATCAAAGCATCTGCTAAATGCGTACATGTGAGAAAATACTGAATGACATAATGATCAGATTCCATGTCCAGACAGAGGGCAGATAAGGACTTGTTTTCCGATCTAATATGGCTCGGTGACATTACCTCTGCATTAAATCTTTATCCAAGAGCTACAGAACCAAATGGCTCAACATTATGAAACAACATGAAATATTACCGCTTTGTACTGGGTATACAGTCCGACATAAACTCCCCATCACCGCCCACTACTATACTGCTGCGGGTGTGTGTGTGTGTGCGTGTGACCGACAGACTGGAATGTCACACACTAATCCGATTCGGGGCCTGTCATATGATCTTCAACAATTACCCCAATGACCACTTATAAACTAGGATAAACTGTAGAGTGCCAAACGCGAATCCTTTGAATCCTAGTGAAATCACCACTATCATATTTTAAATATTGTTAAAATACTATTACTACTACTACTACCACTAATACTACTACTACTACTAAATAATAATAATAATTATTATTATTAAAAATATTATTAATATTGTTTATAAAAATTATTAGGATTATTATTATTATTATTACAATACATTTCATTACCAGTATTTTTTATTAATACCCTATCAATAAAAGGGTAATAATAATGTTTTGGTATAGAAATGTTTGCCTTGAAACTACTGACTGACAATCAGACAATGCAACAAGGAGAACAAAAATGGGAAAATCATTCATGAATGATTTCTAAAGATTGTTTTTTAAATTTATTAACTTTTGAACAAGCACTGCACGTAAGAACCGCTCGGGACACTTACCAGAGTCGCTTGGTGTCTCATCTGCGCTTGCTGGAGGCAAGTGCTCTGTCCTTAGTTGTGTTTCACTTTGGCTGCTGCTGCTGCTGCTCTCGTTTCTTTTGTTGACGGGATAAGGGAAAACAACGGTAGGGTCTACACACTCCGGTATAGAGTGGCTCATCTCCGGCGCTCTGACTGTCGTGTCTTTACTGACTTCAGCGCTAATGGTAGCAGTAGAGACGGCTTTACCGAGTTTCTCATTCACCACCCGCTCTAATTTCTCCCGTGCCGAGAATCCACTCCACATGCAGTCCTGAATGATAATGGAATTGTCCGTAGTATCCAAAACGGAGCCGAAGAGGTCACCATCCGACGCCCCCCAAATATCGTCCTCGGGTAAGAGCAGAAGCTCGGAAGCCCAGTCCAACGGGTCACCTAATCCAAAACCCATCAGTGGGCAATCCCCAGCCACCAGGTCCCCTGGAAGCGCTGCCCGGCTCGGGGAGAGAGGAGGAGTGGGCAGCAGCTCGAATTTCTTCCAGATGTCCTCACCGGGCGGTGCAGCGTCTGGTCTGCAGAAGTAGAAGTCATCCTCGTCCGGGTAGAAACACGGCTGCAGAGAGTCAAACTCCATATCGGAGTTCATGGTTTTCGCTGGCATTCTCACTGTGAAAGGAACAGACGGTCAAAAAACAAAAGAACTGCGTTAAAACAAAAAGTAGCGAATCACCATAAATTTCTAACAAGGTGGTTCACATTCCAATGCATTTTTGTTTTGTTTTGTTGATTTTGCAATAGCTATAAAGAATAGAACTTATAAATTAATTTTCACTCTTGAGGTGTCTTTGAAGTGTTCTTTCAATGTGAAGTGTGACAGTGTTCATTCACTCACTAAAACTTTGGACTGTAACTGCATGAGACAAAATCTTTTAATCAGAAAAGCTTATTTGTGCTCTGTCCGTATCTGTATAGGCTACCTTTTTACTATATGTAAAAGTCTGGCAGATAGCTCAAAATAGTCATTTATGTGAAAGAAACCAGTTGCATGAAAGATATCCTAATTACCCTGCACTACTGACACTGGAAGTCCTGAGTGTCTTACCTCAGAGTGCGTTTTCTTGTCCCTTCTTTATCGCAGTCCCTGTGGCCCCCGTTCGGAGTCGCACATCTACCGCGGCGACTGAAGACTGTTCTGCGCTTTTGTGATTCGGACTGTGAAGTATTATTCTGTCTGCTCGCTGTGCGTAGAGAAGAGATGTTGACTCCGCCCTTTGTTGGGTGAGGGACTTGCATTTGGAAGTAGCTATGGGTCTCAGCAGAACAGAAATGGGTGTTTTAAATCAGTGGGCGTTTTTCAAACAGGAATGGGCGTTTCTAAATTATTCAATGAAAGTAAGAAATCTTAGTGCAGGAATCAGTGGGCGTTTTCAAACCAGGATCGGCTAACCAATGAAAGTAGGAAATCTCAACGTATGAAAACGCCCACTGATTGGGAAAAGCCCATTTTTATTCTGCAGAGATATAAGTCATTTGCTGAGCGATTTGCTTTGTAGACAGCATCAGCTTGGTCTATTTTAAGGTGTTTTATTTGCAGATTTTAAAGGCCTAGAATAGAGCGAAATTATGGAAGTTTAAGGATTGAAATGTAGATGGTTGGTTTTCGCCTTGGAAGATGACTTGCATGAAGGGCCATTCACACCGAACTCATTATTAGTGTGTCAGTCTGCTCTATTTGCCCTTTGTTTTTCTATGTAAATATTCGCTAGACGGACGTTTTGACAAAGAAACTCAACTTCTGTTGTGCATTACACTGCGTCAAGCTTTTTTTATTCTTTCTTTTTTTCTTTCTTTCTTTCTTTCTTTCTTTCTTTCTTTCTTTCTTTCTTTCTTTCTTTCTTTCTTTCTTTCTTTGCGCAAAACGCGTTCGGTCTGAACGCCCCTTAGTCTAATTTATTTCGATTTAGCTACTGAAGGCATCTTGAACTTGGTAAAATGTGAAAGCAATTACACGTGAGCGTTCAAATATGATCAACTGAGTGGTATGAATGAATCAGAGGGAGTCAGTAGCATCTCCCCTGTGCAGGTCAATGAGTTAACAGCAGACCCACATCATATCATCAGGTTGACTCACTTGCGCCGCTTTGCGGTAGCAAGATGAACAATCACTTCGTCCATCTGTGTTTACTTATTACGCTCAAACAGCTACGTGATGGTAGTGTGATATCTGTTGTTTTAGGTATATGCAGGGAATGGGATTGTAGGAGTGGAGGTGGTGGGTAGGATATACTGTTATGCAATTGTCATTGTCAACCTTTTGTTTAAGCATTCGAAGTTAGAACCATTTTTCACTGGGTTCAATTATTGTTTTTAATAATTTTTATTCTTCTAAAAAAAGTGGTGAGGGAGCCTTTTAATTGTACTGATATAGTGTAAATGTAGATGGCAAATACTTTTGAGATGGGAAGATGCTTTTTTTAAATTAAGAAATTAAGTTAATGCTTAAAAATGTCAAAATGACCACGTCAGGATCAGTCCTACTTTGAACATTCTTCATAACAAATCTAGTCCCTCAAAACTCTATACTTAAAAAGTGTACATCTTTAGCTCTCTAGTGAAAACAGTTTGTTGTGGGAACACAGTAATAGAAAGAGCGACATCATGGTTTGGGATTGAAGTGCTCCTCCAGAGCCCGATCTGACCTCAGCTCAGGAAGAGCTTCCTGTGTGAAAGTGAGGGGGAGTGGGAAGCTGAATACTTTGTTGCAAGTGTGTGTCTCTGGCTCTGTCTACCATTGTTCGATTAGTCTGTGCTGGCTTTGTCTGCTTCAATCAGATTTACATGCTTTCAAATGATCAAGTAAAAACATCAAAATATCACAAAGGGATGCACAGATCCATTCCAAAAACATTTTAATGGCTTTCAATGCAAGTCATTCGAGATAATGGCTCTATTTGGCTGTACATTAAAATTGATTGATTTTACCCCAGAACCATCAGCCTATCAACACATGTGTAGGTGCCAAGGCTACACACTTGGTTGAGATGCCTAAGAGAGATGTACAGGTGCTATAATTAGAATATCATCAAAAAGTTGATTTATTTCAGTAATTCCATTCAAAAAGTGAAACTTGGATATTATATTCATTCATTACACACAGACTGATATATTTCAAATGTTTATTTCATTTAATTGTGATGATTAAAACTGACAACTAATGAAAATCCCAAATTCAGTATCTCCGAAAATTAGAATATTACTTAAGACCAATACAAAAAAAGGATTTTTAGAAATATTGGCCAACTGAAAAGTATGAACATGAAAAGTATGAGCATGTACAGCACTCAGTACTTAGTTGGGGCTCCTTTTGCCTGAATTACTGCAGCAATGCGGCGTGGCATGGAGTCGATCAGTCTGTGGCACTGCTCAGGTGTTATGAGAGCCCAGGTTGCTCTGATAGTGGCCTTCAGCTCTTCTGCATTGTTGGGTCTGGCGTATCGCATCTTCCTCTTCACAATACCCCATAGATTTTCTATAGGGTTAAGGTCAGGCGAGTTTGCTGGCCAATTAAGAACAGGGATACCATGGTCCTTAAACCAGGTACTGGTAGCTTTGGCACTGTGTGCAGGTGCCAAGTCCTGTTGGAAAATGAAATCTGCATCTCCATAAAATTGGTCAGCAGCAGGAAGCATGAAGTGCTCTAAAACTTCCTGGTAGACGGCTGCGTTGACCTTGGACCTCAGAAAACACAGTGGACCAACACCAGCAGATGACATGGCACCCCAAACCATCACTGACTGTGGAAACTTTACACTGGACTTCAAGCAACATGGATTCTGTGCCTCTCCTCTCTTCCTCCAGACTCTGGGACCTTGATTTCCAAAGGAAATGCAAAATTTACTTTCATCAGAGAACATAACTTTGGACCACTCAACAGCTGTCCAGTCCTTTTTGTCTTTAGCCCAGGTGAGACGTTTCTGACGCTGTGTCTTGTTCAAGAGACAGCTGAAACTTGTCTTGCATATGTCTGTGTGTGGTGGTTCTTGAAGCACTGACTCCAGCTGCAGTCTACTCTTTGTGAATCTCCCCCACATTTTTGAATGGGTTTTGTTTCACAATCCTCTCCAGGGTGCGGTTATCCCTATTGCTTGTACACTTTTTTCTACCACATCTTTTTCTTCCCTTCACCTCTCTATTAATGTGCTTGGACACAGAGCTCTGTGAACAGCCAGCCTCTTTAGCAATGACCTTTTGTGTCTTGCCCTCCTTGTGCAAGATATCAATGGTCGTCTTTTGGACAGCTGTCAAGTCAGCAGTCTTCCCCATGATTGTGTAGCCTACAGAACTAGACTGAGAGACCATTTAAAGGCCTTTGCAGGTGTTTTGAGTTAATTAGCTGATTAGAGTGTGGCACCAGGTGTCTTTAATATTGAACCTTTTCACAATATTCTAATTTTCTGAGATACTGATTTTGGGGTTTTCATTAGTTGTCAGTTATAATCATCACAATTAAATGAAATAAACATTTGACATATATCAGTCTGTGTGTAATGAATGAATATAATATACAAGTTTCACTTTTTGAATGGAATTACTGAAATAAATCAACTTTTTGATGATATTCTAATTATATGACCAGCACCTGTATAAAGAGAGAGAGAGAATGAGACAGGGAAAGAGAGGCAGTTTGTGTTCAACTCTGAACTCTCTCATGTTTTCCTGTGTTACTGAAGTAGTGGGTGGAGTAGTACATGGATGGTTAAGCAATTGGGCCAGTTTGGATAAAACATTCATATTTAAAGAAAATACAAAAGCACAGCATAAAGCCTCAATGACAACACGGCGAGAGACAATGAGTGCACACAGTCCAGGACATCAATAGTGCACACGATCGGAAGTCAGGCCCGGGCTCCTGCTCCTCTATTCTGGTATGCAGCGTGAGCATAAAAAATGTCGGTTTAAAGCTTCAAACGTGTCAGAGGTGCGTTTGACTGTGTAACGTGTGCTTTGGCTGAGCTATTTCTCTTTGAAGTCAACATGATATCAAAATTAACCCCTATTTACTTTCAAAATTAATGTTCTTGTTCTTATTGTGAATGATTAATCAGTGCATGTCATTTCAGATCTAAAAAATGCCTTTTAAAATCTTTAATCAAAATGTGATAACTTGCTTTCCTTTTCCACTGACATTTTTTAGGTAATGTGGGATATTGGATAATGTTCACCAAAAGCCAAAAAGTATATTTAGTGATCCATTCTGGTATGGAGCCCCCCAATATTTACAATCCAATCAGATTCCATTGGATAAATTAAAGTCTCGGCTTAATTTTTTTTTCAACAACATGTTACATTATTAAAATGGATTGGGTATTAAAGGTAAATACACATATACACGGGTATATTGTGTTTCTCTCACCTTTATGTAGATTAATCTTTCTTTTTCTCTCAATGAACACACGTAGAACACCAATAGACCTTGCTTTTCTCTGTAGCCTCTCCTTTAATCACCAGACCTGTCAATCACAGCAGATTCCACAGTGGCACATCTCCTTAACATATGACAGACAAATTTAACTTTGTTTCTGTTCGGAGGAATTCAATTAGTAACTTACAACCTTCCCCCCACTCCCCCACACAGTAAACCCTTTAAAGTGCTTTTTGAAAACCCCTAAAACAACTCATACCTGCAAGGAGGAGTATTTGGTGTGTAGAGGTAAAATATGATATTATTTCAGAGAGAGAGAATATATATACAGTATATTATAAATGTGTGTGTATGTATGTATGTATATATATATATATATATATATATATATATATATATATATACACGTCAATATGATTGGCTCTTTTACCTGTAAGGCGGGACTTCCTTTCTGCATCTGTTGACCATAAGCTCCTTGGTTGGGCTTTCCAATTTCTCCCATTCATTTTAATAGAAGTGGCCTATCTCTGCTAAATGGTCTCTGGTATGGTTTATGAAATATGCATTCCTCTCCACCATATTACAGCCCATGTAGCTGAAAACAGCTCACTTCAAAACTTGCTTTTGCCGCCCCTCCGTGGACATTACACCCAGAAAATGGAACTTACACTTGCCCAAATTCACCCAATAACACTTACTGCTTTGGCCACTGGGTGAAGTGTTTTGAATTTCAGTCAAGACAGATTTTAGCTTAAGAAAAGTCAGCCAACCTTTTTCAGTTTCACTGTTGGATCACTGGAACAGTTCTCGCTTCATTTTGAGTCAGACATGACTGAAAACGCACTTGAAAGTAAGTAATGTCTCTGGTAGTTCAGTAACCATTCTGACTGATTCATTGAGTTCAGTAAGCGACTGGTTTGTCAGACTGATTCAAACTGAAAACTTGTGTGTTGGTGAGTTGTTTGTTTGTGAATCGGACTAAGCTAGTTATTCGCTGTATGTTTGCTGTACGGCATTATTTCGCAGTACACACTATTTTTATGAAATCACATTAAATTCAGACTAAAAGCTCACAACTTGGCTATAATGAATATTACCGACATGCTGGAGCGCAGCTGCTAAACAGCAGTGCAGGAAACACAGAGACATTTTTTTGGCATTAGAGCTGCTAGAATAAACTAGCATATTCAATGTATATAAACATATTAATGTGTCATATATCTTCTCTCTGGCATCACTCCCTCACTTGTAGTCATCCTAAAAGAATGTATATCTTTTCATCCTCTACCATGTTTGGAAGAGTTGTTCATATGAGTCAGTTAGCTGCCGTGCAAGTTAGAGCAACAAATCACTCTAGATAAGTTAGTCTGTAAGATGAAATTCAAAATGCATTTAATTAGTTTTATATGTTATGAAATTTCCTTATTTTTATTTTGAATAATTAATATGCATATATGTAGTTCATTATAGTAAAGATGTTGTATGCGTCACATTCATTATTCATAATCTTCATTTTTAAATCACAAATTGATATGAAATTTGACTCTGTCTCTTTCTTCTCTCCGGGTGTCTGTGTATGTATGTGCACTTGTGGGGGTGTGTCTCTTTTTAGAGTGTTTATGTTACTACATATGGTGTATGCTTTTGTCTGATTTCCCCTCTAGTTAAAGCAGACAGAGATTAAAGATAGTGCCATAGAATCCAGCAGCCCTTCTCAGTTTATAGGGAAATTCCACATAGTTGACTGAAATAGTAACCAAAATCTTTACTTTACATCTTGGTTGCTCTTTCCTGTCATTGCCACATCAGCAGCACTAAGTGCTTAATCTTTTGCAGTACCAAATGGCCAAAAATAGGGTCTTTCTAAACGAAAAGGGAAGAAACATAAGTAACAAAATTACAATAAAGTTGTATTGGCCTACGTTAACACAGTAAGCTGACATAGAAGTTTACAACAGCATATATTAGTATTAGTTAATATTCATTTTCTGCATCATGCACAAAGATTAGAAAAATGTAAGATTTAAAATGCATTAAAATAACAGTTAATCAACTTTCATCCCAGAAGTATATGACTTTCTTCTACTGAACACAAACAATGATTTTTAGAAGAATATTTCAGCTCTGTACGTCCTCACAATGCAAGTGAATGGGTACCAACATTTTAAAGCTCCACATAAAGGTAATAAAAGTAATCCATAATACTTCAGTGGTTTAATCTATTTACTCAGAAGCTATATGATATGTGTGGGTGAGAAACAGATCCATATTTAAATATTTTTTTTTTGTTTGTTTACTCTAAATTCTCCTCCCTGCCCAGTTGATGGCAGTATGCACGAAGAATGAGAATTGCCAAAAACAAAAGAAGCATGTGAAAGTGAATGTGGGGATTTAAAGTAAAAAAGGACATACATATTGATCTGTTTCTCACCTAAGCGTATCATAACGCTTCTGTAGATGTGGATTTAACTGAGATTGAGAGTCATATGGATTACTTTTATTTACATTTTTAAATTTGTATGCATTTGGCAGACACTTTTCTCCAAAGTGACTTACAGTGCAATTATTACAGGGATAATCTTCCTGGAGCAACCTGGAGTTAAGCGCCTTGCTCAAGGACACAATGGTGGTGGCTGTGGGGGTCGAACCAGCGACCTTCTGATTAATAGTTATGTGCTTTAGCCCACTACGCCACCACCAACAATATTGCATTGTGATTACCTATAAAGCTGAGATATTCTTCAAAAATGTATTTTGTGTTCTGTAGAAGAAAGAAAGTCATGCACATTAGGGATGACATGAGGGTCAGTAAATGATGAGAGAATTTTTATTTTTGGGTGAACTATACCTTAATTGATGCTTTTTATAAAATGCTATTTAAGCATGATTCAAACTAAATCATGAGCAAAATTAGTTCTTTCTTGCTCTCTTCCTTTCTTTTGTGCTTTCGATTTTCAAACTTTCAAACCATTCTCTAAACAACATTGAGGACAGGCTTGCATCAAACATGTAACCTATACGACACCCATGGTGCACCAGTTTGGTATGCCCCTGTTGATGTTTCCATAGGTCATCCTGTCTTACTGTATATCTGAAACTCGCCATTAAGGCTGCAGGTAGAGCTGACATGTGTGTGATTGACCGTGTAAAAGCTCATTGGATTGTTTGCACTGTGATGGTATTTCACACTGTATCACATGCTTGAGAATGATTTATTATCGCAGAGGCCTGTTTGAACAGAAGTTTTCAACCCAGATGAGACTTTGATGAACCTCCAGTTGGTTTATTTGGGTAGAGCAGAAATATTTGTGGAGGAGGTGTGAGACCACTTTCACTTTCATCCCTCGGTCAAGTATGAGCCTGATATAACTTCAGTTTACTTCTCTTCAGAGACAGATATATTCCAGGTTAACTGTGAATTCTATGGCTTCTTTAAACACTGATGTACCATTTTGGTACTGTTATCAGTAATTGGATAAAAACAGCTAAATTTATAGGGGAGCGAATTAGCTGTGCAGGGATAAAACTAGATGACTTTCTTTCCTATCTGGAACACAAAAGGAGATGTTAGGCAGTATGCCGAGGCTGTCATTATGCCCAACATCTCCTTTTGAGTTCCACCGAAGAACAAAATCGACCATTTCAAGCATGAAAACTATAACAAACATATATAACTATAACAAATGTTAACAACTCAATATAACTTGTTAACTTGTTGGTGGAAGCAGTGCTGAGGGCAATTTGGTGACTATACCACAGGTAGCAAAACAATTGCTCAATGGATAAAGCAATATGTAGAATACTTCAAATGAATTGGTCCCCAACCTAGGCTTAAACTCCACTCTTTACCATAACGGTAACCCTCAATACTAAATCATAACAGAAATTCTTCTAAGTCCTAACAAACCAAACAAAAAATTAAACCCAAAGAAGTCTCAAACTAAATGTTATCACAACACAATTAGATAAGGTAAACCTAACAAGACACATTGGTTACATACATTTTTGAGTTAAATGAACATGGTAGGGTTTGTTAGGATTCTTGAGTGTAGCTGCAATGTATATCATATAGTTTTTCTTATCACATTTTATCAATGCTTTTTGAGGAACATCAGATGGACACACAAATGTACACACTTGCACACACACTGCCAGTTCATTCATGCACACGTCCACATAAATCAGCCACAGAAAAGTAACATAAAGTATCCTACATTTTTGTTTGTCACATCAGTGATGTTTCTGATGCTTTGATGGGTGTGAATACAAGCTCTCACTTGCCACATGTAGACTTTGCGAGTGCTAATGGGAAACGCTGAGATGTAAATCACTTGTATATTCATTGTGACACTGTAATGTATTGCTAATGCTCGGAGGTCCACTTGTAAGTGATGTCGAAAGCAGCCACTGCGTTTATCTTTGTCTGTCTCCTTAACAATCTTATCCATTTCTTTCACATTGTGAGAGTGGATCCACAAACCATGGTTCTTGAATAAACCTGTCAGTCATTTCACAAACCTGTTTGTCTGACTGCTCTGACAGTTTGAGTTAAAGCTCTGACGAAATATGTTCAGTTTAAGAGGCCCTGATAGACCGGAGCGGAAAGCTTTAAAGGCAGAGTGTAAACTGAGTGTGTGTAAATTTGGCCTTGGCCAGGCAGGTTAACGACCCTATTGTTGCAGTTCAAAAACCAAGTAGCACGATTCACTGGCTTGCCATGAATCTCCCTTGTCAGTGTTGGTTAACTTTTATATTTTGGGTGTGAGTTTGTGTCTACAAATGGGATTCAAAAGTCCACTTGTGAAAATGCTTCAGTTTTGCCTTTTTCTAATTGAATACTTAATCTCTTATACCTAATCTCTTAAATGTGCTGTAAGCCTTTTTATTATTATTATTTTTATGAAATGGTATGGAGAAAATATTCCAACATCCTGAAAATGATATCACTGAAATACAGTAAGTGTCCTGAGATATCTCATCATTCTCTGTGGCAGCACTAGACTGTAAACAAATATGTGTCTGCGGTTGCACCTTTCCCCCTGGTTGTGCCAACTTTCTAAAAAGACTTAATAATAACGTCTGACAACACATTATATGAAAAAACCACTATGAACTACAATATACTACTACAATATCTTTTTTCTTTCTCACTCTTCCTCTTTCTTAATGCACTTCCTCCATCAACTTGACCTTGAATTAACTATATCCAAATTATTAGACTAAAACTTGACTTTGCATACGTTTTGTTGCACGTTTTCATCCACTACTACGTCATATGCATTATCTTCAGGGAGCCTTGTCATGATGGAGCAGCTGAACAATCTACTTGCTTGGGGCAATTGTATAGTCATTAAATGCTGCCAGGATAGGCTGCAGAAAAGTGTAATATCTGATATATTGAGGGCTGAAATTTATGCAATGCCCATTCGCTGCCAGTCTTCGCAAACCTCAGTGCCCATTTTAAAACTATTCTGGTGGATAGTGAGGCCCCACTGTAAAAACCAGCTAGGGGTTTGACACTTCCGAATGCCAAGGGCTTTGTTCATAGAATTGTGTGCCAACGTTCAAGCTCTCTTCTTTAGGCCATCCACATCAAGCTATCATACACTCATAACACGTGCATGAATGGCTAAAACATCAAAATTTTGCAAATAAACAGTTTCTATCACCTTAATGTGCATTTGAACTAATGCAAATCTCTTGAATATTCAATTTTTGCACATCAAGCATTTCCATTCAGGATTTCTTATGCGCAATTTCAAAATGCACATAAAAATAGTTTGATGGAAACCGTCTGTGTGGGTTGGGAAAAATCTATTTTTTTTCTTTACAAGAATCATAATCATCACCAACACGGTGTAACTGTGTGACTAACTGTGTGACTATAGATCTTATTCAAATTAGCGCCATCTTTGATTTTTAAAGGGAATGACAATGAGGCTGTGAGGGATATACTTACCATCTCTTCAATGGCATGCATGGTATAAAGCTGTAAAAAGCTCCTTGATCACATCTGATTTTCCACAACTCATGTTGACTGGAGTTCTTTGTGTACTGAATGATCTTGGAAAGTTTTTTTTTTTTTTGTCTGCAGAACGATAAAAAACACTTTAAAATGCAGTACAGCCCATTGAAGAGACTGTGCGTCAATCCCTCAGAGCCTTGTTGTCATTCCCATTAAAAATCAAAGATGCTGTGAATAAGGTCTATAGTGAGTCCTGTGCTCGTGGGAGCAGCAGCGGATGGCGGTGCAGGCTGTGCAGCTGTCTGATCCATTTGGAAAGACAGTGTTACCTAAGGTAGTCTTGATTCCGTACATTTTTTTTCTCTCCATAAATTCAAACCAAACTGAACTAGTAACAATGCAGCTTAACTTGTAACTTGCAAAGGAGTATACAGTGAAATCACACAAATCTTTCCGAGCAGTTTGGCTCATTTTCACCTGTTTATGAACTTGTGTAGATGCAAAAAAATTATAAGTTGAATAATCCATTACAGCCTGATCTGAGGGGGAAGGGGGTTGCATGCATGGTGGTGAAAATAACTGCAATGTAAATGTATAGTACTGTATACAATGTATAGTATTGTGTATATATATATATATATATATATATATATATATATATATATATATATATATATATATATATATATATGCATGCACACACCTGTCTATATAAGGTCCCACAGTTAACAGTGCATGTCAGAGCACAAACCAAGCCATGAAGTCCAAGGAATTGTCTGTAGACCTCCGAGACAGGATTGTATCATGGCACAAATCTGGGGAAGGGTACAGAAAAATTTCTGCAGCATTGAAGGTCCCAATGAGCACAGTGGCCTCCATCTGTAAATGGAAGAAGTTTGGAACCACCAGGACTCTGCCTAGAGCTGGCCGCCTGGCCAAACTGAGCGATCAGGGGAGAAGGGGCTGACCAAGAACCCATTGGTCACTCTGACAGAGCTCCAGCATTTCTCTGTGGAGAGAGTAGAACCTTCCAGACGAACAACCATCTCTGCAGCACTACACCAATCAGGCCTGTATGGTAGAGTGGCCAGACGGAAGCCACTCCTCAGTAAAAGGCACATGACAGCCCGTCTGGAGTTTGCCAAAAGTCACCTGAAGGACTCTCAGACCATGAGAAACAAAATTCTCTGGTCTGATGAAACAAAGATTGATCACTTTGGCCTGAATGGCAAGCGTCATGTCTGGAGGAAACCAGGCACCGTTCATCATCTGGCCAATACATCCCTACAGTGAAGCATGGTGATGGCAGCATCATGCTGTTGGGATGTTTTTCAGTGGCAGGAACTGGGAGACTAGTCAGGATCAAGGGAAAGATGAATGCAGCAATGTACAGAGACATGCTTGATGAAAACCTGCTCCATAGCACTCTGGACATCAGACTGGGGCGAAGGTTCATCTTCCAACAGGACAACGACACTAAGCACACAGCCAAGATAACAAAGGAGTGGCTACGGGACAACTCTGGGTATGTCCTTGACAGCCAGTGCCTAGACTTGAACCCGATTGAACATCTCTGGAGAGATTTGAAAATGGCTGGTCACCGACGCTCCCCAGCCAACTTGATGGAGCTTGAGAGGTCCTGCAAAGAAGAATGGGAGAAACTGCCCAAAAATAGGTGTGCCAAGCTTGTAGCTTCATACACAAAAAGACTTGAGGCTGTAATTGGTGCCAAAGGTGATTCAACAAAGTATTAAGCAAAGGCTGTGAATTCTTATGTATTATCTTTTTTTTTTTCTTTTTTTCTTTTGAATAAATTTACAAAGATTTCAAATAAACTTTTTTCATGTTGTCATTATGGGATATTGTTTGTAGAATTTTTAGGAAAATAATGAATTTAATCCAATTTGGAATAAGGCTGTAACATAACAAAATGTGGAAAAAGTGAAGCGCAGTGAATACTTTCCGGATGCACTGTACATCAGTCATTACATAATGATACATATTGCATGAATAAATATGGAATGACTAACAACATTTGTCTGTTTATAGGTGGGTCTCTATGGGAATAAAAGATTTTACATATGATCCAAGTCACATGATATTTTGCAATTTTACCACTGTTTACGAATTGGTACGAATTGGTTCATTGAAATAAAGAAGCACAAATATATTTGACACATATAGTTATATTTAGGTTTAATTACTCTAAAATCACAAAGTTGCTGTCAATTCTCTCTACTTGGTATAATATTTATGATCCACTATATGATTGTGAGTGTAAAGATTGAACAAATTAAATTAAAACTAATTCATTGTCATATATAGATACACATCAATAAATTAGCTGAAAAGTGCTCTTAATCAAACTAACTAGCTAATAATGTGATTACAGACAACACTAACAGATCTTTGTGTTCCAATAGAAACCACACATGAGCTTCCCTTTGATGTTATGCTTGAAAAGACATAGCTTCATGTCCTACAGATAAGCTGTGTTGATAAGACCTTCGTATGTCACAATGTTTGTGTATGACATTTAAGGATGCAATAATCAAGTTTTTCTCTTATTATTTACTTAAACAGACTGTCTCTCGCTCTGACCTGTTTGAACTCAATGGCCTGTTCCTAGAGTTCATGGAGAGGGAGCCCTTTCTCTCACTGTGTGTCCTCTCCTTGGTCCTTTATTTATCTAAGTATGTTTGCTTGGATCTCTGGGGGTCATTAGGAGACTAAACATTTGCCTGGATCACAAAGGCAAGGATGGTTAATATGTTTCAACGCCTCCATTTGTGTGTGTCACACTGTCATTCTCCTCTGAACACTGACATACATCTCACCACCTTAAACTGAGAAACGGAGATAGAGGAAAAAGAGCCTAAACCAGAACTACAGCACTTCCTGCCAACGTGCCCAATCTTGCCCAAATCAGATCTCATTCGCTTATGGGAAACGGGACCAGAAAAAAGAGCTGAGAGAAGGAACAGCCGAAAGAAGGAGAGAGATAAGACACATCAGTGCCGAGCAGATTGACCACATAGAGGAAAATGTTACGGGTTTGGACTGGGTAAAGTCTGAATGGGATGTAAGAGCGGCAAAAACAGGAAAATCATGTGTGTGTGTGTGTGTGTGTGAGAGTGTCTGGTTATCTGGCCTTTTGAGTGCTCCACTCCTATCTGGACAGACTGCCACCTTCCTGCCACCTTTAATCCCCACTAAAAGCTAACATTTCCGGCCATAATTTTAGCCTTTATATGACTTGTGTGCGTTGGTGTGTGTCTGCGAGAAACTCAGTGAGAACAAGACTATTAGTTTGTCAAATGTCTTGACAAACTGTTCATATTGACTTAGTTTTTATTGTTGGGATCACAGAGACTCCTGAATGTTTGTGTGTAAAAATAATGGAATGACAATTAATTAATTCTTCTAAGGTTTTTCCTAATAAACCCCAGTACAGACAGATGTTAATTAAAGGTGCTGTAAGCGATTTTAGCATTTTGCTTTCAGGTGACTGAGCTGCTGAATTAGCCACGCTCCCTTATTCCAAAACACCACCCTCCAAAGATTATTTTGAGACCAAAATGAGCAAAAGAGCAGCATTGTTTGTTATCAGCTTTTGGTTTCTAATTATTTCTCAGATTATTGATTGTAAAAACATTAGGGGGCCTGGGTAGCTCAGCAAGTATTGAGGCTGACTACCACCCCTTGAGTCACAAGTTCGATTCCAGGGTGTGCTGAGTGACTCCAGCCAGGTCTCCTAAGCAACCAAATTGGCCTGGTTGCTAGGGAGGGTAGAGTCACATGGGGTAACCTCCTCGTGGTCGCGATTATTGGTTCTCGCTCTCAATTGTCATGGGGAGTAGCATGAGCCTCCACATGCGGAGTCTCTGCAGTGTCATGTACAACAAGCCATGTGATAAGATGTGTGGAATGACAGTCTCAAAAGACTTGTCCTCGGCCACCCAGATTGATGTGAGTAACCGCGCCACCACGAGGACCTACTAAGTAGTGTGAATTGGGCATTCCAAATTGGAAGAAAAGGGGATAAATTTTTTTATAAAAAAACATTATGAAAAGTCAAAGTAAAGGATAGGTCAATGTTAAGTACTTTTAAAGCAATTAAGTAACCCTGAGATCTGGAACGCTCAAAAATAGCAAGAGGGTTAAAACAATACATCAAAATAAAGAAAGAAATAAACCCATCAGCTCCAAAAGACATTTTACAAAATTACCCTTTCATTTAACACATAATAAGAATCCATCTTTATCAGACAAAAAAATATAATCTTCACAAATTATCTAAAATTATCTTTTAATAAGCCGGTCTCTTCAAAGATCTCCAAATCGGTATCCAATCTGTAATACGACTTCACCCTATAACATGCAGAGACAAGACCTGGAAGCAAAAGAAAGAGCAATGAGGGCTGGTCAGGTTTTCACCCTTTAACCCTTCAAAAAATCAGAAAGGCAAAACTTGTAACACTGAAACAGACAGAAACAGAAAAGAGAAAAAGAGAGAGGACAACAGCATTAGAATGCACCCTATCTGCAGTGAGAAGCATTGTGATTCATTGAAGACAAGAGCGTTATACATGGAGCAAGAGTGAGAGAATACTAATGAGCCAGTTTGAGTGTTTTTGTGTAAGTATTAAAGATTAAATACTTTCAATCGGTTTTGTTTGTCACACATTAGAACAAGTAAGAAGTGAAAGAACAAGACTGACTAGATCTGCAGGGCATGTCAGTGTATTCGAGTGTGTACATCACTCATGACACTGCAGCTGAATTATGTTGAACATTGCACCATACTAATACAGATGTGTATATTCATGTCATTTATAGGGTTGAAGTGGTTTACAGAAAACTATTTATTATTTTTTTGAAGAGAAATAAATAGAAACAAATGAGGTGATTGTTGTTGTTGTTTATTATACATTTTGTACTGTATATTGAATGTCACATGCCTGCTAATGTCACACAAAATTCACCCCAAAGAAAAGCATAAAACTCAAGGTTTTCCCATTGTCTGCCATTGTTTGCTAAATTCACACAAACTTCACTGCAAAAGAAATATCCTTAAAAATCAGAGTTGCTTCCTAAAAATCCTTTCAAGGAGGAAAAAGAAAATATGTCAACAGCGACAATGCGTTGATTTCTGATGCATTTTTGACATTATAATACGGCTAAATAGAAGTTTATTAAGCAACGTTTCGGTCACTCGACCTTCATCAAACGTTTACAAACAGAGTGCAACAGTAAGCCAGGATAGTGTGTGGGATTTTTTCCATTTCATTGAATTTGCTACAGCTTGTGTCTGACACACCTATCAATTACATCTCAGGCGTGCGACGTTAGTTGTTCATCAATATGGTTTTGTAGAAGATAACATGCCACATAAAATCACCGGTTTAATATCATTTCTAAATAAATCAGAATCAGGTAATTGGCCATGCATAATAGAAGTATGTCTTGGTAGTATTTACAAGATGAATTTTCCTTCGCACAAAGACACACAAAGCAGTGAAACAATAATATTGACTAAAACAGAAGATTGATACAGGGGTGTTGCTAGCATTGGATAAGGCAAGGGGCTAATTCGCCATCGGTCCGTGTGGGAGTGGTGGTGTATGCCATCAATGAGGTGTCATTGTTGTCATCATGTCCCTGTCTTCCTAAGCTACACCCCACTGTTGTCAGGACAAGGTCTCTGATGTATTGGGTGAGATTAGAGTATTGAAAGGAATGTGTCATGGATTTTTTCCACTCAACACACACACACTCAAGCATGGAATTACCTGATAGGATGGCCACGGGAATGGAGATGAAGATCAAACCGTGACCTTTCCTACAAGGCAAAAGCAGTCCTTTGTTCTCTTTACATAATTGGATGGTCATTCCCACACAGTCTACATTAAGTGGTGGATTGCATTGAATTATAATATCCATATCGTTTCAATGGAACTAAGAAGGTCCATGTGTCTCTTAGAAAAGAAAACAACACAATTAAACAAAGACATAAAAAGAAAAAGAATGAGATCCTTGGTATTTTATAATGACCTATTGGGAATGTATTGACATAACATGCCATGCCATCTCTCTCTTTGTGTGTGTGTGTGTGTGTGTGTGCACCCGCGCAGGCACACTAGTAAATGACAGCAGACTCTCGGGTGCTGAGTCCACTGGGTTCACCTGTTGTGAGGAAACCTGCCAGACATGACAAGCCACTGCATCTGACTGGACAGGCTGAGCTTCCAGAATCAGGGGAGATGACAGACATTGAGGAACTGTTGATAACCCATGTCACCATCTTAAAATGAACCCCCCCCCACTCCCCCCCCCCCCACACACACACACGCACACACACACATATGCAAACATTCAAAGACAAACAACAAAACAAACAAAAATGTTTCTATCATTCTTTGTCAGGGACATACAATGGCAGTTTTAAATATTAATGGCACACAAGATAATATTTACACTTAAAAAAAAAAACTTTAACACTTGAGAAATGAATAGTTATTTTAAAGAAATATGTTTAAAAATATGTACAGTGTTGTTCTGATTGTATGACTTGAGCGTGACAATCAATCATTTTGAAATATATACATTATTTTGAATTCATTGAGTGGAAAAACAAAGACTGGTTGTCTGTGAAAAAGTTTTGAAAAGTAACTTAAAAGTAATGTAATGTAATTATTTTTTTCCATCAAGAAACGAGTAGTGTGTCTGATAACAATTTTAAGAGATCCATAGGGATACTTGTTTCTCTTATTAAGAGATAAGAGAAGTAGCCTAATTTGTGAATGAATTTAACGATAAATGAATCTATTTACACACACACACACACACACACACACACACAACATGTGCATTGGACTTTGGACATGACCTTAACAAGAGCATAACTAATAGACATATCAAAACAAAACAACCAAATTGACCTGCGTTACCTTAAACATACAAAGACTGTTCCAATCAAAACCATAGTCCAAACACACAGCCCCAATGTACACATACTGAAGGTAAATGTTAGCCTGACTCATGTGTCAGCCCAAATAGACACACTTGGCTCTGTGAGCAACTGTGAGCTTTGTGTCTGTGCGATGACAGCGGTAGCCTAGAGCCAGTGACCTCTGACCTCCCCCCGGGCCATCGAATGCCCTCCTTCATCTTGGCCATCGAATGCCCTCCTTCATCACCCCCCCCCCCCCCCCCCCCCACACACACACACACACACATCCACCCTCCTCATAATGTGATCCTAAAATCAATTAAATATGACATTCCTCTGGACTGAAGTCATTTCCTTATTGCTTCTATTCATCTTTCACTTTGCAGCCATTCAGCGAGTCTCACTCTCTCTCAGATGACAAGTATTGGCTTTCTCTCTTCTGGTCACACGGAGTGTGTGAGGAATGTGTTCAAGTTACAAACAACCTCCTGATGGATTCACAGCCCATTCTGTGCATTCCTGTCTCGCTGCCAGCCCTACCCTGCCAACTACCCACCCTCACATGAGCTGGTATCAGAGAGGGGTGTAGAGGCATACAGACAGAAAGAGAAAGCATCCGTCCAAGTGAGATCTAACACATATGTACATATTTGCTTTATTACATTGTATTAAGCCAGTAATAAAATAAATATCACAATAACTAAATATTTGTCCTTAACTATAATTATTGCTACACTTATTACTGTAACTCTGACTTTTAAAGCTGAAGTGTGATAGGACATTCTCCTATCCCAGCTTCCTGTAATATACACAGACAACTGTAAGTAAGCCATCTGTAGAATTAAGCGTGTATGATCTAGATTCCTGAATCACATTTATACATCAAGAATCATTCTGTTGTTGAGGTGGTGAAGTGTGTGTGTATAGGAAGCGTGAGGAAGTATGTTGTATTATTGAATGAAGCAGTCGGGTGTGTGTGCTCAGAAGAGCAGGAACAGGAAGACTGATCGCCAGTGGCCAGTGTAACTTCCTGTGGAGGCCAGGGCCGGAGAAGAGGCCCATGGGAAATGGCCATGATCACAGCAATCAACATGATTAAACCTCTTTAAACCACCCAGAGAGAGAGACAGAAAGAGAAACAGGAGGAAAGTTCACAAGAGACAGAATTAAGTGTTATTTTCTTTGAAGAAGTACCAAAGCAGTTTGTGAGATATTTGGAGTGAGTTGTGTTTTGGGGCACAGCAGCTGCTGTGGAGTGATGCTGGATCTGATGGTAATACCAGTGGAAAGTCCCCTGTGCCCTGCACACTAAACCATCACATCAGGAAGAGCTCAGTGTTCTGCATGTCCATCGTAAAAATGTTTTGTCGGATAACTATAAATGTGCTTTGGGTGATGACATCTACAGCAAATGAACAGAAATGTTAATATGACTAATCAACCTGATTACTTGAGGTTACACCAATGAATGTACTGTAATTTTAAGAGTCACATCGGGTAGAAATAGAAATCCTTAAGGTAACAGTTACACATTTTCACTTTTTTTTATCATATACAATATATATACCCCATCTCTAAATTACCCTTTCTAAAACAGAACTCTTAATTAATGAGATAATTCACCCAAAAATGAAAATTCTGTCATCATTTACTAATCCTCATGTTGTTCCAAACCCATAAGAATTTGTTCCACCATGGAACACAAAAAGAGATATTTGGCAGAAAGTTATAGACTGACAGCCTTATTAACCATTCACTTTCATTGCATCTTTTTTTTTTCCCCATACAATGAATATGAATAGTGACTGTGGCAGTCTAACAAGATCTGAGTATTCATATTTATTCTTAAGTTAAGTGTGGTTCTTACTACGTTTGCATTTACACTAAAATATCCAATATTAATGTATTGGCAACATCAAAAACATCATGATTTTATGAATAAATAGACCCAAATTTAAGTCTTTATTCAATGTTCTTCATCTCAATCTGCCATAGGTCAAATAATTAGATATTAATTAGATATAACTGTAAAAGTTACTGTCCAAAAAAACCTCTGTATTTTCCGGATACAGAGCTAATTGGTCTAAATCTGAAGCGTTGGCTCTGACTGCGTACTGCCCAGTAGTGGCTTTTCAGCCAGGTGCCTTTCAATGGCCCTTAAGTATTTGGGTATTTTATTCCCAGCAAATTTATATGATTTATTCAGTTAATTCTGACCCTTTAATAAAAAGGTTTTCGAGTGATGTGAGTAGGTGGGCTTCATTACATTTATCGATGATTGGAAATTTTTATGTTCTTAAAATATATTGTATTCCAAAATTCAACTACCTACTACAATCTCTCCCTGTAGATGTCCCCCAAGATGTTGTTTTATTATTATGATTTGGTCTCAGACATTTGTCTCATTGGTCACTTCCACCTGAGAGAGCCCCTCCCTGTTTTGGAACTAGACAGAAAATTATTGCCCCTATTTTACTATTACAAAGCCTTTCTATTAAAGTAATTGGAGAAGTTAAGTCGCACCCCATTATCTCGCATCTGCATGCGCTATGGACAAAAGTGTTCAGAGTGTTTATTTCAGATATTTATTTAAATGTTGCCTCGAACATATGGCTAAACCCAAAGCTGCATATTGGTGAGTCCCCTTTCCACTGGTCGGAGTGGATTGTGAGGGGTGTTAATACACTCGGTGACCTATATGAGAGTGGTGGGTTGAGATTGTTTGAAAATGTGGTCCAACATTTCAGGATTCCCAGATAACAGTTCTTCATGTACTTACAGCTTTGCCACCTACTCTGTACTATTTTGGGGAGTAGCATACACCCCCTAAAAGGACAGATACTCTAGAAGTGGTGATTACTGCTTTTGTAAAAGGCCATGAGGCATCAGTGTATTACTCCCAGAGTACTTCTCTCCAGAGATTATGGGAGAAAGATTTAAACTTCATATTGGAGGTGGGTGTGTTGGCTAAGATTCTAAACAATGTCAAGTCTACATCTAAAGATTAATTAAAGATGAATGCAATTGAAGATTTTGAATCGATTTTATTGGACACCCTCTAGATTGTATAGACTTGGTCTTAAAGACACACCCACCTGCTTGCGACGCTAATCAGAAGACGGGAACCAACCCATTCTGTATTTTATGTTGTGTTTATTGGTTTTTGTGGATGGAATCAATAAAAAAATTATAAAATTGCTTTATTTAAAGACAAGATGCACTCCCATATCCTCCCATACAGTACTTCCAATCATATCCTCTAAAACTTGCACCATACAACAGTCCAGTTGCAAAGCAACATTGGCCTTCTTTTTCCATTTCTAACCCAGGCTTGTCCTGTGCTTTAATGCTGTACAATATGTGTGCATGTGTGGATCATTCCTCACTGTATTAGTGTATATGTTAGAGAGAGGCCTAGATTAGGGTGAAATTTGGGTAAATGAGGGTTCACTGTCTGTCAGCATGATGGCTGAGAGGAAGAGAGAAGTAATTGAGCTGCAAAGCGTTTTAATTAGCGAGCGCAGCGAAAGCAGCACCACAGGGGCCTTGCTGGATGGAACGAGAGACTGAGATGCAAGTTAGAGCAATCTAATGCACACACACTATTATTAATGTACTCACACAATTAAACAATGTCATAGGTGTGTAATCACTTAGACACACAAAATTGCACACACACAGACATGCGCACACTCAATCATGAGCACTAGACATTCCATTCATACACTGTAAGTGATGTCACCACGTCATGGCGGCACATTATGATTAATGTTTGTAACTGGATGTGTCTCCGCGGGACAGGAAGTGTGCATTTGTTCCATGCATTGTTGCTTCCTGCGCTAGTGGTGTTGTGTTTTCCACTGTTCCAATGAGTTTGGCCATGGAGCCATTCCAACCGGATCTAAACGCATTTTAGACACACTCAATATAGCACAGTGTTAGTATAGATACCGGCAAAAATCGAAAAATGAGTCTACACATGCATCTCTGCTGAAATAAAAAACTATTAAACCAGCCCAAGCTGCTTTGCTGGTTTTAGCTGGTGCTGTATGCTGGTTTTAGGGGAATTGTGCAGTTGTAAGCTGGTCAGGTTGGGAGACCAGTTAAACCAGCTGACCATCAGCTTGGCTAAGCTGGGAGACCAATTAGACCACACTCAAGTTTCCTGGATCTTAAAAACACCCCCTCACACATACACACATATTTAAGCAGTGTAAAAACATCACATTTCTAAAATATGTGTCCCTACTTTGATTCCTAAAGATCAGGATGATGTGTGCTGATATTTCTGTCATGTCTGTAAAGGATATTACAGCCTTGAGAGCAAATATGGATTCATATTAGACTCATGTGACTTTGACTGGTGCCTGCATCTCTAACCATATATATTGTGTCTTTTTCTCTCTGTCACTTTCTCTCTTACCCTCCTCCCTCTCTCTCTCTCTACACACAATGGACAGAGAAGATAATATTAGCAAGCGACATAATTCCTGGAATTTACAAAGGAGAATGTGTGTACTTGTGTCCCTGTGTGTTAATATTCGAACTGTGCAATATGTACAGTAATCAAATGTAAGCCATGAAAACACATATGACACATCTCTCTTACACACACACATACACACACACACACACACACACACACACACGCATGCACGCACACACACACACACACACATGTTGGTGCAGCTATCATTATGAGGACTTTCCATAGACATAATGATTTTTATACTGTACAAACTATAGATTCTATCCCCTAAATCTAACACAACCCCCAAACCTAACCCTCACAAAAAAACTTTTTGCATTTTTACATTTTCAATAAAACATCTTTTAGTATGTTTTTTAAGCTATTTAAATTATGGGGACACTAGAAATGTCCTCATAAACCACATTTATAGCATAATACCCTTGTAATTACCAGTTTGTAACCTAAAAAAAATTATCGCAAACCACTTAAACCTGCCCACACACACACACACACACACACACACACACACACACACACACACACACACACACACAATTGTTTGTGTGACTATCCTTATGAGGACTCTCAATAGACAGAATTATTTTTATACTGTATGAACTATATATTCTATCCCCTGAAACTAAACCTAACCCTCACAAAAAACGTTCTGCATTTTGACATAAAAAAATTAGTTTAGTGTCTTTTTTTAAGTGATTTGAATTATGGGGATGCCAGAAATGTCCTCATTAACCACATTTATAGCATAATACCCTTGTGATTACCAGTTTGCAATTTCTTGAGGGGATAAATTTGTCTTCAAAAATATCTAGGTTAACACACACACACATACACATTTTTAGTAATTTCATTAAAGCAGGAAGTTTTTCCTTTTTGAAACTGAAAAAGTGCTGTCCTTTCCTTTAGCACTCACAGTATAATTGAATAAGAGAAGCTATGAGTCTCTGTAGCTGATGACAGGGGAGAGGACGGAAATGTGAAGACTTTGGAAAGACCCACAAAATAAAAGCATTCTTTCTCACACACATACATTCCATTCCATCTCAAATCAACATCATGAGACACTCAGAATCCAAAACACATTCATAATTAGGGATCTAATTCAATTAGATAAGATGAGGTTCTAGTAATTTACAGCTGTAAAGCCACAAAAGGAGAAGAGGTCCTCAAGAATAATGGCTCTTAGTCAAGTACTAAAACGAGTGTGTAAACTTAATCTCTAGGAAGTCGGCCAATGGGCTAAGTGCGTAGTGCTGGCTCAGTGTATCTGATTGCTGGCATCCCTTGCAAAAACGTATTGTGGTGGTACCATGGCACGGTAATGGTATCAGATGATAATACCATAGTACTTTGTTGTATTCTGTACCATGGTACTGAATGATTACCATAAGTATACCATGAATTTCATGTAAAAAAAAAAAAAAAAAAAAAGCCATACCATGGTATTTTTTGTATATTTGTGTATTTTGACATATTGTGTGCATTTGTGCATTTGTGTGTCTATGTGTGTTTTCAGAGTTGTAGTTGAGCACCTTTCTTTTGTGAATAGTTTTGGCAGAGAGGGTCTGTCTCAAAATTTCTGCATTGTAAAATGTCAGAGGTAAGAGACTTGAACAACCAGTCAATGATGCTGCTTTGGTTGCGCCACCCGGACTGTGCCGACCAGAAAAAGTTGGAAACATACAGATGGTGTGTGTTAGCAATAGGAGAGGGTCTTAAACCAATCAGAGCTTTCTCATGGGAAACAGAGACACTCCAAACAGACAGCAATGGAGTAGCACCCTCTCCTCACCCCTCTCCAGATCACTTGGGTTAACACAGGGATCAAAGTTCAGCAGTTGACCCTCAGAACAATGCTTTGGTTTGTTGATATCAGCACTTAGAGAGGATCTTGGGTAATTGAGGTGTGTACATGGTTTTGATGTGTTACTTACAACATGATGTTGCCTTGGGTGGAATTCCACGTTCAGTTTAGGAATACTGAAAAACATATTAATATTCAGAAGTGAAGTGTGTAATTGTTTCAAGCTTGAAATACTTTCTCCTATCACTATTGGTAACAATTGTTGTTAACTATAAGATAACTATAAGTATGCCATTCGTAGGTTGATTACCCTGAAAAGTGTAAACACTGAGACTCTCAAAACATTGCTCTGTTTGTTTCAACAGAGTATCCTGTCTAGCCCAAAACAACTAATTTGGGTCAACCAATGGAATCAATTTCAGGCGGGACTATCTGTTTTGCCACCCAATGGCAGGTGGATTGTCCAGAAAAAAACTTTAAGAAATAAATGAAAATAACTAGAGGATAAATTAAGGGGTGGTGCCCCAGGTGGTCGCTGATGTCTGAAAATGGTCCTGCTGACAAAAATCATGGTTAATATAAACAGTGATTTTTTTGTGGCTTGAGGGATCTTTTTTTTTTTTTACAATTTTTTTTTTTTTTTTAAATTAAATTAATTTACCGAAACATGAAAAACTTAAACCAAAAATATTTCTAAACTTAAATTACATTTTAAACTAAATATAATTAAAATAAAGAAATGGTCAAACAAATCATAAAAAAACAAAAAAACAAATCCAAATATTTACCCTCTCCAACTTCTTTCACTGTTCCCTTTAAAATTAATTCTTCGACAACAGGCAACAGGTGGAAAAATACCAATACAAATTATATCATAAATAAAATTGCAAATATAAGCACAACAATAATAATAATAATATTTGAAAAAGAAACCATAACCTCTAGAAAGTTTGACTCAAAGCTCATACATTTTTGTTCATAAAATGGCTACAACTATGATGGTCAGGGACATCATTTGATGTTACACTGACCATCATATTTGACCATCACACTATATTTTGGTGGAATCCAGAAAATGCAAATGCATGAACTGAGTTTAGACTTTGCGCCGAGAATAGAAGTGCTTCTCAGACATCTTTGTGCAATGAACTATTTTGTAGGAAAATAGCAAATTGCTCTTTGCTCCACCTAATTAAAGGTGCTGTATGTAATATTTTTACTGCACTGAATCATAAAATGACCATAATATGTAATTACAAATTAGGAAACATGCTAAGTTGAAATACTGGCTTCTCCGATAACAATGCTACAGCCAGTATATTCTACTTGGAAGTTTCCATTCTGGGACGGAATTTCTGTTTCTGTTTTGGCCTGTGTGATCCCGCCCACTGCCCACTTGACACCACCGGGTTGCCAGATTTGAACAAGTTTGCAGGCAAACAACACTGTGTGCTGCAGCCATGGAAGCCAGCAAACAAACTGGATCAGAGATAACAGATTACACCTGACCTCGCCATCCATCTAAAAACCACCATGAACAGAGGCGTAGTAAAACAAGGATAAATATTGGAGATGTTTTTGGAAGATGGAGACAGCTTAAAGCCCAGAAATCCTTTAACACGTATGCTGAGTTGGCTAATTCTGGCAACCCGCATGAGCTTCAAGTCTGGGGCAGGGCAGACAACTCTCCAATATTTTGAATTTAAACTGCAGTTCCCGTTTCAAACACTTGTTGTCAATCTTGCATATAGCACCTTTGACATACAATACACCCACAGTTTGGCGCATACACCCACAGATAGCATAAACACTCCCACCCACGCCCACTTGTTCTTTGTGCAAAATCACAAATTAATTTCAGTTAAATAATCAGCTAATTAATAGTTAATTATTAATGATTTAATTACAGTTAATTGTTGATTGATCAGTTGGTTCATTCAGCTTTGGTGCTTTTTGGTTGTGACGAGGAGGATGGCCGTCCAATTGGGCTAATCAGCCGAGGTCAGGGATAAATGTGTCGGAATGTGGCAGTTCGAGAGAGAGAGAGAGCCACATGCAGCTGCCATGTGTGTGTTTGTGTCTTTTTGATTCATTAAATATTATTTTGACCCTTCAGCCAGTTCCCGCCTCCACCTTTCCCAACCTTTACCTTTTTACATTGGTCAATTAAAATTATTTTATTTATCTAGATCTATTTTTTATCAACTCATGGACAACTTGGAATTTCTTCACAGATCTCCACAGGTTGAGAATCACTGGCGTAGACACACGCACGCGCACACACACACACACAAACATGTTCATTGGACTTCGGACAGTCATTATTTGGAATGTGTTCTTCTCAGCTATTCTAATCATTTCACAGTTGTTTGTATGGGCTATCTTTGTTTATTGCTGTTATCTAAAGTGTTTGTATGTGGTGTTGAGAGCTCTGGCCCCTCCCTTCTCCGTGGATGATTGATGAATTTGAACCCGTGTGTCTCATGGGGAGAGGCAGCTTTGCTTTGATTTCATCTTGTTTTTGTGCCTGTGGGATATGTCCTTCTTTCTGTCCTTTCTCCTCTGTTCATCACTGCTTGTCTCATGTTCTCTATGTCCACTTGAAAGACAGAGTGGTACATTTAAAGTGATATTTCACCCAATAGTTAAAACTCTGTCATCATTTATGAATGAATGTTACATTTATATGGCGCTTTTTCAGACACTACACTCAAAGCATTTTACACAGTGAACAGGGGACTCTCCTCAACAGCCACCAGTGTGCAGCATCCACCTGGATGATGCTACAGCATCCATAGTGTCCCAGTACGCTCACTACATACCAGCAATTGGTGGAGAGGAGAGAGTAGAGTTATAGAGCCAATGAATTCATGGGGATTATTAGGAGGCCATTATTGAGAAGGGCCAATGGGGGATTTTGACCAGGACACTGGTATGAGCATTTTTGGAGTTTACACTCACCCAAGTGCCCTGGGTTTTTTAATGACCACAGAGAGTCAGAACCTTGGTTTAACGTCACATCTGAAGGATGTTGCCTTTTTACAGGATAGTGTCCCTGTCACTATACTGCGGCATTGGGACCCACACAGACCGCAGGGTGAGCACCTTCTGCTGGCCTCCCTATTACCTCTTCCAGCAGCAACCTTTGATTTCACCAGGAGGTCTCCCCTCCAGGTACTGGCCAGGCTCAACCCTGCTTGGCTTTAGTGGGCAACCGGTCTTGAACAACAGGTTTATATAGCTGCTGGCCATTTATTAACCCTCATGTTGTTCCAAACCAGTATGACTTACAATCTTCAGTGAAAAAAAAAAGGCGATGTTTGGCAGAATGTTAGGGATGGACAGACTTAGTCACTATTCACTTTCATTTATCTTTTTACTTTCAATAAAAGTGAATGATGAATTAGACATTCTGCCTAACATCTCCTTTTGTGTTCCACTGAACAAAGAAAGTCATAAGGTTTTGAAAACCATATGAGTGAATATATTTGGGTGAACTATTAATTTAATGTTTGAATAATCTCTCTTTCGGACCACACAACTGCACTAACTCATGCTCTCGTACAAGGGCTCCTCAAAAAGTAGTTCAACCGAGAGTCCAGTTCATCATCATTGAGACTCATTTGGCTGGACTAATGATGCACTTCCCGTGTTTATGTATGCTGGTGTTTTGGTCTCTTTGGCAGAGAATTTCTGGCTGATGCTGTGAAGTTCCAAGAGTGCCGTTCTTCTGAAGACAACCTGTTAAATCCTTGTAAAGATTATAAGTGTGTGCAGGCTGCAGAGATGTTTTGTATAAAAAGTATAATTCTTTAAAGCCTCATCCAATTTATATGTGGTCAAGCTCTTCATTAACAGCAGATGTGATCATTGATAATTTCCAGACCCCTGACCTGTACTCAGGCTCCACAAATGCACTCACACATGTTGAGAGGTGAACACACACACTGAATACGGGCTTAAAACATGCTAAGCTTTATTGATTATCACAGAATATAATCTTTTGTTTTTGTGAAAACAATATATATTTTGTTTACAGTTATGCACTTAAAATGTAAATATATAGGGCAAGGCATTGCACTGGGATTAATGTTAAAATACACACTGTTTCGAAAGGATAGCCGTAAAAAGTATAGCTGGTGTGATAGAATCACATATTAAACTTGTGTGTGTCACAACAGAGCACAACATTCTGGGTCTCCGTTTAAAAATCCCCATTAATTTTCTCCACAATATTTTTTAGCAGTAACTTAACTAATCCTTTAAAGACAGATTAACCATGAGCTCTAGGGTTGTTAATCAATGATATGCTTCTGCTGAAGCCATCAATCCATGTTATTTCAACAAAATAAAATCATGTTTTATAGCCTCATTTCTGGTGAAGAACTACACTCTCCTTAATCCAGCAGAGATTCACTGTGCATGATGCAATCAAGTCGGTCTGCCCAATACACTGTCAAAGATTCTTACAAATTTGTTTACTACAACTATTAAGTGACTCTCCCACCTCTTCTTCTAAACTGCGACAATCACTTTCTTTCATCATACATAACGCACTCTTTCTGCTTCAAATTATGCTTTAGGACTCTGCTTTATGGTTAGGTTTAGATATGGGGTTTGGGTAAAATAATAAAATTAAGAAGCATGTAAACAACGTCTAACATGCGTGAACATTCGCTTCCGCGTTTCAATACTTTCACATTACAAATCTGGGATTTGCATGTCAACAGTTTGTATGAATTCATACTTAAGTATTTTTAGTAGTTTTTAATCAATAGTTGTATTTTTTCATTTTTTTTATTGAATTGCATATTCACAATGCATAACAGGATTTTAAGTTCATTTCCCCATGAAAGACGTTAAGAACATTTGTTTTTCAAAAAAAATATAAAAAATTCAATTTTGTTCAAAATAGTTTTTTGCTTTCAAGGCATAGAACTCTTTTATGAAAGATTTGTTTAAATCTCTATATGGAAAAAAATTAAAGAACAATATTTTCAGAACAAAGATAGTTACAAAAGTGGGCAGACACTGTTCCACTCTAGAACCACAAATGATACCAGAAAGGGACATGGCATAACTACAGGCAAAGTACTGTTTACTTAGAGCCAACTCCACCCACAGTAATAGAAGTTCCTCCACCTTGAAAAATAGTCCCACCCTTTTTTATTTGTACAGATATTTAAGTATTTATTTATTTGTAAAATAAAGTTGCACATTTCTGCTTTTAAACCATCCAGCCCCACAGACTTCCATTAAAAGTATTTCTGTAAACAATGATTTTTATTATTATTATTATTGTTATTTTTATTTTATTTTAGTTTTATTTTTTGTGCAAATGGAGGAACAAGTCTGTTTCTTCCATGGAATACAAAAGAAAAGATAGACAGTATGCTAACCTCAGTCACCATTGACTTCCATTGTAATGATAAATGATGGAGTGAATGTGAATGGTGACTGAGCAAATAATCTGTCTGTCATCTTCTTTTGTGTTCCATAAAGTCATACAGGTTTGGAACAACATGGTGGTGAGTAAATGATGACATAATTAAAATTTTGGTGTGAACGATCCATTTTACTTGTATTGAACCCTCATTAAAGGTGCTGTAAGCTATATTTTTTTAATGAAACAACAAAAAGTAATTGCACCTGACAGATTAAAATAAGTGCCATGGAATATCACACAGCTAAAAAAATTTAATAAAAATTTGGCAGTCAGCCGTGGTCAGTTTGATGGTTGTCAGTTTGAGAACACTCTTTTGACACCATTGCTTTCAAAACTATTGTCACAGTACCTAAACAAGGTCAGTATAACTGGTCAGGTTTGGGGACATAAAATTGCATTTAGTTTTTATTAAGTATTTTATTTATTTGTTTTACCTGTAACATTAATATGCTCTCCTGCTCCAAGATCTCCAAGTGTCTCTGAATGTTTGCGCCTGTTTTTTTTATAAAGATGGGGCATGTCTTATTCAGTGGCGATGTCTGGCAGAAGTTCTAGAACTGTTAAAGTCACTTACAGCAACTTTAATTCATAATGAACATCTGCATTCTAATCACTTGTCTTTGGAATGTTGGTTGATAGAATTGTGAACTGTGCATTCCACATACTGGTTCTGTTGAACTGAATTTGAGGTAGTGGATTTCAGGGGAAATCACCGACATCTGTTGAAAAGGAGAACTGACCTCTCTCTTGTCCATGAAACAGGAGATGCTTTCCTTTTGTTTACACTCATCCAGTTTTCAAACGCTCCGTTCGCTGAGTTTTCCAATCCATCAGAATGAAATGCTCTCTCTGGTTGTTGTTCCCTGAGCGTGCCAGGATCATAAATCCACGTGTGATTGTTTGAGTGTGTGTGTCTGGTTCTTCTGGTGAGCACATATCCCAGAGACAGATGAGTAGTTGTTAATAGGGGTCTATGTGTGTGTCTTTGTGTATGCATGCATCTGTGTGTGTGTGTGTGTGTGTGTGTGTGTGATTAAACATTACCTTTGTTACACAGCATATCTATATCCTTTACACCTCCTGACAGCCGACCCAGCAGGGGTTGTGACCCTTTGGGCTTATCTTCAGCTTTGATCTACTCCTTATTCATTCACAATATCTGCTTTGCTTTGGCTCAGAGGACACCTCTCTCTCTCTTTCTCTCTCACTCTCCCTCCCTCCCTCAGTGGTTCACCAAGCAATGTCAACAGCACCCAGAAGCTGTAGGGTAAGGGGTCATAGGCCGGAACCCATGAGAACCTCCCATAGCCCTTTTCCACCGACATGGTTCAGGGGCAGGTTCCTGGGACAGTGCGAATTCTCGAATTGGTCTGCACGTTTCTGCCGCAGAAGAGGCAGTTCTGGGGTGGAAATGCTGGTTCCACACCGGTCCCAAAAGCTAGCTTGTCTCAGACGCAGAAACCGATTATGTTAGTGGATAATGTTTTGTCACAAGGAAATGTTTTCCCAGACAACAACAGAAGCAACCGTCTGCAGCAAGGAGTACTTTTCCTACCCTATAACAACAATAAAAACCCAGCACAAAACTGTCAGATACCAAAAGCGTTGATGAAATGTGGACAAAATGAGCACACTTTTAGTGAAATGGTTTTAAAATGAGATACAAGAAAAGAGAGATCGCAAAGGGGAAAAAAGAGTCTACAAGGAGATATGGCAAGAAATGATGTACATCGACTTTAATCTGATGATTTTATTGGTCCAATGTAGCTGATCTCATTACATTTGCTAACTTTGTCACGCTTCTCAACTTATTTTGTGCATTATTTTGTTAAGTAAGCAGACTACCCACTTATTTAGGGAAATCGTGGCTATCTACTAAGATAAACCAGCGGTATTCTCAATCAAGATGTAAACATAATATTCTATTCTATGGCAAAGCCCCAAATATAACCATCTGCTACACCAATGCCAATAATAATTTCACTGTTACAGTTTATAGCACTTAGCGAGTTAAGAGGCTTTAAAAAGTTCAAACAAAGTAATGTACTAATGTTACCTGTTCTCTTGTTAAGCAGTGTAAAAACTTTAGTAAGTTGTACACAAACATTACAACGCTCCATGTTTGTTTTGGGCAGGTGAGGAAGTCACGTAAAACTACCACGTAGCCACATAACCCATTACGTCACTGTTCGGTTCTCAAGCAAATCTCAGGTCAGTGGAAAAGTGCGGCCCATTTGCGAGAGGCTCTAGATTGTTCTGGCCGTGAACCAGCCAAGCACAGGCTCGGCACGCGAACCATCACCATTTCGGTGGAAAAGGGCTAGCAGTGTTGCCATGACTTGTTCAATGCAGGAGTGACCAGTGACTGCTGCAGTGTTTTTCTTTTTTTTAACTGCTGACAGCACCAGATGAGATCTGACAACAATTAAAATTGCCCTTAACAAGCCATGTGATTTCCCTGGAGTTTCACATCAATACAAAACTCCTTAACACATGCATTTATTCATTTATTTTAATTATGCATTCACCTATTGACTAATTTTGGCCCAAATATCTCAACTTGTCCATGTGTGTGTGTGCTCAAAAAAATATATGCTGCTTCAAGCATAAATAAGTAAGTTTGTGTGTGAACGTGTGTGTATGTGGTGTCAGGAATATATTACAAAAATTTAGTGTTAACAGGTTATGCAGGGTAATCAATTCCACAGCTTTCAGCTAACAACTGTCCACCACAAGGGGAATATTAAGCCAGTGAAGGAGGAGGGCTGTATATTCACAGCAGGGCGTGTGTGGTGGTTACAAAAATATATAAAGAAAAAGAGAAAATAAATAATAATTAGTGTCATCAGAATATGTTGTTGTCATTGAAAAAGACATTTTATGTCATTAATGCATACTGTATGATTTTGGATGATGGCGATTGATATTCCTTGCCTATGGACAATTGATTGTTTGATTGCTTTTGCTTTGGGATTTGTTCACCTGCTGGGGGGGGGGGGGGGGCGCTGCTCAGACAATACAGAGACCGTGTCCTGTGTCTTTGTTGATCTCCCCTTACCAGGTATGACATGAACAAATTGTCATGTAAATACACTTTGTATAAGTCAAGGCTGTGAAAAATGGCAAATGTCATTCTGCGAAGTGTATTAATGTTCGTTAAAAATGTCTAAAAGTTCGGTTCAAGTTAACCAAGTGTGTATCACGTGTGCAACTGGTGAATGCCAAACTGATGGCAGAGACCATGCGGTTACAGAAAGTGTGAAAAATGGGTACATTTATACAATAGTATTTGTACTTTTGATAACTAATGTAACTGTTAAGAGTTAGAAGTTAGTGCTTTAAATAAGGAATGTATTGGTTCATCAGAATATACAGTACATATTATTATTAATGTGCATTGTAATCCTAGTGTCTATTGAAATTATTTGTTTAATTTGTGGAAACAGTACCTGATGAGAAGCTGTATGCGAGTAAATCTGTATTTTTCTGTATATTGTGACTTTGTCTAAAGAGATAATCTGTTGTTATACGTTTATTGATAAATGAGGATGCAGAAATATTTGCATTAAGCTGAGACAATACAGAGACTCAGAAAATGTTGCAGCAGCTCCGTGTCCTGTGTCTTTGTTGACTGTTCTATCTCCCCTTACCAGGCGGTGAGGGTACTACACATGGACATACAATACCTCTTTAATCTTGCTTATATAGTCTGTTACACTGCAAGAAATGTATTGTTGTCTTGTTTAGCAGTAAAAATGTTTATTTGACATGCAAAATGACAAGATATTAAGACATGTTTTCAGAGAAATATGGGGTGAGAAAAAAAAACAATGGGATAAGAAAAAACAACTTATTTAGAAAATTTGTTACGCATACATTAATCACTCCATTGGCATTTTTATTTACTGTGTTTATTTTTTATATCTTAATAAAAAAATATCTTAATTATATATCAGTGAAATCTCGTTTTAAGGGTGTTATATGTATTCACTTGAAAACGACAAATGTAATTCTGAATAAAATTTGTATTATATTTATTATATTTTTTTGCACTGTTCCACCATTTCTTCATTCTTCAGCTTTGTCTGTTACATGTAGAGATAAAAAGCTGCTTACAGCTAACTTGGGTGGGACAATTTTATTTCTGTCTGAAATTTGGAACATTTATTATACAACTTGTACAAGACGATATTTATACAAGACTTTATTCCAAGTCTTTTGAAGCCATCCGATAGCTTAGTGTGAGGAAAAGACCATTATAATTCACTGAAAATCTACTGCAACTCTCAAATCTTTTTGAGGGCCTGGGTTATTGGACGCTGGCTACCACTCCTGGAGTTCACAAGTTTGAATCCCAGGGCATGCTGAGTGACTCCAGCCAGGTCTCCTAAGCAACCAAATTGGCCTGGTTGCTAGAGAGGTTATCATGGTCACTATAATGTGGTTCGCTCTCGGTGGTGAATTGTGTGTGGATGCCGTGGTGGATGGCATGGGCCTCCACACGCGCTATGTCTCTGTGGTAAAGCACTCAATGAGCCACGTGATAAGATGTGCGGGTTGACGGTCTCAGACACGGAAACAGCTGAGATTCATCCTCCGCCACCCGGATTGAGGCGAGTCACTACGCCACCACAAGGACTTATAGCAAAATTGGGAATTGGACATTCCAATTTGGGAGAAAAAGTGGAGAGAAAAAAATTAAAAAAAACTTTAACATCAGAGCAATGTTAGAGACTGAAGCCTAATCAGTATAAATGACTGTATTCATCTCAAAACAGTGAGGGACCTCCACATCCCTTTTATTATAAAGTCAACATATTTCCAGTCATCATATTTGCAGTTTGGATTGCAATGGCTTAATCTGAACTGAACCAACAACTGATTAAATGTATTCAAATGCTTCTTAGAAAGCAAACTGAACTTAAAAGCACAGTTCTCAGTCTAAAAGCAATCTTTCATGTTGAATAAATGAGGTAATGCTCATTTAGAGATGTTTACACCCATTTAATTTCCAGCTGAAGTCATCCTCTGTACACTGTGTGGTTGCTGGCTCCTGTTTACCAAACTCTTTACGTGATATTTTACTGTTTTTCCAAATCTGACTGACAGCAATGCCATGTCCTCTCATCAGGTTCTCAGACACTGTGTAAAGTGGGACACAGCATTGATTCCAATAGAGAGAGCCGCAGAGGACCGTTGATGGTTGCTGAGGTTTTTCCTCAAATGCCACCTAAAATGAATGCTTGCACACCCAAATGAAAAGATGTTTTTTGTTGTTATGCTTAATAATAGTATGTAGGTGTGGAAAAATGCCCCTGCCCCTCAAAATGTCTGTGCACATCCCTGGTTCCTTGTAGATAAGGACAGATAAAAGAATACAAGCCATTATTTCTAATCATATCCTTTTTTACAATAAAGTGGGGGTATGATTGTGTTTATATATACACTGTATATACAGAGGATAGTGAGGACAGCTGAGAAGATCATCTTGGTCTCTCTTCCCTCATCAAAGACATTTACAAAAAACACTGCATCCGCAAAGCCACCAGCATTGTGGATGACCCCACACACCCCTCACACAAACTCTTTACCCTCCTGCCGTCTGGCAAGAGGTACCGAAGCATTCGGGCCCTCACGGCCAGACTGTGTAACAGCTTCTTCCCCAAGCCATCAGACTCCTCAATACTCAGAGAATGGTTTGACACACACGAGTCCTGAGTGCAACTTTAATTACTGTCACTTTCTAACTGTCTGCTACCTCAATAACTGCTATGTCCATAGAACACTATTTCATAGTATGTTATGTTTACATATATATATATGGCAATAAAGCTCATTCTGATTCTGAAAATCCAAATCCTATGGATGTACCCACAGCTTTCACTGGCCTCCCTGTTTGCTTCTTCCCACCGACTTCTGTTCCATTCTGTCAGCAGCCTGGATCATGTAATGATAAATAAGTACAAGTCTGATAAAAGTCCTGTCTGTCTGTAAGAGCAGAATTAGAGAAGAGCTAATTTGCCCAAGCTTCTAATTATCCCATCGCACCAAACCGCACAGAGCCGAGAGAGCTGAATGATGAGTTTGAGGAGATCTTTTCAACCAGGGCCAGCAGAACCATGACTCACTCTTGTTGAGGAACAGTGTGTGTTCCTGTATATTTGTGTGTGTAAAAATAATGCATATTTTTGTGCCAGGATGTACATTAAATGATGCAATAGTCCAAATCAGTGGCTGCTAGAGGAAAGATCTATAGAATCTCATTTAGGATATCCACAGTGGGTCATCTGTCCTATTGAAAAGACCAGCTTAGGCCAGCAGTCCAGGTAAGATTATGCTGGTTTGTACTGGTCAATTTGATGGACCGGCATAATCACTGTGTTTACAAGCAGAGTGAAGTTTGGTGAATCTGGTTGACCAAGGTAGTCTTTCTGAATAAAGGAATAGTTTGCCTAAAAGTGAAAATTGACTCCCTTTTATGTTGTTCCAAACCCATATAATTTTCTCTCTGCCGTAGAACACTAAAGATGACATTACCATGCGCTTTCATTGCCTCTCTTTTCCTTATATTGAGATATTTTTCATGCTAGGTAATTATTATTATGAGGGTATGTTAAAAAGCAGCTGATCACATTAAAGAACATCTGTAATAATCTGGTGCCATGTTAAAATACTGATTGATTACTAACAGATGATCAGTGGCGCACACATACACCTAATCAATTTGCTAATCAAATGTTAATAATCGTATCCGCCCATGTATTGATCTCAGTATCTGTCTGCAAAAGCAACTGCTAGTGTACATATGTAAAATAAAACAGACTGTGTCAGAACAGTGTCAAAGCAAATTGTTCCGCTCATTTTACACGCACACACTTTCTCTCTTACATACACACATTTACACAAGAATAACTTCTTCTGGTGTCTCTATTGACATAGATTAGAGGTAGATCAATGTATCTATTTGATTGATTAATTGTAGTCATAGTGACATTTTGGAACTATCAGTTATGGGCATAAATCTATGCATTGTTTTATTATTATTATCATCCCTCTGTGTTACACTGTGGCCGGCTTTGGAGGATTCCACAATAAAAGAGTGGCCTACAGAGGTGAAATAAAAACAATCACTGACACCTCTTGGGGATTTGCTGTATCTAAATTTTTCATTATCAGTAATGGACAGTAGCTTCACTACAAATAGTGAAGCTATTAGCATACATTTCTGAGTGGCGAGGTGGAAGCTTCAATCAAGCTTTAAATCAAGTAGCTTTTAAAGAGCAAAGCTATATTTTTGATTAGGTTGCAGCATAGCTTTGACAAAAGCTACACCGCTACATCATAAATTATATAGTTTACTCTCACCAGTTTTGAATCACAACTAAAGGTGTCAGACTCACAATTGAATTGCACATCTGAGTTTTTACAATGAATTGGTCACACGTGATAGCAAAGCGGTCTGAATCGGTTCATGATTCAATCTGAATGACTCAGAAAGCTCACAATACATACTGATGAATCATTTGGTGAGAAAATAAAGATATCGCTGGTTGCAGTGGATCTACAATCAATGAAAACGAAACCTGCAAATGCATCCCATCGTTTGCCAAGGTCTTTATAAGTTCAACACATGTGTAACTTGTGAACGGGTCTGCAGGTAAAGATACAGTATATGAACCATTCAGTTGTACAGTATATGAATAAGGTAATCATATATCAAATTACCATGATAGTACCATTGCATTCTTTGAAGTACTTTTAATCACCAAGTAAATACAGAATAGTACAGAAATATGGTAATTGCCTCTCAAAGTACCATGGTATCACCATGTGATACCATCACATTGTTATTGCCCAGATGTGCTCACACACACAAAGAATTTGGCCTCAGATCAGAAGCATCCAATATATCCAGAAATACAGCTAGACACAGAATTACAGGATATGATGAATTTTTGATGAAGTTTTTATACAGGAATGTGCAAAGGAAATTATGTTCAAATGGATATGGGTTTGTAGAGCTAGTAGCAGGGCCGTAGCTAGTGGGGTGAAAAGTGGTAACAATTCTAGGGGCCCACAGGTCCAGGGGGGCCCCACAACAAATTCTAAAGAGTATTTTTTAATTGGAAATGGGTCGAGAGCAACATGGAGTCAGGGGGCCCAGAATACCCTGCTATGACCCTGGTTAGTAGTATAAATATGAAAAAAAAATATTTTGACCACATGGGTTTGTATAGGAAGCATGTATAAATATCTATTTACATGTTTGTTTACATGCACATACATTTCATATTGCACCATACTGTATTGCACTCTACTGTAGAATGGCTTAGAATAACATCATGTGATTAGTATTTAGATGCTTTGTCTGAAACGGTATGCTCTGTGCATCTTGTTGAGAACAATAATGAAGTAGAATAAATGTCGCAAGCTACTTTTGGTGTGTAGCTTGTAGTGTAACTTGTTACTTTCTCTGAGGTGTAGCTTTTAGCTTAGCTTAACTATTTTATTTGTTGAGTAGTTGGTAGATTATCAAGCTACATTGTTTTGAGTAGCTTGCCCAAAACTTTTCATCATAGACAATATTCTTCTATATTTTTATCCTCACTTCAAGTAAATAAGTTGAATTAAATTAAAATGGTTTTAAATTGGAGCGAGAGCATGCAAAGAAAAATATGACTTTATGGAAACGTCCCCTGTCTGCACATACATAGTGTCTCCAACTTCACATCTAATGAATAATAGTAAACCTTATTCCTCATTAGTCCTCATCTGGTAAAATGTATATACATAAAACCCGTCATCTGGTGAATATCTAGGCTATAAATGCTTAATTTGGTAAATACGTACACAAAGAGCATTGTAACAGAGCAATGTATCCATCATTTCAAAATAAGAGTGTTGTCTTTCGGCTTGTTTAAATTTAAAAGTACCTCGTTATGCACCAAATCTTCATTTTCTACTGGTCATTAATGGGAATTCATTCATTTTGGACTCGTAGCCTCTTTGTCTGTGTCCGTCATTGTCAGTAAAGACGAACATTTATTTAACATTCCATAATTTGATAAAAAATAATCAGCCAATTATTCGGTTATCTGCCTTTTCCACCACCATTTATCAGTAGGAATGGGAATCGCGGGGAAATTGACAATGCCAGCTCCGATTTCTCTTAATGATTCAGGTTCCTTAATAGTTCCAGTAATGATTCCAGTAATTATTTTAGTACTTTTGAGGAAGAATTATTTGGACAAGAGAAAAGCAATTCCTATTGGATTTTCTGCCCTCTGCAGTCTGTTGCAAAATGATGAGATAATTTCAGTTTCTACGGAGTAGATTTAACTTATCAGAAATACATTTAATACAGTTCTTGTTAAAGGTGTGTTTGCTGACTTTTAAGAGACAAGAATGCAATCTATTTTATTTTCAATAAAAAATCTAAACAAACAAAGAAATGTGATGGCATATTTCATTCATTCATTTAATCTTCCACTTACAAAACAAAACAACAAAACTGCTGCTGAAATGCACCGCTGGAAACATAATCAGTGTTCCATCTGCATCAGCGGAAAATTGCATGTAGGGGAAAGGAACTGCAGTTCTTTTTTAAAGAATGGAATTCTCAGTTCTCAACCTTAGTTATCGATGTGGGAAAAATCTTCTATCTCTCGACCTCTAGCTTAGATAACTGTGTAAAAAAAACATCTTGTTGTATAAAACACACTCACTATTGTCCTGTTGTACTGCAGCTACATCACAAATGTGCTAATATTCAGTACAAAAACAATATTGCTTGCGTAATATTACTTGAATATCAAACCATTTCTGCCATGCAGGGACACATCTCAACACCATCACTTCCTAACTATGACCTTCACCAAGATGAAAGTCATCTGTTGAACTCAAATGAAGCTGCCGTTCCTATTTTGAACTCCATGTCTCTCTCTCTCTCTCTCTCTCTCTCTCTCTCTCTCTCTCTCTCTCTCTCTCACACATAAACTTGTGTTTGGATCTCCCACACAGTGTGAAGTTCTGAGGGAAAGCAATGGTGCAGTACAATACAGTAATTCAATCCAGAACACATGAGCATTCATGATGCTCTATCACTTTCAATCTGCATTGCTAATGCTGTCACATACGTGGCTGTAATGTACATGCTAACTCTGAATCTCATGATTGTGAGTGCTTAATTCTGTTCATCTTTTCTTAAAAACTCATACTGTAAGTGTGCTGCTGATCTCCCAGCCCAGCCAAGCTGGTTAGGCTGCTATGATTTAAAGGGGTCTGGGGCACTTTTTACTTTGGTCAGGCTGGTAGACCATTCATTGTCAATGAGAGCAGAGTGAATTCCGGCGGCACAAGCTGCAGTGATCATTGGCAACGGAGATCACCATGGCAAGCGACAAGACAAAGTGACAAAGATGAGAACATTTAAACTTTATGAAAATGACAAGCGAGATTTGCGAGTGACTACCAATGAAAGTGAAGACAATGGAGTTCACGTCACCCGTCTCCAGTAAGTGTGTGAGATGTTGGAGTTGAGTGCAGGCAAGTTGGATAAGTTAAACGTTTCTATGAGCGATTTCACTGTTCTATCATTTGTCGGTAACCAAGTACATGGATATAGCCTATTAAAAAGGATGAGTGGAAAACTGTGTCGGAATTCCAAGTTAGTTTGTTTTATACATTTATAGATCATTTATCTTGTTTCTGAAATTATGCATTGAGAACTGCTGCAGGTTATATAAAAACACTCTCTCATGCAAAATGTTCATTTTTTAGAAGCAATAGAACTGATTTCTTGTCAAGCTAGAATGGTAATCAGATTTCCAAAGCCACTATAGCCACAGTAGTAGGAACGCCCACCAGCAACACATCACAGAGTCTAGAGACACCAAGCGACAATGTTGTTTGAGGTGTGAACGGGCTTTAGGCTGGCTTAAGCTGTTTTGTTTTTGCGTGGGAGTTAAAAAGTCTGGAACTGTTAAGCTAATGCTATTGTGTGCACAAAAACAAACAAACCACTACCTCGAAATCTCCAAATTAACATTTCCAATCAGAGGTCTTCATCTGTTTTCTTTCTTTCTTCCGCCCAGCAACCTGTGACTCATCACATCTTCCAAAAAGAAGAAGTCCCCACAGGCACAGGAAACGACCTAACGGGTCGCAGGGGGTCAGCCAGGGTCAGGCAGCTCTGATAGAAGGTTGATGGCAGGTTATTAGACGCTCTAATGATGACTGAATCTGGCTTGTCTCTGTGGCGCCTTCCCAGGGGTAGATGGGGTCAACTTTTGAATTTTAGGGCTGGATGGTATTGCTAACCTAGACTTTACAACCACACACAAAGACACATTCACCACTAATTCACTTAAAGGAATAGTTCACCCAAACATAAAAAATTAATTATAGTCTTCTCACCCATCATGTCATTCCAAACTCGTATGACTTTCTTTCTTGTATGCAACACAAAGGGAAAAAAAATCAACAACTACAATCTTGACTACGCTGTTCCACCAACTGGACCAATACCAAACCAGCATGAATCAGCACAAACCAGCTGGGCCTGTATGGAAATTCATATTTCAGCAGGGACAATGCCTTTAACATGCACAGGAGCTCCTTGCTAGCCCTGTTTGTTGTATTTTTATAATGCACACAGTGCAAAATGCATATTTATAGACTTGTGAACTGGGTGAACAACGGAAGGAATAAGAAGAAAGACCCCTGACCAAAGTATGTCCCAGTTTTCCTGCACTGAGTTCCGTACTCACTTAAGTGTTACTGCCTGTATTGAAATGAGTTTCAGCAACAGCTGAAGCAATTAAATAACTGTCTTTTTATAGTGCTGTTCTGCTGTAAAGCAGAGAGTTACTCAGAAAACTTCTCTCCACAGACAGCGTGTGCTAGCTTACACCTGCAAATAATTTCACTCCAACTTGTTTATTTTACTTTTTTGAGTGCTACCAGTGTTTCCTCTGCGTTTGAGTCGTACCGAACACAGTTTTCCCTAGAGGAGACTTGCAGCAATTAATGTAACCACAAGCAAAAAGCCAACAAATTAGACAAGGACACACACACACACACATACGTCCAACGTTGGTGCTTTCTCTTTGGTATAATGGTAGAACAATTTGTAGAAGGGGAACTGTGCAAGTTGTTTTGTTGTTTGAGGATTTCAAGAGTACAATCTGAAGATCTGGTCTTTGTTATGATTTACCAATATATCACAAACAGATTTCAAGAAATCAAGTCAATTGTTCTGCAACTGGAAAAACATTTGTATATTTAGAGATCTATTCTGTTTCTCAGATAATTTCTCCCTCTGGAGTTGATTTATTCTCTGCTAGAATGGATGCACAAAGGCCTAATTTTACAGCAGTGTTCTAATGCACACAGAGCTAAAATGATCCAGCTCAGATGAAAGACCTTATTAGCATGGGCAAAACCATATACACATGCATGCACAATTACTGGCACTCTGCCCCATTCTAACATAACCTGTTTTTAGCTAATAGAGTGCAGTAAAAGGGTCCTCCCATTGAACAAATTAGACAAACTTCTTATTTAATGAGCTTTTCACAGCATATTATTGTGTAATGTAATGTGATTTACATACAAGTACAGGCCCACAAGGGAGCAGAAAAACTAGAGGGAAATTAAACAGTCGGATATCCTGTACAACATGATCTGATTTGTAAATATGCTTTGTGTGTATATGTGCAGTTAATGTGAAATTTAGTGCCATTTGGGTACAGATTTGCATTGTTTTACTTCCATGTGATCAGTTAGACCTACAGAGCTGAAATATTCTTCTAAAAATATTTGTGTTCTGCTGAAGAATGAAAGTCATACACATCTGGGATGAGGGTGAGGAAATGATGAGAGAATTTTCATTTTTGGGTGAACTATACCTTTAACAATATAAATGTTATTATTTAAAATACACTCAACAAAAGCACAAAAAAATTAAAAACTTTTTTATAAATTGAATTTATTACATGACATACTGATTAATAATTAGTAATTATTCATAAATTAATCATAATTAATCACATTTAATATTTGCTGAGAAAGGCCCACAAATAGATCATTTTAAAATAATTCAGTAATTCCATATTGTTCTATATGTATATGTATATGTGTGTATGTGTGTGTATATATAGACTTCTAAAGACACTTTTTTGTACTGTCTAATCCATAGTCTGTCACAATAATTATATAATTCAAAGACATGACTTCCAAGACATGATGATTGCTATAAACTGCAGGCCAGTGATATGCTTTTATGGTCAATGATATGGACCATAAAAGCATATTACTGGCCTGCAGTTTATAGCAATCATTAATTACTTGAAACATTTTTATGTGTTATTTTTTATTATATTTTGATTAAGAATACTGAATTAAAGTGTTAAATCATCATCCTTAGTTTATTAAAAACCTTTATTAACTATATAATTAATGTCCTTATTGAACCTCAAGTGGTCAGGTGTATGTATTATATGCGAACAGACCCCAGAATTGTTGATGATCTGCAGTATAAGATAAATATGTGAGTGAGATGTATCTCATTCATCCCAGAAGTCAGTGTTTGACATCATTGTTATAGTACCCTGATGTTATGTTGGAAAAGAAATATGGTGAGTGTCAACCTCCCTCATATGTACTATGTGGCACGTGTGTGTGAGCTTACATTTACAACCCATTTGCGAGCACTTATGATGCTTGATTTTAGTCTCTTCTCAATGAAGCAGAATATGATTATTACATCACAGTACATCACAATGATGGGAGTATATTGTCTGTGTCCATCAGTGGAAACTGTCTGTGCTGCAGTCCGACAGACACCTTTCCTCACTTCTTACATCTCAGAGAGTGTAACCTCAGCTTCCATGCTACCTTACAAGCCACACGCATGCACGCGCGCGCACACACACACACACACACACACACACACACACACACACACACACACACACACACACACACACACACACACACACACACACACACACACACACACACACACACACACACACACACACACACTCACATGCTGGTGTGGCTATCCTTATGAGGACTCTCCATAGACATAATGATTTTTATACTGTACGAACTATAGATTCTATCCCCTACCCCTAAACCAAACCCTCACAAAAAAACTTTCTGCATTTTTACATTTAAAAAAAAAACAGAATTTAGTATGTTTAAGTGATTTGAATTATGGGGACACTAGAAATGTCCTCATATGCCACCCAAACCAGGCTGCACCCCCACCCCCCAACACACTCACACACACACACTCACAAAGAAAACCCCCTGTTTTGGAATTTTGATTAGTAAAATTCCTTTGAGACATGTTATTGAAGACAGGATTGGGATCAAGGAGACAAGAGATGAGCGACCGCCGACCCCATTTCCCTCCAAATCCTACCTCTCAGAAAAGCCTCCGAATACACAGAGGAAATGAGGCGGAGCGCCACCTATCACCTCCAGGGTTTTGATGTGGCAAGCTGTTTGGATACTGTGGGCATTTATTTATTTTATAACTGATCCTGGTTCAGCTCCAGCTGGGGAGAATAAAGCAGATGGAATGTTTTAGAATGTAAGCAGACTGGAGCTCTCTGACACAAAGACTTACACCGGAGGTTAATGTCTAACTTGACATGTCCTGACTGTTAGTACAGGGAGATCAGTTAAGTTCCTCTGGTGATGTTTATTTAACTATCCAGTATTTTCGAAACATATCATTTGAGTCGTTCAACTGTGTACAGGTGTATCTGTGTTCTTTACTTTGGAGTTATTTGTCTTATATTTTCTGGTGTATCTTACTTAAATACATGAACTGCAGAAAAGCACATTAAATGTGATTTTTAAAAATCTTATTTAAACCACATTTTTGGGAGGTTTTAAATCCTAGTAAAACTGGATTTTGGGGAATTTGTCTCTGTCTAAACAGTAAAATCATATTTCACAAGTTGTTTTTATTTATTTATTTTTAAAATAATTGTCATTTGGGATGTTACGCACATGTCACGTTTTGAGCGCAAAAGTGTGTCTTGATCTGTGTCTGTGGTTCTGCCCAAATTCACTAATATTCACTAAATGTTACCTCATATAGTGAACTATTTTGAGTGAACGATTTTTTGGCATAGCATGTGCATAAGTGTATAGAATACAGTAATGTAAGCACAGTGTAGTTCTAGCAGGAAGACTAGCTGCTGTACATCATCGCACCATTAGCGGGATAATTCCCAGCCAATCACATGTAAGCTGTTGCTTTATAAGTATGCTCACAATCTATCACATTGCTGTTTCAGTGTGCTAACATGGCAACCTCCACCACCCCACCACCAACAGTTGAGTCCTGTCCTGCACAGGGTTAGGCTCCTCGCCCTGCTTCTTATCTCCGGCAAGATATGACGGTTCCTAGCACAACTTCTTTGGACTGCCAGATGGGACCTACGCCAAAGAGAGACATTATTTTTCTGTTTTATGTTCATCAAATAAATGTCATCTTAAATCTCACTCAAGTCTACCTGATAGAAATGCCTTAATCGCTTTTGTTGATAGACATGAGTAGAGGCACAATTACTAGTTTTCCACAGTGATAGCTGATAATTTAAAGATCAATGTTAAAAAAAAAACAAAATCATTTGGCCCGCAAAAGGTGACATTCAGTCCAAACACGCCTATGCAGTGTGTGTGTGTGTGTGTGCATGCAGGAGAGAGAGATTTTGGCTATGAACTGATTTTAAGTAGCCAAATGAGTATTTGAAATATTTGGGGTATATTTAATATGAAGAATACATTTATTGAAAAGACGTTACTTTATATATGCTGCTCTATTTTATGCTTGTTATGATTTCTATTCTGAAAATTCCCCCACATGTGACAAAAAAGAATCATTGCTTATTTTTGCATATTTGTGTGAGGCAAGTCCCTAATTTTGAGCTTGTTTTCCCAAAACAGGTGCCTTGTTTCTCTTGTGAGATCTGGAAACACTGAAACTGGTTTATCACCCACCCTTAGCGCAGAGTACTATCATTTAAAAAATAATGTTATCTACCTCTTTTATTTCGTTCTAACATGTGGAAAGGAGGCTGTGGAATGCCGGAACTGGAATGAAAAAATATTGATTCTGCTCAGAACGAACCTTAATGAAAAAACAAAAAATCTTTTTAAGTTTCTGGCTATGGCTGATGTGTTAAAATTGGAAATATTTGCAGTGGTGGCTCAGCGGTTAAGGTTACTGACCAGAAGGTTGGGGGTTCAAGCCCCAGCACAGCCAAGATGCCACTGTTGGGCCCTTGAGCAAGGCCCTTGACCCTATCTGCTCCAGGGGCACCATATGGCTCATGACTAAGCTTAGCTGGGATATATGAAGACAAATACATTTCACTGTATATTTTGGGGTTATTAATACAATTATTATTTAATTATTTTTAAACACGATAAAGAATCATATCTTATCTAATTCCACAACAGGGCTCCAAACAAAAAAAAAAAAAATCAATTAAGGAGCCAATGGCTCCTACAGGGGGAAAAACAGGCGCCAAATATTTTAAATTTTTTAACTCCATCCATTCCTTTTCGTCCCGCAGCTCGCTAACAGTGTAGTCTGTGGAGCATTCTTCGCAATTATGTGATCACGTGCATTTTTATGCTTGTTACTGTCACCGTGTTTTCTAACAGTCTCTTTTTTGAAATTGTTAGTTCCTGCAATGAACTCCGTTTTCCCCGCTATTTCTTTGATATAAACTTTTGTTATGTATCTCGGGAAATGTAAAGCAAATTTTAAAATCAAAAGGGAGTAAACTTTTACTGTCACCAATGGCGACCTTGACAGAAATTACACTCACAAATAAATTTATTTGGTCACAAATGCGACCATTTTTAGTCGCAGTTTGGAGCCCTGCACAAGGATGATGATTTATCGACTTTATAGACATTACATTTTTATCGTCTGTTAATGCTGAACTTCTGTAAAGCTGCTTTGAAACGATGTGTGTTGTGAAAGGCGCTATACAAATAAAATTGACTTGACTTGACTTGACTTGTATATATGCAAAAATTTATGTATAATGTGTGACCAAAATAAAGGCTTCTAAGGCTTCTTCTAAATATTTAAAAACAATCGCAGAAGTGTGAAATATGCCAGTATATTTCACTAAAACTGTAGTCTCAATTTATAGAGTTATACAGTAACTGTCCCAGGGTTTATCTGTCCTTAGACAGATAAATTAATCTCATGTGAAACAATGGCATGTTTTTCTTTTTCTGGTTAGTATTTGTGCAGCAAAGCAAAAGTTATTACAACTGTACTCGGTTTACCTTACTATTTAGAATTATACAGTATGTGTATATGATCACCCTCCTCATGTAAATTAGATTTCATGATGATCACGTTTGCAATAATTGTGAAAAGCCAACTGTCTATAACCATTTTAACACTTGTGACCATTATCCAAGGAAATACTCAATGTGGCATCCCGGAAATCACGTAATTTTCTGTATGGACTTGCAGCTGCCACGCAGCAGAAACGCTGTTATTGTTAGAGCACAATATGAGTCTTATTCACTTAAGCGCTGTGTGAACAAAGCCTCGTCAAAGCTGCAATTAGAGGCTTGTACCAAATATTTAAACGTATTCTGAAATCGTCAGAATGCGTTTCTGTTAAAAAAAACAAAACAAATGCTCATACAATTCTAGATAAAATTATTTCACTACCGAAATTTTTTTTGTTTGTGTGTACAAGAGACAAAAAGTCTACTGACAATTTTCCACTTCCTAAAACTCATTAAAAGCAGTAAAATGGCTAGACTCCCAGGTGTGAGCAAGCAGGAAGACCAGCATCCTCTACCTCAGCATGTGTGTGTGTGCGTGTGGCTGTGCTTTAGTTTTTATTATATAATTTAACTGCTTGCCTCCTTATTTTTTCCTTTTCACATCAGAAGAAAAAGCGAGTTTAACGAAGAAGCACAGGACGTGAAAACGAGGTGATAAAGCACAAGCGTGGTCATGTTTGTGTGCCTCCGTGTCTGTGCGTATGTGTGTGTGTGCGAAAGGATGTTGATTTAAAGCTGATATTCCCACTGAGATTCCTTTACCTTAATAACAATGAGAGGAGTTTCAGACCACTTCCTTTTAGCTTTTATTGGGCATGAAAACATACACACATACACACACGCACATAGTGCAACAGGAACAAACTAGAACAGGGAGCCACGCGCTGAAAGACAACATCCATGTCGTCACAGAAAAAAAGAGCGGATACTCTCTCAGAGCTAATTTTGGACATAGGCCTACGCTGTAACACACACACACCTAAAACATTCAAGAAAACTCTATTTCTTGCATTCCAATTAACCAATAAAAAACAATTTAAATGTGAAAAATGTATGAATTTGAAGAACAATAGTAGAGTTTAATAGAGTTAGAGAGTCGAAAAAAGTCATTACATCACTAATTCTCTAAAGTAATACATTTCTTACAGTACATTTATGCACTCAAATAATTGATTTTTGGTGCTTGCTGCTTGAATTTTTATCATAACTTAATTTCATTGCGTGCATTAAATTAAACATTTTAAAAACTACTTAATCTGTTTGTGAGGGGAAAAAACTATCAGCAGGGGATTTCCAGTTTCCAGCATGCCTTGTAACCGAAAAGGGAAAGAAAAATAATTGAATGACTTAATTTGATGTGTTTTGAGCAAGATCAGAAAAGGGAGACTTGTTAAGTGAAAGAATTGTCTTTGTGCTTTCAAGGCAATATAATGTACTTCATGTGGTGGTTAATTTCTTATTGCATATAAAAACATAGGTCTTTCAGAAACTAATGTGTGCTCTTGCTACAATGCAAAAAATAAAAATTTGAGTTAACTTAAATAAGTAAAGCAACAAGCTGCAAAGTATTTTAGAGTTTACTAAACTTCAGACAAACCTGATAATTCAAGTTGGATTGTTAATTCCATGAGCTCAATACAATTAATTCAGCAAACACAAACATATTAATAATTGTTAAAGGGATAATTCCCTCAAACAAGAAAATTCTCTCATCATTTACTCACCCTCATGCTGTCCCAGATGTGTATGACTTTCTTTCTTCTGCAGAACACGAATTTAGATTTTTAAAAGGTTTCAGTGCTATAGGTCCTCAAAATGCAAGTAAATGTGTGCCAAAATGTTGAAACTCCAAAATAAAAGTAATCCATAAGACTCCAGTGATTAAATCCATGTGTTCAGACATGATATGATAGGATTGGGTGAGAAACATTTTTTTTCAAAAAATAAATTCTCCTCCCTGCCCAGTAAGGGGCGTATGCACAGAGAATGTGAATCAACAAAAACAGATGAAGGAGAAAGTGAAGTGGAGATTGACTGAGCAGGGAGGATCATTTATAGTAAAAAAAGACTAAAATCTGTTTCTCACCCACACATCATATCAGTTCAGAAATTATGGATTTAATCACCATTTTTTTTGTTGCCCCTTTTTTTTTTTTTTTTTTTTTTGGCACCCATTCTCTTGCATTGTTTGGACCTACAGAGCTGAGAAATTCTTCAAAATTTTTTCGTTTGCATTTAGCAGATGAAAGAAAGTCATACACATCTGGGATGGCATGAGGGTAATGAGTAAATTATGAGAGTATGTTTATTTTTGGGTGAATTATCCCAATAATAATTTTCAATGTTCTTAAATATTATATTAAAATAATTATTTTATTGAGCAGATATCCATTTTTACATAAGATCATGTGTCAGCCTCACCAAAGTACCAAACATTTGGTCCAATTTAAAATCTGGTATAGGTAATGAGTTATTTTTGGGTGAACTATTCCTTTAAGATTGCAAATGCAGATTAGATATGTCTTGGCTCAGACTCAGACTTGACCCTCCCTAGTCTCAGTCTCTGTCTTTACTCGGACTCAACCTAATTCTCGAAGCCAAGTCAACTTAATAACTTAAGACACTTCAACAAACCGAACATCAATCATCATTGTGGTGACTTTAAACAAAACATAACTTTTTAAAGCAAAATATAATTAATTCAAAACAGATTATTTACAAATTATTTACATGTCCTCATAAATCGGCACGCTTTGACAAAACACACAATAATTGGCCTATTCAAGACTGAGCATCAGTGTTCAAACTGAGCATGCTCAAAAGACTGTATGTTCTACCTTCACCACCAAACTTGACATTGTATGTGCTCACTGTTTAAAATATTGAGTTGCTTGGCATAAAAGTTAACTTTATTAATTGTTTTAAGTTATCTCAACCAACTTTTCAAATTGAGTTTATCTGAAAAAAATTGAAAATGTACATTTGTATTTTATTTTAATTTTTTTACAGTGTAGCTAATAATAAAAAACTGCAAAAGATACAGTTATAGGTAGCTTGAAATTTGTATTTTTATTGGATTTACTCCATTATGTTTTTATTACACAATGAATTTGTGTAGCTTTTACAGTTTAGTTAGAGAATACATTTCCACATTGTGTAGCCAGTGTCTCCGTTTGAATTAAGTTCAGCAAAAGTATTTATTTATTCATTTTTATCTTCCTAGGATCTATCTGTACCATTCAAGAGTTTCAACCATGTTACTCCAGAGGTTAGCTTCATGGTCACTGACAGACTTTTTGAAGTTAATTCAACCGATGATGTGTAAGTTCTAATAATTTGAAGCCAAAAATAAAGTGGAATGATCAGGACTGATTTTTACAGACTCAAGCATTTACTGAATTGGAATAGGAACACTGAACTGACAGTCTATAATCTTAGGCCAGATCCTTGTCAAAATGGTTGGAAATTAAAATGACTTTCTCACAATGTTTGAGTCTGTAAATGTTACCTGTAACAGTATAAGAACCCCCTTTTTTGACTGAGTCTTTGTGTGTGTGTGTGTGCACGCATTTTTCCATCATGGTCTGCTCTAGCACACACAATATACATGCTTATGCGGAACTAAAGGACTGGCTCCACAGGACACATGAGTAGCACACAGCGTCATCCATCTAGAATGTGTGTGTTTGAATTATATGCACACATGTAGGGTAAAATGCCATCCATACGAGCACTTTTCTGTTTAAAAGATGCATTGATATTCTCCTGAGGGAAACTTCTTTAATGTGAGTCTATGCATGCATACTAGTGTGCTGGAATGCTATCTCTACTTCCAAAAGCAAACATCATTACCCCCAAACCAATGACCTCAGATTCATCACTGTGTCATAGTCTTAGAGATGCATGATCAATGCGCTATGTGCCCGGAGGAACATTTTATTGCTTAAAGGGTTGATCTTTCAAAGTTCCGGAGACTTATGAAGTTCTCAATTATGCTTTGTTGTTGTCATTATTTGTCTATGGAAGATGGGAGAGAGTGTGAAACTTGTTTAAAAATAGTTGGCTTGTCATGTTGGCTTGACAAAGACTAGGGTTAGGATTTTTTCAAAACATTTCTGACTGTAACTAGAGCAGAGGTGTCAACCATACACTATGGCCCACAAAGTAGTCCAAAGGCAGGATGATTTTAAGAAAAAAATAAAAAATACATTTGTCTTTATTGTAAAAAATGGCATTAAAAACTTTTCTTAAAAAGAAACGCTGCAACCACCAAACTATGCACAAACCTTTAGTCTGTTTTGACTTGGGTTGCTATGTCTTTTCTAACTAATCATACAAACGGTTTTCCCATAGTGGACAATCAAAAAATCCCATAGACTTACACCAACACCGTGTTGTCACGACGTGAAGTGGTGCAACGGCTTGAGACTGTCTATATTGGATGTGCCGAAGCAAATATTTTAAACTGTTTATTTGTGTTGTTGACAAGCATAGCATCAGCACGTGCAGCACAAAATGGAACAGGGTATCCATCTGCTGTCAGCACTTCGCAATGCGGCACAACGCATCCAATATAGACAGCATCGTTGATTGAAATGAGGATTCTTTGTGTTTAACATGATGCGATACACCACTTGCATACGGTGTAGACAGAATGCTCAAATGGGCCATTAGAATGTTTGTGAATTCAAACTACAAATTTGACAGACTACGACTGTCAAAAAATTCCAATGTTAACAAACCCACACAAGACTTTTAATCTATCTATCTATCACCTTCAAATTTCTATTTTAATAGTTTGAAATTTCAGACAATCCTTTTTCATGACAACATTAAAATTTGCCTTGTATGTAGCTATTTATACAATTCTGTTTGGTGCCCCAAGTTGTGCAGAAATTACACACTTCACCTGTAAGCAGGGGTTAAATTGGTCCGGAGCGGTCCAGAACGGCATTTCAAAAAGAAATAAAATGCTTGTTTGTCAATCCATTCCATTTCTTGTATTCTCCAAAGTGGTTTTTGTTTGATCCATTTGACACATCCAATCTCTATTTAGAGAGTGTACTGTTAAAAAAAACATTTCAAGTTCATTATGCTTAGCCAGCTCTAGACAGTTGTGGATGCTGGTAGAGGCAGCATATCTGAGAGCGGCACGAGACCGCAGCCCCCGAATTCAGATGTGCGTCCGCTTCTGTATTGCTACAGGGTCCGATCTGTATTTCATAGAAATTATGTAATATGGAATCAACTGCATCGACATAAAAAGTGTGTGAAGTGGTGACGGTGGTGGCGTAGTGGGTTAAAACACATAACTGTTAATCAGAAGGTCGCTAGTTCGATCCCCACAGCCACCACCATTGTGTCCTTGAGCAAGGCACTTAACTTAAGGTTCCTCTGGGGGGATTGTCCCTGTAATAAGGGCACTGTAAGTAGCTTTGGATAAAAGCGTCTTCCAAATGCATAAATGTAAATGTATAAAGGCCACTCGACCAACACATTGTAAAAGATTTCACTGTTATGTTTTCTAGAAAATAAACAGAGGGATTCATCTCCTCACCTATGGGTGTGTCTCTGTGTGTGTGTGTGTATGCACGCTGTGCTACATGAAGTGTAGTTCTGTCAGATGTCAGGTTTTTCATTTATCTCACCTGTGTGTGTGTGTGTGTGTGTGTGTGTGTGTGTGTGTGTGAGACAATGATCTTGTCTACACAGATAACCTCTTGTCTATTTATGAGTGTCTGTGAGAGGAGACTGGAGATGTGCATCTGACTGTCTTCATGGTTCACAGAGTGCTTTCTGTGGTTCCACTCTTCTCACAACACTTCTGGATCTGAATATCAGTCATGACATGACACACAAAATCACACTCACAAAGACACATACACACAAACAGCTGTCTTCCGCGCACCCAAATGATACATAATCTGGGGTGGCTTTGAGGAACAGCGACATTTTCACGGATGTTAAAATTACATTCCAGTAATTTTCATGGATCATAAAGACCTACAGCTAGCAGCATGGGACATGAACCTCCATATGATCTAAGGCACAGATGTGAGGATATAACACAAACACGCTCTCACACACAAATGGCGTTTGGCAGGAAAGAGGGAGGGAAACAGCTGAGAAGTTTTTTTAAATGCAAGTATTTTTTTGGCCACACTTAGTTTCTCTCTCTCTCAACCTCTCTCTCTCTCTCTCCCTCTCTTCCTTTCTTTCTGTCTTTCCTTTCAGCCAACAGCCTTGTTAAATGTGATGATGAAAACATTTCAACATGTGCTACTGGTTTGGCCTGCTCTCTACTACACAGAAAAGTCTTGTTTCTCTATTAAAACACATACTGATAAAACCCTATGGAGCCTTACAAAATCTGTTCACTGCTAACGTAACACATTTTAACTGAGATGTAGCCATATATTGTTAGATTATTTGGAGTAATTAACTGGCACAGTGAAACTGATTAAAGTTTGCTCATTAAAATACTTTGGATATAGGGAAATCTTGAAAACTCTCAGCACAGTCTAAAACTGGTCTTAAAGTGTGTTTAAGAATGTTCATTGTGTGAAAAGTTTCGAACGACTGAGTCTCTGAAAAGTTTTGGCAATCAATCAGTTTGATCTGATAGATTTGGAAAGATTACCTTCAGGGAGACTCAGATAAACTCTTCAACTCTGGAGCATGCACACACACATGTTGGTACGCCTATCCTTATGAGGACTCTCTGTAGACATAATGATTTTTATACTGTATGAACTCTAGAGTCTGTCCCCAAACCCTACCCCTAAACCTAACCCTCACAAAAAACTTTCTGCATTTTTACATGTTCAAAAAAAAACAATGTTTAGTACGTTGTTTGAAGTGATTTGAATTATGGGGACACTAGAAATGTCCTCATAAACCACATTTATAGCATAATACCCTTGTAATTACCAGTTTGTAACCTAAAAAATGTCCTTGTAAACCACCCAAACATGCATACACAAACACACACATTACAAATGCTATCTGAATAGGGGTTCCTACATTCTTTTTCTTATAATTAAGCAATAATAATTATAATTATCACACAAACAGAAGTTAATATTGATTCATTAACATTGTAGACACAATATGGCCACGTATTTTGTCTAGTTTTTTTCCACTAACAAAAATAATTCCAAACTGTCCTATTTTTTTGTTGAATCAAATTATTTCAGACAGTGATGACAGTATGTCGTCATGAGACTAGTGTGCGTTCTTACTCTGTGGTAGCCAATGAAACTGTGAGGCACTAAACATATTTTAGAATAATTAAGTAATTTCTCCCACTGACATTATAGCTGAGAAGGGTCTAATAAGCAGAGGGGTCTTTGCCCCTAGATTGACCCTGAAAACAATGATCCTTTTTCTGTCATCCGGTCCATCTTTCCTGTCTCTTTTCCCATGCAATCACATGCCTTCTTTTTCTCTCTCACTTTCTTTCTCTCTCCTTTATCTCTCTCTTGTTAGGCAGTATCAGAAAAGACTTTCATTCACTAACAGTCAGTAAGCATTCAGTTCTCCACAAAGGTGAAACCAAATATTCAAGATTAGGGTGGGGGGTGTTGGGGATTGCCCCCTAAAATACACTCAGTGTGCCTAACTACTTTTAAAAAAATTTAACTTTTCTGTAGTTTATCTACTATAAATGATAAGGATTTTGTAGCTTGGGAAGATACAGTTTCAGAGTACTTTCCCTATCAGGTTTTTTTGACAAATTATCCCTCAGTGTTTATTGTGGATATGGCCCCATTTCTCTGTAAGTCCTCTACAGTCTTTTCTTCTATACAGCAACTCATATAAGTGTTCTGTTTTTAGACAGGGCTGCACCCTTCACCAGAAAAATAAAGAGAATGCAATATTAACAAGTTTTAACATTCTCTCATTTTTTATTTTATTTTCATGTGCTGATAGACTGGATCAATACATGTAATGTCTTTGAACACTGAGCCACAGGTTTGTTTGTTGTGTGATTGTGTGTGTGAGTTGTCTTTTGGGATAGTGTGTGCTTTTTGACGAGTAAGTAAGTAATTTTTTATTTGTATAGCTTTTCACAACACACATAATTTCAAAGCAGCTTTACAGAAGATCAAGTGTTAACAGAAGATAAAACTGTAATATCTATAATGTCTCAGAGTCATCATTGTGTAGTTTGATAAAATGCGATTGCGAATTGTGTTTAAAAATAAGTAATTAAATAATAATTGTATTTATAACCCCAGTGAGCATGTCGAGGCGACTGTGGCAAGGTTTAAAATGATTAAACTAAATAAGTGTTAAGGGTCAATGTTTAAACAAAGATCTGCAGAAGTTCACATAGATGTATTGTCCTTGTTATTTGGCTGATGAAGGGTTTTGTTGGCAATTAATTGATAGTTTATGTATTCCATTTCAAGAGTGTAGTCCATCTTTAGACCAAGATGATGCAGGCAGAGATCAGTTAGGTGCATCGCAGTTCAATGAGTCTGGTAATTTCGGTGAGGTCTTTCCTAACTCCAAGGTTCAGACAATGGCATATGAAGTATCCCATGTCTTATGGTTGGAGGTGGCATTAGTTCATCTGAGTGGAGAGAACAGAGCTCAGGGTATAAGTGCCATCTGCAGGACTGGAAGGAGCATGGAAGAGAAGGCTCAAGGAAAGCACCCCCGTCTGGTCAGGAGGGGAACAGCAACCCAAAGATGAGATCTTTACAGGAGCCCCTCCCCTAGGAACAGCTCTTGAGGTTCTTCTGTCAGTTTCCTCGGGCTAGGTGAAACTTTGAGATGAGAATCTGATCCAGGATGTCTCGAACTGGAACCCAGGTCCGCTCCTCCGGGCCATAGCCCTCCCAGTCCACCAGATATCGAGTCTTCCCATAGACTTGGTGAGAATCAAGCAGTCTGCTTGAGTGTAAGCTGGCTGGCCATCAATGATGTGAGGTTCTGGGGCAGGCTTACTAACTGGAGACAGAGTAGAGCAAACAAAGGGTTTTAACCAGGAAACACGAAAAGTGGGGTGAACCTTCATGGACCTGGGCAGACAGAGTTGATAGGAAACTGGGTTAATCTTTCTGAGGATCTTGAATGGACCGATGTAATGTGGGGCCAGCTTTCGGGATTCCACCCACAGAGGAAGATCTCGGGTTGACAGCCATACACTTTGCCCTGGGTGAAGCGTGGGTCCCACCCTCTGGCGTCGGTTAGCCTGCCTCTGTTGTTGTCAGGTGGCTCTCAATAAAGCAACACGTGCTCTTTGCCAGGAACATCGACACCGGCGGATCAGTTGTGTAGCAGCAGGGACTTCAACCTCTGGCTCCTGTCTGGGAAACAGAGGGGGGTGGGGGGGGACCATACTGACATTCAAAAGGAGACATGCCTAGGGAAGAATGGTAAAGGGTGTTATGTGCAAATTCAGCCAAGATTAATAGAGAGCTCCATGTTGTTTGATTGTCGGCAACCAGGCATCTTAGTGTCCTTTCAATGTCTTGACTTATTCTCTCTGTCTGGCCGTTGGACTGGGGGTGGAAGCCGGAAGAAAGGCTGATGGAAGATTCAATGAGCCGACCAAACACCTTCCAGAACCGGGACGTGAACTGTGGGCCCTGGTCAGAAACCATATCCTGCAGGAAACCGTGGATCCTGAACACGTGCCTCATCAACAGTTCTGCTGTTTGGTTTGCTGTTGGGAGCTTTGGCAAAGGTAAGAGGTGACAAGTCTTTGAAAATCTGTCCACCACCACCAGAATTACTGTATTTCCTTGTGACTGTGGTAAGCCTGTGATGAAGTCCAAAGAAATGTTGGACCAAGGGTGTCTCGGGATAGGTAGTGGGTGCAGCAGGCCTTGAGGGTGGGTCCTAGGTTCCTTGTTCTAGGCACAAACAGAGAACGCGGCGATGAAGGTCCGGATGTTCCTCTGCATTTTAGGCCACCAGAACACCCTGGTGTCCAGAAGGGAGGGAAGCATGAGCCCACTGCAAAATCTCAGAACGCAGACAGTTCTCAGACATTACCTGGTCCTGGCTGCTGCAGTTGGGCCCTCTTGACAGCCGTCTCAATAACCCACTGGATGGGGGCCACCACCCTGGAAGTGGGGAGAATGGGTTCTGGACAGGACTCCCCCTCTGGTTGCTCAAACTGTCTCGAGAGTGCATCTTGCTTGAGATTCTTGGAACCTGGGCGATAGGAAAGAGTGAAAGTATATCTGTTAAAAAAGAGGGCCCAACGGGCTTGTCGAGAATTCAACCTCTTTGCCTCCCGGATGTAAGTGAGGTTTCTGTGGTACATCCATATGAGGAACGGGTATTTAGCCCCCTTCAGCCAATGCCTCCACTCTTCCAACACCATTTTAATGGCCAGCTGCTCCCTGTTCCCAATATCATAATTCCGCTGAGTTGGGGTAAGCCGACGAGAGAAGAATGCACACGGGTGAAGCTTGATATCACGCCAATTCTTCTGTGACAGGACAGCTCCTACCCCCACATGTGAGGCATCCGCCTCCAACACAAAGAGCATCTCTGGATCAGGGAGAGTTAGGTCTACCCAGATGACCACATCAATGAGGGATTCGAGATCAGGTGCAGGGTCTCGGAACGCTAACTCATCCTTGAGCTCAGGAGACAAGTCATGGTGAAATGTAGCTCTCAGGCCTCTCCGTGGCGAGGGTGCGAAACTCAATAGCAAACCCCGCTGCACTCCGGGTACCTTGAGAGAGATGAAGCAAGCATTGATCCATATCTCCCCAATTAGTTGGATGGTGGAAAACTCTCTTCATCTCAGAAATTATGTCCTGACTGTTGGCTGTAAGTGGAGATTTCTGGTCCCACAAGGCTGAGGCTCAGTCCAATGCCTTGCCTGTGAGAAGGGTAATGATGTAGGCCACTTTACTACTTTCAGCGGGAAAGCTGCTGGGCTGGAGATGGAAATGGTGCACTGGTAACAGGGTGCACTGGGTAATGAATCTTCTACATCTCTCAGGACTGCCATCAAAACATTCAGGGGCTGGTAGTCTGGGCTCTGATGGTAAAGTAAACACAGATTTGGGTGGAAGATCAGGAGGTGGGTCTCGGGATGAGGCGGCTTGAGACTGGTGACACAGAAGGTGAAGGATCACTGACAGAGCCTGGTCGTGCCTCTGAATGGTTGCAGCTTGATCCGAAAGGGCTGTCACATAAGAACTGCGGAGCTAGGCCATTCAAAGATTTTTATGTAGTTAACAGAATTTTAAAATGAATATGAAATTTAACAGGTTTGATCAAATGGGACTAAAATTGTATTTATTTTTATTTTTAATGGGAATAAAAGTTTATTTAATGATCTTGCTGGACATCCTCCCAGTAATGCATTACAATAATCTAGGCTTGATGTCATTTAACACATTAATTAGTTTTTCGGCATCAGCAACAGAGAGCATGTGTCATAATTTAGCAATATTTCTTAGGCGATAGAATGCTGTTCTACAAACATTGGTAATTTGATTTTCAAAGGATAGATTGGTATCATATATAACACCTAAGTTCTTCACTGTTGAAGATGATGTAACAGTACATCCATCGAGAGTCAATAGGTAGGTATGAGAGTCAATAGGTTATGTTTTAACATCTTATTTTTAGAGGTTTTTGGTCTAATAATTAGTACCTCTGTTTTGTCGGAATTGAGTTGAAGGAAATTTCTAGCCATCCAATCTTTTATTCATTGATACACTGCTAATTTGGAGAATTGAGAAATCTCATCAGGTTTGAAATATAAATGTGGGTATTGTCGGCATAACACAATTCCTGATAATATCTCCCAGGGGAAGCATATAAAAGGAGGGAAGCAGAGGCCCTAAAACTGATCCTGTGATGCTGTGATAGTGTAATTTTGCCACACAGCACTCTTACCATCTAGAACACACACAACAGAATGCCAGAAGTCAAACATCATCCTTCAAATGTTGGATTTATACAAAGATCAAAAGCCTTCATCATTCTGTGTTGCAGGTTGCTCTCATGAGAACCTACAGTATTCTAGACATTCTGTACTGTGTGGTCTGGGGGAATAAATGGTTTGGGATGGAAAATCCCTTTCCATCACAAAATAAATAAAAAAATATGCAGTCTCTCTCTCTCTCTCTCTCTCTCTCTCTCTCTCTCTCTCTCTCTCTCTCTCTCTCTCTCTGTCCGCATGAATGAGGTCTGTACTGGCGGCATCAGCTAATCCTCCTGGAATGCACAAGGAATGTGAAAGATGAGTCAGGGATTGAGAGAGCGATTGAGAAAGAGGGATTATGCGGGTAGCATATCAGGAATTATCTAATGGTCCTTCCTTCCCAGAGCCGCATATGACCACCATGTAGGAAACGGAGTGAATCAGCAATAAATAAATTGAGAGAGGCTGGTGAAGTAAAGATGTCTTGCTATAGATAGACATCAAACAATCCTTTTAGTGAGCACTAAAGACTTTAGATTTTACAAGCATGTATTCACACCAGCCACAACGAACCACTACGTCAGTCAGTGGCTGATAAGTGCTCTCAAAACCTATTGAGCTGCTTAGGAAGGCAGCATTTTAAATATATTTACCTTAACTTACTTGCTCAATGATATTCTCTACAAACTGTTGCACCACCATGACAGTCATTGGCTTGAAAGAGAAAATTTACAGTAGAAGTGGACAGCTCACAGTAATGTCCTCAATAGTGTTCTGACACATTTTGGAACAAAACAACGCACAAAATCAAGCTTGAATAGCTAGAAGCAGCTGTGTTCAACGCATATTTAATTCAATACTTAAAAGTATTGATAACAATTATTTCTGTTTTATTAAACGTGGATCGTTTTACCCTATACATGTGTGTGCTGTGTATATTTATGTTTAATTTTTGGTGGCTGCTGCCTTTTTTTACCTATGTAGAACATTCCAAATCCGTCACTTATGAGGCTCCATGATGATAAGGATGCTGCCTTTTGGCCTGTTTACACCAAGAATGATAACCATAACTAACTGGAATGATAACTGTTGGGCGTTTCCAAATGGCATTTATGCGCTTTTGAAGGGCACTTTGGGAAGGGGACGTCATTCGAAAGGTTGTTCCAAACAAAAGAAAGTTAATTATTTCACAAAGGGTCCTTTCACAAGACTTTTAGTGAAGGCTGTATTTAAACTTTGATGCCATGCTCCCTTCAGAGTGCCCACATCAAGAGCTGTGTTTTGTAGTGAGTAGGGCATTGGGATAATCACTTTTGATTGGAATTCGCCCTGTATTAGTGTCCACTCCAATGGATATTAACGTTGTGCATATTCTAAGCATGCGCTGCAGCTATGTTCACTTTCAAGAAAATGTATGTAGGTGAACTGCTACTGCTCTACGTTTTGCAAAGAAACCAAAAGAAAAACAGACAGACACAACTTCAATAGAGGCAAGACAATTTTTGGTACCAGTTTGCGTTAGCTTTTCATTATCTGTTAATACGGAAAAAGAATGTATTGGAAACATTGCCGGTTATTGAGCAGGAGTTTCCATTTAGCTTGTGTGTGTTATAATAATATAATAATAATAATGCAGCTCGAGCCCTTTAAAGTTAGATGGATTTTGATTGGCTCTCAATGTTTTTATCGTTCATCAAATGGAAGAAAATCGCTCCGAAAGTGATCCCAACTATATCGTTCCTCAGTGATGTTATCGTTATAGTTGTGGTTTGGACTCCGCTATTCTCTTAGAGTTAGAGCGATTTTTTAAAATGTATGGTTATAGTTATCGATATAGTTCTTGTTGTAAATGTGCCTTTAGATGGCATGTAGGCAGTAGACAGGAAGGCAGCTCACTAGTTTTGGAACACAGCTTAGAGCTTATGTTGCCTGTAAGTTCCGATGGCTTGGATCTGCCTCCATACCTGGGTGCTTTGTTCCATACTTTTCCTCTTGAAACCCTGTCTCTGTGGGAATACAGGGATGTGTTTTATCAGCACCCATTCACTCTGACGGTTACAATATTTCGTAAGGTTTTTTGCCTACTTGTCTGCACTTGTCTTCAGATGCTGTTGAACTTTTTGTTCATCTTTAAATCAGGACAAACCAGACAGTGTTGGTGAATTACTGTAACTGACTACCTGGAGGGCATTTATTTTGCGCATGAGCTTATGTGCCTGAATCTATGTCTGAACGCTCATAGGGAAAAAACTAATTAATGTCCGGCATGATCTTACCCTAGAGCACAGTCAAGGACAGAGGAAAAAATAAATTAGAGAGAGATAGAGTTAGAGGGATAGAAAATCTCTAATTCCACCAGTGTTAGCTATGGGCTTTGGATAGCTGCTTTGACATCAATGAAGTCCTGTACACACATATAGTACGCATACAGGCGCTCACACATATAAATACACAGTCTAATTTGTCTTTCTGGTAATGTTGGTAAACCAAGGAAATATTGACATTTAAGCTTGTCAAAGTGTATTGGAACACCAGCACACCAGCATCCTGTTCTATGGACCAGTATTGACAGCACAATATATGTTGGTGACCCACCAAGCTGGTCTTTTCAGCAGGGCCTGGTCTGGATTGATGGTTTTAGAGGGGTTTCGGACACTTGTCAGCTTTGTCAGACTGGGAGAACTGCTGGCTGGCCAACTAAACCAGGAGAACACTACCTTGGTCATGCTGGGAGACTAGCTAGTCCTGCTGAAGACCAACTTGGCCCTGTTTGGGAGACCAGCTAGACCAGCTTAAACAGCAAAACAGCATAAGCTGCGACAGGCCAGCATTGACAGCATCTCCCAAGTAAAAGAGCTCAACTTGCCTGAAACACAGATGCTAAATGTTGCGCAACAACAGATGAAGAGTATTAGCATAAGTCATTTGAGCTAATTGATCACTTTGCTCCTCTATGATACTCCTTTCTCCTCATCCGTTCTCTGTTCTCATTGTTACACCCCCCTCCCAAAAAAAAACGTTGTGCATGAAAGTGTCAGTTAACCCCAGTGGATATTAGGGGATCTTATCGTTAGCACTAATGGCTGGCCGCAGTGAGTGAGATATAGGAGCTGTTGCGCAGGACCAGCTACTGTGGTTAATGAGCGCGGGGGCCGTTAGCTGCAGACACAGCTGCTCTGATTTAGGCGCCAGTCATCTCTCCATCCCACTACTGACAGATGAGTCGGCGGAGCAATATGTTATAGGTGAAATCAGAGACAAGGTATTGAGTTGTCTAGGTGTGTGTGGGTGGGTTGTGCATTGTGCCTTAACAGACACTTTTCGTTTCACTTGCTGTGAATAAAGGTATTGCTAAGGCAAATAAAAAGAACTCCAATTTAAATGAAGCAAAACGTGTCACAATTCAAGATTTGAGGGTGTGGATAGACCCAGGTCAGTTTAAAATCAAACGGGAATACAGTGAATCTCACCTCTCTGACATTCTTATTGGTCAACAGATGCATATGTCTGTGCATTGTAACAAAAGGCAAACTTTTCTGAACTTTTGGTCCCATGACGGGAGTGTAATTTTTGCAAACTCTTATGTTTATCTGTTCATCCTTGTGACATATCATTTTGGATCCGACAATTTATTCAGGTATTTAAATTTTCTTTTGAGAATAACAAAATATGGTATGAAACTGTGAATAGTTTTGATGCAAGAAAAATGTTTAATATTTTCATGTTGTTTCGTATCATCAGAATTTGTGAGAATGGACTTTAAAAGCACTTATCTGCACTCTTATCTGCACAGAATTAAGTAAATGTAGTTAAGAACATTCTAAAAAATTATGATTTCCATATGGCAGATGTTGTTCTAAAGAATCGGATATCGGTATCGGTCACACAAATGTTGTATCGGTGAATCCCTACTTTATATCTGGCATCATAAGCAGGGCCATTACCATCTCAATATTCATATTAGTGGTCAACCAATATGGGTTTATCGATGGTTGATACTAAATTATTACATTAGGTCCTCCCTTTTCCTAAATATGTGGTTACATCCTTGCTCATAAGGGAAAGTGCAAAATAACAAATCTAAACAATTTAACCAACTAAACAAAGTGAACCAATCAAGTAGAGTGAAACAAGGGGCACTGACAATGCATCAAGGAGGATGCCAGAAAAAGAATGAACAAATGGATGAGGGATTGAATGAGACAACAGGTCAATGAAAGAGTGAGTTCAGTATTGACAAAGGGTTTAAAAGAGAAGGAATCCGCTGGCTGATGGATGAGAGTCGGCCTTTGAGAAGAGACAGAGCAACAGACAGATGTGCAAAGTAATAGACATGGGTGCAGAAGTAGACAGATCGCTAGACAGATGAGTGTGAGTCCTCTCTACCGGATGGTCACAGTGGTGGAATGTTCTTTTTCAGTCGGTCGGTCGGTCTGTCTGTCTGTCTGTCTATCTATCTATCTATCTCTGTCCAGCTGTTCGTCCAATAAAGAATACTCTGGATTGCAGTTTACAGTAATCCCTGACAGAACAACAGTTTTTAAAGACTTAAAGTTAAGTAACTAAACCCGCCCCCCTCCCCCCCACACACACATACACTTGCTCATGTCCTTTCCTTTCCCTTCATTCTCTGCTCTCCCTGGTGGGCTTTGTGCTGTCTGGCAACAGATCAAAGAACATTTGTGAATGTCACCCATGGGTAGGGAGAAAGGAGAAACAGAGAAGGAGAGATAGATAGAAGTGAGATAAACCATTCATTAGTAACAAACTAAACTCCGACCATTCCGTTTAATGTGGGCACAGTTCAAGACTTCAGCATTTTTGAGTATTCCCACCCCTTTCTCCTCCTGCTTCATTCTTTCTCTGTTATTAAGTGATGCTAAACAAAAGAAAGGTAATGCTTTGGAGTGTCATTATTTCGTTAAACCACCGATTCATTTGTTTGCATATGGTTTAGGGGATATGGACATTCCTGGTAATACATGGTAAGTATATGTATGACTAAGTGTTAATCCGTGACAAAATATTGCATATGTGACCTGACTTCACTTTTTAATTACTGGCATCTTGCCTAAAGTGACAGATTCACTATTAGAGACATACAAACACATTTACTTCATGTAAATATGGACATATCATGGACTTCTATTGTTTTTATATACTGTAAAGCTAATTAGAATTACTACAGTATATATTAACCCAAACAAATCTTTATTTATTAATTTATTGTTATTATACATTTTATTTATAGGCGCCTTACATGACATTCAAGGACACATTACAATAAAACAATCAGCATTAAACAACTAATAATCATTATTACAGAATGAACAGATTTAATACAAGCCTAAAAGCAATCACATAAAAGCCTGCCTAAAAAGATGGGTCTTAAGGTGAGATTTAAAAACCAGACAACTTTCACTGTTTTGCACATCCTGTGACAATGAGTTCCATAAATAAGGAGCTGCTTGTCTAAAAACTTGAGACCCTATAGAAGTTGTGCGAACTCAAGGGAGAACGAGAGTGAGTGCAGAAGACGATCTTAAAGTGCGAGTTAGAGTGTGAATTTGAAGAAGGTAAAATAAGTATGAAGGGGCAAGATTACTGAGTGCTTTGTAAGTAAGGAATTGATATACCACATGTGAATGTCCCTAAATATTCCCAAAGAGAAGGTATTTGTCCCTCAGTTATAGCTAAGAATGTACACATACAAACAATTATCCTGCATTGATTGTCAAAGCAAGAGGATACATACTCTAAATATATTAGATTTAGTAAGGGACTTTACTCTTATTACAGTTTGTATGGTCTCTGTGTATGTAAAAACTTGTTTTTACCGGTGACACTTGCTGTCAGATTGATTCAGTGCACATTTCCCTTAGCCTCAGGGGTGAGTCTTCATACCCACAGAAAGTAAATAAGACACCATTAAATAAAAACTTCCTCTTCTAATTCACCCACTGTCTCATTCATCTGCTCTTAATGTCTCTCTATTCTCTTTTTATTTATGAAAGAGTATCTGCTCTTATTGGCTGAGACACATTTGATCATAAAGACATGTTGTAATTCAGGTAGTCTTGGTTTGTTTTTAACATAGCCAAAGCATTACTCACATATGTACCACATTGTGTTTGATACAGTGTTTGTTTTGAAAGCTCTGAATCTTCAAAAGCACATAAAATCAGCATAAATTTAATCCATACGACACCAGTGGATAAATGTATGTCTTCAGAAAAAATATGATAGGTGTGGGCGAGGAAACAAATCAATATTTATGTATTTTTTTACTACCAATCTCCACTTTCACTTTCTTTTTCTTTTGTTTTAGGGGATTTGCAGTCTTCGTGCACATGAAGACCACCTACTGGGCAGGGAGGAGAATTTACAGTAAAAAAGGACTTAAATATTGATCTGTTTCTCACTCATATCTATCATATCGCTTCTGAAGACATGGATTTAACAACCGGAGTCTTATGGATTACCTTTATGCTGCCTTTATGTGCATTTTGAGCTTAAAACTTTGATACCCATTCACCTGCATTGTGAGGAACTACAGAGCTGAGATGTTCTTCTTAAAATCTTTGTTTGTGTTTAGCAGAAGAAAGAAAGTCATCCAAATCTGGGATGGCATAAGAGTGAATAAATGATGACATCTTTTTCATTTTTGGGTGAACTATCCCTTTAATGTCTTTATTGAACTACAATCCCATAAAGCAACGTGAATGATGTCAACGAAATAAAAAAAAAACGGTGGAAAATTTTTAATCTATTGATTTAATGTTGATGATTATAGGATCAATATATTCAGAGTATATAGCAAAATATTCATATAAACAAATATATATAGTAAGTATAGAGAGCCTATATGCCCACTGTAAAATGTACTCTAAATGGGGTACCTTGTGCTTATGGCACTCTCTCTTCCTTTAAACTTATTTGATTTGAGTTACCTGCTACAGGGAAATTTCTCATCACCAGGTGCAGAGGAAATGCCCTATGGGCTAAATGGGTGGGACTTCCTGTGCCTTATTTTTACCTGTAATCTGTTGCTGAAACATAAATCCCTCACAATAGTCAGTACTGTGGGTAAAGGAAGGTGGAGGCTTTACAGGTAACAGCTTCCTGGAATGTGACTGAACTTACGTACCCCTGTTTGCCTCAACACTTTTAACCCACAACTCACTGTGGGCCCCTAGTTAAAGTTTTACTTTGTCTAATCTTTGTTCTATCCACACCTTCTACCATTTATGTCTTTGGGCTTGAGAAAAGTTATTATCTGTCTGAAATGTGTTATTAGACTGTCGAGTAGCATGTTGAATGGGTTAAGTGTGAGACAGCAGGGTTTAGGAAAGAGTAAAAGGCTGATGTGTGTGAGGGGAGACAAACGTATGTAATGTCATTGTTTCGGCATTGGAAATAAGACGCATAATGTAGCAGCTGGAAACCATTTGCTCCCAAAGATGCATAGGAGTGTGCCTGGAAACACACACACACACACACACACACACACACACACACACACACACACACACAAACAATGCTACTGCAGTTACATAACATGGAAAGAAAAATTGTGGACAGACAATGAAGAAATGTTTAGACTTATTTTACATTCTGACGTCCTATAAAAGGGATAGTTCACCTAAAAAGGTTTTACTAAATGGCATGCTGTTCCATATGTGAATGATGCTCTTTTTTTTGATGTTTAGAATGTCAGAATGTCAGAGATGCTCGCTGCCTTACAATGAAAGTAGATATTGACAGAGGGCTGTAAAAAATTAATAAATACATTTAAAAAAGCACCATACAAGTAGTCCATATGATATGTGCACTATATTCCAAGTCTTTAGAAGTCATATTTGTGTGAGGACCAATCTAAAATTTTGGTAGCTGTAAATCGTGCCTTAAGTATCTTGCTTGACATTTAAGGTCACTTTAATTGAATATAAAAATACAGCTTTCACATTCAACTGTAACTTTTTTGTGTTCCACGGAAGAAAGGCAACATGATGGGTTTCGAAAGACACAAGTGTGAGTAAAATGGTAAGATTAAAATTTTGGGGTGAAGTATCTCTTTAAAAGTTATAATCAGAGTTAAAATCAGTCAAATGAGTTTAAATCATACTTTTTGTGCTTTTGGCAGGACACTGTCTCTATGATGTCCTATTTCTTGAATTCATCCGTATGTAACTAAGCATTACGTAATCAAATTTAGCGCTGGAATCTGCTCATCTAAGTCAAAGTGTGTGTGTGGTCTTATGCAGCTAATGCGAGTATATGTGGATTAGTTTAAAATGCAGGGCTGTTTACAACCACTGCTGTTAGTTTGGGTATAATTACAGAGAGACATCCTCTTGCATGTGTGCATGATTTGACTTTAAACTGTAATCCGTAATAACAGATGCTTGCTAAGTTAATGTGTGAGTGCTGTTATGCCTTTTTTGATTATTAATGGCATTTCACTTCATTGCCCTCCTCTAGAAATAAAAGACCAGTGCTTGACATCAGCCATACAATGGTTCTCCCATGGGTACCGAGCTGATCAGTCTCTCTCTACTAGGACAAATGTGCCACCTAGAGTTAAAAGTAAGAAACTGCAGTAATGTGGCACATGCTGAAGCAGTATACTACACATCAAACTTTGATACAGTTTTAGTGTTAAAGGAACAAATCACCCAAAAAAGAACATTCTGTCATAATTTAGTCACCCTCATCACTTTCTTTCTACCTTGAATCGCAAAATAGGATGTTAGGCAGAAAGACAGCCTCAGTCCAGTCACTTTCATAGTATGGATATGGATATGGAAATAAAGATGCATAGAAAATCAATGATGACTGAGACTAACATACCTCTCAGCATCTCCTTTTGTGTTTCACAGAAGGAACTCATGAAGGTTTGGAACAACCTGAGGGCAAGTAATTTATGCTTTGAAAATTGCAGTTTTTGATTGGATAGTATACATTATCCATTTAGTAGCCAGCATTTTACAAACACAAAAATAAGAGAACACAGATGCATTATTCTCTTTTAATTTATTTAAGTTGATCACTAGCATATGACTTCAACTCTGCAGATGCTTTTGAAAACAAAATCTAATTTTCTTTGCATGTCCAACCATGCACAACAAATGAAATGCTTTTAGATAAGCTTAACAATGCATATTCTTTGTCTTCTGGCTTTTTCATAGACTTGGTTTTATGAGTGCAAGTGTGCTTCAGAACGCTTTGAAGAGCTGGTTGGGTAGATAGCCGAGATGAAGGAAGGATGTTTGAGCCAGTTCCTGTACAGTTGGGGCCAGTATATCCAAATGACCCTTATACATACTACCTTGGAAGATAGAGACAGATGGCAAATATTTAGTGAATACAAAAATAAGAGACAATAAATGCATACAAACACATACCTCCTGCAGCCCTGCGCTGCCCATAAGTCAATTTGCCTTCAAATTCATCAACATGCACTTTGATGTCAGGCTCACACCTGAGTTATGGTGCATTTCAGATGTTCCTCTATTTCTGACAACAGCTTAAAACAGGACAAATTTAAATAAGTTCAAAATAAGTTAGGGAGCTTTTGACTTTCAATTTGTTTTTTACACATTTCACACTCACAAAGAGCAATTCTCCCTGATGAATTTCTTAAGAGCTGAGCATAACTAGAAACCTTTCCATCCACTTGAAATATCCATGAGTTATCCAGTCATTTTTGGTTACTGAATAAGAGTTTTTAAAAATCCTTTTATACAGATAACAAAGAGAAATTCCAAAGAGCAAGGTCAAATATTTTAGAGCCGAGTATAACAACAACTACAACAACAACAACAACAACAACAAAAAGACCTTTAAGGATCATCATACTAATTTTCATGACTTTTCCAGGCATGGAAATCAGTTTTCCTGGCATTCCCAGGTTTTCCGTGAACATAGGAACCCAGGTTATATCTTTTAAAATAATTCATGTACAGTAATTCTGATATAAACAAAAAAGGGAAATACAGAATGCAACAGGTGCATTTAATTCTTACCTCTTTCTCATTGTACCAAATTGTGCAGCCTCTGTTCTCTTTGAGTTTGTTGTTATAGCAGCCTTTTCCTCTGTAGGCACAAACATGGTACCACACTTGTGTGTACCCCTTATACAGAGTATTAGCACATGCAAAAATTAGATTTCTACACAACCACTTCTTTCTGCTTTACTTCCTACTTGCCTTCTCTTTCTCCATCGCAACCAGTGATATAGCCAGGCCCATCCTGTAGTGAAATGAATGACCAATGAATAATAATGAATGACAGAATGCAATCTGATTTGTAGAGACATGCTAATCTCCATATAACCATAAAATCAGGTGGTTCACAATGACAGAATGATGCACGTCACCTGTCCGCTCTGCCAACTCTTCCGATGCGATGCACGAAGTTCTGCTTCTCATCTGGTAGTCACATTTATCACTGCAGAATAGATCATATTACATTTCTCTGAGTCATACCAGATAAACGGTTTGAGATTATACACGGATCAACCACAACATTAAAACCACCTGCCTAATATTGTGTAGGTCCTCCTCGTGCTTCAAAAACAGTGCCAACCCACATCTCAGAATAGCATTCTGAGATTCTATTTTTCACACAACAATTGTACAGAGCTGTTATCTGAGTTACTGTAGACTTTGTCAGTTTGAACCTGTCTAGCCATTCACTGCTGACCTCTCTCGTCAACAAGGCGTTTCCATACACAGAACTGACACTCACTGGGTGTTTTTTGTTTTTGGCACCAATCAGTCTAAGTTCTAGAGACTGTTGTGCCTGAAAATCCCAGGAGATCAGCAGTTACAGAAACTCAAACCAGCCCATCTGGCACCAACAATCATGCCACGGTCCAAATTACTGAGATCACATTTTCCCCATTCTGATGGTTGATGTCAACATTAACTGAAGCTCTTGACCCGTATCTGCATGATTATATGCTCTGCTGCCACACGATTGGCCAATTAGATAATTGCATGGGTGATTGTTGGTGCCAGATGGGCAGGTATGAGTATTTCTGTAACTGCTGATCTCCTGGGATTTTCATGCACAAAAGTCTCTAGAACTTACTCTGAATGGTGCCAAAAACAAAAAACATCCAGTGAGTGGTAGTTCTGTGTATGGAAACACTGTTAATGAGAGAGGTCAACAGAGAATGGCCAGACTATATCTATCTATCTATCTATCTATCTATCTATCTATCTATCTATCTATCTATCTATCTATCTATCTATCTATCTATCTATCTATCTATCTATCTATCTATCTATATAAGGGCTGTCGATTTAACGTGTTAATTCAGTGCGATTAATTTGACAAAAAAATAACGCGTTCAAAAATTTACGCAATTAATCGCACCATAATAAGGAGGATTCCTGAGAAATTCAAGCTTGTAGTACCATCTTTTACTCCAGAAGGCAGTAAGTGAAACTTCAGCTGTATGAGCAATGCGCAGTTTATACAGTGAAGAAAACACTTCAGTAGGCAGACCAACGCAAACATGCGTTATATTCTTGCGTTCAAAACACTTGAAGGAGCGCAAATGCGAACTAAGGGATCTCAAGATGTGTTTAAAGATTGAGTATTAAACTATATTTAACTTGAAACAGTGACCTAAACATTTTATGTTTATGATGCAATGCACCCGAGACGCGACACAAGCATGTCTGACGCAGGTGTAAATTGACGGGCCCTTAAACAAGCCCTCATAATAAATCTCCAACTGATTGACAAATTAACTTGTGAAATGGATTGCTGTGAACTGTGTGCCAGTGATTGACTTATGTTCAATAATATGGTAGTAAACAATACATTGTATTCTAAAGCCACTTTTTGTATTGTCTTATCAATGATTAACTCTTCTGCCACAAGAATGTAATACATTTTAATTATCTGAATATTTTTTGACCACATGTAATTAATTAGATTAAAATTTTTTAGCGATTGACAGCCCTAATATATACACACACACACACACACACACACACACACACACACACACACACACACACACACACACACACACACACATTTTTCTACTTTAACTGTTATCGTTCTTTTAAATATTGGGTCTAAACAGTTGATAAACAGTCTCTAAAGAACAGCACACAGCACATACAGTAGCATTCTAAGCTTAATATTTAGATTGCAAAACAGATTTGCATAAATAATAATTATAAAATATTAATAATAATAATAAAGTAATTGTGGCCGAGCGCCCGTCTGGAGAGAGAGAAAGCAGTAAGGGCAATTGCACCTGAGATAAATTATGTCTAACACCTGTCTCTAATTCCAGTGAGCATGGAGAGAATGGCATACAAACGGCCATGCCACCGCCAGACGAGAGAGAGAGATTGACACGAGTGACCAGTGACTGCCGTGTCTTTTTGAGTGTTTTATTTTATTGTGAAGCTGAAGACTCAGAGAAGTTTATGTTGACAAAGTGTGTGTTACCCTGATCTGATTAAACTGAGAAATGCACCGAGAAGAGTGCACGCATAGTGATGAAGGCAGATAAATAAAGAGCCTTACTTGACTGCATCACTGCTCTCCGTCTCCTCCCTTCCATCTCCGAGCTTGAACGTGTTAGAGTCATAAAAAAAGCAATACTGGTATTGAATTGTTTTTCTTCAGACCTTCGTGAAGCTAAATGTTCTGAAAGTGGAGATATCCCGGGCCTTCTTTCTTACTATATGGAACACCATGGATATCAATTCCTCTAGCAGCTATATCATAACTTTTTGTTTCTAAACCAACGACAATAAAATAATACTTAAATAGTGCAATAATTGGATTTAGTTATTCAATGCCACATTTTTACCATATTTTCATCAATTAAAATTTTCAAATTAAAATTTGATTCTATTTTTTTATTTTAATTTTATTTGCGCTCATTTGGTTTCCTGTCACCATGAAGACAAACACAAGAGAGCTGGTGTCCTTTCTTGTCTGGACCTGTAGGAAATGGAGCATGACAAGCCAAAAGTTTGCATCTAGAGTAGACCTGATGGGATAAAATGGATGTTAGATAACGATGCTTAAAGTAACCTCCTCCTTGCTTGATGAAGTACTGCTCCATCCAGTCGATCTTGGTTCGGCAGAAGATGATGGCCTGATCAATCTTATGCTCCTTGATAGCTCTTATTCTATACTCTCCCTTCAGAATCTTAATAGCTTCTGACCACATCTCTAATAAAACCATAGAACAAGATTCAGTTACCACTTGCACTTAATTTTGAAACAAATCAAGGTCCTTTTAAAATTTTAAAAGTAGGGGCACAACTGATCGAATGAGCCTGACAATAGTCTGGGATTCCTGTAAGATGTTTGTCATGTAAAGGCTGGGGATTCTTACCTGGGGTGTTGGCTCCAGGTCATGTGTCATTCTTGGCATGGACTTCATCAGTCTGTGAAAACACATCATCAATTAATCCAAGACACACTGTACATAAGGGTTCTTTGTGGCATTGAAGTTACTAATTACTAAACCTTTAGGTCTTTGATGGTGTTTATAGTACAAAGTAATTTATCTACCAATTTTACCCACAGTATATGGAGGAAAGCCCAAAACATTCAAATACAAATCTGACCATATTTTGATAATTTAGCACCACAACGAATTGTCTATTGTTGAGTGGATGCCTGATTAGGGCACGTTGGTGTGAGATTTTGGCATTTCTTTACCCTAATATGGGTTTTCAGTTTCTCCCAAAGCTTATCAGTTTTTGGATTGTCTGGCACCACCACGTGATGGACGGTTTCTGGCATAGAATCTTCTCCCTTCAGATCTACCCATGTGGGGAAGTGCATGATCTTCTCAGAGAGCTCCTTCACATCAAACGAGTGCAGTGGAGTAGAGAAAACTATCACCTACAACACAAACAAGGAAACACATGAAGAGCTATACCTAAAACAAAACAAAAAACTATTTATAGGAAGTAGATATCAAAAGCTTTAAGACAATATGTCACCCTTGGTGTAGTCATTTTTTTACTCATTTAATATATGCTTGAACATATCCAAGGTTGGCAAATGAAAACACACTGCAACACATTGATTCCCGCTGTGCCTTGTAACCAGTCGTGACATGGCATGTTGGAATAAGCAGAGTGAATTCAATTTGAAAGCTACTGTGGAAGGAAGATTTTCAGTGAATAACAAATAAAATGTAAACTTTATGGGTTCAGAAAAATTGGAATATGGTTCAAGACTACTTTTATGAGTTTTACAACCTCTGGCCACTGTTGGCTTTCATTGTATGTTAAAGAGAATTGTGAACATTCAGCAAAACATATCCTTTAGAGTTCAATGTAAGCAAGAAAGTCAAATACAGCTTTTGGGGAGAAATATTCCTTTAATCACCTGTAGTCTCTTGCCATCTGAGGTGGCTTGAGGGATCTGGTTGTACACCCTCATGATGAAGTCAGTGTAGCCAGCTGTGCGAAGCCCATCCTGGATGAAGACATTTATTCAGCCAACTTTAATTTATACTTTCAACAAAACTGTAAACAATAAGCTTAAAGCTAAATTGTACGGAATTATACAGAACGGCCAGAATATATGGAAGTGCTTAACATACACACTCATCCAGATCCAGGAAGCGGACTTGAGATAGATGCAGATTTCCTGTGGATATGAGATCATCCAGTCTGCCTGGTGTTCCAACAACAATATCAACCTAAAAGAATAATGAAGTGATAAAACAGTTTAACAAAAATTATAAGTGTCATCTACAGGTCAGATGGGTGGGACAAGTTCCCACCACTTTTTGAAATAGCTTTCTTCAAGTGGTGTCCATGAGGTATCCATTTATTTTTTGAGTGTGCTATTTATAATGTGATGACCAGTGCTCGTTGTGGCTGTTATCAGTGACATTGAGAGGCGATGTTATCTTGTGCATCCAGACGTGTGCTATACTCGCGCCGTACAACGATGCTCCGTTACCAAGTTAAATCTCAAAGTAAAATGTAAACAGATGTGTCCTTGCCTATGATGCACATCCACTGACATACTAATGCAATCTTCGTTTATTCAAATAAAAAGTTATATTAGGGCGGATTAGAACTTGGAACTCATTGTGCTAAAGACAAAAACTTTACAATGAGACCAATCAGTAATTCTGACTAAAGCTTGCAAAAAGAGTAAGACAATTGTCAACAATTTGCACAATAACTAAATGCACGTGGCTTGCTGATCAAAACTGATCAGTTGATTCTTAGTGAAATTGTCATACTCTTCACAACCTCTAAACATTCTTTCATCGTGTGAGCCAACACATATATAATGATCCATTCAATTAACAAAATCTGTCAGACATACACATATATTCCATAAATATCTCTGACCAGACCAACAGAAGCGACAGGATGTCCACCACTTGTAGTGTTACATACTGTAAGGAACTACCGCAGGATTTGTCATTGTTTTTTTTTGTGCCAATTTTCTGTTCACTATATATGTAAGAAATGTGTCAAAATAGACATGCACATGTGAATTTTCTATTTACATGTAACACATTGCTTCAAAAATAAATGTACTGTATACATACAAATGTGCATATCCTTTTTCTGTGTACTACAGTATTATACATTATACATTTTCCCAGTAAACTTTTACCTACTGTTGAAACCAGTATCTAAAAAGATCAGTGTGATATACAATAGCATTCAGCTAGACAAAACTAACATCTTGTATAGTACAATAAGCAGTCAGTGTCAACAAAATAGTAAACAAAAATGAAATGTGTAAATAACAAACATTTCCAGGGTTGACTGCCATGGGGAAAATGTCTAAACATTTTGACCAGTATGTCTCACATGATGACACAAAAACTTTGGTGGCATTGGCCAATTTACTGGCTCAATAACTAGGTTTTGAAGCATGAATTAAATGTTTTAGGTTAGCTACTACATTTTGCAGACATGCAATAGAGATGTGATGTCCCATAAAACAGTTGTGACAATTGCACTTACAGTTTAGAGAATGTTTGTTTAAAAAAACAGGGTTCTTACACCTTTTCTAAAGTCAAATTCACGCACTTTTCAAGCATTTTCATGGTGTACTTTCAAGCTTTTCCAGCATCTTACAGCTGTGGTAAATTACATGTTTACTGTACATACATATACATACTTCTTTGAATTTTGAATTCTGAATTTTATTTTTTACAGTTGTCTGCAACAATCTTGCCAACCCTTGCCTGTACCTACTGCATATATGAGTAGAGTCTGTATTAATTCAGTTTTCATCATCATTTATTGAATATAATTTATTGCTTCACATTGTATATTATTTATTATTTTTAAATATACTTTATGTCAAAAATTATTAATAATTAAATAATACATTAAACATAAGTTTATAGAATATAAACTATTCTTTCATTACAGCCATGCTACATAAATTGTATTCATCATAACTGTAAAGTTTAGGTGTAATTTTGCGGTTGTCCAGTGGGTGTCCTTCACGAGTCTGTCTCCTTAAGATGCACTTGACAGAGTGTTTGCGATTGTTTCAGTGTTTGTAAATCTGCAACGATTTTCAAGAGCTTATAATGTTACAACGCTTTTGAGAAGTCTGTTTCATAATTTTTACGATCGACAGCTTTTTGGAAAATGCTGCCCTGACCATATATAGTTTAACTGTATAAAATAAGTTACAGTTAAATATACTAATAATCACTTTACAGTCAACTCAACACTTTGTGAATGAATGTGCATATGAATGTCATCTTAGTTTACATACAACATGTTTTTAAATATATAATCAAATCATCATCATCATCAAATCATATGTTCTCTGCGCTTAGACGGATCCAGTGATGCCATGAATGAAAATGTCCGCAGAGACTGATCTAGAGTCAGCTTTTTGCGTCTATAACAGTTAAAGGTCTAGATTTTGATATGAAAACGAATCACGGACCGCAGTTACAGAGAGCTATACTGGAGCAGGAATCAGAGGAAACATGAACAAACTCTCTGTCCATGAACTCATGGAAGCATGAAAGCAGAATAGGGACTGCAAATTGCTAAATTATTTACATCATGCGCGATTACTAATGTTAATGGAGTTAATGTTAACTTTTTGGCGCCAGGTTAACTTGCGAATTTGCTTCATTAAATTCAGTTAATCAACATTCAATTAATGGCATTTACTCTCTTCATTGACTGTCTGGCAAAAAAATGGATTTTCATACCTCCCGAAAATAGACTATAATTTAGCCTACGAATTAGCAAGCTAATTTAAACAAACGTGACGTGTAACGTTGGTCTAATCGAAAATTCCCTACGGTTTAACTTTAACATGGCTCGAAAGCGCAGACTCTCCATGGTGAAAAGCTGCACATCCTTTTTGCAGACTTTACAGGAGGCTACTCGAGGATTTGGTCCTCGTTTCAACCATGACTTTTATTTTTCGTTTTCAAGCCAACGCTCATTGAACGACAACGGCATGTTGTCCTCTCCCACTCTGTTCCATCAGAGGCCACATATACAAAAAGAGCAGAAGATTGAAGATCACACTAAAGCCACACACGCAGACTCAAGAGTGGCAAACCAGTCTCAAGCGGAGTTGTCTTTATTTTATGCGAAAGGCCCATTCAGTAAGATAACGAATTATTACGAAAGAAATGCAATTACAATTTCAAGCACTTTATCCAAAATCCAAGCACTTTTCAAACCTGGAAAACACCACATTAAAATTCGAGCATTTTCAAGGATTTCCTGCACCCCTATGAACCCTGAAAAAATGAGCCAAATCGATTGAGAAAAACTGTAAAACAAAGTGACGCCCCTGTTACAAATGTACAATTACTTAAAACCCCTTCAGGCCTGATTTTTTTTTCCACTGAGCATTTTTTTTACCCAGTTTATATTTACTCTTCTCCATTACAGAAATGAGTCTAAAAAATTGTACCAACATGTTTTTATTACATTTTTTCATGTCCACTACAATGGACGACTGATGCAGCACAAAGTTTCAAGAAACTTTTGATAGAGTTCCACATATTTTTAGTGTATTAACCATACATTTGAGCTAGATTTTAAACATACATATGTGCACTAGTCTTAAAGATCTTGAAAATAACATACAAACTGTAGCAATAAATAATACAATAAGAATTTAGAAAAAAGTTTGTTGTATGGCGAAATGAAGTCTCAAAAATCTAGTTTGATTCTTTTCGTTCCTTGTATGCGGTGTGTGAGTCTGTGTATGTGCATATGCCTGTGTGCATTTGTGGATGTGCTTGTGTACTTGCTGGTTGATTTGATAAATATATGCTTGTGTACATAGTAGCAGCTTCTCCAAACTGTTGACCAATGCAAGTGTGACCGGAGCTGGAAGAATCTGCCACAGGATGAGACATGGTGCTTCTAAAAATGCCAATATCCATTCCAGCTTCCCAGTACATGAACACTCTTGGCAATTTAATTGCTACCATAGCCAAGTGGCTATGGGAGCCACTAGCAGTTTTGAAACCCAGTACTTTGCATGGCACTGTGCACTCTTCGTTTTAGAATCACACTTGTATTCTAGGTCAAATTTGACTCAAAAACCATAAAGTATTTTATTAAAGAAATATAATAACACTTATTTCAATAAAGTAAAAAAATACTAAAGTTATGCATATTCAGACCCCTTTTCACAAGGCTGTTGCAGCCTTATGGTAAAATGCTTTAAATATTTTTTATTTCACATCAATTTACACCCCATAATGACAAAGCAAAAAACTGTTTTTTTTTAACACAAAATAAAATGTATTTAAAAGAAAAAAAACTGAAATATCACACTGACATGAGTATTCAGACCCTTAACTCAGTACTTAGTTGAAGCACCTTTGGCAGCAATTACAGCCTCAAGTATTTTTGGGGATGAAGCTTTGCAAACCTGGATTTGGGGATTTTCTGCCATTCTTCTCTGCAGATCCTGTTAAGCTCTGTCAGGTTGGATGGGGACCGTTGGTGGACAGCAATGTTCAGATCTCTCAAGAGATGTTCGATTGGGTTCAAGTCCAGGCTCTGGCTGGGCCACTCTAGGACATTCACAGAGTTGTCCCTAAGCCACTATTGTGTTGTCTTGGCTGTGTGCTTAGGGTCATTGTCCTATTGGAAGGTGAACCTTCGGCCCAGTCTGAGGTCCTGAGCACTCTGGACCAGGTTTTCATTATGGATAGCTCTGTATTTTGCTGCATTCAGCTTTCCTTCAACCCTGACCAGTCCCTCAGTCCTTGCCGCTGAAACCCCCCCCCAAAAAAAACATGGTGCTACCACCACGCTTCACCGCTGGGATGGTATTACGTAGGTGATGAGTGGTGCCTGGTTTCCTCCAGACAAGACTTTTGGAATTGAGGCCAAACAGTTCAATCTTCATTTCATCAGACCAGAGAATCTTTCTTTTCAGTCTGAGAGTCCTACATATTCCAAGAGGGCATTCATATGTCATTCACTGAGGAGAGGCTTCAGTCTGGCCACTCTGTAATAAAGCCCAGATCAGTGGAGTGTTGCAGTGATGGTTGTCCTCCTGCAAGTTTAAGATAAAAGATTTAGAAATACTATCAAATTGTTTAAAATAAAAGAGCAGAACTTCAATAGGGATAGACTGTAGTAGGTAGTTGAAATTTGGAATACAATTCATTTTTATAACATTAACCTTTCCAGTCATACAAGATTCCAAAGGTATGGTGTTCACCTTTGGAATTTCGCCTTTGTTGCCACATACAATGATCTCTATCTTGTTGTTGTTTGATGAAGAGAGTTCTGGCACATCCAACTCTTAATTTCGTCAATGCACTGGCACAGAGAGCCTATGAGGCTTTAGTCATTTGGCGATAGGGCTAGATAGATCTGGGTGTTGTCTGCATAGCTATGGTATGCAATTTGGTTATTTTTCATAATTTGGCCTAGTGGGAGCATATACAGGTTGAAAAGGAGCAGTACAAGAATTGAGCCTTGTGGGACTCCACACGTCATGGATGTCCACTCAGAATCATAGTTGCCTATGTTCACATAATAACCCCTCCCTTCTAGATATGACCTGAACCAGCTGAGGACCATCCCAGAGAGCTTTACCCAGTTTTCCAATCTGTCTAGGAGAATGTTCTGATCAACTGTGTCGAAAGCAGCACTGAGATCTATTAATACCAGCACTAATATTTTGCCTGAAGCAGCCTGAAGCAAGATCTTTATGAGTGCCATCTCTGTGGTACAATACGGTCTGAAACCAGATTGGAAATTTTCCAAGTAGCCATTTAAGATTAAGAATTTAAGCTGATTGAAAACAGCATTTTCAATGATTTTGACTATGAAATGAAGATTTTAAATGGGTTTGTAGTTGTACAATATCAAGTTATCTAGATTACTATTTTTTAAGAAGGGGCTTGACAACTACAGTTTTCAGGGACTTTGGAAATGTGGCTGAAATTAGTGACACATTTAATATTTCTAACAGATCTTTTTCCAGACAGTATAAACAATTTGTGGGGAGTGTGTCAAGACAGCAGGTTGATATTTTAAGATGCTGCACAGTTTCTTTCAGGTTTTACCATCAATTGCCTCAAAATCAGACAAAGTTTTTGTGGTGGATGCTGTCTGACTTCAGTGCAACATGAGGACGAGCTGATCGACATTCTAATATCATTGATCTTCTTCATGAAAAAATATGCAACCTTTTACGTTTGCTGTCAGAGAGCATTTGGTTTGTTAATCTTTCTACTGTAGAAAAAGAGTGCAGATGCTGTTTATATTGTTGTTAATAATGTTTGAGAAGAATTTCTACCTAGCTGTGACTAGTTCCAAATTGAAAGCTTGAAGGCTGTCTTTATACATATTATAATGGACTTCAAGTTGTATTTCTGCCTCATTCATTCTGATTTCCTGCATTTTCTTTTCATGTTTTGCACTGCTGTTGTGCTTCTCCAAGGAGCTTTATGCCTGCCAGTTATTGTCCTGTCCTTTACAGAAGCAATGCCATCAATAGCATTTTTAACTTTTGAGTTAAAAGTTAGAGGAGAATATCAACAGTCTCTGGATATACTCTGTCTCACATATATAGCCCTGACAAATTGCACAATAGTATTCTCATTTATGTACCTCTTTTTGACAGAGACAGATCTAACTTAAGTGTCAGGAGAAATCGATATTTCAGAAAGAAAATACAGAAATGGTCAGATAGCACGACGTCCTTAATGTTTGTGGATGAAATGTTCAGACCATTACTAATGAGCATATCAAGAGTGTGTCCATGATTGTGACTGGGTCCATCTACATGCTGAGTCAGATCAAAAATGTTTAAAACTGTTATGAGTTCTTTGGCAGTGTTGTGTTCAGGATTTTCTATATGAATGTTGAAATCACCAGCAATAACAAAACAGTCAAACTCAGAGGAAGTTGTTGAAAACAGTTCTGTAAAATCATCATCAAAGCCAGGAGAGCTGGGCCTGCAGGTTTTGGTGGTAGAGTGGCTCACCGTTTTTTGGTTGCTATCTGGGGGCTCACAACAATGGAGTGGGAGAGCTTTCTTCCAGCATACACTAGTTCCTCCATTTTCTCAGAGAAGCTCAGAAGTTGGGATGTTGATGAGAGTGAGAAAGTGTCTGGTGAGACAGGCTGTGGCTCTGGTGTTTCCTGAGGCTGAAGCATGTTATCTTGGCTCCTTTGGCTTTTTTTCCAGGAAATCATCCTTGGGTCTTGTATCTTGGATTAGTTCTAAGTTGTGACAGTACAACTGTAGTATGCTCTGTGTGTGGGGCTCAACCTGGATTGTGTCCCTGATCAGTAGATGTATTGTAGGATTTGTCGATCAAATGTCCATCCAGGTGCAATCCTGTGGTCATCCTGACACTCTGGTGGTGTTTGTGTGTCATCTAGGTTGAGTGGATTTGTGCACGTTGCACATGGAAACAGTATTCTTTGACTCCAGAAAAGATTGAAGTGTCAATGTAGTTCAGTCCTCTCATGTTGCAGGTTTTGTGCAGCCAAGTGTTAAGACTTAGCAACTGAGAAAACATATTTGTTCCTCTGGCTGGGAGTGGCCCACTGATGAACGACTGAACTTTCAATCTCCTAAGTGTTTCAAAGGGTTCATTGAAATCCCTCTTAAGTAGTTCTGACTGCTCTTTCCAATATATATTTTTTCCCACATGTATAATGACCCAATTCACAGCCTTATGGTTCATCAGAATGTTCAGAAGTTTCTTATTTACCTGAGAAACTGTAGCTTGAGGAAGGCTGTAAGTGGTAGTAGCCCTGCTACCAAAGTTTGTAAATTAAGTCCCCCCACTATCAGAGTGCTGGGCTCGAATGCCGCTGTCTGCTCAACCTTGAGTGCCTGCTAGCTGCAATGTTAGATGCTGGCTGATATGATCTATGCCTGATCACGTTTGGGGTTTCTTCCTCTACATTAATTAATGGTTCAAATCTATTTTCAAGACGTATCAGGGGTAGAAGAATACCAGTATTGGATAGTCGAGTCATATCTTGAGTGGAAGATGCCAATCCTGCAATATGCGATGCTTGTGACTGTCTGATATGTTGAGCACCTTTGGGTCTATTTCAGTTCAGCATTCTGAGTTTTAAGGACACAAACATTAGGGGTGGCTGAAAAGAAATATCAATTCACTGATTTATCACATTTCTATCTCAAATAACTCTGGCATGGAGGGTGTAACTTCAGTGGCTTTTATAACATAATATCATAAACTATATAATTTTGTGGGAGCAGATATATTTTGATATGGCTTTATGTGAAATCTTTACACAATTGGCAACAGGTCATTTTAACTCATAAAAAAATGAGCACCTATAGATGTTTATAATATGGAAAATATAAGCAGTAGTTGTGCACAAGTCAGATAACTTCAGCACACAGGAAGCAAAGAAGGGCTGTTTTTTTTATCTGCTGAGGGATCTTAAAAGCCAGACCCAGATCATTACCTGAGAGAGCCAATCCAGAATCAGTTACAGTGACTTCCACATGTATTCTACAATTATATTACAAAAAAAAAGAAAAAAAAAAAAAGAAAAGAAAAAAGGAATAATTAAAAACAAACCTTACCATTTTTGGGGAATGACATACAGCCTTTGTCTAGATCAAAATAGCATCCGACGGTGTTATGCATAGTGAACTCCTGAAAAAGGCAAAAATGAAGTCGATACGCCATAAATTCAGTTAAAAAAGGTGCCAAATCAAATGCCCTTTTCATGCATTACCTCTCCATAACTATCAAATTGCTTATTGTTAGATTTCTTTCCAGTCCCTCCAAAGCCAAATACATATTTATTTGTCCCTCAAAATGGGATAAAAAACAGTGTTGTGACTGACATCACCAGATCAGAGTAATGAGGTCATACTGAATTTTATGACAAACATACCCAAGTCCAGAGATGCCTGGTTGGTGGACCAACCCACCCTACACAACCCTTTATCATGACAGGTCACTTCATACTAATACTTCCCTAGACCAAAAGAAAGAACAATGTATCTTCCCATGAACCCCTTTTTAGACACAATCAAAACAAGCTCTCTTACCTTTTGTGACCACTTTGGTGGAATAGCAGCCATGCCACTCTTTGAACTCTCTGCTTTGACAATGCAGGCCATCTGGACCGATAGCTAGAGGAACAAATAACAACATAATAACTTTGGGCTTAACAGGGAAGTGGCTTGCAGAATCGCAATTAATTTCAAGAGTCTTCCTGCTGCGAGGGAAGGAGTGCAGGATGTTTTCCAAAACAGGCTAGATTGTATTGAATTTGAATATTAAACACATACCAAATGCTGGACTTCTGTCATAGGGGTTCATCTGCCATTTATTGAAAACTGGGGTGGACAAGAAATACAGGAAGAACAATCAACACAGCATCAAATTTTTTTTTAAGTATAGTACATCTAAAATAAATTTCAGGTAAGCAGTGGGCTTATTCTTAAAGATAGTATAGTCAGCGTGAACTAAGAGCCTGCTGTATAAATTAGTTGAATGAACATATCAAAGAAGGTTTATACCTGCTCCTCCTGTCTTCACCGCTGTGCGTCCCTTCTTCCCCTCATGCTGGTCTTTAAGGGTCTCATAGACAATTTGGATGATTGGAATACTGAAGGCCTATACGACCACATTGGTTTTATTTCAGAATTTCATTGTTTCTTTAAAGCTTACATTTGCATCTATTGAAAATTATGTATTTGTCCAGTTATCTAACTGTCAAAGTTTGCCTGTGCAATTTTAGGCATCACTCCCATTTCTGGTGGGTAAAACGAACAGATATAAAGGTCGGCAGTAAGTTTGCCACAGTCATTTCACTGCTAAAATATTGACAGGCAAATCTTACCGCCGAACGCAGCCATGGTAACAAACTCCAACGTGTCTATACACCGGAAGTAACGTGAAACCGTTTTTGACAGAGTGCTACTTTGGGAAACGATCCGTGTAGATCTCGGTCCATCTTTTCAGTTCCCCCCAATCTGTTTTAATCAACAGAAATACATTACACAAGTTATTCGCTCTCACGAACAAAATTATAGTAAAATTCAAATATTTCGTAAAATACAGGTTTAAATATTTGTTTTCGCTTTTAACATCATTTAGAAGATCTGTGGTACTTCTACATGTACTTCGCTGGCCGCCGTAGTGTGACGTGGGCGCAGACGGTCCAGTTCATTGAAAACATGGCAGATGATAATATTTTGGGAGTCGAAGAGGAGAATATTTTATATGATTTACTCATTAACACCGAATGGCCACCTGAAACAGACACGCAGGTTTGTCAAATACACACATTTGTTCTGATCAAGTGGATTTCGTGCTTTTATATATATATAAGACGGTTTTTTGAGATCAGTTCTGCGCAAGTTGATCCAAGCCACGTATCCAAGTTAATCATCATGCCAGTTTTTATTTTAAGTAGGATTTGACTGTGATCTAAATGCCATTCTGATGATTTACATCAGTGTATGTGCATATGTATTTGCACTTATAATCACTCGCTGCTTGTTTTTGGGGAGCAAGTGCAAGTTCACATAAAGCTGTTAATTTAACAGCTGTTGATAAGAGCATTACTTGTAGGTACATGATACCATGAGCTCATCGACTATATACTGGCAGAATAGCACATGCTGTTTGTGTTTTATTTTCAGCTGCGTGGACTGAAAGAACACAACTCCTCACTCATTGCCAAGGCAGTAACAGGTATGATAATCAGCACAAATGAGATGCACAGTTCAGAACCCTCCTGGAGCATCACTGTATACACATAAAGAAAAAAAAAGGATTCATTATTGTAGTCATACATATTCGTTGTCTTTCAAAAGTTAAGAAAATGATAAGCAGTAAAATTTTGCATTAAAAAATGCTGTCTTGGTATGCAGCTCAGTCTTTGAAACAGCCATTATTCCAAAGTAGCCTATTACACAGAACAGTGCAAGTTCACACATAACTTTCTGTCTGTCATGGAACACAACAGTATATGTTAAATAAAAGTATACTCATATAGTCTCATTTATTATATGAAACATAGATGCACCATGAATGATGCAATTTTTGGGTAAACTATTCCTTTAATTTTGGAATAGAGCAACTTTACATAACATGTTATTGTTACTTTGCAGTTTTTAGATGATTTGATTTTCATTACAATTTAGTGGTTTCTATCACTGCAGTGTCATGTCACTTAATGATTATTGAAAATCACACGTTTTTTTGGTCTTACAGGACCCTTCAGGTTTATTCTACACTACTTATGGTACAGGTGAGATTCTTTTCATTTCCTGTGTCAAGAGGAAAACTGGTTTCTATGTATATGGAAATGTTGATGTGGATGATTCTCTCATTAGTTGCTTGAAATAAAATGAAGATGTTAGCATATATATACTTATTTTATATTAGCATGGTTATGAAGTATCTAGTTGCAGGTGCTTGCTGCATCAGCCAGTGTAGATCTTCACTTCCTCCTTTCACATAAGGCATTTCTTTTGTATTTCAGCCCTTCTAGTTCAACTTTGCCACCTGGGCTGGTACACCTAGCAACCAAACAAGTGAACTGGCAACTGGTGCTAGCAAGGTAATGCAACCAGTTTTTGACATTTGAATGAATTTCAGAGAGTTTGGGTCAGTCTACTTCAGACATGGTGTGTGGCACCCCCTTAAAGGTATAGTTCACCCCAAAAGGAAAATTCTTTCATAATTTACTCACTCTTATGCCATCAGCAGATGTGTATGACATGTGTATCTTTACTCTGCTGAACACAAACAGAGGTTTTTAAAAGAATATCTCAGCTCTGTAGGTCCATTCAATGCAAGTGAATGGTATCCAGAACTTTGAAGCTCCAAAAATTACAAAGGCAGCATAAAAGTAATTAATAGAACTCCAGAGGTTAAAGCCATATTTATTGAAGCTATATGATAGGTGTGGGTTAGAAACATATCAACATTTAAGTCCTTTTTTACTATAAATCTTCACATTTGACCAGCCTGACCAATAGGTGGCGATATGCACGAAGAATGTGAATCGTCCATAAACAAAAAAAGAAGAATGTGGAAGTGGAGATTTATATAAAAAAAGGGACTTAAATATTGATCTGTTTCTCACCCACACATATCATATTGCTTCAGAAGACATGGATTTAACCACTGGTGTCATATGGATTACTTTTATGCTGACTTTATGTGATTTTGAAGCTTTAAAGTTCTAGACATAATTCACTTGCATTATATGGACCCACAGAACTGAGATATTCTTCTAAAAATCTTAATTTGATTTCTGCAGAAGAAAGAGAGTCATACACATCTGCAATGACATGAGGGTGAGGAAATGATGAGAGAATTTTCATTTCGGGGTGAACTATCTCTTTAACATTATCCACAGTGTGAAAAGCTATTTAAACTTAAAAATTCTGCAGGTATATTGATCATCAATACCCAACTGACACTTGTTTCCTCTTACTAAAGTGTATTAGACGCTCTGTCTCTTACTGAAAATCATTGTATTGTGCCTCAAAATTTGATTATTTGGGTCTGAAGTTGAGATTAATTTTATATTTATAACATAATTGGGCTAGTTCACCCAAAAATAATAATTCTGTTATTATTTACTCTCATGTATGATTATGTGGAACACAAAATGAGATGTCCTGCAGAATGTTAGGGACTGACACTCTCAGTCACCATTCACTTTCATAGTGTTTTTTTTTTTTATCCATACAATGAAATTGAATTTGTGTCTGAGGCTGTCAGTCCCTCACATTCTGTCAAACATTTGATTTTGTGTTCCATGGATGAAAGCAAGTGATGAGGGTGAGCAAATGATTGGGTGAACTATTCCTTAAACACACACCGAAATGTTTTCTTTCTACTTGTTTACTAATCACACCCAACACTGTTTTAGTTCTCCTGAGATATCCTCATTTTAATTAAACATCTATTTGGAGATGTAAGCCATGTAATCTCAATCAAACTCATATTTCCTCCATTGTTTTTCTTGTTGCTGCCCGTTATCTAGTTATGCAAAACGGCAAAGTACGAGCAGAAACAGCAAGCTTTAATTAGCTATTGATTTGTAGATGGAAGACAATGTTCTGTTTTTGAAGTGTTTATTATTGGATATTTTATGCCCCATGTTTGCTTACACAACCATTCTGTCTTCTCCCCCTCCTTCTTTACCCATTTTGTTTCCATGCAGTAATGGGAAGCTCCTGGCTGTGGTTCAAGACCAATGTGTAGAAATTAGGTAATTCTGCACATCGATTGGAAATGTTGTCCCTTTCTATAATTGGTTAATTTTTCACCCTCTTGTCTCAGGTGCTGTTTGGCTGAGCAAAGCTACTTTTGAGATTTATGATTTGGCACAGATGATACATTTTTAAATATATATGTACTGTTGGCCTATGTGTGCGTGTGTTGTTTCATATAGTTTATTTTCAGTAGGTGTGATTTATTACGCGTAACCCCCTTAATTCCCTCACACACAATTGAAAGTGTCACACTTGAGGGAGCTTTTACTTGTAATTCAAGGCCTGATGTTTTTACAAAAACAGCCAAATGTAAAATTGTGTAATATAAACAGTCTCTAGTTCCACTAGATTCTTCTATATCTATGTACTGAGGTTACTGTAAAGTCAAACCCCTCATCAGCTGATTTCTGTTATTATCAACATGCTTCTAAAAGACTTCTTGTTTTCTCTCAGGTCAGCTAGAGATGACTTTGGATCCATCATAGGAAAATGCCAAGGTATGGTTACATTTTTTTGACCTGATTGGTTTAAGTTACAGGCTATGTCTTAAAGGGATGGTTCTCCCCCCCCCCCAAAAAAAATCTCATTATTTACTCACCCTCATGCCATCCCAGATGTGTATGACTTTCTTTATTATGCAGAACACAAATATTTTTAAGATAATAATAATAATAATAATGATAATAATTATACATTTTATTTATATAGTGCCTTTACACATTATTTTTCAACAGAAGTTATCAGAATATCTCAGCTCTGTAGGTCCATTCAATGCAAGTGAATGGTGGCCAGAACTTTGAAGGTTCAGAAAGCACATGTACTCTGAAGCTATATGCGATTCTCATTTTTCGTGCATATCGCCACCCACTGGACAGGGAGCAGACGGTATAGTTAGAAATGGACTTAATCTTTTCCTCACCCATCATATCACTTCTGAAGACATTGATTGAACCACTGGAGTCGTATGGATTACGTTTATGCTGCCTTTTTGTCCTTTTTGGAGCTTCAAAGTTCTGGCCACCATTGCATTGTAAGGACCTACAGAGCTGAATATTCTTTTAAAAATCTTCATTTGTGTTCTGCAGAAGAAAAAGTCATACATTTGGGATGACATGAGGGTGAGTAAATGATGAGAGAATTTTCATTTTTGGGTGAACTGTCCCTTTAATATTTTGTACCATGTAGTTGATGATTGATTAGGGTGATCAGTTTAAAAAAAAAATCTTAGCACACTTGACAGCACATGTTACATTCTCAACCATTTATTTAAAGCAAACTATGTGTTAATGAAACTCTTCACCCTGTGAATGAAATGCAGTGTGAACTGAGAGCATGAGCAGAGAAAGATTTTTTTTTTCCTCTGTTTTGGTATTTTATGCCTACATATGTTTGAGGTAGGTCTGTAAAGTGCTGAAGTACAGTAAATTAAATGCGATTTACACTACCATTGCATTTCCTTCAGTTGAAATGTGAAGTGTGTAACTGTGTCACCAAACTGAATTGCAAAAATCACTGTTTTCAAACATGTTTCTGTCACAACTGATCAAAATGCATGTCCTGCGATGGTTCACGAAACAGAAACAGACCAAAATAGATGCCATTGAACCCAAACTGAAAGTCACAAGTAAGATTTAACAAACAGGTTAGAATTAATTGATGCCTTTATTTTGGATCCAAACCCAGTTTTTTTGGTTTGTTTATAAGTCCCTCAGGTTGTTTCTTTTAGAAAGCATACAAAGTGACTCAGCAGATTTTGTGCTTTCAGTTTCATAGAGACATTTTTATAGCAAATACATGCTGGTTGGCTTTGCTGACAAAGCACATTTCCTTCTTAAAAGGCCCTAATTCTTTCAACCCCCCCACACTTCCCCCTTTTTTATTTAAATGAGATTTACGATGTGCAAATCTACCCAGAAACCATACAGTATCATCTCACAAATTTAGGCATATTGGCCCTGCCGTTCATATTAGATTAATTAGCTTTTAACAGCTGAGTGGTGATTTATGGCCCCTGCTTAAGCATTTCCCCGAACAATATTTATCTTGCTAAGTGCCATCGTTCATTGTGAATTATTGAATCTCTCTCTCTGATATTTGGGCACATTTCTACCTGAATAGAAATTGCCAGCTTGCGTTTCCTACTACCCAACACCACAGGGGTCGGATTGATAAGAGGGTTGCTGTGGCAATCATTGGCTTTGATGTACACTGCAACATTACGCACATCTGATCTCAGAGGTACCACTCAGCCCAAAAGACAGATGTTTTTAACTGAAGGTCCATTGCATTAACCCCCTCTTGTCTGATGCGCTGTAGTTTGATCGTTTCCCAAGCACGCTTTTTGAAGCATGTGGTTTGTAGTCCGCCGGATGCTCTAGTTTATTGCTATGAGCTACAGTGATGGAAAAGTTGTTTGGCCCTGGAGCTGATTTTTCTTTTTTTTTCTTTTCTTTTCTTTCTTTTTGATTTTCTCCCCTTTTCTCCCCAATTTGGAATGCCCAGTTCCCAATACACTCTAAGTCCTCGTGGTGGCGTAGTGACTCGCCTCAATCCGGGTGGCAGAGGATGAATCTCAGTTGCCTCCGCGTCTGAGACCGTCAGCTTGTTGAGCGCATTACCGCTGAGACATAGCGCATGTGGAGGCTTCACACTATTCTCTGTGACATCCATGCACAACTCACCACACGCCCCACCGATTACGAGAACCACATTATAGCAACCATGAGGACGTTACCCCATTTGACTCTGCCCTCCCTAGCAACCGGGCCAATTTGGTTGCTTGGGAGACCTGGTTGGAGTCACTCAGTACGCCCTGGATTCCAACTCACGACTCCAGGGGTTGTAGTCAGTGTCTTTACTCTCTGAGCTAATCTGTTTGGTAGGCAGACAAGTAGGAGAGAAACAGATATTGGACTTTGGAATGATTGAGAAGTCAAATTAGCTTTCGACCAGTTATGAACAAAAGCGGATTTATGGTTGTGGATAAAGTCACCTGGGCTACAGTGATTGATGTTTCTAAGCCTTGTCAGTGTATTGTAATGCAGTGAATTGTCACTACTACTATTGTTTAATGGACGAAATGAAACAAAAATGTCGTGGGAATTAGGGCTGGTTATTGCCAGTCACCTCGCGATACCATATGTATTGCGATACAGTTGCCATGATTCGATATATCACGATACATCACAATATTATGGGTTGATTTTAATTTCAATAAATTTGGGTATAGTTCAGTTATAATGTCCATTTTGCTTGCATACAGTATGAAAGAAATTCTCTTTCAGCTAATGCTTTTTTTATTATACAGGGGAACTTCTAACTTGTTAAATTACAGACATATTAATTTTAAAAAATATATTTTATCATTTAGTTTTTCATCATTTTGGTGATATTTTAGCTTTTTTAAAAATGTAGTCCATGTATTACATCAATACATATGGTGTATATTATTGCATATATACAGTGTATTGTTACATGTTTGTTGTTTACATGCCTAATTTGTACTATTTACAAGTATTTACTTAGATTTGTAGAACAATTGCTAAAATGGTTCTGTCTTTTTAAGAGCAGCGGTAGGGACTCTTGACAGTAGTGTTTGTTTGGTCGAATGGCTTCTTTACAGCACCCATGCTATGTGCAAATAGAATTAAATGTTTCTTTTGTTCTTTTTGATATATAACTGACTGTAGAGAATAGAAAGTATATTAAAAGAGACATTTTAATATCCAATGGTTTGCTTAGATCTAGTCTTTGGACTCACATTACACAGAAAGAGTCAAAACCTTTACTCTCACTACGCAGTGAAAAGATCTCAGTGCTGATCTTCTATATGCCACTAAACCCCTCAAACACCCCTCCTCTTTGGTGCCCCCCTCAGGAGGTGGCGCCCTAGTCTACCGCCTAGTTTACCTATGCCTAGAAACGGCCCTGGTAACTATGAACTGTGTTGGCTCAACAATACGCAAAATTATTAACATGATATAAAGGCTGAATAGGACAAATTATCTTCTAGTTTTACTGTCTAGTTTTACGTTTACATGCACAGTTAAAATTGAGCAGGGTTGGGCCGTAACGGAATACATGTAGTGGCGCTACATATTCAGAATACAAAAATGAAGTAACTGTATTCAACCCTCATTACATTTTCGTAGAATCTTTTTAGAATACTTCTCTCATTTTTTCTAAACAGCAAAGGTACGAGCTGCAAATGCTGTTTAGTTCAGCAGCATGATCAGCACGTGCCTTTACGTTGCCAGGGTTTCATGCAAAATTGCTCTAATTTGACAAACCAATCATGGGTTAAAATAAAAGAATCGCGGGTTGTGTATTTGGGATACTTTTATGGACTTTAAAAAATGGACTGCGCTCATCAAAATGTCTGATTGTAGGCACTAAATAATGGACATTCAACTTATTCATGTATAATGATTCCCAGATGTAATATCTGGCAAGCACACCGGCACATCTTAACTATAGGCACACTGTCAGCTGTGCAGCAGTATCAATACAGTCGGTAACGTTATTTCCACAAATATAACATTTGTGCACAGGATACGTTGTTTCCCTCAATTGTTGCTGTGTAAATACATTTATACAGCTGCAGATGCGGCTTCTGTGTGAAGTCAGTGTAAAGACGGACGGCTCATGATAAGCATTTGGGAAATCACATCCTCATCAGAAAATTGCAGAACTGTTGAAAAATAGAAATTATTAATGACAATAATAGGCTAATATGAATAGGTAAAAAGAAATATAGAGAAAGTAGGCATAATTTGTGTAAATGAACAAAAAGGATGAGTAAAAGAATCAAAAGCACCCAAAATAAAAGTGTTGGTAATAAAAGATAGAGAAAACTAAATGAATAAATCAGCTTAAATATGGAAATATGCAAGCAAGACTAGTCAAAAATCATTAATATACTACATTGTTGTCACATGACCTCACTACTTTATGGCATCCAGTAATCATCTTGAAAATAAATACGGTTTATTTGCATTTCTTATCTAATGTTGTGTCAAAATGTATTATTCTTTGTCAGTCCAATCAAATAATGGCTTATGAAAAAGATTCAAATGTTGTTTAAATATTAAAATATTGTAGCTGACCACAAACTGCCTTCTGTTTGTTGTCTTCCTTCCATGAAGAAAAACATTTGTGTCCAACTCCACATATTTTTTAAAGAAACAAGATATTCAGATTCACTTAGATTAGTTCAAAGTGGAGGTGTAGCATTTCAGATAAGTCCTCCAATTGTGCCTTGCCTTGATTAATATGCTTTCTATAAGTAATCATGTATTTTAAATACATATTTTTTTTTATGTGATGTATTCAGAATACATTTAAGAGAGAATAGATGAATTGTTGCCAAAATATTGTAGTTTGATTGGACGCACAACCTTTGACGTCAGCATCAAAAGTTATGTGTTTTCTTGTCCTTTTAAAAAAATGAATGCCTATTTATTTAGCTATCCTAACTATTCTGATAAATTATCAAATGCATATAATAGATTTTTTTTTTCCTGCTCTCTGTGAACCTGGTAGAACCATTTTTGTGTTGCAGCCGACCGTTTGAGGCTCACTGCTATAATGCATTACCTTATATTATACAGTACATTGTCTCTTCTCTGTCCTGCTTCAGTGCCCAAGGATCCAAACCCTCAGTGGCGTAAAGTAGCATGGAGTCATGATTGTGCACTGCTGGCGTATGCTGACAGCACTGGCACGGTTCGTGTCTTTGACCTGATGGGCAGCGAACTCTTCGTTATACCGCCGGTATGTCATTCTTCTACTGTACTCTATCTCTCTCTGTCTTTCTCACCACCTGTCATTCTCTTTTTCTGCTCTTTTCTCATTTTGCTTTCACTTTCCATTTTTTCCTCTCTCCTTCGCTCTCTCTGTTGACTTTGATTCTTGCCCAGTAACACACACACACACACACACACACACACACACACACACACACACACAGTAATGGTTCTGAGGCATGTGCTGTGTCTGAATTCTAATGTTTTCATTGTATACTGAATTCAATAAAGAACTTCTTAATCTTTACAGGATTAGTTCACACAAAAATTAAGTTATAATTCACTTACCCTCATGTCATTCCAAACCTGAATAACTTTCTTTGTTATGCAGAACACAAAAGGAAACTATTTAACGTAATTTTTAATGACTCTTGCTGGCCGTCTTCTCTATACAATGGCAGTACATAGTACCTCACTTAATAGATTAAAAAGTACCCAAAAGTGTTTTAAGTAGTCCATGTGACTCCTGTGTTATTTTTCATGTCTTCTGAAGGCATACAATAAGTTTTGGTTAGAAACAACCCACAATTTAAGTCATTTTGCAGTGAAAATCCTGATGTCCATTCCACAATCATGAGAGATTTGAGAGAAGCTTGTTTAATTGGCTTGTATGTTCACGCAAGAACTTAGTTGTTTAGCTCTGAAACCAATGATTTAGTTCTTACGTGAACTCGAGTGAACCAAAAACAAATTTCTCAGGTATTTTTAGTGCAACTGATCCACGAGCAAGAACTTTTTTCAGTACCTATTGTACTTACTTTTTAAAAGAGTCTTCCGACTCACAGTTCTCTGCCATTTACTATATTTTCAACTATTCGATCTACTTGTTGCACACTTCAGAATCACAATTGATCCAGTTTGTCATTCGGGTAATTAGGGGTGGGGGAAAAAAATGTATTCTCCGATGCGTTGCGACTCTTTCTCCAACAACTCTGAATTGTTTCTCAAAAATTAAAAATCGATTGCGAGTGTCATTTAAACCACGGCAGCGCAGTGTTGCTTTAATGCTTGCCAGAGTGAGATGCTAGAAACAAATAGTCAGATGCGTATATACTAAACCAAGTGCACACTATCGAACTGCTCATAGACTGGATGTATCAACCACATGACCATTGTCCTCGACTGAATCTACGATCCCGAAAGTCATTCACAAACTCAAGTACGTACCAACGGAAGAATTTATTCTTGATAACATGTCAACAAACAACATGAAATATTAACAACATAATCATGCCCGTGATTTGCACAGAAAGAGACAGTGGTTTCGGGAGATGTGAGTGATGTTTTTATTTTCTAATAATATTTGTGTCCTAATTCTTAATGGTATAATTCACCCAAAAATTACATTTCTCTCATCATTTACTAGCCCTCATGCCATCCCAGATGTGTATGACTTTCTTTCTTCAGCAGAACATAAACAAGAATTTCAGAAGTATATCTCAGTTCTGTAGGTCCATACATTGGTAGTGAATGGTGATCAGACCTTTATAGCTCCAACAATCACATAAAGGAAACATAAAAGTTATCCATTTAACTCCATTGTTTAAATCCCTATCTTCATCAGCAGTGTAATAGGTGTGGGCGAGAAATAGATCAAAATTTAAATCCTTTTTGTACTCTAAATCTCCACATTCATTCACTTTTTCATCTGAAAGTTTAGTTTCACTTTCACATCTGAAAGTAAAAGATAAGATTATATCACTTCTAAAGATATGGATTTAAATAATGGAGTCATATGTTTCCTTTTATGTGATTTTTGGAGCTACAAATGTCTGATCACCATTCACTTGCATTGTATTGACGTACAGAGTTGAAATATGTTTCTAAAATATGTTTGTGTTCTGCTGAAGAAAAAAGTCACACATCTGGGATGGCATGAGGGTGAGTAAATAATAGATAATTATCATTGTTGGGTGAACTATCACTTTAATGCCTTTCTCTCCTTTTATGCTGTCTTTTTTTGACTGTTGCTCATTGCCAATCTCTGGCTCAGAGGAACAGTGCGCATACGGGATGCTCGATAGATTTCTTAAGCAGCAACCTTGATATTTGTGTCACTTTACTGTCACCCGTGGTGTGGAAAGGAGAAGCTGGAATCTGCACTCTCACAGAAGCAGATATCTCGTGTAGCCATTCTGGACCAGCAACCGATATTTGGGGTTCTAGTTATAGGCTAGGGATCCAGTCCTTTAAAAATAAATATTTTAGTACTATTTAAACGGTCAATTTATTTATAGAACACATTTAAGAACAACTAGTGTATACCAAAGTGCTGTACATAATGCAAATTAAACAATAACAGGATACAGAGGAATAAAAGATTAATAAGAAAAATAACACTAAGACAAGAAATTACCCTTAGAATCTACACTAAATTCACTTTTACGTTCATGAAGAAACCAATTAATACAGATACGTCTTCAGGCGAGAAGACTTTAGGCGAGAGCGCGGTATTTGCAGGTGAAATTTGTCAGATGATCTGAGGGTTCTAGGGGATTGTTGATAGCTCAGAAGTTCTGACAAATAAGAAGGGACCACACAATTATAGCTTTAAAAACAAATAACAAGATCTTAAAATGGATCCTATATTGCACCGGTAACCAGTGGAGAGATGCTAAAACCGGTGAAATGTTTTCCCTCTTCCTAGCACCAGTAAGCAACCTAGCAGCTGCATTTTGAACCACCTTCAGGCGATACAGAGATGAGTGATTTAGACCATATACAGTGCATTGGAATAGTCAAGTCTAGATTAGATGAAGGCATGGATAACTATCTCCAGATCCTTAAATGAGAGCAGAGGTTTTAATTTGGCTATTTGCCTTAGTTGAAAAAAGCTACTCCTCCTTATCTGTTTTCCACCATTTAGCTCCGAGTCAAAAATTACACCTAGGTTTTTTGCAAAAGGATGAGTGTGTGTATTAATAAAAACATTAGAGGTCAAGATGCATTATGACGCATCGAGAATTGTTTTGTAATCACATCATTACCCTTTGAATTATGGAATCATGAGTCCTGTGAAGATTCTCACCTTTGTGGGTAATGTTTGCCTAGAGTATCTGCAGTACTGAATCTGCAGAATTTCAGACTTGGCATTCTTGCTCTTTTGCATGCTATATAGAAGGAAAGTGTGCATATTCGGACACAGGGCTGGACTCTCTTGTGTCTCAATATATATGAAAGCTATAATCACTGAATTTCAGGCACATGTCCATACCCCGTTGACTTTTTCTGCACCGCTTGCCGCTTCTCTTTCTTGCTCTGTCTGTACTCTATTACTTTGACTGGCTAGACTCAGGCCCTCATGCCTAGCCCTCTCGAGAGGGGAATTTCCCCACTCTGTTGCCCAAGCAAGGAACACATTTTCTGGCTCCCTTCAGCTCTAAGCCCCCCTAAGCCCCTGAAGGACATTTTCTGAGAAGTTCCTATATCAGAAAGAGAGCTGTCTTGCCCCCACCCATTTTACTAATTTTAAATTCTCTCCATTCCACCCTCCTTCTGTGACTCTTTTGATTGCACTGCTAGTGAGGTCCCAGGCAGTATATTGCCACAACTTTTCTCTCTTTTTCTCTCTCTTTCTTTTTCATCTTCCCACACAGTACTCTACACTTATCCATCTCTCTGACAGAAACTATGAATTTGGCCTCACAAGATGCTCTCTCTGTATTGCAGAGTCTCAGAGTGTAATGACCTGTATGACTATATATTTTTGTCACTTTCTGTCTCTGCTGCCATCTCTTCACTACTTTTATTGATTTCTTACTTTTACTGTCTCTCTATCTCTCTAGGCTGTGAGCTACCCTGGAGATTTTAGCTATGCAGCTGCTGGTCTGATGTTCTTAGAATACACTGCCAGTGCACAGTGGTCAGCAGAGCTACTGGTTATCACCTACAGTGGCCAGCTCAAGAGTTACCTGGTCAGGTAAGTGGATTGGAACCTGTTCAGGCAAAGTTAAGGCTTGGGAACTGAGAACACAGAAACTGAATGATTTTAGTTAACGGATCTTGAATGAGAATTCTTCTGCCGTTGTGACAGCCCAATTTCCAAATAACTTTGGATTCGGCTCTTTTTTGAATCTACACCACAAAACATATAATACTACCTCTCTAACTAATGAATTCTCAGCTGGTTCTTTTAGTGAATGGAACTAATTTTAACCACAATTCATTCATTTTTTGATGTTTGACTCAAGAACTATAACTGTGATAAAGTAACTTAAATGAGGAACTACATTTTCCTTGTCCTTTTAACCTGTAAATGTTCATTGTACCATAAAAACATACTTTAAGTTGCAGAACTCAAAACTTCTTACTGAAAAAAGAGCATTTGTTGAAACCAAGCAGCCAAAATGTTCTTTTCTTCCTCCACATTGTGACATCTCCACTGTGGTATACATTTGCATCTGACCGCTTCCGCAACAACACATCAACGACTACATAACCTTATTACTTCCTTACAACCTGTGAAGCTCTTGACTTGACTCTGGTGAACTCCATGCACAAGATGGTTAAAGCAGTGCTGGAAAATAATGGTGGCCACACAAAATATTGACACTTTGGGCCCAATTTAGACATTTTCACTTAGGGGTGTACTCACTTTTGTTGCCAGCGGTTTAGACATGAATGGCTATGCGTCGAGTTATTTTGAGGGGACAGCAAATGTACACTGTTATACAAGCTGTACACTCACTACTTTACATTGTAGCAAAGTGTCATTTCTTCAGTGTTGTCACATGAAAATATATAATTAAATATTTACAAAAATGTGAGGGGTGTACTCACTTTTGTGAGATACTGTATATATATATAATTATGCATATTGCCACATATACTGTAGTGCCATTTGCAAGGTAGGATCAGATATTCAGTCTGACCTTATGTTTTGTCTTCCAAGTAGCACAGTGCAACAACTTGTGTTGACTGAAACACAAATTGACTGGCAGGAAGAACTTAATATAATAATAAGGAAGGTCCAAGGTGCCAGCTCAAGAGATCACAACTATTCATAATAAAACAAAAACACTAAATAAAACTAAGACTTCTATTAAGTCTGAATAAAATCTTTTGTACAATTTCTTTTTTTATTTTTATTTATTTATTTATTTATTTTTTTTTTTTTTACAATTTTTGTAGCCCAAATACATTGCCAAATCATACATACTCATTAAAGTGCAAAGGCTTATGGGTATTTCACCATTATAACTCACAATGCAGTGCCATACTGTTATTTAACTTTATATTTTTTATGAAAAAAAAAATGTTCAATCCTGGCAACATTTTACATGTAATATGTACATTGCTTCAAAGGTTGATTTATACTTGTTTTTATTTGACTTCTCAATTGACAGACAAGTGAAGACTGATGTGAAATGATAAATGGAGGATTTGGTCAGACACACCATGAACACTAATCATGTGCCACAAACCTTTTTCATGGGGTGTTTTAAAATATACCTTTCAGAATGCCACTAGCATTCACAAAGATGAGATCATGATTTTGAATGTTAATTTTCCCCTAATGCCTTGCATACAACAGCTATTTACTGTAAAACTAGTCACTTCACTTTTAGCCTGCTCTTGATCTCCCAGAATGCAACATTTTAACAGCAAACTATTTTATTTAAGAATCACAGTAGATTGCTGTAGGAATTTGGTTGTAAATGTACATAAATGTTTTACAGTGTAAATTGCGCTTCATTCTCAAAAATGGCCTAGCACAATTAACATTTTGTTATTACTGCCAGTTATTATTGGCTAACTCTGTTAGGGGACGCTAAGGTGAATACACTGAAGAAACAGCTGGATGTGGCGAAAAGACGTCGGTCTAAAACATGGTTTATATTGAAAATAATTTAAAAAGACCAAAGATGGACACAAGAATGTGCTCGGTGTAAACAGCCCTCAATAAAGCACTTATCCCCCTCACTCTGTTTAAGGAGAGGTATTGGATGTTGGAGAGCAGACTATATGTGTTGAACATAAAGGAAAAGTATGGATCAAGTGTTGAAAGACCAAGCTAGAACAAGACAACCAGAGAAGGTTCTGATAGTTTATCCTGGAGGCTCATCTTGATTGTTTCTAACCTAATTCCTTCAGATTGTGTGGAACAAGGGGTAAATATTCTACCACTAGACCCAAAAGCCAGCTTCTGTGTTTATCTCTGTTCTGAGGGGGTGACTTAGCTTTAAGTATTAATGAAATTGCCTGCAGATTCAAATTCGGAATTCTTTGTTTAATCAGTCTGCTCATGTTTTCGAAGTTCTTCAGTCCATCAGTGGATGTTTTCAAAAGTAATTGCAAAAAAAGAAAATCTGCTATTCAGAAACATTGCTGTAGGCTTTAAAGCACAGAGGAAAGCTTTTTCTTATTTTTCCCCTCATTAGATTTGTTATTGGAAGTGTTTGTTATTTTGTTACTTTGAGGAAGGTTTAAAGTCATTTGGAAATGTTGGACTAATGTTCTAATAGTTATTTCAAGAACTCTTTGCACAAAGCTCCCCATGAAAAAGCAATAAAATTCTCACATATTTTGCTTCAAATGGTATTAGCCCTTCAATCTCTGAAACCTTTGAGACATGCAAACGTGAACGCCCGTTCTTATCAAGACTGCTTAATCTCACTGCACAAACTCAAGTTTAATTGTTTGCTCTGATTTAATTGCATAAGTTTACTATGCTAATTGTTAGCGCTTTTGAGCAGTATTAAAACACTTTTATATACAGTATCTAAGCTGATAATTAAGCAGTAGCACATGAGCGAGTGCACAGCTGTGCTGATTTTCTGTACAAAAGCATAATTGTGTGAGATTGCTTTTATACAACAGTTCTATAAACAAAAAGCTATTATTCTGGCTTAAAGAATTTTCTGAGATTTCTATAGCTACATTCACCAAACTTTTCTCTGACCTTCAAACTGTTCTGACTCGGGTTGCTATGACTTATATAACTGACCAGTGGCCGGATTCACGAAAAACAACTAAGATGTTCTTAAGAAATCATTTGAGAACTTCTTAAGAATTTTGCAGGAATTGCACTTAGGAACATTCTTATGAACATCTTCTAATTTATCTTAAGAACTTTGTTTCTTTTTTTTTCTCAAGAACATTTTTGTGAATTTGCACACAGCACACACAAATCCCCAAACTCACATGGGCTACGTTCACACAGTTGGTGTTTAGGATTGACAACCGTATTTTCTTTCAGGTGAGTCTTGAAATGTCCCGTTCATACAACAGTTGCATACGGTAGCAGTTTGAATGCTGTCTGTATGAACAAACAACCGAAGTAACAACCCGTATTCTAACAGCTGTAACCATATTGACAGTGACTAAAAGATGGCAATGTCCATAACGCCGACAGGTTTTATCTCAATCGCTGCTGCTTTATTGAATAAATGAGTCCAATCGAAGCATGAGCTCATCCATCAGATCATAATTAACCGATTCGGATGACACGAATCTCATGTCTCCGTCTTCGTGAGTTAATGAAACCCCACATGAAACACACGAGACACGCACGTGTACAGTGCAGCATGTCTCTCACTGTACATTACGTTAACTAACAACTAGTTGTCCGTTTCAGTTCCGTGGAGTGTCCCGGTGCAATTACACTAAATATCAGAGCTCTTAATACGCTTCGTCCAATCAGATAAGGGGACCGGAACTGACAGTTGTATAAAGATTATTAATGTTGATAGATTGATTTCTTGTTCTTGTTGCTCACTCAGTGTTGGAACCAATCAGGCTTTTCAAGAGAATCACAGCTTCAGTTTCTCCGCCCACTATTCCAATGGAATAACCACAGCAATATATCATCCTGGCCACAGGTGAGCCCTCATTTATAATCTGTGTTTGTTGTGTGTCACTGTCACTTTTTGTTAGTGTGTAGATGGCACGGTAGTGTGTGACTGTATGACTTTCTTCTGTGGAACACAAAAGGAGATGTTGTGCTGAGTTATTTGACACTGACAGTTTCAGTCTCCATTCACTTTCATTGTATGATAAAATAGAGATGCAATGAAAGTGAAGGGTGACTGAGGCCAGTATCTCCTTTTGTGTTGTGCGGAAGAAAGTTATACAAGTTTAAAACAACATGAGGGTGAGTAAATTATGACAGGATTTTCATTTTTGGGTGCACTATTCCTTTAAGGATGAACAAATTGTTTGAGCAGGCATAGATCAACTATTGGATCAGACTTTTGTTATTTGTGTTATTCCCTCTGTACAGTACATGTTTTTGTTGATGTTTCTGAAAAAACTAAAATGTATTGTTGTTTTGACATTGCCTGCCACTTGGGGGCAGTCTTAATATATTGAGTTGAGGAGCATGCGCGCGTGTGTGTGCGCGTGTAGTGTGTTTGTGCGTGCATGTGTTTGTGCTTTTCACAAGGATGTGTCTAGATCAGATCCCAGTCCTGTCTCATAGACCACTTCAGTCTCATATACAGTTGAACTGGGTTTAGGGACTGTGTTATGTGTGTTCGCTGCTTCCTCTGATTCATGATGCCTATATTTTCATGTGTTCCACAGATTGTTGCTGCTAGGAGGGTGTGAATCGGGTGACAGTATTGTGTCCAGGGCGAGCCGTTGTGGGATCACAGCGTGGAGAGTGTTGTCAGGGTCGCCACATTATAAACAGGTCACCAGCTATGAGGATGACTTTAGTGCGGTGAGTGTGCATACACTGACTTAGCAAGTAATAAGTTAGGAAATGGGACAGAACAACTTCCATGACATGTACTCGTGGTCATGCACAGCTGGAAGCTGTCTGTCTATGTCTAATACCAGGAGAGAAATCCTCTTTAGCATTCTCATTCATCGTGACTATTCTGCTGGTATATGAGCTGTGACATGAAAGGCAGCAGACAAGGAAATATACAGATAATGATGTCCATTTTACGCTTTTAAGAGCCCTCAAAATTGGACTCTGGTTAAACATCTACTATAATATGTTTCTTGCAGAAAATATTAGTCAGTCTTGGTCAGAATAAATTTGGCTAAATTTTTTGACAATATGATGTGCTTTTACGGTGTCTACCAGCAAGGGATAATGAGCCATGCCAACAATTCAAACTGTGACCCCCTTGGTTTGACCCCCAATTATATATACATCCAAATGCTGATAACTAAACAATTTTAAGGGTTTACATGCATATCTAGAAAAGGTGTTTGTTCAACTTTAGGCACCTTCATGTCTGAGGGGTTGATTTTTATTAAAATAAACAGATTTCAACTCTTCTGTTATTTTACTTTTTTATTTTTTGTTATATGAAGGTCACAATCAAACTGAATTTTATGGTATTTTTCATAGATTTGACTGTTTTAGTCTTCTATGAAACCCAGACTTTCAATCAGGGACTAATAATGGTTCAAATAACGAAACCAGAAAATGACAGAATTTTTTGCTGAACGTAACCAAAAACGTGAATGAGTCATTTTTATGTTCCAGAGCGAAAACTTTATTATTTAATGCTTGTAACCAGTTTTAACCGGTTAATTTCATTCTGATATATTATTTTTTACGAAAACAAAGGAAGTGGATAACATAATGTTAAATAAAAAGTAAGGACATTTACAAATCATAGATTATGGCTGTGATTTTACTAAAGCCTGTTGGCTGTTTGAAAAAAAGGGATGGACCCTTTTCAAAACAGAAACCGTTTCAACAGTAAAGAAAACTGCACTCATCAAGTGATTTCATGGGGTCTCTAAACAATTTATAACATTTCCTAGAGCAAAAACACAGTTGAAGACATTTAAATTATCTTACTTGAAGCGTGTTCAGTAAAGGTCATCAATGTTTCCCAGTGCTGTACTGAATCTGATTTCATGACAAGTATGCCAGACCTCTAGTCTGCTCATTTGTATGATCTACTCGTACCCTGACAACAGAGATATCTCTTTGAGGAAAGATGCTTCTGCTCTGATTTCTGCCCTGATTACACGATAATAATAGATTCCTACATTGCTGTATCTCACACAAACTTGAAACCATGGACACATTCATGCTTTGCTGAGGTTGTAAAGTTTTTATTTAGCGAGCTCTGGAAGCAGCACTGTATTCTTTTTGTAAAAAAATGATTGATTTATCACTGTGGCTCTCAGATTGACACTGTGTGATGTTCTATTGAATGTGTGTTTGAGATCAGTATTAGTTTCAAACTGAATACCCCGTCAGAGCACATACTGTAAACTGCTGAGAGGTCTATGAAAGAGTGTGCCTGAAACGCAGCATGTTCTATTTTAAGCGTCGTATTTGTGTAAACATCTGATAAATATCTTCTTAGGAGCAGATGTGAAGAGGAATGGGTAAGATGCGCCAGCCTCTTAATTTAGGATATCCCTATGAATTTTGTAATAATGTGCAGCAGATTTGGAGTTAGACTTTGGAATGGGATGGAGCATTTTTTAAGCATTTTTTTTTTTAATGTTCAGATTATTTCTTGTATCCCAGCTAGTCCACATTCATTTCTATTTAAATTTTTTCCTAATTTAATTGTTTATTTTTCATTACAAATGATATTATCAGCGTAACAGTTTGAGTAAAAACATTTTTGCAAAACTTGATGATTATTATATAATCACGATCCTGCATGTGAATTTTCATAGAGCATTTTGTGAAAGAGCTTTAATAAAAGAATACTTGTCCTTTTGTACAAAATGAGTAAACCGTTAATGTCACAGATGTGTTTATTTGATTACTGATCACGAAATTGTGTGGAATCTTAAATATGAAATAATCTTAAAAATATATAATTTTTTTAAAATCTTGATTTAATCCTTCCTTGTGATCACGCAGCATGTTTTCATCAAATGAATGGGTGTCTAAACACTATTAAATTGTGATTAGGCTCATGTTGAGCGTTCAAGCCATTTGTGCATTACAAGCCGATCAACACTTTAGCCCTTTTCGGTGAATCGCACCTGCAAAATCCTAAAACGTTATTCCCAGCTTTAATTTAGATTTTGAATAGACTCCCCACCATGTGGGTTTATGTTTTCTCTTTTAAAATTATGTAATTTTGAGTGTGACCATGGTTTAAGGAGGGTATACCTCTATGCAAAATCTCAAGGAATAATAGTGGTGTTTTCCTTATTATATGATAGGTGCAACTATCGATTATTTTGATTATCGAATAATCCAGTGATTATTTGAACGATTATTCGACTATACTGCGATTATGGCAACGATTAATCATTAGCTCTTAATAGATTATTCTGCTTGTGTCCTGACTTAAAAGGTTGTAATAAACGTGCTTACTAACAATAGAGGGGGGAAAAAATACCTCTAAATGACGTTCACTGATTTAAAGGGCGAAAAAATAATTCTTAAAACAAGATACATTTACTTGAGAAGCAACATATAAGATATTTAGAATTGCTTTAAGAGAATGTATCTAAAATATACAGTAAGTGTATTTTGTATTACTTATATTCAAGATCTATTCTCTAAAAGCAAGTCTAAATATCTTATATGCCGCTTCTCAGGTGAATTAATCTTTTTTTAAAGCATTTTAAATATTTTTGATATTATATTCAACATACTCAGATAACAATTTTTTTTCTTCTGCAGTATAGCTGCTAAAAAATGTTTACGTTGTTTTAAAGAGTTTTACATATTTATATTGGAAAACAACCCAAATCAAATCAAAAACATATTTTGTTGCCGTGTATAATAGGGCGAAGACTTCCTCTCTCACCTTTCTGTTCACTTCAATCCATCTTTAACTAAAAAAACAAAACAAACTCTCTCTTATTAATAAAGCTGCATATTGCCAATTGTCTTCATAATAAGAAATGTGCAGAGACATATTTTATGATTCAATAAGTCACAAGCCATCATGTTATAATCTAGCTGCAGCAAGCGTGTGCGCTCGAGGGACAAGCGTCCCCGCGACAGCCGGATGCAGTTTCAATCTCTCCACCTTAGATTGGGACATTCACTCATAGAAGAGGTGCTGTCCCCACAGAAAACTGCCAGTTTCGGAGTTTGTAGTTATTTACATGATCTGCTTCCGTATTATTTGAACTTTAATTAAGCTATAACGCATTAAATCTAACCGTATTTAAGATGTAACGTCAGGGTGTTTCCTTTAAAGACGCTCGACACACAAGTTTTGCTTCAGCGGAGCGGCAGCTCCAGCTCCACTTATTCCACAAGGAGAGTGTTTCTGTATTTACTCACTTTGTATTTTTTCATTATAATTCCCTCGTACTTTGCAATCTACATCAGCTGAAGCTGTTTGGAAATTTTAGAGTGCATCTGGACTGTGAGCTGTGTAATTCTTCCTCTCCTTAGTCAGGTGCGATCTGCAGTGCTGCTCTCATCATCAGAGTTTAAAGTGATCTCATGTTACATTAAATGAGATCAAACGACTATTGGGCAATGAAACTTTTTGTTGACAATTTTTTTGTTGTCGATAATGTCGAGTAATTGTTTCAGCCCTATTATATGACGTGTTGTAATTACACACTTCAGCTTAACATTTTTAATGCATAAACAAAAATCTATGTTTATATGTATTCAATTAATATTAATTTGTTAATATTTTTATTTCAAATATATAAAACCTTAATGTAAACATGTTTGTTTTACATCAGTCTTCTTTCACCCAGGGTGATTTAGAGATTTTTAGTTTAGTTTTTATTTCTATTTTATATTTAATTTATCTTTTCAATTTAGTTTAAATTTTGTTACCTCTGTCTAGTGACGTTTTCCTGTTTAATTAAGGTAGATTGTAAATGTTTCAAATTTTATAATATAGGGTAAAGATGAATAAAGTGAGACAGTTAAGATTGACACCTGTTGTATCATATGTATTTCCTTAAATGGTTAAAATCATCATTACTAAACTAATTGTTGAGAAGTATACAAGTAACTTTTTGAGGTTTTCATTTTTGATTTTAGAATGTGTGGCAAAGCTCATTTCATGACCACTGGTGGGAAAAGCGATGATAAAGAAAAAGACAGAAATTTAAGACAAATATTGTTAAGGTCATACAGTAAATGTTCACTTAATGTTTGTAAATATTACATATGATGATTTATGATGTGAACGTGTGTAAGAAAATATTTTGTAGATATTTTCTATAGAATAATTGTCCCCTGTCCCACTTTACCAACACTTGATCAAAAGAGGATCTTCAAAGATTCTTCTCCCCAGTATTAAGTATTTCTTAATTTTTGCTTTTGAGTAAGGTAGGAGACCTCATAAGCTTTCTATAAAAGGATAATGTCCAGTTATGTGGCCTTTGGATAATAGTTAAAAGTTACATTTCCAAAAAGTGTCAACTCTTTGCACATATTCACCTTACTGTGTATATAAAACTCAAATTGATTCAAGGTCATTATTTTATTTTATTTAGATTTGTAGTTATGAACAAGTATTTTAGTTTTGTTTTTTTTTTCTCATTAAGTTTAGTTTTTATTTCAGTTAACAATAATAACACTTTTATCATCTTGACAAGAGGACAACTTGTGTATAAATGGCACAGTTTACACCACTCTCTTATATTCTAAAACAGAAATATTACAAAAAGAAAAAATCTGTTGAATGTCATTCTAACATCCGACAAGGAACCTTTTATCGATCTTTTGAACATGAGGAAATACTCTAAAAACAACCACTTCTAAATGAAAACATGCACAGTATTAACAATATGTGTGATGCCACCTGCCAGTGTAAGACACTGTAGTGAACTCCGAATTTAAATCTGAAATAATGAACAAATTTTGTATTACTTTTTAAACTAATAACTATTTATGGAAAGAACAGTGTAGGTATGTGACAATGTTTAATGATGGATGGAAATGCACTCATATTCATTAAAGTATCTCTTTCTTTAAAGTCTCAGAGGCGAGGATTCTTCAGGATGCCCAGCTTTCGACTTTTCTCCAGACACAACAATGAACAGGTGACTCACTTCGGTTTCATTTATTGTCTCTCACCCTGGGTGGCTTGGCATGTTCTTCCTGTCTCTTTGGGCCAGAAGCACAACATAAAAAAATAAACTAAACTTTTAATTAATTCTGCTAAGAGCTTTGAGTAAAGTGTGTAATGCATAATTGAATGTGTTTGTTTACCCAGGACGGTGTGTTCAGAATGAGTCTGTCTCCTGATGGTACAGTGCTGGCTGTAATCCACTTCTCTGGGAGTCTCAGTCTGTGGGATATTCCATCATTCAAACTGAGAGGCTGGTGGAAACAAGAAGAACAAGTAATAAAAATCTGTGTGTGTGTGTGTGTGTGTGTGTGTGTGTGTGTGAGATTCAGAGACATGAACAGAAATGTAAAGTTCACCAAAGCAATGAAAATTCTGCCATTTACTCGCCCTCATGTCATCCTATACGTATATGACATTCTTTCTTCTACTGAACACAAAGATTTTTAAAAGAATGTCGCAGCTATGTTGGTCCATACAATGCAAGTGAGTGGTGATCTGACCTTTCACTCCAGTGCTTAAATCCATAACTTCAGAATGAATATGATAGGTGTGGATTTGGAACAGATCAACATTTAAGTCCTTTTTACTGTAAATTCTCCTCCTTGCCCAGTATGGGGCAATATGCATGAAGAATGTGAATTCTTAAATACTAAAGAACAAGAATGTGAAAGTGGAGATTTATGTCTCCATTATATGTTTTTTAGACCTTCAAATTTCTGGCCACCATTCACTTGCATTGTAAGAACCTACAGAGCTGAGATATTTTTCAAAAAAAATCTTTGTTTGGGTTCTGCAGAAATAAGAAAGTCATACGCATCTGGGATGGCATGAGGGTGAGTAAATAATGAGAGAATTTTCATTTTTGGGTGAACTGTCCCTTTCAGCTTTCATGCTGCATTATTACACAGACTTTCCCACCACTTTGAGTTCTGTAGCTTGAGGGAAAAATAAAACAACCCCAGCTATTCTTTTTTTACACTTTCTCACTCTGTCTTTCATTTAGCCGGCATTCGATGAGATCAACCCCGCATGGAAGACTTCGCTGGAGAAAAGAAAGAAGATAAAAGGTAGCTGGACCCTCAACCTCAGATGTGTCCCCACTCCCACACTTACCTTGTGTCCTTAATTATGTAGGAGTTCAGGCAGAGGCGGTGGGAGGGAGAAGAATGCTTTAATAAAGCTCCGTGTGTCGTATCTTTCTGGAGCGGCATTAAATTCTGACATTGACATTTTGATTGTGGGTTTAGATCACACGTTTTCATAAAGCTTGTCTATCTGCCTGCCCTCACATCATGCTTCTCTGTTTCTTCTTTGAAATGTATGTTTCTGAACCGCATATCGCATTTACATAGCCATGGAACGATAGTTTTTAAATGCATGAGCATTTGTGAAATGTTTTATGATGTTCAGATGTTTCTCTCTCTCTCTCTCTCTCTCTCTCTCTCTCTCTCTCTCTCTGTTTTAATTTCAATGTGCTTTATTGACATGACAAACATGTGTACAACGGTTTTGCCAAAGCATTTGCTGCATAGCTGCATACAGATGCGGTACTGCATAACAAAAATAGTGCAAATCAACATACCTAAAGTAAGAAAAAAGAGTCTATTTATACAGAGTATTGACAAAGAGAGTTTAAAAGGGTGAAAGGATAAATATGAGGTTAGAAAATAAGGTAAAAAAAGAAAATATAAATGATATTTTATGTATTTATTTAATAATAGACAAAACAATAAAAAATTATAAAAATAGCCATAGTAAAATTGGACACAAGTTTAGTGATTGAGACACAGACTCGTAGCAGATCACTCATTGTTCCTCATATTGTCTCACTGTTGCATGTTTTCTCTCTCCAGATAAGGAGCAGTATCAGTCTCTGCTAGATGTTAGCTGGTGGAGTGAGACTGCACTCATTTTAGCCCGTTGTTCTGGAGCCCTCACCGTTTCCTCCGTCCGCACGCTCAAAAACCTTCTCGGCAAGTCCTGCGAGTGGTTTGAACCTTCACTGCGAGTCACCCCAGCCCATGATGGGGGCTTCCTCAGTCTGGAGGTGTGTGTTTGTACTGAGGTGGTCTATAATGCCTAGAGAGATCTATCCGTTAGCATTCCCATTCATTTCAATGGAAAATTTCTGTACCCAAACTACTTCCGGGAGTCTTTGCTCATGGGCTCAGTTCTAGCAACAAGTTTATTTTTGAGCTGTAAATACCATGTGACTAATCGCTCTGGAGCCGCAGAAAAATCATGTCATTGCAACGCCGATTGGCTAATAACACCACAAGAATGCACACAGTCCCAGGTCATTTACTAGTGACTGTCAACTGTGATGTGAAATTAAGCTGACAAACACATAATAGTGCACTGGCAAAGCATCTACTATAATAGAATAAATTTTTTATGGTTAACACACAAATTATTTTTGTCAGAGTACATGGCTACATTTGAATGACTGTTCGTAGGGAAATGGGCTTTTGGCAGAATAATGTTATAGTCTGTTATGGCATTTACCAGCAGGGCTATGCTAACCAGACAAACCTTAACCCCTTGGTTTGTACGAGTATCAATATTCGTCCAAATGGTTTCTCTGAAAGAGTTAAAGGAAGGGGAATTGTGACAGCACACTTCTCCCTCCAGCAGATTGTCTTTAATTTGTATCTGCTGATGGCTATAATTACTCTCGTCATTCAAAAACTCCCTCTATCTGCAGGCCATCATCATAAAAGTGCTTTACCGCTCCTCATTCTCAGAAACCCCCCTCCACATCTTTCATCTCTACTTCATTGTATTGTTTTTTTTGTACACTGTCCACTCATGTACAACTCTTAAGGTTGGAGATGTAAATTTCTTGGGGAATATAGAGGGATGAGAAAAGTAGATGAGAGAAGAAGAAAGAGATTGTTTTTAATTCTGGCTGTATGTTCGGTTGACAGTTTTGGCACTCCTTAGGGTGCTGTGGAAATGGCAGAACATGTTTTGAAGTATGTTAAATGTAAATGTGAATGAGCTATTTGACACTTATGGCGATTAACTCATGAATATTAATTTGATCATGCTGACGTTGCTTGTAACCTTAGGGTGTCAATTCACATAGCCTAATTAATATTCATCAGCCAAGCCATATATTCGTAAATCTATGTTCAGTGCAAATTGTTTTTAATTGAATGGCCTTGTGGACTTAACATGCTGACTTGTTGTTAAGATACAATATAAGACAAGCTTTACTTTTAAGTAAAGATTTTTACACAACCTTTTACTGTTGTAAACAATATCAGCAAATACAGCATTTAGTGTCTGCAGCCGAATCACAACCGTGCTGATATTCATTATAACTAGGGATGCAAGCATTTAACATTTTCTTAATCGACAATCGTTAACGTGTATGAATGATAATTAATTAATCATTAACTAAACAATAATACATTGTAAGTGATGTACAGCTTTAAAATGAAAAAAATAAATAAATACAAGATGCATATTTTTCTTCAATAAAAACGTTATTTTTAAAGTTTGATTTTTGACTGACCAACCGTTCTTATATAAATTTTAAAACGTCAACATTGGAGAAAAATTTGGTACTGTAGAAGAAACATGAATACATGAAACAGCCACCAAAGTATGTGCATGTAGCATGTATAATTTAAATAAATACACTTAATAAATGCAAGTATTTGTATTTTTCTCTAAATAAATTTCAGTTTAGTGTATTTTTAATACATTAAGGCAGTGTTTTGTATGAATTTGTCAGTTGTTTAATTTACTGTTAATATGTTACTGTGTTATTAATAACTTGTATACATATTCGAGGTCACATTGTAGATCATGGGATATTTCAGACCTTACATTTATTTCAAATTAAGTCAAATATTAACATGATGTGTAAATACAGCTAATATCATACCTCACACTGGCGATGGTGTATGTACCTGCATACTCTCCTGGCAAGAACTGGCATGATTATTCCTGTGAATCAATAGTGATTGTTGTCATGTTGTACTTTAACACATTATCACGCTTTATGCAGTAAACGTAATGTTAATGTATAGAGAAATTATTCAATATCACGTTGAAACTCATTTTTGAATGTTAAAATACACTGTTTTAAAAGTTTAGCCACAACACATAAACAATATCGGTGTTAACTTCATTTTAGTGTGATAAAATTGCTTATTAACCTTTTCTATGTAAAGTTACAGCCAATTTTACAACTTTAAATGTAATGTCCTCAAACCCTAAAACGACTGAAAAAATTAAGATTTACACAACTTTACTACTCCGATAGTATAACAGTACAATTAATGAGTGCTTTTATTGAGTTATAAGCATCAGATTTCTAACTTTAAACCCTCCAAAATGGGCCCCACCATTCACTTCCACTGTAAGTGCCTCACTGTAACCTCAATTTTTTCTTTTCTTTTAAAGAAAAGAACGGGCGAATCAAATGTAATATTTGTGATAATCAACATTATGCCAGTAATGCTGTCAAATGAGCTTAACTTGTATTGAACCAGGAATATTCCTTCAAGACAATATTAGAACATGTTTTAGAATCAGTCAACAGCAGCCATTTATGCAGGCTAAAACAAATAGGAGGGTGCACCCTCTCTGATTCCAGAGTCTTCCAAGTCAATAATCAAAACAGTACAAACCCATCTTTCTTAACTTGTGATTATCCTTGAGCCAGCCAACCAGATCTTAATCTATCTTTTTCTCTTTCTGTCTCTCTCTTCTCTCAGTGTGAGATAAAGCTGGCCCACAAGCGCGCTCGTCTGGAAAGCAATATGTCGGGTGAAGAGGATGATGGAGAGGAGGATTCCGACTCTGATGAAGAGTCCTTTGCAAAGGCGCGGTATTTCAGCTACGTAAAGCAGGGCCTGTACTATGTGACGGAGATGGAACGCTTCGCCCCTCCCCGAAAACGTCCTCGGACCGTCATCAAAAACTATCGGCTGGTCAGCTTGAGGTCCACTACACCAGAGGAACTGTACCAGAGGAAGGTGGGTTAGACCCAATGCACACTACAAGACAGATGGTCGGTGCCTATAACAACCAGAGTGAGGAAGTGCAGAATGACATCAGAAGTTGAATGTTGGTGGAAACAAGTCTTGGAAACATTGTAGATGTCAACCTGACCCACAAAGCACAAAACAGCATTTAGCGAGACACCTCTTTTCCTGATTGATTCACTTTATTTCTGTAATATTAAAAAGCATTAATAAGACTAAGAGCTTTCGGTAGAAGTTAACCTTGTGTGTGCGTGTGTGTGTGTGTGTGTGTGTGTGTGTGTGTGTGTGTGTGTGTGTGTTGACAGATTGATAATGAGGAGTATGGAGAGGCGCTTTCCCTGGCTCATGCGTATGGTCTGGATTCTGATCTCGTCTTCCAGAGACAGTGGAGAAAATCTACAGTCAGCATCGCTTCCATTCAGGACTACTTGGTAAGAGTCGGTAACCACAACATTTGCAACCTGTAACAAGGGCATGCTAAACTTTTTGTTCTTCTTGCTGCTACAGAGTTTCTAAATCCCAGAAGACAATTAGCATTTTTCGAGTTATGGCTTCCTCAAAGCAGTTCTTTTATTAATTCAATAAGGTCTGTGGTTAACATTACTTGAAGAGACTCACGTTTTGTTGTACAACATAATTACACAGTCATAACTCGGATATAAATATAAAAATAATTGTGTGCATTTAAATGTTGCCAACAAGTTGCTACAACAGTTATATTACACGCCGTTTGTCAAGCACGTATGTTGAAGTTAAAGAATGATTTGTAAATCATGTTGTAATGTAGAACAAAATGTAAAGGTCTTGTCAAGTAATGCTAGCTGATTAGCATGCTTGGCTAATCTTGCAAAAATATAGCATTATGATCAAGTAGCCTAAAAAGAGCCTAGCATGCTAAGATATTTTAAGAGCTTATTTTACTCCAAAAATTGAAAACCTAAAAAAAGCTTTTCTAAAAAAATCATGTTAGAAATTTCCAAGGGAACCCATACGAATAAACATTTTGGGTTGGCCTACAAGTTGACATCATGACTAAAGCTCTCTATTGCTTTTTTGATGTTCCTTTTACTTTGAGGCCAACCAGATTAGATTTAATCTGAGGTCAACCATTTGACATCTGTTGGGAATGTTCGGTCTGATGCCAAAAAAAACGCTTATATCTTACTGTACAGGTGTGAACCTTCACCAGAATCCGATTCGATTATGATTCAAATGGTAACGATTCGATTACAAAACAAGTCTCAATGCATCATGATGAATCTTTTCATCCAAGTTTTTTTTTTGTTGCAATACACACACTCAGTATTAAATAGTATTAAATGATTAATTCAGTATTAATCGATCTCTAGCTGATAACTATCCACATTTTCCTGAGCTACCACTGGTCTGCTCCATGACAATTCTAGTTGCCTATTTCTGGTCTCCAGATGCACTTCTAAAACTATCAAAAGGAGTGATCCAGATAGAAAACAACAACCATTAAATTTGTTTTGGGTAAAAATGTTGTGCAGTTGTTGGCTGTCATAACATCTCATAGTTAATGATATCAGCATAACTAACCTCGGACCATCGCTTCATGACATCTACTCACTCAGGTGAGGCACTGTCATTCATATTGACTCTATACAGTCACATTTTTTGTGCCAGTTTTATATAAATGTAATACCTTAAACATTACATTACCATTAAAAATATACTCCGATGCGAGTGATAACACTGGAGACCGTAAATTGAAAACATTCGAATCTTGGAACTGTTTAGGGAATGGCAGATAACTACAACTATTGGTTGCTGGTCCAGAGAATGCAAGAGGTGAAAAGGGCATTGGGAGGTAGGAGACCAAATATAATGAGAAAATGAAAACGATACCCACGTCTTACTGCTGTTTCATCATTATTTTCAGCTGTTTTTTTTTTCTTTCTGTGCAAATTAGTGCAATAACGGGCGCAAGCTAGTCTTTATGTTGTTGACGTGTGATCACGAATAAGCTCTACAGTTTCTGTGTGCTTGTGTTTGTGAGTGGGGTTGGCACGGTGGCTAAGTAAGGTGAATTGGAGACTGCGTCAGGAAGGGCATCTGGCATAAAATCTGTACCAAATCAAAAAAGTGGATCACCGATGGTCCGCTGTGGCGACCCCTAATGGGAGTTTCAGTTGAATACAATCATCGTGTGACTGATGAATCCAGTCAGTGATCAGTTCTGTAGTGTGCACTTGGCTTTAGTATATGCACATCTGACCATTTTTATTCTAGCATAATTTTTGACAATTGATTCAGAATCATGAAGAATATTTTTTTTTTCTCCCACCCTTATTGATTGAGTTTTTTTTTCAAACTAAGAAAAATAGAAATTTTAGGGTGAAATTAGCCTGTAGCTTAATTGCCAGGCAGCTTTTTATTCTGTGTGTGCAGGGGTTGGTAGGGGTGTATTGTTTTTTTTAAAACTTGTGCTTAGTCTGAATAGGCCTTAAGTCTCTTTTTCTTTTCACAGAGTAAGATAAAGAAGAGATCATGGGTGCTGCATGAGTGTGTGGAGAGAGTTCCAGAGAATGTGGATGCGGCCAAAGAACTTCTACAGTACGGCCTGAAAGGAACAGATCTCGAGGCCTTGATCGCCATCAGTAATGGAGAAGACCGTGGCAGGTGTGTAACACACAAACCCACACAGATCTTCCGATCTTCTCTTTTGCAATGTGTTATGGTGCTTACACACTAGAGAAAGCTCTGACTGAGCGTTTGATTTATGTTGAGGGTGTGGTTATTAAGATTTATGTTGAGGGTGTGGAAAGAACCATTTAAGTTTTTGAAAACAAGCAAGGATACAGCAAATCATTCATGTCAGAATGCGTTTTGGTTTACTTCTAGTTGCATGACCAAGCTTAGGGGCTTTGAAGGGTAACAGAGCATTTGTGTTCCCTTAACCAGTATGTCCTCTCTCGCTAGGTTCATCTTGCCAGGTGATGTTGATCTGGATGATGCTCCATATGAAGACTTTCTGTCCATGGAGGAAGAGATGGAGCAAAGAAAAGAGAGGGAAGCGAAGAAGAGACAGGAGCTCCTCAAAAAAGTGGAATTTAGCAAGTAGGTTTTGTCACATACACAGACATTTAAAAGCAGCAGATTTTCCCAGAAAGCTTACCAGCAGGAGCACACAGAATTTGCATGCGTAGAACTATTTCAGCAGAACGTGATCGCCCATCATTCAAAGATTTACATATTACATAAAAATGTTTTGCTAATTTGATAACGCTTTCAGCTACCAATAAAAGCGTAGTATTTCGGCATGATTTAATATTATTGTTTAATATGATTAAATATTAAACATATTTAAATACATTTTGCAGAATTCCAAATTGAGCACAGTAAATGTGAAATAAGTCTACATGTTCCATCTAAGCTTGCTCAGAGAGATCTTGGAGACGGCACAGACTGAAAAGTAGAGAATGAGAGTGAGACAGACAAATAGAATGGAGAGGAAAAGGTAGAGGATAAAATTAAAGCCGTTAGAGCATAGATTTATTTCTAATCTGCATAAAGTAATTTATGCCTCTGTTGTGCTTTGCCCAAGAGGCCCTAATGAAAAAGCCATCCATGAGCACAAATTATGAACGCTCACACACACTGTAACGAAAGGGGAGGGCGATATAGACAAAAAATATTGCAGATTGGAAAACATTTGCTGTAAACACCGCACTAATCAAAATACTCTTGTTTATACACACACACGCACACGAACTAAATTACCAAATTTTTCACAACGTAACACTGCTAAACATACACATACTCCTCATGCATATCATACAGAACTGTATCTAATTTGCCCTCAATTACTGTGTGTTTAAACCCGTTTGCTGTCTAACATCAGTGTGTGTTTGTGTGTTTACTCCCCAGGCTGTTTGTTTGTATGCCATCAGCATATATAATGTGTGTGCTTCTGTGTCCATTTATGTGTGTCTGGATGCATGTATGACACACATAAATGGAGAAAGAAATGACAGGAGAAAAACTAATTGAAGGAGAAAGAAAAAAGGTGAAAGTTGTGATTGAGGACAGGGATGCCAGGGAAAAAAGAACAAATAAACATGGAGAGAAGGAAAAGTGAAACAAAAGCATTTAAGGGAGAAAGGAAAAGGCGAAGATGATGATGACAAAAGAAGATAAAGAGGGACAGAGATGGAGAGACAGACAGTGAGGAGGAGTTAGAAGCTCTAATGGTGTGTGGTGCAATTTCTCCTTACATTCTGCTGTGGAAAGGCGACGACAAAGTAATCATTCTGTTAATTTCTTTTTAACTGCACCGCCATTATAGCAATGGGGCAATATCGATCAGACTGCTGGTTTTAGCTAAAGATGTGTGTGCGTGTGCGTTGCGTGTGCGTGTTTGAAAGAGAGAGAGATACCAGGTTCAGTGAGCTGTCTCTCTTTCACCATCACAGTAATACTGCATATTTTGATAGCTATTCGCCTTAAAAATGTCTGTCTGTCACTCATGCTTCACTCTCACACAGATATTCTCACAGGGGAAAATTACAGTGCCTGCTATTAAATTCAGCTGCACTTTCTTAACCTACTCCAGCGTGACTCCATTCAAACTTAGTTTTGGAGATAATTTTAACCTTAGGTGTGCTGTCTATTTTTATTCTTTATAAACTGTTTATACAATTTCATATGTAACATATAATAAAATAGATGATAGTTTTAAAAAACTTTTTAAATTAAAGTTTGACTTTAAAGTGGTGTGTAATATTGTTGATGTAAAAATACTTTCTTCTATCCCAGTTTTACCCATTTGCGGAGAGACAACTACTTTATATGTCAGCCATTTGCTAGATTAAACAGAGAATTTAAAAACATTGCTCTGTTTTTTGAGCAGTCTGACATGTCAACTGCTGGCTCAACCAATGGAGTGAGTGTGTGGCTTTGTCCAAACAATGGAGGGTGGGGTGGTGTGGAAGTTGCTGTAGTACTGTTTGGGGAAACCTCTTTTAAGTAATCGTGATTTTTGCAAATAAGAAAAAAAAAGAGACTTGCTTACTGCATTGTTTATTGCGCAATTTGCTAACTGCATTGTAATTTGTCTTATATTTTTTCATATGGATCTATTTATCACTCTGTATTGCATATTAGTCAAAAATCCCTTTCTCTTGTCCTTTCTTATTCTATCCAAATTTGTGCTGTCTAGCCTTTTCTAGCTCTGGGTTGACTATTTGCACTGTAAATAGCACCTGCCACACAGAGCGGTTATTTGCAGTCTAATAGTCTGGTGGAAACCCCAAAAAATGAAACACAAACAGCACCCCTAGTGTTGATGTAGTGGTGTGCTGTGTAATTACGGTGTGCAATTGCCTGGGTTCATTTCTGCCTTTTTATCCCATATTTCCCCATCTGGTTTCCTGTCTCCACAATTAATATTTCCTTTCACACTCATTATAATAATAAATACAAATAAATAGAAAGCTTGATTTCATTGCAGTGATTTGGTCACCATTATGGTTGGGATTTGAGAGAGAGGTTTGATTAGGGTAATATTAACCATGGTTTTACTATAGTAATATTGTAGTAACCATATTTTTTGGTGGAATCCATAGTTTTAAATCGATTAACCATGGTGTCACTACAAAAATATGGTGTTAATATAATAACCATGTTTATTTTTGTGGTTACTATGATATAACTACAAAATACTTTGGTAATATGATGGTTACTGTGGTAAAGCCATGGTTACTTTTTGTAAGGTTAGGGGTAGGGGTTGGTGTAGTGTGTCTGTGGGACTCTGAATTAACACTATAAACACACCGCAGTGATGCCCCTATAATGTATGTTAGTAGTTAATTAGGAATGCAAATGGTATCTGCCACTATTTTCACCAGGGTGCAAATAGCAACTTACCCTATTAGTCTAAATAGCATCTATCACTATTCGTAATTATTGCGAATAGCCTCTGCCAAAAAGAAAAGAAATGAACTTGACTCTTTTGCTGCCTTGCAGGTACTGGTATTCCCTTTAGGAAATGCAGATTTATTTAGTCAAGTCAAGACATTTTTATTAGTAAAGTGCTTTTCACAACAGACATCGCCTCAAAGCAGCTGTACTAGAAATTGTGCTATATCAGAAAATAAAGCTGTAACGTCTTAGACATTATTTTGCTATTTGATAAAAATGAATTTTGTAGATTGTGCTTTAAGAGAATAATATTTGTATTTAGACCCCCAGTGAGCAAGCCAAAGGCGACCATGGCAAGGAACAAAAACTCCATAATATGATGGTTAATGGAGAAAAATAACCTCTGGAGAATTAAAGCTCACTTTGAGGGCCAGTAACCTACTGGCTAAACAGCATGAATAGAATGCCAAAGGAATAATGTCCAATTCTATTCAGTGCCCTGTTTTCATAGCACTCAATGGAGGATAGGCCACTCACTTTTTTTTACCATCAGTCGAAGATCCCCCTTGTGTGCCTCATGCCAGAGCTCGTCTTTGAAACACATTTTATTGGATTGTAGTATTCTTCTCTGAATGTTTTTTTTAAATTTTATTCTGCTGACACCTTTGATAATGTTACAAAGTCAGTCCAGAATTAGTTTTGGAGTTTTTATTAAAAAATGAATAATCTTAAATAGCTTGTTATCTTAAATAGCAATGAAATATCTGAGCACTATATTTTATCTGGCAAGAAATGAATAGTCAGTATCTTTTCTCTTTTAGATACCAGTCAGCTATACGTAACATAACTTTTCACATCTGTTTAACATCCTTAACTGAATAGAGTTTTGTCAACTTTGATCATGTCAGTAGTTATTGTGATGCGTTTCTCCAGTATAAAGATGTGTGACCTTCAGCGTGTTGGTTGTTTAGTGAACTGACAGCAGCATGCCAATGTTGTGTGCTGTTGCAGAGCTAAATGCTGCTTTTACAGTCAGGCCATCTATAAACCCTTGACACAGCATTAAATTCTGCTTCAGTTTCATTAAAATCAGTAAGCCTGAAATGGAATTGCCCTAGAATGTGTGGATGCTGGCAAGAGATGTCCATGAGAAAAATGGCAAAAGAGTGTGTGTGTGTGTGTGTGTGTGTTTTTATATAGTAAGTGTTCATGGGTTTGTGTTTATGTGTGGACTATTTTCTCAATCTTCTTCTATCATGTTTATACTGCGACAACATCCTGCCATTCAATATTCTCCCCAAGTCCAATGATCACAGTCTTATTTATTTATGTGTGTGTTTGTGTGTGTGTGTTTGGTCTCATTCGCATACAATGGGATGCTCAGGTTTCCGCAGTAATGCAGGGAAAATGAGATGAGATTGTAATTGCCTTCTGGATTCTCATGCTGACTGATCCGCGCACGCACGCGCACACGCGCTCACACACACACTCACATGGGCATCCAGGCAATCAGGCAGCGGTCATCTCACATTAGCCTGTCTTTGATGACCTAATCTTGGTCTATAATGGCTCACTACCCTTTCACCAGTGCTCTCCCTCTATTTTACCCCCGTTTTGGGTTTTTCCTCCAATTTACAATCGTCTTTCTCCCCCATTCCCCTGCATTTTCTTGCAATCATTATTTCTGAAGGCCTCAGTGTTCCTGTGTTTACGTGTGCACACATCTGTCAAACGCTCTCATCTCTCCCCCCTGAGTGTGTGAAGCTTTATTTCATTACACCATTTTCAAGGATATTAGCAGCAGCTCTCTGAAGTAGATGCACTCCAGATAAGATAACTGTGTGTGTTTACTCCTTTGTTGATGTCTTGTTCTTCCAGGCTGACTCTAGAGCAGCGGGAGCTCTGTAGGAGTAGATTGAAGCTTCTGTGCTATCTGGACCGCTTGGCTACTTATGAGGTAACACTCTCCAAAATCAATTAAATCCACAACATAAGCATAATATTACTACTTCCATCTGCACAGACAATGAGTGCATTTACATGCATGTTCTTACACCGATTATGCTTAAAGCAGCAGTTTGTAATTTCTGCACCACCAAATGTATTTTTGGAGATAAAAGCTTTTAAATATAACCTCTATGTCTTTCATTGTTTGATCAAACAGATAGTCCCGCCCCCAACTCACATCATTGGTTGAATCGTTGTTGTGTCAGCCTGGACGTGTAGCTCAAAACAAAATGGAGCAATATTAATAGTGCCTCAAAGAGAGTCTCTGCCCAATAAGCTGCTCATAAATCTCACTTTGGTTGTGTCACATCATATACACTGCATTTTAAGGTCGCAGTGTCAAGTTAAATGTAGTTTGAAACAGAAAACACCTTCTTATGATCCCTACATTAGGATATGCACTCCATTCAGGTTTGTTTGAACGCAAGAATTCTCATCTTGTTCTGTCTCTATAGTCAAGCATGCCTGAGTGTGGTTTGTTGTCTGTACAGCTGCTTTTTCTGAGCTTGGTTTGAAAGCTTTTGGTTTAAAAGAGAGATGGAAAACAGAATTTGTCTTTCACTTCCTTTCTATGTAGATGTCTAATGTTTACAATGCAAAGCTCCCTCCCCAGTCTACCTAGACCATTTGAAAGTCAGATGAAAACTAGACTGCAAAAACAGCTTGTTCAGAAATTGTCATGTTTAAACATCACAGCCATGAGCACATTAACCACCCTAATTTACATATTAACCTCCCTATACAACCCTAATTTACATATCAACACCTGTTCAGTATTCAGCGGTTTTCAATCATTCAAAGTCCCACATGAACAACAATGCGATTTATGCTGGCACATGGAGGTGAGGCCATTAAATACAGTATAGTCTAAGGGCCTTAGTGGTACAGTAGCAAAACAGTAAATGCAAAACTACAAGCGTTTTTGTTGCAGGAAATTGAAACTAAAATTAAATGTTGATTTCAGTTTTCAGTTGCTTATTCTCCAAAGGAAAGTTACTGTGGTCAATTTGATGGATTCTACTATCCTATCACAACTTAAAGGAATGTTCCGGGTTCAATACAAGTTAACCTTAATCGACAGCGTTTGTGGCATAATATTGATTACCACAAAACTTAATTTTGACTCCTCACTTTCAAAAATTGGCCCTCATTCACTTCCATTGTAAGCGCCTCACTGTAACCCAGATATTTACTTTTTTAAAGAAAATGTTCAATTTGCAAAAGGGCCAATTTTTTAATGTTAAAATACTCACTTTTCCAAAAGTACAACCACAACACAATATGTGTGTTAATGTGATTTGTGTGTGATAAAACCACTTACTAACCTTTTCTGTGTGAAGTTATAGCCAATATTCCATCTTCATTGCCATACATGATTTCTAACAGAAGAATTAATGTAAGTGATGTTATAATATTATAAGCTTCACATTTCTGCCTTTTAAACCCTCCAATAATTGGCCCATTCACTTCCATTGTAAGTGCCTCACTATAACCTTGATTTTTTGCTTTATTTTTTTAAAGAAAAGAAGGGACAAGTCAATATATTTTTTTTGTGGTAATCAACATTATGCTGTCGATTGAGCTTAACTTGTTTTGAACCTGGAATATTCCTTTAATTTTCAGATGCAACTGTATTAATTAAGTAGTTGGTTGATTTCCCTGAAAGGTGTAAACACTGTGCCTCTGTGGTGCTACAGTATTGACTCTTTTTGTTAGTGCATACTTGCTAGCTGCAACATTGGCGCAACTAATGGTATCAGTTTTAGATGGGACTATTTGCTTGATAGGGGGAGTGTTCGGGAGACCTGTTTGAAAACAATCCTCGTATTTGCTATTCCGTGTAATGTCAATAAATGACATTTTTCATCTTAAAATAATCTTTTTAAAGTCTTTCAGCTCATTGTTTTGTATTTAAATTCATGAGCAGAAGTGTATCATCCTTTCATCCTACCGCACCGTTAATGTCCTGCTCATGTTGTGATAGATGGCCTTTGTCAGGGTCTTCATGTGTAATTGATTTCTAAGGGAATAGTCCTGAATGTAACCAGACCTGAGAGACATTAGACGCACACATGCACACACATCTACGCACCGGCCCTGTAGACTTAAAGGGCGTAATTGTAAATGTCAAAGCGATAAATGTCAACAGTGTGGACTGGGAGGATTTACCTCAGACACACAAGCGTGAGACCCTCAACTGAACTCTCATGTTTGTTTTGTTCTCTTTTTCTGTTCACTTTCGTTCACTTCTTCTCTCATCACATTTTCTGCAGGAAATTCTAGGCGGACCTCATGCGGCAGAGCAGAGATATGATGCCGAATTTTTCAAGAAGTTCCGCAATCAGAATATTGTTCTGTCAGCAAGAACTTATGCCAGGGTAAATCTCTCTCCCTTTGTTCTCTGACCATGTGAGTGTCTGTAACAGGGTCCTGTGGTGTGAATTATAGTCACTATTTCACACTTTTCTTGATAAGTGTGTGTGCGCCCTTGCTAGCGTTTGCCGTAAAATATGGATTCCCCTCATATTCTGAGAGTATTTTTAAGTGTAGATGTGTGAAATATGGTTACCTGCACACTGCGAAGGCTTCAAGGGGTTTGTAATGTGGAAAATATTGCCGCAGAGCATAAAGCTGTCTGTAGTTAGTTCAGTCTCATAAATCGTCTATTAATTATTTATCTCTATCAATCTTTTGCTCTCTCATTGTTTTATTTCTCTCTCAGGAGAGCAACGTGCAGGCTTTGGACATTCTCTTCACTTATCACAGCTCAGAGTTGCTCCAGCACCGACTCGCCATCCTTTACAATTTCCCAGAAACCACCTCTCCTCATGAGTACACCGACCTTCTGCCTAAGGCTGGGTAAGAATTACTGATTAGAGGATAAACAAAACCCGCATAAATCTTTTTGAAACAGCTGAATGGGAAATGGTCATTTTTAGACGACGGGTCCACTGGAAGAGGTTATTAGGTATTGTCTGTGAAACCAAATCAGTTAAAGGTGGTAGTTTAAAGCAGGTTGATTATGTAAATGAGACATTTTACTGTGCAATTATGCATTTTAAACTTGAAGACCTTAACCTTATGAAGTAACTGAGGTTACCTCCTGGCTTTGTGCCAGAAACACTGAATATGAACACCTACCACCTTACTGAATCAGTTTATATAGAGAATACAGGGGACAATTGTAGCATATTACCCTCCAGAACTCACAGACTACTACAAATCTACCACATATTTGGTATAAAATAGAGTAATACATTTATATGTGGCAAAAGTAACTACACCATTAATAAACTTAAAATTAGATAATATTGTGAATTTAATACAGAATGTGTTTCAATTGTAAAAGTGAAATGAAAATTAAATTATATTAGCCACTGTATCTGAAATTCAATCACAAACAAAGTAAAAATTAAAGATGCCCAGGGTCCCTGCTCATCAGCGTGAACGTGTCTTAGGCATGCTGCATGGAGGCATGAGGACTGCAGATGTGGCCAGGGCATTAAATTACAATGTCCGTACTATGAGATGCCTGACTGCGCTACAGGGAGACAGGAAGGACAGCTGACAGTCCTCGCAGTGGCGGACCACATGTAGCAGGTGCACAGGATCGGTACATCCGAATGTCACACCTGCGGGACAGGTACAGGATGGCAACAACAACTGCCCAAGTTATACCAGGAATGCACAATCCCTCCATCAGTTCTCAGTCTGTCCGCAATAGGCTGAGATGCTGGACTGAGGGCTTGTAGGCCTGTTGTAAGGCAGGTCCTTACCAGACATCACAGGCAACAACGTCGCCTATGGGCACAAACCCACCTTCGCTGGACCAGACAAGACTGGCAAAAAGTGCTCTACACTGATGAGTCGCGGTTTTGTCTCACCAGGGGTTGTCATTGCAGGTAATCCCAATGCTGTGCATTACAGGGAAGACATCTGCCACCCTCATGTGGTACCCTTCCTGCAGGCTCATCCTGACATGACCCTCCAGCATGACAATGGCTCCAGCCATACTGCTCGTTCTGTGAGTGATTTCCTGCAAGTCAGGAATGTCAGTGTTCTTCCATGTCCAGCGAAGAGTCCGGATCTCAATCCTATTGTGCACGTATGGGACATGTTGGATCGGAGGGTGAGGTCTAAGGCCATTCCTCCCAGAAATGTCCGGGAACTTGCAAGTGCCTTGGTTGAAGATTGGGGTAACATCTCACAGCTGGCAAATCTGGTACAGTCCATGAGGAGATGCACTGCAGTACTTAATGCAGCTGGTGGCCACACCAGATACTGACTGTTACTTTTGATTTGGACTCCCCCTTTGTTCTGGGACACAGTTTTCCATTTCTGTTTCTTTTTATAATATTTATAATATAATAATTTGCATTCCTCAAAATAATTTTTTTGGTCAAAACATTCTCACAAAGTGAAACAATTACACCTTTTCTTGTGCACAGTGAGAACTGACTTGTGCTGAAGAAGTCTCATGACTCTAGCTTATTTATGATGAAAGAAATCTAGTATGTTACATTTGCCCCCTGTTTCCCCTACATATACAGAAGATTTTTGTTCTAAGTTTCTGCTCCTTCAAAAATGAATACTTCTTGCTGTCCTTTGAGGAGAGGAGAGAGGCAGCCATGCAATGTCATGAAAGTCAGAGACTACCTCTGCAGAATGGGCACATCTGAGCATATTCTGAAAGACCTCAGATATTTGAGATCACAAAAGAGCCATTAGAGTTAAGAGTAGACACATTCTGAGCTCAGACATCTTTAAATGTCAGACATCAGATATCTGGAGACAGCTGCTGAGATTACTGACCTCTCTGTTATACCAGCAAAAACCCGAGCAACTTTTAGTGCCACAAGTACATCCTGGAACTTTCTGATGTTGATCTGTGGCTAAGGGATGTACAATGCTCCATATTTTTCAGTCTTGACAAGTTGGTGGGTTGTCTGGATGACTAGTAGGTCTTAAAGCTGATGGGATTTTTTTTCAATCTTAAAATCCCAGCATAATAGTCAGAGGCAACTGTAAGTCATTCATAAGTTGATTTCCTCAAAGAGTGTAAAAACTTTGGCTCAAGTTGTGATATTAGACTTTTAGACTATTAGACATTGTTCATTTGAGGCTTCTTTGATTGAGCCTTCCTAAACATAATGTTTGAGCTTCGATTGAATGCAACAATACGGCACTGTTTTCCGCACTTTAATTTGTTCTTATCCTTTTTAGCGTTTTATTATCAGGTAGTAACATGATGACTCAATAATTAACATATGCAGTCATGAAATCAGAGTCCCTCTCCTTGAAATCTGAACACATCTGGTAAAAAGAGATGACGATTACCAGGTGTAAATGCTGATAGTGCCTTCTTTAAATGAAGCACACACACAGAGTGAGAGAGTGAGAGAAAGAGTGAGAGAAAGAGTGAGTGAGTGAGTGTGAAGTCAAACTAAGTTAAAATAGTTCTTCATCTGTCAAAATGATGGACCACATTTGGAATTATCTGTCCATGTTTAAAAAATTTGTAAATGACAACATATTCAGTTAACGCAACACCTGTTGATGACCAACATCTGCCATATTTGATTCTAGAGTTGCTTTTGAGTTGCAGCAGAAATGAAGATTATCAGTGAGATTATCAGTTTTCCATCGCATTAGGGCTGAAATAATATATTTTTGTTGTTTTCTTAAAATAAACTCAGCAAAAAAGAAATGTCCTCTCACTTTCAACTGCTTTTATTTTCATCAAATTTAACATGTGTAAATATTTGTATGAACATTACAAGGTTCAACAACTAAGACATAAACTGAAAAAGTTTCACAGACATTTGACTAACAGAAATGGAAAACTGTGTCCCTGAACAAAGGGGGAGTCCAAATCAAAAGTAACAGTCAGTATCTGGTGTGGCCAACAGCTGCATTAAGTACTGCAGTGCATCTCCTCATGGACTGCACCAGATTTGCCAGTTCTTGCTGTGAGATGTTACCCCACTCTTCCACCAAGGCACTTGCAAGTTCCTGGACATTTCTGGGGGAAGGGCCCTAGCCCTCAGCCTCCGATCCAACAGGTCCCAGACCTGCTCAATGGGATTGAGATCCGGGCTCTTCGCTGGCCATGGCAGAACACTGACATTCCTGTCTTGTACTTAATCGTGCACAGAACGAGCAGTATGGCTGGTGGCATCTTCATGCTGGAGTATCATGTCAGGATGAGACTGCAGGAAGGGTACCACATGAGGGAGGAGGATGTCTTTCTTGTAATACACAACATTGAGATTGCCTGTAATGACAACAAGCTCATTCTGATGATACTGAACCACACCACCCCAGACCATGATGGACCCTCCAACTCCAAATCGATCCCACTCCAGAGTACAGTCCGACCATCACCCCTGGTGAGACAAAACCGCGACTCATCAGTGTAGAGCACTTTTGCCAGTCCTGTCCGGTCCAGCGAAGGTGAGTTTGTGCCCATAGGCGACATTGTTTCTGGTGATGTCAGGCCAAAAAGCCCTCTCTCAGCCTATTGCGGACAGACTGAGAACTGATGGAGGGATTGTGCATTCCTGGTGTAACTTGGGCAGTTGTTGTTGCCATCCTCTACCTGTCCCACTGGTGTGATATTTGGATGTACTGATCCTATGCAGGTGTTGTTAAATGTGGTCTGCCACTGCAAGGATGATCAGCTGTCCTTCCTGTCTCCTTGTAGTGCTGTCTTTGGCATCTCAAATTACAGACATTGCAATTTATTGCCCTGGGCACATCTGCAGTCCTCATGCCTCCATGCAGCATGCTTAAGACACATTCATGCAGATGAGCAGGGAACCTGGGCATCTTTCTTTTGGTGTTTGCAGAGTCAGTAGAAAGGTCTCTTTAGTGTCCTAAGCTTTTATAACTGTGAACTTATTTGCCTACCCTCTGTAAGCTGTTAGTCTTAACAACCTTTCCACAGGTGCACAAGTTAATTGTTTATGGCTCATTGAATTATGAAACATTGTTTAATTCCTTTACAATGAAGATCTGTAAAGTTATTTTATTTTATTAATACAGTGTCTTGTAAGGGGACATTTCTTTTTTGCTGAGATTATAGCTCATGAAATGAACTTTTGAAAAGATTGGAACATTTGCCTCCAGGTTATCTGCCTTCTCAACAAGTCCATTAGTGAGTTTTTCTAAAAAAAATGGACTTGTTAGCTGTTATATGACTAATGAACTAGTCGGCCATTAGTCTTACACCAACTGATCCATCCCAACCAAGTATTGGTGTGGTTTTGAGTTTTAGGACTGCTATTAGTGCCATAAGTTCACAATGGTTTGGTTTGCTTAAAAATGTGGTTTCATTTAGAAAATCAGTTTAGCTTGATATGTATTATTTATCATGAGTAAATAATAAGTGGAAGACAGCTTCAATATTATCACATTAATGATTTGTCATAATTACTTTCAGAGGCACTTTTAACAGACATCATAAAATAGACCTTAGTTTAGCTGTTATTTCCATTTGAAGTCACAGTCGAGAAATTAAAAATAAGATTTTGCAGATTTGAAGAGTTTATACGGTGAATGTTGTTGCTGCGTCGAATATGAAGACATCCTGAGGGATTTGGGACTGATCCAACTCATGATGACATGCTCCCTAAAAGCGCACCATCTCCTTTGACGCCCTCAGAACTCAGACATGAAAGACTGATGTAATTGCTCACTCTAAATATACACATGAAAAATATCAAAACAGAGGAAACAGGCAATAGCTTCTACACTTACGTACACGCTTTAGTGCTCTCTGCTTTCTCTTTTTAACATCAGTTCTGTTGGAAAAACACAGTGAGGAAAGATTCAGTGAGGATGTGGTTAAAGGATTAGTTTGCTTAAAAATGTTAATTCTGTCATCATTTGCTTACCCTCAAGTCAATCCAAACAATTTTTTTTCTTACAAGGGAACACAAATGGTGAAATAATTGTTATTATATTTTTCCTGCATTGTCAATGATTGTGAACTGAGGCTTTCATGTTTCAAAAAGGATGCAAAAGCACCATAAAAATATTGTAAAATTTGTCCAGTCGACTCAAACACTGTATTCCAAGTCTTCTGAAGCCATTCGACAGCTCTGTGTGAGGAACGGACCAAAATTTAAGCTGTTATTCACTGATCATCTTCAAATCCATTGAGTGAGCTGTGAACTGCTGTGACTTGAACAAAGTCAGGTAGAATCAGATCAGTCCATCTGGTGAACACATTGTGTAAGCTGGATAAACAGATACATTAAAAGGTTTGCCAAAAACAAACGATTCATTCACAAATCAGAAATCACTCTGTAACAGGGTTCTTACGATGGGCAAGTAAGAGATGGGAACCAGCAGAATAGTCAACATAACTGTAATGACATAAAGAAACTGAAACATAACATAAAACACACAGGCATGCACGCACACACACACACACACACACACAGCTGCCATGTCTCTCTCTCTCTCTCTCTCTCTCTCTCTCTCTCTCAAACTGCCACCACCAGCTCATCTTTATCCCCCTTCCAGCTGATTAGGACAATTCAGTGCTCGGCCACCCCATCCTCCTCGTCACACTCATTCTCTCATGAATGCTTTAAATAGAGCTGGGATAGTTATCAATATCCATACATAACTTTGAATATAGTGCACAAGTCACATGGTGCTTTTGTGTTCTTTTTTAAGCTTGAAAGCCTTAGTCTCCTTTCATTGTAAATACATGGAAGAAATGACAAGTAAAATTCTTTAGAATTTGTCTTTTTTTAATATTTCATAAAAAAAAGAAAGTCGTACAGATTTGGAACGACATGAAAGTCAGTAAATAATGACAGGAATTTCCTTTTTGGGAAACTATTTATATACCTTGAGGTTTTGAACACTGTTCCAGTAATGGGGGTGACAGAATGGATTTAGTGTATTGGATTCAGTCACCCTCCTTTCGCCCATTCTCTGTTATGGAGGTCAGCTTCTCTGCAGTGAACATCCATCACAGCTCAGCAGCTGGAGGCCAGTTTCCTTTCTCCCCAGTCCACGAGCGCTAACAGTGCTGCTGCAGGATTCTCGCCTAACCAGTGGTCTCTCGCCATCTGCCGTCTCTGTTGGAATGAAACACAGCCAAATTAATTTTTCTTTAGCTTTTTTTGTCTGTCGATTCGAAAGACGTGTTTATGTTTTAAAGTAGACCTTTATATCGACCAGACAGATATTTGTTATTTTTTTTGACAAACAAATTTGTATGTGTAATGCATGCACTTCTTAATCTCCTTGGAAATAGACTGTTTGTAATGAGCAGGTTGACTCCATTTTAAACTATCTCAGTGGCTTGACTTTTTAGAACAGATTCCTTACAGCATCAATCTGATGTTTTCTTCATGATATGAATATGGTCTTCATTTATTGAAATATTCTGAAGGTTTAACTATCCCAATCCTCAGTGCACTGAAGGAAATACATCCTTAGATTGATTTTAGGCCTCATATAAGGATCCCTTGAGATGGACTGTGTGTGAAGGTCTCAGAGTGTATGTCCTTATTAGTTGTAGATAAATCTGAAAGTCATATGGGCATGACTTTAAGCCCTGTGAGTTGTTTAAATATGAATACATTTTTTTGTGCATGATAATGATCTTGCTTTTTCTGTCAAATCTTTCTGTGAGTGGTCTCAATTGGAAAGGAGTTTTTGTAAGTGTTTGAAAATAATTGTTTGTTTGTTCAGTAAGAAATTAAGTTTACCGTATATTTGTATGTGCATGTTGTTGTTTTTTTTAACCATTAGTGGGGCTTGCTAAGGTAAATGTCACTTGCTCATACGTACTTGGGGTATGGGATTTGAACAAACCCTTAACACTAAATAACAACCTTAAGTGCATGTCTTGTCCTGCACCAATAATGCAACAAACATGAATGATGCCTTAAATTCATCAGCTTATTCAGTGAGGTGTGATTTTAATTGTCTAAGCAATCAGACTTATAATTTTCGCCTGTTGGACAATAAACCAGGAAAAAATCCAATAGAAATACATTGTAGGAGGGACCTGAGCCATATTTAGGAATGAGAATATAATGGGAGGGAGGTCTTTTGACTCGGGCCAGTACTCAACCACCCAGTACCACATTGCTTGCAACCACCTAGCAGTGCCATAGAAACCACCAGAATACCCTGACAACCACCCACAACACCCACACATCATTGTGATGGCAAGATTTGCCAGGACAAGCACCACTCGCTTGTTTATTTCTCTTTTCTGAAACATCTTTTGTTATTCTTGTTACTGTTTTTTATTGTCTGTTTGGTTCCGCTCTCAGCCTTCAACATGGTTGACAGGACATATTTCATCCAGTTGTTAAAAAAGTTATTTTTTTCAGGCTGTTGTTTGCCCCATTTTCACCTTCAAATATGTGTATTTTTTCCTCATCCATTTCCAGAGTGTTTTCAGCCCTTCTAACAGAGGCTTGTTAGCTAGAGAAGGGGTACTGTAGAGTCAGATACATTAGTTTGTATGACTGGGACAACTTTGGAATTACTCTATAGGTTATTTCGGTCACCATTTTTGTTTGGTAATTCTCTAGTGTCATTTTTGGACTATTGTTTTTTTAATGTTAGAATTGCTGTCTCCAGCTTTTTCCTAAACTAGCTTTTTTCAATCGCTTATATGTTTTAGTGGTTTGTGGAAAGACTCCAAGGGTGCTTCTCATTTCTGAAATTGTGCATCCTCGTTTCCTTTCCTTGCTTCCTTTCCTCATTTCCTTGCTCCACCCTCTTAGGAAACAAGGAAAGGAGATGAGGTCAGAGGAATCAAAGCCAGACGGATTTGTAAAATGAAATGTCCTGCTCAATCAAGCGTGACTTCAGAGCGTGTTTTTGCGCTGCTGCAGTACCTCGGCGTGCTTGCTTGTTTTTGAAACTTTATTTATTAATATATTCATAATAAATCAAAAGTTTTCAACATGCACTGTTGAAGTTTGTCATAATTATGGTTTATTTAAACTGTAAAGGTGAAGCTTGCATTAAAACGGTTGTGTCAGATGTGGAGGGGGAGGAGAATTTATGCGGGTGTCAGGTGTCAAAGTCTTCCGTGTATGATGCTCCTGTGTTTCCTTGCGCAAGCTTCCTAGGTAAGCTTCCTCTGTCCTCACCTCCTCATGGAGCATTTAGAGAATTGATACGTCCTTAATGATTGTAGACTTAATGATCAGTTTCTGGGTCACAGACTCGAGTACGTGAGGAAACGAGGATGCACAATTTAGGAAATGAGAAGCACCCCAAGAATTGTGATGCATTTTTGTATTACATTGTTTTTTTACATTTAAATTATTTTCCTTCCTTTCTTCCTTCGATTTCTAGTTTGGATAAGAAGGGTAATTTGGTGTTGATTCCTTGGGAGGAGAGCCGCCACAGAGATCTGGACTGGTGTGAGGTTCCTGAGTGCAGGTAAGAGCGCATTTGGTACTTGTGGTGTTTTAATCTCTTTCCATGTTTTTGATTTTTTTTTTATTAATGTTACTGAGTTTTTGCTGTAATTTAGAGGGGTGGTGGGGCCTAACCCTGTGGATGACTGTCATTTCCTGTATGAAGAACAGCCAGATCTGGAGAGATTTTGTATGGCTAAACCCTCCATCACATTGCTGACTGAGTGGTACCTGACCAGGGCACAGGACATAGAAAGCAATTCCCACCAGGTACACAAGAACATATGCTGACAGAACCTGACACTCAAACATGTATCAAAGCATATAGTTTTTTTTTTTTTTTTTTTTTTTTTTTTTCACTTTCACATGAATGACACCTTACCCGAGAAAAAAAACAAACAACTGCCTTAGATACACACAGACCCACCTCTGACTCACACTGCCTTCTTCCAGAGTGACAGTTCCTGGTGTCCCGGAGGGCTGTTAGTGTTTTGAGATCAAATGCTCAGTCAGATAACACTGTATCTGGCACTCTTAATGGAGAGATATATGAACCATTATGAGACCAGACTGCACTGCTTCTCTCTCTCTCTCTCTCTCTCTCTCTCACACACACACACACACACACACATTTTCCCTCTATTCATTTAAAATTGGTACCACTTATCTCGTTCAATAATATCTAAATGTACATATCATAAAAAATGTATACATGAATGTGTATATACTAATTTACACGATGCAAATCTTCCTGCCCTGTCCGACATCATTTACACTTAGATTAATTTTGGGTGATCTGATCACCATTAGACAGGCTAGACACCATTTACACCTGGTTGTAATATGCATCTCTCTTTTGAACACTTGTGCTCTGATTTTTTCAGGTGTCTGATTTCATGACAAAATACAACAAACGCTATGGCATTGTCGAAGTGCATAATAATAAATCAAAATAAAGTAAAGTAAATTTTGGTGGAGTACCTGTATTAACTCAGCTTCAAATGTGTGCTTCTGATCTCTGTTCCTGCATGTAAATATCAAACACACAAGAAGTTCTGTAAAGTCTTGTGCACATTCATATGTATGCACTATTTTTTTTGTTTAGTTTTTTTTCTGATCGAGGTGGTTATTTCCTTTCAAAGCTGCATGAAGCCAGCAAAGATAAAAAAATCTTGTTTTAGTGCAATGGTTGATTGATAGGAGAGTTGGCAGCAGTTCACTTCTGCTCAAACATATAACACTATGAGCCAATGTGGTCACATGCTTTTTTTTGTTCGCATTCAGCCTACTCCAAATGTGATTCATGTGGTCTGATCTCAAAAACTTTTGGACCCTTACTCATTTCTTTAGGGTTTTCCAGTTTCAAATGGATTGTTAAAATATATTAATACCAGGTGTAAACGGGGGCCTTAGAAATCAACACATTGATTATGTCATAACAAAGAGCACATTAAAATATTACCCTCAAGATTTACAGACCAATGCATAACTTGGCTGAGGTGTTCTTACTAATTTTGTATTCAAAGAGTTTAGCCAATCATAACGGAGGTTATTTTCATGTTCTCATACATTTATACTGTAAATCTTAAAGGTACAGAAGCAAAAACATTTGTTTTTCATTTTAAAGGGTCAGTGAGAGAGTAGAAAAAGCTCATGTAAAAATTAATTGTGAGATGTTTTTGCTTAAAGAAACCTTGACTGACATACTACAGTATATGGAACTCAAGAGGGTATTTTTTGTCCTTTTCAGAAATGTAAAAAATGGCACCTTTTCTCCCCACACAGTTATAGGCACAGCCTGTTTCAGAAGCTCTTAACACTCTGTCATATAGAGGTTACAGGAAAGAGAGAGGGCTGGTCTGATATTGCATGACATGTGAAGTGAGGGATGGAGGGCGGGTGGCCAGCATCTAAGAGCAGAGTGAAAGTAAAAAAAAAAAAGAAGTCAGATGTAATAAAAGGGTGTGAGATCTTTTCATCCGAAGGCTGCCTGCAAGTTTGGTCCTCAGAGAGAGGGAAGAATGGGAAAGAACAATGCAGAAATGTTTGTGTATGTATAGATCAATATTTCCATTCAACTCCACTCTTAACTAAGCAATGTTTGTGTATACAAATGTATACTGTTTGAATCATTTGTTTTTGCAAGGCAAATACATGTACTGCAGAACTCCTCTTTAGAACACAGTGTTAAACAGTGCTGCTTGTAATAGGAGTGTTGTATTTTGTTGTGTGAAGGCAGCATGCTCCGGAGGTGTTTGGCTCTTGTTAACTCTAATGCCAAAGGTTTCGGTTTTTGCCAGTTGGGAAAACAGCAGCAATCATTTCTTTCACGCAGGCATCCACAATTGATTGGCTCCATGCACTGACTGTCAACTGGTAGAGGGATACCAATAGTCAGCTCCTGATGTGAACCGTATTGATGGGTTGCTGAGGCGGGTGGGATTTTATTGACTGGTTCTACTTTACTGATAACTTTCTTGGGTTTTTATTTTCTGTCTTATGTATTTTTGCATCTCTATAAATTTGATCTGACAGTTGTCATAGATTCAGACTTTCACGAACAATTTTACACACTTTTTACAGCCGATATTAGACTATATATTTATTTTTATATATATATATATATATATATATATATATATATATATATATATATATATATATATATATATATATATATATATATAATTTTTTTTTATATATATATATTTTCATAACTAATTGAAAATACATAAAAATACAAATTGTAAAAAGGAAATATAGGTAATTGATTTGTTGCTTTTGAATGACTCTCCCGCATACAGAGGAAACATACTTTTAATAACAAGGATTTCTTGGCTTGTGATACTTTCAATTCCCAAAAGCTATCTGCTTGGAATTGTGTTCTATTACAGAAATCTCATTCTGAGGTCAAATACAACATTGGAAAAAATTATGACTGTGATGCACACTTGACTTTGATGTGGGATGGCATGGTAAAACAGATGACACTTTCAGTAGTCGAACGGACCATTGCAAAGACTGGTGTTAAGCTGTCTGGATAGTTCTCAATAGTGATGATGAAGAATGGACGAAGCAAGGATTAGGGATTTGTCATCATCTCCTCCCATGAAGATGAATGGCCAATCTGTGGGAAAACAAAGGTACTTCTGTACCGGAAGTTTGAGAAAAACAGCCAAAGATACATAGAGGACAGAGCTGACATGACATCATCATCAAAGAGGTTCAGGAGGAGAGCCCCCCGAACCTGTGACTCGACCTCCCTGGAAAGCACAACTGCCATCTTACTGGTCGGAATATTTTTAGAGTGGTCAGGACAACTGGGCCCATCAAACAGGTGGGAAAGCATGTAAGGCTTGACGTTCTTCAACCCCGGGTGGTAGGAGATGGTGAAATTAAACCGCCTGAAGAAGGCCCACCGGGCTTGCCTGGAATTCAGCTTTTTGGCAGAACTAATATACTCTACATTTTTGTGATCAGTCCAGACCACAAAGGGCACCCCTGAGTGGCACCACTCCTCCAAGGCTAACCACACCACCAGAAGACATTTGTCATATTTCTGTTCCACTGGACTTAGACAATGGTAGTAAAAAGCACAGGGGTGCATCCTCCCATCCTTGTCAGAGTGCTGAGAGAGAACTGCTTTGGCGCCCACCTCTGACGCTTCCACCTCCACCATGAAATTACACATGGGATACGGGAACTCAAGAATGGGAGCAGTAGTGAAACGGCACTTAAGAGCATCAAATGCAGACGGAGCATGGACAAACCACATAAAATCATGTTTGGTGGATGTGAGATCAGTTAGAGGTGCAGCAAGATGACTAATTTTTATTAAGTCTGACATGCTGGACATGTTCCTGAAGGGACTTAGAGAAAATCAGAATATCATCCAGGTACACGAACATGAAAAATTTGACCATGTCCCAAAGGATGTCATTGACGAGTGCCTGGAAGACTGCTGGGGCATTGGACAATCCAAAAGGCATTACTATGTACTCAAAATTCCCTGTCAGGGTGTTGAACACAGTCTCCCACTCCAACAAAGTGGTAGGCTTTGCGGAGGTCCAAATTCAAAAAGACGGTCACACCTTGCAGCAACTCAAAGACTGAATACATCAGAGGTAAAGGATAACTGTTCTTGACAGTGATGTCATTCAGCCAACGATAATCGATACAGGGAGGCAGCGACCCATCCTTCTCCATGAAGAAGAACCCCGTCCAAGCCAGTGAAGAGGAAGTTCGGATGAGTCCGGCAGCCATAGGCTCCCTAATGTACTGCTCCATGGCCCCTCATTCAGGAGCAGACAGGGAGTAGAGCCGACCCCTCGGCGGAGACGTCCCATTCAGCATGTTGATGACACAGTCATATGGGCGGTGAGGAGGAAGAGATGCAGCCCGGGATCTACTGAAGACTGCTCTGGTGTCATGCATACTGGAGGGACCCCAGATAGATTGACCAGCTCCACCTGCAAGACAGAAGGAGAAACATGATGCATATACGTAAATGTCCTTGTTTCCCACAGTACAAGCAGAGCCCGTGCCCAAGATGTCGTTGGCACTTCACCTGGGACAGTCTGGCATGGCCTATTTGCATGAGCTCACTGTCCTACATGGATTCAGGAGAATCAGGCCTTGGTGAGGGAGAAATAGGCCCAGGAGAAACCTTCATAGGTGGACAATGATGGTGGAAGTGCTGGCGAATGGCTAGCCGGTTGTCCACCCTAATGGCTAAGGTGATGGAGTCATCAATTCTTGCTGGAAGATCCAAGGTGTAGATCTGAACTTTGATCATGTTAGCAAGTCCACGCAGGAACTGGTCCCACAGTGCCCCCTCTTTCCAATCACAGGAAGCAGAAAGAGTTCCCTGCCGGAAATCCATGAGAAACCCTGCTGCCTCCCGTCCAGACACAGACCGATCAAACACCTTCTTGAACTCTGAGGAGAAATCACTAAATAAAGAACAGCGTAGGTGTTGGGTGTTCCACATGGCAGTCCCCCACTGTCAGGCCCAGTGAGCAAGGTAGTTACATATGCAACCTTGGGACATTCTGTAGTGAAGGCAGATGGCTGTAGGGAAAACACCAGAGAGTACTGGGGCAGAAAGGCTCGGCATGACTTGGGATCCCTGGAATAGGAAGCAGGGGCTCTGAGGGTGCCACACTGGGTTGAGGGGCAGGAGGGGCCTTTGTCAATAGGGAATCTTCAGACTCTGACTTGAAACCATTGGAGTTGTGCTGAGATCTTGGAAATCTGCGCCAACACAGCCTCCATTGCCTGAAGCAGCGAGCTGATTGGCACGTCGGCCAAGAAGGACTGCTTATCTGATTGAGGGCTGTTAGAATATAGGATCCATCTTGGCCAGATTGTTCTGTCAGGCAGGAAAGAAGATCTGATAGGCAGATGATCAGTTGCACAGGTAAGCTTTATTAACACACTAGAGTAATGCAGTGAGGGATAAAATAAATCCAGGACAGGGCAATGGTCTAAGGTGAGAGAAAAGGTGTGGAGCGAGAGGATCTGAGAGAGTGAAGGCCTACACTCAGCCGAGTGGAGGGTGGGAAGGAATGCTGCCCGGGACTGAACAGACTGGAATCCATGGAGGACCAGGCAGTGGGGTGGAAAGACAGGGATCCACCCGTGAAGAGCTCTGAGGCAGCCTGGGCAGGGAGTCCAGAGCAGAACAGTAGCAGTGTCTGGGGTAGAGGCTGACAGACAGACCGGAAAAATCTAAAAGCCCACAGAAACACATGACAAGACAAAAACCAGGCCAATCAGCCTGAAACCCCAACTCCATATATCCATCGCAATTAATAGCAATTCATTTTTCATATTGGTAACATTCAAAGCACATCAGTTTTTATTTTAACATTGTTTTTGTGGCAGTTGATGTGAAATTCAGGCTTTTAATCCAATAACATAATAGTAGGCTAAAAAAAAAAAAAAACATGCTACCTCCATACAAAGTAATGATGAAACATAAAAATAGACCACGTTTAAATTTCAGCTTGTTGCTAGAATAAAAACATATTTTTTTCTCCATAAATTAGTAGAAAAAGTAAACCATGAATGGTTTACTTTGTTTTTAGGTGCATAGACTCCCATACACCATTGCTAATTTAAACACTCAATAAACTTTTGTAAATATTTTTATACCAATATGAATACAGTAAATTTCCAGGAGGAAATCTGATTCCGTTTTACTTTTACTTTAAAAAAAATAAATAAAAAATGCTGTCTTATTGAACGTGTATTTTGAGCAGGGCTTTCTTGTCCAGACTTCCATCATCCTGTTTCTCAGAGGCTCCTTTCTTATGCACCTCTGAATGCTTATTTATTTAATTTGCTTTGTTTTGTCTGCTTTCCACAGGTTGATTGTTCCCTGTCTCTGGTGCGTCTGGGAAAAGAGCAAAACATTCCTGGGCTAGAGGTGCTGTGTGATGACCTAGTTACCATGGAGACATTGGTGTATGAGACATCATGTGACCTGAGTCTCACACTGAAAGATCTACAGCAGCTCAGGGACATTGACAAGCTCCGCCTTCTCATGAAAAATGTATGTTCTGAGGCTGCTGTCTCCTTGACTGTCTGCAGTCTCCTTCAAACCCTTGTATTATCATGTTCACATTTATCACTACAGTCAATACATAGTGCAGACATAGTACAGTGTTTATCCAGTGCTTTGTTTGTTCTTGTCTGTAGAGTCACTTAGTGCACTGTAAACATCTCATATAGTTTTAATTACCTCTGTTGCTCTAAACAGCCAAAGATATAGTATATTCAGTCAGATATTTAAATGCAAGCACACTAGTATACAGTAAATGTTAGATCTGTGAATGTGTGTGTTGTTGTTAACAGGGGTGGTCTTATTAAGACTGCAGTGAGCACATCCAGCGGGGCTGTTGTGATTAAATGCTTTCATTAAATATTATTTAATACTCATTTGCTCATTTAAGAGAATACACTGTGAGTGGGTCAATTGCTATCTTAGCATCTGTTTAGCACTAAAGCTTAAGACTACTTTAAGACCCTGTTTACACTTAGTATGAATGTCCCTCATGGGTGATCACAAGTTGTCAGGCGAGACACTTCGCCATTTACACCTGGTAGTAATGTGTTTCAAATGCAAGTCTTGTGCAAGTATAATGTCAAGTCAAGTCAAGTCAATTATATTTGTATAGCGCCTTTCACAACACACATCGTTTCAAAGCAGCTTTACAGAAGTTCAGCATTAACAGACGATAAAAAATGTAATGTCTATAAAGTCGATAAATCATCATCCTTGTGCAGGGCTCCAAACTGCGACTAAAAATGGTCGCTTTATGACCAAATAAATTTATTTGCGAGTGTAATTTCTGTCAAGGTCGCCATTGGCGACAGTAAAAATTTACTCCCTTTGATTTTAAAATTTGCATTACAATGTGTTCTGAGATGTATCAAGACAGTTTAATATATTCAGTGTGGTCACTTTGGATTAGAAATGCAATGTTGTCACATGTATTTCTGACTACCTACAAAAAGGATTTGTGTGATTGGATCTCAAGATGTTTTGAAACCTGTTTGCACCTGTATTAAGCAATGCGTGTTATGTTTACACCAGGTTTAAACAAGATTTAAAACAATTTCCTATGTGAAATATTTCAGGCGAACTGTACATTGTGTCATTTACCACCCATTTTAGCCATTATGGATTTCTCTTTGTTTTAGTCTAGTGAGAATCGATATGTGAGGAATCTACTCCAGTGGATGCTCCCATTTCTGCATCGCTGTGAGAGACAGCAAGGGGGCTCTGCCTCTTGCCTGCTCCGAGAGTACCTGGTCACCCTCGCCAAAGAGGATCTCATGCTCCCCCTCAAAATCTTCCAGCACTCCAAGCCAGATGTAAGCAAAACCACACAAACAAGTTTATTTTGGGGACATAAATGAGAATGCATATATACTACTAACTCTAGCCCTACCCCAAATGAAAACATTTTGTATAATTAGAATTAAAATATATTATGAATATATATATAACATGCTCTAACTAAGCTGTTAGTGTCTTAACCAATCTTCCACTGGTTTATTTTAATTGTTTATGGTTCATTGAACAAGCATGGCAAACATTGTTTAAACACTACAACAAAGATCTATAACATTATTTTGATTTTGACAAAATTATCTTTAAAATACAGTGTCCGGAAAAAGGGACATTTCTTTTTTTGCTGAGTTTATATAAATGTGACAACACTGCCCTTTAGGGGCATTCAGGCCTATGATTCACATATAAAACATATGTAAATAGTTGAAGTCAGAAGTTTACATACACTCAGGTAGGTTGAAGTCACTCAAAAAAGTAATTTTTTTAACACTCCACAAATGTAATATTAGGACATCGTTTAGGAGATTTTGTGACATGAGTAATATTTCCAACAATTGTTTACAGACAGATTATTTCTCTTTAAATTGACTATATCACAATTTCACTGGGTCAGAAGTTTACTTAGTTTACTGAAGTTAACTGTGTCTTTAAGCAGCTTGGAAGATTCCAGAAAATGATGTCAAGCCTTTAGACAATTAGCCAAATAGCTTCTGATTGGAGGTGTACTGAATTGGAGGTGTACCAGTGGTTGTATTTTAAGGCCTTCCTTCAAACTCTTTGCTTGACATCATCAAAAATCAAAGGAAATCAGCAAAGACCTAAGAAAAAAAATTGTAGGCCTCCACAAGTCTAGTTCATCCTTGGGAGCAATTTACAAACCCCTGAAGGTACCACGTTCATCTGTACAAAAAATTGTATGCAAGTATTAACCACACAGACATCATACAGCTCAGGAAGGAGACTCATTCTGTCTTCTAGAGATGAACGAAGTTTGGTGCGAAAAGTGCATATCAATCCCAGAACAACTGCAATGGACCTTGTGAAGATGCTGGAGGAAACAGGTAGACAAGTATCTATATCATGTTGTGCTTTGCTGCAGGATGAACTGGTGCACTTCATAAAATAGATGGCATCATGAGGAAAGAAAATTATGTGTTTATAATGAAGCAACATCTCAAGACATCAGCCTGGAAGTTAAAGCTTGGTCGCAAATGGATCTTCTAAATGCTTCCAAGCATATCTCCAAAGTTGTGGCAAAATGGCTTAAGGACAACAAAGACAAGGTATTGGAGTGGCCATTACAAAGCCCTGAAATTTTGTGGGCAGAAATTAAAAAGCATGTGTGAGCAAGGGGGCCTACAAACCTGACATAGTTACACCGGTTCTGTCAGGAGGAGTGGGCCAAAATTCCAGCAACTTATTTTGAGAAGCTTGTGGAAGGCTACTCAAAACGTTTGACCCAAGTTAAACAATTTAAAGGCAATTCTACCAACAAAGTGTATGTAAACTTCTGACCCACTAGGAATGTGATGAAAGAAATAAAAGCTGAAATTAATAATTCTCTCTACTATTATTCTGACATTTCACATTCTTAAAATAAAGTAGTGATCCTAACTGACCTAAGACAGGCAGTCTTTTTTACGATTACATTTTTTATATGTGAATTATGTGCCTGGAAGTCCCCAGAGTGTAGTTTTGTCAAATGTAGTACACCGTATTCTTTACTAATCTGGTGTTCTATTGAAATTCAGTATTGTGACACTCGTAATATTGTTGGCTCCTTTAAGATAAATTGTTTGTTCTTTACCTCATTTGTAAGTCACTGTGGTAAAAGTAGCTGCTAATTGAAAAAAAAAAAACTGTAATTTAATGTCACACACATGGATACATTCATATATTTGCAGTGAAATTGTAAGAGATGGCTATTCCAATTCTTTCTGTGTGTCATCATGCAGCATAGTCTGAAGTCACAAAAGACCTCCAGCCATGCAAACAAATAATACACGCTGTCTTGCACCGCCATGAGAACATTTTATGTCATACTTACATGTCTAAGGCATCAATTTCCATCACAGGAAATTAAAAAAAGTGTTTAGAGAGAAAGATGGTCAATGAGATTGTTTATGCCTGTTTGTGTCCGTGTCTTTGAATCAACCAATGTAATGCTGTGTGAAACAATACCAAATCAAACCCACACTAACATGATTTTAGTGTGCTTTTGTGCATGTGAGTAGCTATTTCAGATGAGACAGGGGATGAAGTTGGTTTATGCAAAGTAATAATGTAGCTTAACAAATTTTAGTTTTAAAACAATTGCTGGAATTCAATAAATGAATTGCACCCACTGATAGCATTGTTTATTGGCAAATGCTGTTTGGATTGTTTAGCTCCTGTTTCACTATATATCAGGAAACGAAGGAAACATGCCCCAACAAATCTGTACTGAACGCAACTTGCATGGTGCATTCTAAGCCATTTTTGAGTACTGGATTGTGGAGGATGCAGCAGACTAACACGATCGGTTTTGCAAGGACTGTACAGTATCCCTCCACCATTGTGTTCCCAACACCTGAATACGCCTGGTTATATGGCTCTTGTCCAATTGATGAATTACTGCTGCCATGATCGCTGAAAATGTATGCAAACATCATGTGATGGAACAACATCCGCTCACTCTTCCCCAGTCTCTTTTAGATAAAATTCTGTTTACTGCCTGCTTGCGTAATAGCACAATGTTATTTGCGCCAAGCAAATAACATTGAGTTGAATGAATAAGATGTGTTTTGTGAATAACGTTGAGTTTAGTGAATAAGGTGGAATCTAATGAGCCTAATACACATAGAAATGAGGTGCGTATGAACTGAAAAGAATGACATTGACTTGTTACACTGCGTTATTTCAGTGCATTTAGAGCCTAGTTAAACTGGAATGTGAGTGTTTAGTGAATAAATAGCAGATGGCATGACTGTTGCAACAGTGAATTTTCTCCCTAGTTGGCATCATATGCACATTTATACATTGCTCAAAAATGCTGTTTAGGGAGGCAGGTCGCTAGGTTTTGGGACAGCCGTTATGTACTCTTAACATTGGTCTTATATCTTTCATAATTCATTATGTTCTCTTATCAATTATAAAATAATTTGTTGATGTGTGCCCGCAGTGTCATCCGAAAATCATAGAAGACTCCGATCAGCTGATGTCTGTGGCATTAGAATGTATCTACAGCTGTGAAAGAGATGACCAACTTGCACTCTGCTACGATATACTTGAATGTCTGCCACAGAGAGGATATGGGTGAGCACACATTGTCATAAAGACCAAGTCATCTCCACTTTTTTTTAGCCTGCATCAACTGAATTTGAATGGAATTGAACTTTTTATACCAAACATTGGGTTGTTTGTTATACTCCTTATTCGTTTACATTTCTAATCATAATATCAATGTTAAATTGTTGACATTAGCCTGCAATTCTAAGGTCTCGGAGAGGAACAAATGCTTTACTACATACTCGATGTCCAAATCAATAAATCTTGAATATGTAATTTAGAATATATGTTTTTACAATATTTATAATATATTATATAACTGTTTAAATGTTTTGTCACGTAAAGCTGATCTAATCTTCAAAGCTTCAAAGTCATCATGGTATGTCCTGAAGACCTTTCAACTCAAGTGTATCTGCAAAAGACAAGAATTTTCAAAGCCAAAATGCTTTTTTGACATTTTGGCTCATGGATATTAATTTGGTTATATTATATACTAATTAGGAAATAAGGTTACCTAGCAACGGCAGCATGAGCTAAGACGTCTGCATGTCATGGCGTCATAAACAGCTAATTGTAGCCCTCCACTTCAAAACTTAATGCGTCACATAAACCCTGTAAAGTGCATGCACAATTAGCACGTGTGCACAGTTATCCGTAATCCATGATTAGCTCATTATTTGAACAGCATGTGTCTCTCTGCCTTCAAAGAGTGAACCCTTAAAACCTCTGAGTGTTCTTTATTATACTCCTGCTGTCTTCAGTCCTTTTAGAGACTGAGAGGCTGGTCAGTCTCTTTCCTACCATCTCTTGTTCTCCCAGACCACGTATATCGATAATAAATATATATTTCTGGCTTTGGAATGCAGATAAAGTGTTAGTGTATGTGAAAAGGCTTTGCTGATTTTCTCTCTCTTGGTTCTCTCTTGAGGCAACAAAATAACACATTTCCTCCAAAAAATAATGTGCTATGGGAATTTGGTGTCACTGTATCCTGAGGTTTCAGCATTATTATACTAAGAACAATATTGATACATTCTACAAACGCCATCTGTCTTTTTCTCAATCTCATCATTACTCACTTCTCTGTTTATAGAAATTCTCGCTGTACCTTTGCAAATCCCTGATGTGCTTTTACACTTCCATTTTTGTCCAGAAATCAATTCTTTTGGGTTTCAGAGCTCTTCATATTACATTTTGCTGCTACAGGTTTAGAAAATGTGAATTTCATTAGTGCCTAAGGAAATATGGAAATTATGCAGTCGTGTCAAGTTTGCTTGGGCTAAAAGGGTAAAACTTTTGTCTCTATAGTTGCAAACGAAGTCTGATTTTTGTCATATAGAAGTGTTTGGCAACAATTTTCACATTAATTCGCATTAAAATTTCGACAATTTCCATAGCAACTGTGCTCTCAAGTTCAGATAGGGGGCACAGCCAAAAACACACAAACAAACATAAAACAAAAAGGCATTCAGAATCAACTAGATGCAGCACTACAGAATGGAATGATCTTGAGACACTTTTTACAAAGTTGAGCAACTACAGTTGAAGTCAGAAATTTACCAGCTTTTCAAAAGTCCTGATTTAATTGTAAAAACATTTAGGTCAGTAAGGATCACTAATTTATTTTAAGTATGTGAAATGTCAGGATAATATTGAAATAATTATTTATTTCAGCTTTTTCTTCTTTCATCACATTCCCAGTGGGTCAGATGTTTACATACACTTTGTTTGTATGTTTGAGTCAACTGTTTTTGGTAGCCTTCCACAAGCTTCTCGCAATAATTTGTTGGAATTTTGGCATATTCCTCTAGACAGAACTGGCATAACGAAGTCAGGTATGTAGGCCTCCATGCTCACACACTTTTTCAGTTCTGTACACACATTTGCAATCTGATTGATGTTAGGGCTTTGCAATGGCCACTCCAATACCTTGACTTTGTTGTCTTTAAGCCATTTTGCCACAACTTTGGAGGTATGCTTGGGATCACTATCCATTTGGAAAACCCATTTGTGACCGAACTTTAAGTTCCTGGCTGATGTCTTGAGATGTTGCTTCAAAATATCCACATAATTTTCCTTCCTCATGATGCCATCTATTTTGTGAAGTGCACCATTCCCTCCTGCCTTCTTCCTTGCTGAGCAGCCTTTCAAGTTATGTCAATATAGGACACGTTTACTGTGGATATAGATACTTGTCTACCTGTTTCCTCCAGCATCTTCAAAGTCTACAAATCAAATTACTTTATTGTCACACAACCATATACACAAGTGCAACAGTGGGAGAAAGTATTGGGTGCAGTTCCGTGCAACATAGTTATGACCGTGATGAGACATATACCAATTTATAATAACTTCAGATTACACAACACAATATACAAATAATAATATACAATGTACAGTATACAATATACAATACACAAAATATAGAATATATAAATACACACAATACAGAATACACAGTATACAATAAAAATAGTATATATAAAATATTCAGTATGTTGTATTGTGCTGTATTGAAATTCAGGCTGGTGGTTGATTAGTCAGTTTCCAGTATTGTTAAGAGAGAATATAATTTTGGACAGTCCATTGTGAGATAATAAGATTAATAAAGTGCATTGCTGATGTATATTGATCGTGAGAGATGAAGTGTTCAAAAGTCTGATTGGCTGGTGCGGGCCCTAATGCTGCAATACCTCCTGCCTGATGGTAGCAGTGAGAGCAGCCCATGGCTCGGGTGGCTGGAGTCTCTGATGTCCTCTGAGCTTTTTTCACATACCGCCTGGTATATATGTCTTGGAGGGATGGAAGCTCAACTTCGATGATGTGTCTGGCAGTTCGCACCACTCTTTGCAGGGCTTTGCGGTTGAGGGCGGTGCTGTTGCTGTACCAGGCAGTGATGCAACCAGTCAGGATGCTCTTTACATTGCTGGTGAAGAACTGTGTGAGGATGTGCTGGTTCATTCCAAACTTGCTCAGCCGTCTCGGGAAGAAGAGGCGCAGCGTAAATCTTGATGTCGTCATCAAAGGCGCAGGCTTTGCTGTGGGATTTATTTTAACTTTTCACACAAAACTATGTTAATTTCTTGGAGATAGAATGCATGTCCTTCCTAAGCAGAATGATGGCTGTGTGGTCCCATGGTGTTTATTCTTGTGTACTATTGTTTGTACAGATGAACATAGTACCTTAAAGCATTTAAAAATTGCTCCAAAGGCTGAACCAGACTTGTGGAGGTCCACATTTATTTTTCTGAGGTCTTCGCTGATTTCTTTAGATTTTACCATGATGTCAAGCAAAGAGGCAATGAGTTTGAAGGTAGGCATTAAAATACTTCCACAGGTATACCTCCATTTGACTCCAATTAGACAATTAGCCTATCAGAAGCTGCCTAAATGGCTTGACATAATTTTCCATAATTTTCCAAGCTGCTTAAAGGCACAGTTTACTCAGAGAATGTAAATTTCTGACCCACTGGAATTGTGATGTAGTCAATTAAAAGTTAATCAATCTGTCTGTAAACAATTGTCGGAAAAATTACTTTTGTCATGCCCAAACTAGATGTCCTAAATGACTTCAACCTAAGTGTATGTAAACTTATGACTTAAACTGTAAGTTGAGCTTTACACATTGTTTAAAAATGTGGACATCCGTCAAGACAAAGATATCCGTCTGACAAATATGTTCATAGATCAACAATTAAAAAATAATGCAAATGGGCTGAGCGAACTGTACCTTGGACAGATTAACAAAATAGATTTTTGAAAATGGATCACTGCGTATTATATGGAATTAAAATAATCATAAGCTTGACTTCTAAAGTCACTTGTTGTTTACAATTGTTTTTCACAAGAATATCATGTCTTCGTATTGTCTTTATTTGGGTGCTGTTCTCAGCAAATATTGATATACACAGTGTGTGATCAGTTGAGATTAATTAAATTAACTGGTGACTACTTTGAAGATGCTAAAATATAACAGAGTTTTGTCACAACATAATTCCCTTAGTTCTATTTATGCTATTCCATAATTGTGATGACTTTACTATTATTCTAAAATGTGAAAAAAGAGAAAAAATTATAATAAAGAATGAGTAAGTGTTTCAAAACTTTTGACCGGTAGTGTACTTATACATCAGTCACCTGCAATCCAACAGTTGATGGTATTGAGTGTTGATCTTGTCTTGGGACACAAAACAAATATAGCATATTCATTGGCATTGGCAAGTTTATTTATATAGCACATTTCATATAGGCAATTCAAAGTGCTTTACATATACATTTGAAAGAAAATACAAGATAAGACATCTACCCTTTTCTGGAAGCTGGTTCCTGCTGCAGGTGCATAATAGCTTAACGCTGTCTCACCTTGTTTTGAGTGAACCCTCTGTATGTCTAACTGACTTGATCCTAATGATTTGAGAGGTCTGTTAGGTTTATATTCAACATGCATATCTGAAATGTATTTAGGTCCTAGGCTATTGAGCGATTTATAAACGAGTAATAGTACTTTAAAAGCAATTCTAAATGTAACTGGTAGCCAGTGTAAAGACCTGAGGACTGGAGTAATATCATCAGATTTTTTTGTTTGGCTGAGAATCATGGCAGTGGCATTCTGAATGAGCTGCAGGTGTCTAATGGTCTTTTTGGGAAAGCCGGTTAGGAGTCCATAGGTGCAGTAGTCTATGCTAGTCTTGACTGGATACAAAACATCAATTCTGGCTATATTTTTTTTAGATGAAATTAGGCTGATTTAGTTATTTACATTTACATATCCAAAGCGACTTATTACAGGGACAATCCCTCCGGAGCAACCTGGAGTTAAGTGTCTTGCTCAAGGACACAAGACAAAGTGGCTGCGGGGATCGAACCAGCGACCTTCTGATTAACAGTTATGTGCTTTAGCCCACTACGCCACCAAAACTAAAGTCTGACTCCAAAATGACACCAGAAGATCTATAATGACACCAGAAGATCTATAGTCAATCACCAGTACATAACATATGCTCTAAACTAAACCAATATGACTGCTACAACGTAGTAAAGCATTGACCTGGCGACATGATTCAATAATGGTAACCTAAAACCTTGCGAGTGACTTTACAGTAAGTGGATTAATGCAGTCTATGTGTGTTAAAGTTGGCTGGTCTTTGATCTTGTTTATTCATCTCTTTCTTAGACCAGAGACAGACTCTACAAAAGCCCTGCATGACCAGGTGGACACTCTTGAGAAACACTTGAGGTAAGGAGACCGAGCGAACAAACAAGATGCTTTGTAACAAGGTCTTAGATCCACTCACTCACCCACTTTTTTATGTGAAGTTCATTAAAGGTGCTGTCAATAGAGGCTTTCAAACAGGTGTCTGGGACCCCCAGGGGGCTGCAAGTGAGCCCACAGAAGATTTTACAGAAAGAAAGTATGAAAATAAAATTGACATTATTACTCTTTCATTCTGCTGTCTAAGGACTACAGTTACATAGAAACTGTGGTACCATTGAAAGCAAAATAGCATTCTCACATGAAAAACTAACAACAGTTTACGACGTTCGATAGACTTTTTACTTGAAGGATCCACTTCAAATTCATGCTTTCAGCTTCTATGGGCTCCCCTGTGACTGTGCAAAATTATTGACTGTGCCATTCAATAAATAAAATCGCTTACAGCACCTTTAGATTTTCTCACTCTTGATCTGCCTAATGCTTTAAGAAATTATACATTGCCATAATGTCTATTGTTGGGGGTTTGCATGTTGTATGCATGTTGTTTGTGTGTTTTGTCTGTTTACTGTATGTGTGTCTGTGTGTGTGTCTCTCTCTCTGTCTTTGTCTGTGTCTGTTCGTGTGTATCAATCTCAGCTCAGGTGATGTGATCAGCCTGTAATGGCTCCGTAAAGAACCATTCTTTTACATCCATTAGAATTCTGTCTGAGGAAAGGATGATGAAAGTTCCTCTAGCATATATTTATGGCTGGCCTGGGAGGGCGCAGTCACCACAGCCTTAATTCTTCTCCTTTTCTCTTGTTTGATCTGCAACTTATCAATTGTTATTTCTCTCAAGATTTAGCTTTGTTCCATTTTTGCATCTGAATTGTATCTTTGCCAATGATTTCTCTTACTTGCTCTTGCTCTCTATCAATCATTCGTACTCTGTCAGTGTTAAAGGGGAAGTTTATAAAAAAATGTTGTTAACATAATTTCTCCTATCTATCTTCTAGCTTGATCAGGCTTGATGTGGAGAGACAATTAGAAAAAAGACAATTATGGGTTGATTTCTCAGAAGTGTAAACACTGTAGCTCTGTTGTGCTAGTAAAACATTGCTCTGTTTGTTTGAGCATCCTGACATGGCAACATTGGCTCAACCTGTGAGTTTGGGGCAGGACTACCTGTTTTGGGTAACCAATGGAAGACATTATTGCATGCCCATCAATATGTGAAGAGGTCATAACAGAGGTCATCTATATACAAAAACCTGAGTGGAGGGTAGGAAAAGCCATGTTAAATTCAATTTACTGTATGTTTTTGGTGCATTTGAAACGGTGGATAAAAGGTGAAATAAACTGCTAAAAAAAGTGTAGACTTTGGCCACTTTAAGTAGAAGATTACACAAACTGTTACTCAATGCCTGGTATTGAAATAAATGAAAGCAAAAAGCAAAACAATTAGCATTTTTAAAGAGTACAGCCATTCCAGAAACAGTTCATAATCAAGCCTCAAAGAGCTACAGACAGATGGAGAGAGGAGTTAAAGAGAGGGTGTGAAGGGAGCACACAAATATGTAAGTGAACCAGAGATGAAGCAAATGTGGCCCCAGCAGATTGTAGAGAGAAAGAAAGAGACACGAGAGGAGTGTGAGATTGGAAGAAAGGAAGGAAACAGAAAACATCTGTGCAGGTGCTCCCGGGGGGCCGTACATGCTCATTTATTGAGGGCATCTGAGCCAGACACGGCACCAGTTCGGCTCGCTGAGGTTGATTCAGACACGTCGGTCTGTTCATGGCTGCTCTGAGCAGCTGTTGGGCACAAAGGCCTGGCTAGGAATATGTTACATTGTGGTTTACCATATAAACAGTGGAGTCCAAAAGTCTGAAACCACATTTAAAAATTTGCATTCAAAATTAAAAAGTTTTAGGATTTAGAAAAATGTTGTTAGGAAAAGACGTTAAAGGAATAAACACTTTTTGGGGGTTTTGTGATATATCTAGGTCACAAATCAAATTGGCACATTTTTGACAGTTTGACCAGACAAAAGCACACAAAATGCTCTTTGGAACATTCTTAAATCATTCTGGATTTTATGGATCATCAGGTTTTACACAAACTTGTGAAGTACATGCCAACTGGAGTGCATGATGTCATGAGGGGGCAAGTTCTGCAATTATTGTTAATTTTTCAATTTGACTATTCGTCTCTCTCCAGTGTTGCTGAGGTGTTGGAGAAACATGGTCTTCAGAAGCCCATCTCATTCGTGAGGAACAGTCAGAACAGTAAAGAAGAAGCTCACCAGCTGATGGTCCGACTCACTCGTTATACAGGACGCAAGTATGGCGCACACACACACACACACACACACACACACACACACACACACACTGTGTGTGGCTATCCTTATGAGAACTCTCCATAGACATGATTTTTATATTGTACAAACTATAGATTCTATCCCCTAACCCTACTCCTAAACCTCACAAAACACTTTGTGTATTTTTACATTAATACAAAAAAAAACAGTTTATTGTGTTTTTTTAAGCAATTTGCATCATTACACACACACACACACACACACACACACACACACACACACAGACAAACATTTAGCATTTCCCAAAGCACTCATGTGCACCTGCCTCACTGTCTGTTGCTTGTTCAGAAACCCTCCTGTGAGTGAGACAGTGTGGAGAGGGCTACTTCAAGATCTCTTGGACATGCAGCAGAATGTTTATACGTGTTTAGAGCCAGAGACTTGCCATCAGGTACTGCACATTTATGACTTATAATACAGCTATAACATTTGTGTATGTTTTTGTCACAAATCTATTTTGTTGTGTTTTACTATACTATGCCATAAGCCATGCTATGCTGTGCTACATTGCACTATACATCATTATATTACAGTCCATTCAGAAAGTATTCAGACCCTTCATTTTTTTTCAAATTTTATGTTGCAGCCTGTTAAAATGCTTCAATTTTTATTTTGTTTTTTAAACAGATTTTTTATAACTTTGCAAATGTATTAAAAAGAAAACTGAAATATCACATGTACATAAGTATTCAGACCCTTAAATCTGTACTTAGTTGAAGCACTTTAAGCACCAGCGATTACAGCCTCAAGTCTTTTTGGGTATGATGTGACAAACTCCCTCCAGATATTAGAACTGGTCACTTGATTGTGCCTCTCCAGAAATCACCTCCCAGGTTTCCAGGGAAATAGTTGTACACAATTCAGCCTTCCATTTGTCCTTTATCTGCAAAGTGTTAGCCGGGTTCATAGACTGAAATATAGAATATAGTTTGGATAAGCATTTTTCTATTTTTAGGCATGCTTGCATTTCTTTAAGGAAGAGTTCTATTGGTGAGTTTTTTTTAGTGTTTTATGTGATATAAGGAAATGTCTTAATTGTAGGTGTCTAAAAAATTCTGTCTTAGGCAGTGTGAACTACTTTTTTTATAAGTTTGAATGATTTCAGTTCTCTGTTATAAAATAATTGGTGCAAAAAAATGTTTAAACCCCGAGTCAACATGAGATGGTGTGAAGTCCTTAAGGTACACAATACTGGCTGCTGAGGAGATCGTCTTAGCTTGGTCGAATTACGTTTGGATTGTTTTCCAAATATTTTAATGTAACTCTAGTCCATTCTGCCATTTGTGCTTCTTTTAAGGATATATCGATAAAAGGCATTGGGCAGAGGCTCTTTTCAATATTAATCCATTGGGTGTGTGTGTGATCTTTCATTCATGAGATCAGGGGAATACATGTTCATTTTGACCACGAACAATGCGCTATCACTTTAATTCAGTGCGTGCAGCACAGCAAAAATAGACTCAGTGTGGAAGACAATCGCTGCAGTGCTTCTTCTGCATGCTCCTGCAATGTACTGTTGTGCTGTATCCGCATGCGGTCTGAATGCTCTAACCTGTTAACATGGCCACTGAAAAAAAAACGTACTGCAAACGGATCATGTGTGAAATGGGCGTTACACTACGATCTGTCCTGTGACGGACTGTTTGGCTAGAAAAAAAATGCTTATATTAAAAGAAAACGGAGTCTGAAAATATCATAAATCCACATTTGTGAATTTCCTGTAATCTCAAGGCTCTTCTCTCACTTTGTCTTACATTATCTGTCCTCTCATTACCCTCCTTTTGTTTCATCTGTGTTAGTGTGTGTCTGTATATCTGTATGTGTGTCTGAAAGAGAGTTTCAGACAGAGCATTAATGTAATTGTGATGGTGGACTTTGTCTGTGTGATGCTCTGTAATTTAGCACTATTCTCTAACGAGGCTGCTTTCCCATCACTATCGATTTCTTTATCACAATCATGACCAGAACAGCAGATGAACTCGCCCTCAAGAGTTCATCCTCAACTCCCCACCGCTTGCCTTCTGACTAAAGAAAGAATACATCAAAAGAGAATTATCCATTGCCTTTACTTTTTTCGATTGGCTCTAACCCAGTTCCTGTCAGAAAGGGCCTCTTCACAGTATTTTTCTCCTCTCTCTTGATAGATTTCCTGCATGAGCATTTCATTGAACGTTCTTTGAGGAAAATACAAGAACTTGGATTTCGTTTCATGAAATTGGGATTCTCACCATCTCCTTTCTCTGTCTGGGTCCATTTGATGAAGTTGCTTTGTAATCTCTTCAATAGCTAAACGGCTAATGAATTTGCACAAACCCCAGCAACCAGCTCTAAACTCTGCCTTACCTCTGTGGCTTGTGCATTAGGAACGGCTCATTGGCCTGCAGACTGAGCAGGGGTGGATATTCCATTTGTGCGGTGTTAAGAGTTAACCGTGTTACAGTTATAGGTGTAATGTGCTCTACAGATATTGGATTCTGTAATGCAGACAGATTAAAGCACTTGCTGATTATATTTCTAAAGACTTTATGAAGCCTCATGATCGGTTAATGAAATTCAGGTTTTGCAGCACACGTGCACAGTCTTTGTGTGGAAAATTACATGTTGTGGTGTGTTAACTGATTTGCTGACACTGGTTTTTGCCTGTTCATCTCCTATTAGGATCAGATTTAGATTAATGGATTGCATTTTAGCTCTATTGCTAGAAATGGCAGCGATCACCATGCAAACTCTTATGGGCTGTTCACACCTAACATGTTTTTTGCAACAATCTGCGCTGTTTTCAGTTGCTTTTTTTATGTAAATATGCACTACATGGTTGTCTTTGACCAGTGTGTAGGATTTTCTTATTATTTTAGAGTCTTGTGCACAATTCACCATTTCACATTTAAAAGAATGCTTATGGAGACACCTGGTTTCTGTTCTATTTGTTGTGCTACTTCTAGCTTAGCACTGCTGCACTTTTCTTCTGAATGACCCCTTAGGACACTTTCACACTAGAGCTTTTGGTGCCATCCTTAGTCGCTTGGATTCATATAGCTCAACTGGTAGAGAATAGCAATGCCTAAATGTACTGTATCTGTAGTCCATTTCACATCAGAGTGTGCTTCGTTTTTTTTGGTGTGAAACTGTTATATAAACATGAATAAAACAGCGAAGCTGATGTATTGTCATCCTGTGGTAAACAGCTGCTGCTAGTATTCGTGTAATATTCGCATGGCACTCATGTTGATGACACAAAAGTACTGCAGTTCACACCAAGCAATCGAACCAGGTGTGAAAACAGTCTAGGTGTGTTTATGAAGAGCAAAGTCTGTTGAAAATAAAAGTGGAATTTCGTATTAGGGAAAGCAGAAATTGGAGATTGATAATGAAATGCAGAGAATTAGTTTATTATTTATTAGTGGTGTTTGCTTAGGCAAGTATTACTATTACTCTTACTTAGGATTAGGATGTTTTACAAACCTTAAGCCTAAGCATCATATTTTGGCATGCAAGGTGTCCCGAAACTTTTGTTCTACGGACAGGAAGGATGCCTTAAATTGTGCGTCTTCTCTAGGAGATTACTTTTCTAAGTAAGAGAGTGGAACAGTGCCCGTCTTTGTTCCAGAAATATTTTTCCCATTAATTTCTTACAAAGAGATTTCATAAAATCTTTCTTAAATGAGTTCTAAGCCATGAATCAAAACGACCAGCTCTGAGGTGAATCACAAAATAACAAATGTTGATTTAAAGCAATAAAAAGTACAAAAAGACAAAAGTAAAAGGCTGTGTACCTAACATCTTTCAGGGAATGAACTACAAACCCATGAAACATTGCGAATGATGCAATCAAATAAAAAATGAAATATAAAAATATTGATTTAAAGGGATAGTTCACCCAAAAATAAACTCATCATTTACTCACCCTCATGCCATCCCACTTGTGTATGACTTTCTTCTGAAGAACACAAACAATGGTTTTTAGAAGAATATCTAAGCTCAGTTGGTCCTTACAATGCAAGTGAATTTTGTAGCTCCAAAAATCACATAGAGGTATCATAAGAAATCCATACGACTCCAGTAGTTAAATTTATTTCTTCAGAAGCAATATGATACGTGCGGGTGAGAAACAGACCAAATGTTTTAAATTAAATGTCCACTTTCACAATGTGAAAGTGGAGATTTCAAGTAAAAAAAAAAAACGTGCATATTGATCTGTTTCTCACCCATACGTATTACATCGCTTCTGAAGATATGGATTTAACCACTGGGTCTTATGGATTCCTTTTATGTGGCCTTTATGTGATTTTTGGAGCTTTAAAGATCTGGTCACCATCCATTTGCATTGTAAGGACCAACAGAGCTGAGACATTCTTCTAAAGATTGTTTGTCTTCTGCAGAACACAAATGTTTGTGTTCTGGGGCCGGTTGCACCAGCTATTCTTAAGTTACTTAGCCTAGTTGTGGCGTAAATGGGCACAAAGTCACATTTTACGCACTACTAAATATTGGAGTGTTGCACCGTTAAACAAAATATTTTTGGTAACGGTTGGAATAAAAAAGCAGAATGATATTTTATGACATCAATGAGCTCATGTTTTGAATGACAGGCATCAATCTTTTCGACATACATTATGATGTTGACATTTACACGTTTACATTTACGAGAGAGAAAACAAAAACTTTTGAGCGTCTCTTCAGCATGAATCCGTTTCAACTGTGCAGTTTTCCGTGTGTCAAGTTTCAACACATTCAGAATATATATTGGATATTAAAATGAATAAATGTCTATTTTCCCAGCCTGTTGTATTAGTATTTATTTATCTATCACCCCTTATTTATTTTAGGTAGAGTTCCTATATATTGTTATTTACACATGGTAAATATACTATTTATCAAATCTTCTTTTATAATATATCATGTTTTAATGGGGATATAATTTATTACAGCTTATAGTTACGTGAGCATACAATGTTTGAACATCAAGCGTAACGAGATCAAACTGAAATCAACGGCTTTTTAACACTTCTGTGTACAAATTTGTAGGCTGCTTATTGGATCAGTACAGGTAAACGTCATATTATGCATCTACGCATCACTTTACAGAGATCTTATGATCTGCTAGTTAATTCTTGCCTTAAGAAAAGGTGGTGGAACCAAAATAAGCACTGACTTAGTTACAAACTAACTAGCAGTTACTAAGCCCTTAGTGTGAACTTTACATCCCAATTTACGTGAGACCTTACGCACAGCTGGTACAACCCTACCCTGGTGAAGAAAGAAGTGTATACACACCTGAGATGGTGTGAGGGTGAGTTTTTGGGTGAACCATACCTTTAAAGTAGTTGATTAAAAGTACAGAAACAATACATTTTCAGTTTATTGCAAAGTATTCAGATACAGTATATACAAATATTTAAGTACTTGGAGAGTGTAGGAGCGACTCAATTGCATCCTTCACAGTGCTTCATGGAAGTGGATGAGTGCTGCTGAGCTCTTTTGCAGTAGTTTGTTTGCCGTGTTTCTCTAATTGGTGGATTTTCCTCATCAGGATCATGGGTAGTTTAGTTCATCACCACAAATTCTGCTATTAAACACGATTTAAAAAAATTATGCAGTTGAAATAACACAGAATGATAGCTTTAACAGAAGCATATTCCATATCTTATCAATACCATCAATTAGACTTGCATTGAAGGAGGGACTATAGCCATATCTAGGGGCCAGAATTGCATAGAGTTGGACACGGGCTATTTTGACATTGCGTCAGCAACCTGTACACTCTAGCAACCACAGCAACTCCCTAGTAATCACTTAAAACACCTTAGCAAACACATAATGCCCTGGCAACCACTCACAATACCCTAGCATCAAAGCAGTGAGTTTGACAGGCAAACACTGCTCATATTTTTCCTTATATAACGTCTAAATCTAGTTAATATGTTCTTTGGATTTTATGATGTTTTAATTAGGGAACTTTGAACAGAGGCATCTGAGATTTCACTTTAATTCAGACACACACACACTAACACACTAGTCAGAAACATTACCCCACACAACTTTGATATCTTACTCTGCCTAAATCTGTACTTGAAAGCAACATTGAAATTACCCAGGACAGCACAGCTGTTTCAGAGAGATGCTCATGAGTGCGCGTTGTCATTGAAAGAGCTGTTTTTAATATATCTCCTGTTGTGATTTGTGACTCGCCGGCAATTGGCTAAAGACGGCTGATTAATTGCTACACCTGAACACAATCTCCCCACAGATTCACACAACAAAATTATCTCCTCCTGTCTCTTTCTCTGTCCATGTCTGTGCCTCTCTTTCATACAGGTGTTTGTGGAGAGTTTATTGTGTTCAGGGCAGGAGGAGAACGTTCGTCTGGCCGGTCAGCTGATGCACTGCAGTGCTGTGTCAGAGGACACTCCGGTCAGTGTGGCGTTTCGAGGTAAAGCTCATGCCCGTGTAGCCTATAATTGCAGCGTGGATCTGGTTCTGGCCGCTGCCCGGGAATACTTCAACTCTTCAGCCACCCTCAGTGACCCCTGCATGATCCTGGCAAGGTATGACCTCCGTTGATTCCCCTGATTTACTTTTAGGCAGTTGGGCTGGCCTACAACCCCATCTACCTCAACTATCAAACATAGACAGACAAATTTGAATGCTTTTTAGGAAGACAAGTTGATGATGACAAAACACAGAAATGCAAAAAAAAAAAAATTTTTTTTTTTTTTTTTAGCAGAGACAAATATTACAATATAAGAAGAATTCTATGAGGGGAAGGGAGGTTAAATCGAACTCTGGTTCAGACCAAGCGATCAAACCAAGTGTGAATGCAGCCTAAAACTATCAGCTTCTTCAAACACTAACACTGGTTGCATGAAGAGTTTATGATGAAAGAGGAGGGAAACACCACAGGATTAAAACTGTCCAACGTCAATCTCGCCTCGTGCCACTCTTATGAGTCTGGCCCTAAACAGTGCCTATTGTTATTGCCATAATTAGCTTCTATAATGAGAGAGAGAGAGAGAGAGAGAGAGAGAGAGAGAGAGAGAGAGAGAGAGAGAGAGAGAGATTGAAGATGCCGTGTTGAAGCTGTTCAACATTGTATTGCAGTCGGGATGTTTTCCTGACATCTGGTGCAAAGGACACATTTCCCCCATTTATAAGAGCGGGGACAAATTAGACCCTAAAAACTACCGTGGCATCTGTGTCAGCAGTTGTCTAGGTAAGCTATTCGGCAGTATTATTAACAAAAGAATTCTTAATTTCCTTGACAAACACTCCAACGTGTGTAAAAATCAAATTGGCTTCCTTCCAAAACACCACACCACCGACCATGTATATACCCTTCACACTTTAATTAACAAACATGTACACCAAACAAAAAACGGTAAAATATTCACTTGTTTTATTGATTTCAAGAAAGCTTTCGATTCTATTTGGCATGAAGGGCTATATTATAGACTTCTGCATTGTGGTATAGGTGGCAAAATATACGATCTGATCAAATCACTATATTCAAAAACCATGTGTGCTGTTAAAATTGGAGACAAACAAACTGAATTCTTCACCCAGAGAAGAGGTGTCCCTCAGGGTTGCAATTTAAGTCCAACTTTATTTAATGTATATGTAAATGAACTTGCTGTTCAGTTGGATCAATGTGCTTCTCCCTCCTAGATGGAGAGGTGAAGTATCTGCTTTATGCTGACGACCTTGTGCTACTGTCTCCTACTGAACAAGGACTACAGCTGCAGCTGGACATAGTCGACAAATACTGTCAAAACTGGGCTCTAGCAGTAAACATGAAAAAAAACGAATGTAATGATTGTTCATAAACGGCCCAAGTTTCATGAAAATAAATACCAGTTTACAATGAATAATCATATAATTGAACACAGCATGAGTTATACCTACCTTGGTATAACAATAACAGCATCAGGGAGTTTCAACATGGCAGTGAATGCACTCAAAGAAAAAGCTTGAAGAGCCCTAAACACAATTAAGAGAAAATTTTATAATATCCGAATTCCAATTAAAATCTGGCTGAAAATATTTGATAGTGTCATCCAGTCTATTGCGCTGTATGGTAGGGAAGTATGGGGTCCACTCAGTCAGCTACATCCTGGGACAAACACCCAACCGAATCTTTACATGCAGAATTCTGCAGATACATCTTACATGTACACAGAAATACACCAACAAATGCATGTAGAGCAGAATTAGGCAGATGCCCACACATAATTAGCATTCAAAATTCTTAAGAGCACTTAAATTCTTCATTCACCTTAAATCCAGCCCCCGAGACACCCTTCAATCCAAAGCCCTCCAAATCCAAGAGCTGAGCCCAGAAAAGAGTCCCCTACATCAGTTGGTGCTGAGACTAATCATCCCCCCTCAAACACACTTTGACCAGTCTAACATCAACACTGTTAACCAAATTACAACGCAATGCAAAGAAACCTATTTGGAACATTGGGAAAAATAAACTAAAAGCCAAAGTCGATTAGTGTTATCTGGCCCTAAACAGAGAGTATGAGTTGGCAAAATATCTCTTTACTGTCAGAGATCGAAAACAGAGACAGACCCTAAACAAATACAGGCTCAGTGACCACACATTGGCAATTGAAACAGGAAGACACAAAAAATCATGGCAACCAAAAGAAAACCGAATATTGCTCACTGTTGGACAGGTGAGGTTGAGACAGAGATGCACTTCCTCCTAAAATGTGAAACATTCAGAGAAATAAGGAACGTTTACTTAAACAAGTTTAATTCTGAAACCTCGAACTTTAAAGACCTAAATGACCTCTCAAAATTACAAATACTCCTAGGAGAAGGAGACAGGGCACATCTTGCTGCCCAATATGTATCAACATGCCACAACCTGAGGGACAGTGGAAGATCTGGACACACACACACACACACACAATGTGATGTGGTCAAATAAATAATAATAATAATAGTAATGTATATATTGCTGTTATTTATATATTACTAATAATTATATTATATACTGTCAAGTTATTGGACAAAATGTATTTTGCTTTTATTTTATTTATTATATATGATGCTTTGGCAACATTGTTTTTGAAACTTTCATGCCAATAAAGCCCATTGAATTGAATTGAAAGAGATTTAGAGGTAGATGATAGGTGGCTCACTCTCTACCCTGCAGCTTTGTTTTAATGTGTTTTCAGTCTCTCTCTGTCTCTCTGTCTGTCTGTCTCTCTGTCTCTCTGTCTGTCTGTCTGTCTGTCTCTATCTGTCTGTCTGTCTCTCTATCTGTCTGTCTGTCTGTCTCTCTGTCTCTCTGTCTGTCTCTCTGTCTCTCTCTCTGTCTATATTTGTTGTGTTGGACCAGAGCGTTAAGGGTGACAGAGTGTGGCCCCTGAGCGATGGGCCGTGTTGTAAAGTGGGTCAGTAATTAGGCCGTCGCCTTGAATGGTCTGCCACTCCATATGCATTCACAAACTCATATCACTGTCATTCGCTCTCACACACTCAAGTCTCAATGAAAAATAACTTCAATGGACAGTAATTATGAGTTTAATGTATAAATTATATGGCTTTTGCCTCCACTGAGAGACAGGCTGTGAAAGATTGAAAACAAAATGGAGAGAATGTGAATGTGAAAACTTCACAGAAAGAATGAATAGTCATTCGTTCAGAATTTTTCTTTTTTGGAGTGATCATACTTACGTTTTTTTTTTTTTAATTCCTGGATTGCAACAGACTTGCTCTGAAGGAGTAACCCAAGGCATAGAGATCAAAACATTATAGAGACATGGGATTGGGCTCTGATGAATTGGGCCAGTAAACAGCCACCTAACAACCACCCTGAAAACCTAAGCAACTACATATCAATTTTAGTAAAACAACTTAGCAAATTCATAGCAACACCCTTGCAACCACCGACAACTGCCTTGCATTGTGGCTGCAAGCTCCTCTTTTCTGTGCTGTTAGCAGAGGTTAATGTTTCCTTGCTGAATTCCAAAGGGATATTTTTCAAATGTCAAGGCAAAGCGCTGTCTTGGCCGTGATATCAAGCGCCCTGTGTGTTATCCTGTGAGAGTGAACGTGTGAGACATCTGTATGAACTTGAGGGGATCTGACTTCAATCTTCAACTAAAATGACCTCAGGACCAATTTTGTTAAAGCAAATGTTGTTAGGCAAAGTGGAATTAGTTCTGAGCAATGCTCTAGCGTCTTTTGTTTGCAGATACCACTTGGTTTGACATTTTGTAGGCAGATGCTATTTGCACCCTGGTACAAATAATGGTGCTATTTACACAGATGTTATTTTCACCCCAAAACTGGTGCAAATATTGTCAAATACTATTTTCATATTTAAATGCTAACATATAGAATGGACATCACTACGATGTGTTTATTGTGTTTATTTAGAGTCCCACAGACACACTACATTAACCCCTAACCTTAATCTTACCTAAGAAAAATATAATTGGTTTTAGTACAGTAACCATGGTTTCACCATAGCATCATCTGTAAATTTACGGTCTGGTTAAGAGCCATTCAGTAACCACACAGTTAACCATGGCTACTATATTACCTCAATATTATTGTACTAACACATGGTTAATTGCATTAAAACTATGGTTTTACGGTTATGGTTGTTTTTTTTTTTTTGTTACAAACAAAAAAAAAACAACATGGTTACTACAATATTAGAAATACAATGATGCCGAGCTGCCGGAAATGGTGCGATCGACTGACCCTGCCTCAAGATAAAACCCTTCTCTGAACTCCCCGACATTTACTGTGACCAAATCACTGCAATGAAATCAACCATTAGTTTAATTTGTGTCTATTATTTTAAGTATTAAAGGAAATATTAAGAGTGGAAACAGGGAATTGGATGGGAAAAAGAATGGGACAAAATGCGGATTTGAATCACGTTCATTAGTACACTACACATTCACACACCGACTTTACACCCCGTGACACATGCTGTTCAGTTTGTCATATATTTCTCTGGTTCTTTCAGACTATAGACCTTATTCACACTAGTGCCATCTTTGGCGCCTTATCATTTTTAATGGGAATGAATACGAGGCTGTGAGGGATAGACTTACCATCTCTTCAGTGGCACAAACTGTATAAAGCTGTATATAGCTATAGATCATATCTGATTTTCCACAACTCATGTTTTCTGGAGTTTTTTGTAAACTGAATGTACTTGGACAGATATTTTATCAATGTTTTTTCTGCGGAACGATCCAATAACATTTTAAAATGCAGTAGAGCCCCTTGAAGAGTTTGTAAGTCTATCTCTCACAGCTTCGTTTTCATTCCCATTAAAAATCAAAGATGGCTCTAGCATGAAAAAGGTCTGTTGGGGTGCAAATAGCTGTTCTGTGTGGCAGATGCTATTTACACTGGGATGAAAATAGACACTCTGTATTTTGTATCTAATGCAATTAATCCATACTTACATTTTTGGTGTGGTTAATGTGTCCAACTACTTTAGGGTTGCTGTAGTTCAGAAATTCTTAAAGTAGTTTTAGATTTCTGCCATTGCCTCTTGTGTTTGTCCCAAATCGGATGCATAGATTTTCAAAATTACTGTTTGATTAATAACTATTTAGTAGACACTTTTACCGAAGCGACTTAAAGTACACTTGTTACAGGAACAGTACACCTGTAGTCAGGGCCGGCCCATGCTCTGTTGGCGCCCTGGGCAAGATTGGCGCCCCCCAAAATGCAGGGATTTTTGTGAGTTTGCTGGGATTAAAGGAAATCTTCTTGACAAATTACAGTATTAGTCTTTCATATTCAATTGAACAGAGGTATGCAATTTTTTTGGTACAGGGGCCACATCAGCCGTTAAGTAGATCCTGGAAGAGAGAAGCCAAGAAGTAGTAGTGTACTCAATGAATGATGCACAATTTTCTGAAGTGTATACAGACTGATGGGACCGTTCTGTGATTGATTGAAGTTTTGCTGCTACTATTCGTTCACGTGTTAGTAAAACTTAAAAAAGGCTGAATAAAATGCAGTGGTACTTCAGGAGTCTGGTTTAATAGTAAAGTAAAATATATACTAAAAGCTTATTTTAATGTTTGCCGCAAAGTGGATAAAGTTGTTTTATTCTGAAAACATTATCAACTTGTTTACACGCTTATGGGTCATGATGTGAGTCTTGTCAATGGTTTGTTTGGCATTCCATTCAGCACTCAACTGAATAAAACAGTGTGCGTGACACTGATAAATGATTACTGTTAGAGTAACGTTCACATTCAGGGTGTTAGGGACTTCAGCATTTTACAAATAACACAAAGAACAAACATTTTCCTCTCTCATTTGGTTTTGTTCGCATGTCCCCTCCGTGTACGAATGATGCACAGATCTATTGGGACTTTACTAAAATTGGGAGTTCATCACTGAAAAGGTGTGCTCGCAGACTTGGCACCAAACAACACATGCAGTCTCACGAATGGACATGGAGTGGCTGCGTCACACTTTTCTTTTAGCATAATATTGCACTATGGGGCGCTAGGTATTATATTGAAGAGGATAGAGAAAGTGCACACTCGCATGCATGATTGCCAGATTGCATAAATTACGTACGACAATAGGCAAAATATTTTCTATTTTTGCATGTAGAAATCTGTGATCGGAGTGTTGCATCTATTATCTGGCAACCCTGAGCATTTTAAAAGCTTGTGGATGTGCGATTGGTACCAAAGCCAGATCAATGACATATCTAATAAAAAAACATTCGTGATAAATCGACCCGCGGGCAGTAGTTTGCTCTGGTCTACAGTTGAGGGTACTCTAAGGTTTGTTTAAGGGTGCTTGGCATGAATGCTTTAAACTACAGTCCTAATCTTGGTTTCTTTTAAAAGAAGACACTTCAGAGTTTTTTGGTGAAGTGAAAGCAAGCAGCAATATAGCTGAAATTAAAACAACATTATATAAGATTACATTTATTTGAAAAGAAAATACACTGCACTTAACTTAAATCAAACTTAAATAAAACAAGCAAAAATTGCCCAAAGTGTCCGTGCCAGTTAAGAGGTTCTAAATAAGCTATTTCAAAGTAATAAATAAACATCAATGGCGGACATGAACAGTCGTTAACTTGTGATTCTTACCTATATATTGCTTTTTTTTCTGCTTCTCTTCTTTGTGCCGTTTCCTGCTTTGTGCACCTGATAATTTGGTTCTTTTTTCACTCATTTTGTCCACATATTATAAGGATCTGATTATAAAATTATCACGTAGCACTAGTGCTCAATGTATGGGTAGAGGGGCGCACAGTCTTTGAGACAGCTCACTTCAGACCAAACAAACAAACAAACAAATTCTTGTTCGGCGCCTCTCTATCATTTTGCGCCCTAGGCAGTCCGCCTATGCATGGGCTGGCCCTGCATTTAGCAACCTGGGATTAGGTGCCTTACTTAAAGGCGCAATGGTTTAAAACTGCAACTTTTTGATTACTCACATAGATCTTGAACCACACAGCCACACCACATGATTAACATTTTGTACCATATTCATAGAAAACTGCCATGCAAGCTCTTTGAGCTGTTTGAAGGGTAGTTTTTCATATACTTTATATATTGGCTTGTAGTTGCTCAAATAACAGTGAACTTTATGCAAAGTGGAGCATGAAACATGTCTTTTGGGTCTGATTGAGGTGTCACAATAAAGGACTACCATGTAAAACTCACAGATTGTAGAGGAAACTACTCCAAAATATTACTGCATTTATTGTTGTTTTTCATCTTCTCTCAAGTTCATAAATTTAATTATTATTTCTGTTCTAGACTGGCTACTGACTTGGATCAAAAGTGCACTGCTAGCTTTTCTAGGTCCTGCTGTCTCTGCCAAACTATATTGGAATCTGACAGTAGAGCTGGCCCAGGATCTGTGCTTTTATTTGTTTTTACTCTCTCCCTGGTTTCGTATGAAGCACATTTATAGTGCCACAGATGTGCAGAAACAGACTTCTGCAAAGCTGTGATAACAGTATGAAAGAAATGTTATTTCAGATTCTCGGTTTGTAATTAAGAAATGCAAAGAATTTAAAGTAATTTTAAGGAATGGCTGTTGCATTTCCTGATCAGTGTTTGGGAGTAGCTAACAAAAGTAGAAATGTTACTAACTTGACATTTTTCATGAGTGTTTCAGTAGTTCAGCTGTTTTCAAAATATTTAAGTTTTTATAGTTACAAGCTACTTTTTCCAACTATTTGTGGTCATGCAACATCAATGATTCTTTTTTAGTCACATGGTATTGCACAAGCAGCTTTACAGCCATGCACGCTAAAAGACAATAAATAAACCCGCTGTTCAAAAAAGGGCCCAAAACGTTGTAGTGAATAGTTTTGTCTGGACCGTTACTTAAATGAAGTGTTTTATAAAGGAGAGTTTCACAGATTTGAGTCTCTGCATTTTGTGTTTTTTTTTTTTGTTTTTTTTTTCATTTTGTACAGTAAAATATTTATTTAAACTTTGCTGTTCGACTTAGTTATATTCTATTTTATATACATATATACAGTACTGTGCAAAAGTCTTAGGCACTTTATATTTTTCACTAAAAACATTTGTCTTTAAACTGAAATTTTATATCTTCTGTTTTTAGTGTATGAGTAGGAAATATCAATTTTAGATTTCAACATTCCCTTTGTAAATAGAATCAAAGCTATTTAAAAATTATTTAAGACATCCTCACCAGCAACATTTTACTCAAGTGCCTAAAACCTTTGTTAGTAGCTTGTGTTTTAACTACTTTTTTAAGTAACTTGACTTTTAAATAACTTGATATTATGAGTAGCGTATAACTTGGAAAGCTAAAATTTTAAAGAAGCTTCATCAGCACTCTTGTTTGCTTTAAATAAATATATATTGAATATGTATTATAGTATGTTTTGTTTTTGGTGCAAACTATTAGGTCATGTTTGCTGTTGATTGCGGATTGTCCTCCTTTGGTCCAAGAAGAATTGGATCTCATTAGCGCCCTCTCTCGGCTGGAGGAATTTGGCGTGAAGATTCTGCCCTTACAAGGTAATGTAATACACACCAATTTACCATTGCGACACTGCATGTGTTTTGTCCATTTTGTTGTGCTTTTTCTAGCTGTCTTGAATGCAAGCATTCGTCCTGTGTGAATAGCCACTTATTCTTATGATGTGACTGACAAACACATTTATTGTTGCACTGTGGCTCAGGTGGTAGAGCAGGTCGGCTGCCAATCGCAGGGTTGGTGGTTCGATACACGACTCCACATGCTGAAGTGTCCTTGGGCAAGACACTGAACCCCAAGTTGCTCCCAATGGCAGGCTAGCAACTTGCATGGCAGCTCTGCCACCATTGGTGTGTGAATGTGTGTGTGGATGGGTGATTGGGATACAGTGTAAAGCACTTTTGTAAACTCTAAGGTTAAAAAAAGTGCTATATAAGTGCAGACCATTTACTGTATATAGGTTAGACACTGGGCCAATGTGGAGAAATTTGGAGAAACCAATGTAAAATAAATAAAATTAAATCCTCCTGATGTTTGTTGCAAGGAAAAATCCCAATAAAGAAAATATAATAGTGAAATTGAAAAGTTTCTCCTCCATTCCCCTTCAAAGATTTTTCCATGTTGAGCTTTAAAAGTGGGGAAACTGTTTTATCTAGTCATGGCAAGGTCAGGAGCAGCTCAACTTTCCCTCATAAATCTAGAAAGGTGAACTTTATAACTTCTTAACTTTAATGGTAAACTTATAAAAGTCTGAATACCTCAAGTGAAAAATCTTCTTTCCTGGGTGTGACCTACGGTTGTGCGCACTCTTGTGTCTTTTTCCCAGCAGGCAACGTTACACACAAAGCGGTCAGCCATCAGGGAGCTGTGGCCTACGTCAAAGCTCGACTTCTACTCTTTTGCTTAATTTACCTCAAATCCTCCTACTCACTTTTTCCATTTAAAACTGCAAGTTTCACCTTTGCCATCTTTACTAGTAAAAAGTATAGTGAGCGATAACTAGAGAGTAGCAAAGCTGAAATGTAATCAGTGGTACTCATGTTTAATCATACACAAACCTTTTGTAAAACTATAATGAAGATTAAAAAAAGCATTTCAAAAATATTTTGTTAACTAAAAAAAATGCTAAAGATCTTCAATTAAATTGAAAGTATATATGTGCAGTAAACATGCACAGAGAAAATTACTTTAGATTTCGTATTTACAGTGCATCCGGAAAGTATTCACAGCGCTTTTTTTATGTTACAGCCTTAATCCAAAATGTATTAAATTCATTATTTTCCTCAAAATTCTACAAACAATATCCCATAATGACAACGTGAAAGAAGTTTGTTTGAAATCTTTACAAATTTATTAAAAATAAAAAACGAAAAAAATCACATGTACATAAGTATTCACAGCCTTTGCCATGACACTCAAAATTAAGCTCAGGTGCATCCTGTTTCCACTGATCATCCTTGTGATGTTTCTACAACTTGAGTGGACTCCAGCTGTGGTAAATTCAGTTGATTGAACATGATTTGGAAAGGTACACACCTGTCTATATAAGGTCCCACAGTTAACAGTGCATGTCAGAGCACAAACCAAGTCATGAAAAGAAAAGAAAAATTTCTGCAGCATTGAAGGTCACAATGAGCACAGTGGCCTCCATCCGTAAATGGAAGAAGTTTGGAACCACCAGGACTCTTCTTAGAGCTGGCCGCCCGGCCAAACTGAGCTGGGCGAGAAGGGCTTTAGTCAGGGAGGTGACCAAGAACTCGATGGTCACTCTGACAGAGCTCCAGCGTTTCTCTGTGGAGAGAGGAGAACCTTCCAGAAGAACAACCATTTCTGCAGCACTCCACCAATCAGGCCTGTATGGTAGATTGGCCAGACGGAAGCCACTCCTTGGTAAATGGCACATGACAGCCCACCTGGAGTTTGCCAAAAGGCACCTGAAGGACTCTCAGACCTTGAGAAACAAAGTTCTCTGGTCTGATAAAACAAAGATTGATCTCTTTGGCCTGAATGGCAAGCGTCATGTCTGAAGGAAACCAGGCACCGCTCATCACCTGGCCAATACATCCCTACAGTGAAGCATGGTGGTGGCAGCATCATGCTGTATGGATGTTTTTCAGCGGCAGCAACTGGGAGACTAGTCAGGATTGAGGGAAAGATGAATGCAGCAATGTACAGAGACATGCTTGATGAAAACCTGCTCCAGAGTGCTCTGGACCTCAGACTGGGGTGAAGGTTCATCTTCCAACAGGACAACGACACTAAGCACACAGCCAAGATAACAAAGGAGTGGCTACGGGACAACACTGTGAATGCCCTTGAGTCATTCTTGAGCCCAAACTTGAACCCGATTGAACATCTTTGGAGAGATCTGAAAGTGGCTCCGCTCCCTCATCCAACTTGATGGAACTTGAGAGGTCCTGCAAAGAAGAATGGGAGAAACTGCCCAAAAATAGGTGCCAAGCTTGTAGCATCATACACAGAAAGACTTGAGGCTGTAATTGTTGCCAAAAGTACTTCAACAAAGCATTGAGCAAAGGCTGTGAATACTTATGTACTTATATTTTTAATAAATTTGCAAAGATTTCACGTTGTCATTATGGGATATTGTGTGTAGAATTTTGAGGAAAATAAGGAATTTAATCAATTTTGGAATAAGGCTGTAACAGAACAAAATGTGGAAAAAGTGAAGCGCTGTGAATACTTTCCGGATGCACTGTATATTTTCAAAAAAAATAATGAAATTTGCTAAACTATTATTACCCTGATGCACTCACACACACATGCAGAGAGCAGCGGCTGTTATTGGAAGCAGGTTAATGGCTTTGGCAGGTGTTGCTGATGGCTGGCTGGTTTGTGTGGTTCAGGTGCTGCCCCTGTGGCTTCTCCGCAGAAGATGGAGCTGTCACCCCCCCCCCCCCCCCCCTTTACTCACAGCACTCTGTTGTCCCCCAGCTTGCTCCAGAGCAGTGTGACCTCCAGCACAGACCTCTTCCAGCTCAATATTTTGAACTGTGCTCAGTCAGACAGCTAAGACTTGCTCTGTGCCCAGCCAATAACCACACATCACAAATAGTACCCTGCTCTGACCAGAAGAGCATGGAGAGCACGAGTCCATGTCTTTTACAGGAGTCCATGTCCATGTTTTTTTTTTAATAAAGGTGATGGTTGTACATTTTACAGTGTTAAAATACTTTCACCTATCCTTGCAAGATGCAGAGACAACTTTAAGTAAGCCATTCTTAAGTTACCTAACAAGCCCGATATATCGATATTTGCTCAACCAGTGAGTGTAGGGTGGAACTATCTGTTTGCCCAACCAATAGCAGATAGGGGAAACCTGTTTCGAAAACATTTATTATTTTTCAGTTCAGTTTGCTTATGCTAGTTTGTAGTACACTTCACCTTTTAGTAGATCTGAATGGGCTGAGACATTAGGTATGTTTTAAATTGAATATTAGTGTACTACTTCATTCTATACTGTATACTGCATGCATTTTTTTTAAATAGTATGTGAAGTTGTATACAATAATAATAGTTTTGAAGCACTGCTTTTTATTTTTCATTTAGTACTGACTTCCAGTTATTTTCTTGACAATAAATGTTTTATTTTTTATTTTAACAACTTTTGTGTAAAAAATTAAATAATAATTCCTGACTTACTGGACAAGTAATGAAATTCCTGGCCATTTGCATACATTGTGGTGTGCTCTGGTTGTATACTTGACATTTTTGCATACTGCATACTGTATTTCTAGTAGGGGTAGTATGCTAGTGTGCTAGTCTGAAAATATCCATTGTGTTATATTAATATAAATAGGTCTTCATTTTGTCCACTCAGTCTCTATTACTTTTGTCTTTCTCTCTGCAGTGCGACTGCGGACGGATCGTCTATCATTGATAAAGGAGTGCATCTCCCAGTGTCCTACTGCATACAGGAAATCAACTCTTCTGCTCAACTTGGCCAGACTTCTGCGTGTTGCAGGTAAATTCAAGGGAATGCAGTGTCATTCTAACATTCCATTTATGTCATAGTGAGTCCTTAAACAAAAGCATATCCAACTATGAAGATTCATAAATGCTCCCAGATGACCTGCCACTGCAGTTACAAGAAAAGTGCCCACATCAGTACTTGGTATTGTTTCAGCAGGGGCTTTGTTGAGTCCTTAGGCAATGCAACTCTATAAATATTTTCCTAGCATCCCATGTGACTAGACACAACAGTGGATTTGCACAGACACACTTTTGCGGCAGAAGAAAGCACTAGAAGGCACTAAGGTTATAGGAACTATTTCTTATAGATTAAACAATACTGATCTGCAAGCATTACAGTGTGTGTTTAATCATTACCTGAATCACCACCAGCTTGACTACAGGTGAATAAATCAATGAATACACATGAGCGAGAGATTGAATGAATAAGTAGTCATTTCTTTGATGTAAGCTTCACTCAGGAGTTAGAGATTAATATTGCATGGGACAGCCCAAAATATGTACATCGGGACTTCACCTCATGAATCAACAATAAGTTAGTTCCATGAATCAGCATGAATACATGCATCTCTTAGTCAGTAAAGCATAGACTGTATACGATTGATCCTGTTTTCTTTCTCTCTCTCTTTCTTCCTCCCTCCTTCCCATATTCCTTCCTTCCTGTCTCCCTTCTTTCTTTCCTCCCCCTCCCTCTGTTCCTTCTGTCCTCCCTCCGTTTGTTCCTTCTTTCTTTTCGTCCTTCCTTTCTTCATCCCTCCTTCCATCTTCCTTCCTGCCTCCCATCCTTCTTTCCTCCCACTTCCTCCATCTGTTCTTTCTGTCCTCCCTCCATTCCTTCCTTCCATCCTTTCTCCTATATTTCCTCCCCTTTCCTCCCTCCGTCCCGCCTTCCTTCCTTCCTTCTTTCCTTCCCTAACTGCATTCCATAGTTTGTTGAATCTCTCTCTCTCTCTCTCTCTCTCTCTCTCTCTCTCTCTCTCTCTCTTCCTTCCTTCCTTCTTCCTCACTCCTTTCTTTCCCTCCTTTGTTCGTTTACAGCTACCCTCCTTCCTTCCTTCCCTGCATGCCGTAGTTTATTAAATCTTTCTTTCTTTCTTTCTTTCTTTCTTTCTTTCTTTCTTTCTTTCTTTCTTTCTTTCCCCTCTCTCTCAAATGGCAACCATTTTGTCATAAACTGGAGGCCTGGTATAAATTAGTTAAGTGTTCATCTGAGACTCATTTAACTTATTTTATGAGCCAGTATGAGTGTCAGTCGTCTTTTTTATGTGAAGCGATCAGTGCTTGTGTTGGTTACAGGGGTAATTGAGGTGATTCCAGAACTCTGACTCCATTTGAAATGTGACTCTGCAGCACACTTTGTTGTGTCTCTGTGGATGTCAGATGGATCAGTATGCAGGATGTCAGAAGCTCTCCTTCTGTCCTATATAGTGGAATTGATTAGCTCTCTATGAAGTGGCTTGGTGTTTGCCATGCTAGTGTTTGATGTATTCACCTTGGCTTACCTCGACTAATGCCTGTAGGTTGTTCTGTTTATGTATGTGTCTGTGCACCTGAGCCTGTGCCCCTTCTTACCTGTGAAATTAGGTGAAAAAAAAGACAACAAAAAAAACCTTACTAGTGTATCAAGTCCTCTGTGTTTCACTGAAAAAAAAAAAAAAAAGATTTTGACTTAATTAAATTGTGGAAAACATTTCCACTCAATTAATTTTTAATTATTAATTTTTCCAACAAAAAAATATTGGTTTAAATTGACTTCTAGTTGTACAAACTTAAATTAATTTTGTCTGATCAACTAGATAAGATCTAATTAATTGTCTTAAGTTGGTCCAACTAAATACATTTTATTAACCATTAGTAAATGCCAGGTGAACAAATGTTACAACAGTGAAACTGTTGCACAGTCAGTTTGATAGCAACCGCTTATAGAGCTAAGCTGCACTCAAATAAATCCGAAAATGAAAGCGAGTGTCTGTCCTCTACCTAATTACAAGCTCCCATCTTTACTACAATGGAAACTCCCAAAACTCCTGCCTAACAAACAATCCTTTTAATTTCCAGTTTAACACAACATTAAACATAAATAAATCTCCTCCTATTCCTACCTTACTCAAAAATTCATAAAATAACTCTTAGTTTCAACATTTGTTCACCCCATCCAGTCACCTTCAAAGCATGCTTGGAAATGGAAATCCCCTGCCCAGTTTCATCAATGCTACAAAAAGTATTCATGTACTCCTAACTCAAATTGTTTAAGTAAACTTTATTTTGACAAATTTAATTGGATAGAACGTAATGAAATAAAGACAAAATGTTTCAGAATTGTGTTGCTTTAGTAAACTGAAATAATGAAAATAATCAGTTTAGAATAATGAAATATGCCACTTCCTGTAATATTAGCCCTTAAAATTTTCCTGCTGAATAATCAAATCCATGCTATCACAGGTGCACATACACATTTGTGCACTCACTCTCCTCTATGTGCTCTTATTATTATTGTCTGTCTGGTCTTTGATGCTTGATACACACTTTAATGAAAAAGGCAACCTCTACCACTGCATTGATCAGGCTTCTTGGTCTTTATTGTCTTATTTGGGAAGGATACCTTAAGAGGGCTTTTGGTGATATGTGATATTTGAATGACATCTCCACAGCCATCCAAGAATTTATCAGAAAAAATACACATTTCAAACAAAATTAATTTACTGCTAAGCAATTTCATGCTTTTTTTCATGAACTTTGAACCGAAACAAAAAGTGAATGAATCTAAACTGAAGTGAAATTTGCTGGCAATGGTAATATTTGCCAAATGATACCACATACAGGCATATTCATAATTTCTATTTACTCTCTCTCTATATAAATACACACATATATAAATGTTAGAATCTGCCTTTGAAAAACCCATATTCATCTGAATATTGATGGGGTTAGTTGTGTGATGTTTCTTGTGTTGGCTTAGGTGATGATGAGGCCAAGAGGAAGGGTCAGGTGCTCACTCTGCTGGCAGAACAGGCTTTACACTGTCAGGATTTTAAGGCCTCCTACATTCACTGCCAGGATCTGATTGCTGCAGGTAAGACAGCACAGTTCGCTTCAAATCTCACTTCCCTTTCTTAATTGTGTCGATCCAAATCAGATATGCAGTACAACAGAATCATGATTAGTGTTGTATTCATAAACACCTGATATGCCTAAGCTTAAAAGTTCTAAGAGAAAGCTCAAATTGTGTCATAGTGGGAAAAGAAATATTAACGCTTGAAATAATGAACCTTTGCCATAGTTCTTGCAGAGTAACCATGTGGTATTTGTAGTAAGACCATTGTAAACACTGGATGTGTTCTCATCACTATGGTTAGATCGATGTAGGTATGATTTGTATAAAACATATGATGATATACAGTATTTTAACTAACATGATAATTGTAACATAAACCATTTTAGAAATTATGCAGCTATGAAGCTGCTGTATCTATAGTGAAAATTGTGTTCTTTGTAAAAGTGGCAAAAAGATCAAGAATATGACAAATGAAATGAAGTAGATCCTCTTAACACCAGCATAGTTACCATTTTTCAATAGTGTTCTGTTAGTGTTAATATAGTACATTAAATGGTCATTTGTTTTTGTACGTTTCCATAGGAGTGAAGAGTAATTAAAAAGTGTGTGGCATTTCAGTGTATTTAAATAATGTGATTTCTTGTATTGGAAATTAACAAAATATTAAGAAATCATGGAAAGTATTGGAATTGTACAGTGTAAGGCGGGTGCCAGCGAGTCTGGGCTATTTCTCGACAAAACAAAAGGCTCTCATGAGAACATTTGAACTATCTCTTGCACATGTAACAGCAACATCCGAGATGCAACAAACTGTGCAGCTAACACCTCCCTTCTACAGTCTCATCATCTCCCCCTACTCCCCCCTTCTCCTCCTCACTTAAAGCTCACTAATAACCTATGCAATGTGAAGTGTGTACAAAAAGTAACTATAACATGTTTGGTATCATTTATAGTGTCTCTGTGCGCTTGGTAAACTGGTCTCATCCTCCCAGCCATAATGAAAAGCAAAAAGAAGTTATAACATATGAGAAATGTGGTGTGCCCCTTAAAGGTGTGCCCTCCCCCAGATCCTCCATACCTACTATATGTAAATATACAGGAACCCCCTCAATAGGGGACCAAAATCTAATTATAATGACAGACACCACCATTTGGTAAGTATATTGAATTATTTGGGTATTTAAGGAGATGTGACACATCGTTCGTGGTTCTCTGTAGTGAGACGATCCCACACAGTTTACTGTGTGTAATTTATATCAGATAATTGCAATTGGAATTTCTTACGTTTTGACAAAATGTCTAAATTTGACTTATCACTGTCTAATTGGAATCGATGAACTTAATTATGTTACCTGATCAATAAATTGTTAACATTTGATTTTATTCTGACTGACTCTGAAATAGTTTTTCTTTTCCCAAACAGATTAAACGATTCGTATGTTACCGCAAGTCTGCGTCAGATTAGTGACGACTAATATTTGGCATCAATTCAAGTGTACTTGGTTTGCAAAGACAAAAAGGGAATTTCCGTTTAGAACAGCAAATGCTGCTTGACCAATCTAAATTCGGGTGTGTCTTACCTCTGTTTTAATTGGATGTTTCTCCAGATAAGTGTATGCGGGAAACCACGCATGGCCAATCCAAAGCTATTGCAAGAGAAGTTATGTCCTCAACTTACATCTGTAATAGTGGCCGTGAAAAAACTAAAAAAAAAAAAAACTAAAAAAAACTTAAAAAAACTAAAAAAAAAAAAAAAAAAAACTAAAATAAAAAAAAATAAATAAATATATATATATAATACAAACATTATCCATTATTAAGTCATGTCAATTCATAAGTCAAAAGTTGAGGGAACCCTGGGTGTGCTACAGTATCACTAGCTGTTTGCAGAATGTTGGTGTTATTGGGGATGATCAACAAGAACATCTTTATCATTCCATTCAGATACATCTCTAGTGCGAGCCGATAGGTGATTGCGCGTGTGCGTGTGTGGTGCTGTTCAATCAATGCACCATCAGATATTGGAAAGAGACTGGTGTTGTCTGTGTATGCTTCAGACTGAGGTAGATTAATGCAGGCTTTAGAACAGAGGAAGTGCTAATCTCTGATTGCTATCGGCAGCAGTCTCACAAACATAAGTGTGGAAAATAGGTTAGCCTCTCCTGCTTCAGTCCATAATTATTCAGCCACTCATAGAGAATAAGGGAGAGGGAGAGAGGTGGTAGAGATTGAAAAGATTCAGTAAATATGTGAGGCCACAGATTAAAAAAACTACAATATAATTGCAACAGCATCTTATAACTATGCTAGCTCAATTTGAAGCACTACATGGGCTTGTGCTGAAGCAAGAGATTGTGGGATTTGCTGTTTTTCTTTTTCTTTTTTTCCCTTTTTTTTGCTGTGCAGATGCATGAAAAAACACTAATTTTAAGCATTAAACCTTTACATTTTAAAGACTTAGTGTTGTCCCTGTCTGAAAAATTGTCAATTTTAAAATGAAATGCAGTGAAACATCATCTCTTTTTGTTTGTCTATTTGTGAAGAGGTTGAGAAAATAGAAACACTGTGTCAGTTTTTGAGTGTAACATTTTAAAGGAATAGTTCGCCCCAAAATTCATAATTTTACTAAATGTTGTGTTCCAAACCTGTATGACCTTTTCCTCTGTGGAACACAAAAAACAGGGATCGGTTAAAAAAATAAAAAAGGATAACTAATTTTTTTTTTTTTTCCAATTCCAATGATCTTCATTCAAACATTCCCAATATCAATTCTTCCCAAGATAGATCTTTTACTTTTTTCCTATTTTCATTGGCTTTGTGTTATTAGAGTGCCTCCCATCTTTGCAAATTGAACTGTTTTCATAATATAAATAGTTAGATAGTTCCTGTATAATTTCCAACGTTAAATGAAAGATAATGTATTTCATATACAGTACAGTATATGTAAAATGGACATTACAACTGAAATATACCAAATTGAATCATAATCAAAATGTGAATGAAATTGAATTGAGAGATTGTGAATCAAATTGAATCAAATCTGGAATTTTGCGTGCACACTCAGCCTGACAAAATAAGATGTTTTTAAGAATCTCTGAGCTGTTCTTTTCACACAATGGAGGCATATGTTGATCAGGCTGTCTAGCTCCTACAGAATCAAAAAAGTACCGAATGTAATACATTTCATGTTTACTTAAAATGTACTACAGTAAACGATACCTTGTTTGAGGAACAGACTAAATTTAAAGTCGATATTCACAGAAACTCTGTATCTCTCTAGGCTACAGTGATGGCTGGGATGTGTGTGCTCAACTAGGGCAGTGTGAGACATATTCACAGCTCTCTGCCCGTCAGGACCTCATGGCATTCGCTCTTACACACTGTCCTCCCGGCAGCATCCAGAACCTTCTAGCAGCTTCCAGTTCCCTTCGGACGCAGGTGCACTCCTGTTTTTTTTTTTAGAAAAAATTACCCCTCTTAATTAGGACCAACTTTAGTGCATAAATATATATACGTGTGTAGTATGTGTGTATATGTGTGTGTGTGTTTGTGTATATATTTATTCACTGGTGCCAAAAGTTTGGAATAATGAACAGATTTTGCTGTTTTGGAAGGAAATTGGAAGTTTAATTCACCAAAGTGGCATTCAACTGATCATAAAGTATAGGCAGAACATTACTGATGAAAAAAACATCACCATTTGAAAAAGGTCATTTTTGATCAAATCTAGATTTGATCCCCATTATTGAACCCCATTTCCAGTAGTCATCACTCCAACACCTTGTCCTGAGTAATCATGCTAAATTGCCAATTTGGTAATAGAAAATCACTTGCCATTATATCAAACACAGTTGAAAGCTATTTGGTTTGCTAAATGAAGCTTAAAATTGTCTTTGTGTTTGTTATTGTGTTGCCACAGTATGCAATAGAGTTACATGTCTTAAGGTCTATATTAGGTCAAAATGGTAAAAAGGAAACAGTTTTCTCTAAAAACTCATCAGTCCATCATTATTTTGAGGAATGAAGGCTATAAAATGCTTGAAATTGCCAAAAAACTGAAGATTTCATACAAAGGTGAATACTACAGTCTTCAAAAACAAAGGACAACTGGCTCTAACAAGGACAGAAAGAGATGTGGAAGGCCAGATGTTCAACTAAAAAGGATAAGTGCATCAGAGTCTCTAGTTTGAGAAATAGATGCCTCACATGTCCTCAGCTGACAGCTTTATTGAATTCTACCCGCTACACACCAGTTTCATGTACAACAGTAAATCGAATACTCAGTGGTGCAGGCCTTATGGGAAGAATAGAAAAGAAAAACAAAAAGAAAAGATTAGAGTGGGCAAAGAAACAAAAACACTGGGCAACAGATAATTGGAAAAGAGGAAAAGAGTGTTATGGATCTTAAACCCATTGTGCTTTTGTGGGATCAGCTGGACTGTACGGTGCGTGAGAAGTTTCCGACAAGACAGCCACATCTATGGCAAATGCTACAGGAAGCGTGGGATGAAATGTCACCTGAGTATCTAGACAAACTGACAGCTAGAATGCCAAGTATCTGCAAATCTGTATTATTGCACATGGAGGATTTTTTGATGAGAACTCTTTGAAGAAGTTTAAGAAGTTCTGAAAAAAATAAAAATAATTTAATAGTCATTTTTTATGTTATTAATGTCCTGAATACACATTGTGATCAGTTGAAAGCCACTTTGGTGAATAAAAGTTCCAATTTCCTTTCATAAGAACAAAATCTGTTCATTATTTCAAACTTAGGCCGCCTGTGTGTGTGTGTGTGTGTGTGTGTGTGTGTGTGTATGTATATATATATATATATATATATATATATATATATATATATATATACAGTGAGGAAAATAAGTATTTGAACACCCTGCTATTTTGCAAGTTCTCCCACTTAGAAATCATGGAGGGGTCTGAAATTGTCATCGTAGGTGCATGTCCACTGTGAGAGACATAATCTAAAAAAAAAAATCCAGAAATCACAATGTATGATTTTTTAACTATTTATTTGTATGATACAGCTGCAAATAAGTATTTGAACACCTGAGAAAATCAATGTTAATATTTGGTACAGTAGCCGTTGTTTGCAATTACAGAGGTCAAACGTTTCCTGTAGTTTTTCACCAGGTTTGCACACACTGCAGGAGGGATTTTGGCCCACTCCTCCACACAGATCTTCTCTAGATCAGTCAGGTTTCTGGGCTGTCGCTGAGAAACACGGAGTTTGAGCTCCCTCCAAAGATTCTCTATTGGGTTTAGGTCTGGAGACTGGCTAGGCCACGCCAGAACCTTGATATGCTTCTTACAGAGCCACTCCTTGGTTATCCTGGCTGTGTGCTTCGGGTCATTGTCATGTTGGAAGACCCAGCCTCGACCCATCTTCAATGCTCTAACTGAGGGAAGGAGGTTGTTCCCCAAAATCTCGCAATACATGGCCCCGGTCATCCTCTCCTTAATACAGTGCAGTCGCCCTGTCCCATGTGCAGAAAAACACCCCCAAAGCATGATGCTACCACCCCCATGCTTCACAGTAGGGATGGTGTTCTTGGGATGGTACTCATCATTCTTCTTCCTCCAAACACGGTTAGTGGAATTATGACCAAAAAGTTCTATTTTGGTCTCATCTGACCACATGACTTTCTCCCATGACTCCTCTGGATCATCCAAATGGTCATTGGCAAACTTAAGACGGGCCTTGACATGTGCTGGTTTAAGCAGAGGAACCTTCCGTGCCATGCATGATTTCAAACCATGACGTCTTAGTGTATTACCAACAGTAACCTTGGAAACGGTGGTCCCAGCTCTTTTCAGGTCATTGACCAGCTCCTCCCGTGTAGTTCTGGGCTGATTTCTCACCTTTCTTAGGATCATTGAGACCCCACGAGGTGAGATCTTGCATGGAGCCCCAGTCCGAGGGAGATTGACAGTCATGTTTAGCGTCTTCCATTTTCTAATGATTGCTCCAACAGTGGACCTTTATTCACCAAGCTGCTTGGCAATTTCCCGGTAGCCCTTTCCAGCCTTGTGGAGGTGTACAATTTTGTCTCTAGTGTCTTTGGACAGCTCTTTGGTCTTGGCCATGTTAGTAGTTGGATTCTTACTGATTGTATGGGGTGGACAGGTGTCTTTATGCAGCTAACGACCTCAAACAGGTGCATCTAATTTAGGATAATAAATGGAGTGGAGGTGGATATTTTAAAGGCAGACTAACAGGTCTTTGAGGGTCAGAATTCTAGCTGATAGACAGGTGTTCAAATACTTATTTGCAGCTGTATCATGCAAATAAATAGTTAAAAAATAATATATTGTGATTTCTGGATTTTTTTTTTTAGATTATGTCTCTCACAGTGGACATGCACCTACGATGACAATTTCAGACCCCTCCATGATTTCCAAGTGGGAGAACTTGCAAAATAGCAGGGTGTTCAAATACTTATTTTCCTCATTGTATATATATATATATATATATATATATATATATATATATATATATATATATATATGTATATGTATATGTATGTGTATGTGTGTGTGTGTGTGTGTGTGTGTGTGTGTGTGTGTATACACCGATCAGCCACAACATTAAATCCACCTGCTTAATATCATGTATGTCCCCCTCATGCCACTAAAACAGCTCTGACCTGTCAAAGCATGGCCTCCGCAAGACCTCTGTCTCTGAAGATGCCCTGTGGTATCTGGCACCAATACATTAGCAGCAGATTCTCTTTGTCATGTTCTTCAAACTATTCCTGAACAATTTTTGCAGTGTGGCACGGCACATTATCCTGCTGAAAGAGGCCACTGCCATCAGGGTATACCGTTGCCATGACGGGGTGTACGTGGTCTGCAACAATCCTTAGGAAGGTGTTATGTGTCAAACATCAACATGAATGACAGGACCCAAGGTTTCCTAGCAGAACATTGCCCAGAGCATAAAACTGCCTCCTCTGGCCTGCCTTCTTCCCATGGTGCATGCTGCTGCCATCTCTTCCCCAGGTAAATGACACACATGCACTTGGCCGGCCACATAATCTAAAAGAAAATGTGATTCATCAGACCAGGCCACCTTCTTCCATTGCTCCATGGTCCAGTTCTGATGCTCACGTGCCCATTGTTTTCGGCGGTGGATAGGGGTCAGAATGGGCACTCTGACTGGTCTGCAGCTACGCAGCCCCATACGCAGCAAGCTGTGATGCACTGTGTGTTCTGACACATTTATATCATGGCCAGCATTACGTTTTTCAGCAATTTGTGCTACAGTAGCTCTTCTCTTGGATCGGACCAGACTGGCTAGCATTCGTACCCCACGCACATCAATGAGCCTTGGGCGCCCATGACCCTGTCGCTGGTTTACCGGTTGTCCTTCCTTGGACCACTTTTGGTAGGTTCTTACCACTGCGTACTGGGAACACCTCACAAGTCCTGCCATTTTGGAGGTGCTCTGACCCAGTCGTCTAGCCATCACATTTTGGCTCTTGTCAAAGTCACTCAGATCCTTACACTTGCCCAATTTTCCTGCTTCCAACACAAGAAATTCAAGAACTGACATGCGATTGTCTAATCAGCCAATCATGTGGCAGCATTGTAATGTATAAAATCATGAATATATGGGTCAGGAGCTTCAGTTAATGTTCACATCAACCATCAGAATGGTAAAAAAATTTGATCTCCTGATTTAGGCCGTGGCGTAATTGTTGGTAACAGATGGGCTGGTTTGAGTATTTCTCTAACTGCTGATCTCCTGGGATTTTAACACAACAGTCTCAAGAGTGTATAGAGAATAGTACAAAAAACAACAAATGAGCGGCAGTTCTGTGGACGAAAATGCTTTGTTGATGACAAAGGTAAATGGAGAATGGCAGACTGGATAGAGCTGACAGAAAGGCTACGGTAAATCAGATAACCCCTCTGTACAATTGTAGTGAGAATAGCATCTCAGAGTGCACAGCATGTCGAACCTTGAGGATAATGGACTACAATAGCAGAAAACCATGTTGGTTTTCACTTCTGTCAGCCAAGAAGAGAAAACTGAGGCTGTAGTGGGCCTACTATTTGAGTACCTAAGCAGAAATCCTGATTTGTCAGACCAGCTGATGTTTTTATTCAATCGTCTACTGTCCAGCTTTGGTGAGCCCTCTGCCCACTCAGCTTCAGTTTCCTGTTCTAAGCTGACAGTAGTGGTACCCTAAGGGGTCTTCTGCTGCTGTAGCCCATCTGCCTCAATGTTCAACGTGTAGTACCTTGAGAAATTCTTTTCTGTATAGCATTGCTGTAACACTTGTTAATTTGGGTTACTGTCACCTTCCTGTCAGCTTGGACCTGTGTGGCCATTCTTCTCTGTCCTGTCATTAACAAGCCATTTTTGCCCACAGAACTGCCATTCACTGAATGTTTTTCGCACCATTATTTTACACACTAGAGAATTTTGTGCATGAAAATCCCAGGAATCAGCAGTTACAGAAATACTCAAACCACACGCTTGGCTAATTAGATAATCACATGAATAAGTAGATGAGCAGATTTACCTAATAGAGTGGCTGGTGAGTGTGTATACATATATATATATTCATGCACTGAAGTAAAAAGGTAGATCTTCCTAATTATATCATTTTAATGTTTCTATCTAAACCGTTGCTGAGAAATAATCATTTATATGATGGCTGTCAGAAAACCCTCTTTTTGAGAAAACGGCCTTTTAAAGATTCCAAACAGTTTTGGGACATTATTTGTCTAAGTTGAAAAAGTATTAAAGCATACATTAAATAAATAAAACATAAATAACAGTTTAATGGAAAGAATAATAATGCAGGAACACTGCTCTTGCATGTTCAGTGTGCAAATGTGCATAATATCAATGCGGCTCACAAAATATACCAAGACCATATCGCCATCTCCATCACTCTATCTCCATCACTCTATCCATCAATCTCCATCAATAGCTCAGAGGTGTGTGTGTCTGTATGTGCAGATTCAAGCCCAAGTTTAGATCCATGAGGAGAATGTTCTTCCACGTGGAGACTGCAAATCCACTGGCTAAAATACTCTACATTTAGTGGTATTGATGGTATTGAACAGTTTAGAAACGTGCTGTTCTCTAGATTTTTTATTTATTTTTTTCAAGCTAACTAAGGAAATTGGATATTTTTCCTAAAAGGATGTGAAGAGCGCTGATCAGAGGACAGATACTGTTCATGCATTGCTCCTGTTTAAATTAACAGCAGCCAAAGCATATTAACACCGCATTTAAGAAGAAAAAAATAAAACATTTATAATTTAAATTTCATTATAAGATTGACATATTTTGAAAGCTGTGACTTTGTTTTATTAAAAACTCTAGAAAACCCAACACAGTCAAAAATGAAGTTACCAAATGTCATGTTTATCCAAAAGAACGGCCAATTTCGACTTGCAGCTTATTTTGATGGAGTGTGTCAAGTATTTATTTGTTGCTCGTGTGCTTTTAATAATCCATCTATAAATACATATGTCCAGAGTTTCCCTTTCTTCATGGTCCTTGTCAAGTTACATTTTGTTCATCAATCTGTGATAGACAGTATGCATGGCTAGACTTGAAATAGAACTTTTAAGATTTTGTATTTCCCCACACTATTACTCCCAAACACTTTTACAGCTCAAATTTCCTCTTCCTCCCACCGTGTCCGTTGATTTGTTGTCAGGCTGCTTTTAGGAAAGACCCAAAGTAGATTTACAGCCAAGATAGAGTCCTTAATTGAAACACTCAAAAGAAAGTATATTGATGAATGGAATGGTTATTAAATGAGTTTTACTGCTGTGCAAAGTTTAAATACTGCCAAAGCAATTAAATATTTGATAGCAAAGAAAAATGAAGAGAGAAACAAGACAAAATAATTGTACTGATGGCTAGGAATGAAAAAGTCAATGCTTTGCTCTCCTCCCTTGTCTTAGGTTCTGTACCAAGCTGTAAATTACAAGATTGATCCCTCTCAGTCCCGGAGAACAGGCATTGAGCTGTCTGAGGTAAAGAAAAATGCTTTGACATGCTGATCACACAGTGTCAGAAATTAAACCCCAAACACCCAAAAATGAATATTCTCTTATCATTTACTCACCCTCATGGCATCCCAGATGTGTATGCATTTCTTTCTTCAGCAGAACACAAACAAAGATTTTTTTTTAAATATCTTGGCTCAGTAGGTCCATAAAATGCAAGTAAATGGTGATCAGATCTTTGTAGCACCAACAATCACATTAAGGAAACATAGAAGTAATCCATATGACTGCAGTGATTAAATCTTCAGAAGCAGTATATTAGTTATGGGTGAGAAACAGAACAATATTACTATGTTTTTTTTACTCTTTTAACTTCAGATGTCAAAGTGAAACTAAACAGGCACCACATGTGACTTTCACATGTGAAAGTGTAAATTTTGTGAACTAAGGACACCCATACTTCATTCATAGCTGTAACATTGCAAAATCATCACCCTACCAATTACATTATAGTGTGCTCTAAAGCACAGCCTCTGACTGAACCCCTGACTGAATTCAATTCTGCCAGTAAAAAACACTGCATTTTTCATATGGCTATGATGGCTTAAGAGCCCAGCTACTTTACTCATATCAAGCACTTGACTCACCTCAACACAAGAAAATATGCCTTAGAAGTGTTTAAAGATTCATATGCACACGAGACTACATTTGTGTGTGTGTGTGTGTGTGTGTGTGTGTTTGTGTGACAGTGTGGTTGGCCATTTTGTTTATTTGTGAAATGTGCCTTTAAAACAGAATAAATCATTGAAGAGGTCAAAGAAAAGGTTTCACTGAGCAGGGGTTTATGTGCTTTCATTCAGATGCGATTCTGACATTTTTTAAAATTTCACCTAACATTGTGGTTAAATGTATACGCCTGCATTCGGTTCCAGTTTTCGTCATGTTTCTACAGAGAGCTGGTGGAGATTTGCTCCACTGATGGGTTTTCGTTCATGATTCGATATACTGTCCCTATACCCTCGTTTATAATTCATGTTGAGTTTAGCACGATGAGATGACTCTAGTAGCAGTTTTGTTTTATAGGTTTAAATGGAAATCACCGTTCCTGTTGGAATTTCCTCTCTTTGTGTCTTTATTCTACTGTTTGGTAACATTTGCCACAAGCTTTTTAGTTAGCATATTTGCCACATAATTTCAATATGATAACATTTATATCCCCTTATGAATCATATTTACAGAAAGTGTTTGTTTGTAGACCTGTATGTTGTAACCAGAGCTTCTTTGTAATGCTTTATTTAGCCATAAAAAAATGTACAGAAGTCTGCATCATTGGACTCTGAGAATAAAGAGTGTACAAAATGAAGGTGTGGGCTCTCAAGTCCACATCTGACACAAATTAAGAATGTATTATTTCTATAACAACTATATCATAAAACAGTTTGGAAGTGGTTTGGCAGGATGTAACAGTGAATATATATATGTATGTAAATGTAATACAATCTCTATATTTATCAAAATCCATGATATAAAAATCCATGATATTGAAGATAAGCTTTTGAGTAATTTCCTATATTTAGCCTATGTTCTGCGTCTAGGCGATGAGGTGCATTTTGCTAAAAACGCAAGCATTCGGCTTTCCCTGACTGCATGAATTTTCTTGCATTAGATGCCTTACGATTAGGATACGCCGGTCTATCCGGACCGCAAGATTTCATGATGATGGTTGCTTTCTCACTTTATTGAAAATATCAAAATGGTCCATTCAGACTACAAAACTTTCTCTCAGGGGATACTTCTGGACCTCCATACAGTATCATTCCTCAGTCACAAGGGCTTCTCTGCCCCCATACTTGTGTATATAAATGTAAAAAGATATACAAAAAATTGCAATCTGAATATAAACATATTCAAACAAATACTGGACTGCTGTCATGCTTCAAAATGAACATATGATTTTTTTAACATGCATATCAAACTGAACATTTTTGTTTCTCCCCAATTTAGAATTCCCTATTTCCAATGCAAAGTCCCTGTGGTGGCATAGTGACTCAATCTCAATCACGTCAATCCTTGCATCTTATCACGTGGCTTGTTGAGCGCGTTACCATGGAGACATAGTGCACATGGAGGCTTCATGCTATTCTCCACGGCACTCAAGCACAACTTACCACGTGCCCCACTGACAGCGAGAACCACATTATAGCAACCACGAGGAGGTTACCCCATGTGACTCTACCCTCCCTAGCAACCGGCCCAATTTGGTTGCTTAGGAGATTCGAACTTGCGACTCCGGGGGTGCTAGTCAGAGTCTTTACCTGCTTAGCTACCCAGGCCCTCGATTGATTAACTCTTTAAAATGTTGTAATATTTTGGTAAGATCTCTCAGACCCCATTGCTTTGGCTCATTCTAGGCCCCCAGTGCAGGTTTTTAGAGACTATTTTTATTGTTTAGTATTATTATTTTGCCAACTCTTGGAAATTAAAAAAAAAATGCAATATGCAAATTTGAATGTATATCATGATGAATATCTATATCGAATGATATGAAAAAGAATATCGTTATAATATTGTTGGCCATATCGCCCAGCCCTTATAATACAAAAAAAATAATAATCTGTCCCTTGCCCTAAATTCAAGTTGACGTCTAATAATGCATGTTATTCTTAATGTTGCGTAGATTACTTCAAATGTAGTCTGTTACAAATTACACAACTAAAATTACTTTTTAGGTAATATAACCTGATTACTTTTTGGATTATGCTTATTACGTTTTGCATGATTTGATGAAAATCGAATTTTAAAGGTGCCGTAAGCAGTTTCAGCTGTTCTTCCACACCTAGATAGCCCTAGGCTTGGTAAACAGCAGGGGAAGAGATGTCCACAGAGCAGCTGTACAATTTTATTGTACCTTTTTCTGTGAAATCTGACAGGCAACAGGGACATTTTCTGTTTGTCATTTCATTTTAAAAAAATCTCGTACAGCACATTCTCATCTCTGAAATGCCAATTTACACCCCTTTGCAGACTTGTAGACTCATGTAATCCATTAAAGGAAACTTTGACAGTTGTTTATGTGCAATTAAGTACTTAACATTATGGTTATTTCATAAAATGTATGTTTTGTTAAAGATTACTTTAGAAATTCAGTTTGATGGAAATGTGTCATACAATTGAAAATTATAGTGTAAATCTTAAAAATAGACTGACATATTTTTTTAGTGTAATAAATTTAACAGTGGCCCTGACAGTGGCAGAGATCACAAATCCCTCTTACTTTTCAACCCTTTCCTTTCAACCACCTGCTAGATCTTAAGCCAACTTTTCAGAATCCATTTAATTCCAGATGTTTAAATTGTAAGAAAAACCTTAATTTTTTTCCTTTTGAATATGACATTTCATGTCAGATTACAGATGTAAAATGTGTACACGATGCATATCATTGTTTCAAAAGCAGGTTAACTGAATATACTGCCTTAATACACCCAGTGAGAAAGCAAAGTTGACTGTGGAAAGAAACAAGTCCCTATGTGCATTGACTACTGTAGTAGTGCTGTAACTTTAACTACTGTAATAAGATCAGTTTGGTTTAAATATGTTTAACCTTTCTTGGCTGCCCATAACAGGCAGGAGCTGCTGTTCCAGGATCAGTCCCCAGCTCAATTAACCCCACAGACCTGCTCCACAGAACCACAACCCGTACCATAGAGGTCTTGACCAACACCACCATGACCACCAGAGCTGTGTTTACCACCGTCAGTGACTCCCATTGGTGGAAAGAGTCCCTCAACCTACTTTGCCCACTGCATGTAAGCTCCTCCCACACAGGGGTTCTCAAACCTTGTATTTTTGACTCATTCACTCTATCAACAATAAGTTGTGGACAAATATTTGTATAAATAAACTTTTTAAACAAGAGCAACTGATGAGCTCTAGCAAGTAATTTTATGGTGTTTGTGAAAACCGTGTGCTCAAAAATGATTTGGAAAACATGCACATCTGCTCCGCCAAACTACCCTTAAAATCATCAAAATTCAACACATTTTGGGATGTCGGCAGAGTCCTAAATGGAGACTTGTGAAGGCGATGTGCTGTCACAAGCGCCTTGTTCCAGTAAATTTTTTCTTATGTGGACGTGGCGAGCATAAACCAGTCTTTAGTCATACTTCACGCTGCTCACAATTAAATCCATACAGAAAGTTTTTGTTTGCCGAGCTCAGAAGTGTAATCACTTGCTTCACTTCATTATGCATTACTCCTCTTCAAACCACTTTGTGTATTTTGGCACACAAACATGAAAGGTAGATTGGACGGAGCTCAACAGTGAAGCTCGCCTGCACATTTTTTTGGCAGAACCTGTTAGGCCATTAAAGTCTGGCATGGCTAAAGAAACTTACCGGCTGATGTCTATGCTGTGTCTCTTTGTTAAGCAATTTGTTTTTGAATTCCTGTTGTTCTGTCCCCATCTGCAAGATTTGCCCCAGTCCTTCCTGTGAAATGCTGGATAACAAGCAGAAGCTCTGCATTTCTAATGGCTATCCATAGTGACTATTTCTCAAGGCCAAAATGAAAGAGCTCACAATCCTTGGCAAAAAGCTCTAGTGCCTACAAATGTTTGTAAGCACAGCTGAAACATTAATGGCTCATGCATGCATGTCTGTGAATGTTTTATGAATATTCTAAGAATGTTTAATGAATGTTTATCTCCTCTCAGGGAAAGGACTTGGAAAAAAGCCGTACCAGCACGACCAATGAGAACACAGATCTGGAGAGGCAAGGGTGCGGTCCTTTCTACGAGGAGCTCTTCGATGATCCATACGTCAATACAGTAATTTTCCCTATATCTCCTTCCATCTGTCTCTCATCTGTTCTGATTTCTCTCTCTTTCACTGTCCTTTTCACATTCTTTCAGGTATACCCATAGTTCTAGTTAAGCAGTTAAGCTAAATCTCAGCACTGGAAAAAAATATGAAAAATGTAAACATGAAATTTTTTGTTTTGTATGTTTATGTACTTTTCAGACTGAAGACGTGTATTCCTGCTATGACTATGCCCCTCATGAAGACTTTGCTGAAGTTTTACTTCGGACAGGCAAACTGGACGAAACCAAAAGCGAGGGACAGAACCTCTTTCCTGCTACAGAGGGTAGTGTTCTTATGCATACAAACATTTGCATGTAAAATCCAGCAGATCTCATTATAAGCTCTGTTCCAAATCCAACTGTCCTGTCTAAGAAGGCATCATAGGCATGCTTGTGATAAAGGTTGTTCCAAAAGGTAAAAAAACATAAACTAATTTCAATATAAAATGATGCTTCTTTTGAGCATTATAAGACAGCAAGAATGCACTGCCACAGGCATCCAAATGAAATCCAAGATGGCGGACAGTGATAGATGTCGATTATAAATTAATTCTCTACTGAAAATTATTTAATAAAAATACTAAGTGTAATTAAAAAAATTATTTCTGCAAATTTTAGTAATGTGTTATCCAATTCAAGTCTAGCCTCTTCTGCGCTTTGCGCAAGGAGCGCTGTTTATGTGGCATGCGTATTTGATTTCTATGTTGAGCATTCCAAATCAGTCACTTATGAAATTCCAGTTAAGACCGCAACATACCAAGCACGCAAATACGTGAATGCAGACGATTTTTGCTGTGCAAACTTGATTTTGTTCATCATCGTGTAGGGACTAAAAACAAAATGTTTTTAATTTTAGGGTGTTTTCACACTTGTAGTTCGGTTATCTTGGTCCGGACCAAAAAATGAGACATTTAGTTCTTGTTCGCTTAGCGTTCACACTGGTATTTTTAACACCGAACCTAACGATACAAGCCAAAGGCATCAGGAAAAATTCACAACCTGATTGGACAGCTTTTATGAGTTTTGACGGAATTTGCCGATCATCCACAAAAATGATGGCTGCTGGGTGAAATGCACTTGTTACATTTATACATGTATACATGGTGGTATATTTTACCAGCTGAGAACAAACGAAGAGCTAATAAAATGCCGGGAATACAGTGCAGGGAATTCCTTCGTTGCACTCATAAACGAAGATATGCTGCAAGGACAGCTGGCGGTGGTTCCGACGCCTGTACCGAACTGTAATGGGCAACATAGCTCCTATTATGAGAAAAACCAGGTATATTCTACTAAAGAGAGAGAAAACACCATGCTACAAGAAGTAGTATATGTTCCAAAAATCTAATGTGGTAAATCATTTAGACTTTGATTTCATTAAGAAATTATCGGACCAAAATTAACTGTTTATTAACTGGTTAATTTTTATTAAAAATAAAGTTTTCACTGCGGAACAATTAAAAGGGCCTTTGTTCCCATTTTCAGTTACGTTCTACTAACAATTTATCATTTACTCACCCTCATGCCATCCCAGATGTTTATGAATTTGATTCATCTTCAGAACACAACTGAAGATTTTTAGAAGAATATATCGGCTCTACAGGTCCACACAATGCAAGTGAATGGCAATGGCAAAATCTTGAAGCTCCAAAAAGCACATCTTGCCATCATAAAAGTAGTTCAAACGAGTGGATTAAATTATGCCTTCTGAAGTGAAACGAAAGGTGTGTAAGAAAAAGATCAATATGTAAAACTATTTTAACTATAAAAATGTTCTTCCTCCCAGCTGGGTCATGAGGTTCGAATGCAGGCTGCCTCTTGCGTGATGTAAGCGTGTTGGGAAGTTCACACGTGAAATACGTAATATATGGAAGCACTGTGTTGTTTAAAACTTAGGAGGAATGTTTTACAGAAGCTGAATTGCTTTTGCCATAGATTTGAAATTGTATCTGTTTCTTTTTCAAGATGGTGCTTGCTTGTGCTTGTCCTGGATGTCTAAACCTACTGACAAACGTTAGATTGTGTCCACGGTAAACATCGCAAGATGAAAGAATAACTTTTCACAGATTCCCTATCAATGATCCTGAGCTACTGAAGCTATGACTGCTCTCTGACTCAATACACACATTGAGTCACTCAAAATACTGAGGGTGCGCAGTGAAAAATGTTCCTTTTTGCCGATTTCAGACCAGCCAAGGGACCCAAAGATATTGTCATGCTAGCGCTTGTGTCACGCGAGAAGCCGTTTGAACTCCACCCTCATGACCGTTCATACCACAGCTGGCTGGAAGGGAACATTTGTAGTAAAAAGGTTATAAATATTCATCTATTTCTTACACCTAGCATTTAGCTTCAGAAGACATTAATTAAAACACTGGAGTTGTGTGGATTACCTTTATGATGGCAAAATTAGTTTTTTGGAGCTGCAACATTTTGGCACCCATTCACTTGCATTTTATGGACCTACAGAGCTGAAATATTCTTCTGAAAATCTTTATTTGTGTTCTGCAGAAGAATGAAAGTCATACGCATCTGGGATGACATGAGGGTGAGTAAATGAGGAGAGAATTTTCATTTTTGGGTGAACCATCCCTTTAAGGGTTGGACGATAGTGTGTACTGTCCACTTCCATGGCGAGTTCTCTTTCAAATCAACTACTGTAATGGCTGAGCAACAATTGAAGTCAGTATATTTATAGCAACTTCCCTGAGTAATAACACATCTGGTTTTAGTACACAATCTTTTTAAGGTAACTCTTATCACCCTCTAGATTATTGAGGTTTGTTACTGACACTTAATGCTTGAACGCACATTAGAATATTCAATCATACTGCACTTTTCATTTGCCAAGTGCACAGGTCTGCATTCCCTACTTGAGGAATGTGTTTCTGGCTTTATGATGCTGTATAATGAGGGTAGCACCCTATGTTAAGAGTCGGCAGCAAGGCAGCTCACTAGGCTTTGGAACAGAGCTATAGTTACTACTAAACTCATGACAATATCCCAGTTAAGTCTCTGCTCAGAGTTATGCCATCCATCGTCTTTCATTACCCTCTTGTTAGCTGCAGTGTCCTTGTTAGTTACATTGTAATCTTTTGCCCCAGGGTAGCTTTTCAGCCACCAGCCTCTACCGCTGCCTGGCCTCGTCTCTCCGTGATTTATCGGCACTCACTGGCTACATGTCTGGTAGAAAAGCGTCATATAGATTAATTAATGTGTACTCAGAGCAGTAAATAACGTGCACCTTCCTGATACAAGAGAAGATAGCAGCTAGTCAAAATATCAAGGCCTATTGCATTAAGATGGATGAGCTGAATGAGAAAATCGATATAGAGTGATGGGAGTGTTCTGGAACTTTGGTGGAAGAATGCAAATAGCGGTTCTCCTTTTACCTCTTTCTGCCATTTTATTCTCTCTTTTAATTCCACCGGTGTCATTGTCGTTCAGATGTGCACAGCCAGTGTAAAGTCACCTTCGCTCGGGAGAACGTGAGATGAAAGGGAAAAACTTGCGTCAGGCTGATAACGCTAAATTAATGATCTGAGCGTTAAAATGTATGCTGTCTCTTCATGTACTCTGAGCATATTCTTACAAAAATGTGGATCTTTGCCCTTGTTTAGATATTACCCTCATTGATATCCTTGCTTATGTATGGAAGGCTAAAAGATTATGAATTTTCCTCATTGAGCTGCCGCTGATAGGTCAAGTTTGTTTGGTCATCACATTCTTGGTCATAAAGAGGTTTTATTATTTATCACATGTGGGAAAATATAGGAAAAAGAATTCACATTCTTAGAATGCGAATAAGTTAAATAACATAGACATGGCATCCAATTAAGCAATATCACTCAAATAAGAATGCTGCCTTACTGGATAATAAGCATAGCTGTGATTTTGCTGGAGGAAATTCAATACAATAGTTCTATAAATACCAAGTTAATATTGTGTAACTTGCTTTTAGACACAATATGGGCAGGTATTTTGTCAATTTTTGGTCCACTAATGAAAATAGTTCCAAACTATGGTGTCTGATCTGAGAAAGTGTGACACTAGTGTGACATTTTTGCAGAATTACATTGTGTCTCCTTGCATATATTGCAGCATTTCAGAGACAAAATGTCCACTGAGTGTCACAAAAATATAATTTTTTTTCCTAATCAGATTAAGGTTTTTAAGGTTAAAGCTCTATCGAGTTTTTAAAAAACAAAACCTACCAAAACCTGTTTATTCTTCCTGTTCATTAGCATGATCACTTATTAATGTCTTATTAAAGTGTAATAACTATGTAACAACCATGAGCTGAGGTCTGATGTAATTCTATTCAGTCAACATAAATCACATATAGATTGAAACCTTTTATCTCAAATGCATACTATGCAATTCTTTTTTTTTTTTTTTAGTATTTAGTATTTTTTTAGTCTTTCTTACATACCTTAACATTTGCACCCATTCGCATACTAGAATATAATAGTCCCCAAGTCTATAGGTAATGGCAGCCTCCATTTCTGATCAGCACCTCTGTAGTGCTAAGTGAAGGCATGCCTTTTCTATTTTTCATTGTAAAAGAGACTTTGTGGATTAATATGTCAAATAAAGCCGCCAAACAGCAGAGAACAATCTGAAAACAGTTTGGAACCTTACTGCCTTTGTCATTTCAGCATGCGCAAGACTCCCTCTGCTCCGGCTGTGGTTTTGATTAGATTGTCTTGCCAAGAATTGTTTGATACACAAAATACCTTTGATACCATCACAGGCCTAGAATAGTAGAATAAAACCTCATAATGTACTGCAGGCCTGTGAGAAATGGGAAGTGATGGGCTGCCTGAAAAATTACACTCACATCACCACCTAATCTTATTGCAGATTCTGGCATTGCATATGTCTGCACAGCAGTTGGCTTTTATGTTTCTTACAGTAGAATTTCTTTTTCAATGTGTGCTACTGCAGGTTTAATGAATGTTTAAATTCAACCCTCCGGGTGTTTGTGGTCAGAGCCTAATTGATCAAATTTAGCCACAATCCATGTAAGTTTTTTGCCCACTGCCTAAACGAGGTCGCATAAACACTTGACTCGACAAGGTGATGATCACACATAGCTCAAGCAAAGGGATCTAAATAATCCTCAAGCATATAGCAATGTTTCGGCTCAGATATTTTGTTTACTTGCATGGATAGAGGAGCTCACCTTTTGGATGAATTCAAGATTAGATGCTCTCTGCATTTGGTGAGCTCTAAGAAACTTATTGGCTCTTAGGGCTGTCACGATTATGACATTTTGCTGCCGATTAATTTTCAAACAAGTAACTGCGATTATGATGATAAATTGACTGTTTTAGGACTGTGAAGATGAGTTGTCTTGTTAAGGGCTTGAACAATTAATTGTCATATGAATTGTCATATTTTTTAGGTGTACTTATTTTCTGAATGTGTGCTTCATACGCCTTAAGAAGTAATTTTTACATATTAAACTATAAAATGAAAATAGTATTTTAAATATATCAAAATATTTTTAAATAATTTAAAAAATATATGTCTCTTTTTGGTCTTTTTGGTCTTTTTGGTGTGTGTGTATATGTGTATATATATATTCATGGCATTTATACAGTATCTTTGCTTAAAATGGCCTTATTTGGGCATTAAAACGTGATTGTCATTTGAATGGCCAATAATCACAGTTGCCTCAAATAACTGCGGTTATATCAAATTACCGCAATCAGATGGTTATTTAATAATCGCGACCTATAGCCTCATTTTTCCTGTTTCAAAACTTGTTTGCAACTGAATGAAGCAAAATGCTGGGTGTTTTAGTTGTAATTATTATTTCTAGTAATTGGATTTATTTATTGAACATTGGTGTAATTTACAGTTCACCACTGTTCCACTGTTTTTAAATGTGCTGTCCACTTTACCCCACCCCTTAACTGTGGGAAAACCATTGTAAAGGATGGCCTCTTGTGGCTTGTTGCTTCATGTAAATGGTTGATTGGTTGAAGGAAGAGTATGTTCTGATGAGTCATACTGTCAGTATTGCTGTCACAGTCACATTTCAAGTTTGCACTTCTGTTGAGACCTGTACTGATTCATTCTACTCTCTTACCTGTCTAGCTCCCCCTCTCTCTCTTACTCTCTCTGTGTCTCATCATTTTAGAGTATTGCAAGGAGGTGCTTCTCTGCAGTAATACCTCTGAAATATTCATCCCTCTTTTTTTCCCCTCCATCTCTTCTGTCATTTCACAGTGCTCCTTCAGCTGGCCAGTGATGCCTTTCCCAAAGATATGACACTCGCCCTGGCCTATTTACTGGCTCTACCTCAGGTGAGTCTGAATGCTCTATTTACAGAAGTTTCTCTGTGAGAGTGTGTGTGTGCAGGAGGGCATGCTTTAAGCACTGGTGCCACAGATTAGGATTTTTTTTTCTGTAACTATTTCTCTCTCTCTTGCTCTCTCTTGTCCCTTGCTGCAACGAGAAGCATGTGGTATTGAAAGATAAAGTCATTTAAACACAGCTAAAAATCTAATATCAATTCTAATACCCGTTATCCTTTGTCCTAGTACATTTAAAGCCATAGTATAAGCCTCAATTGAAAGTATTATGTTTTCCTAATTCGGGAAATCATTTCAAAGTGATCTTGATGGGTTTGTAATTCATGGCATGTCCTGCGTGATGCCTTTCAGTTCATTATTATCTGAGATTGGGTTGAAATTGATTGGATATTAGTGTGGCCATTGTCCTCTTTTTTTTTTTTTTTTTTTTTTCAAGGGTCGAGTTCTTAAAATGTTCACTCACTCAAAGTACTTGTTTGGCTCACTAGGGACATTAGCTGCAAGTGTCAAACTTCAAAGTCATATCTCTCTGGCTACGTTCACACGGCAGCAGAATACCCATCTGTACTCATAGAAAGATGTTACTATACCTACATTTTTGCAAAATATTTTTTTCATTGTTCATATCATGGCAGTTTCCTGGTGACATTAATGATGGAGGCACTACAACAACAATGACTTTGACTCAATTGGCTTTATTATTAACAATTACTTAATTGGCTTTATTAAGTCTTAATAAGGTTAAAATACTGTAAGTTAGATAAAGTCTAAAATAAAGATGATAATTTCAAAACTTTTCATCCTGTTCCTCATACAATGTTATCTTATGACATCAAAACACTTTTTTTAATAATTCAAGACTTGTAAGACGATATAACTTAATGTTTGCATTGCATAACCTACTACATTTACAAGCTTATTGGAGCGCAATGATATTGTGCATTTTGTGTAACTGAGAGTGTTGACAGCGGTGCGAGTCAACACGAGTCAGAAATTTCACATAAGCAACACATCACAGACATGCCATTCACTAATTGTGTTTTTCATCTCATATTTGCAATTTATGACATGATTGTTTAGGTTTAGGGTTTAGAGTAGGTAGGTCGGTGTTGTCGATTTGAAACTTAATAGCGCAGTAACCTTAAAAAAAAAAACATTTTCTTTCCCCACATTTGCTTTAACAACATTTTTTGGGGGGTTTAGGGTGTGGATGTTAGGGTTAGGGTTGATTTAGAACTCGATAGAGCAATAAACTTAGAAACCTCATCTATTTGGGAGAACATTAAACACCCTTTTTGCACCACTCAGTGGCCATTTCACCTCGGAACTGCCACGATACTGTACATGTAAAGAGCCATGTAAAATCATTCTTTCATGAGATCAGGCTCCAAAATATGGTTGTCAGTCCTGTTTTACGGTCATTAGTAAGGTTATTTTTGCAAATAGTTTGGTTATAAAGGAGAGTGACATCCATATTCTATAACCAAACAGACCCCTTCAATTATCAGGAATTGCACCCGTATTTTGGAAGTGAGCTTGGTACACCTGTGCTGTGTTTGGAACTCAGAAGTCATATGTTAGACACTCTGCGCTGCACACCTAATTGTCTCGTCATTCTCCATGTTATCTGAAGATTTTAGTCACTCTTCCAGTTGCTGTATTTCCCACCATTTGCCGGAATATGCTAGTTAATGTTATCCTATTGGACTTCCTGACTTAGTTCACACAGGGTATCGAAATGCCTATCAAATAATTTTCCACTTTGTTACCCTTTTGATGTTCCCGGTCAAAAATGACCGGCCTAAAAAAATTGCTCATAAATCTGTTTTTATGCTATATTATTAACAAATATTGGATTAGATCTTTTTGTCAACTTGTTTTATTTCAATTAGCACAAGTTTTGTATTTATATTTGGATCTTACTAATCATAGGCCTTAAGCTCATCAGCTAATTTTTGATTGGGGAAAAAAAAGGATTATTTGTGGATAATTTTGGCAATACTAAATAAAATATGAAAACATTGTGTACTATTTACCATTTTAGTGTGCTTTAATTTTTAACCAGAAAGTTTGTTTTGAAACACTTTTTTAGTAAATAATTGCATATAAGTCACACTTGTGATGTTCCCTGTCAAAAATGACCAGCCATTGAAAATGAATGAGGAGATCAAAAATAAAAGACAAATTGCGTGTTGAGGAGCATGTTAATCCTTTAGATGAGCACATATGTGCATGTGTGCTTGCAAATATAAAGGCCTCGGACCTGTGCACACACACATGCGCGCGCGCACACAAACACAAACGTGCACACGTACATGCACAAACTCTTGAGTATAACATGCTTTCTTTTTCACAGAGGACTATTATCCTACCCTGAACTTTGTCCAACATCTATTTATCCATCCAACATTATATCAGACACACACACACACACACACACACACACACACACACACACACACCTGAACTTTCTTTGTACCACAGTGACCCTTCTCCAATAGAATCTTTCTTACGTGATCATCCTTGATCATGTCACTAGACCACCTACCCTGGTTAATTTCAAAATAAAAGTCTTGTTTTTTGTGATCTTCCCCATTCATTTTCAATGGCCATTCATTTTTGACTGGGAACACCACAACTGTGACTTTCTGCCATTTTTTTTTTTACTAAATAAAAGTGCTTCAAATCAAACTTTCCTGTTAAACATTGAAGCACAGATGTTTTCTTATGGTGTATCATTTAGTCAAAATGACCCAAATGCTTTTTCCACTCAAAAAAAGAGGTGTAAAAGCACAGGTCAATGAGGCCTATGATCAATAAGTTCCAAAAAGAAATACAAAACCTGTCCTAATTGAAAGAAAACAAGTTTAAAAAAGATCTAACCCAATATTTGGTGATAATATAGCATAATGACAGATTTATAAGCAATTTTAAAAGGCCGGTCATTTTTGACCGGAAACACCACATGTGTGATTTTATGCAATTATTTACTAAATAACAGCTTTTCAAAACAAACATTAAAGCACACTAGTGCGATAAATAGTACAGAATTTGTTCATATTTTTTTTTTTTTTTTTTAATATTTCCAAAATGATCCAGGCCAGTCATTTTTGACTGGGAAGACCAAATTAGGTAAAACATTTTAAGACCACAATAGGGTTAAATCATGTTGTGTCATTTGCGATGTATTTGATGTTTTCTTTAGTAAGTATGGTTAACTCCTGTAAACTGTTGATCTAGACAATTCAAGAATCACACTGGCAAGCGAATATGGTTGTTTTTTACCAACACTTATTGTGTGAACATGCACTCTGTGTCTGTTTCAGGTGTTGGATGCTAATGTGTGTTTTGAGAAGCAGCCCCCATCAGCACTGTCTCTTCAGTTAGCTACGTATTACTACTCTGTCCAGATCTACTCCCACCTTGCACCTTGCTTTAAAGACAAATGCAGCCCACTTTACCGGGTAAGCAAGCACATACACCTTTCTTCCTCTCTCTCTTGCTCTCTCACTCTCTATTCCATAGTCCTTCCTCTTTATATTGTGCTTTAGCAAGTTTCCAAACATTTACATGTGTCAAGAACAGAATTCATTAGCGATACAATAAAAGTTCTCACCTTGAAAGAACAGATAAAATAGTACCACAGCCTTTTCTCTCTCTTTGTTTTCTCCTTTCTCTCCATGTCCCACCTCCACCTCTTTTACACCCCTCCTACGGTGTCATTCTGTCAAGCCGAACACTTCTTTTCTCATTTTTTTCTGTCTCTGCCTCCGTTCCATTATCATAATTCCATCTTTCATTTTCACACTCTGTTGCACCTCAACATCTCTTTATCCCTCCGTAGCTCTCTCGCCACCTCTCCTTTTCTCTCTCTCATAGCGCCCTATTTTATAATGATGCACGCTCCTCTCAGTTCTTTTTGAGAGTTGTTGGTTAACGAGGTGGAAGGTCTCCTCACAGGGATGCTGGATCTGTCTTCTTCATACCAGCTTTATCCTGACCATCTGCCTTACAAAAACACCTTTTTATTAGAGCCCATGCTAGCATCCTCAGCTTGAAGGTCAGCATTTACTTGTTAGCTTTAACACATTGCTAACACTTTATAAAACCTATAAATTGTTGTAAGCAAACAATAGATCTGTTCAGCATTGATGTCAGTTTGTTGGCGAACCCGGAAGAGAAATAGCCAAGGGTTCCCTCTGGATTTTTCTTTGGGGTTTTATAATTGGAGTTTTAGATTTATAATTGGAGTTTTGGATTTATGAGTAAAATAAGGTTTGTGGTAAACATTACTTGGTGGTATGTGAAAGTTTTGTTTTACAACATATATTAAACAATTTCATGCCGCAAACATGAATTTTGAAGCCGCCATATGATGAAAATTTTTTTTTTATGCAATTCAATACGGCTCCAACATTCACATTTGAGTTATAAAAGTAAGTAATTATTACCACAAACATTATTTTGCTCATAAATAAATTACTCCTTACTCCTTACTCAAAAAAACTCTCTTTATAAGACCCCATAGGAATATCTTGAGGGAGTCTCTTCTGGCTTTGTGGATTAGAACCTGATCAGCTCTATAGGGCTTGAACTTTCATCACAGGTCTATGGATTTATCATACCGTCAGATCTCTTAAGCAGAGTTTAAAATTATCTAGATTTAGATTTATGCAGTTTTATTCAGGAAATACTAAATACACTAATCCAACCCATGGGAAAGAATATAAAATAAAAATGCATGCATCAATTTAGAATTTCTGTTCCAATACAATAAATCATTCAAAGCTCATTGTGGCCGATAGCGATAACCAATCATTTTATTTAGTTTGTCTTATCCCTTTAAACTGGAGCTGCTTGCTAATTTATTAAAAACAACTCAACTAAATACACCATAACTAATTATAGTAATATTTATCAATATTGCAGTTATTGGTCAGTAATATATTGGCCACTTATTTATCATGCCTCCTAACTGCTATTAAAGGTCAAGACTTGACAAAGTCTCAAGTCACAGGATGGTGTATATATACAGCATGCCTAAATAGTGGGCTGACTAAGAAATATTTAAGATTTAAGTGGTATAAATGTCCAAATAGAGAATGCTTTTGGGCCACAGTATATGTATATTGATAATGAAAGATAGTCTACTCTCTTTGTTTTTTTCTGCAGAATATGGTTTAGTAAAGGAGACAAAATGGAAAATTGTGAGAGGATCAGTTTGATATTCTAATATTTAGGCAACAACACTTTTTTTTTTTTTCTGCTGCAGACGTGTGTTTGGCATTTTGAAGATATTTTGTTTTAATGAACTATACCTGCAAGCTAATTCTGTGAACTGAAGTCATTCAACTTGTGAGCTTGATACCGTCAATGTATGTTTCATTAGTGAGAGACTGAATCTTCACAGTTAATTTCTGAGAACTGTCACTTAGTTAGCAGCTCTCTCTTTAGCTACAGGCTGAATAGCCTGTTTGAATAGCAAAACACACAATGAAATGTTATTGTAATTATATCGCAGTGTGAAGAATATAAAGCCATATAGTTTTAAACAGCTATACAAAGCTGATTGTGTCTTATTATTATGTATACAGTATCTTCGTGTTTAAATGGTCAAGTCTTTATGAACCAGTACACTCAAGGAGATGGTAATCTTTTTTTGAATGAATTTACTTAAAAGTAAAGTGTGTCATTTTTCAATCAATTTCTCCTATCCCAATCTAATATATGAAGGCAACTATTAAGTAAGCCATTCGTATATTTTTTTTTTCCTTCTCAAATCTCAACCAGCCTGACCAACATGATCTCACAGAAAATTAACAAGCTGCTTCTGACTTTTTATCCACCCTGAAATCAACCACATTTTGCCAAATTACTGAAAAACTCCACCCCCCTGTCAAAGATTTTTGCATCAATTTACACCTTTACCTTTTCCTGTGGCACGACTGATAATGCATTTGGGAGCAACCTCCCAAGACACTGGTTCTGGTCCCATGGGAACTAATAACACAAACCATGAACAATGGTGAGTGCAATTTGGGGGTTGCATTTTCCCTCTAAAATTACATTAGTACTCCACTGATGGTCAGGTTAGTAAAATATGCTTTCCTGTCAACTGCAATACATAATTACAACAAAAAAATTGCATTTATTGCAACCTAGTGGACATTTTACTTGAAAACCGGAGCTCACATATCAGCCACTGGGGGCAGTGGTTCTGACTTCAGTAAGCACAGACCAATTTTAGCTGAGGAACTTTCGACCTGCTTTCACCAAATTTACAGTGCGATCAGTCTGGGCTGACAAAGCAACACTTGCTCAACCAGTGGCAGGAGTTTGTGAAGGGAATTTTTGCTTTTGTATGATGAGTAGGAAATGGGGGATTGTTCGGGGAAACCTGTTTGAAAACATAATTTTGCACTTTTGTTTTGTGATGCTGGTGGCACAGAAGTTACACATTGAAGTATGTAGCTTTTTCTGTGTTAAAATACTCAGCTATCCAACCTTTATATGCAGACACAACTGTAAGAAAGCCATTCATGGGTTTATTTTCTCAAAAATTGTAAGCCCTGCATCAATGTGGTAGTATGAAAACCCTCTGTTTGTTTTGAGCGACCCGTTTATAGAAACACAATGTCAAGGGCGTACTCAGCAAACTGTTTTATATTTGGATTTGTATTTGATGTTGTTAGTGGTGTATTAATTACATTAGCTTTAAAGTTATAGTCTGGCAATATTGGAGTTTTAAACATATGAACTGAAAAGTTAGTGAGATTGTACGGATGCACGGCCACACGCTACCTACATGTGCACTCAGAATGTTTTTTCAAGGAAAGCCGAGGTAATAAGTGGGCAGTGTTTACACCATATAGCAATTCACACATCCACCTGAACACACTTTTTTTAAAGGATCGTAATGTTCATCATCGTGGCTTTGGTTAAATGGCAGAGAAAATCAATTTCCACTGATGGAGAGAGAAAGAATATTATGTTCTGTTCTTTTGTGTGCTTTTTACAAGTGCCTTGTTCTCTGACATTTTGCTTTGAGTTTGATGATGATATTTGTTGAAGAAGACAGCCTCACTGCAGACAAGCTATACAACAAGACTTCAAACACCTCTGTAATTTGTACCTCTTTAAATTCTCATCTATTTATCCATCTGTCTCTCCATTTGCTTTTATCTCCCTCTCTCCAGTGCATCACTCATTTATTTCATGGTATTCCATTATTGCTTATTTTTCTCTTAATTAAACTAATGTTTTCTCAAACACATTACACATAATCTCTCCGTCTCCTCATATATATATATATCGCCCATCATGTATCCTTCCTTCTGCCTTCCTTTGCTCTTTTCCTTTTCGTCAGAGCGGATCCCCCTCAGACATTATCACTATCACAGGCAGCATATGTATGTGTTGTTATTGAAAGTAAGTAGATCTGTAGGAATGTGCAGTCAGGCCTGTGGATGAATTCCGCTCCATCTAAAACAGCACGCTGCCTTTGCATTGCAAATTAAGCCCAACAAGATGTTTCTTTCAAATATAAGTGCATAATTATGTTCTTGGTGTAGGAATGGGACTGTGATCCTGTTGTACTGTGACGCCCTACTAAAAGTGAGCAAGTGTTTGCTGCTCCAACCAGTGTTGTTTTTGTTCTCTATTCTGTTGAAATGGAAAGCAGTGCAATCCCTGGTTATGCATGATTTGCAATGCATTTCTGCTTGTATTTGTCCATAGAATGCCGTTTCTGAACAATCTGTGATTGTATCTTTAAGATGAAGTTCGCGGTTTGTAGTTTTTGGGGTTTTGCACAGCACAAAGGAAATTGCTTGGTGTAAGAGCAGTTTTTGTTGGTTGGGTTCACCATCATGGACATAATGCTCCTTCCAACTAATAGGGCTAATAGGGACCTTATTCAAGACAAGATATTTCTCTCATACAAAGTGCAGATATTGAGGCACAAACCGAAGAAATCACGTGACGTACAGACAGTCTCCAAAGATTGAGGTATGAGGGACAATAAGAATCTGTCCTTAACTGTAGAAGTCTGTTCGCTTGAATTATGATGTTCGTTTTTAGGCAAAGCAATTATATTATAGTAGTAATAAATAACTTTAGAAATGACCTCAAACTCTGACATTTTCCAGATGCAAATGATATTCCAAAGTTGGCTGGGGCAGGAGAGATGATCATGTTTATCCACATACCATAGATAGATGGCAGTACAGTGTCTATCACCAATGTGGTATTGGTACTTAAAGTGCATGAAGAAGAGCAATGCTAATGCTAGTTAGAGGACAACTGAGTGCCCTTTTATAGTCTATTATGTGATTACAGTTAATTAAAAAACCCTCATATACACAATTCATATTCATATATAAGTAGAATGAATATGATTAGATATGGTTGGAATGATTCATTTGTGTAATTAATCTATTATAAAAAAAATAAACCTGAGTGTATTCATATTATAATTTACTGTAGATACTGTATGAATGTAGATTCAATTTAGCCGCATATCTTCAGCATACTGTTCAACAGCCACTTTTATCTAAAGTGACCAGTATGCACTTCTGAGTACACTGCATAGGGATCATGGACATTTTGGTTAACAGCCCTGGGTAGGGTTGCACCAGCTGTGCAAAAGGTCTCACTTAAGTTGAGATGTAAAATTCACACTTAGGGCTTAGTAACTACTAGTTAGTTTGTAACTAATTCAGTGCTTATTTTGGTTGCACCACCTGTTGTTAAGGCAAGACTAAACTAGTATGTGTAAGCTCTCCGTAAAGATGATGCGTAGTCACATAATATGATGTTTATCCAATAAGCAGCCTTCATATTTGTACACAGAAGTGTCAAACAGCTGTGAATATCAGTTTGATCATGTTACACTTGCTGTTCAAACCTTGTTCGCTCGTAACTGTCAGCTGTAATGAATGATATCCCCATTAAAATACGATACGTAATAAAACAAGAATTCATTAATGATACATTTAGCTTATGTAAATAACAATATGCAGTAACTGTATCTGAAATGAATAATGGACAATAAACAAATAAATACTAATACAATATGCTGTAAATAGACATTTATCAATTTTAATATATATTTAATATATGTTGAAACTTGACACTGGGCGGAGTACCCAGGAAAGGGCACCATTAGATCGGTGAAGTGTTTTACATAATGTTTTCTCCAATAAATGTAAACGGATGTAAATACCAACATCATCATATATGTCGAAAGGACTGAAGCCTGTCAACCAATACATGAGCACATTGATTTCATTAAATTAGTCTGCTTTTTTATTACATCCATTACTCCTGGTCGGAGGATTCTGTAAATATTTAGTTTATACATAGGGTTAAATTCTACCTAAGTTTAATGGTGCAATGCTCAAATATTTAGTAGTGTGTACATTGTGACTTAGTTCACATTTACGCCACAACTAGGCTAAGTTGTAACTTGCGTATAGCTTGTGCATCCGGCCCCTGATCTTTAACCACAAGGTTTCACTACATCCATCCATTCTCTTGTGTGGAATAACAGACATACCATCAGTCTGTTGTTGATGAAAAAGTGGCAAGACTGCTATAAGACTACCTTTGCTCTTTTAAATCCTCTTGCAAATGTAGTGTTGCTTTATAAATACATTATTAATGATTGACTTGTAAATACAAGTGTGCAGTGCAGTGTCTGTCATGAGCTGGTAATTTAAAATTGCATTCTGAATACCAGCAAGAAAGCAGTGATTAATCATCAGCCTTTTATTTGATGTTAGCAGACGTTCCTTTCAACATGCTGTGTGTTTTTTTGTCTTTGTCTCTCTGTGCATTTAGGAATCAGTAGGCGATGCTTTAATCCTTTTAAATTCAGTTGATCTCTTTTTTTTATTATTTAAAGAAATAGTACACCCAAAAATGAAAGTACTATCATTATTTGAAGTCATTATAAACCAGTGTGACTTTCTTTCTTCTGTGGAATACGGAAGTTACCGTAGAGACGTAGAGCGCGTGGAGGCCCATGCTATTCTCTGCGGCATCCACGCACAACTCGCCATGCCTCCCACCGAGAGTGAGAACCACACATTATAGCGACCATGAGGAGGTTACCCCATGTGATTCTACTCTCCCTAGCAACTGGGCCAATTTGGTTGGTTAGGAGACCAGGCTGAAGTCACTCAGCACGCCCTGGATTCGAAATTGCGACTCCTGGGGTGGTAGTCAGCATTAATATTCGCTGAGCTACCCAGGCCCCCAAATCTCAGATATAATACGTCATGATGTTAGGTCATGAGAGACAATGATAACCTGTGAGATTGTGTTATGTTATTGACTAATTTGATTAGATTTCAGAGTGAATAATTTCAAATTTGCTATTCATCACAATGATCGTATGGATTCAGAAGACTTGGAATATAGTAAACTAGTTGTATCAATTACTTTTCCTATCGCAATATTGTATTTTTGTCCTTTGAGCTTGATAGACTTATGTCATTATTGACTTCAATTACTGTATATGGCAAATAAACCTATTGAAGAGTTTTTAAGTCACCTTTTGTGTTTCATTGAAGAAATAGTCATACAGGAGTTAAATTAGGGTGAGTTAATAATGGCTAAAGGGTTTTCATTTTTTGGGTGAACTATTCCTTTAACCCAATTCAACCGGATACAGCACATCTTTGGCTCATGGGAGATCGCAGTGATGCTGAAACAGTTTTTGCTATGTGCTGCAAGTATCTCCATTTTTAATGATGGGAAATCAAAACTCTGTTTAGCCGAATTGTTGGGGTGAGAGTGAGGCAGACAAACTGCTGGGTACACAGATTGAGAACTGCTGCCAACCATTCATCATAGCCTACAGCAAACACACACACACACACACACACACACACACACACACGCACACACACACACACGTACATACTAAAACATCTGAAGGACAAACTGTATTCAACCCACCCGCATAGCCATTACATTTAAATAGGTGTTTGTAAGCACATTCCAGTTTTCTGCCCAAACATTCCATCTGACTGTTTTCAGATAAAGCATTTGCCCTGCACTATCATTATTTTAATTTGCAATGACACAAACTATGAATCCTAAAAGTCCGAATGATCAAGCATTCAGGATGCTACAATAAACTGACCTACAGGGAGGCACAAAACTGGCCACCTTTGCACTTTTCTCTGCACACCTGTGGGAAATTTAACATAAATACTGGGTGATGGTGATGGAAAATGTGTAAACCTGTTATTTTACCACACTGCAGACTGAATGCATGTAAATACATTTTGAACCTTCTACATTAACCCGCTGAAAAGGTATTTTAACATAATTACGCTCCAAAACATGCTCATGTCCCTGAGCACATCAGCCGTAGATTTAGTTATTGCAGGCTACTCACAGCAACGGAAAGCCTGATTATATGCGCAAAACATAGGCCAGGCATGAGTGCCAGGAAGGGTTTAGATGGATGGGAATTGACAGATAAGCTACAGGGTGAGCCTTGCTTGAGGTTGGACTGTCACTCTGTTAAGACAAAGTATGATAGAGTGAGAAAGGGAAAACTGGATAAAGATGTTTCATCATGAAAGAGCTTGTTATAGAGATGGTGTTCAACTGCACACCGTATCCATCCATCATTTCCCCTCTGCACACATGCCATGGATGCCACTCCTCGTGTCCTTTGGTCACCCCTATGTCTTTTCTATCTCACTCTCATCCCTTTATTCAGTGCTGTGCTTTATCTTCTTTATCACTCTTCTCTGTGCTTCATTTCTTTTAATGTTTTTATTTTCATGTGCCTTTTTCTTATAACTCTCACTTTCAGTCTTTTTTTCTGCTAGATTGTCAGTTCAGAATATGTGCAGTTTAATGGTCACAGTTCAATGAACCCACACAGTGTTCCTTTATCAGAGTATGTTATCACACTCCTGGCATGTCATTGTAATATTTTCCATATAGATAAGGGTATAGTCATTCGATATTCTGTTCTTCTGTCAAGGCTCTTAACCTGTTTATTTCTGAAATAAAAATGTCAAAGTAAGTGGCGTTGTGGGTATACCAAGATTGAGAAATTATAGCTTTTTTCCAAAACAGTGCAGCTGCATCCTTGTCTTCTACTGTGTATGTGGGCAGTTACCTTCTAAAATTGCCGTCAAACTTGACTTTGAGCATGCAAATTAATTCAGACTCCTCAACAGACAGGATATGATGTCACGTTCAAGGGCTTGTAGTTTCAATAAATAATTTATCACAAGTAGGGCCTTGCATTATATTCAGCATGTTAAAATATACCATCAAGTCACTTTCCTGCATCAATAAAAACATGCAGCTTTGAAATATCTATTATTTGTATTGTATTGGGCAGGGTGTGACGTTTTAATCTTCTATTAGTCACAAATGTCCTCGTCATGTGAATTTGCTGGTCAGAGTTCGTCAAACTTGAGCTTTTGCAGCCCTAGACCCTTCGGTCTACCACCATCCCTTTAACAGTATTCATTTGAAATCGTGTTTCCGTCTAGGTTGATCCAAGAACACTTATCCGTCTAGTGACCAAGCACGTGACAGATCATGCTGGATCTGATTGGGTGGATCAGGAACTGGAGGCTCTGATTGGTCAGCTGCGACTCTACAGTGAGAGATTGACAGACTTCACTCAAGCTCAAGTTTTGCAGGGACTTGGCCGTGGCGTCGATGTCCAGAGATTCAGCAACGACAACCAGTACAAGAAAGAGACTATTCTGGGCCTGGCTGAGTAAGTATTGTGTGACTATGTGTACAAACATGTACAAATTTGCTTTCAGTTTGATCCTGTTTTACAATCGGTTTCTTGCATTGATTCTTTCTTTGATTGATACAGTACGTTCCACCTCTCTAGGATATGGCAGGTGTTAAGACTAGGAGTTGTTCGCTGCAGATTATTCCCCAGAATAAATGACTTATAAAAAGGCAGCGTGTGTCTCTGGAGATACGGGTCCTGATCCATATGTTTTGGAATGTTTTGTTTCATTATTTCTGACCAACACTACCCGTCTAAAGTTTAGTCACACCTACCTCTTTTTTTATTATTACTATTTTCGAGCCTGTAATTCAGTCCAGACCTGACACGGAAACTCAGTCTTTTTAAAACAAGCAGATAACATTTTTTTTAGAACAGTGTGTCCAAAGTTGAAAGCGATGGACATGTCTGCTCCAACACCTTTTAATCTGTATATCCTGTGGACATGAGTTTCTCTTCTAGAAACAAGTGGAGAGTAATGTTTCAGGATTGAAACATCCTGATTTTGAACCAAACCAGAGCCCTGGTTTTAAGGTGTATGAGACAGGGTTGGGGTGGCCAAGGTTTGGAGATAGAGTTTGACTCTACAAATGACGTTCCAGCAGGTCAGGGTGATCTGAATTGAAAAAGCAGTCAGAAAATGTATCAAATCAATCTTTCTGAACATCAGAACTCTGTAATTTGTACGTATTTTATATAAGGCTTTGCCAGTGCAATCATACATTATTAATGTGAAAAATTACTATTACAATTTGAAACAATTTTCAACTACTTCAAAGAGTTCTCATAAAAAAATCCTTCATGTGCAATAATGACAGATTTGCAGATCCTTGGCATTCTAGATGTCAGTTTGTCCAGATACAACATTTCACCCCACGCTTCCTGTAGCACTTGCCATAGATGTGGCTGTCTTGTTGGGGACGTCTCACTCACCGTACAGTCCAGCTGATCCCACAAAACTCAATGGGGTTAAGATCCATAACACTCTTTTCCAATTATCTGTTGCCCAATGTCTGTGTTTCTTTGCCCACTTTAACCTTTTCTGTTTGTTTTCGGTTTCAAAAGTGATCTTTTCTTTGTAAATCTTCCCATAAGGCACCCCTGAATCTTCTCTTTTCTGTTGTCTATGAAACTGGAGTTGAGCGGGTAGAATTCAATGAAACTGTCAGCTGAGCCATTTTAGATTTTAAGATATGCTATTGCATACTGTGGCAAATCAAAAACTAACACCAAGACAATGTTTAATTTAATGAACCAAATAGCTCTCAGCAGTGTTTGATATAATGACAAGTAATTTTCTATTACCAAATTAGCAATTTAGCATGATTACTCAAGGATAAGGTATTGGAGTGATGGCTGCTGCAAATGTCTAAATTTGATTTGAACACAAATTAATTTTTTCATATTATGTTGGTGATGTTTTTTTACATCATTAATGTCCTGACTATACTTTGATCAGTTGAATGCCACTTTTTATTTAAAGTACCAATTTCCTTCTGAAACAGCAAAATCTGTACATTATTCCAAACTTTTGGTATGTTAGTATATAACACTTATTTTTCTCTCAATATTGTATTGATACTTTATTAAATTGTATAATTATTATTATTAGTTGTAGTAGTAGTAGTACGTGTGTATCACATCTTATAGTTCAATTGATGCAGAAGCTGGTCATTTAAATACAAAATTTGACACCAGCACTTTTCTTTGATGTTAGAGCTGCTGCACTTGACAAAAGTAAAGCGAACCGAGCAAGAGATTTAGACTTTCCCATTTTGAAATCACACTGTATTGAATCATGGAATATTGTACACTCCTGGGCAAATTTCTTTAAAATGGGCCAAGCTCAAAATGCAAAACGTTAATCTTTTAATGGTCTCTACAACAAATAATTTGTCAGGAAATTAGCAATAATTAAACAAATGCAATTCTGTGCCACTATTTGCTCATTAGCTTTTGCTGCATTGAACTGTTTGGGGGAAAAGTTGGAAACAGGGAAATTCACTTGGAGTCTTCTTGCATGCAAAGTTAAAATCCTAATAATGATTAATATTTTTTTATGTAAAATTCAAACTACAAACATTTTCAAATATATCTTCTGGTATGTGTTATTTTTTTGCTGCTTTTCAAAGATTAGTCATGCCTGATGCAGCCCATCAAAGTTCTTATAACAAGCTCATAAATGGAACAAGGAGTGATAGAGCAGGGAAAGATCTACAGTATGCACTGTTGTGAGTCCCAAGGTAAAGCAGTGAGAAAATCTGCTCCAAAAAGCTAAATATCATGCAGGGGTTGCTGTCGGAAGCTGTATAACTGGTATGCATCAGGCCAACTGTAGCTATTCTGAAGTTCACAAGCCCCTAAAGGCAAAGAAAATCCCTATACCTCTATCAGCTATTAAGAGAATAGATCAACGTTTTGAAACAACAGGTTATGTTGCCTGAAAGAAAGGATCTGGAAGGCCAAGAGCATCTACATGCAGGGATGACCACCTGCTGAAATGTACTGTTCTCAAAGACAGGAAAAAAAGCTTACAATAATTCAAGACCTCAGAAAACAAGACTCCTTTAACAAGAACAATAGCCAGAAGGTACATACTGCAGGGTTTTCATACTGTTTTCATACATTCTGTAGGCTTTTTTATTTCCTGTCTTTGAGAACTGTACATTGAAGCAGGTGCTCATCCCTTCATGAAGAGGCTTTTGGCCTTCCAGATCCTTTCTTTCTGGCAACATCGCGTGTTGTTTCAAAGTGTTGATCTATTCTCTTAATAGCACATAGAGGAATGGGGATTTTCTCTGTTTTTAGTGTCTTGAAAACTTTAGAATAGCTACAACAGACCAGCTCTTTGGTTTCTGACAGCAACCCCTGAATGATATTTAGCTTTTTGTTTTTGGAGCAGATTTTCTCACTGCTTTACCTGCATATTGTAGATCTCTACCTGCTCCATCACTCCTGGTTCCATTTATAAGCTTGTTATCAGAACTTTGATGGGCTGCATCAAGTATGTCTAATATTTTAAGAAAATAAAAAAACATACCAGAAGATATTTTTTGATTTTTTTTTTTTATTTTGATTTTTTTTTTTTTGTACACCAAAACATGTGTTTGTTTGAATTGTAATAATTATTATGATTTTACCTTTGCATAGAAGAAGGCTATACAAGTGAATGTCTCTTTCTGTTTTTTCCCAAACAGTTAAATGCAGCGAAAGTTAATGAGCAAATGGTGGCACAGAAGTGAACCAGGAGTGCATTTGTTTCATTCTTGCTAATTTCCAGACCAGTGATTTGTTGTGGAGACCATTAAAAGCTTAATGTTTTGCCATTTTTATTTATTTATTTTGCCCAGGGGTGTATGTGTTGCTGTATGTATTATAGACATTACACAGCCCCATAACTCCTGGCTTTTAATTGCCTGCAAATTTGGTCTAGATTTGTCCAAAAATAAGAGAGATCAAGATAGACGCTGAGTATTTGTTCTGGGTCTTCTGCATCTGCAACTGTTTCAAAGGGGTAGTTCACCCCCAAAAAACAAACAAAACAAAATTATCATCTGAACACAGATTTTTAGAAGAATTTCTCCACTCTGTAGAACCCAATTATTGCAACCAAATGGTTGCCAGAATCACAGAGTCAGCATAAATGAAATCCATACAAATCCAGTGGTTTAATCCATGCCTTCAGAAACTATATGATAGGTGTGGGTGAGAAATAGATTCATATTTAAATCATTTTTTACTATAAATCTCCACTTTCACTTCCACATTCTTCATTGATGAGATGTATCATAAAAAGGACTTGAATATTAATCTGTTTCTCACCCACCCTTGTTATATCACTTCAGAATGTATGGATTTAAAGACTGGAGTGTTATGGATTACTTTTATGCTGGCTTTGTGATTTTTGGAGCTTCAAAGTTCTGGCCATCATTCACTTTCATTGAAAGGACCAACAGAGTGGACACATTCCTCTAAAGATCTTCTTTTGTTTTCTACATAAGAAAGAAGGTCATGCACGTCTGGGATGGCATGAGGGTGAGTAAATGATGAGAGAATTTTCATTTTTAGGTGAACTATACCTTTTATATATTACTTCCAGTGTTTTTGTTTGTGATGAGTGATTTTAGTATGCTGGATACTTAAATGTGTAAATAATGTTTCGATAAAAGTATGATTGACATTTTCTTATTGATCTTACCCTTTCTCATTGCATGTTCCTTTCCCTCACTTTTTCAATTTCTGCCTCTCTCTCTGTCTCTCTCTATCTAGGACATTGGATGAGAGTGCATATGGGATCTCACACTCTTTGGCTCAGCGGTACAACTTTCCTCTTTGGGAAGTGCACATGACACACCTTGAGTTTCTGTTCACTGATAGTGGGTAAGACACACACACACACACTTTACCAATGCACACACTAAAGATTCAATGCTCACTTTGCACTTTCAAGAGGAACGAGCTGCAAAACTTCAGTGAAAAATATCTGTGTCTTCCTCAAGTAACTTTTATTTTATTTCCTCAAAGTGAGGTCCCTTCAGCAGGTCAGAAACCTGTGACCTCAGCGCTCTAGATCTACAAACAGAAGATTACACTGATCGATCGTATAGACTTGCTTGCAGTCGATCTGTTTGATTGGTCAGACTTAAAAGTCTTGTAGAGAAGAAACCTCTGTGTTTTAAATGGTTGTTCTGCGATCAATTTTTTGAGGGCTTTGTAAATCCACACACAAACAAACCACCACCCCATCTTATAGCTCTGCATGGTTAATTTGTCACTGAATCATTGTTCAAAGCTTGGTCTAATCAAGTCTCTCTCCATATCTCACTGGGTTTAATCACTCTGAACACTCTCTCTCACTTCCGCTACATAAACTTGAACTCATTCGACTTATTTAGTACAGATTTACTGCAAATGTGATTCTATGTTTTCCCCATTTTTCCCCAGAGAAAATAATTCCATGCTCATTAGCATCCCTAGGCTTATTTTTTCTTCTTCTTCTTCTTCGTCTTTTTATTTCTATGAGGGGGTTTTGTGGGGGTTTCTATGAAGAACAACAAATCTCTAACATCCCCTCATCTTCTGCTTTGTTATCAAAGGACAACACCACCGGAGGGAGTTTGAGCAACTTTGGCAATCACAGTTTTGTTGTATCGCAGTTTCTGTTTGCTAATTTGTCCGAAAATATGATTTTTCTGACTGATGAGGATGTGGAAACACACATTTTACACTGTTTATGTTCTTTACTCAGTTGGTATGATTTGCATAAGTTGTGCTTATACAGTATAATGCCTTTTTAGGACGTGGAAAAGGAGCCTGTTTTTTTATTTTCCGGTTGATTTCTTCTTTTTTATGTAATGAGACCTAACAAAGTTCTATTAATGCTTGATTTTACATTATAATTATTTGTGCAAGCCGTAATTTCAGCTGTTAAGCATCTGGCCAGTGTCTGGATTTTCACATATGTCGATATAACTTTGAATAGTCTTGTATAATTTAATTTATAGCTTCAGTCTTGTCACATTTGAGCTCATGTGTTGCTTGAATTTATGCATTTTTATTTATAAACGCATGTTTAGCCATGAATGAAACGTAATGACTAGCTTTCATTGGGCTGCACAGAAATGGTTGAATTCAGTAGTGAATGAACTCAAGTAGTCTTTGCCTCAATTGTATTTTATTTTTTTATCCAACAGGTACTGAAATTGTTAATTATACTCCAACTTTCTGAACAAATTTGAAGTTGTTTCAAATGAATGATTGATATTAGTATTATTTATAATTTCTGTATGGTTAGAAGGACATATGTTCACAAAGTGCTGTTCTGTGTTTAGCACTGTGGTTTACAGTGCAAGCAAACCAGACTGTGGATGTCTGTTTTTCTCTATTGGCATGCAGTGACTGTTCAGTCTGTACATTGCCGTTGTTTTTCTCAACCTTTTGACTTTCACTGAGTTCAGTTTTGCTGCTTTCATCTATTTTAGGGCCAAATACCATTGTAGATTTTGCATTGTTTCAGTCCAGTAAGTTAGATCATTTTCTTTTTATGGATTGTTAATTTGGTTAGGACAGATTCTGTAGAGAAGCGTGTCTGTGTCATGAGGCTGATTATTGTTAGTCCTATCAGTTTTATTTGTCTGTTTGTGACGCTTTTGGAGCAACTGAATCGGAGGGCGCTTTTCAGTGTTCATTTCATGTTTTTAAGGGCTTGAAATCATTTTTAGATGTTTTCATTGTTTGTTGTTTTTTTTCTGAATGTGGAGATACTCTTATAAAACCATGAAAGCAGGGCTTCAATCAGGTTTTTATAAAATAAAATAAAATGACTGCGTCACGAGATGACCTGCACTGCACTGCCACAAAATGCATTAGGTTTTATAACAGACTGGAATATTTTGAGGTAATTTCTAATTGGCATTTCAAATTGGATAGTTATTTTGATGGCTTAGAAACTCCACTTAGATTTTTTCCCAGTGGAGGAAAATTATGTTCTAGTGCGGACAAGTAAACTTAGTGAAATTAATGTTTTCAAACAAAAAACTATTAGAGTTGTGTTCACAAGGTTCTAGGTTGATGCAACAAACACTTTTGAGGGACAAATTATCACTGGGTGTGCCAAAATTTGCCATGTTAGTAGCATATATTTTCAAGATATTCAGAGTTTTGTTTAAGGCACATAGTAGCAAGTAAAGCAAGTAAAATATGTATAAGCAAAATTGCATATTTTTCTGTTTTCTTAGTTATGTCTGTGGAATAGAACTATTTTTTCCTTTTTTTTTCCTTTTTTTTTTTCCCTTGCAGATGAATGCTGCAACATTATTTAAATCGTCTTCTACTATGGTATAAACAGATAACCCCGCCCCTAAACGGCACATAATGACAAAACCAACCTTGATTCATCATGCTACGTGTCATTTAGGCCCCATTTCATATATATCTAGATATTCTTCAGCTGGATTACATGAACACCTTGCAGTCAAATGCATCTCCTCTGTGACCGTGTAGAGATTCGATAATATTTTCAAGCACAAATTGGGAAACGCTACTTACATATTTAATCAGTGCATGTGGTAACTAATAAAAATTCTCAGTCTTTTAGCAAATTTTGAAAAACATTGTTTGATAATAAATATGCTTTCCATCATTTTGACAGTTAGGGTTTTTCCTGTCATCTCTTCAACTGTAATCGTGCATATTTAAGATTATATTATTACTCATGAAATGAAAATAATCATAAATGATGCAAACTCGCCTCAAATCGGCATCTCACTGGTTGAAAACTTGGCACAAGAAAACAGTTTGACTAACAAAAGTGTTTTGTAAAAAAAAAGAAAAAAAATTATTTAGGTGTAGTAACTGTAGCATAGGTGGAATGACAGTCTCTAACATCGACTTTGGTAAAACTTTTGGTAACATTTTATAATAATGATCCATTTGGTAACATTAGTTAAAAACATTAGTTAACTTGAACTAACAATGAACAATACTTATTAAGCATTTATAAATATTAATGTTCATTAATATACTAATACATTTTTAAAATCATGAGCTGTATTTGTTAACATTAGTTAATGCGCCATGAGCTAACAATGAACAATTGAATTTTTATTAACTAACATTAACAAAGATTAATAAATGCTGTAATAAATGTATTGTTAATTGGTAGTTCGCAGTACTTAATACATGAACTACTGTTAATTAATGGTATGTTATTTTAAAGTGTTACCAAAATATTTGCAAACCTGAGGTGTAACGACGCAACATGACTACCAAAATGGGGTGCGCATTAATTGTCAATCATTTGATGTTCCATCATCAGTTATTCAGTCTAATCTAAAATAGGAAAAAATATTATGGATTTCTCATTTATTATACCATGTTCTAAATACCTCTTTTTGGGTGGAATCAAAAACACTGTTTTCGTGTGTGTCTCTTTAAATGCAAATGAGCTGCTGCAAACATTGCAAACATTCACAAAATATAAAGTTCAATACTTACATCTTCAGGATATAAAGCTGGAACATGAACAGTTGGTACTGATCCATGCTTGAGAATCAAATTTTTTGAAAATCCAGCTTTATATTGACACTCATTCACAAAGCAGTCCGGTGTAAAATGATTTGCACAAACATACACAAATTTCCATATGTTTAGGGGCACAAATACAAAACTTGTCCACTGCGTCTTCAGTGGCTCTGATGCCGGGAGTGCATGAAGACTCTTTATGTTCACTTTTACTGCCAATACCAGAACACTTGTGACGGTTACAAAGCTGAGACATTCTTCTTCTCACTTTATCTGCTCCAGCATGAAAAAAAAATGGCGGACTGTGTGTAGATCACTCAGGGGAGGATCTATGATAATAGGGTGGAGTCCGTCACCAGTCGTGGGTGAGGACTGCTCTAATGTGACATCACTTTAAAAACGAAAACCATTCATTTTGACACTGTTTTTGATGAATAGAAATATAAGAGAGGAGTTGGTGGACTTTTAACATTGTAGGGTGGTTGTGTACACACACTGCCGACTCTGCAAATCTATCCCTAAAGGGGTACATAATTACTACCTTAAGGTGTAACTATGACCTAGTGAGGGTACAACTACAAAAGCTTTACCTTATGTGATCACAAACGGACCCTGACCATACCCTTTTTTCTGAGTGTTTTAAAATGTTTTGGCAGCAACCAAAGCTAAATTTCATCTGAAACACACAGGTGAAGCGTAGTTTCACATGAGTGTTGCTAGAGAGACGTTAGAGTGGGGGTTTGAGGAGAGAGATTAGATTTAACAAATGTATTCCAATGGAATAATTGATGGGACATTGTTCATTGTTCGGGTGACAAGATTTGCAAGACAGCAGTGTCTGTTGTGTTCACTTTGCAATGGCAGAATAAACAGAAAAAGGCAAGTAACCACAACACAGCACTTTAACAACGGATGACTGAAGCATAACCTCATCGCATAATTAAATAGTTTTGTAGTTGTATCTGGGTAACAAAAACACATTTGCATTGTTCATGACCACTTCCGAATGTGGTTTCAGTAATGTGATCACAATCCGATCGCAATGCATCTTGGATGCATTTACATCTGTCATTTAATGTGGTCAAGTGCTTTCTGATTCGATTTGATTACTGAAAATGCTTGTTAATGCAAAGTGTAAAAGGGGCCAGTTTAAGCTGCAACAGAGCCCAGATGTTTTGCCGTTATAGTTAAAGGGCTGGCTATGGGAGACTAGGGTTAATAGGGTCACCTCTGTGTCATCCAATGTGTCTCCTTCAGCGTCTACCTCTGTTTGTATTCTGTACCTTTACCTCTGTTTCAGTCTCTGTTTCAGCTTCTGTCTCTTTATTTTCTTCACAAACTCACCCTCTGTTCTTGGGTTTGTAATTGGAGTGGGGGACAGGATTAATGGCGGCTGTGTTTAGTGAAGTATTGATTCTGTTAAAAGCAGTTATTCTGTGTTAATAAGCAGACTGCAGTCAGAGGTTCTTCTCTCCTTCTCTTTATCTCTCCCCTGCTGCTTTTCCTTCATTCCTACCTGTTTTTAATTTGTTCCTACCTGTTTTGTCACCGTCATTGTCTTCCTCTTTTCTGCCCTTTTAAATGTCTTTGTTCTTCCCTGTTGTTATTTTCGACCCTGTCTTGGCTTCTGATCTTTTTCCATTTCTCTGTCTCTCTGGCCCGAGGACATTATGCCTCCAGCCAGTATAGGTGTATCCATTAAACATGAGTTGAGGTCCACTGAGGTTGCACTCTCTTGACAATGGATAGGTTTTGGGCATGGTCCAAATGGCTACATGCAGCCTGCAGCTCCCTCATTTAATGGTAATGTTGGATTAACTGTGAATATGATTAGCTTTAACACAATAATCACATGCAAGCACCATGTTTACAACACAAATATTGTGCTACTGAGACCTGTGCACGTTGTTAGGTTCCATCTCACTGTATTGTTTCTTGCCCTGTTTGCAAGTCAGCCAGCTTTCTTTGGCTTTATCACTGTTTCAGATTCCAACTCTTTCTATCGCTCTTTCTCTCACACACTCATACACCCTGCCATATACAGTAGACCTGCAAGATAAATGGACTTGGCAGTCACTGATGGTTCACATAGTAATTTATTGATAACCGAACTCTATAAAACATTTCCATGCATCAAAATTGCTATGGGATATTTCTGTGGTGCATAAAGCTGTTTATCTTTACTGAAAAGCCATTCATTTAGAATGAGGTGGAGGGCTGGTCCTCACTCTTGCTTATCAAGTCACTGTGGAGATAAATTATGGAAATCAGGGCAGCTCTAACATAAAACATGACACCCATAGAATCCCAACCTGACATCAGATTTACAGTGGGTCAGTAAATGCTTGCCATAGGCTGTAATTCACTGCTTAAAAATGTAATTTTCAGTTTGTCATGGGATGGAGTCAAACCACAGTGAATTAAGTTTAATGAACTTTAAGTAGTTTGAAGAATTTATTTTAGATTAAACAAAATCTATTTTCCCGTACAAGTGGGTAGTCGCAGTTTATTAGCTCGACCTTAATGTACTTTGTCTCGTTTTGGAGGACATTTGGGGAAAATGGCAGTTCATTGCCTTGATTGATCTTCTATCAGCAGTTTAGAATGGATGAGTGATCAGTGCTGTATTTTCATCTATCTCTCATTTCTCTCTTTCTCGTTACTCTCTTCAGCCTATCCACCAAAGACATCGAGAGCAGGACTGAGGCCCTGGGCTTGTTTGAGACTCTGAAGACAGATCCCAAAGCCTTCCACACACATATGACTAAATATGTGTACCCTAGTGTAGCTGGAACCGACCAGCTTCGACTCCTGTTCTACTTCACTCTTCTAGAAAACTGTGGCTGCGGCATCTACTTTCCTCCCTCTGCGATGAAGCCTGACACGCACCTCAAACTTCTAAAGAAGCTCAAATCCATTGCCATCGGTAAGTGGCAGCCAGGCGTTACTCCGCTGTTTGTTTCATTCTCAGACAGCCTGCCCACAGGTCGCCCACAGTCCATTCACTGACAGTCTGATGCATATTTCACAAAAAATTGCCAGGAGCTTGCTGAAATTGCCAGTTCCAATCTTTTTTTCTGGTGCTACGCTACTTTATAAAGGCATAAAAGTTGTGGTTTTTTATCAGTTTTCCGGGAAACAAAGTTGCATTAACAAGGTACCGAATTGATACAGTGACCGCTTTTGAGGGAGGAATCACCTGATTTGACAAAACTTGCAATGTTAGTCCCTAAAAAGTTATGCCACATTTGTGTGCATTAAAAAAAATCTGCATTATATTCACTAACCACCACAATCTTGCTTAAGTAGGCGTTATTAGCACTGAAATAGCGCTGCATCTATATTGCGCAGTATATTAAATAAGGATTTGACATAAGGACCTTTCCGTGCATTGTAATTCCTTTTCATTTGTGCTATTTTCAACGGTACAATTTATATGTCACTAAGTAAATGATCGTTTTTTTTCTTTTCTATTGATCATGACAGCAGAAACTGCCATACAGTATATTCAGATCCACTTTCAGCATGTTAAGACATGCTGTACAGTCCTGGCAGACAACGACTGATTTCAGTGGTCTGCTGCATCTTCCGCTATATAGCACTCAGAACTGGCCCACAAATTCGGAATTGCGCCATGCTAATTGCGTTCATCACATATTTTTTTGGCATGTTTGTGCTGTTGCCTTAGTTGCATAATTCCTTTAGTGTTTTGGAGTTGCAATTGGAAATGCACAGACAACGAGTGCAAATAAACAGTGCTTTTACTGGTCACAATTCATTCTTGCTGCAGTCTAAACGCTTTTTCCAACATTTCATTTTTTCAACGGCACTTTCTTTTTATGGTATAACTTATTTTGGATAACTCTGCTATTAATTAGCAAGTAAAAAACAAACAAGCTGCGGTTGGTAATTTTACATATTTATCTGACGGTCTTCTGTCCAAGTCAGATTTTGCCACTGTTGACTGTATTTTGGAGAAATGTTGGCAACAGCAGGCCGTAAAGTTGTTTAAGAACGGGAGAATTGATTAATGTGTAGCTGTCATGGTAACACAAATGAAGCAGTAAAAAAGATAATGATTGCGAGCATTTCAAACAACACCATAACTAAAAATTTCATATGTAATCAGACACATCTCTCCCCAGCTGAGACAGCAGGGAATGGTCGCTGAGCAATGCGAGTGCAACTGAAAGTAGTTGAGGAATGTTAAGTAGTCCATACACAATTCATGTATGTTTTTTTCTGATAAATTGAGAGAGATTATTGTGAAGCACACAGTGGGGATGAATGAGTTTATTAGCTGCATACCTCTCTCTTTATATCTCTCTCTTTATTATTGAAGGACTGCATACTCATGTAATCATTACAAACTCAATGCATTTAACAGGACCTGTTAAAAAGATATGGAAAACATTTTATCCTTAATTTTAAAAGTTCATAAGCCTATTATTTCTTCATCATAACTATGCACAATTATGTGGTTATTTGGAGTTTATTATTTGTATTTAGCTTTGTTTATTCCCTGCTGTCCGCGACCCTAGTAGACCTGTGATCTTCGCGACCCACCAGTTGAAAACCAGTGTTCTATAAAATGCATTTCTGAATCTGTCTGGTACCTATTAGTCATTGCAATAAACTCAAATATTGTGGCTCAGGGTTGCCCTAAGCCATTTGTTATCAAATTATCGTAAGAGTATAAACTGCAACAGCCTGACTTTTGTCCCATTGTAGCTCTGAAGGTGAAAAAAAAGTCCTGCCATTGAAAACAAATGAGAAAAACGAGTACACAGTGACATCTTTTTTCTCCCCTCTCGTTTATGTGAAACATTTTTCATCTTGGTAATCTCGGACTGGTGTATTGCTGATGTTAGAGTGTGTGAGAGGTCAGGAGGTACTGTGTCGGATAGTTTTCACACTGTCCAGCTGCTACATCCCCTTTTAAACACTCACACTTATCATACACCAAGAACACACTCTTCCGCATGCATGTTCCCACACACAATCCTGTAGAGACTGTTCTTAGCATCTGCCACAACCCAAGGGATGGACATAACACCATCTTGTCAATGTCTCTGTGTGTTAGAGTATGTGTGTCCGTGTGTTGACCCACTGGCCCCTATCGACAGACGGACCCATTCTCAGAGGCAGGTGTTTAAATATTTAATGCCTTGTTGAGGTTGTGTGCGTCAGTGTAATGCGTCTGTCCAACTTGATACATCCTGGAGGCATGCCAAGTCTACACCTATTCACACTGATTGACAGAAATAAAAACATGCAAAAAAACGCTTGAAAGCACAATAAACATCTTATTTCAGATCATTGCAGAGGTAGCCAGTCCTTAAGGGGAAATGCCCATGTTTCCAGATGAAGTAGATTATTACTGGAATCTATTCACACTACTCACCTGCACACTTGGGTACTGTTTTGCTGGCTGAAAGTGCATCCTTCATCAAATACAGTACATACACTGACAGCTAGATACCTAACAATGGCAATGTATTTAAGTTGCTACAGTCTGATAACAACAATAAAAAAAAAATATATATATATATATACATATTTTTTTTTGTTTTTAATTTGCAAGGCATAAAAATGCATGTTTATATTCAATGAGCGTATGATTTTGACAACGTTCCATTAACTGGCCAAAAAGTTCAGGGATATTTTCACTTCAATTTTGCTACCCATTTTAATAAGCACATTTCAATTACAGTTCCACCAAACGGATCTAAATCCAATTTTAAATTCCCGCATTATATGAAAATGTAACAGAGTTCACATCTGCGATTATGCTAATGCGAGGTAGCGACTTTAAAAGTCTCTTCTATAAAATGCATCCATCCATTCCTTACTTATTTTATTGTTTATTGCACGTCGCGAGCCCTGGGCAAATACTCGACAACAGTTACATTTACAATTCACAATTTCCCTACACTAACGTAGCTCTGTTTGGTTTGAGTAAAGTTTACTTTATGTGGCTTGAACTGCCAGATGCGTTTACACTTTGCCAAGTTTTGTCCTGAATGTGTCTAGAACCACCTCTATATACCCACTTCCCCATACTGGCCCCCGGCTATCCTTATTGTTGGGCCCTGTTCATTATGTTGCATTGTGTTTGATGTTTGAATCATAATGTTTTGGTCCTCTGAGTTTGCTACTGTGTATGATGTGATTTCATAGGTCTGGACTATAAGAAGCTGATAGATGAGGAGTCCGATCCTCTGAAAGCTCTGGAGCCAGTACTAACCAGCCAGAATGTGCTGTCAATCTCCAAACTGGCCCCTCGAATCCCCCAGAAGGGAGGTGAACCGCTCACCTCTAGTGCTGTCCACACCACCTGGCTACATAAACTTTTTTGGGAAGGTGATCAGCATGTGCTGAAGAAAGCCCCTCAGAGTGATCAAGACTTCCTGCATGCCTATGACACCTGTGCCAAATACTTTGACCGACTGCTGCCCTTAGACGTTGTTAACTTCCTGGATGCAATCACTTTTTCCCCTGAAGCAGCCGATAAGGTGAATCTAATACAGAAAGGGTAATGACCAGTGTTTCTTTTCTTGAGTGGGGAAGCACTGATGTCACTTAACATTTACAAGTATGCAGTTGGCAAATCCTTTGATCCAAAGTCACTTACAGTGCATTCAAGCTAAACGTTTAATTCCGTATGTGTGTAAGCTGGAATTCGAACCCATGACCTTGAGGTTTGCATGTGCCGCGCTGTGCCAGTTGAGATACAGGAACCCTACATGAATCTTATCAGCGAAAACGACATCATCCAGAGGTGACCTCATAGAAAAGGCATTCACCAGAATTGGCCCACAAAGCCTCACATTTCACAACATAACATTACCGCATGGACCCAAACCAGGCCTGCTTGAGCTAAGATTCAAATCTTGCTTATAAGCAGTGAGAATAAGATATTTTTCCAATATTTCCTGAGTGTCTCTGTATTATAAACTCCAATTGTAACTGTGTAGTATCATCTGCTTTCATCCCATTTCTCATCTGGATTAATCTCAGCGTGAACACATTATACTCCACATCCCTGGATACATCTTCACATCCACGGTTTACCTCAAACACCCCCCCACGTGCACGCACACACACGTACATTTAATGTATTTATTCACTCTTTGCACATAATCTATAGCAGAGGCATGGCACATCTCATTGGCTTCCTCTCCCTGTGGTATTCTTGAGTACCAGATCAATGCAGCTCTTACTTAAATGGTGAGAGTGGGTGTTTGTTTATGGGATTGAGTATTTGAAACTTGCACGTTATATTAACAAAACAATTATTGCAATTACATCTTTTAAATGCTCCAGTAGGCCAATGAACATCAGCGATTGGCCATTTGATTTCAGAAGCTCATTTAGGGTGTTTTCCATGTTTCCATTTATACAAACAGTTCCTGTTGCTTGACTGGTAGAACATTGCATTTGCAACACTTAAGTCATTGGTTCAAAAACCTTGAATGCACTGTTAGTAACTTTGGATAAAAGCACCTGACATATATGTAAAAACTGTAAATGTAACATGCACACAGCACTCGTGCTAAACGTATTTCATGTGTAGTAAATGTAAATATAAAGACCTTTTCTTGAATAGGATTTAAAACATGCTATTGAATCAAAGTTAGATTAATCATTATTTTGATTGTGTTTTAATGTGTATTCTTCTCTTTTGTGTTTGTGTTTGTGTTTAGCTATCTGTAGAGACCAGACTGGAGATCACCAAGCGTGCACAGAAGGCTCTGAAAAGCATTAGTGGGAAAAGTAAGAAAAAGAGCAGTGATGACAGAGGTGAAAACTCCGCCTCCAACTTTGACTCCGCACTCACGCATATGCAGCAATCGCTCGCTCATCTAGAGACTCTGAGCAGTGCCTTCCTCTTGTCACTCAAGACAAGCAAAGAGGTAATCATCAAAAACAAATACACTTTAAGAAAGGTTACCCTCATATTTACATTTTATAAATGTATACATTTGTGATCCAATTACAGATGGTCAGCCGAGACAGAACTCCGTTTACATCTATAACTTGCGTATAAATTGCATGACATACATTTCTGACTACTTCCAATTTTTTTTTTTTTACCTGTTCATACCTGTATAAACACACACAACATTGTTTCTCAGATGGTGTGAGATTTGTCCATTTGTGATTGGATCACCTGAGACTAATCTTAAAATCAGGTGTTAACAGGGCCTTAGAAGTTAATATGTAACTTGACCACTCCCCCCACAGAGATCACACTTTCTCTTTTACTTCTTGTCTACTTTCATACAGTATTAAATAAATTATCTTTCAGTTAATGCAGTTGTTCATTATACAGGGGACCTTCTAACTTGTTAAATTACAGACATATCAATTTAACAAAATGTATTTAATCCTAAATTTTTTGTGAGATTTCTGCTTATTTTTAAAAATGTAGCCCATGTATTACATCAATAAATATTGGTGTATTGAATGTGCGTATATTATATTGCATATATACAGTATATTGTTACATGTTTGTTGTTTACATGACTAATTTGTACTATTTACAAGTTTTTACTTAGATATATAGAACAATTGCTAAAATGGTACTGTCTCTTTAAGACTAGCGATTGAAATGTATTGTTTGTATTTTAATGCAAATTTATTGTTACTTAGTTTTCAATCTTTTGCAAACACAATTTTTTTTATTTTTTTTTTTTATTTAACTTTTTTTCACTGCTAGTTTTATTGTTCATAAATAGCTGTTAAATAGTTGTTCAAAATAGTCATTTATAGTCATCCATTCATAGTAATACTCGCATTGGGCCGATACTAGGGGGGTAAATACACGTATCATTGTCATCATTTCATATTTCCAAGTACAAGTTCAATAATGTAATGACGTGATTGCACGTGTGCATTGTGCTTCTAAGACTGGTTTGAAAAGAGCTGGCGTTCCCAAGCACTTGGCAGTCATCCAGGTTTTTTTAACAGATAATTTCAAATGTCATTTTGACACATAAAAGTCAGCAAAAAGAAAGAAATTGTTTTAAACTAATGCGTGAGTTTTAATTTCATCCGCCTTCTCTCTCTCCACACATTTGTGTTTGAGGGAGAGAAAAAAAAGAGCGCTATGATCAGACTCGTGCCATAAACACTGCAGCACCAAAAATCATTTGTTATGTGTAAAGACGAAGCTGGAAAAAGTGATGAAAAAAGTTACTGTATGCCACAGTATAAAGCAATCGAACAGACGTCGACCTCAGTCAGGCTCAACGCAAAACAAAACCACAAAATTCAATCAATACTAAAGCTGCACTGTCCTCTCTGTGAATGTACAGAACAATATAGATAAAATAACAACAAACATTAATAATGTGCACGTGTTAGCTGCGATACTTTTAAAGGTAAGATACACCGTATTAAAAAATGTTATTGAATTGTCATTTTTAATTACTGAAAATGCTAATATTGGCAGTATCAAGATAGCAAATGCATATACAATGGCATTCGTTACAAACACAAAACTACTCTAGGTACTTAGTACTTGTATCAGCCTTCAAAAATTGGTATCGGTGCACCTCTAGTATTTTCATTTTGTATCTTTGGAAAATGACTAGTTTAGTGTAATATTTCTTTAGTCTACGTCAATATTCCAGTGTAGTGGTTCCCAAACTGGGTGCCACCAGTTTGGTAAAATTACCGCCAGTATTGAATACCGGCTCAATTCTGAACCTGCGCGCTGTTTGTGTACAGCCAGAATATTTTTAACCGCACACATGCGTGTGTGCGCATGCTCTAAAGAGCGCTCGTTTTCCGCTGTGAATGTGGCTGTGTGCATGAACATTTAAATGCGCTTCTTGACGCGACATGAATGTAAACTTGGATGTTAATGTATTACGGGAGCGTTAACAGACGAGACAAAAATCTGTGCTGTCTTGACGCAATATTAAATTAATTTATTAATGTATTACGTGATGTAGACAGGATCCTTATATCAAAATATCCGATCTGTGCACATGCCTGGCTCTAGCTCTAGCTCTAAGATGTAAGGTGGGCCGAACAGTTGGAGGGGTGGATGTAGGTGCAGTTCTCAAGGTGGGCCAGGCCCAACGAGTCCCCCCTGTAGAGCCGGGCCTGTCTGTGCAATGTGTAAATACAGCCTGACGTGCTGCAGCTGTTATAAGCCTATCGTTAATATTAATCAAACAGTAATATTGACAAGAAAAAGAAAAAAGCCCTCACCGTCCTTGATTGGATAACTTCAGAAGCTTGAAAGGGGTGCTGCAGTTTAAAAATGTTTGGGAACCACTGTTCTAATGTCAGGCTTTGGAGATTTTTTTTAAACAATAATGTTTTATGTTGATTGAAAATACAAACATTTCTGTTTTTATGTATATAAGTATAAAATTATAGTGTCAGTTCAGTTTTCAATCGTTTGCATACACCCGTTTTGATTTTAGGTAATGAAAATACTTTCATCTTCATTTCGTTTAACGATAATAACCTTGTTTCTGACTTGTCTGCTGGTTTATTGTATTATATTTCACTACAGACATTTAAGGCTTCAAAACAACAGTTTTGAGCACATATTGCTCATTTGATTATTGGCAGAAGATGGGAAAGAAAGAGCGAATAATGTGTTCTCAGTCTGAGTTACTCTCTTTTCTTTTATTCTACTCTCAATGTTCTAGGAGCGCTTGCAGATGTACAGTCACATTTATGACCTGTCTAGGTCCGAGCAATCTAAGATACACCATCTGGCCGTCACAATGGCCATGGACGGACAGCTTCTTGAACAAATCGAGCAGCTGCTCGCTGTCGCTGTGGGAACGAGCGACCTATCGCCAAAGAGCGTAGTACAGGATGCAGTAGAGCGAATCATAACTGCTCTCAGGTACGATGAGCAACAGTTCAGCCTGTTTCTGTTTGCCAATGTCTTTTTCTTAACATCACCCTCATTTTCACCCTGTCTGTTTTACACTTTAGCTCATTTCCTCGAATGCTTTCTCTTCCCTTTCTCCCTTTGTCTCTCTCTCTCTGTCTGTCTTTATGAACTATCCCTATATTAACCTATGTCAGGCTGGATGTGTTTGTGCTTGATTGAGCTAAACACAGCTTTGGACTCTGCCGTGGCCTCTGCTCTCTCCTTTACATCTCACTTTCTCTTTTTTTTTTTTCCCTTACCTTTCATCTGCTGCTTTTAGTAGGTCCCTACTTTCCCCATTGGCTGTCTCCTAAAAACAACGTGTTCTTAATAATACTAGCAATTCAGAACTGCAGAAAAGTTCAGCGTAAATTTTTTAAAAACATTTTTCCCCCCTTTCTTAAATGAAAGTTTTTTTTGTTTTTTTTTAATGATGGAACAATAATGATTACTTAAAGAATTTTCACACAGCTATTTTTCCATCCATGTTCATAGTGACTATGCCTGTAAAGGTCCAAAAAGGACAAAGAAGCACTTTAAAATTAGAGATGCACAGATCCGATACATGAATATCAATATCGGCTCCAAAACTGACATGTTAGAAATGGTTGCTGCCGTCAAGCTAAAAAAATTACATAAAAGAACCATAAAAGCAAATTAAAGTAGTCCATATGACTTGTGGATTGTATTCAAAGTCTCTTGAAGTCATACAGTTTTTTGTGAATTGCAAAAGGCTGTGTTAAATAATAAATGCTCTGTTGCATCACACATTCCTAGCGTGCTCAGGGCTCAAGATTCGCTGCTGTTTTCAGCTCTCAGTGTCACAGACAGACCGAAGAGCGCACAGCAGGGAATACAATCGAAACTGTGCGCTCACACAAAGACAGACAATGAAACACAAGACAGGCCTGGGACGATAATGCCACGGTCCTGTCAGACCAAAACCCAGACTGACAGAGTGACAGGACCGTGGCATTATCATACCATGTATGTCTTGTTTTTCATTGTCTGTCTTTGTGTGAGCGCACAGTTTTGATTGCATTCCCTGCCGTGCGCTCTTCAGTCTGTCTTGTTTCATGTCTGGAGAATGGTGTCTGGGTCGTGACTTCCTGTCTGGTTTGGTTTCGGTCTGTGTTTTGGCCTTGTATCCAGACACTCGTGGTACATGTCTGTTATTGACGTGGGTGCATTGTGCTTATGTCATCTTGGCAGCATGCACTCTCGTCAATAGTTTATGTCTGTCTCTAATGAACACTGGTGCACGAGAGCTGTCTTCACGTTGTGCTGAGCTTCGGTCACTTCCAGTGGCCACAGAGGCCGTTCCCCTGCCGCTACCAGTGCCCACACCCACGGATGCCGATCTCCTGCTACTGCCAGCACCAATGCCTGCCACGGCCAACGAGGCAGCACCCACGCCTGCCACAGCCAACGAGCTAGCACACACTCCTTGTCCGTCCCAGAGCCGGCGCCTGAAGCCTCGTCTGTCCCAAAGCCGGCGCCTGAAGCCTCGTCCGTCCCAGAGCCGGCGCCCGAAGCCTCGTCCGTCCCAGAGCCGGCGCCCGAAGCCTCGTCCGTCCCAGAGCCGGCGCCCGAAGCCTCGTCCGTCCCAGAGCCGGCGCCCGATCCCTGCTTTTTGAACTCTGCGATTGAGTCCTCTCTCTGCATCCGTGACACTCAGAGCAGCTTACAAGCACTCCACACTAACTCAATTTCAGATATAGATGCTGGATAGTTCGGTTCGCTAATAACATGCATCGAGAATGGTACCGGTGTCACCAGATTTTTAATGTGAAGCGTATTAAACTACTGTGAACTAGCCTACAAACAAACACTCAAGTCTTTCTGGAGTGTTCTGCCAAAATAAAAGCTGGAGGATTTGTATTACTAATGTATTAAATGAATAATACAATTCTTACAATTATTATTATTGATATTTGACCAATTACAATAATGTTTAAGTTGACAGGGTTTAAAAAAAAAAATTCATTAAAAGTGATCAAAAATGAGATCTGAATCCATTTAAATCCAGATAAAAGTTAAAAATAAAATAATAAAATGTGTGTAGAGAACTGGCTTTTTTTCTTCTGAAGATTTTCACTGGAATTCTACTGTTAATTTTGCTGCTGCACTATCCAGTAAACTAGTTAACAATAAAGTTTTTCTTAATAGACTATGCATTTTCTTTATTTTATTTTATTCTATTTTATAATGAAACAATATGTGCACCAGACAAGAGGCAAGTAAACGCTGTGTGTTCTTTACACACAAAGAATAGTTAAATAGTTAACCCAAAAACTTCCACTAAGTGAGGTATAGATATTATAATCTTATTAAGGAAAACAACACTACTTGTATCGGATCAGGATCGCTTTCAGCCATTAGCGAGCGTTCTGGTATCAGAATCGGATTGGGAGAGAAAAATGGTATCATGCATCTCTAATTAAAAGCACCATAAATGTCGTCCATATGACTTTTGCGCTGTATTCTATGTCTTCTTGAAGTCATATGATAGCTTTATGTGAGGAACAGAATTAAATTCGAGTCATTATTCTGGATAATTGCATCAGCAATAACTGTATCAGTCTGAATCATGTATAAATCACTTTTTTGAGCTGTTTCTTTTAAATGAACCTATAGATCTAGATCACAAATCAGAATGAATGATTCTTTCATGACTCACTGACTCAATGATCTGATTGCAGCAGTTCTCAAGTTAACAGCTCACTGGAGGGAAATATTATTAGTTGCTTAAATTCCTAATTCCTCACACAGTTATTGAATGGCTTTAGAAGATTACTTTAAGGTGGTTTTATGTTGTTCTTGTTTTTTTTCTTTTTCAAATTTTTGCAGCTTGACAGATGTAGTCACTATGATCGTGATTCTATCAAAAACAGCTGCAGGAAGATGCTTCAGAATTCTCCTTTTTTTGTTCCAAATGGGGAAAAAACAGGATATCATTTAGAAATGACACGAGAGTGAATAAATAATGACATTATTTGAAATGAAAAGTTTCACTTTTGTGTGAACTATTCCTTTAAGACAGTTTCTAGTGTATATATTTGTTTTGTTTTTACACTAAATGTCTGAAAAGACTGTTATGCTAATTATCATTTTGACTATGTGATGAATTACACCCCTTTCAGCTCATTTTAACTTGGCCTTAAAAGGCAAATACGTCACATTTCCATGGCCACCAAAGATCAGGAACCTTCCATCTTTACTTCCTGATTAGACATCCTGCTCTGTGAGTGAGTGTTGATCAGAATCTTAAACTCAATCTCTAATCAAGTGGCATTATTGAAAGTCTTCTGAATCAGATGAAATGATGGTCAGGAAAATAAAGATTGATTACACTTTTAAAAACGCAAGCATTTATTTGAACCTGTCCTCCCACTCTCTCCCAATCTCCCTACAGGAGTGATTCATATTCTGGGTAATTGCTTAAAACTAATACATGTCCCTGTCTTCTGCTGCTAATTGCTGATTTGCAGAGGTGGGCAAATTAAACATGAACAATTTAATATCTTGGGCATTGTTAACTGTCAAATGATTGGGTAACGGTAATTTCATAAAACTGTATTCTTAGCTCTTCTCCATTTGTTTCTGGCATGAGTGTCATACAATAAGACGTTTACATGCATAAGTCATAAGTCAGTTTTTCTACTGTCTGCAAAAAAAGTTGATTTAAGTCAATTTATTTTTCTCAGACCCTGAAAAGTTCCATTGCCTCCGCACAAACCTTTCATGTTAGAAGCTATCTAAACATCAACGGGAGAAAACTAACTCAGACTTAAAAAAATTTGCAATTGGAAAATTCACAACACATTTTCCCTTTTAGCTAGCTATCTAATGTCACAGTCACTTCTGCCAATCTTATAAATGATCACAATGCTTCCATTTTAAGCACCATTTTAAGCACAGAAAGTGTGCTCTTGTAGAAACCCAGTTTGCCTTCACAGTTCACAAGCACTCTTTTATCTCTAGCGCACTTTTGACTCGCTACTGCCTGCAGCAAGAAGAACTAGACACCACAGAGATGGAAGCAGAGACTAAGAATAATATTAGGATTTGATATAGATACGTAATGATAATTCAGCAGCTGAAATAAACATTGCATGGAGTATAGATCATTTTAACAAACCACAAACCCAAAGTTTTAAACTCAGCCTGAACCGTTTGTGCTGCAGGCATGAATGATACATTTTATGTTTTTTTTTTGAGGAGAGGTTTTACTTTTCTAACATACTGGACTTTCGAACGATAAAAAAGGAAAACAAATATTCCATAGACTTGCATTGAAGGAAGGACAGTAGCGATATCAAAGGGCCAGAACATCAGAAAGATTAGGAAATATCAAAAAGACTTGGGAATGGGCTCTAATGTGCAAGAAAGCAACCACCATTCAGAACACCTACACTAAAAAAAAAAAACAACCTATAGATTTTACCCCCCAACAATGAGGCAGCAATTTGCACCAACTTTCTTAGAGTACATTTATCAATTTTAGCATGCAATTTATAGGTTAAGAATATCAGGTAAAGTCTAGCTAATGTAACTTAGATATTTAGTGCAATTTACCTTTGTAAAATAGGCAACATTTACTTTTAAATATTGGTTAAAATGAACCTGAATTAAAGCATTTTTATACCTTTTTACATTATAATGATTGTAGAAACTAAATATTTTTCAAATATCACAGGAAACACAAAAGACATTGTTAATACAAAATTTTGACCAACATGTGTAAACAGGGAATCATCTTTGAATGTTTAAATGCACAATACAGTAAAACTTAAATACATAAATATCACATCGGATCTGGCATCCAGTTCTTTAAAAAATGTCCTTCTAACGGAGCACAAGCCTTGTTGCTGCATTTAGTCAGTACCTCATTGATAGCAAAAGAAAGACAGAAAGATCTCCATATCACACGGGTGTATAACAGCTAATTCTATGTTGAATTCAAATGGGCTCCACAACTTGCGCTGTTTTTACCACTGTACATGAGGGCACGAGCTCAATGCAGATTCGTTAGTATAGCACTGCTCGGGTGAGAGACCGGTAGTGGCTCCGTTCTGCTCTCGCACTGTGGCCAGCGGATGCGCTGCACAGTTTAATCCCGTTGGCTAGTCCGTAGTATACTTGTATCCCAGCCCAACAGTGGCAGAAAAATGATTCATTCATTGTTGATATGAAACACATACTCGAGCCTCAGTGAGATGCTGGCAGCTTTCTATTTTTTTTTTATCATACCTGCAACAACAGTCTCTTCTCTTTATATTCCACAGTGAAGATATGACAACACGTGTTGTCTGGCATGCACTCCCCTTGTGATTTTGATTCAGATTTGTGATTCACTAACAATTCATTCAGACCATCTTTTGATTTTTTTTTTTTTTTGACTGATTCAAAAGAATAAAATTGATCAAAAGATTTGACTCGAGTGATTAATTAGCAAATTGGACATCACTAAAATTGTGGCCAGTTTTCAGTCACAAAAGTTAAAAATCTGGAGATTTTGTATCTGAGTTAATGTATTTATTTTATTTTCAAGATTTAAAAATGTCAAAATATAAAAAATATAATGCTTGCATACAGTAGCAAAGTATTTGGACTTTGTTACTATACAACTCTGCCACCTACAACACCCTACCACCATGTCGGCAAGTTTCGCATGGTCAAACACCACTCAGACTTTCCTCAGAAAATGTAAAATACAAGTTTGGGGAATTTTCACAATACCAGTTGTAATTAATTGCGACATTGCAAGATTATTGCAATCATACTAAAATCAGATATAATATTTTAGAGGATTGAAAGAGAATTAATTCATGTTGGAATTAAAGTCTTTAAACTTATTACCAGAGTACCAGAGGCATGTCAAACTAATTCTGTTGAATTTAACACTGCATGAACATTTTAATGATAGTGTAATGATAAAATGGACTATAGTGCCATTTACAACAATGACAAAGCAGAAATATATATCCCAACCAGCGCTCTGCTAATTAAGTGCTACAGCACTGGCTGCAACAGAGAAAGTAAATCACTTGTGTTTTTTGTACACCATATACACAGACTGTGATTTGATACAGTAGGGGGATATAGCTGAAGTAAATAATAGTATGTATTATACAGAGGATGTTGAAACATAAATGTTTTGCAAGCAGTGCAAGGAAAACTGTCATCCTCACTGAAACATTGCTCATGTTGCATTGACTTGCAATATCCCCAAACCAAACAAAAAAGGGGAGGCATAAGACACAAAAACAGTACTGTAGGATGCAACAAAAGAGCTTTTGTTGATATCATGGAGAATGGCAAAGAACACAGACACAATATTTAGTGCCAGACAAAATGTGTTTCCTACAGCAGTAGAAATAAATAAGAGGATGTTTGCATAAAAATTCAAAGCAATTATTAAAGGAATAGTTCACCCAAAAAAATGAAAATTATGTCATCATTTACTCACCCTCATGTGAGTCCAAACACATGACTTTCTTATGAGGAACAAAAAAGGAGATGTTTTAATAAATGTCTCTGTATATATGGCAGTGTGCAGTGGACCGCAAGTTTTTCCACTAATGAATGGTTTTAAATTTCAAAACCACTCGTATGCCTTCAGAAGACTTGGAATATGATGCACAAATCATGTGGGCTATCTTTATGATACTTTCTGGGCCTTTTTAAGCTTTAAAGTGAAATTTCTGCTCTACTGAAATAAATAGACATGGTTCAAAAAGTTTTCTATGTACGCCGGACAGGCCTCTAAAACAGAGGAACTTTCATATTGCCACATAAACAGTGTTTACAGTTTTTAAGAAAATGTACTTACAAATGGCTTAAAGTTGTCTTTGCAAATTAATCTGGGATATGAGAATGTATACTACCACCGAGGAAGTTACACACTTTAGCTTTAAAGTAAGGCAAAATCCACTGCCACTTTATTGAAAAGACGTCAAGATATTCATTAAAATAAACAAAATCTTTTGTTTTCCGCATATGAAAGTCATACGGTTTTAGAATGACGAAACTGGTGAGTAAATAAAAACAGAATTTTCATTTTGGGTGAACAATTACTTTAACAGAAACACAATAATGTGCCACGACCTCACGCATGGAAGCATTACATGAACAGACTTTTAATGGAGGGAGACAGGCGAGTCCAGAATAGAAGGGAGGAGCCCTGCAGCTAGAGATTCAGCAGAAGGACATTAAGATTGCTCAGTGTGAAAATCCTTTCCTTTCTTACACACACACACACACACACACACACACACACACATACACACACACACGAAGTTTGGAGCTATAAAGCCACTCAAAAGCCTCAATACATTGAACCAAAACTCAAGTTATGTCCGTGTATGTGTATGTGTGTGTTTTTGTTTTCAGTGGTGACAAGGACGCTTTGAAAGATTATGCAGACACCTTGAAGGTACTAGAAGGAATCGTTGCGGCAGTGCACACTAATGTACAGAGCGGGTAAGTGTGTCCTTTGTTGCATTGTACCTTTGTACCATTACTGAAGCCAAATGCCGCCCATTCAACCTCAGAGAAGAGTTGGTATTCAATGTATAAAGTCGTAGGGGCATATGTGTACATTATACTTATGGGCATTATAATACCATACCACTACTTTAATCAAAGGCATAATTCACCCAAAAAATGTAGTTCTGTTATTGTTTACACTCACATGTCTTGGGAACACAAAAAGTGCATTTGTGAAGAATCTTTACCAAGTGACCAAGAACCAATAAAGTAGGCCATACAACTTCTGCATACAACAAAACACTATTATTAAGGTGTTTTCTGAGCAATTTGGTAAAAGACACCAATGTACAATAAATAATTCCAGTTGTTTTTAGAGATAGTCACAAACAATTAATTTGACAAGTAATAGTTTATTAGCCTAACTATAAGCTGTTTGTGGTTACCTAGCACCTTAACGATCAAGGATCAATCTCAGAACGAATTATTGGTGCATTAACAGATTTCAGTTGGTGTATGATCGTGTGTGTGCATAGATTGGCTACTTAATAGCTGAGTTATAGTGTCTCATTTAATCCGATTTTAGAGCTGGAACCATCTGTTTTCTGAAATACTGTATAACATGGCCACATATTTTATTTATTTATTATTCTTTTTTACAGTATTTTGGTAAGTTCTGTAGTGAGTAATATAAATGAAGGGGGACCTATTAAACCACCCAAGATGTATCTACAATGTCTTTCCCTTATATATTTATTTATAAAGTTACCTAACAGTTTGATGTTGATGAAAAAAGTACATGGGCACATAATGCGTCAACTGCACATGTACCCCACAATATACAGTGATATCTATAATATTTTCATACATAAATAAGATAAACAAAAATATAATTTGGCTGATTTTCTGTGATCTTAAGGCTGTGTTACATTCATGTATTTTAGCAGTAATATGGTGACATCTGAGGACATGTTGGCATGGCTACGACCTTTTTGCGGAGATGACACTAAACCGGTACGACCCCGAATCGAAGTGCTGCAGATTCTAGAACATTCTTTCAGCCTCAGTGATCAGGACATCCACCTACTGGTGTTCTTCAGGAGCCAAGCAGTTTTGAAATCCTGCTGGCCAAACAGAGAGGTAAAAAACAAGTACATACCCACACTGGTGCAAAACACAATTTACACTTCACACATAAACTTTATTATGGTCCCACATCTCTCACTCAGCATTAGCCTATTTCCTCTGTGAGGCACTGTGAATGTAATCTCATTTTACAATGCTGCCCTTTGTGAGTTAGTATGTGCTTATAGGAATTGCTTAACTAGTCTCACGCATGCTTTTCATGTCTTTGTTGTGGATGTGAAGGATTGAGATGTTGTTCGTCCGGGGATTACTGACTGCCTGCTTGGCCATGCTCTTTGTCCTTTGCTTTGGGGATGCATGTCATTCTGCCATGTTCTGTGATATTTTTTGTTTTTTTGTTTGTCTGCATGTACCAGAGCAGCTGGAGTAAATGCAAAAGGCAGAGAAAAAGGAATATAATACAACATGTCTTTCTGCCCTAGTCTCTCTCTCTCTCTCTCTCTCTCTCTCTCTCTCCTCTCTGGAGATTGACCTTCTGAATATCCTTGGTAAACTTTTGGTTTACAAAAAGAACAGATGAAGTATTGTATTATGCTTAGAAAACTCAGATTCACCTACAATGACACCATAGTCACAAGAGAGGGTGTGTTTTTGTACATTTTCCAAAATTGTAGTTAATGATTAAACCAAATTGATTTTAAAGAACAGATGGGGCTCAATTTGTGGCGCAAACAAAGTAATTGCTTGATGTATGTATGGATGAATGGATGGATATGTTGCCATAGTTAAAGGTGTGTAATTTAAAAAAATAATTTCTCATAATTAATATGCAGAGAGAACTATAGTATAGGTGAGCCATTCGTAGGTTGGTTTCACTGAAAATTGCAAACTATGTGGCACTGTCAAAACATTGTTCTGTTTAGGCATCCCAACCAGCCTGACATGGCAACACTGGCTCAACCATTGGTGTGTGTTTGAAGCAGGTGTATCTTGGTAACATTTCACAATAAAGTTGCATTTGTTAACATTAATTATCTACATTAGTTGGCATCAGGGGTGGACTGGGAAGAGAAATCGGCCCGGGATTTTACATAGAAACTGGCCCAAAAGTGTGAGTACTGTCCTTTTCTGCATATCGTTGCCCCATTCATCATATCAAGGCGCCATTTTGTGGCCCATTCTGCATAATGCGGTGACTCACTTCAGCTTAGTCCCGGTTCTCCCGAAGGCCAGTTTGTCCCTGATCGCCCCCAAAGTGCATTGGCACACTGGGAAAATGCCCAGTGTGCCAGATTACCAATCCAGCCCTAGTTGGCATGAAATAACAATGAACAACCCTTTTACAGCACTTATTAATCTTGGTTAATGTTAATAATATGTAATACGTTTTAAAAAAAAAAATGTTTTATATAACAACATTAGTTAATGCATTATCGACTAACATGAACAAAGAATTGCATTTTTATAAATTAACATTAACCAAGATTAATAAATGCTGTTATTGTTTACTGTTATTTCATGACACCTAATGCATTTATTGTAAAGTGTTACCTCTTGTTCGTGTTCGACCAATTACATATATAATTTTTTTTTAACGAATAAAAAAAAAAAACTGTTTTAATACGGTTTATATTTTTGCAAATCTGCTTGGTGATGCTAGTGGCACAGAAATTACACACATTAACTTTAAGAAAAAAGTATAAAACCATTTTCTGACACATTGTGAAGACAATATTTCTCCAAACTCTTCTTATACAATGCACACTACAAAAACACATGCTGTTAATCCATTTTCTGCCAAACCACATAATCCATTCTTCTAAATTTTAATCATGCAAATGAGTATTTATATACGCCAACACTATCAGATTTTTGGTTTCACTTTAATAGGATTAATCAGCCAATTGTTTAATAGAATAATTAAGTGCAACTTTTAGTCTTTGGAAGTTTAAAGAAAAAGAACCCCTCAAGATTGTCGTCAGTAGTTCCAGTTTGCCACCAGCCAGTGATTAGCATTATTCAGTGGTAAACAACAGCCTATGAAACTGTTTATGGGTTGAGGGCAATTGAGAGTAAACTGCAGAAAGTGCTTATTTATAGTTAATCACTGTTGGATTTGAATAGTTTAGAGCATGTGGAACATTTAGGATGAAGTCTAACCTTCTTGTTCCAAACATTATCACGTAATTTTTCCTATAAATTGCCTCAATTGTGGCTACCATTATTGCTTGCTTAGAAACAGTGAATCACATGATCATATCCGAACACTGTGTCCCCAATGTTGGAAATTGCCGTTTTCCTCCACAAAGGAATGTTTTGTGTCTTTATTGACAAAGAATTGATAATGAAGGGAGTTGTAATGTGAAGTGATGCCCTAAAGGAGGAGTAATTAAAATGGACAAATTGAGGGAGAGAAAGGGGATTGGTGCCTTTTCACTGAGTCGTGAAGTCCTCAAATGGATGGGCACATCCTCAGATGTCTAAATCCTGATTGGGAGCACTGAGATGGAGCCTGTGTGCCATGCACGGTAGGCATCAGGCCACGGAACACTGGCGCAGTGTGTCTGCCTGCGGAGATCCAGGAAGTGGTTTATATCATGAGCTACAGAGTCTGGTTATCGTCTGATCGCCCCAGGTGTGTGTTTGTGTCTTTATTTATGTCTGTGCCTGTTATCTGTGTGTGCCTGTTCATGCCCATGGGAGAGTGTATGTGTTAATATAACATTTCTATCCCCTGTTTCCCAGATTAATAAACTCCTAACTCACATGCTGGCCCATTCTGTAAGTCACTGCCATAGCAACCACAACTTTACTGCTGAAGAGGAAGAGCTGCATTTCAAGTCACAAATTTGTTCACTCTGTTGCATCTTTTGCTGAGCTATTTGCTGCTGTTGTTCCATTTTATTCTGATGTGATGTTGTTTATCTCCCCAAAGTCTGGGTAGTGTTGAGCTTTGTCAAACCTCTTTAAGGGCCGTCATTTCAAATCTACATAGAGGAAATGTGTGTGCTTTTAGAAAGAGGAAGATCCACATCTGAGCAAAGGAAACACAGGACTGATTATTGCTCAATTGTCTGATTGCAGAAATGAGTTTGATCAGAAATTTAGTTAGAGCGAGAGTGGTTGGAATTTGATTTTGTCTCTTTCATTAACTGTCAGTACTGTCAATAGAGCTATTTCATAGTCCTAAATCAAAAAATTATATTTGTGGACTTTTTTTTGGCCTTTATTGGGTAGATAAGTACAGACAGGGACAGGAAAGAATTGTATTTTTTTTATTATTATTTATAAGTAAAATAAGGTCTGTTAAGGTCTTAAAACTTTGAACTATTTAATTGGCCATTGGTGAAACTGTCAAACTAAGTGATGAAAGACATCTGATGTTGCTCTTTAGAAAGAAAAATCTTTTATGATCCCTTCCCTCTCAGACAGAAAATCGTAGCCAAAATCATAGTGTTAACCTGGTTTAAGTTGCTAAAGAGTTGTTCGTAAGGACTGCAATGTTTGTCTTATTAATTAAATGTCATTCGTTTGGCGCACAGATTTCTTATACGCGCTTATACACGTAATTAATGGCACAATTATTGTAGTGTAATTTAATATACAACTCTGTATATTTAATGTTGTATAACAAAACATTAATGTTTCTTCAGGTATGTTAACCATAGACCTTATTATACCCATAATTATAAAACCGGTCTTCAAAAAACCCATTCGAAATTCCCATGGGAACCCATGCCTTCCGAGGGTTGGGCTACAAGTTGACGTCATGAGATGAATATGATAATATGTTAATTCTTTCTCTCTCAATTTAATTCATCAGCTTGGAATGCTGACATTTTCACTCTAAAATCACACACATACATTTACACTCAGCAGAAATCTTAGTACCTGGACAGAAATTCTGTTGAGCAGTGTGTTCTTACTGCCATGTTGAGCTGGTGCTTTTTTCCCACTTATCATAAATTGCCTTGACAGTTACCTCAAAGGCTTGTTCCCCATCTGCACTCAAAACAGGTAACCACCAGTATACATATGAACATTGGAGCATATTCTACTGAAGTGCTAGATATTGAATAGATAAGTTTTATTCCTAATAAAATATAATATGTATGTGGTCCAATTGCACCACTCAATAATGATTTGAGAAATTGTTCAATCACAAACAATCAATTATTGATTTATCAGTCAATTGTGAAATGTCAAATCATAGATAAAGTAAATAAATTGATAGTAATTGATAATATAGAAAGGACAGAATTGAAGGCTATTATTTTTCATATGTGATTAATAGGTAAAAAGCTTTGGTTTTGGGGAAAAGCTTAAAGTGCTGTCGTATTTACTTCACCTTTACTTGGAGCTTTTGTTTTTGTGGAACACTGGAGGTGCATTGTGTTCTTGACGGTTGTTGCTCACTTCAAATCTGGTGAAATGCCATCACCTTCTTCACTTCCCCGTTTTTAAAATAACTTGTAGTGGGTACAGATGTTTGGAAATGCGTGAATGTGTGAACCTGCAGTGCTTTGCTTTCACATTGCAAGCAAACTGCTCTGAGTGTGCTGAAAAGAGCGTATCATGAACCCATACGCACACAGAACAGTGTGTCACCTGCTCATACTGACCATGTTTTCATTGAATTTGATTTCAGCCTTTTGTGGTTTAGGAATCACATATGATAATACTGAAATTTGTATGTTATTTAATAATTGTGCAGCCCTGAAGGATCATGAAATAAATTTATTGAAGCTATGGCGAATAAAAATCACACTACTATCATTGTGATATTCACTCTATTGCTTAATTTTATATCGCCAGCAAAATCATTGCTATAATATTGTCAATACACTATACTGTACTGTATATCGCCCAGCCCTAGTTTCAATTTAAATGAGTTCGGAGGGACATTAGGGTAAGTAAATTACATTGAGAATTGTTGTTGTTTTTGTGCAAAATACTCCTTTACATTTTTTCTCTGGGGCTTGACGTTATAGATCAATTTGTGTAATCTAACCAGCTGCTGTAGTTGGCTTGTTTGACATTGTAAACTCAAAACAAACTCATCAATAACTATGTCACCAATCTATCAGACCTCACTCGCTAATGAATACTGTTCCTATGTCATTTCTACAACAATGCTATAAGCAAACGCATACCCCATCTCCTACCCCTTGGCACTGCGATGAGTTTTGTTCAGATCCCCATCCCAGTGGCACACGGGCATGGATTTTTGTGTCTTCGTTTTTGCCAACCGTCTTAGCCTAACTACAGCAAAATGTCATGGTCCCTTTGAGTGCCGGATCTTCGTTTGGCAGCGACAGCAGCTTTGTCAGTTGGAATTGAGGATCTTTATTTGGCAGCTGTCTGTGTCCCAGTGTCCCTTGTTTACACTGAAGTAGTTCTTGAGGTAATTACTTGAATATGAAGACCATGCCTAAGTGGTGTGTTTATACATGTGTCTTTGTGCACATGTGTGTTTGGGATCAGACATTAGATATTATCATTGCCGTGGTCCCATGACTTGATAATCTGGAATAATTTGTCATGTTTTGAAGCTGTCAGTGTTTAGGTTAAACAGGAGAGAGCGTGTGTGTGTGTGTGTGCACACACTTATAACCACAGACAAGCTTAATAGGGTTAATGTGGTCATTATAACAAGGTCTCAGTTCCCCCTGGAGTTGCATTCTTTAATATGCCTATGCTTAGCAGTGCCGTTTTATTGTCTTTATCCAGATGTGTGTGTGTGTGTGTATATACACTTGGCTGCTCGTTTATTGCAAAAGTAGAGCTAACAATTCCTTACAGACGGAGTCGATGCTCCTGTTAGAATTGTTCTTGTTATCGTCTGGGGCTGGTGTTTAATGCTACCAGTTTAAGTGTGTGTGTCTATGTATCCTTGTAAAATGTGCTTCTTTTCCTTGTATTTTGGTGTTTTGTGTAGTTGCACTTTGAATTATTGAACTATCTGTGTTTGCAATCTGTCTCATTTGATTACAGTGAAATAGGATATTCTGACTCTTCTGAAAAATATCTCACACACTTGTTTGTCTTCAAAATGTCACCATGAAGTCAGGCCCACTGACAGTATGTCGGCTCTGGTCTGTCACGAGTGCTCTTGTCTTTCACACATGTCACTCTCATCTGTCATTAGCCCCACCTCCCTGACACAGCCCTGGGCCACACTTGCATCATCACCCCCTTCACAGACTTCAAATGTCATGAAGTTTCACTTTCTGTACTCTTCAGCATTAACTTCCTACGGTTATACTGAGAGTTTGTTCTAAGCTTTAAATAAGAGATGGACACTAATTACTTAAAACTTTCTAACAGGTTTCTAGTGTTCTGTTTTCTTATCAGTTGACTTTTTGTTGGACAGTAAAGACAGACAGTGAGTTGTTTTAATTTTATAACAGAAAGCTTGAAGGCTAATCGAAGGGAAATTAGTCTGGGGATTTAATTAAGGTTAAGGGGATGGTGTTGAAAGTAGGTGTGAGGGAGACAATTGCAGTAAGGCCTTGGAAAATTTCCCTCAAATAGCTCCACAAAGGTTAGAAAAACACCATTAAAGTAATAATTCTCCCCAAAATGAAAATTGTGTCATTATTTACTAACCCTATTGTTGCTCTAAACCCAAATGAGGACTTCTGTGAAATGCAAAAAGAGAAATTTTAAAAAGTATTCACAGGGCTAGTTTGTTAAATAATGAAAGTAAACAGTGACACTGGGTTGCCAAGCACCAAAAAGGACAACAAACACCAGAAATCACAGTTAAAGTAATCAATACGACTGGCACACTATATTCCAAGACTTCTGAAACCATATGAACCATTGTGTGATGAACAGACAGAAATTTGCCATATAATGAAAGTGAATCGTGATAATGAAGGTATAAATGAACAGAAAAACATTATAAAGTCACAGAAAAAGTAGATGAGCTGACATTGCATTGCCCAAATCAAGTATGGCGACTATGGTGGAAGTTTGGCATCATGACCAGTTAGATTTGATGTGACACATCCAACCTGCGCCCTAGTTACCTTATTAGATTTTCTAGAGGAATCGTGTCATCTATAGCTCATCTTCGTTTACTGTGGCTTTTATGAGGTTTTTCTGGCCTTGTTGGAGCTTGAGAACCCAGAGTCACTATTCACTTTCATTGCATGGCCAAAAGGTGTGTAAAGACTTTTGTGTTCCACAAATTTAAAAAAAAAAAAAAAATAGAATGTCATACTTGTTTCAAGCGGCATTTGGGGTGAGTAAATAATGACATCGTTTTCATTCTTTTAATCCTTCCTCTAAATTCAGAGAGCATTTATTGACAAATAAGGATGTGGTTCCAGGCCTACTATTTCCATAACCCTAAAATCATAGAGCACTTATAGGTAGATATGAATGTTGTTCCTGGACACATGTAGGGTTTTAATCCAGGAACATGTCCTGCTTGTGTAAATGAAATTAAGGAGGCATGAGTAAAAGTTTACAGAGGTTTGAGTTCAGGTGATCAATGTCTTCAATGTGAATCTGCGTTTGACGTGAAGTCCTCGGGAATCAAGAGCACACTGTGTTATAAATGGAAACGGTTTTACCGTTGATGAGCAGCGAAAGATTTATGCCAGCCCTGTGAAGATACAGTGGGTTTCACTCACATCTCATCACACACAGACAGCCATTATCCATCACATACCTTGGTCTGGAGCTCTATTAGCATTTAGTCGTATGTGGCTGCAAGGAGGGCTAGAGTCATAGTTTTCAGTGTAAGAACATTTCTCCATCACTATAATTAGAGATAACACTCCATTTCTAGAAACCTGCTGTTAGGTAGACTAAATGTCATGGAAAAAAACAAATGTAATTCTTTGCATTCACCATAAAACTGTATTCATCAACCTTGCCTGCCCTTATGAACAATTCAGTATGTCAATACAGTACACAGAGGTGAGGCAATCATAATGTAAACATGCGAGATGAATGTCTTTGGCTGTCTTGCCACTGATCGATCGATCGATCTATCTATCTATCTATCTATCTATCTATCTATCTATCTATCTATCTATCTATCTATCTATCACAAATTGACTAGAGGAAAACAGTAAATGATTTAAGTTTTGAAAATGAACTGAGGTCTGAAAATGTAGAGTGAACCTGAATAGTCAATACTACAAAATGTGAAAAAGGAAAACTAAACTAAAGTGAGGAAAACAGACCAACAAATAATTATGAGTGATCAGATTTAGAATTAGAAGTGACTGGTCCTGCCTAGCCTGAGTTTACAACTTTGTTCACTGACAGTAGAGAGAATAGACAGCTCATGTGGTTTTCTACCATCTTTGATCAAGGTAGATTTCAGTTTTCCCATCCATGCTGTAACTGTTAGTTTGTGTTTCTCTGTATGGCTTTTCTCACTGCGCTCAACCTCGGGATATCGCCTTTTTAAACTACATTTTTAACCACGGGTAAAGCAACATTTCACACATCTTTTGAAAGGGGGTTAGCCCCACATTGTGTTTCCAAAAACAATGCAGTGTTAGAGTGTTACAGAAAGTTGTGTAGCAACACAAAACCAATCATATAGTGTCCAAGTGCTTATCTATTATTCATACGCTTTGTACAGTCGCAAAAACGCCCACATGCTGTTTACATTCTCCATCTGATTTAAAACGTAAAAATGTCAAACAGTAGTGGTAAATGCAATAACTGCCGTAATGAAGAGAATCATTTTCAGTATGTTTTCATGGTATGTTTCAAAAGACAAACAGAGCTATATTGCATGCTTGGTAACAGGCGGTTCAGACCATATGTGTACTTTCGCTAAAACAAGGTAAAATGCAGGTGTCTCAAGGCACGATTTAAAAAATGTAAGTTTTCTTTTTTTTTTTTTTTTTTTTTGCTTACATGGTATCTAAAAAACACAGTGCTCCTGCACGAGATGTTTAAAAAAAAAACAACAGTGGGAAGTGGCGCGTCTAACGGTCAATTTCCATCTAGCATGTTTACATAGAAAAACAATAAAAAAAAGAGTGCAGATTTGCATTTTATTATTTGCATTCAGCAGTTTTTTCCCTGCTGCCTGTCACCCTATCAGAACAAATATGCAACAGTTTTTGGGTTGTGAACCACTGATCTTAATGTCTTGTCTTTTCAACACAGTATCGGAATACCAAAATTCTGTGTTGCCCATCCCGCACTCCCCCAGCGCTGGGGTTAAGATCAGCGGTACATTCAGAGCACAGTGTAATCTCTGGCTTCTGGCTCTGCATAAATCAAAGAATCGACTTAATATTTAATTATGCTCCAGGTATTTCTGTGTATGTTTGTCATCTCTCTCTCTCTCTCTCTCTCTCTCTCTCTCTCTCTCTCTCTCTCTCTGCCTTAGTAAGGGTTTGCCTGAACAAATAATCACATCCAATCACTCAAACAGCAGTGTGGTCTCACCGCTTAACATAGTCAAGTAGTGAATTTCATCAAACAAAGAGGAGATTAACTAAATTCAACGTCACTGGACATGAACAGGTGTGGAATGTCGTCAGAACCATGGCGCAAGAATTGGCGCATATATTCTAAATGTTTTGGAGCAATGGTGTTCAGACAAATTATGCAGGTTTGAGTCTGGCCTGCATCATGTCCTTGTCTCATCTCTCTTTTTCACCAATATGTTCCTCCTTCACTCATTTTGTCCAATCAAAGAGTCATAAAATCTCTGTCTTATATGGGAGAGAAATTGATCCAAAATTTCCTTATGGACTAGACTAGTCAGATAACCGGTGGCCAACATTGCAACGTGTCAGTGCTTTTAGGGGTATTTATAATTGGTCACTTCTGGTGGTTTTACTGATTCAATCATGTAAAGATACATTTGAGATGGATAGCAATCAATCATTCTGAAGCTGGTATGAAACATCTAAAACGTGACTCGGCCCAGTGTAAAAACATCAATTGATTCAGGTCAACAACTTATAACTCCTCCCTAATGGAACTGTTTAAGCATATAGAAATTAAGGAGCCCAAAAACGACCAAGAACATTCTGTAAATAACATCTGAACAACAATAGTAGATTCGATTTATTCTGTTTTTGCAAAGATGCATTTATGTGACCAAGTATAAATGGAATTTGCTTTGCTAATTGGATGGCATTTGGTCAATCAAGGCGCATGAAGTGCCGGAGTGTAAATAGCCCCTTAGACAGGAGAAAAAGTCAAGTGCCACTGCCATGTATTTCTTTACCCAAGACAGATGAAAAGTAAACTGTTAAATGTTTCTGTAAGTCAGATTTATGTAGAACATATGTAAAAGAGGTTGGGTATTCTCTGATTAGATCAAACTCTCTCTCTTTTTTCCTCTCATATACTGTAGTCTCGCAGGCTTTACTTTGAATAATTTTCTAGCTAAGTGGTGCATACAAAATAAGGGTCAAGAGTCTGATGTGTCTCCTCCACAAAAGGAAGAGGAGATGGGGAGGAGAACATTAAAAGTAAATGAGGTTTGCACTGCAATGGGTTAGGTGAAACCAAGCCATTTCCTTTTAATTTGCCCCCCCCCCCCCCCCCCCCCCCAGCATTGACTCTCAAACTTAAAATCGCACTGCATTACTGCTGATGTAAAAACGTGGTTGGAATTTTTAGATTTCTGTTCAGATCACTGAGAATGGATTGGTGTGTGTGTGTGTGTGTTAGATTTTATTCATGTGTGTGTTTTTTAAGTTGAAAGTACAACACTGACTCTATATAGCTTATATTGTTCGTGGTGTGTGATCAAGGCACCTCTCTAACATACTGCCACCATCTCTGTGACCTTTGCTGCATTCAGGGATAGTGAAATGGGTTTCCCTTCAGTATGTTCCAGCAGTGCATGAATGACTATTTGACTGCTCTTAATAACATTTGAGGATGGTTCTTAATGACATTGCAGAATGGTTTCTCACTCCACTGAACCGTAAAGTGCATAAGTCCTAAATTGGACATGAGCTGAAACCTATAGAAATTGGATTGGGTACTCTGCCACAAATTTTCAATATAAATAGTTAAAGCAACCCTTTACAAATAGCTCTTGTCTGTATTTTTCCATGTTGAACGGAAAATTAAGGTTAAAGGGATGTTTGAGAAATGATGCCTACATCACCAGCACTAAAGAGCATTTGTATTGTTTTAATCTCTACAATATTGCAATAATCTGCTTCATTGAGTTTAAATGTAGGTGTTCTTAAGAGACACTAAAGAGAGATTGAGACAAGAGTGGAGAGAAAAGATCTTTCAAATATTTTCTTGATTTAAATCGTGATAGCCATTTTACGTTCTTGTAAATATTAATTTAATTCAGGTGATAAAGAAGTGTATTCATGCATAAGGCAGATGCTTTTATCAAAAACTAATTACACTGCAGTTCATGCAATCCCTGATAATTAAATCCATAACACTGGTGTTGTCATAGCCATATGCTACCATTTGAGCTACATAGATATAGAAATGTGGTGAACAATCAGACCAGATGACATTACAGGAGCCAGTTTATGGCAGAGCCCCTCCCTAACTGTCAAGGCAAAGAATAGTGACTCCATTTTGACTGGATCATGGCAGGACCAACACAAACAAATTCCAAGCCAAGCAATCAGATAAGCTGCTCGACAGCTACCAGATACTTCAGAAAGTAAGGCCCCGGACCTACCAACGTGTTGGTTTGGATTTCTCATTGGTCCATGAGTGGTTTCTTAGCAACCTCTCAAACCACCATCCTTAGGTTTGCCCTAAGACCAGTGGTGAGAAGGACCATAACAATTCTTCAAGACCTCTTGAAGCAGCATTAACTTACCATGTGGTAAAAGCTGAAACAAAGAAGTGACAAAAACATAGCTTTAAACACATATTTTTACTCCTAACATGGACACCACTCCATGTTTGTTCATAGAACTGTTTATTTAAATTGTAGTTGTTCAATTAGCATAATACTTCACACAAAAAGAACTATGGTGGAATAAATTAATGAATGCATAATATGTAATCTTTCAATATCATATTTGGACTATACTGTATCTTCAGAAAAATGCCAAGACTATTTTTGAAGAGATTTGGAAAAGGAACAATGCATAGATGAAACTTTAAAGACACTGTTCTAACTATGTACATTAAAATATGCAAATGTTCCACACAGAGATGGGAGGGTGTGCCACACTGCGTGGGCCCCCTCCGATGTCAGCAGCCAATCATAACCCTGAAACAAGAAGTTCCAAACTGTAATCTCCTCCTCATCAGGAAGGTATAAAACTATCCTCCGGATGACCACACCTTTGTCCTGAGTCCCTGTCCAGAGGGTCATTAACAGTATACACTGTTCGGGAGCAATAACAGAATAATAATAATAATACATTCTGAATCTCTGGCCTGAGTGGTAAGAGATGTAACAGAATACAAACCATTCAATGTGGTAAGTCTCCTCTTCACAGAAAAAAAGGATAACGGATCATTCTCGGTGTCCATTCGAGGGACAGTAAAAGATCGACCAAGTACCAAGTCCCACTACAAGAGACTATTACAATGCCAAGTTTGGGATCCCTAAACCAAGGAGATAACTAGAGCGACAAGGTTAGCTCTGGCGAGCAACCCTTCTCTTCAAGTTTCGTGCATCTGCGTATTCCAGATGATGAATCTTGCACCGATATAAGGACTGTATATCTGCATGTTCCAGATTGCAAGAAGGAGATCAGCATTCCTCAGCTTCTTCATGTACAAGGCCATTGAAACAAAATCCAGCTCCTTCCCCACTGTACCATGGCCCTATGCCCCACTGGAAGACATTGCTATCACCAAACTCATCAACCGATCAAGAAGAAACAGCAATTTATGTTTCATAAGATAATAGTCATACTTTGCCATTGCTACATCCAATTCGGCCACTTGCATCTTTCCATCCTATGCACTTTTATTTCCTATTAATTTATGTTACCTTTTAGCATATTGGTACCATTCTTTTTGTAAATAAAACTAATTTTATAATAACTGTCTGTTCTTTGTATTGATGATACAGGAAGAGCTCTAAAGGGTTAGTTGGCTCTAAGGTGAAACTCCTTAGCTGTTAGCTCCCCGAGGATGTAGGGAAGGGCCGTCTGATATTACTTATCACATACACCTTAAGTGAAGCGTAATCATAAATCACTACATACTTTGGTGTCTTATTTTTTTAAATCCACAGATTTAATATTAGCAAACTATAGTTTTGGTAAGTGATTTAGGACATATACTTTGTGCGTGACATTAATAATTTTTCCAACAATTGTTTTCAGACAGATTGTTTCACATTTAATTGACTATATAACAATTCCGGTGGGTCAGAAATTTACATACACTGTGCTTTTAAAGCTTGGAAAATTCCAGAAAATTATATTAAGCCTTTAGACAATTAGCCAGTTTGCTTCTGATAGGAGGTTCACTTTCAAACTCAGTGCCTCTTTGCTTGACATCATAGGAAAATCAAAAGAAATCAGCCAAGAGCTCAGAAATAAATTGTAGATCTCCACAAGTCTGGTTCAGCCTTGGGAGCAACAAACACCTGAAGGTACCACGTTCATTTGTACAAACAATAGTATGAAAGTATAAAAACCATGGGACCATGCAGCCATCATACTGCTCAGGAAGGAGATGCATTCTGTCTTCTAGAGATGAAGGCAGTTTGGTGAGAAAAGTGCAAATCTATCCCAAGTTGTGGCAAAATTGCTTAAGGCCAACAAAGTCAAGGTATTGAAGTGGCCATCAGAAATCCCTGAACTCAATCTGAAAGAAAATGTTTGGGCAGAACTGAAAAGGTGTGTGTGAGCCAGGAGGCCTACAAACATGACTTAGTTACACCAGTTCTGTCTGGAGGAATGGGCCAAAATTCCAGCAACTTTTTGTGAGAAGTTCGTGGATGGCTACCCAAAATGTTTGACCCAAGTTAAACAATTTAAAGGCAATGCTGGCAAATACTAAAAAAGTGTATGTAAACTTCTGACCCACTGGGAATGTGATGAAAGAAATAAAAGCTGAAATAAACAATTATCTCTACTATTATTCTGACATTTAACATTCTTAAAATAAAGTAGTGATCCTAACTGACTAACAAAAAGACAATAATTTTTTTCTGCTATTAAATATGAGGAATTGTGAAAAACTGAGTTTAAATGTGTTTGGTTAAGGTATATGTCAACTTCAACTCTATCTGACCTTGAAGTAGACCCTTCAGCTAAGAACTGGAAACTGCGATATGCAGATGGTGGGGTCAGAATTCGGTGTAAACAACATGAATCCATGGATGCATTGTGCCTTGTATCAATGGTTTAGACTGGAGATGTTGGTGTAATTGTGTTGGGAATATTTTATTGGCTCACATTAAAACCGGTGTTCCCTTAATATCAATTGATCATCATACTGTACCACAATCTGTGGCTGACAAGGTGCATCTCTTTATGGCCTGTGAACCAATCTTCTACTGGCTATTTCCAGCATACAACGTCACAAAGGACACGCCATCTCAAATTGTATTTACATGGCAATGAGTTCAGGGTACTTTGGATGAGGTGGAATGCCTTTTTATGTTCAACAAATCTGCAGCAATTGCATGATGTGATTATTGGCCAGAACCTGTAAGGAATTCCTGCTGCTCTGGAGGCAAAGAGGGGTTCTACCCAGAATTTGAGCGGTGGACATAATTAAGTTGCCACTAAGCCCATGTTTACACAAAGGGGGCATTCAGTGAAAACATGTTCTTGCACTAATAAAAGCTAGACAGAACAAATCTAAAAGAACTGTTAATTTGCTTTGTACCGATGATGAGGCAGAGTTGTTATTGAAAGCAGCAAATTACTATTAAGACAGCAAAAGCTGCTGTAAGCATTGACTGGGAGACCTGACAGAGTAAATATGAAGAAATAAATTTGGAACTGGGATTGTATCATGCGGTCAGCAATCACAATATGCCAACATCATTGTTTTCGGTGGAGAAAAACATATTCCTAAGCCATAGAGGAAAACAGTTCCAGTGTCCAGAGGCGTAAACATAGCTAAATCAATGCATATTCATCCAAAAACATGTTAGTGTTCACATGGCCTAAGTCTAGATATTTATTATATTTATTGACATTCATCAAAGAGGTAGTGATTGTGCCCCACTGTGTTTATTGGCTATGTAATGACAGCATGTCAGTATGCTGAGCAACCAGCAAATACTTTTTCACAGAGACACTCATCATTGTATTGTACTCAAGTGGCACACCTCCTTAACCCCTTTACTCTGAATATGCATGAATATGTATCCCATGTACATACATAATTTATTAGAAATGTGAAAGAGACAGAAATCTCAACACAATTGGATTTTATTATTCAAATATTTAAATATTAAATGTCATTATGCATGTTTTTCAGGTGGGAACATGTCAAGAATACTCAGGAGTAGAGCTCATGCCTCTCTTTAGCGTATGCAGTTAAAGTGTACTTTCAAATACACACATTGTCACACAGTGCTACAGATCTCACATTGTGCTATGTGTATTGATGTTTCATAGTATAGCTACAGTGCACATGAGTTTATTTTCTTCCATCAGGTTAGATAGACTGAGCATGCGTTTTTGTGGTATTGGATTCACCTCCTACTGTTCCTTTACAACAAGGTTTTCAGTTTAATAGCAATGCCACTTGTAGCAATGTTGCAAATGCTACAAATGGTCTTCGGTTTTAGCCTACATATACACTCAGTGACCACTTTATTAGGTACACATGTACACCAATGTATTCATGCAATTAGCTAATCAGCCAAATGTGTGGCAGCAGTGAAATGCTTAAAATCGTGCAGATATGGGTCAGGAGCTTCAGTTAATTTTCACATTGACCATCAGAATGAGAGAAAAAAATTATATTAGTGATTTCAACGATGGTATGATTTTTGGTTCCAGACGGGCTGGTTTGAGTATTTCTGAAACTGCTGATCTCCTGGGATTTTCACGCACAACAGTCTCTAGAGTTTACTCAGAGTGGGGCCAAAAGCAAAAAACATCCAGTGAAGGGCAGTTCTGTGGGCGGAAATGACTTGTTGATGAGTGAGAGCTCAACGGTGGATGGCCAGACTGGTTCGATCTGACAGAAAGGCTACGGTAACTCAGATATACCCTCTGTACAATTGTAGTGTGCAGAATATCATCTCAGACTGTACAACATATCGAACATTGAACATACATCAGTAGAAGACCTTGTCAGGTTCCACTTCTGTCAGCCAAGAACAGAAAGCTGAGGCTGCTTTTGTATTGCAATAACATTGGTCAGTTACTTTAACTTTTCATTGATAGGCAAATGTCAAAGATAATCTGCATGTCATTTACTACACTTTTTATCAATTTTGGCTGCTGAAAAATATATAGAAGACCTCAATCTATGAGCCCAGATCCAGCCCATAGATAGCTGATAGTTTCTTTGCAAAGTCTCAGAATCAAAGCACAGACGTCAGATCCCTTTGGCTTTTTCAGGCTTACACACCTTTACACCAACACACACATCCTGCATTCACAACATTAGCATGCAGTGCCATACCAGAAGTGCCACTGAAGAGGTACTGAGATTACACCCTGGAGTATCATCTTTGCAAACTCGAGGGCCCCTCAGCCGGGTGCAGCAGTCTTTGTATGGAGAGAAAAGGATTTGGGTTTTCAGGTCTTACCTGAAATTCTCCCTCTTATGCAATGAATTTTCTTGATTGGCTCTTGTATGTCTTTCGATACTCTCCTTCTTCTCTCCTCCCCATTCCCTCCTCTTCTGTCTTTTTAAAGGCTCAGGGAAAACATTGGAAGTTAGACAGTAGGTCAGTGAATATTAATTAGACAGTTTACACTCCTTCCAAAGGCATGGCCCAACACTTCCCTTTCCTTGTCCTCTTTCTCACTTGCGCAGTTTAATATGGATTTTCACAGCAACACTGGCTCAACCAATGGTGTAATTTTAGGGCAGAGCTAATAAGATTTGGGAAGTGTTCAGGTCATTTTTGCAATTACCTAGGGTGATGCTTCTGCAATGGAAAGTTACACACTTCACCTTTAAATGGGTCATGATATGCCTTTTTTTATCATTTTAATATGTTCCTTCAGGTTAACTTATAATATTAGTAACGTTTTTGGGAAATTATCTTGTACAAATATATGAAATGTGCAAGCCAGATTGCTCTAAGTGCCCAATGGTCAACAGATGTAGAAAGGAAGTCCCGCCTTACAGGTAAAAGAGACAATCACCTTTTAGATACAGAGATCATGTTTCAATCAACTCAATACTGTGCATGTGCATTAGCTATACAAGCCTGGGAAATTTAAAAAAGTATAATCTGAGGTAAAGAAGCACATTTTAGGATACCAGCATTGTCACATTTTACTGCTGATTTGATGCATGCTGTTTGATCATTATCTTGACCAATGGTTTAGGAGATTTCGGTCTTTCCCCATTCAAGTAGACAGGAGCTGCACTGGCATGACTGGAAATAGCCTCCCAAGAGCATTGCAAATATGGCCCAGAGTGGACTAACCTGCTAGAAAGACTCTGGCCTTGTTCTTTTTTTTTTTTTGTCTGCTCTTGACTGATATGCTCTCTCTTTGCCATCTCACTACTCACTGCTGCTGGCAGGGCTACAGAAAGGCATTGATGTGTTGTTGTGGAGGCAGACAGATGCAAATGTCTACTATGGTTTGACATTAGAATGTGGAAGTAGAGAATTAGTTTAGTTTTTAATTCTGAATTTATTATTTATAAACAAGTACAATGTCCTCTATGTCAAAGATCAAGGGAAAATATTATTCCACAGCACTAGTGCATCAGCAGTTAGACCTCAGAATGAATTATGATATCTTACCTCTGTACTCCATATGTGTTGTGTCGTAGTGCTCATACAGAAGATGTGGGTCTGCGTCATGCCCCAAGTCTCCCCAATAATTGTAACCTCTCTACCAATAACAGTGGAAAAAACCCTAGGCCGAATAGTTTCATATCGCCCCACAAGTTTTAAAAGATTACCCTTAAATCCGGCCTGCCAATACATTTTTGCTTTCTACATTTTTGATTGGCCTTTATTATTATTATCCTGTAGTTCTATTTAAGATTCGTACACCATATGTGCTGAATGTTTTTCCCACATGGCTTATTAACAGTCTAAATCATGAATACAAACACAATTATTAGTCTATGGTAGGTGGTAGGTAACACAAAACTGCATAAGTAGATGCCATGACCCAATTGCTGCTTCCCAAATCATTCACTACTCCTTAAATAGGGAATGCCACATTGACGTGCACAATATAGGGAATAAGCAAATATTATACAGTATATGTGAATTGATTGCGATGTGTTTTTTAGTCCTCATATATTTAGCTTATAACCATTACATCAAAGACAGGTTGTGATGTCTCAATTCTCTTAATGGGACTGCTACCAGTCTGATCTGCAGGTAATAATTTGCAGTTCTCTGTAAATTAAATCTGAGGCATCAGTACTCCACTACACATGCAGAACAGTACATGAATTCAAGGTATGATGGAGAAATTAGTCACTTAAATATGAAAAGATCTGCCCATGCATCAATAACTGAATATAGTTACAGTTCACTAATATAAAGGCACTTGTGTTTGTTGTATCTGTTCAACTGTCACACAATGGAGAATATCACTTGACCAGGTTATTTGAGTTTTAGACACCTTAAGTATTCACATACAGGCAAACGCTATAATACAAATGTAATCTTCCATTCATACTCTATAATGCTCAGCAAAACACACTCAGCCAGCACAGGTGTAGAAATAAACACATGCACAGTCTTGATTTTGCTCTCAGTAGTCGGGCAGCCTCATCTGGGCCTGTCTCCTTTAGCTGTTTAATCTCTGATAGAGAGATCCACTCAGCTTCTTCTACATTCATTCTTTATGCCTGGGGTGTTCTCTCTGTTTGCTCACCTCTTTTCCTTCTTTGTTTTACTCTTCCTCATAAGTGGCTGTCTCTTGCCTTTCTTATCAATTTGGTCCTCTACAACTAGGAATATTAAGACATTTTGTGTTTGTGTGTGCATACATGTCCACAACTCTTTGCTTATGCATTGATGTGTAAGCCAAGAAGCATAGGAACGATTTGAAAATTGTGGGGGGAGCATGTTATAAACCTTTTCAGCCTTGTTCATGAATATTATTTAGGTGATGTAACTTTAGCCCTGTAACTCATTTGCTGATAAACAGATGATAGGATTACCGCTTACCAATCTATCTAATGTCAGTGCAGCCTATCGACTTGCTTGGTGTTAAAGCTTTTGCTTTGCCTGGCTATCTACTATTTTTTTCTTTGGACTGTGGCCAAGCAAAATTAACCTCTGAAAGGGATAGTTCACCCAAAAATGAAAATTCTGTCAACATTTACTAATCCTCATGTTTAGGGTTGGAAACTGAGAACCTGTTCCTTTTTTTTTTTTAAACACCGGAGCCAAACATTTTTTGATAATTTTCGGTTTCGTTAATGGTTCTCAAACATTCATTATCCACCGAAGCAGATGGGGGACCCTGCTAAAATAATCTGACAGTTATTCTTGCTCTACCATTCAGCGGCACTGCATTCAACACCGTTGTTGAATCAGCAGTGCGAAGAAGTCATTCACTTAAAATTAACCAAGAACTGTTACTGTGTTATGTGTACTTAAGGCATGTGAGACTTAAATCAAATTACTGAATGGTTGTTGGTATGACAATGTGTAGTTTAAGATAAACATTGCATGTTTTGTTGTAATTAGTAGTAGGCCTATTTTATAAAAAATGAATGACTTCTAAAATATGACATATAATATGACATTAATGACAATTTAAACTATTGCTTTAAATTAATGATTATGTCCCAAAAGTGGGGGGGCATTGCCTCTCTTTATAATCTTTGCTAACCCATGTAAACCTGTTCATGAGCATGCATGTACACCTACAATAGCCAGCATGTGTAAATATAAATGCAATCATAAGTAAAACAATATTCTGCTTGTCACTTTGCTCTCATTGTGCCTCTAAATCTTCAACAATCAATGGATTTATCTTATCCTCGCCAACTCTACCTCCTGTCTCATTGCCAGTGACAGATTAGAAACATTGTAGCCATTGAAGTACAAGTGTGCCATAAAACAAAGAGACCTACTACTCTTCTGTCCAGTTAAATTCGGGTAATTACCATCAAGCCATCTCTGATGTTTACAGCATCTAGAGAGCCACAACTGTCAACGCCATCCTCCTTACTGCCTGCTTTCTACATTTAGATAGATGAAGCACAATGACTTGAGAAGCCATTTATATTTCCTTCAAATATATTTTTCCCCAGCAGCCCTTTTTTTTCTTGCATTTTGTGCTATTTAACTAAAAGCCCCTCACAGCTGAAGTGGTATATTTGTGTGTGGGTAGGCAGCCATTAGCTGTCACAGACTGAGATGGAGCCCAGCGGAGGTAAAAGGAGCAACTTGCTCCTGCACTGCAAATCACTATATATGAGAATTTCACACTGATGGACTTCAGTGCAAATACATGAGTGCACACACACCGATGTTACTCTTAAAGGAGAAATTGTTGTGTGTCGGCATGTGGCAGGGAGGAGGCAGGGAGATTTCCTACATGTGGGAGAGCGTTGGAGTGGGTGGATGCCTTGAAGTGTGGCGTAGCTTGATGGCACTGCCACAAAATCATTCAGTTTGTCTAAAGACCCCATCCCTCTGCGCGCACACACACACACACACACACATATATTGTCTTTTGGTGGTGTGGGCTAATGCTCTGAAAGGAGAATGGTGCATGGAGTGGAGGCTCTCTTACTCTCCTCTGGCTTCTCTTTTAAAGGCTGATGGGATGCTGGAGGATGTGTCATTATTTTATTCTAATTTTTCTCTCCTGCCCTTGCGCTGATGTGCGTGGACAGATTTCAGCGAAACAGACCTGTTTTATTCCAAGTTTTGTCCTCTTCTAACATGCCTGTTCCTCGTTCTTCCTGTTAAAGAATTATGTGTGGGAGATTATAGTGTAGATCTGTATGCGTTTGCTTTTAGCGCACACTCTATCATCAGTGTTGCTTCTTGTTCTTGTTATTCTATGAATTGTGGACTTTCTAGAATAGTTTGGGGAATGTCCTTTGACCTCCTATTTTACGTTGTCACTGATTAGCTTATGAGTTTTTCGTCCCACCATCCACACAGACAACCTTGTCAAGAACATTGATATACTGTAAACTTGGCAGATGACTAGCCATTTAAAGCAGCATCTCAGAATAGTGCCATGTTCTCTGCTAAAAGCCTTGCATTTTTGCTTTTCATTTCTCCTGCTTTCTCTCTCAATAGTTAATGCAGACACGAAACAACATTTGTCTCAATTAATGTGTGTTTGTTTTTATTGCAAACTAAAACATTCCAATAGAGAACTGAAGAGTCTCAGAGGCCTGTTGAACTGGTTCTCTAATTTCCGCTTCCCATCTCATTTTTGACCAATTAGGGAAAAGACTGATAGGTCTCTGAAATGCTGGCCACGCTTAGGTGTTGTTTCAATGGTTATTGTCACATCGTAATAAATGTAGGTCAAGCATGATTGGCTGTAATGGATGTACTTGGCAGGTTATTAATCACCTGAATGTGCAGGATGGTGGTTGAATGGAATTAAGGTCTTGAAAATGCTCAGGCCAAGGTGTCAGTCTAATTTATTTTCACATCAGTGAATAGCAATGAAGAAGAAGACAGAAGAAGACAGAAGTGAACGAGTGAAAGGAAGTGTGAATTAAAGAGGTTCATGCCAATATGATGAAATTATTGCAATCTGTTAATTAATTCCAAAGATGTTTATATATATATATATATATATATAGAGAGAGAGAGAGAGAGAGAGAGAGAGAGAGAGAGAGAGAGAGAGACTGTAGAATGCACTGACTGCATTGATATTGGAAATGGATGAATGTGAAAATGGATGAATGTGATTGTATGAGTTTTAAGCATAATATCCAACTGAGCGTCATCTGCAAACAAATTATGCTTGACATTTCTCAGAACTAACTTCACCTTAGCCATTTTTGCAATGATTTTTAGCCAGCTGTTGTTAAGGTAACTTTTAGTGGCTGTATGAAATCAGTTCCCCACAAGTTCACCCAGGTGTCCTAGCAGAGTAACCAGTGTATGGACATGTTCCACAATGATTGACAATCTTTCTTTTTGTCATAATTAAATTAATTTTGATCGGAAGGCTTATGCTTAAATGCTTGAAATTAGATTTTAAATATAATTTTTAAACAAATGATTTGGACCAAATAATGAAGTACAAGCAATCAACAAGTGCCCAGTATGGAAAATCATCCCAAGTTGATACCACATGAAGCTGGATGAGAGAATGTCCAGAATGTGCAAAAAGTCAAGTCAAATTTATTTGTATCACGCTTTTCACAACAGGCATTTATTCAAAGCAGCTGTACATGAAATCTGTATAACAAAAATTAATGAATGTATTGCCAATATTAGTTATTTATGTTTAGAACTATTAGTGGTTCAAATTAATAAACTAATTTAGTGTAGTGGGTCAATGGTTAAACAGAATGATTTTGTATGAACTATACATTTTAGTGTTAAATTCATCGCAAATTAACTGAGGAAATACAGGTAGATGCATTGTCCTTTGATTTTGTCTGATGAAGGCTTTTGTTAGTGGTTAATTAATTTTCTGTTTAGTTCTTTTTTTTCTTTTTTTAAGAGAGTGTTGTCCCTCCTTTGAAGTTCATATAGGTATCATTCAGTGAGGAGCGTCACAGTCCAGCTGGAAGCTTATGGCAGGTAATTTTGGTGAACTCCATCCTGACCCCATGCTTCAGACAGAGGTTTATGAAGAATCCCATAACTTTGAGTTTGCATCATTTCATCCTCAGTGAATTCTGTCTTTGTAGACTGAAGTGATGTCTGGCTGTCACTTGCTGCAGTTGGCCATCATCACTCAGCGACATAGTGAGAATCGGACATCAGGAAGGTCCGGAGATGGATCTGGCAGGCTCTTGTAACCTCAGGATATAATCCAGAGGTTTTGACAGGGAAAGAAATAGAATAAAGTTAGTGTAAATGCCATTCACTTTAAAGGTGCAGTATGTAAGATTCAGAAACCCTTGTTATTAATGACACCTGTGGCCGTTAAGTGAACTGCAGCCAGCTACCTGTTACTCGTGCTCATGCACACACTCCATAGGGATGTGAGCGAGCGATCATCGGCCAAAACAATGATGTTACGTACAAAGAGGCTGAACGTGATTCACTGGCATAATGCTGACAGATCAGGTAGTATAATTAAAATTACACAGTTATGATTAACTAAACTAAAACTACTCATCAGCTAACATAGCATGCTGATACACACATACAGCTACATACTACCGAACTATACCAGACAGTTTAATGTTGCACTGCACTGTTATGCTGCAGTATTGTATGTTTTGTATGTCATATGTTGTACTACGATCAAGAAACCAGCGCATTTGCTTAAAGTTATCCTGTATACCTGACATTTAATATAAAGAGAAGATCGTTGAAATTATTTGAAAGTTACGAAGCAAGGTAGCTTGCAATTCATCAGCATTAGCAGGCAAGATCAAGTTAGCTAAGATTAACAGAAGTTTATTTGTTAAACCTGCAGGAAATCCACCTAGTAATGCATTACAATAGTCTAGTCTTGAGGTTATGAAAGCATGAATTATTTTTCAGCATCAGAAACCGATTGATAGTATGCGTCAACTTAATATAATAATAATATTTCTAAGGTGGAAGAATGCAGTTACTTCACTACAAATATTGGAAATTTGTTTTTCAAAGGTTAGATTGCTATCAATTATACTACCATTTATTTTATTTATTTTTTTACTGTAGAAGTTGACGTTGCAGTACATCCTTCAAGAGTCAGATGATATTTTAGTCTTTATTTTTTTAGGTTTTTGTTCCAATAATTAGTACTTCTGTTTTATTGGAATTGAGTAGAGGAAAATTCTAGCCATCCACTTTTTTTATATAATTTATGCACTGTTAATCTGGAAAATGTAAAAATTTTGTCAGGTTTGAAGAAAAATAAAGTTGGGTATTGTCTGCATAACAGTGAAAAGTAATTCTATTCCCTAAAACTGTTCCCTGTGGCACTCCATCATTTATTATTTTCTTCAAGTGGACACTTGAAGAAACTAATAAACAAGAAATATTCATTTGTGCACATTTTTTTGGTACATAATTCCCATATTTCCATTTGTGTTGCATCATAGTTTTGATGGCTTTACAATTATTCTAAAAAAGTGAAAACTTGTAAAAAATAAAGAAAGAGTAGGTGTGTCTAGACTTTTGATTGGTACTGTATATAAATTGCTGCATTTGAAAGTCTCTTTCTCCTCCTCTAATGTAATGGTGATATTGTGACCTTTCCTAGAATATATGGACTTTTTCACAAAAAAGCAAATATCTCCCAGTCATGTGTGTGTGCATTTTATGACCACCATCAAAATGCCAAATATGGCTGACCTAATAATCTGCCATATCCTTTGTGGAACTCTTATGTCTGTATATTTCCTGATTCTTCCCTTTCTCTCATTTCGATCAGCACCCCAACCGCCAGTTTTCAGCTGCTTTCTGTCATTTCTTGGAGCATGCTGGCACTGCGACTTGGAATGGCTCTTTGCCTTATTTATTTATTTTTTGTCCCCTCAGAAATCAGACATTTTCTCAGCTGTTAAATTGCACTCCAGTAGCACTGAGGGAAATTAATTACTTTCTCTCTCCGCCTCCCTCTTTTGGAGGTGAACAAGAGGCACCACAGGGGAAAATTCACTTCTTTCTCCATAGAAGTCATTTTGTGTGTGTGCACATCTTTCCAGCTGTTTCAACCCCTCTCTCCTTCTTCCTCCATCTCTTATCTTTTCATGTTTAGCCCTTCTGTTATACATGAGATCTGTTGCCAGCCCTCTCCATCTGTAAACCTGCTATCTTACATTTTAGTTCTGCAGCCTAAGACATTATGCCTTTCACAGATTTTCTTAACTTGCAGTATGACTAGTTACTAAATAAGCCATAGTATTTGCATGTTTCTATATCACATTTACTTGATGTGCCGCACATATACTCTGTGAATGAAACGTAAAAATTTTTTAATGTAGAGATAAAAAAAAAAAAAAAAAAAAAATTTTCTCTTTCTCTCTGCTTCCTGTTTCTCAGTGCGAGATGAAAGATGTTGAGAATGAAGAAAAGCGAAGCTCCTTGTTCCTGGAACTGTTGGAATCAAGCAATAAATGGGAGGAGTTTCAACATATTATGCTCCTCCTACAGGCGTGGCCACCAGTGACTGACAAGAGCAGGTGAGATTTTGATGTTGACCTCCAAAACTCTCTGAGCTCAACACATTTTACAAATAAAAAAAAAGAAAATGTATTATTTATAGAGCACTGTGCTGTCTTTGTATATTAACATACATTCACTTTCTACCAATTCATTTAAAATCCTTATGAATTATCTGTTTTTGTTTTCTCCTTTTCTCAATTTTCATTAATATATATATACATATATATTCCAATATATATAAACAAGCTGTTTTCTAATCAGATTTCTTTGAATTGGAGTGGTATTAAACCATCAAGTGTGATTGCAGGTTTGATGAAGTGAATTGTTGTGTATTTTACAGCTGAATGAGTTTTTTAGGTTGCAGTTAAGGCCTCCTGAATATGTGCTGATGATCTGAGAGCTATTGCGTATCCAGATCAGTAGAGACTGTCACAGAGAATATAAACTGACTGATTATGTATTGCGTCACTTTCAGAGAGCTTCAGGCTTTTTGTTATCATGAAGAGTTTAAATTAACATTCACAGAGAAGACAGAGCATTTGTGTGTTAATGTGACCACTTGCATTTGTGTGTGTTATTTCCCTCTTTGGCATTTAAAGAATCAGCAGGAATGAGAGTTCGATAAATACAGAGAAAACAAAGGTAGAGTTTGGTAATACGTTCCTGTTGATTTCATAGAGCTCACATGTGGCCATTTGCACGGTTGTGATCAAACAATGCAGCGGGTGTGTGTATCTTCACTTAAGATTCAGCTGGCACATTTGCTGTCTCCTGAACACCTGTCTTGTTGGTCCTCATTCTGTTACTCAGCAGTAACTACCAGAAAAGACCATACGAATGGAGATCTATTGAAATCAACACAATGCAGTTCTCTCGGTAGCAGATATTTCTTACAGGGTTCATGACACTGACCATACCATGGTCTTATTCCAATGCCTTAAAATATTTTTGCACTTGTCCTTTAATTAGTGTTTACTCACAAAATGATTGCCTTAGTGATTCCCTTAAAGGGATATTTCACCCAAAAATAAAATTATTTGAAGAAGCTAGATAAATAAGGAAGATGCCAACATTAACACGTCGCTTGACATTCCCTCATTTTCAAAAACTCATGAACAAAGCTACTTTTACAAAAAAAAAAATCTGAAAGGAAATATACGTTTTGAAGGAAGAGTTCACCCAAAATTTGTAATTAATTCAACATTTTCTCACACTCATGCCATCTTTTGCTGAACTCAAACCAAGATTTTTAGAAAAATATTTCAGCTCTGTAGGCATACACAATGCAAGTGAATGGTGACAAAGCATATAAAGTAAGCATAAAAGTAGTCTATATGACTCCAGTGGTTTAATCCATGTCTTCAGAAGAGAAATGGTAGGTGTTGGTGAGAAACAAATCAGTATTTAAGTTCTGTTTTCTATAAATCTCCACTTTCACCCTTTTTTTTCCCCTTCAATTTTTCAGCCTTACTAAGTGCTCTCTTCTCACCTTTGAGTTCTTCTTCTTTTGTTTTTGGTAATTTGCATTATTTGTGCATATCACCACCTAATGTGCAGGGAGGAGAATTTACAGTTTTTACAAGACAATTTACAGAATTTACAAGAAATTATTTTAATATGGATCTATTTCTCATCCACACCTATCATATAGCTTCTGAAGACATGAATTAAACAACTAGAGTTAGATGTATTACTTTTATTAGGCCTTTTTGTGTGTTTTTGGTGTTTCCAAGTTATGGTCACTTGTGTGAATGGTGAAAAGTCATTCGCATCTGGGATAGCATGATGGTGAGTAATTGATGAGAGAAGTTTCATTTTTGGGTAACTATTCTTATATATATTTGCAGACATTAAATATGAGTTCACATGTATATCATACTTATGCTGTTTTTTATGAAAAAATATTGCATCACCACAATATCCAATATAATATCTGGGTTTTGAAGCAAAGCGTCTTAAATACTAAAGCCCACTGCTTTAGTGCTTTTCTTCATATTTAAGACAGTAAGCAGAGTTTAAGACCGTTTTAATAAGCAGTCTATAACGTTAACTTCCTTAACATTTAATTTTCCAGGTTTCTCATTGTCGTCACCATGGTTTTTGTTATTAACTCTGGTAACTGTAGAATGCATTTGTGTAAGAAGAGCTGACTTCAATTACAAGAGGACCTCTGAAATCAGTGTGTGTGATTTGCATTTTATTACGAGTCTCTGTGTTATCTCAGTCAGCAGTGGAGTTTTGTTAGAAAGCTCCTCTCATCTCTCATGAAAAGTTAAGAGATAAGCATGTGTGCCTTTTTATGATGACATGCATGTAATATACCATGATAATTATGATTGGGTTAATTTCATTATATGGAAGCTTTTCTATTAAAAGTTTTATGGCACCACACGAACTTTCCTTATTCTAAGTACATGTGAAAGCATCTTTAGCGTTGGTCATGTTTTAAATTTTCCCTGTACAGGCAAGTACACACACACACACACACACACATTGAAACATGTTTCTATCTCTTCCTACACAGGGTGGAGACAAAACAGAACCCCTGGGTGTGTCTTGCATCTGCCCTGCTCAAATACTCTGCCACCATTTTCGAAATCAACATTGGGAATGAGATTCTAACCATGTGTCGCTCACTGTACCCTACTAAACACAAGCTCAACCCACAGGTAAAAATGCTGGAAAAGTTGCTCCCTTTGTAATATATCTTTTGATGTTCCTGTAATGTGTTGATGTGCTCCGTATGTGCAGACACATTATAAGGGGGTGGAGATTGGCCACTTGTTGGAAAATGAAGGTGATAAACATTAACAGCATTAGTAACGGAAATCCCTTCTTTTAGTTAAAGAGTCAGTTGGCTTTTTAATAGATTTTGTTTACTCTTGAATGTGCATGTGTGTTAACTGAATCAGCCTGAAAATACTTTTTTAGTTTGATTTGAGCTAAAGAAGCACAATTTATGATACCATTGTTGTCAGATATTATAGCTGATTCAAAATTCTGGACTGTATGTTATTGAAATGTAATAATTTCTAGCGTCATTCATCTACAGTATACATGAGCTGTACTTGTATGTCTTTTAATATACTGTACCAACACAGCCTCCAAGTGAACTGAATTGCCTTACAGGGACTTTGCAATGAGTTTGGCTCTGTTGATTAAATGTGTATATTGTATTCACTTCCTTTCTCTTTTTCCCTTTTAGTGTATTGGGCACATTTCCTCTATACTGTTGAGTGGTGGGCTGAAACTGGCTGCTTTGAAGTTGATGACTGAAAGTGAGGATGAACATCTGTGCAAACTGACCCTGAATCAGATCAAAAACATCACTGATGTAAGTCTTATACTCTCTGTGTTTTCTGTCTCTGATTCCAGTTCAGTGAGAGCCAGTAGGTCAGTAATATCCTCAATGTCCGACCCGCATCAATGGCACCCACAATGTTCTCAGTGGCCTGCCTATCTACCATAGTCTGGAGTTTTTTTTTTTTTGTTTTGTTTTTATATATATAGTTAAGTTGCCGCATCAGTGTCTAAATTGCAAGCAAGTGACATGACTTTTAGAATGCCCCAATAATAATAATAATAAATCTGTCTACACTGCAGATGCTTATAATGGCTGAAAAATCTAGTTTTGTCACGTGAAGCCATAATGAGTTGCAGTGTAGACTACATCAGTTTTGGAATGTTTCTAGATTGTTTGTGCCACATCAATTGCTTAGTGTTGATGATGTTTAAATCTTATATTTAAATTAGATTTAATTAGTCATGCAATCAGATTAATTTACAAATGGTTTTGCAATTTAAGTCATTAACAATTTCCTAAAGGCTAAGGATTTAAAAAACTGTGGTTTCTGGTTACTACCGATTTTAAAACAAAATTAAAATGGCATCATTATTCATAAATCATTTTACTCACTGGCCCATGGTCACCCAGCATTTTCTAAGGCCGTTTTCACACTTGGTTCGATTTCTTTGTCCGAGTTCGAATCCACCCCCTAGTGGCAGCTGTATACCACTAGAGCTAAGGAACTACTCAGGAGGAGAAAACACCAGTTTCACTGTGTTATTAAAGTATGTGTCCATTTGGACTTGCCATTAAACCTTCAAACACACAGAACGACAGTTGCGTTTCTCTGCCATGGATATATTGCTAGAGATGCAAAGAATGCTAACTGCTTTCCGATGCATTTTATTCGACAACAAGCAGCTATGAGAAGTGCATTATAGTATAATAATTGTGACTGGGAGCATGAAAAAATCCAAATTATATGTCACCAATAATGCGTTCATATCAACTGCAAACCTTTCTTGGTTTTACATTAGAAGCTCCCCAGACCACCTTCTCAATGGGGCTCTATTGGGTTCGCTGGTGTGCACCCAAGTTAAAAAAAAAAAACAGCTTTTAAACCAATTAAACAAACTTAACTCTTAATTTTAGGATCCCTGAACTAAGGAGAAAACTGTAGTAATTGTATGTGTAAAACCTCAACACCAGTTCCCTATGTGTTACGTAACAATAATGAGAAAGAAATTGACCTAATTCGTGACCCGTTTCCTTGACAGACCTAACGGTCAAGAGTATGTTCTTGTTAGCTGGCTAACACACTCGCTAGTAATGCGGATTCAATTAAGCTTAACTGACTGTTGACACCAGAAGTGACTGTGAATCAGATAGGAGCTATCAGCGCAAGCGTGCCTCTGACCGTAACCTCTATCTCTCACTGACTGCAGGTCAGATAAAATCCAAGCCCTTCAAGTGCCATCACTTTTCCTCTCAGGTCTGCCAGTGGTCCAGCAGAGGTTGTTGTGGTAATGGCTAGACATTAAAATCAAACACGTAGTCTCTTCCTAGAGCCCCTCAGAAAAGTTATTGGATTAATTTGTGTTTCACACATCCTTTTAATCTCGAGCAACTAACACACACTAATTGCTGGGGAAATTCCCTGTGAGCAGCCAAGGGTTAAATGCCTTGTTCAAGGGCACAATGTTGATAGTTGGGTAGACCCACAATGAATCTGCAAAAAAAAAATGTAAGCATTTAGTAGGGGACATATTTGGGACAATTTCAATAATATGTGTGCAAAGGAGTGGAGAGTTTGATAGGACAGTAGAGTGTAGACATGAAATTAGGGTTGAAAGAGGGGGAGCAGTATTGGGACATGACCCAGGCTGGACTCGAACCTTGAGCAATAACCTTGTCTGTCTAACTGTGCCTTTTCTGTCTGACTGACTGTAAGGCCTGTATAATCTTTCAACTTTTAAGACTATTTTTAATATACTGTCAATGCTTTGTCCAGATGACACCAAAGTTTGTCTTGACAAACATTACATATGTAGTTAATTTTTAGAATGAGGAAAACAAGTTAACGATTGCACAATGGGTCATTTATGTCTACAATTTTGTTGCCTTCGTAAAGATTACACTTGCAATCTGTATCACCAGCCCACAGCTTGAACCACTACAATACCACTACCGCACACCGCAATGCTGGTTGGGGTTCACCTAAATATGCATCTTAAACCAAAAACTGACTAGGGAACTGACTGGATAAACTGCATCTGTGGAGGATCAATTAGAGCTCACAGTGTCACTGACTCTAGATCAGATAAAGCCATGAGGCTGAAAAGAGCTCACTTAAATCTTCTTTTCCTGGGGCAAGGATGATGTGCTGTTATCTACAAACCTTATAGAGAGATAGACAGAAGGCAGATAGAAAGGAATCGTGAATTTTGGCTACAGTACGTTGTTGAATTTTTCAGCGAATTATATTTTCTAAGGCTACACTGCAATGCAGATCATGTTTGATGTGCGTTATTGTGTATGTGTTGCGGTTTAGTTTCATGCATCAGTATGGGACCCAGTTCTCCATTAAGTGTATCATGTTGTAATCTATCAGCACAATCTGACTTCAGTCGTACAGGGAGTTTGCTTCACAAGGGCACTCCCCTCTGAAAGCTGAAGACATTGATTTATTTAGTAACTCCTCCACCATGCTCCAGCCTCCACACACACACACTGTTCTCCATGTGTCCTCATTTCCCCTTCCCAACTGTTGCTTACTGAAAGCCTGATATTTTGCTGCATTCTCGGAAGGGCAGCTCCAGCTGTTATTATGTTTGAAAGTTGTCCTTTTTTTCTCTCCGTAATTTGTTCAGGGTGCTTTACATAAAGCTTCTCTGGCAAGCTTACAACGCCGGCACATTATTTACCATGGCGCTGGTGTTGGACTGCATTACCATCGCTGAATAATTAATTCCAAACAATCTTAATTCTCTTCAACTCCCCCATCCCACTTGTGTAGCCAAATTGTGTTTGAGCGAGGGGCTCCAACCTATGATGTTATTACACAGGAACAGTTTGAGAATGACCTCATCATCTTCACAAAACAATCAAGTATTCATCTTTGACTCCTCCAGCATCTTCTCCAAGTGGTCAATCCTCAGTTCTCTGTTTTTGTTGCCAATACATCTGAATAGACTCATCAGGACTATTCAAATGGTTTGCTGTACTGGATGGCGAGAGCAATTACATACCGCTCACCCCATCCATTTTAATTAGCTGATATGATTTGCATTGTTCCCGCTCATAATAAGCTTGTGTTTTATAATGGATTTATTTCTCCAGAAAATAAATCATGTTGAATAAGAATGCCTTGTATTATTTTCTCGGATGAGGTTGTTTCTATGGAGATTATTTTGTTTAATTAAGGATAATCAAAATGCGAAGAAAATCATAAGTGATTATAAAGGTTGTGTTCCTTTCATGTTTTTTATTTTTTTATTTTAAATGGCCTGTTAATAATTTTGATCCAGTCATGCAGTATGTATCCATTTGTTTGCGACAACAACGTCAATCTTGCTATTGTAATAATCAGGCAATGCAATTTCACAAATTAAAATGCTTAAATTAGAACACTCAAAGCAAATTGAATCACGTCAACAGTTATTGGAATGCCTGTAGACTAACACAGCCTCAGCAGTTGCTGACTGTGAAGATTTGTTGCTAGAGCTATAGATGACTCTGCCATTAAGACAATCACCCCTTCATTTTCCTCCCTGTGGGGGTTAACTCACCCTGTTCTGTGTCTATAGACCAGGTCTTTCCTAGATATCACAGTTCAGGAAATGGGGATGAATGGGCTTGTAATGCGAAGGAAGCAGAAGAGAAATAAAGTGTAGGTATTTGACCATCCATCTCAGTTACTTTTTATCTAATGGTTTAGACCATTTTAACTCTGTCTTTTTTCTTTCCATCTTTGTGCATGCCAACACTCAAATCTCATATCCGCTATATCTCTGGAACATTGTATGGAGTTGAACACTTGCACCTCTATGTGACTTCAGTTTGCAGTTCATTACATTTACTTGAGAACAATTTCTATATTAAGCAACATTGGTTTTGTTGTTATTGATTCAATGAAGATTTGTCAGCTCAGCACTTGGTATAAAGTTAGCTTTTATAGTTTTGATTAATCTTTCTGTCTTTGATTTGTGTCTATGTAATAGCTTTTTCTTGACTGTGTCTCTGTCCAGTTACCCACCCTCTTATTTCTGTCTCACTGCTCTTGACGAGCTCTATTGTTTGTGTGGATGTATGTGCAATTTCATGCCTGTAACTGTATAGTTCATGTTTTAGTGCATTCATATACATCCTTAGTGTATGGGTGATTTTATTATTGAGTTTATTGGTGAGTTTATTATTGCTCAGAAAAAAACATAGCTATAGAGTCAATATTAAAGACCTCAGGAAATTGCCTGATGAATTTTCTTTCCCATGTTGACGCATTTCCAATTAAAGCAGGAAGTTGGGGTGGAATGTCACAAAGAACTAGTTCATTTGTTTAAATGGCCAATATATGCTTTAGTTTTCATGGCTGCGATGTAAATAAAATATGCTACTTGCCATTCCTAGTTGAAGGAATGTGGTATAAGGGGGAGGGACATTCTAGAAAGCGTTTTATTAGACAATGCCTGTGAGAGCAGGATGACGAGTCATCAATAATTCTGGTCCATTAGTTCATGAACAGATGAGTGTAAATGTATATTTTGACATGATTACTTAATAGCATTTAATATTTACATAGGACATGAGTTATATTTCATTATAAAAGCATCTGGGACCTTTTGAATTTTACTCAGAAATGTTTATGTCTTTAGATGCTTTGTGAAATCTTAATTTAATTAACACTTTATTTCTATAGGGCCAGTTATAAAATTTTGGCTGTATCCAAGAGTTAGACCAATTTACTGAGTTGGGACAATATCTCACTACAGATATTGTTTTCCTTTCATCGGGCTTTTAATGATTTAATGTCAAACATCTTTTAAACAGAACATAGTATATAGCAAAGGAGGAAAACTTTGTCCATAATTGACCCTTCACTAAGCTCCAAACCCCCTTAGTTACGGTTGCTCGATCTGACAAGCACTGCAGATCTCCCCATAGGAATGAATGGGAGATTGTCGTGAACAGCGCTGTTTTTAGCTAAATTTTCTCATAACCTGAACGGTGATATTGTAATGCATATTTAAAAGAAATTGTTAAATTACACAGTAAGTTGATTAAAATTGTGGAGACTGTGAATCAGAATCAAGGCAAACAATTATTACGGCCCTTATATTTGCAGTGCAATGTCATAAGTATTGTCAAGACCACGGATGGCTTCTCATTACTGTAGTTAAGTCAATGTAGCTAGTCTTTTACAAATAAATGAAAGTATTTGTTTTGAACAAGTAGTAGCCTAAATACATACAGAAACTTTAAACTCCCACGGTTGTTATAAAAATAAAGTCTAATAGATTCAAATTAATATATGCTACTTAATGGATTATTTATATGAAACTGTCAAATATTTGTCCAAATCCCACAGTTACTTTCACAGTTACTGTAAGCATGATACATGCTGGTAAGGGTGATTATGCGTATTTCTAACCTTTATTTTGGTGTAGGCACAGTGTTGTCTCTTTTCCTTAGTGCTGTTTAGATTGTCAAGGCTGTCTAGCTGTTAAAGAGGTTTTGATCTCTTCCATAGCCCTTTAAACTAGAATATTCTCTGTAGAATTTAAATATCAATTTGAAATCAAAGGACTTGGTCTGCTTTGCACTTTCCAATCTGGGGAGCCATCATATTGTGGGACGCCATGTTAAAGCCCACACATCTGCACCACAAAGATACAATAGTATATAGCATAGTGGTTCTGTAATGGCTTGTGCCATGCTCATGCAAAAACTAGGCTTCATGTGTGCTGCACAAATGCGCATTTCAGGTGAGAAGCATATCTAGTATGTATAATTTGCTTCAGTAACCTGAAATTTTGCTTGGGTGGCAGCATAAATATTCTGAATGCATAAAGATGACCTTAAAGCTAACAGACATGGAATAAAAAGACATGGCCAAAAATATCCATGCATAACAGCCGTTAAGGAAGAGATATGAGCCAGTTGAGCAAAACAAATGAGCTGCCAGTCCAGTTGCAATCAAGTACGCTTCTCATTCACTTAACAGCATACCTGTGGCATATTAGTGATCCCCTGCGTCTCTGCATGTCATTGATGTGAGTGTGGCACTCTTATCTCCCTCCCTTCTCTCTGTTTCATCTTCTCTGATTTCCATCTAATGAGATTGTTGCTAAAGTCCAATATGTGGGCATGTATAATATTATGCGATTATATATTTCTCACCCCCCCACCCTCCTCTGCCGCTGTTGTCTGTAGTAATAAAACCACTTGCAATTTTCAGGCAGGGCCTCTCGGTTGCTGGGACTGCAGAGACACAGCAGTGTATTGGAGCCATTCCCCGTCCCATTCCCATCCTCCATAACAACTTTATGATTTAAATGATAAAAGAAAAGCCATGCATGCATCATTTATGAGATGGCAAACACCCTCAGTCATTCCAATTAAACTCGCACTGCAACTGAGAGCCAGCACAAAAAAACAGAGAGCTGGAAACAAAACAAAAAGTACATTTTTAATGAGCTCTTCTGGTGTTTCACATGTGCATCAGCAGATATTAGTGTACATTATGTGTATTTGTAAATAGACCATGGTTACACATCCTGTTGTTTTATTTGTGTGTGTATATGTGTGTATATATATATATATATATATATATATATATATATATATATATATATATATATATATATATATATATATATATATATATATATATATGCTTGTAATCAGTGCATCACATGCAGATAGAGTGCCTCCAACACACATGCAACCTTACACACATTTGCACATACATTTGGATCTAAGATCCCTCCCTAGAGAGCAGGGGGCATTTTATTCTGGATCGATGGGTTTACCTTTATCTGGCATTTTATAAGATTATGGTCTGAAATATTTATAGATGTGCGGGTGTGCGCATGTTTCATTGTGATCTAAGTTGCTTCATTAACCTCACCGCTGGGGCTTTAAAGGACATTTCCTCATAAAGAATCCAAACCATTTTAATTTTATCTTCAGGTGTTGCCAGCAATTTATGTTTTGGCTCACTGATTGTTGAGAGCAGTATATTCAGCCTCAATCAAATAGTGTTTGTTCAGCTTGGCAAGTATATTTTTGACATTTTGAAAGGCAAAGGTAAATTTTCTTTTTCTCTCTCTCTCTCTCTCTCTCTCTCTCTCTCTCTCTCTCTCTCTCTCTCTCTGCAGTGGGAGTTTTTGTTCCGCAAAGGTGCTCATTAGTAGATAGTTCTCCCGTTTGCGCACATCCCTGAAATCCTTGATTTAGGTGAACTTGGTTAATCAAAGAGTGTTGATGATTGGTTAAAATTAATCATGGGTGTGGTTGGACATGGTGTTCTTTATTGTTTTTCAACTAACTAATTTTAAAATTATGCTGCATGTAAATTTAGGATTTAGGAGTTTGTTCATGAGAAAAAATTTAGGCTTTTTCCATTAAAGCTACATTATGTAAATATTTTTTGTTAAAAAACAAAATGTTATTAATGAGAGAGTGGAACAAAAATCCATCTTCCAAACCATGTCTATATAAACCTATAATAATGATTTATATTTTAGAGCTGTTGGGATGGATTTCACAGGAAGTTGCAAACATACGTCATTCGCCAATGCGTGTTGACGTCATATCCGTACACAGAGAAAATAGGCTCAGGCTACTTTAGCGCGTGTATGGTGTGGGAGTAGTGTGAAGTTGAAAGTTTGTTGTCACAATGAATGAGAAAAATTGACAATGGATCATTCAAAGTAGCAAAACAAAGAAACCTTGAACAGATCAGAGTTTACAAGCAAAAAGGGAAAGTGACAGAGTCTGTAATAAAACCCAAATCAAATTCAGCTTTTTAGAGGTGCGACAAATTAAAGGATTTAAAAGCGACCCAGAGATTGCTTTTTTTCTTACTCAACAGGTAAGATATTTTATTGATATGGTTTATGTATAGTTGTTTAATCACACATACATGTCTGTGTGAAATACAATCCAATAATTATTCTGTAATCGGTGCAGAACTTTTCACTTGCTAGCACATGAGTGTATTTTTCTTTATAACGGTAATAATTTATATAAATAAATCCTTTAGTCCGGGCTTGCCAAGGACATATGAGGCTTGAAATGATGTTGACCACTGGCTGGTAACATTGACAGTCTATAAATTAGTTACTACTGTGGTCTATTTAGCCATACTATCCTGCCGTTATTAAAAATGTACAACGTTTGACCTTATCAGACTAGCAATCATTATATCTGATGTTAACGAACGTTGCCTAACTTTTGTAATGCCCTTTATTTCAAAACATCAATATTTTCAGTAAGTCAAAACAGCATAAGATATGGCACTAACCTTCTCAGATGACACATTTTCGGATATCCATCTTTTCCTTTCTTTCGTTATTTATTTGTCCATTCACTCTGATATGATGTCCTGTATCCATGTGTAAACCTTTCATCGAACCACATTCATCTGTGCAGAGGAGCAGAGTCGAAGCACGACCAAAACAATGTTCTTCCGCAAGACTCATGCAATTTCATTTTTTAACCGCTAGAAGGCCAAAAGTTACATAGTGTAGTTTTAATTAAATTTGGCTTTACACATTCTGCAATTCGAAGCTTTACTGCTGAGTAGGCATCGACGGGACGACACTGACGTGAGAGGAAGCTGAGGAAGATGTCATAATGCATTACAAAGGCCTTCCCTGTTCTCTCCTAGACAGTGTCTCTCATCTAGTGCTTTAATAATTGAACACCAAATATTTGAAAAATTATCATCAAAGAAAATTCAAATACCTCCTCGTTTGCCATATCGGCAAACACACACACACTGACATCTCGCTTGTAGCTCACTTGTCAAAAGTCTATTTAACCAAAGGTCTATAGAGGTTTGATGCCATCTGCATGCCTTTATTCTCATTTTGTCCATTTTTCTCTCTGTGTCTATCTGTCTATCACCCAGAGAGGAATAACTCCCACTCTTTATCTCTCTCTCTCTCTCTCTCTCTCTCTCTCTCTTTCTGACATACATGGTCGTTGTCATCCCAAGAACAATCTGGCCTGTATTCTATCATCCATCCATCCATTTATTCACTGAGCAATTATGCAAAAATACTGTCATAATATCCATCTGAAGTGTATGTTTTTGGTTGTATGTTTGTCAAATTGATTTATTCTGTTTTTCTGTAATGATTTTCCTTTAATATGCTATGCAAAATAAATAAACCCAGTCATTTGGCTTAATATACAGTATGTAAGGGATAATGTACAGTCAGTCAGTCATTATTGTTAAATAAACCCTATATGGGTTTTATTTTGCAGTAATGACCAGCTGACATGTAAATGTTTTCAATTATTGCATGGCTGCTTACCAAATCAGTACATAAATAGATATGAAATATAGATTTGAATTTAAATTATTTTATTATGTGAGAAGGAAGAGAGTGCGGTGTGCGAAAAATATGTAACTAGCATTGTGTAGGAGACTGGTTTAGAAAGAGGGTCAAATATACAGTATATGGTCAAATATGCAGTTTAGCTGTCAATTTACAATAATATTTGACTGCAGAATGCTATGATTGGCCAATCAGAGTCAAGTATTCAACAGAGCTGTGTAATAAATATATATGCTACTCTATAAGTGAATGCAATTTGCATGTATTCTCGGGTTTTATTTGTTCTCCCTGAAATGATCAGAAATGGAGTTCCATTCAAGAGAATGAGGGATTGCTCTCATGTATCTTTTGGAATGAGGTGAGGAGAAGAATATCTTAACAGCACATTTCTGCTCTCTCATATTCACATCTTCATCCCTTCAAATGAAGAAAAATTTAAATGATCATTCAAGAGACACATTTTTATCATCAGCATGCATTTGAAACATTATAGGTCTATTGCTGTCTCATTTGCGTGCTATCTCTCTCTCTCTCACACACACACACACACACACACAGACACTCACTCTCTCTCTGTCTCTCTCTCTCTCTCTCTCCTCCATGCTGTTTTTCTCTTTCTCTTTGTCTCTCCCTCTTTAAGAAGTGGTTTCTACAGCTGGCTGATCTTTTTTCACAGTTCAATGCTCAACATTTTAGCTTTGACTGACTTCCTGCTCTGCTCTCCTCCCTCTGTATCATCCTCTTTTCCCTCCATCTTCCTTTCTCAATTTCTCTCACAATCTTTCTGTTTTTCCACTCTCACTGGCCTCAACCTTTTAGCTCCATCTGCTCTGTCTCTGATGGCTCTCCACAGATTGCTCAGCTGGAAAGAGAAAATAAGAGTGATAACATGATGGTGATTTGAGCAGGGGAGGAGAAATTTGCCATCACATATGTTGGAGAATATGAACATTGAGTTAAAATAAAGTCACAATGTGTTGATTTATGACATTAAAATTTGGAGATGTAGATGATTGTTCAGTAGAAGGTTTTTCTAATCGCAAGCTGGGTAAAGTAAAGCAATCAGCTACAGTATCTCACAAAAGTTGAGTACACCTCTCATGTTTTCCAGGGGCGCTGAATCATGGCTGACCCTGCACTCTGACCCCAGCTTAGCTGGAATATGTGAAAAATAAATAATTTCACTGTGTATATGCAGAAATGTATGTATAATGTGTGACAATTGATCAATTTATTTATTGTTTTTGTAAATATTTAATTATATATTTTCATGTGACAACACTGAAGAAATGACACTTTGCTACTATGTAAAGTAGTGAGTGTACAGCTTGTATAACAGTGTAAATTTACACACAGCCATTAATGTCTAAACCTCTGGCAACAAAAGTGAGTACACCCCTAAGTGAAAATGTCCAAATTGGTCCCAAAGTGTCAATATTTTGTGTGGCCACCATTATTTTCCAGCACTGCTTTTAACCATTCCACTCCTCCATGATGACATCACAGAGCTGGTGGATGTTAGAGACCTTGTGCTCCTCCACCTCTGGAGACATGCTTGGCCAGTCCATCACCTTCACCCTCAGCTTCTTTAGCAAGGCAGTGGTCATCTTGGAGGTGTGTTTGGGGTCGTTATCATGCTGGAATACTGCCCTGCAGCCCAGTCTCCGAAGGGAGGGGATCATGCTCTGCTTCAGTATGTCACAGTACATGTTGGCATTCATGGTTACCTCAATGAACTGTAGCTCCCCAGTGCCAGCAGCACTCATGCAACCCCAGACCATGACACTCCCACCACCATGCTTAACTGTAGTCAAGACACACTTGTCTTTGTACTCCTCACCTTTTTTTCCCAACACACGCTTGACACCACCTGAACCAAATAAGTTTATCTTGGTCTCATCAGACCACAGGACATGGTTCCAGTAATCCATGTCCTTAGTCTGCTTGTCTTCAGCAAACTGTTTGTGGGCTTTCTTGTGCATCATCTTTAGAGGCGTCCTTCTGGGACGACAATTTGATGCAGTGTGCAGCGTATGGTCTGAGCACTGACAGGCTGACCCCCCACCCCTTCAACCTCTGCAGCAATGCTGGCAGCACTCATATGTCTATTTACCAAAGATTACCTCTGGATATGATGCTGAGCACGTGCACTCAGTCGACCATGGCGAGGCCTGTTCTGAGTGGAACCTGTCCTGTTAAACGGCTGTTTGGTCTTGGCCACCATGCTGCAGCTCAGTGTCAGGGTCTTGGCAATCTTCTTATAGCCTAGGCCATCTTTATGTAGAGCAACAATTCTTTTTTTCAGATCCTCAGAGTTCTTTGCTATGAGGTGCCATGTTGAACTTCCAGTGACCAGTTTGTGGGAGTGTGAGAGCGATGACACCAAATTTAACACACCTGCTCTCCATTCACACCTGAGACCTTGTAACACTAACGATTCGCATGACACCGGGGAGGGAAAATGGCTAATTGGGCCCAATTTGGACATTTTCACTTAGGGGTGTACTCACTTTTGTTGCCAGCGGTTTAGACATTAATGGCTGTGTGTTGAGTTATTTTGAGGGGACAGCAAGTTTACACAGTTATACAAGCTGTACACTTACTACTTTACATTGTAGCAAAGTGCCATTTCTTCAGTGTTGTCACATGAAAAGGTATAATCAAATATTTACAAAAATGTGAGTACACTTTTGTGAGATACTGTACAAGAGACCATGCGTTGCAGTCATTACACCAAAGGTGGACCATTCAAACGTATGCATTTGTACATCCGTCTGCACTGTTTTTTACTTGTTTTTTTCTTGTAAACATGCACTAGATGGACATTTTGGACCGCTGTGCCACGTTTCACTTTTATAAATGCCCTCAAAGCACTTTTTATTTCAAACCTATTCTCTATTAACCCATTTATGCATGATGCATTCAAAACAAGAATATAATCAATCCCAGTATTTATATTTGATGCATTTCCTGTTTAGTGGATATTCCAGAGGTACTTGGCGCACCTTTGGCAGCCATGTTGAATAAATGTTTTCTTAAATTAAAAGCACAATGAAATAAAAAGAGGACAGTCAGTTATGAACCATGAGAAAGGGACAAAGGTAATCAGCCATGCTCGTTTGGATGTAACCACACTCTGAGTGGTTAAAAATTACTTTTAAATATCTGATCACTTTAGTGGATGCCATGCATCAAAGGGTTAATCATCAAAATGGACGGTTTTCTCAGAATCAATCACATACACTTACACACACAGATGATAACCAGGCGTGAATGGATGAATGTGGAAGAGATTATTGATATCACACAGACAGTAATTGCAGTGTCAGTATCGCTCAGAGTGCTTGGATTACCTTATCTCTTTTTCTTTTTTTCTCTTAATTACTCTTCTTTTCACTCTCTATTGTACACATAAATGTCAAGATAGAGGAAGAAAAAGAAAAAGATACATTTTGGCAGCACTTGAAGCCATCAGTATCAAATGTGTTTGTGTATAGTAGATGTAGGAGGGGAAAAAACATAATTCAAAGGATTGCAATATTTTGCCTCAGTACTGTATCATATTACTGTAATGTATTGGGAGAATAAAAGAGGTGTGTGAGATGAAACTTATTTAACTTAGGGCAATTAGGTCAACAATCACTCAATTATTTGAATTCGACCAAAATGGGAAAAAAAAAGTCTAAAAAGTCCTTGCTTAATTTGTAAAGATGTCTTTACATATTCTTCATACAGCTAGACAAAGGTTTTTGTGTATTGATAAACACACAGGAACCAAGGTACACTATTCCGTCATGTCATTTTTTTAATGTGCATTTATGCTCTGCTATTATGGCTCTACGATATAATGAAAAACAGGAATTTTAGCACTTGTTGAGCAAAGCACAAGTCCAATGAAGATGAATGAGAAACCAGTGAGTAAAAACATTCAGTATATCAGATTTCAATCTAAACAAAATGGTTCACTATTACTCTATCGCAACCCAGATGTAATATCGTATTAGTAGCGTCCCTACTGATTCCCACCCCTAGTGTATTTGTGCATGTTCACGTGTGTCTGTACACTAGCTTGATCACCGTCAAATATAACTCTTTCCGTAGGCATCAGAAACATTGTGTGATGTCAATATGTTATACATAAACTTTGTTTGAGGGTTTTATATCAGCTATTAACTTCATGTCACATTTAATACGAGGAAATACAGGCAACCACAGTCGAATTGCATCACATCTTCTGGCATGGGCTTGCCTTTAATCAAATTTAGCACATAATTGATTTTCCACTGTGCTGACTCCAACAGAACCTCTCCTCTGTGTTCTCCACCTTTAAAGCCTTTGGTTGAATAATTTATGCTGAAATGACAAGAGTAGGGCAAAGGAGAGAGTGGCTCTGGTCCTTCTTAGCTGGCCAGGGGTCTCGGGAGACTAAGACATCTCTCTATGAGTTCATTTCGCAGCCATGTTTACTCCTGGTGATAACATTTGTCTTGCGTGATCCAATCACAAGTTGACTAGGTTGGGTAAAATTATGGAATTTCTAATTAATCTTGATCTTCATTTGAACAACAGCAATTTTGCTTTTTAAAATCCTTAGAACAATCTTTTACTCTATGCACAATCCTCTACAATGCAAGTAAATCACTCGTATATGTGACCAAATTCCCCACTATGTGACTTAAAAATGTATGCGATTAGCCATTGTCTGGTAAATTTTCAGATTTCACTCGCTATTGATTTAGTAGTTTGGCAGCAGTTTTCCAGTGAAATGTCCAGCGGGGGATGCCAAAAGCAAGCAAAATAATGGTGTAATTTGATAAAGTTTCTATGGTGAATTATAGATAGAGGTTTTCATGAGTAAAACATACCAACCTAACATAAAACTTTAGCCTAAAAATAACCAATCCAATAATGTGCTAAAAGATAAATGAGAGGTGAAAAAAAAACAGACATCCTTACTAGTGGTCAACAGATATATCGCAGAGGCCGATAAATCGGCCGATATTCTGACTTTAATTATCGTCATCAGGCGATACATTTTCCTGTTTGTCTGATTTTTCTTTAAAAAAAATTATTGAGGGTGCCGAAAATCGCCTACTTGCATGTGAAGTGACTGAGACATGTAAATTACCATTATTGGTTTGTTTTGTTGTTACATGCATTGTGTTTCTACAGTAATAGGCCGGTGTGTAACACAGTGTCATTTAAATGGTATGCATATCAGAGCCACGGCAGGCGCGTTTGAGCTCAATAATGTTAAAGTGTTCGCCTGTTTCATTCTCCCTCTCTCTCCTCAACAGTTCCCTTTAACTGTCTTGTCTAATGATAAAAAGGCAAATATCAATAAATATAATATACACCTTCTGCTAATATGCACATATCTCATTTAAACAAATGTAATAATCCAACCTCACAACTTGAGCAGATCCAGCATCCTGTGGAGCGCTCATTTATTTACCTCTAAACATGTATTCTATCAGTCCCTCCTCAGCAGTTCCCTGTCACTTTTAACTTTCTTTTCTAATGATAAAAGGCAAATATCAATAAAACTTCTATTATTTACTGTTTGCAAATATGCAGATATCTCGTTTAAACAGATGTAATTCACGTTTTCTTCCTGTCGAGAGCTCATCTAATATCTTCCTCTGAAGCGTGTATTCTATCAGCCACAATCAAAACATCAGGATCAGGATCAAAAGTTCCTCTGACTCACAAATCATGATGGTCAGTTGTCACAATCCAAGCAGGCAATCCAGGCTGTTTAAACTGTCAGGAGATTGCTGCTGTTTGCTCGACCAGCATGAGCTTGTGAGTGCAACCAGTGTCTTTCTAGCAAGTCAGTCCACTGTCGGCCATGTTTGGAACGTTCTCGGGAGGCTATTTCCAGTCATGACAGTGCAGCTCCTATCTACTTGAATGGGGAAAGACCAAAGACCAAATCTTCAAGAGGACATGATTACTATCAAAGAACATATTTTAAGTCAGCAGTAAATTCTGACAACATTGGTAATATAAATGTTGCTTCTTTACATCAAATTACAAAAAAACAATATAGCTAATAGCTAATACGCATGTCCATTCTCAAGTTTATTGACAGGTGATGTCTGTATCTAAAAGGTGATTGGCTCTTTTGCCTGTATCCGTAGACTGTTGGCTACAGTTGGGCATTCTAATTTATCCCATTCATTTTATAGAAGTGGCCCGTCACTGCTAAATAGTCTCTGGTGCAACTTCAAGGTAAAAGCGCTTCACGTGTGCTATAAGTAAATGTCTTATTCACTGTGCACTGTATGTACAATTGGTTTAATTCAGTGTTTTTTTACAAAGTTTTTTTTTGTGTGCAAAAATTTTATGTTTGTTTCTGTATTTACTTTATTAAATTGTGTGATATATCAGCATTGTATCGGCCTATTGGCCACCCTGCTCTCTGGATATTGGCATTGATTCTGTTTTAAAAAAAACAATTTCTAACGAAAAGCACATTCTCTGAAGCAATCATAATTTTGTGTCACCTCTATGACACTTTCGTCTAACGTGTCAGCTTGCATGCTTGACTGGCCTTGTACCGAAGTCTTTCAAGTACAAGTCCAATAGTCTGTCAGGAGAGCTATCATGCAAGCTAATTATATTGGAATAAATGTGTAAAGGTGGGTCTGGGTCTTTAAAATGTATAGTTTTTCAAATGATGCATTAGAGTAAAAGTGTGTCGATATCATAAGCAGTTTGTGAGTAATAATGTGAAAAGTGTTTAGCAAGTCATAATCAGCCATTGTACTCATGAATTGTCAGTGAATAAAACGCACAATTGTTGTAGTGCCTCTTGTGTTAATTTCACCAAAACTTCAGAAAAACATAGAGACTGACACGTAAAGTCAGTTTGCAAAAATGTAGCATCTTTTCAGTGCATGTTGAGAGTAAAAGTTTGGTTAAACTTATAATGTGTATCCAAAGACAAGATCCACGCAATCCATTTGTCATTTAACAATATCCTTTTCTGTGCTTTACAATCAGTTGTGGGTCAAAAACAACAAAGAAAGAAACATTTAATTCTATTAGCATATAGCATGTGGTAAAGAAGCCTTACGACCCCACACTGATTAATATGCACTCAAACAAAACCCTTCTGTGAGACGCTTGCTGAGCTGCCGTTATTCTTAAAGAGAAAGTATCTTTTAAGTGCTTGTTTAAAATATTCATGTAAATACATTTAAATAGTATAAATTACATACCTTATTTGTACTAATGGAATTTATACATTTACAGTATAACCAAATTTATATTTTCAATATAATATATACCATTTTAATGTCAATGCCACATTCATTTTTGGAATACATAGATTTTGTACATTTTTAAAATGCTAAAATGTGACAAAATAAAAACTAATGATAAAATATAATTTATAAAATGTATATTTTCATGTGTAATTTCAAGTTAGAAGTTCCCTTGTATAATTAAAAGCAATATTTGAGAGATAATTTCTTTTAAATGTAATCAGAATGGACATTATTACTAATATATACCCCAATTAATCAAAATCGATCCGAACCAAAATCAGAATGAAATTGAGAGCTTGTGAATCATAATGATTCACATTAGGGGGCGACTGTGACTCAGGTGGTAGAGCGGGTTGACCACTAATTGCAGGGTTGGTGGTTCGATTCCCGGCCCACTTGCCAAAGTGTCCTTGGCCAAGACACTGAACCCCAAGTTGCTCCCAATGGCAGGCTAGCGCCTTGCATGGCAGCACTGCTGTCATTGGTGTGTGAGAGTGTGTGTGTGTGTGAATGGGTGAATGAATCACAGTGTAAAGCGCTTTGAAAACCGCTAAGGTTAAAAAAGCACTATATAAGTACATTTACCATAATTGAATCAGTGTATCAGTGTCCAGACCTATAGTTGACACTGCAAAATACAGGTGTAAAAGGAGTCCAAAATTGGATTGGATCACTCAAACCACATTCTGAGCTGGTCAGAAACCCATGGTTTAATTAAGTTACCAGTTATGTATGACTTTATTAGGAAAAAAAAAAAACATCAGATGGAAGACTTTGAAAAAGCACATACATATACATGCACAATACTTCTCATAACATTCAGTATGCCTGATATCAACATGTAGTAAAACAGATCATGCGATGCACACCTGAAGTTCAGGTAGTACAGGTATTCAATTATAATATCAATGAAAGTTTAGTTTGTGCTGTTATTAAAAGTACATTTGGCAGCAACACAGTGACCCTTTTTTAAACCATTTTCCACTTTAAAACATGCCATAACACAATGATGTAGTAGATACTGACAAGATCACAGAACCTTACCTTGAAATCCGATCAAAAATAGCCACTCTGAGACACACCAGGTGTAAACGGCAATATGCATCCTGCCTGAAAACTTGTGATCGGATCACCCAAGAAAAATACGAGGTGCAAACAGGACCATAGGGGTGTTTTTATGTGTAATAACGGTTTTATAACAATAACTGGTTTATGTAAGCTCTTGAAATCTGTGTGCGTGTGTGTGTATATTGGGTGGTTTGCTCACACACAGATTGTTTGTCGTGTTTATTGAAATTGATTTTTTCTGCCCTCTCCTCTTCTCCACCACCCCTTTCTCTCACTCTTTAGGTGACTGAGGATTTGTGTGACTCTGAGCTCCTCTCCCTGTTGTTGAATGCTGGGATGTTGATCAGTTGTGTGGACACAGCCCTGTACCCTCTGCTGGTCTCTCACATGCTGGCTCAGGGGGACTGGGATGTGGAGAAGGCTGCCCAAGAGCTTCACCAGGCCGGCCACAGCGCTCAAGCTGGCTCCTTGCTCCTGTCCTATCGAGGATCTCACCCAGGCCACTTCACTTTTAACAGTGCACTCGCTGTCATTAGAAAATGGCTATGAGGTGACCATATGTGTACAGAATAATCATTAAAGGAAGTACACTGTTTTATTTCAGCCGGATCAAGTCGAAGTGTTAAAAGCGACATTGGCATGAAATAGAAATCACAATCACATGTCAAAATTAAAGGGACTGTTCAACCAATTATGAAAGTTCTGATCATTTACTCACTCTCATGTCACTCCAAACCCATGTGACTTACTTTCTTTCATGAAACACAATAGTAGATTTGAAGAATGTTGTTGGTTGCTGTTTTCTGTACAATTAATTGGGTACAAAAGAGTTTTTGTGTTCCACCAAAAATTGAAAGTCATATGGGTGTGGACTGGCATGACGGTGAGTAAATGATGACAGAATTTTAATTTATGGCTGAACTATTTCTTGATTGTTTGTGCAAGACTTTTTCCTTTTGGCAAAGAAGTCAAATCACCTTCTCATTGCATAGAATTTCTCTCTCACACTCTATCGCTCTCTCTTTCCTAAGTGAAGCTCGGTGACACGGGTGTAATTACATTACTTTGGCTGTTTGGTCACGGTAGCCTGCGCTAATAATCATTACAGGGACGGATTCGGAATTGAAAACGCTGCATGTGTGCTGACAGAGTGTTTGCGTGTGTATGTGGGGCTTCGTGGTTGATTGGTCCACACACAACTTTTGCTCTTTCCCTTTGTAGGGTTATTAATTACTTTTGAATAAAACAGATTAAGCCTTCAGGCTGTCTCATTCGGTGTGATCGTTTTAACACACAGATGCACTACAACCTGTGTTGGCTAACTGAGCAGTAACATTACTTGTCTGTGTATTTAGGTATGTTTATCATCAGTGTTCAATAAATGTATCCAATTTAAAACTTTTGAAAGGTGTGCCTTGCTTTAATCATCCTTTTTTATTATTGTAGTTTATAATGGGTTTTGGTGTAGTGCACAACTTGGGCAATGAAGTATTATCAATGTATATTTAAAAATCTAAAGATGAATGTGAACAAGTAGTTCAATTACCAGAGCACCCATTCATGGTTTTAAAATAAATATAGTGGCTGTTTTTAATATATTGCTGTACTTTATTTTAAGATATCACCTGAAACACCCTGTGCATGGCAAGTAGAAAATCACATGCTAAAATTGAAAAAAGAAGAAAATCTATTATAATGTGTTTCCAGAGAGCCTAGAGCACCACTATTATTAATTACTGGTGCTTACTAAAACAAGCATAACTATTGCTATTATTTAGGTTTAGGGGTTTAAAGAAACCCTCAACCCTAAGGATTAAACTTTGGCATGTAACCCATTCTGCACATTTGTGTTACAGACATAAATAATACTTAAAACTGTTCCTCACATAATTTGAAGCATTCACATCTAAAAACACCTGATACAGGTGCATGACTTAAAATTAATGACAAAACACAAGGTCGGCAAACTGTTTGTGTTCTCACCAAACATTTGATGTTTGAGCTGAATGCTTTTCAGCAGACCTCAAATCAAATGGCTTGTTGAGGAGAGGTGTTCAATTACTTTTCTAAGCATTTGGGCACATATAGTGGCAGTTCTAATGTGAAATGTCCACTGTGTGATGCTTAAAGTGAGTTAAATGTTCTCCCAAAGGATTTAAGGTTAATGCTCTATCATGTTTAAATTTAAAAACCTTCCTCCCTACCCTAAACATTAAACCTAACCCTAACCAATGCTGTTATAAAAAGCAAATGAGAGATAAACAGATGAGGTATTGAAGGTTAATGCTCTTAATATTTAATTAACAAATTTACCTTCCCTAAACCTAAATGATAGCATCATTAAAGCAAATGTGAAATGAAAAACATGATCGCTGATGCAACCATTACATTTTGTGGTGCTTTCTATGACCCTTCGGCTCACGTTTCAATTCGTATGCTGTTCGGGACTTGTACTCCGATCCTTTGCGTCATTCACACTATCATTTGAGCTACTAAGCAATTTCATTGTGCTTGAAAATTTTGTTGGTTAAATATTTCAAAAGTTAAAATGTTTCATCTTATGTCATGCGCTGTAGTAAAAGTATTTTGATGTCATAATATCGCACTAAGAGAACTAAAAAGTATATTTATGAACTGATAATCTGCTGTTTGCTCATGATTTCTGTGAAAGGCCAAAGTCGCTGTTGTAGCGCCTAGAAAATTATAAAACTACCATGATGCAAGTTATGTAAAAATCATTTTTGCAAAGATGTAGGTCAATTGTTTCTATGAGACCAGGCTGGATAAAAAGAGGTGTAAAAATCTTACATTGAAGAAGAATATCTAGAGCAGGGGTGTACAAACTACGGCCCGCCGACGCCCACAAGAGATTTTAGAAATGGAACAGATTTTGGCATTGAGTGTCTCTGTCGCATGCAGCCACATTTCACAGTGCATCGTCTGCACTTGTGCGTTCTCTTTAGTTATCACCAGCTTCGTTCATGGCCTTCACCACCATAGACACTGAGGGGGACATGCAGTTAAATCCGTGGCTTCATCCATTGGAAGAGTTCATTTGAAAAATGGTAAATGGTCTGCCCTTATATATGCCCTTATATAACCTTTTTAACCTTAGCGGTTTTCACCCATTCACACACACACACACATTCACACAACAATAACGGCAGAGCTGCCATGCAAGGCGCTAGCCTGCCATTAGGAGCAAATTGGGGTTCAGTGTCTTGCCCAAGGACACTTGGTCCTATCAGGTTAGTTACTTTGCTCATGTACTCATTCTCGATAAAATTTCCAGATACCACTACGCATCGTGCAACTGAGTAGAGCTGTCCTTGTGCAGCACAGAGTTTTATTGAGCATGCATAAAGACGCGCGAGCCAAGCCGAGCATACTTTCCTGTAGCGTTCTTTGTAGCGCTGGTAAGTTAAATTAATTGTAGTGATTTGGTATGTTCTGATGTTTCATTGGAACTTGAAAAATGGTTCACGGACTACCCAGCATCATTTGAGTGTTAGGTCATAAGAGAGAGCGTGAGAAACTCGCGTATCTGTCCCTGTACTACGCGCGCTCATTTTGCACATGTGCGTCAACCAATTTAAAGGGAGCACAATTATTTTGATCAAATTTAAACATATTACAGAAGTAACAACATAAACTGTAATTGAATTACTAATATATATATATATATATATATATGAGTAATTCCTTGAATCGTGTCATAGCAGGAAAATATTCTGATTATTATGTCACAAAATGTGACTGAAACTTCCAGAATATTAAGCATAGAATATAATTATGATTCAATAGTGGCAATCTAGTTGCATCTAGCTTTTTTCTTTAATTATTACAACGATGTGGCCCGCAACACTTTATTTTCTTTTCTTTGAAAAAGTTTGGACACCCCTGATTTAGAGAAGTCTTTTGATACCTATTTTGGCTTGGGCCAGTAAGTAACCACTTTGCGACCAACCGGAGCATCCTGGCAACTGTAAGGCTATGCACTAACAACCACTCAGAACACTTTAGTGGCCGCATAGCAATCTTGCATCTACCCTAGTATCATAGTAGTGAGTTTTTCCCAGGAAAGCATTAGTCACACTTTCTTCAGAAAATGCAAAAATGTTGTTCTACGTTGGATCCATTCACTCTGAGAGTTGTTGCTTGTTGCTGCTGAAATGCATCTTTATTTGCAGGCTGTAAATTGAAGTCTCACCCCCAAGAGAGTCTCTGTCAAGGGAGAAAAATACAACACATGTCATGATTAGCAAATATATTGTAGCGCAAACACCAGCAAAGTCATTATCTCTTCTTATCATGACTCATAATTGCAACTGATGTTGTTTCGGTAATGACTATCACCGTTTGAGTTATAACACAGATTAATTGCCTGTGCCACATGTTTGTGATGTTGAAGGGCAGTGCTGGCTGAATATGTTGTCAGCTGTTGCATGGAGAGTCTCAAGCAGGAACAATTTGCACAAAGCACATTATGAAAATAATATACATGTTTTACAGTTTCACAATACCCTCTATAATACCCTCAAATGTTTATTTATAGCCTGCGTTCCTTTGTGTTTGTAAGACATCATGAATATTTCTGTCAAATGCAAATAAAGTTGCCATGTTCAAAAATCCTTTAACTACTGTGGATGTGTTGCTAGAAGATGGTTAATACAAAATTGCAGAATATACACCAAAAACCTGTTTGAGGAGTTTGGTACAGTATCTGCAATATAATTCAAAAGAGTTCCCAATTCTTAAATCTGGTCTCATAGAAACGTGTTACTATACCAACAGTTTTCCAAAATGATGTTTTCTTGACTCCTACGTTTTGCAGCACGTACCTTATCCTCAGGTCACCCGTGACGCTACCGTACCATATGTTGGAGCACTCCTCGTCGAAGCTACGGCTCCAAAGAGTAGTTCCCGTTTCACAGAACCATTGAACTCTGCTAACTGCTTCAGCCCAATTTCAGAACATTTACCGCAGATCCATTTAGAATTAAAAAGCAAGAAAAATACACACAAACAAGCTGCACTGTGGACTTTATTACATCTCAGCAAGTACAAACCAGAGAGGGGTAACCAAGGCCGTGTGAATAGGTTTTTACACCATCATTCTCTACAGTGTGTGCTCCGTAGGAGATAATAATTAAACCATAGCTTACACGTAGACAGCACCTCATCATTAGGTGGCTGTCAACGTTCTAGATGGCAAGAGGCAGCTTTCATTAATTTTGTACACTTATGCGCCACATAATGATAATAACAGCCTATGAGATGATAAAGCTGACAGCCATGTTTTGCATAAATATGAGATTGTGTATGACTTGCCGTCCCAACAGAGCTGATTGAATAATGAGCTGCAATTGAAGGCATTATCTCAGTGGAAACAACCACTATTCGTTTGTAAACCTCATTAGGGTTACAAAAGACAATTATAACTCCTGACTGCCAGTTTTTTAGCTTAGCAACATATTTTTTTCTCTCTCTCTATTTGAAAAATATTCCATGCCATCTGTTCTAAATAGTGATGTATCTGTTGATGCCATTTTAAAGGCTAACTGTTTTTTAATAAATTTCATTAAATGCCAGGTGTAAAATGGCTCAATCCCGTTTGCCTGTCTGGATAGTGTAGGATCTCTAACGAAAGTACTGTGATGGTATCAATTGGCAATACCATGGTACTTTGATATATATATCCTCGCTAATATATATATATATATATATATATATATATATATATATATATATATATATATATTAGCGAGGAAAAGTTATTAAAATCTGAATAACTTTAAGATGACAATGTTTTAAATTAGTTAGTTCAAAGACATTTTGATATATATTTCTGGGGCTTAAAGTTAATATTATGTGGCATATGCAAGAATCCAGAAACAGTAGGAAGAAATTATATATATATATATATATATATATATATATATATATATATATATATAATGCCATGGTCCAAATCACTGAGATCAAATTTTCTCCCATTCTGATGGTTAATGTGAACATTAACAGCTCCTGACCCATATCTGCATAATTTTATGCACTGAACTGCCGCCACATAATTGGCTGATTAGATGATCACATGGATGATTGTTGGTGCCAGATGGGCTGGTTTGAGTATTTCTGTAACTGCTGATCTCCTGTGATTTTCACACATATCAATCTATAGAATTTACTCAGAATGGTCCCTATGGAGGTGAGGGTGTGGTCGAGCACCCATCTGGGGAGAGAGAGAGAGCAGTAAGGACATCCATCTGAGATTAATTGAGACTAATTACCATCTCTATGTTCACAGTGAGAGTCCGGAGAGATAAAAAGACAGAGAGACAGACAGACCAGAGTCTTCGTCTCTGACCCCTGAGAGAGAGTCTTGTGTTGTGTGAAGCTGAAAAAATTTACTATGTTTTGAGTGAAGCTGTACAGCGATTTGCTGTATATTTGTGAATAAAACGGACTCACTTGAACTGTGGAAACCTGTTCCCACTTCCTCGTTTATATGCCCATCCTGAACCTTTGTTACAGTACCAAAAACATCCATTGAGCGGCAGTTATGCAGATTTTTTTTTTTTTTTTTTTTTAACCCTGTGAAATTCATTGTTTTTTTGTTTTTTTTTATGTACAGTAATTTCAAATTCAGATGATTGCAAAACGCTCCAAAAAAGTTGAGATGGGCAATTTAAGACTAATTACAATTTGACAATTTAAAATAAGGCAGTGTGAAACAGGAGAGGCAATTGTGTCAAAGTATATATGGAGCCTCCAAAAACTGCCTTGTCCTTCAAGAGCAAGGATCGTTCGAGACGTCAATTTGCCAACAGATGCTTCAGCAAATATTCCAGCACTTTGAGAACAATGTTCCACAAAAGACAAATTGGAAGGATTTTGGGCATTTCACACTCTACAGTGCACAAAATATTTAAAAGATTTAAGGAATCTGGTCAAATCTCAGGGTGTATAGGGCAAGATGAAAACCACGTCTGAATGAGCATGATCTCTGATCTCAGACATCACTGTCTTAAAAAACATCTTTCATCTGTAATGGATATCATGAACATGGCCTTGGGATAACTTTAGTAAACCTTTGTTAGTCATTTGGCAGATGCTTTTATCCAAAGTGACTTACAAAAGAGGAAAACATAAGCAAATCATCTTAAGGAGACAGTGGTACAAAAATTGCCATACTACAAAGTTTAATTTGCATCAGAATAGTATTCAAAACAGATTTGTGGCTGGTTAAGTGCTCATGGAAAATATGTGTTTTAAGTTGCTTTTTGAATACAGAGAGTGATTCAGCTTCATGGATGGAGTTGGGAAGATGTGGTATGATGAAACTGAAAGTCCAGGAAAGTGTTTTGATGCCTCTTTGAGTTGGTACAACAAGGCGACATTCCTTAGCCGACCACAGGCTTCTGGTGGGCGTGTAGCTCTGCATAAATGTTTTTAGGTATGCTGGAGCAGACCCAGTGACTGTTTTGTATGACAGCATCAGAGCCTTGAATTTGATATGTGCATCAACCGGCAGCCAGTGGAGAGAGACAGAGAGTGGTGTAACATGCTCTCTTTTGTTCATTAGAACCAGACGTGCTGCTGCTTTCTGGATCATTTGCAGAGGTCCAATTGCACATGCAGGGAGGCCAGCAGTGAGAGAGTTACAGTAGTCCAATTTAGTTATGACAAGTGAATGAACAAGCATTTGTGTGGCATGTTCAGAGAGGAAGGGTCTTATCTTCCTGATATTGTAGAGTGTAAATCTACATGATCTTTGAGATGTGGTCTGTGAAATTTAGCTTGTTATCGATGGTGTAGTACGTGCTGGCCTAGAGGAGAGAGGACAGATGTTGTCTAGACAGGTTGTTAAAATAGAAATAAGTGTGTCTGTGGCAGTTTACATCATGCATGGAAAATATATTTATTGTGGGAAGAGAGGTAGAGACAGCAGTGGAAAGGCGAAAGGGTGAAAATGAACGGAGGTTATGGCAAAAGGAAACCAAAGTTGGAGTCTGTTTTAATGTAGATGGGAGAGTAATGTTGAATTGAACAAAGTAGTGATCAGAGACATCTAAAGGTGTAACAAGAATATTTGAGTTGGTACAGTTACGAGTAAAAATTAGGTCTGGCTGGTTGCCTTATCTGTGAGTTGCTGTGGTGTGGAGTCTTTCCAAGTCAAATGAGGCCAGAAGAGTATACAGTTCAGTGGCCTGGGGCTTGTCTTGGTGTATGTTGAAATCGCCAAGAACCACAAGTGGCCTACCATCCTCTGGCAAGGAGGAAAGCAGGACATCCAACTCCTTAAGAAAGTTTGTCAACTGACCTTGAGGACAACATCATGTATATTTGTGGGTTGAATTGTAGTATTGGCATGGAATTCAAAAGATTTATTGTTACATAGTGAAGACTGTGGTGAAAAGTCCATAAATGAGCAAACCTGTTCCCCCACCCCTACCATAGGTTGAGGGGTGTGAGAGAAGGAGAAGTTGTTGGAGAGAGCAGCAGGAGTTGATGTATTCTCTGGATGTATACATGTCTCCGTCAGTGTCAGGATGCTGAGGGTTAACTGTGTGGCAAAGGCTGGAATGAAGTCCGCTTTGTTCACAGCAGACTGGCATTTCCAGAGTCCCACTGAGAACGAGAGTGGAGCAGGTGCTGAAGTGCAGAGTTGGCCGTAGGTTGTGTGGGTTGCATTTGGTCTTGCATCTATATCATGTAAACGGTGTATAACAGATAATAGGTATGTGCTTGAAGGCATGTTATATTCGTGAAGTTGACATGTTAGTATGTAGAAGGAAAATAAGTGAAGATATAAAATTAAAAGATACTTAAGTGCTATGGTGAGTGGCGTCTTGTCGGTGTCCTTGCTCGGTGGACTCGCACAGGAAGGCTCACTGGTCTTTACACAAAAATGTCTTCACACGAGGGCTACATTCAGTCAACTATATACACAATTTTCATGAGCCATTCAGTGGAAAAAAGCAGGTCACTCCTTAATGCTACTTAGCACAACAAAGCTAGTCACGTGGTCAACAGAAACTAAGGGGCGCACAAGGTGACAAGTGCAGGAACAAACGTGACTTATGTTCATGGCAAATAGATTATGCTGCACTTTAACAATATATAATACTCTAAAACAAGTGAAACACTGTTTACAGGCACTAAAACAATGATTGTTTTACACACACTGGATAACCAACTCTAAATCTAGCACCGAATACTCTGGGAAAAGTCAAAACTATATAGCACACGCACACACCTCAACACACGTTTAAGCAACGTGAGTTCAAGACAGTAAACAAAAAGCACCGATCTAGCAATGAATACCATTCTGTAACAACATTAAAACAATTAAATTAACACACCTACATACAACTGCAGAATTCTGTAGATAGATTGCTTCTCCAACAGCATTTGCTGCTGCATTCACAGAAGTTAAGACTTTACTATGCAAAGCAGAAGCCCTACATCAACACTGTCCAGTAGTGCTGCTGACATCTCTGGGCTTGCTCTCATCTTAGATGGAAAGTAGAACAGTGGAACCATGTTTATTTGTCCGATGAGTCCACATTTCAAATAGTTTTTGAAAAATTGTTTTGTTCTCCGTGCCAAAGAGGAAAAGGACCATCCAAGCTGTAGTCAACATGTTGAATGCATGAAAAGTGACTTTAACAAGGCCTAAATTGTTATGGGAAGACTACTGGGTCAGAGCATCTCTGAAACGGGAAAGCTTGTGGGGTGCTCCTGTTCAGCTGTGGTGAGTACCTACTGACAGTGGACTGAGGAGGGACAAACCAAAAACTGGAGACAGGGTGTTGGGTGCCCAAGGTTCATAGATGCGCAAGAGGCTACCCTGTCTGGTCCGAAGCGACAGAAGGTCTACTTGGCACAAATTGCAGAAAATTGTAATGATGGTTACGGGCGGAATATGTCACAACACAGTGCATCGCACCCTGCTGTGTATGGGTCTGTGTAGCCGCAGACTGGTCAGAGTGCCCAATATGACCCCTATCCACCCTCAAAAGAGCCTACAAATGGGTATGCGAGCATCGGAACTGGACCTTGGAGCAGTGAAATAAGGTAGCATGGTCTGATGAGTCCCGTTTTCTTTTGCACCACTTGGACACTTGTTTATGTGTTTGCCATTTACATGGGGAAGTGATGGCACCAGGATGAACTGTGGGAAGATGACTAGCCGGTGGAGGGAGTGTGATGCTCTGGGAAAATGTTGTACTGGGAAATCCTAGGTCCGGCCATTCCCGTGCAGGTCAATTTGACACGTGCCACCTACCTTAACATTGTTGCAGACCAGGTAAACCCCTCAATGTTATTCCCTGATGGCAGTGGCCTCCTTCAGCAGGATAATGCACCCTGTCAAACTTTAGGGGTCTTGTAGGGTCCATGCCTCTGTTTTGGCAGTATGCGAGGACCAAGAGCATACAGTTGTGGCCAAAAACATTGGCACCCTTGGTAAATTTGAGCATAGAAGGCTTCAGTTCACCTCACAAATGTTCTATGGGGTTCAGGTCAGGGGACTGGGATGGCCATGGCAGAACCTTGACTTTGTGGTCAGTGAACCAATTTTGTGTTGATTTTGATGTTTGTTTTGGGTCATTGTCCTGCTGGAAGATCCAACCAGGGCCCATTGAAAGCTTTCTGGCAGAGGCAGCCAGGTTTAGATTTTTTATCTGTTGGTATTTGATAGAGTCCGTGATGCCATGTATCCGAACAAGATGTCCAGGACCTCTGGCAGAAAAACAGCCCCACAACATTAAAGATCCAGCACCAAATTTAACCGTGGGCATTGAGTACTTCATCTCTCTGTGCCCATCTCTGGTGTTTGCTGCCAAAGAGCTGAAGACAATTGAGCTTGTTGTTGAATGAGAGCAGAGGCTTTTTTTCTTGAAACCCTCCCAAACAAATTGTTGTGATGTAGGTGATGTCTGATATTATTATTATTTTTATTTCTTTAGACTTTCTGACCCCAAGACCCAACTAATTTCTGCAATTCTCCAGCTGTGATACTTGGAGATTCTTTGGCCACTTGAACCATCCTCCTCACTGTGCATGGAGACAATATAGACACTTCCTTTTCCAGGCCGATTCTTAAGATCTCCAGTTGTTTGGAACATGTTAATTATTTAATTATTTAATAGTAAAATAAATACAAATAAATAAATACATTAGAAAAATAGACATATTTAGAAATATTTTGGAAAGGGACATTTTGTTCAGATCAACATTAAAGAATAGTTCACCCATTTCTGTAATAATTTACACACCCTGCAAAACTGTATGACTTTCTACAAAAACAAAAGTATCATAAAAGTAGTCCATCTGACTCCTGCATCATATTCCAAGTTTTCTCTAAAAACAGACAATGACTGAGTGTGAGATTGGGGCATAAATTAAGTCCTGGATTAGTCACTGATGAAGTGCAGGTGCGTGTGATCAACAATCCGGAGAGAGTGAGTGGTATGTCGGCAGTGATGGAGAGGGAGTAGAGTAGAGTAGAGTGTGGAGTGAGAGAGGGGGTCCGGTGGATCCGTGACAGAACCCCCCCCCCCCCCCCCCCCCCCCAACTCCAGGCACCCAAAATGGAGGAGGGAAGGAGGAAATGCTGATGGCTAGGGAGGAGTCTGTGGATGATCAGGAGGCCAGGGAGGTGACCACTGGGCAGGAACTGGGTCAGGAGGCTTGGGAGACAGCCATAGAGCAGGGACAGGGTCAGGAGGCCTAGAAGGCGGCCACAGGGCAGGAACAGGGTCAGGAGGCCTGGGAGGCAGCCACAGAGCAGAGACTGGATGCCTTGGAAGTGGCCACAGAGCAGGAGCCGGGTCAGGAGGCCAGGGAGGCAGCCACAGAGCAGGGACAGGCTCAGGAGGCCTGGGAGGTGGCCACAGGGCAGGGATAGGGCCATGAGGCCTGTGAGGTGGCCACAGAGCAGGTGCAGGGTCAGAAAGCCTGGGAGGCGGCCACAGAGGAGGAGCAGGGTCAGGAGACCTGGGAGGTGGCCACAGGGCAGGGACAGGGTCAGGAGGCCTGGGAGGAACCAGCTGATCAGGAGGAGGAGCTAATGTCCTGGGTGGAGCCAGCGGAGGAGAAAGGGCCATAGGTGGATTCTGAAGTGGAACACCAGGAGTAGGAGCAGGCTGAGTCATAGGAGATGGAGTTTCTGGTGTTGAAGATGGAGCCATGGAGGGCTTGATGAAGGCAAGTGGAGCCAGGAGAGCTTCGACGAAAGCAGATGGAGCCAGGAGAGGTTCAACGGGCGGAACCATGGAAGGCGGAGCCATGGGAGGTTCAAGGAGCAGAGCCAGGTAAGGCGGAACCATGGAAGGCTTGAGGGACGAAGCCACGGAAGGTGAATTCGTGGAAGGCTCGAGGGATGAGTTTGTGGAAGGCGGAGCCATGGGAGGCTCGAGGTGCGGAGCCTGGGAAGGTGGATCCAGGAGATGCCTGAGTGGCAGAGCAAAGGAAGGCAGTGACATGGGTGGCTCGAGGGGCGGAACCAAGGAAGGTGGAGCCACAGGAGGTTTGGGGAGTGGAGCCAGGAAAGGCGAATATCCGAGCAATGACATTCCCTGCCAGCCCTTGGCACAGGTGCATGCAGAACAATACCAAAACACTTCTCTTTAAAGTATAACAAAGTTTATTGATGCAGTAATATCAATTAATAATCAGTACAATGCAGTCAATAAATTCTCGACTTGTACAATACACAGTTCAGTCTTTTTTATATTTATCCAACACATCCAACCTCTTCTGCCATTCAATTCCTCTGGGGGAAATAATAATAATAATTTGCACTGTACATAACAGATTTGTATTTTGCACTGTACATAACAGATAACAGATTTGTATTAGATTTGCACTATCTATGTGTATGTGTGTGTGCAGGGCTGGACTGGGAAGAGAAATCAGCCTGGGATTTTACATGGCAACTGGCCCATAAATTGTTGGGGGTCCGTTCTGCATAACGCGACGGCTCATTTTTGCTTATCGCGGCACATTTGTCACGTTTTCGTGGCCTATCCACCGGCCCGCTTGGTTCTCCTGCTTACCAGCCCCAAAGTGCGTCGGCCCACCGGGAAAATGCCTGGTATGCCAGATTGCCAGTCCAGCCCTGTGTGTATGTATGTGTGTGTCTGTACGTACAGTATGCGTATAATTATATTTAATTTTTTAATATTAATATTATCTGTGTCTTGCTGCTGTTTTTGTAATGTTTTTGTATTGTTGTGCACTGGAAGACAAATTCCTTGTACATGAAAGCATACTTGGCAATAAAGCTGATTCTGATAATCTTCCGACTTCCAATTACAAACTAAATAGTAGATTAGATATGGTAACAGATAAGCCTATAATATATGAGGTGGATAATGGTTGACTTTGTGCATGCATATTTTGCTTTGTTCAGTATTATGCTTGAGAATCAACCAATAAAAATGTTAATCTGGAGGTATTTTTATATCAACTCAAAATTGAAGACATTTTCCATTGAAAATCTTGATATTTCACATATTGATGTGATGAGTGAATTATGACAGGATTTCAATAAAACATTATTTAGAGTGAAATATTCAAATATTCAAACAGTCAAATTTTCATTCTGTTATTAACTTGAGATTCTTTGAGGTTCATCGTTTTGGTGTGAAAATGTGTCTCCCATTGACGCTTGAGGATGTTGAGGAATAGGCATACTTTAAGGAGTATTCCACATTTGAATTTTCCCACATTTTATTTAACCAGCTTTGAACAAGGATGTTCATGTAGACTTAACCTGTGGCAGCGAGATTAGATTATCTTTAAAACTGCCTGTTTCTCCAATCCCTCTACTCAATAATTATTCTACAATTACTTTCTTCCTCTAGTTATTCTTTCAAAAGCCAACGTTTGAGTGTGCATAATGGTTTAATCATCAAGTCAGCGGTGAGCAGGAGGGAATTTTATTTTTTTGATTTTTAGCTTGAGTCAGCGAGCGTCTTGCCTAGATGAAGAGAAAAGAGAGAGGCTAAGAATGCTGCTAATGTGATGGGCCTGTGGAAAAGGTTATCTTACCCTCAAACAAGCCATTTAACTCCATTCTACAGGGCTGATGTGCACTTAACAACGGTGGAAATCAAGAGTGGAAGTAAATGGAATAGCACAACAGATGGGAAAAAAGAATCCAGATAAAAGGGAGTAAATTCCTCAAAACTACTCTAAATACTGAACAATCTTGTTATTTTACCCTGATGCCCCCATGTGTCTCCTTGGGATTACAACTTTTCTGCGAGGATGTGTTTACATCCCTTTCGACAAACATTCACTATCATACCACTGACCCCCTTCAGAGGGAAAGAAAGAGAATGAAATGGAAGGATGAGAGACACTGCATTAGGATACAGGGGAAGAGAGAGATGAGAGAGACGGCGATAAGGGTGAGAGAGAGAGAGAGAGAGAGAGAAGGGCTCAGGGGAAGAGAGGGAAACCACTTGACAAGACATGAAACAGAGGAGATTAGAGAGGCTGAGAAACGGAGCTCAGCACGTCTTCAGAAGCTAATACACACACATACTGTATACACATTTCATAGAACTTTGCACAAACACTACTTGGTGAGATACCTTCGCTTGTACCATTCAGCACACTTTTCTTTACAGAGATTATGCTCTCAAGAGACTTTTCTTTTAAAGGATATTCTTTATGCATTATGTAGGTGCAGATATGATACCGCAACCTTGCAAGCGAAGACGTTTCAGGAAATGTATCTGCTGAGCTTCCAGTGCTTACTCATTGTTTACCTTGAATGCAAATGCAGCATGTGTAATACGCAAAGACTCATCGATCAATATCATACACAGGAATACTCTAGAAGGCCAGAGTGTGATGAAATAAACTGAATATACACTGAGCTCACTGGATATAAAAAGCATCTTCACCTCCAGCTATGTCTAATGTTTATGTTGTTGAGGGAGATAGGGAAGTAGAATGAGCTTTTTTTCAATTCGACCTGAACTGTTCAATACTCTTGGAGGGGTCCCTCTTTACACCTGGAAATAACCTCCATCTCTGGTAATCTAATCACAAGTGGTCAGTGGAGTCTGATAGCTGGGTGATTCTCATAAAACCTGCAAGAAAATGTCCTGGGACTTTTTCAGACTAGTCTTACTAGTTAGTCGTCTAAAATGTTGGTCTTAACTTTTTCAGTCAGTTGCATAAAAACATAGATCATTCTAATTTTAGACCAAAATGTAAGACAGCACACCCCTAGGCTAAACTTGTTGCCAGGGAAAAAAATACTGTAAGCTGTGCCACTGGGGGCTTCAGTAGAAGACTTTGACCTCAAGGATGGTCACAAAATTTCTTGTGTTTTTTATTATTTGGGTTAAAATCACTTGATTTGTTAATAAGAATAAATTCTGAAGCATTGTATTCCTCTAATTAGCAAATATCTTCAGCGAATTAAAACTGTATTGAGCATCCACAGCCAGCCAGTTATTTAAGTAATTCAGTGCATAGACATCTATACGTTGATACATTATTAGCAGCTGTTCCTATGGACCGCGATACATCAGCGCATTCTTTATATTGGAAAGGTCAAGAGCCGTACATCAATACATGAAGTAAATTGACAGGTACTCTTTGCAACAGTCTGGAATCTTTTCCAGACAACTTTTAGATTATCTGATTTTCCAAAAACATTGGGAAATATTTTAGATGATATAAAAATTCCTGACTTCACTTCTAAAACAGGTTTTTTTTTTTTTTTCTTTGTAGCAAACTGCAAATAAAGTCCTCTACAAATTAATATATCACATCAAACATGCTGAAACTTTGCACCCAGTCAGTCAATTCATTACAGGATAAACTGTTTTCACACAAAAGCAGTTTATGCAGTGGACTTCTACTCCATTTACTGGCATATAAACAGCTCTCCTTGTTGACCGTTCCTAGATGGCACATATGTGAGACACTGAACCATAGATATACAGTACATATGTAGATGAGGCATCTACATATGTACTGTATATGTATGGTTCAGTGTCTCACTTTTTTCACACTACTTCATTTTTCAGAAAAAATTTCATTATGATATTCATTATGATACTCTCATTACTGCAGCTTGAGAGAAATATTGAATAAATAGATATTGAAATTGTAAAGAATTCATACATCATAGTAGTATTTCCTTTTGTGCAGCCTTTAATTGCTGATTTGAATATAAAAAAGCCATTGTACAATAGCATCTTTTTTTTTTACTGTAATACAGTAAAAAAAAATTACTGTTGCATTAATGACAATGATTATTGAAGACAATGGGAATAGTCAAAGTAAAATGTCTCTTGTGTTACGGTAATGAGAATTGGAGGGTAAATGTGTTCAAGCAAAAACTGATATGGTCCTAAATGTAGGCTTCAATCGACCTTCTGTATTTAGTGTAACTTTTTACCAGTTGTTGGCTACTCGCTGGCCAGGTTCTTACAGCTACAGCTTGAATGTCTGGTCAGTTGCCATGGCTACACATTTTTTTTTTTTTAATTATTATTATTTCTGCAAGTGCCGATTTGAAAGGTGTGAAGTGACTCCCAGTGCTGCCATTAGAGTCATCAGTTGGAATTGTGGAATGCACGAACATGTGTGTATGCATGCTAGTTTTGGCTCTGTGTGTACGAGGTTTCTATTGCAGCAAAAGCAGGTGTCATCTTATCTCATTATCGCAGCTCGACCATATCACTGATGACCCAGACACTGTGAGAAACAGTGAGGACTCTAAATCTACTTGTCAAAACATTTCTACCATCTCAGAAGCTACAGCCACAGCACAGCTTATACACACAACAAACACCATGAGAGTCACAGAAAGAGATATAACACAACGGAATATGGGATTTATAAGAGACAAACATCGACCGCCCCTGAAAATTATTAGCACAGATTAATTGGGAATTTTATCGATCAGTAGAATCATCTATCAAACTATAAATGCCCTCTCCAGTCTGCAAATCGTTTGACCATTCATAGCATGTTTTCCTCCATATGCACGTTGGCGAATGGTGTTGACTAACAAGGGTTTAATAAAGTGCTGCCATCTCACACACTCTGCCAACAACAACTCTGTCTCAACCTCATTTACATACACACAGTGCGACGTGAGATATGAAACTCATAAAGATGATTAATAAAACAACAAGGAGATTTGTTTAAATGTTTGTCATCTTTGTTATCTTCCAAAATGACAGACGTCATTTGGAATTAACTGTCAAAGTTTAAAAAAATAAAGACATGGAGAAGCCAGGAAAAAGGTGGATAGCTCTATTAAATTTATAATAATGCTACATTAGATAAGCGAGGGAATTTCGTTCATTTTTGTTACAACTATGTCAGTTTATCATTTGTTTTATTTAATTTTTGTATTTTGTATTTATAGTTTTAAATGTGTTTAGGATACTGTTTTTCATCAAAGTATGTTTTATAGAATTTTTTTTACATTTTACCATGGTAGTGACAATGCATGCTTGACTTCACCTGAGGTTACCATGGTCTTGTTACAAATAAATACCATTATTTAAACTATAAGTATTGTTACATTTTCATAAGGGAAAATGCAAAATAGAATAAAGGGCTTTAATGCCCTAAAGATTTATGGACAAAGCTAGTTTTACTTCTCTGTAAAAGAAATGATCTTTTAATGCGATGACAACAACAAAAAATTGTAATACTAAAATAAAAAAGAAATGAAAGTTTATTGATTGTTTCCTGAATAAAAATAAAATCCATCCAACATTGCTTACTTTATTAGACATGAATAAATAATAAATAAAAAAAATAGGCAATCCCTTAAAGTAGATAGTTTTAATATTTCAAAATTTAATTAGCCTTATTCAGGGTTTGTTAAACTAACCAGCTGCAGATAAAGACCTGAGACTTGACTTAGTCTTGGCCTTGAAAGACTTAAGTCTTGACTTGGACTCCACCTCAAATACTTGAGACTTGGACTTGGACCTCAGGGACTTGTGAACATGTCTGATAGTAACCATGTTTAATTTTTTGGATATTATGATTTTACTAGAGAAATACCATGGTGATACTGTGGTGGTTTCTGTAGTAAAACCATGGTTAATTTTTGTAAGGTAGGGTTATGGGTTGGTGTAGGGTGTTTGTAGGATTCCAATTAAACAATAAAAATGTTGCAGTGATGCCACTATACTACATGTTAGTATTTATACAAGGGTGTAAGAGCATCTAATGCTATTTGCACTTAGTGCAAAGATGTTTTTGTTGCTATTTACTCTTAGTGAAAACAGCATCTGTCGCTAATTGCTCATAGTGCAAATATCCTCTGTCATATATATATATATATATATATATATATATTACATGTATATATATATTACATGTATATATATATATATATATTACATGTATATATATATATATATATATATATATATATATATTACATGTATATATATTAGGGCTGTCAATCGATTAAATTTTTTAATCAAATTAATTACATGGTGTCCTGATTAATTTAATCGCGATTAATCGTATATACATATATTTACTGAGAAAGCCCCTCATATAACAATAATTCAATATATACTGATTAAATCATTATACATAGTTATCTTTAAATATTACAAAATGATATATATATATATATATATATATATATATATATATATATATATATAAAAATATTCAGATAATTACAATTGTTGTTTTGCATTCTTGCTGCAGAAGAGTAAGCAGCTTTAGAATACAATGTATTGTTTACTACCATATTATTGAACATAAGTCAATCACTGGCATACAGTTCACAGCAATCCATTTCACAAGTGAATTTGTCAATCAGTTGGAGATTTATTATGAGGGCTTGTTTAAGGATCCGTCAATGTACACCTGCATCAGACATGCTTGTGTAGAGTCTTGGGTGTGTTGCGTCATAAACATAACATTTGTAGGTCACTGTGTCAAGTTAAATATAGTTTAATACTTAGAACACATCTTGAGATCCCTTAGTTCAGAAGTGTTTTGAACACAAGAACGTAAAGCATGTTTCTGTTGTGCTGCCTGCTGAAGGGTTGTTTTGTTCACTGTATAAACTGCATGCTGCTCATACAGCTGAAGTTTCACTTACTGCCCTCTGGAGTAGACAGGTGGTACTACAAGCTTGAATTTCTCAGGAATCTTCCTTATTTTGGTCCTTATTACACGTTATTATTAATAAAATTCAAAAATTACTTGTTAAATCAACAGCCCTAATATATATATATATATATATATATATATATATATATATATATATATATATACACACACACACACACACGCACACACATTTATATAGTGCTCTCTGTCTTTGCTGACAAATAGCACTCGTCTGTCTTCCAATAATTTGGGGTGATTTAAAAGCGTGCGCTCATGTAAAATGTGACTTCATCCATAGCAACGAGGTCAATGCTGCTTTACTCTTATCTTAAAGGTGCACTCAGTAACTTTTTGTTTGTGTCATCTTGGATTTACAGTGACACCTAGTTGTGTGCATGTAGCATCACTCAAAATCAATAGTTTTCAGTTACAGATGCCATGGAAGAAATGTACTATTCACAGTCAGCCATGATTAATCCAAGTAGGAACATGTCCAATAACAAGACACTACTGAGATTAAGAGAGTAGGATACAGCTGGTCAGGTGCCTCATGTAGAATAAACAGATTTGATAAGGTTAATGATATGACTAGAGTCCTCATCTCATGTGAGTGGACATGATTTTATAGCATGTTTCAAAAGTTATTTCTTTAGGAGTAATACTTTTTTAATGAGGAAAAAATTATTGAGTGCACCTTTAAGATTTAGTAAAACTTGCTCTTAGGAGTTTTGTGAATAGGTTTTAAGGAACTCTTCAGAGAATTGCATTTGTTCTTGAAGTCCCCTTATGTACTGGTAAAAGAACAATGTACATTTTTCCTACCCAAGGAAATTTGGACACAATCTCAACTACCATATTTATGAATATGCTCAAAACTGCATGAAAATATTTTGTCATATTGAGAAAGTGTATATATATATATAAATGGTGTAAAAATTGAATTTTAGAATGAAAATTTATTTTTTTAATCGTGCTCACCAGTGTTTATGATGCAATTAATTTCTGGTGCCCATGGGACCAGAACTTGGGTATCGAAGGTTGCTTGCGCAACACGCCCGTAGTGGAGCGAAAAGTGACCATAGTTCAGGGTTACCTTGAAATGATGGTTGAAATGATGAAGCAATGTCTGATATTGCATGGTACTTAACAGTAATTCAGCAATATGGGGTTGATTTCAGGGTACATGAATTTTCGGAAGCAACATGTTGATTTTCCTGTGTGATCAGGTTGCTTTATAACAGGTGCATATGTCTAAATAATGTAGTAAGTGACAGTGGTCTGTGCTGTTTGCCACAAACAAAAGCTATATGATTCAATTTGAATATATATATATATATATATATATATATATATATATATATATATATATATTTCATAGCCAGTGAGAAATATGTTGTGGCGGTAAATGGTTCTCAATTCATTCACCACTGGCAGGTGTGGCGATAAATGTATTGTAGCCCCTGATAACAATTGAATAGATTTACAATTTACATTTAGATTTATTTCCCAGACGCTTTTGTGCAAATAGGAACAAAACAAACACAGGCAACTGAGCGAAGTACAGTTTAACAATGTAAGAAATGCACTATGCAAAATGCTTGACACTGATTTGTGGTGAAAGTTTTCTTTTGTGTTTGCGTGGAAATGATGCTGGCACCAACAAGTTGAGAAAGAGCAGAGAGATTTTTCAGCCAAAAACAGAAGTAATTACTGTATTTGTTTAGTGTGTGCATGCATATGTGTATGAGACAGACTGAGAACGAATGTGCATTTCTGTTTAGTTGTATACTTTTTAGATGGTCGAATATATTCAGAATAATTGCTGTATTGGAGGTGTGTGGATTTGTGTGAGTATCTCTGTGTGTTTGTGTTTTTACACTAATTAACTGCTAAAACCAGTCAGTGCGACATTGCACACTCCAGTCAACTCAAAAATAGATGGATTACAACAACCATTTTAAGTGTCAGTTGGAGTAAAAAATTAGTTCAGACTCAACTTGTGCAGTTGTTGGCTGTCATAACAACTCAATGTACAGTAACAAACCTCGAGCCATCGTTTTGTCATCTACCCACTCCCTAAACTTTCACAGATAAGGTAATAAACGGTTATTGCAACTCTTTAATGCAGGGGTGGGCCCACAAGACCATTTTACCCAGCATGCAAGGCCATTTGAGAAATAATTTGAAAAGCAAAAAACTAGGGGCCTGGGTAGCTCAGTAAGTAAACATGCTGACTACCACACCTGGAGTCGCAAGTTTGAATCCAGGGAGTGCTGAGTGACTGCAGTCTGGCTTCCTAAGCAACCAATTGGCCCGGTTGCTAGGGTGGGCAGAGTCATGTTGGGTTAACCTCCTCATGGTTGCTATAATGTGGTTCTCGCTCTCGGTGGGGTGTGGGGTGGGTTGTGCATGGATGCCGTGGAGAATAGCATAAGCCTCCACATGTGCTAGGTCTCTGTGGTACAAGCCGCGTTATAAGATGCGCATATTGACTGTCTCAGATGCAGAGGCAACTGAGATTCGCCACCCGGATTGAGACAAGTCACTACGCCACCATGAGGAATCAGAGCGCACTGAGAATTGGGCATGCCAAATTGGGGAGAAAAGGGGAGAGAACAAACAAAACAAAAAAAAAAGCAACAAAAAAAAAACTGCCCTTGATTCCATAAACAACAAATAAAAATAAAATAATGGTTAAATAAAAACAACGCAAAATATTGTATAATAGATAGATCTTCTTTTTTTTGTATGGCTCACATAGCATACAAGCAGTATGTTTTTGTTTTTTTAAATATACTAGCTGCAATTAAGAATTAGGCATCTGTTACAGCTCAATTAGACAGGAATAATACTTAGGGGCCCCATATGCTCGGAGACAGCCCTGCTCGAATGGCCCTTAATAGGAAAAAAGTTCCCCACCCCTGTTGTAAAGTATCAGCACTATGGAGAAACACATTTTATTATTGGCAGATGCTATTTGCACCCAGGTGCATGTAGTGGTATATGCTATTTACATCTCAGTGCAAATAGTGGCAAATATTATTTGCACCCCGACCCTGGTGCAAATAATACTAATTGCACCCTAGTACAAATAGTGTCAGGTGCATCACTGCAGTGTGATTATTGTGTTTATTTAGAGTCCCACAGACACACTACATACATTACCCCTAACCTTAACCTTACCTTAGAAGAAAACGAGTACGATCGACTGACCACGCCTCCGGATCCAACCCTTCTCTGCACTCCCCCAACATTCACTGTGACCAAATCATTGTGATGAAATCAACATTTATTTAAATTTGACTTTAATATGGAGTGCTAACGAATATTAGATTGCATTCTACTTTCAGTCCATGGGATTCTCACTCATGCTGAGAGCCATTGTTCAACTGTGTGGCAGATGCTATTTACATCGGGGTGCAAATAGACACACTGTTTATTAGTTGGCATTTTTACAAATTGAATAATCTAAACATTACATTAACTGCTAAAAATGTACACCAATGCGAGGGAAAACACTGGAGTAGGGAAAACAAAAACTTTCATTATCATGGATAATGATCATTTCATTATCTTCTTTCATTATGGATCCTGGATGAGCAAAAAGATGGACACTAAATATCAGCACTCTACGAACGCTTCTTGTCCAAACAGATTAGAGGACTGCAAATAACTGTAATAAAATGAATTATTAATTAATAATTGAGGTACTTCTAGACTGCCTTTACAGATTCCAGTTAAGAATACCCACCTAATGTATGACTGGATAATGCAAAGGTGAACACAAATGTGCTGCTTTCTTCCCTCATCACAGTGAGTTTTCACATCAAAACCAAGTCAAGCCCCAGATGTTGTTCTTCGCTCTTACTTTGAAAGCTTTCATAAACAAATACAAATTAGAGGCTTTCATTCACTATTCATGCATTTTTATTGTCATCCAGAAGTTATTTCGAGATTTGCGCTGACTCAGAATGGCCTCACAAATTGAATTAATTAAATTCTTATCAGGCTGAGAGCAGCCACTTCGTCTCACTTGATGAGGTAAAAGCACTCGGCTGCTAACAGATATGCACTGACAAACTATTTATGTGTGTTTGTTTGGGAGAAACAGTTTTTTCACGTTTGCCTTCATTTATGTTATGTGAGACAATATTTACATCAGAATTAGGTGGGTCTTGGCTGCAGGGATTCCATTGGTATGGAAACTGACTAACTAAAATAAAAGTTGTTTCACACAGAGTGCCTTTGTTCTGGGTCAAATTGGCTTTCTAATAAATTGCAGCGAGACAAATCTCTGAGCAGACAACTATCCACATCTGAAATGTAAAGCAGCAAAAAGGCCTCTGAAAATTGTAGCCACAAATGCTCTTCAAATGCTGTAAACATACAAATCAAACACTTACAGGGATAGATTATTATGTCACCCTCATTTTGTTTCAACCTTTCTTTCTTCAGTGGAAAACCATAGGAGATATTAGGCAGAATGACAGCCTCACTCACAATTCACTCTCATTGTATGGATAAAAAGATTCAATTTAAGTGAATGTCGTGGGTTTTCAACAACAGATTAAATGATGACAGAATTTTCATTTTTGGCAGAAATGTTTTATGGAGTGCTGTATGACTATTAGGTTGTCTTTTACTTTCAGTCCATGGGATTCTCACTCCTGCAGAGAGCCATTGTTCAAAGCTTCAACACGGGCTGTGAGTTGACCTTCTTGTAAAGACCTTTTGAGGGTTGCAAGAAATCGTGCCTGGAAGTATCTAATCAAAGCATGCATTAGACACATAATGGCAGAAATGCACCAGAGACCTGTGACATTTCCATCTTATTGCACATTAAGTAATTGTTCAACGATGATAATGATCGAAAACACTGTCATTATTTTGTCGAAAACACTATGTTTAAGTGTGGTGACAAAGCAGTGACATTTCTTCAGCTCTATTGCTGGATTGTTCTCCAGCTCTATTGTCTTTTAATATGCACTGGTCCAGTGCCTCATTCAGGAGTGTGTCGCTAATTAGATGTGGCGATTAAGTTTAGCTAATGTAATCGCATGTTTACTTTTAATTAGAGGCTCCAGTCAAGCAATTGTCGAAAAGAAGCATCTAGCTATCCTTGTATGCCAAACATTCTAGACCTTAGTCTCTCAAACTGTTGTTGCCACTGAAAGCACTTACTGAGCTAATGAAGTGAAATTAGCCCAGGGGTTAAACTGGGTTGTGGTGACACTGACCCCTAGTGTATACTACTGCATGCTGGTAGTATGAAATGACCAAATGAGTCTCTAAACCCTCAAACAAGTGCTGTGATAGACTTAATCTTAGTAGCTTAACAGTAGCTATAGTCACATTCTTGCAAGAATCTATTCAAATGTCCAGAGCAATGGGAACAGACAAGCAGGGTTTTAATCCTTGCCAATGGATTGGTCTCGGGGGAGAGAAAAAGAGGAAGTTTTGAGGGTTGGATTGTTTCCCTTTTCGAGAGCCCACATGAATCCTTGCTTCAAGTGGATAATTGAACCTTTGCCCAGTATCAGCATGTTTCCTAGTTTCTCACACTTCACACCTGGCTTCTTTCTTTGTGTGTGTGTGTTTGTGTGTGTGTGTGTGTGTGTGTTTCTGATCTTGGAGAACTTATAAATAGTATTAGTCTTGGTTACAGGATTTAACATGGAGTACTCAACAGATATTTCACCTTGAAATCACCCTTGTGTCTTTATCACCATCAACAACATTCAAATAGTCAGTTTAAATGCTATGTGAAATATTATGTGTAAATAACAATATATTATATGTAGATTGTCACAAGTTAAGATATAAAGCCATTACGATGATGAACACTTCATGTGTGGTGCATTGCAAAAGAGACAATATTGTAAATTTATCAGACATTGGTTTCACTCCAAGGAGGGTCAAGGAACAGGTAACTTTTCTTTTTTTTAGGTTTATAATGTTGGCTTGACAAAGTTTCTTAACATCATCATTTGCTATGTATGTGGTAATGGAGAGTGATTTTGTAAACGCTCCATTTTCCATGGTAGAAAATGCCATTCTAGTGTGTATGATTTGTAGCATTCACACTGAAAATGCAACATAAAGAAGAGTACTACAAGTATCCGGATGGCATACTTATTCAACCAAAATAACGGAGTTTGAAATGTTGTTCACTTTATGCACTCAATGCTCATGGCTTGACCCACGTAGCGGAAGGGGCCAGACAAAACTCTTGTAATTAATGGTGAATTTGGCAACTACAAAACTTCTGTGAATACAACACCTTACAAATGTGAGTTGAATGCTTTACTATGACTGCACGCTCTGTAATTATGTACATTATTTGAGATATATGTAATGAGTTTGGCTAACATGCTAAAGCTAGTGGCAACAGAGTGTTTGCTTTTGAAACATCACTTTCATCAGCTGAGAAACGGTCAGGGTTGGGGAGTAATAGAATACATGTACAGTTACAATTTAAATAATTGGTAATTAGAATAGAGTTGCATTCAAAAAGTATTTTGATTACTGAAGAGATTACTTTGCATTTTATTGTCATATGTATTTAATATTAAGTCCTTTCAGATGGAAAAATGTATACATATAAATGATGCAATCCCAAAGGCAATTGACCAGCGGAGAAACACTTTCTTATGATGTGTTACATTCATACAAGCAGACAGAGAAGTAAGTTTGGAGCACAAGAAATTTAAATAAACCTTGTGTAAATTGACAGCTTTACGCTAAGCTAAAATGCTATTTCTAGCCATTTCTATAACCTGATCTATAATCCACCTTTGCACGTAGGGCTTGTGTAGGAACTGTGGAAAAGAAGTTTCCTTCCAGCCAAGAGACTGAAGTGCAGTAGGCCACTGCCAATGATCAGGAGATGATTGTCCATTTCCGTCCCTCATTCAGCGCAACACATGAAAGACATACATCTACACATACATGTGCATACATTAATGCCTCATCCTCTCCATCAGGCCAGTCATAACATAATTGTTACAGATATTTTTAAAAGAACATCCTTGTCCTTGTGTCTTTCTAACTGATAAAAGTTCCGACTTAGTTCCTAGCATCTATCATCCCCTCTTCCTCTCTCTCTTTCTCACCCTGTCTTTCAGTGAGGGCAAAGGCAAGACTAATTAAAGTTTTTAATTAATTAATTGGCCCTGAATGTGTTGTATTAGTCAATTTAATTAGTTTTCACAATATCGATTAGTCCGACCGAAACAGACCTTAACATGAACAGAGTGTGAAGAGAAATCTGCCGTCAATAGTTGCTGAGTGTGGGGAGGGGTTTGTGCTGTAGTAAAGACACCTCCTTAAATCTCTGCACACTAAAAGGCACCTCTGCTTAAAAGGGCACCTTTACATTTGTGAAGGGCATCTTTAGAATTGTGAACGAAAGGTAGCCCCCGTTCTGTGCACATAAGTAATGGGTATGGTTGACGAGCACAGATTTATTTTCTGTGTTGATGCATTTCCTATTGAAACAGGAAGTTTTGGCAGGTCATATCGAAGGGCTTGTCCCTAATGCCTCCTGCAAGAGGGTTGCAGGAGGTATTAGGGAAAGGGAAATTCTCATTCTAAAAAAAAAACATTTAATTGGACAGAAATCTGTGTAGTGTACAATGAGTCATCAATGTTTTTGGTCAGTTTTCCCAGAAGAGAAACATTGATGTAATATCTGTTTATAGGGAATTTTGTCTATGTTTAGGAGTACTCTAGCACTAAAAGAATTTAAACTAATACACAAAACGTTTATTTGGATTTAATGCGGCCCTTAACGTCCTTTTCTTTCTCTCTCTCTCTCTGGGTGTCACTGCACAGCTTGCGCATCATTTCCTTGGCTAAATTCACCCACCAGGGCGCAAAAGTGCAGAATGTTGTTTGATGCTGGGACCAATAAAAATCCTGCTGAATATGAGATTATTGCACTAGTGGATATTCTTTATTGCTGTTGAAAAAGTGACGGCTGGCAGGTCTGTATGCAAATTCATTTGAGCAGGGGAGAGGTTGATGATTCAGCTCCAGACGGTCGTAGCCATAGTGACCCAGACACTCTCTACATCTTTCCCATCGGAAGCAGCTACACACATTGAGGGACCCTCAGTGACAGGTTGTTAATGGAAACAGTGACATGGTCAGGGCAGTGGGCTGTGCACATGGCACCTTCCAGCCTTCCAGATGCACACACACACATACAAATACAATTAAACACTGATTAGTCCCGGACGGCTTATTTACCCAAACACACAATTACTCAAGGTCAGGGCAGATGACTTTTTTCGCTTTCAGTCTCTCCCACTTCCTGGCACCACCATTTGAGAATAATTTGTTCTTTTTGTTTTATATCAGCATTTCGCTCAGGCTGTCTCTGGCCTCTTCTCCGCTATGATAATAAGACATTTGCTATATAGTACATAATTCAATGAGACTGACATGATTTACAATGTTTTCATATTTCAACAGATGGTTTTCTCCTGGTGTATCTTAATTCTTTTTAATCCATTTCGCTTCCAAGAGCATCTCTGCAGTCTGTGAGGATGGGAATGAGCCACGTGTGATGTAAAGAGACAAACAGGAAGATAATTATTTTCTCCTCTCTCTCCCTCTCTCTTACAAACTAGTTTTGCATTGCCAAAGCATTAACATAGAAAATAAAGAAACAGAAATTGAACAAGTTGAACAAAATTAAACAGTATATTTAAATCAAGCATACAGCCATGTTGTCCTTAGACATTTTTTTTTTTTTAAGTAGAACAGGGGGTACTTTTTGTGTTCCAGCATCACAAAATGAGGTCCTTAAAGACCCCAATTAACGTTTTGTTACTTTCAGCTCATGTTTATTAGCTTTACGGTAATCTAAGTGCCAGTGTGCTTCTAATCATATGCTTTCAGCCCATTTACGCATTTAAAATTTGCCACCTCTTTCTTACGGCTATAGGCCAGTTCACACTGTAATTTTTGTTGGGTCAGTTTGTTCACCTTGTTTGTGTTTGTTGGGGCAGTTTGACAATGACAGTTATGTTTTCCAACATCCTAAATCTAACTGCCAACTTTAGAATGTTTGAGGTTTTTTTGGGCAGTGTGAATTGGCCTTAGAAAGACCCAGGAAAATTCAAGACATCACAAAGCTGCTGAGAAATTGTCCAATCAAATGCTTTCTAGAACAAGAACACACCCTCCCCTACATCTGATCAGCGCACATGGCTAACCAGAACAGATGATGTAGTCGCAATTTTACAGAGCACGTCAAAGGGAGAACAAAGCATGTAAACATGGCTTTAGTGTGATAAAATCACTTACTGTACTTACCTATTCTGTGTAAAGTTATAGCCAATTTTAAAAATTTGTTGCCATGACTATGTTATGTCAACAAACCCTAATATGACTGTGAAAATGACCATTTAAACTTTACAGCTGAGCAATAGCCTAATGACCGCATTTAAAAGCAAACCATTTAAATGCAATCAAAACAAGCACACCCTTCGTGTAAGCCAACAGTTTAAAAAAGTATTTACATTGTATATGTAACAGCCCCAATGTGCACAGAGATATTGAATGATGTCTTTCTTAAACCCTACAGAGATATCAGCACTCTGGTTATTATTACAGTCATTGAGTGTCTGTGTTTGGGGGATGTTACTGACAGGCTGACAACACAGAAGAGATGAATTGGCCGTTTTCTTGTCTGGCCGTGTTAACAGCAGATGTCTTATCCTAGTGTCCTCCTCTGAGAGTGTTAATTACGGTTGTAAAGGAGTTTTTTTAAAGAGGCAGAATGAGTTGTAATCAATGCTTAAGTGAGCTGTTTGTGTGCAGACAGAAGCAGAGGGTGCAATACATAAAACCAAACAATTTCACACACTCTCTGGGCAGTCATGTAGCTTGCAGAGTGCCATTGTTTTCTAACGCACTCACACACACAAATACTCAAATACTCAAATACACAAATTCAACATCTGCTGCTCTGTTTATCCTGCTCAGCTGTTTCAACTAAAATGTTTGAAAGAACTAACGGAACAATATCATAGTTGCTCAGACACCGGTAATTCAGAGAGCTCTTTGTCTAGCTTTTATGCAGATTCAGATAAACAATATTGATCTTTAAATTATGGACTGTTTGTCACATAAATGTATTGTTTGACTTCAGAAGACTTGGAATATAGTGTGGTATAGTGGAATATATTCATATATATTGACATTCTACAAAATATCATCTTTGTGTTCCAGGGCAAAAAAATAAAACATTAATAATAACAATAATGCAGAATGTGTGTTTCAAACAACACAAGGGCCTGTAAATGATAAGAGAGTTAGAATTGTTGGGTAAATTATTCCTTTAACCCATCAATAAGTATCTTCATTCTCATTATAATGATCATTTCACAAACTGTGACATCCTGAGCACTCACTTTATTATTTTATATGTGTATAGGGATTACTGCTTTACAGTAACTCTGGTGTACAGAGGCCTTTCCATGTTCAGTGTAATAGACAAAGTATTGACACTGATGAGCTGAGATGTGTGTTTGTAATGTGTCCTGGTGTATGTATGATGTTTGCTCTGTAAGTGGAATTCTCAAAGGAATAATTCACCCAAAAAATTTATATTCTATCATAAATTACTCGCCTTCATGTTGTTCAAAACCCTGGTGACTTACTTTCTTCTGTCAAACACAAGAGGTTATATTAGGCAGAGTGTTAGCCTCAGTCACCATTCACTTTCATTACATCTTTTTTCCTATACAATGAACGTGAATGGTGATTGAGGCTGACATTTTGCCTCCTTTTGAGTTCCACAGAAGAAATAAAGCCATACGGTTTTGGAACACATGAGGGTGAGTAAATTATGACATAATTTAAATTTTTGGATAAACTAACTTTACAGTAATGTCTGTGATGGGCTATTCATCTGCATGTAGAAATTTGACTCTATGGCTTTCTTACTCAAACCATTTAAATGTGTATTGCCCTCTGGCCAGAATTATTCATTCAATACTTCCTGTGTGCACATGTAAGGTAAATGCCTATTTACTGCACACGAAACCTCATTTTGCATTGCTTTTGAGATGGATGTAGTATGGAGATTCACCATTCAGCCCTATCCCTTGTTTGCCCCATCTGTGGTTGGACTTGTGACTCAACAATGAATCCTCAGCCTTTTACAATTCCATCTCTGTAATATAGCAGCACCACCTTAATTAAGCAATGTTATCTTTGAATTCGATGGACTGTGAAAGCAAAGTATGAAGATTAGGGTTGGATTACTATTACAATACACTCCTAAAGGAATATCAATGTTTAACCTTATGTTGTTCCAAACTAGTATGACTTTCTCTCTTGCATGGAACTCAAAATGAGTTATTTTGTAGAATGTCCAAGTTGCTCTTTTTTCAAACAATGAAAATAGATAGGAACCAGGGCAGCCATTGACTTTTATTGTATGGAAAAGGAGTAGCTTGGCCATTCTGCTAGATAACTACTTTTGTGTTCCATTGAGATCCCTCAATTTGGGTGGCACTGCCCCCCAGTGGGTGTTTAAAGGATGCCATGGGGCACTGAGTGCAAATTAGTAGAGAGGGGGGGCGTTAGGCTACAAACAGGGTTCGGAGGGTTACTTTTGAAATGTATTCCACTACATATTACAGAATGCATGCTGTAAAATGTAATTTGTAACGTATTCCGTTAGATTACTCAAGGTCAGTAATGTATTCTAAATACTTTGGATTACTTCTTCAGCACTGGTAGATTTTTTTCACTTGTTTTGACTATAAAAACTCTGCCAGTACAGTAAAACAAAATACACATTGAAAATACATTCTCTGAAAAACCTAAATATCTAAATATGCAGTGTTGTTTCTAAAACAAGATAAATCAAACTGATATGAAAAAAAAATATGATTAAAAAAAAATAAATAAATAAATATATATATATATATAGATTCTATTTCTTGTGCTCCAAACTTACTTCTCTGTCTGCTTGTATGAATGTAACACATCCTAAGAGAGTGTTTCACTGCTGTTTAAATGCACTTTGGATCGCATCATTTATATGTATAACATTTTCCATATGAAAGGACTAAATATTAAATGAAACAAATAACAATAAAATGCAAAGTAATCTCTTCAGTAATCAAATATTATTTCAATGTAACTGTATTCTAAATACCAATGATTTAAATTGTAACTGTAGTGGATTACTTATATTTTGTATTTTAAATACATATTCCTGTTACTTGTATTTCTTTACTCCCCAATGTTGGTTACAATTGGGGGGCATTTATCAGTCAAGTTAATCAAATCTATCATCAAGTTCCTGTTTGCATTAAAATGTTTATCTAGACTCCATTATACAAAGCTGCTGTCTAGACAGGTATGCATTTGTACCGTGGTTCATCTGATTCTGATGCCAAGCGACGCATCTGAAGTATCTGGTTTAGCAGCGTCAAATAGAAAGGTGAAGTCACATGTTCCGCTAATGCACCTGTATGGCTCTTTAGGTGGAAACGGTTCAATGGACTGAGCAGCGTGAGCACAAAGCAGGTGCGTTTTTACTCCCAGACCGGTACTGAGGTCTTAAACGTGCACCTCTGTTCACTACAGCACTGTGAAAACCAGTGAGAAGCACAGCATTAGACCCAGAAATCAATTGAAATTGGCACAGAATTTACTATAGTAATACTAACTGTACTTTAGGCAGAAATAGATTCATAATACATTGTAACGAGGAGGAGGACGTGGCCGGGCCATGAGGGTGCACAATTGGTGCTGAGTTGCCCCAGTCAGCAGGAGAGAGAAATAAGGATGAGTGGGGGACGCCAGAGAGAGAGAGAGACATGCAGAAGTGTGTGTGTGTGCGTGCATGTGTGTGTGTGTGCGTGCGTGTGTGTGCGTGCGTGTGTGTGCGTGTGCGTGCGTGCGTGCGCGTGCGTGTGTGTCAGCGTGAAGGAGTGTTTTATTGTGTGCGACTGAAAAGTGAAACAATAAATGTCTATGTGTACTTTTCAACCCGGTCCCAGCTTGATCCTTCAACAACGAACCTTGTTACATACATATTATAGTGGTAGGGCGGCTGGGGTGAGGGAATGAAGTAGGGGGCATTCATCAAAAAAAGGTTGAGAACCATTGCTTCATCTCTTTAACTCCCTTTGTATGTACGCATGTATGTGTGTGAATGCAAAATCCTTCAATATTGCTATTTCAGATGGCAGCACACATTTTGGTAGGCTTATTGTGCATGAGATGGTGTTACTCCTAATCCACAGAATTCTCAATCAGTGAATTGATGCACTGACCACCCTCATCCCTTTAAATTCTATTTTCTTGTTGTTTTTCAACCTCTCATCTTTTAAAACAGGCAGAGTGGAAGGGAGAGGTACTGTGATGTTGCCATGGTGATAGTCTTGTTTTCATCATAGGAAATTCAATATTCTGTGTGTAATGTTTCTGAGTTTGCATGAATGTATAAGAGAGACTATAAGTGTGTTTTCGTGTAGTGAAAGCTTGAGTGCGTACATGCTCATTTTGTAATTCTTTTTTTTTTCTCTCAACAAGATGTGCTTGAGACTGAAATACCATTGCCACATACAGTTGTAGAACAAATATTATCTTTAATAAAATGCCGTGGTAATACTATTAAGAAATTGTGTGACATTGTACAACCTTAACACTTTCTATATTCCAGGTTTGTAGATGAGATCTTTTGTGTAATGCATAGAAAATATGTGAAGAGAACCATAATGTACAGTATTATAGGGCTTATGCAGAATACAGTATATGCAACAGGTGATCATGGTGAGCATTTGTTTTTATATTCAGTTCACAGATTTATCAGGCTGTCTGGATTTTATCTTTTAGAATATTCAGAAGCAGACTGTTGTGAAAAAATATTGAACTGTGTATAATAATCTGGTCAATATACAGGAGGCCATGACCACAGGGCACAGAAACACAGAGCATTATTTTAATGTAGCTGTGTTGTCTCCGTGTAGCCATTGCTTACGGAATGTATGAGGACTCTGTTTTATATTCATATTGTGGTTCATTAATATTTCACTCATTCTCTCTCCTTGGACTTTGTGGCAAAACATGCTGTAAGTCACTCTCCATTCTCAAGAACACTGCTATGCCTCTCTCATGTTGATTTTTTTTTTATAAAGTCTGGGGCTGAATGTTGTCTAAAGGTTTTCTGTTTCTGTACTGTGTATTTTACTGATTTGGGCTGTTTTTGGCTTTCTAAACATTTGCCTGTAATTCAGAAATCAGATTTTTTTTTTTAATTTTGTAAATTACAATATTTAGTTTAATGTTTAAAATGTAATAGTTTATTTAATCATTTATATGCCGAAAAGTTTAACTTCAATTTATCTGTAGTTGTAATAGTATTCTGAAATGATATTCTTCTCACCACAATTGTACAGAGCGGTTACCTACTGAGTTACCGTAGACTTTGTCAGTTCGACCCAGTCTGGTTGTTTTCTGTTGACCTCACTCAAGACATTTCTGTCCACAGAACTGCTGCTCACTGGATGTTTTTTGTTTTTGGCACCATTCAGAGTAATTTCTAGAGACTGTTGTGCATTAAAATCCCAGGAGATCAGCAGTTACAGAAATACTCCTACCTGCCCATCTGGCACCAACAATCATCCACGCGATTATCTAATCAGCCAATCATGTGGCAGCAGTGCATAAAATCATACAGATACAGATATGGAGCTTTAGTTAATGTTCACATCAACCATCAGAATAGGGAAAAAATGTATCTCCGTGACATGGACCTTGGCATGATTGTTGTTATGTACGGGGACCTACACAATATAAGGCAGGTGGTTTAAATGTTGTGGCTGATCGATGTATATTTGTCATACATGCAGTATGTGCGAGTGTGTCCATGCATCTTCTTGTGTAGGTTTCAGTCTTAAAGTCATGTATAATTCAATGCCAGGCTCTTGGTTACATCACAGAATACATTCATCCAGAACCCTCTCTGCAATTAGCCTGAGACTCCCTGCAGCTTCCTTTGATAAGTAACCGTAGCCTGATTCATATACTTAGTGCACGACCTAATATTACGGACTCATTCTTGTTGCTCAAAGTGAGAGGCATCCAACCCTCCAGCCCATGGTAATTGAGAACACCGCAATAATGGAGGCAATTTGAACTCCACCACATCACAAAGTAGAGATCCTGCAGAAATTCAGTAATGTTACACTCTTTTTGTGCACTTTGGAAATAGCAATTTAGTTTTAAACATTGTCATTTTTAACAGGACAAACTGAGCTTGCAAACATGCCTGCTGAATGTATTTCCTGAAATGCACTTCCTGCGTTGTTCTCACACTATATCTTCAGGTGAATTCTTCAAAGCCCAGGAAGATATTGATGTCAAGACTACTCAGTAAAGTAAGCCTACACATAAATAACTGTAATGGAAATTCTAGAATAATGGATTTTTTTATTTATTTATTTATTTTGTAATACAGCAGGGTCCAAAAGTCTGAGACCATTACTGAAAATGCTTCTCTATTGTATTCTTTTCATACTCACAATTTGAGTAAAAATCTGAAAATTTCTTATTTCTTTATATTACTTTAACCATATATGACAACAAAATATGGCAATGCTTTATTTTTACCCTAAATGCAGCTTTAATCAATCATACATTTTCTACAGAATTACATACAGTATAAATGTGCAAAACCTGATAAGCCATGTTACCCCAGCCTGATTTTAAAATGTCCCAAAGAGAATATTGTTTGCTTCAATGGACCTCAACAAGACCTTTTGTCCAAAGCAATTAATATGGTCAATGTCACATATTCTAAATATTTATTTTATTGCATAACTGTTCATTGTATTAAAATGGTCAAAATATTAGTTTCCATGTTTAACTTAAAAAAATAAAAAATAAAAAAATAAAAAGGTCTCAGATTTTTGGACCCCACTGTAGATAATAATTAATGCTCCCTGATATAAGATGTGAGGCCCAAGACAACAGCTTTAACATACACATTAATAAAATCACAAAAAAAAAAAAATTAAATAATGATCAGACCAAAAAATTTTTGAAAGTATGCAATTATACTGTACCTATAATAGTTTCTCTAATTTGTGAACACACTTGTCTTTCTCTCTCATTCAGTGCCCATTACCAATCAAACTCCTGACATCCTCATGACATTGTCTCTTTTGACTTTGGTGATTTTGTGCTGTGAGGAAAATGCTATGCTTGGCACAGCCATATGGTGTATGTGATTACTGTTATGGAGGAGTAACTGATAAAATGCAGGGGGGAAAAGTTCTTCCGGTCAAAGAAAGGTCACACTGAGAAATAAATGCAGTGGTTAACCGAGGAGGAAGAAAGAGAGAGAGAAAAATGAAGAGACTGAATGAAGGAGAGAAAGTTTAAGACGAGCATGTTACAAGGTGCAAAATCCAAAAGCAGCAAGAGAAGAAGAAAAAATTAAAACAATTGCAAGAAAAACCGGACAAATGAGAACGGGGGAAGGCAGACAAATGTGCCGCATGAGTATATGTTTGCGCAAGCATTAGAGTGCAAGCTTGAGATATGTGTTAAATCAGAGCTACGGCAATAGTGTGTGATTGACTTTGGCAGAAAGAACAAAGAGCCTAAGGGTGTGTGTGCATAATGAAATAGAAAATGCAAAAAGGGGTAGGGTGGGGAAAAATATGTATTACTGTATAAAGGCAGCACTGCAAATAGAAACAAAAAGAGTGTGTGGGGGGGGGGAGAAGAGAAGGAAAAAAGGTCTCCTTTTAGGTGAAAAATCAACCTGTAAATGGCTTACTTATAGTTGACTGCATATTAATCTGGGTTACAAGATCATTTTAACATTAAAATAAAAAAGTGATTATATTTATATCTTCAGAAGCGATAGGATAGGTGTGTGTGAGACACACATCAATATTTAAGTCCTTTTTATTATAAATTCTCCTCCTTGCCCAGTAGGTGGCTATATGCAGGAAGAATGGGAATGTGAAAGTGGACATTTATAGTAAAAACAGACTTAAATATTGATCGCACCCACATCTATTATATTGCTTCTGAAGATATGGATTGAACCACTGGAGTCATAAGGATTGCTTTTTTATTGCCTTAATCTGCTTTTTGGAGCTTTGAAGTACTGGTCAAAATTTGCTGGCATTGAACCGACCTACAAAGCTGAGATATTCTTATAAAATCTTTGTTTGTGTTCTGTAGAATAAAGAAAGGGTGAGTAAATGAGGAGGGAATTTTCATTTTTGGGTGAACCCTTTACATTCTATCCAACTGTGATCCTACAATGCATCTTAATACCAGGTGTAAAAGGGTCCAAATGTATGACTTTGTGTGAAGCCACTCTGTGCTCAGAGAGAGCACCTAAAGCAGTTTATCTAATCCTGCATCTCAGACTCTCTCATTAACTCAGGGACAGAGAGAGCAGGTGAAATATGAAAGGAATGGAATGTGTGTGTCTGTGAAACCCAGTGCACCAACTGCTAAATTAAGTTTCCTGTTGATTTGTTTTGCCCACATTTCAGAGAAGCAACACCTATTAAAGCGGGTCTAATATTGGTAGGAGTGTTAAAAATCAATGTGTAGATTTAAAGGGATAGTTCACTCAAAAAATGTCTCACCCTAATGTCGTTCCAAACCTGTGACTTTACTACTTCTGTGGAACACAGTGACAGAAATTTTGTTATGTTCCTAACACAAAGCTATCATATGACTTCAGAAGACTTGGAATATTGCACATAAATCATATAGACCACTTTTTATTATGTTTAATTTTTGTCATTTTGTCAGTCCCTCATTCACTTGAAAGTATGGAAAAGAGTGACAAGGAAAAAAAAAAATCACCTTTGTGTTTCACAGGAAAGAGTCATACAGGTTGGAAACAACATAAGGGTGTGAAAATTATGACGAAATCTTTTCTTTTTTCTTTAAAAACTCTTTCAACATATACTGTACACTCCACAGAGGAACATTTTAGTGTGCAGACATTGCTCAGGAGAATTCTCAGTTATGTTTCTTAACTTTTTTTTCTAGAATTTCTTAAAAGGGATTTAATAGAAACAAATGTGAAGATTTTTTACATATGGTAAAAATATCGAGCTATCAAATGAATGTGGATTGCATGGCTGAGATATATTTTTAGAAGAAAATGAGAATTGTTCGAGTTTACATTGAAATCGCTTTTGAAATTTCACTTATTTATTGTGCTTTAGCTCTGGAGACAACGGGAGATCCAGTAGCTGTACTGTTGAAGCTAAAAAAAAAAAAAAAAAAAAAAGGTATGAAGCAGGCAAAAAAAAACTAGAGTAAATATCAGCAATTTTATGGCATCTACATTTTCATTCATTTAGTTCACAGTATTCATGGACATCCTAAATTTGATAATCCAAAACTATTCTAATCTTTCCTTTACCTTGGCATTCTGTATCCCTAGATAATGAGGTTCATTTTACGTTAAGCTGTTCTCTAATAAAGGTAATAACAGTCTAAACGTAGACAGTCTCCAAAGATTATTGATATGAAGGAAAATAATAATCTGTCCTTCACAGTAGAAGCAGGTTCACTTGATTTTTTATGTTTATTTTTAGGCAAAGCAATTATATTATAATAGTAATAAATAACTTTAGAAATGACCTCAAACTCCAACATTTGCAAATGATATTCCAGAGCTGGCGGGGGCAGCAGAGACAATCATGCTGATCCATGTCGATATATGCAATACAGCCATATTGTCACATCGTTACTTAAAGAACACGAAGAGCAATGCTAATGTTAGCTAGAGAACTACTGAATGCCGCTTTAAGCAAAAGTTGATTTCCATTTAATGTCATTGCTGTCTAGGAGAAACAATTTAGATATTAAAGAGAACTCATCCCTATGGGTCTACATCCCAGAATCTGTTCTCTCTACTACGGTCTCATATGAAACCACTTCTCTCCATCATCATCTAGCCTCAAGATCATCTGTGAAATCTCCTCTCTTGAACTCCATCTATCTCTTTTCCCCTGCCACAACCACACCGAGCAGTTTGAGCCCACATCTCCAAAGAAACAAGCCTCCTCTTTTCCAACCTAAGAGAAATTGCTCCCTTTTTCTAAGGAGAGCGGTCATTTTTTTCAAGAGGCAGGTTGTTTTTCTGCTGCCATCACTGCCCATGTTTACAGTGCAGTTCAGAGGGAGACAGAAAGAAGAGCAAACACTTATGCAGTAATTGATACAGACCAAGAACTTTGGCATGGCCCAGTGTTAGCTTTGTAGGAGATAGGTAAATATATAAGAGGTCTGCAACAAGCAGGGGAGATCTGCAGAGTCTTTGGAGACTTGGACAAGACCCTTAAGAATATAAAGCATTAACATAATGAGGCTGCCAGGGCTGTGTAAACAATCTAACTGAATCATTGTTCTACAGGTGTGGCAACATCTCCAAGTGTGTCTAGAGCTTTCAGCGGCTGGTTCCACAGTCCAAGAGCCTCTATTCATTCTAAACAGGTCTGTACACACACACTAACGTGATTGTCGATAGGACAAAATAATGTATTCTGCATTTAAAAGAGAGTCTTAACTGGCCGCTTGCCTCAAACAGCACATGTTGATTTTGTTGAGTCATTGTAGACTATTTCTGGAACACTGTTTGAATTTAGATCAGACAGCACTGTTTCACAGCTTGCAGCAGTCTCTAACTCATAAGTGTGAAGTGGAATTTGCTGAATTTTGCAATGTGACATGATGCTTTGGTGACAAAAGAGCCCATATTATGATATGACTTTACAGTCTAATCTCTAACAATCCTCTACACATGCAATACGTTTACATGCAGTTATAATCGAGCTAAAGTGAGGTTTTATCTAGTCAATCTAGTCTTCATCTGCCTGTCTAAGTGTAAATGCAATCCTTAATCGAATGTTTAAAGAAAGGACATCGGCTGAGGAAGTGTTAAATACATGTCTTTCAGAGCATACCCACACTGCCAAGGCCTTGTGGTCCGATTAACATGTATCAGTAGCAACTGTTGCTTTTCAATAGTGGGAAACCACAGATTATTGTTTTGAAAGCTGCTCAAACTACTACTCAAAATTTCTCTAATGTAAATAATGAACAAAGCTCAAATCTGTTTTTGCACCAAAATAATTGTTACAACAGACTGTAAATATTTCTGCATGTATCCTCGAGCCTTCAGACCCTGCACTCTCAAAAGTTGCTTTTGCATTTCATTTCAAAGTCCTGCCTATTTACAGGGTTGGGAGTGTTTCTTTTTAAAATGTATTCCACTACATGTTATAGAATACATGCTGTAAAATATAATTTGTAACTTTTTCCATTAGATTACTCAAGGTCAGTAACATTCTAAATACTTTGGATTACTTTTTGAGCACTGGTAGATTTTTTCACTTGTTTTGACTATAAAAACTCTGCCAGTACAATAAGACAAAACATACATGATAAAAACACATTCTCTGAAAAACCTAAATATCTTATGTAGTGTTTCTAAAACACGATAAGTCAAATTGATCTTGCTTTAAGTATTTTTAGATATTTTTGCAGGAAAACAATACAAAAATTGTTATCAAGAATACGATTTTTGCCCTAATATCAAAGATTTTTCTAGAAAAAAAGAAATTATAATCCAACATTAATTTTCTTGATTAAAAAAAAAAAAGAATTATCGTGCCTGGTAACATGTGCACGTAAAATGGCTAGAAATAGCATTTTAGCGAAGCGTGAAGATGTTAATTTACACAAGGTTTATTTCTATTTCTTGAGCACAAACATACTTCAAACTTACTCTGTCTGCTCTTGTGAATGTAAAAAGTTTTTCCAACACTGTTCAAATGCTCTTTGGATCGCATCATTTATATGTATAAATGTTTTCCATCTGAAAGGACTAAATATTAAATGAAACAAATGACAATAAAATGCAAATCGCTTCAGTAATCAAAATACATTTTTAATGTAACTATTCTAATTAACAATGATTTAAATTGTTACTGTAGTGGAAAAGTTACTTATATTTTGTATTTTAAATATGTAATCTCATTACATGTATTCCATTACTCCCCAACCCTGCCTCTTTAAGAGCTCAACTGATCAGCACATGAGAGGACTTTTAAGGAAACCAAACTGCAACGCTCTCGTTAGCTTAGCAGGGGTTTGACTCTCATTAGAGATGTCTCCTAGCAACTGATAAAAAATAGCAGCGCTTGAGTTCATGCTTCAAGTGTACGATTATCAAAAGAGATTATAATGTTTTATACACCTATTTCTGCAGGGGTTGGTTAAACAAGCTTTAATATCATGTAATGTGAAAATGAACTCATTATCGATATTACTTTAATAAACTGAATGTTTATCACTTTGTATATCTCCTTGAGTGTTGACATGTTTGTGTGACATCATGCACCAACATCTCAGCGAAATCGGGAGTTGTGAATTTCTGCACGAGCCTACAAGTTGTAATTCTGACTTCAAGATGCATTCCATTGCACTTTTCCTAGTAGGAAGTTGTAAAATCCGCAGGAACGCAGCACTACTTTTAAAAACTTGATCCGACACTGAATGCTCAAGCAAAAAGCACTTACGAATTTACTTGATGAAAATCAGCACTTTTTCCTGTCTAATTAATCAATTGCATGATCTTGCAGAACATCTCAGGTTAGTAAATCCATAAGGATCTCTTTCTCAACGGCAACACCATCAGTGATGACAGCTGTCTCATCAGCAAGATCTTGCGCTCTTCGCTTTCAAATTACATACATCACTTGAAGCTTGATTGCGCCACTCAAGGCCAGCTAGAAGGCCTCGACTGGGACATATCCTAAACATGACACCAACCAAGAACAAATCAATCTGATTGGCTGATGAATCTGACAATCTGATTTTAGTTGCCCATTCATTTGCACTGTTGAGGAATTCTGAAGAAATTTTGAAGGCCTGACAGGGTGGAGCTCAGTCTCTGCTTTGGGCATGCTATTTGTGAAACAGACACACTTTGCTTATAAGCATCAAGGAATAAATTATGACTGGATAAACTTTGTTTTTCTCTATTTGTTTGTAGATTAATTAAGAGCGGAAAGCGATTAAAAATACAGCGAATAAGGTTATCAGTACAGAGAATGAAAGGATGAAATATATTTATTTATTTGACATGTTAGGTCAGCAGAGAAGTCTTTGCTGGCCCTGAGAAATCGCCACTGCTGAAACGTAATGGTACAGATATCTGCTGTAGACTCCCATGGAAGGACCGCTTCAGTGGGGTTCTATGGGCCATGCGTCCACTGTTTTTTTAGGACTCATTCATGTATTTGTTAAAGGATTGCAATGAACAAAAAGTAGTGTCATTTATACAGATTATTTGTACACACCGATCAGCCACAAAATAAAACCGCCATGAAGGTGTGCATGTGGTCTGCAACAATCTTTTAGGTAGTTGGTACATGTCAAAGTAACATCCACATGAATGCTATGACTCAAGGTTTCCCAGCAGAACATTGCCCAGAGCATCAACACTGCCTCTGCCAGCCTGCCTTCTTCCCATAGTGCATCCTGCTGCCATCTCTTCCCCAGGTAAATGACACAAGCACCTGGCCATCCACATAATCTAAAAGAAAACATGATCAGACTAGGCCACCTTTTTCCATTGCTCCATGGTCCAGTTCTGACACTCATGCCGTGCACAGGGGTCAGTATAGGCACTCAAACAGGTCTGCAGCTACGCAGCCCCATAAACAGCATGCTGCGATGCACTGTGTGTTCTAACACCTTTCTATCATGGCCAAGATTTTCAGTCATTTGTGCTACAGAAAGTCTTCTGTGGGATCGGACCAGACAGGATAGCCTTTGCTCCCCCACACCCCACACACACACACACACACACACACACACACACACATCAATGCATCCATAACCCTGTTGCCAGTTCACCGGTTGCCCTTCCTTTCACCATTTTTGGTAGGTACTATCCACTGCATACCGTGAACACACCACAAGACCTGCCATTTTGGAGATGTTTTGACTCAGTCATCTAGCCATCACAATTTGGCCCTTGTCAAAGTCGCTCAGATCCTTACACTTGCCCATTTTTCCCGCTTCCAACACATGAAATTCAAGAACTGACTGTTCACTTGCTGCCTAATATATTACACCCCTTGACAGGTGCCATTGTATCATAAATAATAAATGTTATTCACTTCACCTGTCAGTGGTTTTAATGTTGTGGCTGATCAGTGGATACTAAACGTGCGGTTGCCATAATTTCTTTGGGGAAGCCGTGCTTCCCGTGCGGTTTTAAAGCAATAACTACTGTTATGTTTGCAGAAAAAAGCCAAGCTGCAATCTAGGTCTGTTAGTCATGTGTAACAAATCGAACAGGAGCAATTTCAGTTGGACTAAAGCATTTACAAAATATTGTTACAGTCCAAGTGAAATCAAACTTTAAAAGCGCATGTAAACATATTGATTGTGGTTCTGACCAATTCAGTGTGTTATGTTACTGTGAATACACCTAATTGAACCCTTAGCAGAAAAGAATCATTATGAATACAGCTGTAACATAGTATTGTGCTTATTTCCTATAATTAATAATATATATATATATATATATATATATATGCATGGTATTTATATGTTGTGGTACATTAAAGATCCAAAATAGCTTCATATTTTAAATGGATCATAACAGAATAGGTAGAATGTGTGTAGTATTAATGCAAAGGGGAAAAAAGTCTATTTACACAAAGAGCAAATAGCCCATCTTGCTGGCAGAGGCCATTTACACAAACTCCACCCACCACTGCTCAGACCAAACTCAAGCCAGCCACGACAGATGTATTTGGGGTCAGCTGCTGAGCAAATGAAGGCAGACATATTTGATTTTTTTCCGATGGGGCAGAGACATTAAACTGGTTAACAGGTTAGACATTTAGTCGATTAAGAGATTGGAAAACCAAGTGACTATTTGCGCTCTAATAGTGAAAACACATTATTTTATGACAAAGTACTCATGTGCAGCTGTAGTAGCTCTGGGTGTAACAATGGTATGTGTATGTGTTGTCACTCTGTATATCTGGGTTTGAATCCCACCCATTGACATACTTTTCCACATCTATATTCTTAATATTTTCTATAATACTACTTATAGTAATAAATAAAAGAGATTCCTCACAGTGATTTGGTCACAGTGAAGGTCTGGGAGTTGAACGAAGGATTTGATGCAGATAAAATTAACTAATTATTAGTAATATTGTAGTAACCATACATTTTGGTGGAAACTATATAGTTCTGATGTACCAACCATGGTGTTACTACAGTAACATGTTGTCAATAATAGTTCATAATAACCATGTTAAACTTTTTGGTTACTATGATTCAACTAGAATATTAACATGAACATACTATGGTTACTGTAGTAAAGCCTTGGTTAATTTTTGTAATAATAAAAATAAACAAATTCTGCAGTGATGCCACTATACTGTATGTTAGTATTTAAACAGGGGTGTATGAGTATCTGCCACTATTTGCACTTGTGTAAATAGCATCTCTTGCACTTAGTGCAAATAGCCTCTGCCAAAACAAAAAAAATAGTAAACACACAGCAGAAAATGTTACATTAGGTTTTACAATAAAAGTTGAACGTGTAAATACCATAGTACTAAATGATTACCATATTCATATAACATGGCATGGACAAAAGTACGATACTTCAAAAAAAAAAAAAAAAAAGCACAAAAGGAGTCTGGATTACAGAACCAGCTTGCCTGCTGGTTTAAATGAATATCGGATTGGGGCTGAAGGAGAGACAGGATTTCTGTGAAGCACAGATGCTTTGCATAATTGTCCCTCAGCAGAAGCAAATGAGTTATCGGTGGTGGTTTAATCAACAGAAAAACAACAAGCTCTCTGTTAAAGAGGATGGATATCCATGCACTCTCTCCTGTCTTCTAGTAAAACAATATTCAGTAGGCATAAGCTAAATGACTGGCTGAGGTTTCCCCAGTAACAGGCGCTCTCCCACACTCCCACACACACACACACACACACACGAGATATATGGCATGTCACTGAGAGACCGACTTTGTTCAAGCTAAAGATATTCTGTTCAGCTCATGTTGGCAACTTCTAGTCCCTCTGTCCATCGTTCTTTCACTCCTGTCCTCATTCTCCACATATAGCCTGCTGCCCCACTATCCTAAATTTCCAGCCTCAGAAAAAAAATGAATTGGTACAGGTGACTGATTGTCACGGTCAGAGACTGCAAAAAAGAAAAAAAGGTGTGGTTAGTGTAAAGTCAAGGAAGGGGATCCCACAAATCGTCTAGTGAAAAAGTAGGTTACTGGGGCTGCTGGATTTGGTGAAGGTGACAAACGATGTGGTTGAGAAACACAATAGGGAGACAACACCAATGGTGCATTATGGACCAAGACAATAAGGGTGTGTGAGTTAATGTCTAATATTTCTCAACCTTACTTGTTAGTGTGTCTTTTGACACACCACTGACAAGGCTAAGCCTGCAACAGCTAAAAAAACCTCATCTGACAGTTGGCTTGCAATCTTTCCCAAGACTTTAGAAACCTGTACCACTTGTTTTCTTTCATTTGCACAATCTCCCACTTTCCATATTAACGGCTCAGACTGGCACACCTGAAACAACAGGTCCATGACAAAGATTTATGACTAACAGTCCAGACTGGATGGACGGAAGCATGCACGCACGCACGCACGCACATATATATTGCGGATCCAATACTAAACAGCATTTTGATCAACACCAATTTATTTATTGACTCCTTTCTCTTAAAAAAAAAAACAAAAAAAACAAAGGTTACTGTTAAGACACTTGCAATGGAAGAGATTGGGGCCAATTTTTGGAGGGCAGAAATGTTAAGCTTATAACTTTATAAAAGCCCTTACATTAATTATTCCATTGAAACTTCAATTATTTTAACATTAAAGTTGTTTAATTAATAATGTTTGCATTATTATTGGGTTTATATGTTTGTTGACCATTATTGTTTTTTTTTTTGTTTTTTTTTTGTAAAAAAACATGTATTCACTTGATTTATGAATCGATTCTCCAATGATTTTTTCTTTCTGATTAAAAACAACCCCAAATGTCTTCAAGGGGAGATTCTGTCAGATTTAGCTTTACTTTTAGGGATAATCTTGTCCCTTAACTATTGCTGCTATAAAGTATGAACGAACGAACACACACACACACACACACACACACACACTCTTATAGGGTCCAGCCACAGAGACCTGCGGGCAAATCAAGCCCCACTGAACATAAAGCATAACTGATCCCAGCTGCAGTCTACAGCCTGTAATAGGAAAACAAACGGAGCATGGCCATATTTAAACAGAGCATGCCTGCGCCCCCCCCCCATCCTATTACTTAATGCAAACCAAAATGTCAACTGCAGTTCATTTGGATGTATAGGTTCCTGGACCACTACAGCACAGTTGTAAAATTGATATGAAGCCTATATTTAAAGTAACAGAATACATAATAAAATGCCTGAGGGGCTGCATTAACCTTAACCTAAAAAAAACAAAAAACATCTGCAATGTCTCCTGAAAGTCAAGGATAGGAACCCACCAATGATCATCATCAATAACACCAGGAACAAAAGGACCAGGTCTCCATGCATATCAAACTACCCAATAGGCATACTAATGAACCAATAATAACAAACGACCTCCCTGCTGGCAGAAATAAATCCCCCGAAATCAAATGAAGCAATGGTCGATATTGTAAACAAAACCGAGGGTTCATATATGAATTATAATGTTCGGCACTCGCATGAGACGGACTTATCAAGCACGTGCTCGCTTACTGAATTGAATGCTGGGAAAACTATATGAAAAGGAGCTTGAGACCAAATCAATTTTCATAGGGCAATCTACTTTATTTAAGTAAAAACATTTTTTTTTTTTTTTAAACGTACTAACTGAAATACAAAAATATGGACTCCAAAATCAAAAGGAATTCTGCTTGCGTTTGTTGGTAACAGAATGAAAACAGAAGGCTCGTGTGAGGTTTGGCGTGGGTGTTCGATTGGTTAAGAGGAACTAATGCAGCTGGGCAGTTGCACAATAACAGAGCTCCATGGCTTGCATTTAATATCAAAGCTCTGGAGTTCAGTAAAAGATGAGACACAGCAACTCATCCTGGTGCCTTATGAATCATCTGCCGCAGCGTGCTCCGGGGTCTATATGTGGGCTGTATTCGTCCATGGGAGATGTAATGACCTCTCACTTTATTATTATTATTAGTATTATTTATTTTTCCTTTTTAAAGGTACATAGTGAGGAATCGGTTCTCACACCATAACCAAAATGGGCGTTGTCTTTGTCGAAATGTACCATATTTTCACACAAATACGCACGACCCTCCGAAAGTCCTCAAGTAAAGGTAAGCAGCCCTAGTTCAAGGCATGCAGAGTTCAAATCGGTCCACAACGGGACTATGAAATCCTCCCTCATTCCTTCCCGTTCACCAGCGACAGCTCCTTCAGAATTCCACTGGCGTCCACGCGCCGTCTCTCCCGTATCATCTCCTCGAGGCTGCGGAACATGAGCGTGTGCACGGTGCTCTCGGACAGATGCACCTTCAGAAAGTATCGCTGCTCGACCGAGTGCGCCTCGCCGCCCGCTTTAAACTCCCGTTTCCCGAAGCGGCACCAGGCGGCGAAACTTTCCGAGTTCGTCCAGCAGATCTCACCGCTGCTGAGCCCCAGGTGCCCGCTCGCGTTCTGCATCACCAAATCAGCAGGCAGCGGTCGGTACCGGTAGCGATTATTTACTATCCTGCCCTGCCGACCGCAACTGATCTCAAACAGGCTGTCCTTGCGGATCTCCCCTTTGTACAAGTGAATAACCTGGTCCTCCCCTTCAAAGATCGCCCAGTGAGGGGGCTGCGCGTTGGCCACCAATTCCAGTAGATCCCCGGGTTTGCACATGGTTAATAACGTTTTCACCGAATAAACATTCAGGTCCTCGTTCTCTCGCAGTTTGGAGTAGATACATTCCTGGCAGCAGAACGCGGAGTACTCGATCTCATCGAGCGCCACCGGACCGATCTTGCTCGGGCTGTTGTTGTCTTTAAAGCTGTCCGACTGAGATCTATCGTCCAGTTCTTCCTCCTCATCGGAAAAGAAATACGCCACGCCAACACGCAACTCGTCCTTCTCAATGCCCGATGGATCCCCGGTGGGTAGCTCGCTGTAGTTCAGGTGTGTGATCCGGTCTAGTTGGTTTCCCATCAATAACAGGCAGAGGAGAGACATGGAATAATGCTTCTGAAATAGAAAAAGCGTTACATTGAGTAGTTATAAGCGGGACTATAGGCTGTCTTAAAACACATCTAGACAACATATCCTAGACAACATTTAGATTCAGAATGCGCCCAAAAATGCTGCACGCATTTATGACGCCCAAAAAGTGAGCAGCAGCTCACTAGATTTTCAAACACACCCAGATTAGTCACGTCAATAAAGAACAATCATTCACTGAAACCATGCACACCTGGGTGCGTAAACAACTCTTTCACCCTGAGCGCAGCACAAAGAGGCAAAAGGGCGAGTCAATGTTTAACTGCTCCAGAGCATTGCGCTCCTCATTCAATCACATAAAACAGTACCTATGAAGTCAGACTACATCTCCATCTTTAGATTTTCCAAGCACGCAAAAAATATGCAGTGCTCTCTCGTTTATAAGTTCATAACACAAGACGATTGGAAATGCGCCTCGAATAGATGGATAGTTGGATGCATGTATACCTGCGTATTTCCCCAGGACAATGGCTAATGGTCCTTTTGCGCCATCGGTGCGTATCCCGCAAGGTCTCCAAACAAAACACTTTTGATACTGGCTTCCTTCTGTTTTTCCTCCAAGGTACTCTGGATTCTCTTACACGTTGCACCGCCTCACTTTAAATAGTCAAGAGAACTCCGCCTCCGACCAGCAGAACCTGCCCTCTTGACGGCGATTGGTTCAGAGAAAAACTTAGACCTTTGCTCAGAGGTTTTTAATATTACAGCGGTTTATGTTGCTCGCATCCTCCATTACCCCAATGATTGTGCCTAATATTAAATATCTTGGCTGGAAATATTGATATGTGAGTTGGTGTATTGTTAGGACATTTTCTTTCTAAATGGTTCATTATAGCTGTTAGGTCTATGTTTGCTTGGAACACATTTTATGATCACGACTCCATAGGTAGGTATGTGACAGGAATCAGCTATAGATGCATCACAGGACAGCTCTGCTATGCTGTTTTCTTCGTCATATCTGGTGTGGAGTTCAGAATCCTTCTCTTCCTAACACATCTCTCTTTATCACTCAGATAGACGCACATATAAAACACACACACTTACACTAGTTGTCATGTCAAGTGACTGAGTATCTCCTTGTGGCATCGTCCAGCCAATCATAATCAAGAGTCTGTGGCATGAAATTAAATTCCAAGACAGACACACACACACACACACACACACACACACTATTGACACTGAACTGCATGCTCGCTACCATTATATGCCATATGCCACACACACAGGCATACATATTCCCACACAAAGAAAGCACTTGAATGAGTGTGAGGGGCTTAGGAGTTAGAAAGATTTAGTTTAGAATTATTTGGCAGAGACAGATCCAATTATCCATCTATGAAATGGATTGCCCTCATGTCTCAGTAATGCACCCATTCATGGTATATGCATGTGTTTAATATGTATAGATGCTTGGCATATGTGTGTGACAGAGAGAGAAAGAGATAATCTATTCGAAAAGGCAGATGCAGAGGACCCTGAAAGAATCCTGATGCATAGGCACATGCACATACATATGCATACACACTCAGATACACAGCATATGCCAGGAGACTTATGTGTGTGAATACTTTCACTGCATGTGACAGGGTGACTGAGACATTTGGAAAAAAATAGAAGTGAGGAATGCAAGGGAAACAAAGAGATGGTACGCATTATCTATAGGAATTCTGCACTTCTTCTCTCCAAAATACTGAGATGGGCCATATTTGCAGTAAACAAGCACACTTTAATCATAAAAGAGCACCAGGGAAAACAAGTCAAGCATGAACAAAGGAGAGGAGGAAAGAGGGATGAGTGGAGTGAAGGGGGTAGAAACAAGGAAATGGAGACAAAACTAAGAGAAAAATGGCTTTCGGTAACAATGACCATGTGACAGTCTTGTGTTCAATGTATCCAGCTGATGGCATAGGCTTAGAGAAAAGCTGTTTTTTAAGGGCTTCATATAAAAGACAGTCAATATTACTAATCACTTCCCATATAATGTTATAAGTTTATCAGTTGCTGCATGTGATTTCATCTCTTTGCCAGCATGTAACTCTTATAAATACATTTGAATCCGTTCTAGTCTAGCAAGAAAAGAGCATTTGTTAACACTTTTCAAAAAGGTAGTATTCGTCAACATGAGTTGACTACATTAGTTAACATGGGCTAACAATAAACAATAATTTTACAACACTTATTAACCTTTGATAAAGGAATTGTTTACCCAAATCTGAAAATGATCTCATCATTTACTCACCCTTATGCCATCACATATGTACGATTTTCTTTCATCTGCTGAACTCAAATTAAGATTTTAGAAGAATTTCTCAGCTCTTTTGGTCCATACAATGCAAGTGAATGGGTGCCAAAATTAGTGCACATACTGTAAGTCAGCATTAAAGTAGACTCCACTAGTTGACCTATATCTTCAGAAGTGATATGATAGGTGTGGGTGATAAACAGATCACTTTTACATTCTTCTTGTGTTTTGTTGATTCACATTATTGATGCATATCACCCCCTACTGGGCAGTGAGAAGAATTTCAAACAAAACATTATTTGAATATTTATCTGTTTCTCACCCACACATATTATATAGCTTCTGAAAATATGGATTAAAACACTAGATCAGTATGGATTAAATTTATGATGCCTTTATGTGCTTTTTGGAGAACCCATTCACGTGCATTGTGAGGACCTACAGAGCTGAATATTCTTCTAAAAATCATAATTTGTGTTCTGCAGAAGAAAGAAAGTCAAACACATCTGGGATGGCATGAGGGTGAGTAAATGATGAGAGAATTTTCATTTTTGGGTGAACTATTCCTTTAACATTAGTCAAATGCATTATAAACTAACAGTAAACAAATATTTTTTTCCATAAATTAACATTAACCCAGATTATTACACATTACTCTGGAATACTCGATTCTGATTTGTCAATGGTGCCATATAACGGTATGATATCTCTGAGCAACAACCTTACATTTGGGAGTTTAAGATATATTAGCGTTCTGATCACCCTGCCTGGGTTTATTTTGCAATAACAATCATCTGACTGTACATTATCCATTACTTAATAAATTCTATAAAAATATTATAATATTGTTTCATTGTCAGTTCATGATAATAAATTAATTTACTAATGTCAACATATAGAACGTTATTGGAAAGTGCTACAAGTTTTTAGGAAAAAGAGTTACTATTTGTTGTTTTTATTAAACAAAAACAAACAAAACAAATATGTATTCTATATTCCAGCTGATTAAATTGAAGTACAAAAATTGCAATACATCACCATTGAAAGAATTACAAATAGCTGCAATATGGCTGCAAGGGATAGGGAATTTCAAAGACGCCTTGTGTAAACTTCAAACAATGTGACCAGTTCTGCCAAAAGCCCTCAACAAGCAAGCTAGCACCAGGTAGGCATATTTCTGTATCCCCTTGCATGTACTATAAAGCACACAGTCATGCTTTCATAAATCATTCTCCTGTCCTCAGATCAGCCTCTATCTGAGATTTTTCCTATTTCAAGTGCTTTCTCAAAAGCTATCGAGATGGGATATTAATTATGATGCTACTAGGAATAGTGTTACAATGTGTAGTGCCAAGGAAATCTCTCTCTCTCTCTCTCTCTCTCTCTCTCTCTCTCTCTCTCTCACACACACACACACACACACACACACACGCATGCACGCATGCACGCATGCACACACACAGTTAGAGTGAGTCACATGCCATGAGTGCCTTAAGGTGAGCGTTTCAAACTGTGTCTGCGGTTTGAGGGGGTCTGACCCTGCTTCAAGCCACAGCGTGAGTTCAACTTCCAAGCCAAAGTGACAATTTAATCCTTACTCTGAGAGGACACCACCACTACTTTTTTTAGCCCCGTAAGAAAGAGTTGTGCTTCTAAGATAGCATTATAGGCTGTGTTCCCTCATCAGGGGGAGAGAGGGTATTAACAATTTCTTTCAAACATTTCCCTGTTGGCCCTTTTGTAGAACTCCCATAATACAGTGCTATTGATGGAGCAGCTCACTGTCAGTTCATTCTCTTCTCTGCTTTCAGTGCTGCTACCCTTACTCACAATTTCTTTTTTCTGCACCTTGACACTATTAGGTCCTGTGCTCTAAGCATTATCTGAGACTATTACACTCTCAGCACTGCACCTTGACAATCGAACCAGGCTCTTCCATATTGTTATAGATTGCACATCACTGCACAAATAACTATTATCAAGGGCAGTTTCCTGTTATGGGCAGAGATTCTGTGGCATTTCAGAGATTCTGTGGCATTTCAAATGAGATTTTCCTTAACATCACGGAAACCTTATAGGGCCTTGGCCCTTCAATGTCATATCCTCTCTTGCTGTGCTTCTAACACGTAGCTATGTTCTTATCTGCCACTGGATGCATTAGAAAGCCTGGTGAGAAACTAATGAAAACCGAGAGTTCAAAATGACTGGTGGTTTGAAGAGAATGAGCTAATAACTAGCTGTCAGAGAGAGGGGTTAATGTAGAGGCTGAGGTGGTGTGAAGCAGGTTTAGCAGATGGACAATTTCTTCGGAGGCATCTAAAGTGTGTCAGTGAAATTATAGAGGCTGTTAAATTATAAGATTTGATTTTGAGCCCTTTCCAATGCTTAAATACATTTGAGTGTCATCCTATAAATGGAAAGTGTCTCGGGAAAAACAGCAAGACAGCATTTTAACCAATCCAGCAGAACAGTGGATTTTTTTTTGACGCAAATGGCGAATAACCACTGACAAGTACTGGGAATTGATGTTTTCGTCATCACTTCGTCATCACAACACACTAAGTTTTACTCTCTCTCTCTCTCTCTCTCTCTCTCTCTCTCTCTCTCTCTCTCTCTCTCTCTCTCTCTCTACTGGTCCAGGTTTCCATGCTGGAGTTTCCATGCTGGGCTGCTTTATACTAGTTAGTGCTGGTTTGGTGCTGGTTTATCTAGTGGACCAGTATTTCTTTCTTTCTGATGAGTATGTTTAAAGTAATAGTTCACCCGAAAATTATAATTCTGTTATCATTTACTCAACCTTATGTTGCTCCAAACCTGTATGACTTTATTCCATGGAATACAAAAGGCAGAAAGTTAGGGACTGAAAACATAGTCACTATTCACTTTCATTGCATCGTTTTCCAGGCTAAAAAACATATTTTGGGTTTGGCATAAGAAGGACAGTAATATGGGTTTGGAGCAACATGAGGGTGAGTAGGCCTATAATTACAGAATTTTCATTTTTGGGTGACCTATCCCTTTATAAAGTCATGTGGAGACACCAGCACATCCTCATGTTGAACACAGCATTCACTGACATGCTATGCTAGCTATATTTCTTAACACCTTATTTTGTGTATATTGTATATTATTAGATGTATATTGTATATTGTGTTGGGTAAACAAGATGTGTAACTATGTTGTAGTGTTAATGTGTAATATGTCATGACTGCTAAGTTGCTTGGAACTGCACCCAAGACTTTCTCCCACTGCTGCACTTGTGTATATGGATGAGTAACAATAAAGGGATTTTATATTTTTTGATTTAGTCTTTTCAGCAGGGCTGACTCCTGACTTTTTTATGTGCCAAAGTATAAGCTCTGGGAAGATATTAGCATTTGAGACTGATGTACATCCAGTCTTAGTTTCCATAAATCTTAACTTTAATTATTATTCAGGAGTTCCTCATCCCATAAAAGGCTAAATGGGCCATGTTCTCCCAAACTTGTATGCACATCTACAGTGTGTAAATAAAATTAACACAATTACTTTTTCCCATACTAGGGGGTCGATATTTTGTTGTAAGTCCAATGTAAGGGAGGAAACATGGGCAGATCGGCACATTCCATTTCTTTCCTCTGACAACATAACAGCCTTTGCCACCCTTCATCCTTCAAAACCAGTTTGCTCCTGTTGTTTATTCTTCCACAGCCCTTGACAGACACGCTGATCCCCTGTTCTCAGATCAGAGAGCGTCTATGTTAGTCTCGCTGGGGGGAAGCAGTTAGTGTTTGTTAAAGTGTCAGCCTTATGACAGGCTCAAAGACAAGCAGAGATAATCATTAGACATTGTTAAATCAGGTTCTTTGTAATTCTGGGCACAGTCTCACGTTCTACCATGAGTTAATGCTTAACTCTTGGTTGGTTAAAAAATAGGCTGCGGAGTTGTGCAATCAGTTGAACATCAGTACTTCTTAGGGCTGCTTTATGGCTTTGCTGCTTGACAGAAAACTGCCACATGATAGAGTGGTGCTCAGTACAATTATGAGAAAATGATGTTTATCGTGAGGTAGAAAGAACCAGGTTCAAGATATCTAAGTATAATTTTGGTGTTTCCCAGGTCTTTCTGACTGCTGTACACCCACAACCCCATTTAAGAACCACAGAATTCGACACCAAACCATATAATACTAACACATATTATTCTGTATTTCATTTAGAATTATCATTATCATTTAAAGTCACTTTTAAACCAAAAAAAAAAAAAAAAAAAAAAAAAAAAAAAGAATACAATGGGGAAAAATAGACTCACCAAGTGTAAAAACTAATTATAATAATAACAAGCATCCTTAAAACTTGCAAACATTCTTTTTTTCTTTCTTAAGAAGGATCTGAGAATCATGATTAATCATGGTTTCTCATCATTTTAATTAAATATTTGTTTTAAATATTGGAGACTGGGGCTAATTGTCACACTTGGAAGTTGTCACATGGGCTAATGTCAGTAAAGATTTGGAGTCAATAATCCAATTGTGTGTTTTCTCTCAAAGGTTTTGTACAATTATTTCAAACACCTACTTAAATTTTTATTTATATTTTTTTTCAAATTATTTCCTCCAAAGTAAATTTTCATTATTTTCATTATTTTATTGTAGCTCTTCGGTATACAAGTTAACATAATCAGATGTCATACATTCCGACAAGGGTCAAATATATTATCAAGGCAGATTTGTACTGAAAGGTTTCATGTTTGAAGTTTTCTTAGGACAAAGGTATGTTTTATGAAAGAGAGGCAGGGCCATCTGTTTTAGATCAAATTTAAGCAATTAATTATGCATATACAAGTTCAAATAATTACAATATTTGCTGGCCAAATCAATGTTTTGATATTTTTGCACATTAACTTTTCAATTTTTGTTGTTTCATGAATCATTTTAATCCTCATAATTGTTTTACTTATTTAGAGTATTTTTATTTATATTTTGTTTTTTTTATTTTATATCCCGCTATTGGGGAAAGTTGCATAAAAGTTCATTTGTGTTCAGTTAACTGTATCTTTTTTCCTGGCCAAAAACAGTGAAATTGTACAACAGCTTTTTTTGTAGGACTTCAAGGTATGCAATTGACATTCAGAAATAAACCTACTCTGAGAAATATTCTAAAAAGTATGTCAATTAGCACCAGTCTCCCCTATTAGTAGTTCAAATCTACTGACAGCCCTAATATTTTAATTCGTAATTTCTGTTTTATAACTTTATAAAATCAAAATCATTCAACCATAAACATCCCCCGGACTGGTCTGGACTGGTAATCTGGTGTACCAGGCATTTTCCCGGTTGACCGATGCACTAAGGGGCCAATCAGGGGGAGACTGGCCATCGGGAGAACCGAGCGGGCCGGTGGGTCATCCGCGAAATGGGCCCCAATAAATTCAAATGAGCCTTGCCTTATGCAGAACGGACCACAAAAAGGCACCGCAATATGCAGAAAAGGACAGCGAATCTTAACTATTATCTGTTATAATTTAATTTACAATGCGTGATTTGCATGAAAGCGATCTAATGTTTAATAGCCCTACATTTGTATAATGTTTATTTTCAGTGTAAACTGAAGTTTAAACTAAAAAGTGTAAACTTTTATTTGTTATTTTTCAAGTTTGACATCAAACAAATTATTTCTAAATGACATAATGAGGGTTTTGTGTTTGGTAGTTTTGGGGAAAAGACACGGTCTCTATATGATATATAGGTGATTCATTCTCTATGTGTTGTTGTTTATGTTACCTGTGTGATGTCTCAAGGCAGCTAGCAGACATTTGGATTAGCAAATTTGTCATAAACCTACAGTAACGTGTGTCATTATTGTATTTTCTAGTGCTTCCAAAACCCTCTAGACTTTTTGAGATGTGTATGCTGTACCTAAGGGAACTCATTGTGTGTAGGCCATTTCTATAATGTGGGCTTTGGAGATTTGTTAACACCATACCACATAAAAATATATGTCAGGAAAATGCCATTCAAATGTGAAAATTATTTATTAATTATTAACTTTGTAACATTTTATACACTATTTGCATAAATGTAATCCTTAATAAGTGAATGACCACTGGTAATACTCCATATAGAGTGAAAATTGAGTGATATTGGTATCACTCTATTTACACATGTCCCTGAATATGCCTCTGATCTATGAAATAGGCCAATGAGAAGTTGGCAAACAGTATTTGCATACCCCGCCCCCGAACATACGGGTATAAAAGCGGGGAAATACGTCGAGTTTATTCAGGATGTTTCTGAGGAGCCGGAAATGGTCCGGCCACCACAGTGTCTCGGCTCAGCAACTTGGCCGGGAGGACACAATGTCTCGTTCCCTCCATCAGGGAATGGAGGTTACATATGTAACCTAGACGTTCCCCGTCTGTCACTCACTTCGACGTTGTGTCGAAGAAGCGACACTAGAGGTCCAATTTAAAACAAGCCATGCGCTGAGCCGTGTACATGTACTGCTGACACAGGAGCGGGCAGGTATTTTATTCGCAAAGGCGACCAGCTGTGTCAGACTGCACGTACCCTTCCCCAATGCCCCATAAAAGTAGTCGGAATCCTTCTGGTACCCTAAACAGGGGAACATGGTGATGCTTGCCAACCCGGGAACGGGCCGAGCCTAGCCGGGCCTCTTTTCTCTCTATGTTTCTCCGCATAGAGCAAGAAACAGCTGTGTCGCTTCTTTGACAACGTCGAAGTGAGCGTCAGACGGGGAAACATATTTAAGTCTTTTCTTTCTAAGTATGGTTCCCATGTGTCCCTGTACATGAAAAACTGATAGAGAAAGAGGACATCTAATCTTTGATTAGAGAACAGGGTATTTGGTTCGTCATAGACATTAGGCCCTTTTTCTGCACTGTGATGATCAGCATTGGAATCAGGCTGAGAAATTATGAATAGAAGAGTAAGGAAAGGGGATTGTGTAAAGGTCAGTCATGCAGGCAAAATACTGTGCACCCACAGAAACAGAACATTGGCTCAAACCTCAAACAGGAAAGTATGTATCATGCTATGACTCTAAATTCGTTGCAGGCAGCATTTGCTACAGCCATCACTGCATGAAAAGAGCTGTATTCGTACCAGTAGACTCCTGTAGAAACCACTGAATTTGGATGGATTGCGAATAGTACTGGACAGGAATGTCAAATTCCACAGACCTGTATACATCCGATTAGTGTCTGACGATTCCTTCAGTGTTATGGTCATCTGTTGCCATGCTATGTAATCCTCTTAAGTTGTCTGTCAGGGGATGATTTTGCACTGGAATCACATTTGTATTTCTCTCCTTCTGGATAAAATGGTCACCCCAATGGTCTTTTATCTCAAACTGGATTAGCTGCCCTTAAACTTAACCTACCCCTAAATATTGACAGCAATTGGGACACTGCATGTTTTAGCTTAAATTTATTGGTTAAACTTAAAATTTATTTAGCTTATGCCACTTATCACAGGCCTTTAACAATATTGACACAATATAAATGCTGAGACAATAATTGGGTTTTGAATACATTTATTAAAAGGAAAACTGAAAAATGTATTAAAATATCAATATCACAATCAGTGTAAAGCTTCATTTAGAGTTCAGTTAATAAACTGGCATCATACTCTGTGTCACTTGCCATCACACGAAAGTTTCCATCAAGTCTCTTTTGTAGCTCCTGGAGCAGAGCTTCTCAAAACTGCTTCTTTTACAAGCCACACTGACCTCTCATAGACAACACCATCTTCTTCATCAAACATCATGTCCACACAATCTTCCTGTGTCTGTCTCTGTTGACTGCAACTGCAAAACATAACAGTAATTTTACCACTGAAAACAACCACTAAAAGAACCCTTAACAACATATGGTTTAAAAAAGTTACATCAACTGTATTAGTTTTACTGAGTCTTTCAGTTCTACCTTTCAATGATGCAAGTATGAATACTTCTTCCTCAAAGCCTCATTTTATGTCTTGCAGGACACTTAAAAGTCATAAAATATTGTTTATAAGAGAAAGACTTGATAGTTATACCAAGATAAAAATTTATATTAAAAGATTGCAACAACAGTTTGAATGTTACCTTATATAATCTGTGTAGTTGAGTTGAATTTGGTCATGTTGGGGGAGAAAAATATTCTTTGGAAAAGAGGAATCATTATATGAGAGATTATTATGCCGTTAAACTCAGATGAAGTTAAATACAATATTGGCATTTAACACAGTTTAAATCATTAGTTTTACCTGGTTAGTAGATTATTTTTATTGAAGTTTCTTCATTAAATATTGCAGTCTGACTGTCTGTCTGTAGCATCTGTAGCAGGTATATAAAACGACTCCTCAACAACTCTGACCACAGAGATCAGAACAACAAAAGTCTGTGCAGGAGGGAGTGGGGTAAAATGTGGAGGTGTATGTGGGGATTAGGGGGTCAGGGTCAATCCGGGGCTAGTTGTAACACTTTGTACTATTTATAGTAGGGTTATTTTTAAAAGTCTTTTCTGTACACACACACACACACACACGCATGCACGCACGCAAGCACGCACGCATGCACGCACGCACGCACGCACGCAAGCACTCACGCACACTTTAAAGCCATGGTTTGACAGACTGTAATTGTTTTGGGAACCCTGTGGAGATTTGGAGTTTGCAGGACACGGTCACATCATTCTTGTGCATTCTTATTTTGAAGTTCTGTGTTTTCCTTCATTGAGTCTCAGTTCCTGGTTCCCTGGTGTGTCTCATTTACATTGTTAGTCTGTGTATATCAGCCACGGCCATGCATTATAAGTCTAGGCTTTCAGTGCGATTCATGCCATTAAGAAAACACAGTTCCACAATGAATAAGACACTATGCCAATACGTGGCATACCATTACATGGCATACCATGTTACCATTACGTGGCATACGTGGTATGCCATTACGTGGCAGTCAATTTATAATACCAACTGACATTTTAACAACAGGCCATGCACGAAAGCCAGAACTTGAAACTACACTTAATGCTCATGCAAGCATAATATTAACTGCAGCACGATTGTTTTGTGAAATGAACGTCAAAAATAATATTTTTTTTCATATGAATCTACCGAGGAGGTCTACAATACCTGGAAAAATATATCCAATAATATTTGAAATTTAAATGTTGCTTGCCATGAATTTAGTTTTGTCAGGGTACACGGTAATGCTGCGTTCCATTCAAGTTGGATGTGGGATATTCCTACTTGATATCCTCGACCATAAATGCTTAGCAGGGGTTTGACTCTCATTAGAGATGACTCCTAGCAACCCAACTGATAAGCAATAGCAGTGCTAGCATTTGTGCTTTAGGTGTACGATTCTCAAAAGAGATTATAATGTTTAATACACCTGTTTCTGCAGGCATTTGTTAAACAAGCTTTAATATCATGTAATGTGGAAATTAACAAATTTATTGATATTATTTAATAAAGTGAATGTTTATCACTTACTTCGTATATCTCCCTGAGTGTCGACATTTTTGTGTGACTTCATGCACCTGCATCTCGGCGAAATCAGAGTTGAGAATTTCTTGAAGTTGTAATTCTGAATTCAAGATGCATTCCATTGCGATTTTCCTAGTAGGAAGTTGAAAAATTGAACTAGTCAAATGGAACGCAGCACTACTTTTCAAAACTTGATCCGACACTGAATGCTCAAGCAAGCCTAATTTACATTTAGAAAACTCCTGATGTTGCTATAACAATACAAAAAGCACTTACCAATTTACTTGAAGTGAAAATCAGCCCTCCTTTCCTGTTCAATAAATTGGATGGAGGGAACGAGATGTTGTGTCGATGTAGTGACACTAGGAGATGTAGGATACTTGGAGACACTAGGAGGCCAATGAGATTGGCAAGTGGTATTTGCATGCCACTCCCCCAAACATACGGTTATAAAAGGAGAAGGAATGCCCACACTCATTCAGGTTTTGTGCTGAGGAGCCGAGAGAAGGTCCGGACATTTCAGCGGCTTGTACAGCGTTGTGGCAAGAGGGACACAATGTCTCATTCCCTCCATCAGGGAAAAGAGGTTACGACAGTAACCAAGACATTCCCTTTCTGTCACTCACTAGATGTTGTGTCGATATAGTGACACAAGGGGTCCCTATAGAAAACCCCACAACAGCTGAACTGTGTTACGTGAACTGCTGATGCAGGTGCAAGCAAGCTGCTGCATGAGTAATAACAGGTGTATCAGTCTGCACGTAACCTCCCCAACGCCCCAAAAAGAAAAGGGGGGGGGGGGGGGGGAGCAACATAATTAGCATGGGAGCAGGCCGCTCCAGCCATGGCCTTTTTCTCTCTATGTTTTCTCTCCTCAGAGTATTAGATCCCTCAGGGGCCATCGAACACGATTCTACACTTCTGGGAAGGTGTTATTTTCCGTTCCTATTCTTTCAGGTGGAAAGACCCCACGGAGACCACATCCTGCCCAAAGGGGAGGTCAACATGTGGCAATACGACACGTGGGCTCACCAGCTGCACATGGAAGGGGCACGGTGGTAGGTCCTGCCTCGAAGGGGAGGAGCTCTACAAACACAGTGACCAGAAGCGGGTCTGCTGACAGGGAGTCCATATTATGGAAAATACATCACAGGGGGTTACCTGAGTAATTGGCACATGTGGAGCACCAATCCCAGTACAGGGCATATTAGCACCCATAGTGGGTCTGGCTACGAACTCCTCTCCCGAATTCGCGAGCCACAGGGCTAGGGAGGAGGGATATCCAGGTTCCACTATTTTGTGAACTCGACTGGGGGTAAAAACGCACGCTTTCTCCATAGGGCGCTGTACGCAAGCGATGCTCCTGGCCAGTTGTTCCATATTACCAAACTCTACCTGTAAGTAGGGAGGTGCCATGGGCCAGTGCCCACGAAGATGCCACACTCCTAGTAGAGTGTGCTCATATTCCAAAAGGGGCGGGCGTGGCCTGGGCCTGGTATGCTAGAGCAATGGCATCCATGAGCCAGTGGGCAAGCCTCTGTTTGGAGACAGTGTTCCCTTTCCACTGCCTGCCGAAGCATACAAAGAGCTGCTCAGAGCATCTAAAGCTCTGTGCGTGATCCAAGTAGGTGCGCAAAGCACACACCAGACACAGCAATGACAGGGTTGGGTCTGCCTCCTCCCGGGGCAGTGTTTGCAGGCTCACCACCTGATCCCTGAAGGGGGTCGTGGGAACCTTGGGCACATATCCCGGCCAGGGTCTCAGGATCACGTGAGAATCTGCCAGACTCAACTCCAGGCAATTGTCACTGACAGAAAATGCTTGCAGGTCCCCAACCGTCTTGATGGAGGTGAGTGCAATCAGGAGGGCCGTTTTCAAGGAGAGGGCTTTCAGCTCGACTGACTCTAGCGCCTCAAACGGGACTCCCCGAAGACTGCGGAGAGATCCCATGAGGGTAAGAGGCCTCTGAGGAACCTGATGATTAGTTTGTGCTTCCCTAGGGACTTACCGTCCACTGCATTGTGGTGGACCGCTATAGTGGCTAGATATACCTTCAAGGTGGAGGGGAACAGCCGCCCCTCCAGACTCTCCTGCAGGAAGGAAAGTACTGACATGACTGCACATCTCTGGGGGTCTTCGGCTCGTGAAGAACTCCAATTCGCGAACAAGCGCCACTTCAGGACATAAAGCTGCCTCGTAGAGGAAGCTCTGGCCTGAGAGATCGTGTCAACCACTGCTGGTGGCTGGCCACTTAGGTCTTCCGAGTCCCGTCCAAGAGCCAGAATTGGAGGTTCCAGAGGTCTGGGCGCAGGTGCCAGATGGTGCCCAATCCCTGAGAAAGAAGGTCCTTCCTCAGGGGAATCTGCCAGGGAGGTGGTGTCATGATGAGTGTGAGGTCTGAGAACCATGTCTGGGTGGGCGAATATTGGGTCATGAGGGTGACTCATTCCTCGTCCTCCCTGACCTTGCACAGGGTCTGTGCAAGTAGGCTCACAAGGGGGAATGCATATTTTCGCATCCCCCAGGGCCAGCTGTGTGCCAGCGCATCTTTCCTGAGGGGGGCTCCCATCAGGGAATATCAGAGCAGGCAGTGGGAGGATTCCCGGGAAGCGAACAGGTCTACCTGTGCTTTGCCGAATCGACTCCAAATCAGCTGAACTTCCTGGGGGTGGAGTCTCCACTCTCCTCTGAGCGCTGCCAGCCAGGACAGCGCATCTGCTGTAGCTTTTGAGGCTGCCCGGGATGTGAGTGGCAGTATGAGTGTGTATGCCGCCTTGCTTGCACCACATCAATGGCAATAGCCTCTGAAGGGCGAGCAGTACAACCGGCAACTCTAGGCAGTTGATGTGCCAACCTAGTCATGGCCCTGTCCAGGAACCAGCGGCTATGTGCCCATTGCACATGGAGCCCCAGCCCAACTTGGAGGCATCTGTGGTGACCACGGCGCATCTTGACACCTGCTGTAGGGGAACAACATGAGGTCTGAATAAGTGACATTGTGCCATGCCCTTCTCGAGACTTGAGTATGAAGCCAGTGCTGAAACGGTCTCATATGCATCAAGCCGAGCCATGTGACTGCCGCCAATGAAGCCATATGCCCCAGGAGCCTCTGAAAGTGTTTCAGTGAACCGCTGTCCTCTGCCTGAATGACTTCAGGTAGTTCAGCACCGACTGTGTGCGCTCACTTCTGAGGCGAGCTATCATTGAGACCGAGTCTAACTCCATGCCAGGAAAAGAGATGCTCTGAACAGGGGAGAGCTTCGACTTTTCCCATTTGACCCGAAGCCCCAGACAGCTGAGGTGCCTGAGCAATAGGTCCCTGTGTGCGCACAGCAACTCTCGAGAGTGTGCTAGAATCAGCCAGTCATTGAGGTAGTTGAGTATGCAGATGCCCACTTACCTTAACAGGGCAAGAGCTGCCTCTTTGACTTTTGTGAAGATGCGAGGGAACAGGGAGAGGCCGAAGGGGAGGACCTTGTACTGATATGCTCGGCCATCGACAGCAAAACGTAGGAAGGGTCTGTGTTGAGGTAAAACCAAGACATGAAAGTATGCATCCTTTAGGTCGCCTGGAGGGCAAGGTCGGTCACCAAATGCAGCTCCTGCATCACATCGGGATCAGGACTAACCCCGTACAGTTCTTTTAGTGCCTTGGCCTTGTGTACCTACAGGATGGCCATGGCATGCAGGGCGGAGGTCTGGTAGGAAGTCTGTTTTGGCCAGTGAAAGCTGCCCTCCATGACCTCTTCAGTTCTTGTGCACCTCAAGGTAGGTGGGACTCCAGGTCACACCTACCGATGATGTGGACCAATTGCAGTAAGAAGGTGTTTAGCAGTCGATAGGAATTTTTCCTAAAAGTTTGCCCCAGCAAGCTGTTATCACCGAAACAACGCAAAAACACTTTCTTTTTGGCCAGATTTGTTCTAAATTACGTCACACCCGTTCGCTCTTCGATTTTGTAGAAAGTATATCAAGGCCTTTACACCTTTTATCCTGCCATCAGTCATCACGTCCAGCTTAATTTCAACTGTAAATTTCCGTTGAACTTCACGGTTCAATGTACAGTACATGTCTGCTGAATTGAGGTATGTGGATTATGTGGACATTAACGATTTTATGTTACTTGTGGTCTGTTTTTTCCCTAATACATCTGACAAATTTAAAGTTAAATGGGAGTTTACCACTCCCACATTTTTCCAGATTTGACTCTTTTCATACAGTGCATATTACAACATTACAAAGTGGATTTAAACATAAAAATATCCATACTTAAAAAAAAAAAAAGTATTTTCATGTGCAGATTAGATATTTGCACGTTTGTAATTCCACTCTGGAAAATGTATAGTTCACCCAAGTTATTTATGGCAATATAAAATACTGTTGATTTTATTTTAACACTCAAAATATGTGGTTGTTCCATTTGTGATGGGAGTGATGCCTAATGAAAAATTATCTGCACCTTAATTACAATGGAATGCAATCAAAGGAACCATATGTTTGAAGTCGATGATTAATAACTTTGCAAGATTACTAAAAGAACTTAATGAAGGATTATTTTTTTGTAGATATCCCACACAGGTGTTTAATTAAAGTTAATTTGGAAAATATTTGTTGCAGATTTGTCATAAATGAAGATCTGTTTCACTGTGAAGAAGAATACAAAAATAGTTTGTTTCTCACTAGCTATTTAAAATGAGAGGTTATTGTGAATTATCTTAGTAGGATTTGCTTAATGCTTCTGTTAGATGGGATTTCTGGTGTCTCATACTGTGAAAAAAAATGAAGCATGTAAGTGTGTTCCCCAGATTTTTACCCTCCAAAACATCTCTCAGTGCTTTCTTTGCCCCAGGCTTGCTCTTAGAAGCTCCACACTTGAAGTGCTCAAGGGACAAGCATGACAGAAATAATCTAGAAGTAAACCGAATCAGTTCATTCAGATTTACAGTAAAGAAGGTTATGGGGTTGGAGGCTAAGCGTGCTGATATTCAAAATATCTTATCACAAAATAACTGTGAAAAACAGTGTACCAGCCATACATATAAATGAGAAAATGTTCAGATATGTCTTGACTGCTAATGAAGTCTAGATATCACAATAAATGTATTTTGAGGAATGATTCCTCTGTTGATTTATTCTTAATGCAGCTGCATTTCTTTGCCAAAAACTTGCTATCTGGTTTAGTGTCCACATTTTCTCTAAACATGTCTACATCTCTGACTTCTTAGAAGTACTGATGACATTGTAAATAATCCTATTTACATTTTTCCAATACAGCTGATTGGAGGTTTGATTTTATGATTTGAAGTGTGCAAAAATAATAATAATAATAATAATAATATATATATATATATATATATATATATATATATATATATATATATATATATATATATATATATATATATATATATTACATGTTTACCCCAATTATAATTAATTCAGATGGAAATGAGTAAACTATTCATGCATTTTTGTATCCATTTACAAACACACAGGCCAGTATTAAAGGTGCAAATTATGCTTTTACAAAATGTGTATTTAGTAAACATTACACTTTTTTCTTGATACAGCTCATTTGTTAGGAAATCTCATTTAAACTGACATTTTCTCTCTGAAAAAACATTGTCCTTTGAAGTGCTCAAACTGATCCTCTCAAATGAAAGCAAGTTCTGCCCTTGCATTTTGGGGGACCAAAGCAGATTTATAAAATGAGGCCCCTCCACAAGTAAACCTTACCAAACACACACAGCATCAATAAGTAAGCAAGCTTAAAGATGCTGTAAGCAGTTTTAGTGTTCTGAAGTTTTCACGTGACTGTTGAATTAGCCATGCCCACTCATTCCAAAACCCCACCCTTCAAAGTTAAATTTGAGACCAAAACCGACCAAAAGAGCAGCATTTTTTGTTCCAGTGACTGTCAAATTCTACAGTGGCACAATAGTGCCCACAACTGACAAATATTATGAACCATAGCCTCAATGATCTGCTTCAAATATAACACTATGAGAATGAGCAAAATGATTGACAGGTGAATAGTGTCAAATTGAAATAAACGACTGAAAGATGGCTGACAGCATACAGCAACTGTCTTTCTTCACTTACATGGAATGAATATGGGGAGAAGAATGAAAGTGCAACCACGCCTCCTCTTATGTAAATTAGGCTCATTATAGATTGTGCTTATTCACAAAACTCTGTGCTACTGTATGTGCCCTGCACAATTAACATCATGCTATTACTGCCTGAGGAAAGCAGATGGTAAATATTTTGCTTTTAATGTATTATTATTTTTCTCCCCTTTTCTCCCAATTTGGAAATCTCAATTCCCAATGCCCTCTAAGTCCTCGTGGGGGCGTAGTTGCCTCCGCATCTGAGACCGTCAATCCATGCATCTTATCACGTGGATTGTTGAGTGCATTACTGTGGAGACCGTATGGAGGCTTCACGCAAGTCTCAGCGGCATCCACGCACAACTCACCACGCACCCCACCGAGAGCAAGAACCACATTATAGCAACCACGAGGAGGTTGCCCTATGTGACTCTACCCTCCCTAGCAACCGGCCCAATTTGGTTGCTTAGGCGACCTGGCTGGAGTCACTCAGCATGCCCTGGATTCAAACTCACGACTTCAGGCGTGGTAGTCAGTGTCTTTACTTGTTGAGCTACCCATACCCTGCAGATGGTAAATTATTAATAAAAACTATTTATAAAAAAAAGAAAATTGTGTAATGTACTAGCAGAAATTCATCAAATAATGATTGAGAAGTGCATTATAACTTGGCATATAGGCTTACTATCCAGTGAAGTGGTGTAAACAAATGCATTTTCAGATGTCTGGACAACTGTTATAGAGTGATGTTGTACAGTCCTGGCAGAGTGAGCCATCACAGTGGTCAAATAGCACTCAGATCTGGCCCACAGATTTTGTGGACTTGTTTGTGGCATCGCCTGATCTGCAAAATTCCTTTATTGAATCCGGCACTAAAGCAGTTTACTGTTCGCAGTTCATTCTTAATGAATTAGTTAATTTACTTTTAGAAACTTTTAGTTTTTTTGACTCCATGCAATCTTGTTTTGGAAAGGTCTTGGAAATATTGTCTCTGTGATTTTACCACCTCTCCGTTCAGTCTTCCTTAAGCTGTTTTCATACAAAACCTACTGGAGTCAATCGCTCTCATTAGCGTGTGATGCCGAGGGCCTCCATGCTGTTGCTTATATCATTTAAGCTATTCTCCTTCTCTGTTCATCTCTTCATGGGAAGCCCCCTACATCCACCCATCTGCTGAACAGGGCTCTTGATTATGGGCAGCAACAGTGGAGTAGCCAATAGTGGGCCGGGGTGGAGGCTAATGTGGGCCACCCAAATTAGACCCAGGCCACCCAGAATATTAGAGATTGTTCTTTGACTTCTATATATATATATATATATATATATATATATATATATATATATATATATATATATATATATATATATAAAATAGTTTAAAAATGCATAAATTCTGATTTCTGAAAGCGTGAAAGAACTGTTCAAATGTTCAAATGTGCTGAAATGTGTTCAAATCTGTTGTTGAAATCTTGGCACATTCATTTTTGTTGAGATCCACCCAAAAGTTATTTCCTGGCTATGCCTTGGAAAGCAGAGAGTGAAAAGTATGTGATGTGCCTGCATTCTTTACATGTGGTCTGCAAATCTCATTCTGGAGTGAGTAACTCTCTGATCTAAGTCCACTTGTGTGTGTGTTTCATTAATTAAGCAGTGACCTAAAAATAGTGCAGAATCTTCAATATTTGTTATTCATTTAATGTCATAACAAAATCCCAGATTCAAATTTGAATCCCAGATTTTCAATGTGAACTCAGACTTTTGAACTCTACTGTATTATTCAAGGTAAAACTTGAAATGATACAATCTACAATTTCATTCTCCATTTAAATCTCAGCATGCATCAGCCAGGCAGGAGATGAGTTAATGGGAGAAAAGGGCCGTGACCCTGGACTGCAGTTGTCCTGACTGGTGTACTGTAGTTGTTTATCTAAAGGGCATTGATGCAGAGTAAATGAAATATTGCATTCTTTTATTCCTGTTCCCCCCTCTGCTCTCTAAAAGGCTAATGTCAGGGCCTTGAGGTGATGTAGAGGGGTCATTGCCAGGGCAGAACACTACTGTGGAATTTTATGGGAACAGCAGGATACTAGAGCAATAGAGAACCCACCCTGTTATTTAACTAAATTATCTGAGAACAGGCAGATGGAAAAAAGCATAAAGTGGAGAAGTAAGGTGTTTATTTACTAGAATGAGACTCCCTAGCCAGTTAATGTAGCAAGGTTGATATTAGGCTATGATGGTGATGATCATTGAGTCTATGGAACCACTGAGAAAGCCTGACCTCTGAGAATGAGGTTTCTTGTGCTGATAACGTATAGATATTAGCCATATTCCAACCCTTTCAGCATTTGAAATAGCCTACTGTAATATCTTCAATTCAATCAATTCTCTCATTGTGATGATTGAAATGTTGCTCTCTGGGATATTTTTATTTCAGCCTGCTGAAACTTGAAGTTAAGATTTTTAACCCTCTTGTTGTCTTAGGAGGTCATTTTTGACCCGATACAGGTTAAGAATTTGTAATAAATACTGCATAGTTCTTGGTACCTGAACCAAACATTCATCAAAAAGACCATCACAAAACATTATTGGGTGAATTATTTTTTTTTGTATGTAATTGTTTAAGAGAAATAACTATTTTAAACAAATTGTTCCTTTCTATAGTCTTAACAGGTACATTTTGACCTATATGGGAAGAACAGGTTGTGAACTTTCACCTTTCTCAGTGATATGCAGCTTTAAATTGTTTTTTTGTCCATATATAATTCATCTTTTTTAATGAATTTCAACACGTCCCTTGATTATTTGGCAGCAAAAACTGTGGTTACTGAAAGGCACTTACGGGGGTCAGTACATAAATGTTAAAATGCACACTGTTTCAAAAGTATAGCCAAAAGACATCACATGTGTTAACATGATTTTAGTGTGATAAAATCTGTTTTACATGATTTTAATGTGATAAAATAGATTATAGGTTTTACAAGCATCACATCATCATGACAAGAAAGATGTAATGGATATAACTTTACACTGGTGGAATTTAAAAAAAACATTTGACATTAAGTAACAAAGTTATTTAACCAGAGTTTGAGCTGTGTATAATTTAAAATTATTAACCCACTACAAAAATGGTTTGAGTGAATTATTTATGGATTCCAGGTAAAACATTCATAAGCTAAATGTTGCTAAATCTATGCTGTTTTCCCACTGAAAATAGCAGGCGATTCAACAACACATCATCCTTACTAATTATTTATGGTGGCATTTCAAATTATGAAAATAATGTATTGATGAATAAGAGATCAACCACATGCAACATTACTTGACTAGTACCCATTGTTTGCCTAGACACCTGAATAAAATCCTCCAAAATCATTGCAAAAAATACATAATTGGGTGAACAATTTTTTTTTTTTTTTTTTTTTTTTGCATATTTACAGCTCTAGGCTCTAATAATTTTCAGTTCTGAAGTCTCTGAAAATTTAAGAGCAGAGAGTGTGATTATAGGCCATTGTCATTGTACCTCTTTCCTCTGGAGAGCAGGAGCTTGTGTGTGCATGTGTGTAAATGTGTGAGGTCAACACAGGGTGAAGGCTAAGTTTTTTGACTTCATTGCTAAGATGAGGAGAGTTTATTTCAGAAGCTGATTGAAAATTCCAAGTTAAAGTCACCTGTGTCAGGAGCTCTGTTTAAATGCCAGAGCTGCTTTCAGTGCACTGTAATAATAGTGTTTTCCTATGGCAACACTTTTATTCAAGTGAGCACTCACCCTGAAAGTCCTTTGCCAAGAGCACACAGAAAAGCAGAGGTCAATAGGAAAGTCATGTTCTGAGAAGTCTTAAGATTTTATTTGAGAGTTTGATTTAAACCTGGGTAAGATTTATGACCAGCACAAAAGAGGTGACAAGCAGCATGCATGGTCTTTTAGATTTAAGGCCACATTGTGACATTTAGTGGGTTGGCCTAATTTAGTTTGTAGGAATAAGGGTTGGCTGAACTGGCATGTCAACGCATTTAGAGCCGTGACCTTAAAGGTGCTGTAAGCAATTTTAGCATTCTGAAGCTTTCATGTGACTGAGCCGCTGAATTAGCCACACCCCCTCATTCCAAAACCTCACCATCCAAATTTAATTTTGAGAACAAAACCAAGCAATAGAGCAGCATTGTTTGTTCCTGTGCCTGTCAAATTCAACAGTGGCACAATAGCGCCCTCAACTGAAAAACATTATGAATGTTAGCCTCAACGATCCGCATTAAATATAGCACTATGAGAAAGAGCAAAATGATTGACAGGTGAAAAGGGTCAAAGTCAACAGCTGTCATAGAGACTGGTGAGACATCTCAGTACACTTATTTCACTAATATCTTTAAGGGAATAGGACATTTTTTGCATAATTTTCCATGAAAAAATCACTTACAGCACCTTTAATGTGAGATTATGTTTTTAAAGTGTTTGTTGAAGGCTTACTGCTGTTTGTGTGTGTGTGGGTCAGGTTTTGTCTAATAAGTGGTCTCCACAATACTTGTAAAACCTTAAATCAACTACATTACAAAGAATAGACAGTGGCTAAATTATGTCTTAAAGTGTGTAACTTTTTTGGTATTAAAATACTTTCTCCTATCCCAACATAATATTCAGAGGCAACTATGAGAACACAATGAAAGCTATTTGTTTTGCAGTTCTGTTCAGTGGCGCTTGTGCCGCAGAAATGACACACTTCAACTTTAAAGATGTGTGTGCGTGTGGTGTGTGCGTGCGTGCGTGCGTGCGTGAGATCCATAGTCTGTATGCTCTATATTTAAGATGCCCTTAAGATGCGACTTTTTGTACAAAAACCTTTCTATACATCCACATACTGTATATACACACAGACCTACATTAAACATACATAACCTCAAGAATACATTGGGTCTTACCAACTTACGAATCCTCCTCTTCCCCTCTGACATTTGCAGTCAGTAATCTGGAGATAACCGCGTGCTTTGAATCACAAAACACCACTGTCATCCATTTTCTAATGTGCCTTGCTCTTGTCTCTCACTCTGTCTTAGCTAGTCTTGTGCTTTTAAAGCTCTCTCTCCTCTTTTCACTTTTCCCTGCTGCTTTCAATTAGTAGAAATATGGTGGAAGAGATGTGAAATGAAGACACTTTGCTGTAAAAGGTGTAAAATGCTCCTTTAGGCAAAAGTGTACGCTAACAATCTGAAAAGTTTGACGTAGATCTAACCAGATAAAACTGAACAAAGACAAAAGGCAGATTCATGAACTCTCTCCAAACATGACAGTGTTCTGAATATTCTTTCACTAAATAATGATTTATCATGGACGTAGGGTTGTTATACTAATATATATCATTTGGTCACAGTATGCAGCTATTAATTGATAAAAACTATGAAATTACACAAATTGAAGTATGGGAATTGTGTAGTGACCATTTTTTTCTAAAATATTTTAGCTTCTTCAAATTAGCCATCCACACACTCTGTGCATTCTCTCATTTAACTTCACTAGGTACCACCTTGGATGCTTTTTAATCAGTTTTCATCCTGAAATTCATACGTAGAGCTAATTGTCTACTAAACCAATTTTATAATTTACCCATAAAATTATAATTCTCTCATCATTTACACACACTCATGCCATATCAAATGTGTATGACTTTCTACTGCAGGACACCTACCAGTTGGGCTGTTTTGAAAATGTGAGTGTGACGAGGAGGAGGGCGTGTCCGGGCCATGATGGAGCACGACCGGTGCTGAATCAGCTGATTAGAGGGTGAGCAAGATATAGGGCATCCGGAGAAGCCAGTTTGAGAGAGAGAGAGACTCACGTGGCCACGCTGCATGTGTGTCTGTTCATTTATGTTTTATTTAAGTTCATTTATATCATTAAACCTTTTGACTGTTCAGCATGTTCGTGCCTCCTTCTTGCCCATCCTTTAACTGTTACAGTGGTGCCAAAACCTGAGAGGGAGGAGGGATGCACTGTCATGGAGTCTTCACCACTGCCATCTTCCATGGGAGCAGCTGCGGCCGTCTTCCTGGGGACAGAGGGGTCGCTGCCGGCTGCCGAGAGCCAGTGGAACCGTGGCCATCTACCGAGAAGGGGAGAATAGCTAGGGGCCTGGGGCTGGAGGACTCACTGCTTTCTGCCAGGGGAGGAGCGAGCTGGCATCCTCAAGAGGGTGGAGGAGTGGTTGAGGACCGGGCATATCTGGGTGTCGGCGAGCAAGTTCTTCTCTCTCTTTCTCTGTCCTCTCTCTCTCTCTCTCTCTCTCTGTGTGTCTCCGCTCACCCTTTCCCTCTCCCCACACCTCGTCCCCCAGGTTCGCAGGAGGTGGGGTGGACCACCAGCTGACAGAACGGTCGAAAGGGCCATGCAGATAGAGCAGAGATGGGGCGGGGGTTTAGTCAGACCAGTGGCGCTCCATCCTGAATCAGGCAGGGAGGAGTGTGATGAGGAGGAGGGTGTGGCCCATCCTTAAACTGTTACAGCAAGTTAAAAAATTTAACGTGGTCGCTGAAAGGTTCATGATAAACACTATAAAATAAAAAAGTGACGTAATTTTGTGGTATAATGATACCAGGACTGAGTACCTGACAACTGCGTGCAGCTTCAAACCATCTTCATCTTGAAGCCTACACTGTTTCGGTTGGGCTGGATGTCAAGATTTATAGTAATTAAGGACTTCAGTTCTGGCATATTACTCACCCAAAATGAACTTTTTGCTTCAGATGGCATGGATTGAACCACTCGAGTTGTATGGATTAAATTTTTGATGCCTTTTATGTCCTTTTTGGAGCTTGAACATTTTTGACCCCTTTGATTTACAATGTATGGACAAAAACACATCATGCATTCCTCAAAATATCTTCAGTTGTTTACCGTTTTTGATACAGAATGAGGAACAGTAAGTGATGATAGAACTATACTTTGAAGCATAAACTTTCATATCATTGCTGAAAGCAATTGTATCCTCCTGGTCCTTTTTTTTTTTTTTTTTTTTTTTTTTTGGAAAACTTTGTTTCCAGGCAGACTGATGCATCCCTGCTGCTAGAAAATAGGTCTGTGAGTGTTTCATCTGAGGCTGAGACTGTTAAGAATACAATGATTAAGACAAAGAAGGTGAGATAAAGATGACAATATCTAACAAGGAAAGAGGAATATAATAAATTATGTTAGTATTTAGGGTGAAGTATTTACGCTGAAGAAATGATCAAAAGTTCAGTCATGCAACCCTAGTGGTGAAAGCTGATCGGTCCTCGTCTGTGCGCATTTTCTGCGCATGCCCCTGCGCCTGCCATTGACCACTAAAAGACTATCACAAAGCAGCTCTAGTAGGAATACATTTAATGTGTTTGTATTCACTAATGGTCAGAAGATGATACTTTGAAAGGCAATGTGGTCGATCAGGTGTGAGGCGATCCGGAATGCACAAAAACAATGTATACTTGGGCCTTTACGCTGTAGAACCAATAAAGGAAGTGCTGCTGAAAACACTAGCAGGATATTTTAGTACAGTGTTCAGTCCACATCAGCATGAAATGTCATGTAGGGGAACTGTTAACAGATCTGAAGTCATGATGATGTGCCTTAGCCAAATCTGGTTGTCACACATCGCTATCTTAGGTCATTAGCCTAGATAAATCCACACTAACATAAGTCACTAGTTAAATTAGTTGTGGGCATTCCTGTTCCATATACACATGATAATTTAGGTCACTAGCCTTTTCAGCCATTCGGCAAAGCAGGCCAAGGCACATTTAGAAATTTTGTTCATTAGAGTTACGCAAATTTGGCTTACTGAAGGTGCAAGCTGATGTTCTCTGAATGGTACCTGTTTAGCCAATTGTCTGGCTCACATGTAACATCGGCTTGCATAATATAAGATGATTGGCCCTTTGATGTGTAACCGGGTAGCCAATCAACTTAAATCTCTCTCTTGTTGTCTAACATTTCAATTACCCAGTTTTGCAGATAAGCCAGTGTCACTGCAGCGCATTTAAGAGATTTTTCTCTGGGACCCACCTACACCCCAGCTCTGATTGTCTAGATCTGCTACAAGGGAATTGTTTGTAATGCATATTTGTACAGCAGCATGTCACACATGCTTGATAAAGCATGTCTTGCATTTTTGCAGCAATAGAAGCAGCATGTCCACATTCTTAACTTAATATGTATTTGTATTTAGATCTGCGTCTGTTCAAGATGGCGTCGAGTATGGCTGCTGCGCTGTGAGCTCCGACCCAATATTGCAGTTTTTTGTTTGTTTTGTCAAAATTTCTTATGTTTTTTGTCTTGGATGTTGTCTGCCTTATTGTCTACAATAGACAAACAACGAGAGACGAGGGACTGCTGCATTGTCTGCCTTAAAGAAACTTGGAAGCAAGCAGGAACCCGCGCACCCTTAGGCTGTGTTCATTGTGACTGGGGACTTTAACAAAGCCAACTTCAAGTCAATCACACCAAAATAATTTCAACACATCAGTTGCAACACACAAGGGAACCGGGCTTTAGATCATTGCTACTCTCCCTTCCGGAATGGCTACAAATCCCTCCCATCATTTGGCAAATTGGACCACTCTTCCTTTCTGCTTCTGCACGCTTACAGGCAGAAACTGAAACAGAAAGCACCTGCCCTCAGAATAATCCAGTGCTGGTGGGACCAATCAGATTATACGCTGCAAGACTGTTTTGATAATGTGGACTGGGAGATGTTCTGGTCTGCCTCTGATGATGACATTGAGGTCTACGCTGATACTGTAACGTGTTTCATCAGGAAGTGCATAGATGATGATTTGATCACAAATACAAAACGGATCTACCAGAAACTGTGGATTAATAGCGATGTTTGTGCGGCACTTAATGCATGGACCTCCACTATCAGAGCAGCCAAACGCCAGTACAGGGACAAGATTGAGAGACAGTTCAACACCACCGACTCTAGAAGCATGAGGCAGGGAATTAATATCATCACAGACTTCAAAGGGAATTAAAAACTCAGATGTGAACACTGCTGCCTCTCTCCTGGATGAGCTTAATATTTTTTATGCTCATTAGGAAGAAAATAACACTGCCCTCGTTGAGAGAGCTCCCGCAGCCGAAACTACAGAGGTTAGTTCACTCTCCGTGTCTGTTGTGGATGTTACCCGATCTTTCTGACAGGTGAATATCCGTAAAGCCGTGGGTCCAGACGGTATTCCAGGCCACTTCATCAGAAGGTGCACAAACCAACTGGCTGGTGTTTTTATGGACATTTTCAACCTTTCCTTCTCCTTGTCTGTGGTCCCCATATGTTTAAATACATCCACCATTTTGCCTGTACCATAGCAATCCAAAATCACTTGCAGAAATTACTGGTGTCCTGTTGCTCTGACACCCATAATAAGAAAATGCATTGAGAGACTAATGAGAGATTACATCTGCTCTGTGCTTCCTCCCTCACTGGACTCACTGCAGTTTGTGCTCCACTGATGATGCCATTGCATCTACACTACTCACTGCTCTCTCCCACCTGGAAAAAAGGAACACATATGTGAGAATGCTGTTTGTAGACTACAGCTCAGCATTCAACACCATAGTGCCCTCCAAGCTTGATGTGAAACTCCAGGCTCTGGGCTTAAACAGCTCCCTGTGCAGCTGGATACTGGACTTCCTGTCAAGCAGATGCCAGGTGGTTAGAATGAGCTGCAACATCTACTCATCACTGACCCTCAACACTGGAGCCCTGGAGCTCTGTGTTCTCAGCCCACTCCTGTATTCCTGTACACACATGACTGTGTGGCAACACACAGCTCCAATGCCATCATTAAGTTTGCTGATGATACAATGGTGGTAGGTCTGATCACTAACAATGATGAAACAGCTTACAGAGAGGAGGTGCACACTCTAACACGCTGGTGTCAGGAGCACAATCACTCCCTCAACATCAGTAAGACCAAAGAGCTTGTTGTGGACTTCAGGAGAAAAGACAGAGACCACAGCCACATCACCAACAATGGAGCACCGGTGGAGAGAATCAGCTGCTTCAAGGTCCTCCACATCACTAAGGAACTCACATGGCCCATCCACACAGAGGCCGTTGTAAAGAAGACTCACCAACGCCTCTTCTTCCTGAGATGGCTGAGGACGTTTTGAATGAACCACCATCCTGAGAGCATCCTGACAGGCTGCATCACCACCTGGTACAGCAACAGCACAGCCCTCAACCGCAAAGCCCTGTAAAGGGATATGCCAGACATATCATCTGAGATGAGCTTCCCTCCCTCCAGGACATCTATACAAGGTGGTGTGTGAAAAAAGCTTGGAGGATCATCAGAGACTCCAGCCACCCGAGCCATGGGCAGCTCTCACTGTATTTTTATTGTATTCTGTTTTCTTATTTTGTGTATACTGTATATTATATATTATTAGGTGTATATTGTATATTGTGTTCTGTAACTAGATGTGTAAACTGTTTTGTGTGTAAATCAGATGTTCATTGTAATTGTCATACTGCTATGTTGCTTGGAACTGCACCCAAGACTTTCACTCACTGTTGCACTTGTGTATATTGTTGAGTGACAATAAAGGGATTTGATTTTGATTTGATATTTTCTAGCAGTTGCAAGTCTCTGTACTTGCTCTGTAGCAGCGTAGCAGATTTAGTCTGTTAAGACTAATATCCCATCAATATGTCTTACTAACATCAACATGCTAAACCTTTTCGAGAGTTGTCATGACTGAGCTACTATGTTTGTCTTAATTGCCTTATATCTTAAATCAGAGACAGTGGCTTTTAAACAACAAGAAATTATGTGTTAGAGAGAGATTGTTTATTCATTAATGTATGCATATACTAGAAGGGTGCTGAAATAAGAAATGACCTTTGAAACAGCCCATGATAAATGAGCTGACTTATAGACAACTTATGCAAAAGTTCTCTTCCTTTCTCTCTGGCTCTCTCTCTCTCTCTCTCTCTCTCTCTCTCTCTCTCTCTCTCTCTCTCTCTGAGAAAAAAAAAACAAGAAATAATCTTTCTAGCTCAGAACAATGGGCAGTGTGAAGCAGGTTTCAAGTTAGGCTGAACCGAAAAACTGTGAGCATTTGCATTTAAATCCATCTGACCTGCAGAAGCACAGTTCCCCCATCTCCAAAAGAAGACAATTACAGCCAATTACCAGTATCCATTTCTCCTTCTCCTTTTCATTTACGAGTTGTTCATACATGAAAAAAAGAAAATGTCTGAATGATTTTGTCATTTGTGACAATTACATATGATCCAGTGAGGCAAAGCATCTACCTCTAACTCTGAAATGCTTTTATTTATTCATTTTGTACTCTCAGAGTGAGAGGAGTGAGAGACTGAGAGAGGACTCAAAGAAGTGTATGTGTGGGAGCTGAAGGCAAAGTTTGGAATGGTTTCTGAAGCTTTTAACGTCAGTCTGAAGGCTTACATGAGGTCTGCATGAATGTTTCGTCTGAAGCATGCAGATATTGCTCGGAGTTCTCAGAACTCTCCCTCGGATAGCGGGGTTTTGGAACCAAACGAGACAAATCTGTTTGCTAATATCAAAAACAGCCTTATTTAATCATGCTCTGCAATGTGGACCTTTGTGCAATGATATTTATTTATTTTCTCTATCAAATAATTGACAGTACAATCTGTTCAGTGGCATAGAATTAGTGTTTATGTGAGGCCATAAATGTGATGTTGCCAATGTGGAAGAAGCATTCAATAGTCAGTCTCACCATTTTGAAATGTAAATAGCTGTAATGTATAGAGTAGAGTTATTATGAAAGATTGGGGGTGAAAAACAGGCTTTAAACATTTCAAACAGACACACCGCCACCACCCCCATTGCCACCCCTCAGCCGCCTCTTCACATGGAACCGGCAGCGAGAGTTCTTTTCGAAGCTAAAAGGAGTTTGCAAGTATTCTAGTAATCCATTTCGTTCCAATGTTCTGTGTTGACAGGAAATTTGTCATGTGAGTTTGCACAGCATTTACTATGTGTGCTAGTGTGGTACATTTGCGACAAGCAACCTTCTTTCCTACCTTTTTTCCTCTTTGCTCATCTCCTATCCTCATTTGCTGCTTGAACAGGGTGCATAAATTCTGATTAGTTTTTTCCACTTCTGATCTTAAAAGTGTACTCAGTAATTTTTTCACCATAAAAAAAGATTTACTTCTAAAGAAATGAATTGCAATTTTGAAACTTATGTATGAAATCATCTCCACTCACATGAGATGTGGACTCTCTCTCTATATATAGTTATATCTATATTCTCTATATATTCTCTACACTCTATATATAGTTATATCATTAACCTTATAAAAGCTGTTTTATTCTACACAGGCCAAGGACACCCTTATGGGGGCAGCCATTTTAGAATCACATGACCAGCCAAATACTACTGGCTTAATCTCATTAACTGTCTTGTTATTGGACACTTTCACTCCTGCATTAAATTAATCATGGCTGATTGTGAATTTCTACAATGGCATCTGTAACTGATTGATTTTGAATAATGCTGCATCCATACCACTGGGTGTCACTGTAAGTCGAAGATGACATGAGCAAAAAGTTACTGAGTGCACCTTTAATGATTGACTCCATCCTGTTATTTTGCTGTTTTTATGTGATGAAATCAGATCCATTTGTTTAGTCAGTGGTGTTAATTTCCGGCATGTTTACATTTGATGCTAATGATTTAGGAAGGTGAATGATGCAAAGTGACTTTCTTCTAAAACAGAGGTGCGCAAACTTTTTCCTGTGTAAGGCAAAAAATCTAACTTGATTGAGGGCCGTAAATGTTGCATTATAACAAACATTTTCTGGTAACCTTGACTCTGTCATCCTTTTATGTTAAATACTTAAAACAATTAATAAAAAATTAAAATGGCATGTTTCAATAATTACAAAGTTGCATGATCTCTATATTGCATAATGTGCATTGTTACTGAAACAAATGTTTTTGTTCTCATTCACATATTTACAAATATTTTATCTATTAAATTAACATAGCTTACAAAACTAATGCACCGACACCAGATTTGGAATGAGGAGCTTATTTAAAAAACTTAGCACCTCCTTCATGCCAGTTGAATAAAACAATGCAAAAATAATTATATGATTCATACATCAAGGTTTATATATTTGTATATATGATGTTAAACTGGGAGCGAACTGATACGGAGCGTGAGAATCCGAGTGCCCGTCTGTGTGCGTTTATGGCGCGAGCATCCACCACTGACTCGACTGCATTTGCACAACGGATAATACATAATTTGCATAACAAATAATTTTCAGCGAACATTCAAATGAAGATCGCGATGGATATTTTGGAACTATCTCATATTGCAGGGGATTTTTTTTTTTGCTCAGAACCCCCCGTTAATTTCCGACCCTGGATCGAACTTAAGTAAATGAGATGTAACAGGTGATTAAGTGTCTTTCTTCACCATCCAGCTGGTACATTACACAAAGGGATTTGTGCTATTTCTGTCTTTCTTGCAAATGTTCTGCATTATGACTAATGAGGGAGCATTGCAATGTTAAGGAGGGGGGTGCAGTGGATTTACTTGTGCAGCTTCTGTAATTACAGTTTGATACAAAAACAAGTTTCATGATTTGATTATGTATCTATTGGTTTACTAATTAATAATAATGTTTTTTTTCCCTTTGGGAGAAAAGAGAAAAACGTGGAATACATGGCGTCTCAAATTAAGAAAAAAAACAAATCTAATCTGAGAATCCATAGTATTTGATTTAATTCTATTCAGGCTTTAAATTATGTTATAAAATTGTATTGCTTTAGTAATTTACTAATAATTTTCAATATTTAGTTCTACAACTAGACGATCAGGTGCGTGTCGCTAAAAACGTAAGCAGTTCAGCTTTCCCAGACTGCATGAAGTTTTTTATGTTAGCTGCCTTGCTAGATTAGGCTATGCCGGTCCACGCGTTCTGGACCCCGGATTGATTCCGTCTTGACCGCAGGGCTTCATGACGACGGTTGCGCCCTCTCATCGATTTAGCAGAGAGACAAAACACCAGTGCTGTGTACACCAGCTCTGATCTATCTGCGCTGTATTCTTGAATATTTGGCTCTAGCACCGAACACGCTTCATTTATGCCCTGTCCTGCTTCGTGCCCGTCTTCTGCCACTTTTCCCCGCATGTGACTGAGTCACAAGGCACCCCATTTGTGGTTCTAAAGCGCCTTTAGACCATAACCTTTTTTCCTTCTAAATTTAGCTTAATTTATCAACATGTTACCAGCCTTAAACAATAAACAAATAGATTTGGCTGTCTCTGGGCCCTTGGTGCAGTTTTGTAGAGACTATTAGTAACACATAATTAACGAGTCAGGTGTTACCACATGCAAATGAAGGAATTCATAATGATCTGGAACATTATTATAAATTGAAGGTCATGTGAATGCATTTTTAATTAATAGGATCTTAATGTTTACTTACTTGGGAGTTAAAGGTTATCTGGACCATTAAAATAAAGCGAAAACACATTGAAAACATTTGTTTTTAAAACATAAAAAAAAATTGATATTAAGTTTTAAAGTGTTGGAATACCTGAACATAAACAGCATACTAAACTAAACACAATATAATTTTGGAAACCTAGAGCAATATATAGGCCTAATGCTTTTAATGGCTACACATGTTTTAAAAGCATTACCTCATAACATAATGTAAAACAATAAATATATGTGTAAAAGACAAATAATATGTCTATGTGTTGATCTCCATATAGCTTCACCAGAAAATGGAGAGGGAAACGACGTATACACACACACACACACACACACACACACACACACACACACACACACACACACACATATATATATATATATATATATATATATATATTCATATAAAATTCATTTAAAATGAAACACTTGTTTAATGATGAACAAATTTATGACAAAATAATTACCGTGAAACATATGTTAATTGAGCATATTCATGACATGTACTCAAGGTGTGTCAGGGTTGTATGTGTTTTTGTTCATGTCTTTCATTTTGATAAAATAGTTCCACGCCATTTTTGTTCCTGTTTCATTGTCATGTGATCTTGTCATGTGTTTTGTGTCTTGTCCCCATTGGTTCATTGTTTCATTAGCTTATTAGCAGTCTTGTTATCTTGTTTAGAGTCCTAAGTGTTCATTGGTTTTCATTGTCATGTGTTCTCCTTAGTCTAACCCTCATGTTTGCCATTGTCCATTGTCAAGTATTGTGAATGAATCATTGTAGGTGCATTGATGTCAAGTTTATAGCTAAGCCGAGTTTAGTCGTTCATGTTCATGTTTATTCTCACGTTATGATTCATGTTTGGGATATTCATCATGTAAATAAACTGCACTTGGGTTTTTCGCACTTCATCATCATCATCTTTTCGTCTAACTGTTGCCAGCCTCATTACAAGGTGCTAAGAAAGTATTACTTTTTAGCCTACTTAACAATTGCACAACTTGACATTTTTAATTTATTTGACTTTAATAAAGTATATCAAACTTTTTGTAGAATATGATATAGATGTTTTTATGTATGATATAAATACAGACAGGGTTGGGGAGTATGAATAAATGTGACGGGAATACATATTTAAAATACAAAATAAAAGTAACTGTTTTCCAATAGAGTTACAATTTAAATAATTGGTAATTAGAATAGAGTTACATTCAAAAAGTATTTTGATTACTGAAGAGATCACTTTGCATTTTATTGTCATATGTATTTAATATTTAGTCCTTCCAGATGGAAAACCTTTGTACATATAAATGATGCGATCCAAAGTGCATTTGAACAGCAGTGAAACACTTTCTTATGATGTGTATAAGAATCTTATGATTCATACAATCAGACAGAGAAGTAAGTTTGGAGCAGAAGAAATATAAATAAACGTTGTGTAAATTGTCAGCTTTACTCTAAGCTAAAATGCTATTTCTAGCCATTTTACATGCAAAATATATTTTCTAGTAAGACCTTTTATATTAGGGCAAAAATCAGGAAATATTGTTTTCCTGTAAAAATATCTTAAAATAAGATCAATTTGATTTATCTTGTTTTAGAAACAACACTATCAAATCAAATCAAATCAAATCACTTTATTGTCACACTACTGTGTACATGAGTGCAACAGTAGGTGAAAGTCTTGTGTCCAGTTCCAAGCAACATAGCAGTCATGACAGTGACGAGACATAAACCACTTTACAATAAACAACATATGTACACAACACAATTTACACAACAAATGTACACATACTTACACAACAATTTATATATCAAATGTACACAATACACGCAATGTAGAATACACATACACTAGATAAGTGTATATAAAAATATATATATACACTAATTACACAACAATTTACATATCAAATGTACACAATACACACAATGTAGAATACACATACACTAGATAAGGGTATATAAAAATATATAAACACTACATAAGATATTTAGGTTTTTCAGAGAATGTATTTTCAATGTGTATTTTGTTTTACTGTACTGGCAGAGTTTTTATAGTCAAAACAAGTGAAAAAAATCTACCAGTGCTGAAGAAGTAATCCAAAGTATTTAGAATACATTACTGTCCTTGAGTAATCTAACGGAATACGTTTCAAATTACATTTTACGACATGCATTCTGTAATATGTAGTGGAATACATTTCAAAAGTAACCCTCCCAACCCTTAATACAGATTTCATTTCTATGAAGTTGGCTCATGTGTTTAAAGTTACATTTTGTTAAATATATACACTACCATTCAAAAGTTTGTGGTCACTTGCCTGAAATGTTTCTCACGGTCCTAAAAAACGTTTGACCTGAAGACGTATGCTTAAATATTTTAAATAAAAATTGAATTGTGCCAACATATTAATTTATTTAATTACAAAACTAAAATTGTATTTAAAAAAAAAAAGTTTTTGAAATGGATGACATGGACTGAATAATTAAGTTAAGCAGCCACTAAGTGCCCAGCATATAGATGGGAACTCCTTCAATACTGTTTAAAAAGCACCCCAGGGTGATACCTCAAGAAGTTGGTTGAGAAAATGCAGAGTGACCACTAAAATATAACATAGTTTTGATTTATTTTTGATTTTTTTTGTCACAACATAATTCCCATATTTCAATTTCTGTTATTCCATAGTTGTGATGACTTTACTATTATTCTAAAAAGTACAAAAATAAAATATAATTAAAAATAAAGAATGAGTAAGTGATCCTAAACATTTCAATGGTAGTGTATATTTTTTAATCTCTGACTCCCTTATTTGTCACTGAAACATATTTACTGTATACTAGACTCTTAATAATTCTAATAATGGTTCTATTATGCAGTGATTTAGAGGGGAGTTTAGTTAGTTAAAGAACACAAAGGCATGCTGTCATGCTTCTCTGAAGATACATTTTATGATCATATTGACAGTAAATAATTGCTCACATTTTAGATGCATGTTGATGTTGTGATTAGTAATTAATTAGTTGTTATTTTGAATTAGCCATAGTTAGTTAATAGTTCTCAGTGAGGTAAATCAAATTTCAGTAATTCTTGATTAACTAATAGTGAACTACATCAGTTATCATTTCGCTATTACTTACTGATTAGTTAATTGTGTTTTCATATTAGTTAAAATTATTACTAAATTGCTAATGTAGTACTACTAATTTCTTCTGCATTTTTTCCTGCATAGTTACCTATTAATGATGGACCATTATTATTATGTTACCGATTTGTGAATTGTTTTGAGTTTTGGATCAGATATCCATTTTTTTCTTGAGTGAATCTCTTTGTAATTAGCTGCTTTTTAGCCTTTCTCTGTATGTTTTGGCCACACTGTGGCCCTTCAGTTAAAAAAAATTCTGAGAATTGCCATTGTTAATGCTAAGCAATTTCCAGTCTTTCTTGCAGACCAGTTTTCTCTGACTGGCTTTCGTTCTCCCTCTTTACCTCTTGATCAGAGAAAGAGGGCTATTCATTTGGCCAGGGAGAGCCTATTAACACTAATTATGTGTGAGGTGTAGTGTGGAAGATTGTTTACTCATTACTCACAGATGAAGAGGCAGAAATAGAGGCTCTCTGAAGGAGAATGACGGAGAGGAAAAGAGGGTGCAAGAGAGAAGAGTGAGCGAGACAGAAATTTAAAGAGAACAATAATACAGGAGCAGCATTATGTCCGAAGATTTCTATATATATATATATAAATATGAAACAAAATAAAACATTAAAATAAACTATTGGTGAGATATATGTGTAGAGCCGTTGCATTGCAGATGAGGTATGTTTACCAGTAAAGTCAATCTGACAATTCTACTGCAATTTAACAGGTTTCATGTGTGAAGTGAAAGTGGCTTATGTAATCATATGTGCATGCTGTTTGAGGGGTGAATGAGCCAACTGGGACATTGATGTGTCAAAACTGCAATATTTCACTTTGGCACTTCCTACAGTATAAACAAATGTAAAATATAGATGGAAGCATTCCAGTCAATATGTTGCAGTAAAAAAGCAAATCTGTTTCAATTATGTTTCATGTTATTTGATCGACTGCAGGCATTTTATTAAATTAATCAACCAATTAGATATTAAAAGACCAGTCATTAAAGTTATTGCAAAGATGAATGAAAAAAAAATATTATGTTTTCTCTTTTTGCAACATTCACAGACTGATAGGAATAACAAAGATTAAGAATAAGAATTAAGAATAAATCCAGACTTTCCGACTTTAATGTCTGGCATAAGTTTTTCTTCCTGAAATTAGATTACTCGCTTTTTAATGAACACATATTTTGAACACATGTTCATTTAAATATCCCTTGACTGTATCACTGAATCAAATTTAATCTAAAGTTAACGAATAACAACTCCTTTTGATGCAGTCAAACAATAGTGATGTTCCAAATAACAAAACAAATCTTGCATACAGAACATAATTATAACACAAGCATCCGAAAACTGTTTCAGGTTATTCCCTGATGCAGTTTTGTTGGAGAGATAGAACATTATTTTGTTTGATACTTTTTCAACAAATAATTATGAAAGAACAGTTTGGTGTCCTCAAAAAACACACAGTGCACTTGGGGCCCCTGAGTAAAACATTGTTTTCCACTGTACTATATTACATCATTCAGCACATACTTTCCATGACCTTTTTGAACATGACTGAGCTGAAAGTGTTATGCAACTGGATCAAGTGTCATCTGCAAAATGCCTGTGACTGATTGTGAAGGGTTAATTGATGAGTGAAATTTCCTCAGATTTAAATGATTGGGTTACCCTGAATGTGTTGCCTTGAATTAACCTGAACAATTTCCTAATACAGTTAAATTTAAATTTAATAATAATAATAATAATACATTTTATTTGTAATGCGCCTTTCTCAGACTCAAGGCGCTACAGCATGTACAAAACAAAATAATCAAACATGTAAATAAAAATATATGTAGAAGAAGAATAAATACATAAAAATACAATTATAAATTAAAAACTTGACTAAAAAGATGTGTCTTAAGAAGTTTCTTAAAACAATCCACAGAAGCAGCATCCCTAATACATGAGGGTAGTGTGTTCCATAGCTTAGGCGCGTTATAGGAAAAGGACCTTCCCCCCATGGTTTTTAGTTTACAACGAGGCTGACACAAAGAGAAAGAGCCTGCAGAGCGGAGAGAGCGAGCGGGAGTGGATGGAGTAACCAAATCACAGATGTAATTTGGAGCCAACCCATGTACTGCTTTATAGGTTAAAATCAGAATTTTAAAATCAATACGTGACTGAACTGGAAGCCAATGCAGTTGCTGGAGCACGGGTGTAATGTGTTGGCGTGAGGATGTATGAGTCAAAACACGTGCGGCAGAGTTCTGTATATATTGCAACGTCCTAATAGAATTTGCTGGTAAACCCGCAAAAAGAGAGTTACAATAGTCAAGCCTTGATGTAATGAAGGCATGGATAAGCCTCTCTGCATCAGGCCTAGAGAGAAATGGTCTAATGCGTGCAATGTTCCTCAGATGGAAAAAAGCAACCTTTGTTATGTTTTTAAAATGTGAATTAAAAGTTAGCTGGGCATCAAAAATCACGCCAAGGTTACGCACCTGGCCAGAAGGGGACAATTGTGTATTGTCTACTGAAATTTTAAAATCCTTACATTTACTGACATTAATTGGAGTGCCAATTAATAAGACTTCAGTTTTGGAGCAGTTTAGTTTTAGAAAGTTGAGTTTCATCCACGCTTTAATTTCCAACAAACAGTCAGAAAGTTTTGACGAGGAAGAATTAAGATCAGGCTGAGAGCTGATATAAATCTGGGTGTCATCCGCGTAACAGTGAAAGCTCAGGCCATACTTCCTAATGATCTGCCCAAGAGGCAGCATATAAATACTAAATAAAACTGGACCCAAAACTGACCCCTGAGGGACACCCTGACACAAAGGCACAGTCAGAGATCTGTTAGAACCCAGGTAGACAAATTGGGAACGATCCGAGAGGTAAGATTACCTTTAAGAATTTAAATGATGTTATGAGCTTCAGTGGTATTTGTTTTCTTTAACAAGGTGCTTTTTCTTTTTTAAGGTGCACTCAGAATGTTTTCCTTTTTAAAAAACACCCTAAAAGAAATGAATTGTCCTCTTATGTTTAAAATCATGAAAACTCACATGAGATGAAGAATCTATGGAGCCTCTAAGAGGACAGGGCGAGAATTATTTTCTAAAATATTTTTTCTCTCGCAATAATAAAAATCAGAATTTTGTGGTTATTATGGTTTAACTGCAAATACAGTGGTATTTAATCTTAAAAAAATATTAAAATTGAGTAAAATAATTAAGAGAATGTAAAAAATGGAGCTGTTTAAAAAGTATGAAAGAATGGGCGGATAGGAACGTTGTATAACGTATATACACTCACCTAAAGTATTATTAGGAACACCATACTAATACTGTGTTTGACCCCCTTTCGCCTTCAGAACTGCCTTAAATCTACGTGGCATTGATTCAACAAGGTGCTGAAAGCATTCTTTAGAACTGTTGGCCCATATTGATAGGATAGCATCTTGCAGTTGATGGAGATTTGTGGGATGCACATCCAGGGCACGAAGCTCCCGTTCCACCACATCCCAAAGATGCTCTATTGGGTTGAGATCTGGTGACTGTGGGGGCCATTTTAGTACAGTGAACTCATTGTCATGTTCAAGAAACCAATTTGAAATGATTCGAGCTTTGTGACATGGTGCATTATCCTGCTGGAAGTAGCCATCAGAGGATGGGTACATGGTGGCCATAAAGGGATGGACATGGTCAGAAACAATGCTCAGGTAGGCCGTGGCATTTAAACGATGCACAATTGGCACTAAGGGGCCTAAAGTGTGCCAAGAAAACATCCTCCACACCATTACACCATCACCACCAGCCTGCACAGTGGTAACAAGGCATGATGGATCCATGTTCTCATTCTGTTTACGCCAAATTCTGACTCTACCATCTGAATGTCTCAACAGAAATCGAGACTCATCAGACCAGGCAACATTTTTCCAGTCTTCAACTGTCCAAGTTTGGTGAGCTCTTGCAAATTGTAGCCTCTTTTTCCTATTTGTAGTGGAGATGAGTGGTACCCGGTGGGGTCTTCTGCTGTTGTAGCCCATCCGCCTCAAGGTTGTGCATGTTGTGGCTTCACAAATGCTTTGCTGCATACCTCAGTTGTAACGAGTGGTTATTTCAGTCAAAGTTGCTCTTCTATCAGCTTGAATCAGTCGGCCCATTCTCCTCTGACCTCTAGCATCAACAAGGCATTTACACCCACAGGACTGCCGCATACTGGATGTTTTTCCCTTTTCACACCATTCTTTGTAAACCCTAGAAATGGTTGTGCGTGAAAATCCCAGTAACTGAGCAGATTGTGAAATACTCAGACCGGCCCGTCTGGCACCAACAACCATGCCACGCTCAAAATTGCTTAAATCACCTTTCTTTCCCATTCTGACATTCAGTTTGGAGTTCAGGAGATTGTCTTGACCAGGACCACACCCCTAAATGCATTGAAGCAACTGCCATGCGATTGGTTGATTAGATAATTGCATTAATGAGAAATTGAACAGGTGTTCCTAATAATCCTTTAGGTGAGTGTGTATATATATATATATATATATATATATATATATATATATATATATATATATAGTATATGTGTCATGTAGAAATTAAGCAGTTAAAGCAAACTTTAAATGTAGTTAAGTTTGATTCAAATAATTTATATTAAGTTAAATTTATAAATGGTACTCTAATTTTTTTCTTTATGTTTTCTTAGTTTTTTCTCAAGAGTTGTGAATAGGACTGTAAATTGAATTATTTAAAGAGGGAATATAAAACTAGAAAGCTTTAAAGGGTAGGCATGAAAAAAAATAGGATGTTGGGTATGATTTACTGTCATTAATTTGATAAATTCTAAAATAAATAAATAAATCAGAAATATGGTTTCCACCAAAAACTTATTACTACAATATTACTATAGTAAAAGCATGGTTTCCACCAAAAACAAAACATGGTTAGCCTTCAACAGTCATAGTTACTACAAAATTACTATAGAAAAGTGATTTGCACCAAAAACGGTTGCAGTCTACAATTTTAATAAAGTTAATCCATAGTTCCCCTTCTGTCACTCACTCGATGTTGTGTCGATGTAGTGACACTAGGAGTTGCTCTTGGGAGCCCAAAAAAACTTCAAATCTTTGAGAAAAGGCCAATGAGAACGTGCTGTCATACGGGTATAAAAGGGAGCTGGAATGCAGAGTTTATTCATATTTTTTCTTCAGAACCGATTGTGTATCAGCATGCTGAATCCACTGCTGTTCCAATTCACCTCTAAAGAAGCGTTTGCTGTTGGATATATGGCACATTCCAGTGGCTTTCTCTCCATCTGCACGCTTAGTGCAGAGCAACGCCCATGGGTGCTTTGACAGTAGTGTAATTAAAAGAGTGTATTTCTCCTCTAAAGAGTAATATTTACTCTATTAGAGCAAACATATTGTCTTTTTAAAGACACGTCTTTTTAAGACTTTTTGTTTGCCCGAACCCGATCCTTCAGCTCGTCCGCTCTCACTAACCTTCAACAGCGGAGCGGCCGAGTGTTATGCCGCGATAACCCAAGTGGATAAGGCGATCACGGCACACCTGTCAGGGTCTCGCTCTGTGTAAACTGCAGATCTCGCCCTTTGTGCGCTAAAGGTCAATGCGCACGCACTTGGGCAGACGATGTCCACTCTTGTGGTCCAGGAGCACCACCTGAGGCTGAACCTGGTTGAGATGAGAGACACGGACAAGGCACGGTTCCATAACGTGGCCATTAACCCAGGTCAGCCTTTTCAGTGACACCGTTGAGGACTTCATCCAGCAGTACTTGGCAGTGAAACAACAGACCGAGGCCATCCAGCACATCTTGGTCCGGCGTGGTTCAAGAGTTTGCACCAAGAGTGCTGGTTGGCCAGAACCATCCGACTTGGCTATGCAATTCAAGTCACTTCTGCAGAAGGGCACGATAGAGCCTGCCCCTTACTCAGGCCCGGCTGCAGGATGAAATGACTGAGGGGGCATGTGAAATTGTTAAGGGGGCTTAACTTTATACCATCAATAATACACACTGAGATCTCGCTTTAGATTAGAACGACAGATTTTTAAATGCAGCACTCCCTAAAACACTCCATATACAACTGCACATCCAGGTAACCAGAAACTGACTAGCAACGTTTAAACAACGTAATGATGATAGATCATGTCCTACCTTTTTAGAAGAGCTGCAATCGTCAATCTTACTCTCAATCACACTTTCAGTGTCCTTCTTCACGTCTGAAATACGCTGCATATACTTTCTTATGTCCATTGTTGAATATTAATAATAATTCACATTTTAGTTGAATTGCAACTGAATTGCTGATGTTATCACAAGTTTGCAACTGATATTTGCCTGGCGGACACCAGACACCGTATTGCGCGGGATCGGATTAAAACCACGCCCCTTTAAATTTTACTGACTGTATTTTTCCACTCACCTCGGGAAATAAGAACGCACACAGTCGACAAAAGATAAGCCAGCATAATTTATTATGCATATATTAACCATTTCACACTTAAATATAAAGTAATTAAAATATTCTAATTGACTACCGAGAGTGGTTTTTTCAAGGCGACCGTTGTTCCCCCTTAATGTTTCCATGGCGACGCGTCATATTTGTCACGTGACACACCGCAGCCACAATAACAATGTATGACAGACCGTGTCGCTTTTATTTCCTTTTTCCTTTTTTATTCAAAATATTCACAAACTTACCATGTCATCATCTATCTGATATTCCGATTCTCAAATATGTGTTAGTGAGTGTGTTTGGTCGTTTAAAACCTTTATAAATAATCTTGATCTATAACGTGAGATGGGGTAAGTTACCACCAATGTTTCTTTGATGATCCGCAGTTCAGAGTCCTGTCTGTCATCAGTTTCTCCCGAAATACATGTAAGAAAATGGCCGGTGAACTGTGAGAACAATAGAGTTAACTTTATAGTTACTTCCACTGTTTTTGTCTGTTATGAATAACACACATCGGCAAATTATATTTGAATATATTGTTATTGCTGCTTCCACAGACATCATCATTGTGTATTTTACAAACTCCAAATGTATTGTTTTACTAGTGCTTATGTGTATTTGAATGTATGAAACCTAAAATAAACATTATTACGTTGAAAACACTACATAGTTGTAATAGGCTATGACAGCGCTGAGCTCGTCCGTCTCTGGCTCAGCGCCAGCCAACACGCGAAAGCAGTTTGAATCTGGCAGTTATGTCACGTCAATGAATATTCTAAATCCCATAGCATATGGGACCGTCCGTACCGCTCAAAAGGTTAAACATTTTATTTGTATCCATGAATACAAAAATGAAACTGAGGGGGCACAAATCAGATCTGAGGGGGCAATGCCCCCTTTTGCCCCCTCGTGGCGCCGGGCCTGCCCTTACTTCATCATTCTGAAGAAGGGTGGTGGGTTGCAGCCAATCCTTGACCCGAAGTTCTGAACTGGACCTCGGCATCAAGATTGTTTGCGGTAGTAGACCTGAAGGATGCTGCAACGGGATTAATGGAAAGGAGGAGGCGAGAACCGGCTTGACAATATAAATTATATTTTAACGAAGAACTTTAACGAAAAGACATAAACGCACAAAGGTGTTGGACAGCTGCCCATAAATGCTCTCTCTCTCTGTCACACCACTGTCTGCAGTCGGCTTTTATCCCTCCGCCCTGTCACATTGCTCCCTTGTTCTCTCAGGCCGGGGAGTCCCTTTCCCTGGGGGAGGGCGTGCCTTTCGCCCCGTCTGCCGGCAACCCTGCCTTCCTGAATCTGGTAGGTAACAGGGAGAGGGAAATAATAATTATTAAAATAGGGGGTACTTCCTGTAACAGTGTAGTACCCCCCCAAAAAACATTTGTGTTTCTCCCACTCCAGGTGGTCAGCCGGGAGCCCCTCCCCATTTAGTGGCTGGTAGGGGTCTCCCCCCACCCTGGCAGTGGCCCTGACCACACCAGGCGGTCGACTTGGAGCCCCTTCTCCCCTCGTGGTCGGCTCCTCAGTCGGTCAGGCGTATCAGTACAAGGTCCTCCCCTTCGACTTGTCACTGTCCCCTTGCGCCTTCACAAAGATCACAGAGCAGCCCATGCCCTATTACGGGAAGTGGGCATTTGCATACTCAATTACCTCAACGATTGGCTGATTATAGTGCACTCTCGAGAGTTACTATGTGCACACAGGTACCTGGTGCTCATGCACCTCAGTCGTTTATGGCCTCTGTTCAACTGGGAAAAGAGCAAGCTCTCCCCAGTTCAGAGCATCTCTTGTCTCGGTATGGAGTTAGACTCAGTATCTATGTTAGAGAGCCTCACAAGCCAGAGCACGCAGTCGGTGCTAAACTGCCTGAACTTATCCAGGCGGAGAGTGGTGGTCACACTGAAATACTTTCAGAGGTTCCTGGGGTATATGGCATCCTCGCATGGCGCCACAGCACACATTGTGTGGCTATCATGCCCTCATGCCGCCGCCTCTTCAGCCCTTGGACAGACCTGCGGGACAGAGTCCGCCTACAGCAAGTATCCATGTGTGTTGTAGTTCCTGGATAGGACCACGCCTATGTTGGCATGTCAGTTGCCTCGAGTTGCTGGCAGTTCAACTCGCCCTGCGGAGGCTATTTCCATTGATCCAGGGTAAACACGTGTTGGTCCAGATGGACAACACTGCGACAGTGGCATATATAAACCACCAAGGTAGTTAATGCTCTCGTCGTATGTCACAACTTGCCCGTCACCTCCTCCTCTGGAGTCAGCGGCGACTCAGGTCGCTTCGGGCCACTCACTTCCCTGGCAACCAATTGCAGCAGGTGATGCTCTGGGGAGAGTGGAGACTCCGTCCCCAGGTGGATTAGCTGATTTGGTAACCTCCTGTGATATATCTTCCGTGGCATATTCTCCCATTTGTAGACTCGCGCAGGACTTACCGCCGTGCCTCTTCCATGTGCGGCCTTGAGCCCATGTGATGTATTTGCCACATGTTTACCCCCCCCCCCCCCCCCCCCCCCCCCCCCCTGAAAGAAAAGGAAAGGAAAAGAATACCTTCCCCGGCACATTTTATAAGCATTTAATGGCCCCAGCCGTATCTAATACTCTGTGCAGATAAAACAGAGAGAAAAGGAGGCAGGCGCGGCCTGCTCCCATTCTAGATATGTCTCATCACAACACTCAACCCCCCCAAATACAAAGTTTTTATTGGGTATCTGGGGAGGCTACATGCAGTCTGAGTGCTTCTGTTCCTACACTCACAGTAGCTTGCTTACACCTGCATCGGCAGTTCACGTAACACAGTTGTGGCGTTTCGTATAGGGATCCCTAGTGTCACTACATCAAGTGAGTGACAGAAGGGGAACATCTCAGTTACTGTCGTAACCTCTGTTCCCCGATGGAGGGAACGAGATGTTGTGTCCCTCTTGCCACAGGCTGTACTACACCGCTGTAATGGCTGGGACCTTGTCTCGGCTCCTCAGCACAAAACCAGAATGAACTCTGCAATCCAGCTTCCTTTTTTACCCGTATGTCTGGGGGAGTGGAATGCAAATTCTACTCGCCAATTCTCATTGGCCTTTTCTCAAAGATTTGAGGGATTTTTGTGCTCCCAAGAGTGACCACTAATGTCACTACATTGACACAACATCTTGTTCCCTCCATCAGGGAATGGAGGTTATGACAGAGACGTTAAAATTCTGTATTTTTACAGTAAAACCATAATAACAAATTTATTGCCATAGTTTTCATTTTTCTGTATTATTACTTTGGTTTTACTATGAATATCAAGGTTAAAATATTGTTACTGTAATAAAAACTATTAACGTAAACTATTGCGAGGGCAGACAAAACGCATTACAAGGGAACGTAAAAATGATTGCAAAAACGTAAAAACTATTGCGAGGGAACGTAAAACTATTGCGAGGGCACACAAAACATATTACAAGGGAATGCAAAACTTATTGCAAGAATGCAAAACTATTGTGAGGGAGCGCAAACTATTGCAAGAGAACCAAAAACTTGTTGTTGGGCACACAAAACTATTTCAGATAAAAAGGGCCCTGTACTGTAAAATCTGATATAGAATATCACTAGCTTAAAAAAGCTGTTTTATTTTGCAGGAAGCTGGGCAGCCTTTGCATGATGCTGCATCCACGCCACTAGGTGTCAGTATACAGTAAGTCTAAGACAGCCATATCAGCCAGCACAACATAAGCAAATAAGACAAAAAAAATAATAAATGATGTATATAAATAATAAATAAATAAAATAAATAGTAAATAATAGATGATGTTCTTTTCATAGCTTGTTGACCATTTTTGATGTTCGCTGTCTCTTGCTGCCAGCACTGTTATGGTACTGCCTGAGTCAAGAACTAAACATATTAAGAGAAAATCAAACTCTTTAATATTACAGCTTGAAATATTCATGATTGCTATCAAAAATTCTGCATTTGAAGATTGTTCTTGAAGAATTTTTTTTCTTAAACGACTCTCGCACAAGTATACTTTTTCTCTGTTAAATTACTTTTTCTTATCCCAGATTAATATAGAGAGAAATCTGTAAGTAAGCCATTTATAGGTTTTTTTTTATTGTTAATTTTAAGCATTGTCTCTGTGGGGCTTTAAAAATTCATCAGTTTGCTATGAGTGACCCATCAATACCGACACAATAACATGGAGTTATTAGAGACCTTAACCAATGGAGTGAGTTGAGGGCTGAACTATCTTTTTGTTCAATCAATATTAGACGAGTATGGTTTCAGAAAGCTGTATGAAAACAAATGTTTATTTTTGCAATTTTGTTCAGTGCTTTTTAAATGAAATCCTATGTTCAGTGGTATTTTCATTATGTGGTTTGGTTTGATTCAGTATAGATAAATGAAACAAATCTCCCTAGGCCTCAGATGCTCTGTAACTCAAAACCTGATGCCAGAGTGATGAAAAGAGAGAGATGAAAATTAAGTGGGTACCTTGCTGAAAAGATCAATGCATTTCAATGCTCAGGTTGGTTTATGATGGATTGGTACTGATCTAGGTAATAGATCTGCATAGTCATGTTTTTCACCAGCAAAACTAGTGGTAGACCATTGTGGTCTTTCTAGTAAAGATGATTGATTCAGATATTGCTGGTTGACATCTTAAGCTAGTTAGAGGCCTGCTGGAGACATCAGCACCCAGCATAACATATTGGGGACTAGAATGAAAAATGCAACATATTTGGAACAGCATCTTTTGATGGAGGAATTTCAAAAGTGGGAAAAGAAGAAACTTTATGGAGTAGAGGAGAGGACAGAGTTGCTGTCCTCCACAAGGCTGAGAGGAGAGACTCACATACATGTGTATAATGGACATTGTGGTTATCACAATACCAGAATTTCGGGAGTCCCAGTACCAGAGAAATTTAATTTCTGGAAATGTAAAATAGCAATATGCTATTGAAAATACTCAAAACCTTTGGACATTTTTGTCTTTTTCCTTTTCATTTTGGGTGTGTTAATGCCAATGGCATAACTTTTGCCAGAGGTGTGTATTTTGGGGGAATTTTGATATTTCAACCTCAGGTCCATCTACACACTGTGTACACAAAATAGTTACACTCGGGACCTTCAGAACAAAAATGTCCCAATTGAAACCAATTAAAACTGCAATATTAGATCCCAGTGTCATTAAAACATAAAATCATGAATTGAATTAAGCTATTATTATGATATTATCCATTCTGGAGCACTGGCTTCAAAATTATTTTTTTCTCATGTTTAGCCTATGGAGTAAATACATGCTTTTCCCCAATTTTCTGTTTGCTGTATTATAGAGCACTGCTGGCCAACTGAATAAATGATGCAGCTAAAATTGTGTGGGTGTGTTGGTATGGACTTCAGAGTGTGTTTTGTATGTGTGTATTGAGAAATTGTTTTGTAAAAAACAATAGAGCATTATGTAAACAAACAGGCATTTAAATGGTTAAAATCCTGAAAATTAATTACTATTTGGTATTTGTGATCAGGATTTATGTTGGTTAAAAAAAAAGTCAGTGAAAGTGGAAAACAATATTAATATATAATATTTTTATGGTAGTTTTTTTGACATCTGACACTGCACAAAAAATAATAATGCATCAAAATGAATGTTGTTTCTAATAATTGACATATCCTAGACTGTGATAATCCAAAAGAAATATAAGAAATAAATTCCCCTTAGCATTTAGTATATGGAAAATAATTAGTTTTTTTGTTTTTCATAAAAAACAACAGTGGAATAATATAAACAAACTGGCATTTAAAGAGTTAAAATCCTGAAAAGTAATGAATATTTTGTAGTTATGATCAGGACTGATGTTGGTTAAAGAAAATTAACTAATTGAAAATGGAAAATAATATTAATATATAATATTATTATGGTATTAATTTGACACAGACATTTTTGTCCTCCAAGGACCTCTGAGTAACTTTTATTTATTGACACACAAGGGTTAAATATTGGCACTAAATTAAAACAATAGCATGTTGCCTTCACTTGTTTAGCAATTAAGTTAAAAAGTTTCAAGTTTTTCAATTAAGTAATTAAGTTACTACAAGTTTTTTATTCAGTTTACTTTTTTGTTACAATTCAGTAATTATTCAGGGAAAACAGTCATAATAAAGAAACAGAACAAAATATAAATGAAACTAAGGATTTTTATATATAAAAAACACAAAAACAAATAAATAAATTAAGGGCATTGTATGGTTTTCTCTTTTTCTTTATTGGTATTGTTGTTTGATTAATATTAACCACAAGAGACAGAATCAGGTGTATTATGCAACTAAACTAATGCACAGATCTGGTATTTTGACAAATATCAGATTATTTGTTCCACTTGTTTGCGTAACCTCACAGAATGGGCATTTTTCTGAAAAGCACATCTGAAGATTCATGCGTGCAACCGTATTTACCATGAGGTAAATCGAATATGCCATATGTATTTAAAAGACTGGCCCCACTGCAAGGGTTTAAGCTCTTTTTCTATTTACAAGCATACAGAAAGGTAAGAAATACGTTAATAATTATACCTTAATAACATCTCACAATTCATAATAAGTCTTATTCATTGACTTGGGATCTGTATAGTTCAATCTAGTTTTGATTCTTTGCTTGTTTGTTTACTCTGCATATGGCAGGTGTCAAGACTTGTGTTTCCAAACCATTTTTCAGGGGTCTGGTGAAAACTGATAGGTATATTAAACAGCAATTTATGTATATGTATAAAAAAAAACTTCTACATGCTCTATTGTCTCAAAAATAAATAAATAAATTACCCCCTCCCCTCTCCTGTTTTCTGGAAAATAGTGATTGCATAATAAAATTGTCCTGCTGTTTGATTGAGTGGCCAAGACTGCTGCTGTTGGAAACCGTTTAGTAGAGATATGCAGCTTCTTTAATATGCTGATGTGCAGCATCCTGTTTTCAGTCAAGTACATTTTTATATTTTGGGTTGGAAATAAATAGGGAGCCTCAAGACATACTGTATAAACTTTTTTAGGGTTTCCAACTCTCTGAGAAGTTGCTAAAAATTTTTCAAATAGGGTTCGAGGCATTAAAACATACAAGGTCTACTTTCATTCCCATCTCCAAAGGGAGTCCTTTCATGCAAATCCATTTGTCTCTGGGGAGAGATGAGTTATTCCCTCTTTCTTTGTGCTGGATCCTTTTATTTTTTTTATTTTTACTTTTGTCTTTTTTATTGCTAGCAACAATTAAGGGTATTAATGCACAGCTCTTTGCTTATTTCTTCACTTATATGTTTTCTGTGACATACTCTATCCTTTAATGATGCATCCAAAATAAGTGCCCTTGTTCCAGTTGTGTGAACACAGAAATAGTATATTAATTACACTTTAAGATGACTCGGGTCATGGATAAGTGACCTACGATGCTATCTTTGCAATAGTGCCACAGTGCAGCTGCTTCGGATGACACAGCAGGCAAATAAACACTAAAATATACACTGACTCCTCTGCTTATAGCGATTTTAGATTCAGACCCCAAGTCCTCTGGCTTTATGGGCATCATCCATCCAAGGCCTCTGTCCTCCATTGAGCTATTCAGGGAGGGGGCAGGTTAAGTATTTATGAGAGATGGAGGAAAACCAGCGTCAGCCCAGGCGGAGGTAATGAAGGCGAGTGAGAGTGGCCACAAACGTTAGCGGCTGACCTTTTGCCACAAAGACACAGCATGAATTCTTCATTACTGCTCTGTGGTGACTCGCATCTCATTTTTGAATGTAAGGCCTTCTAAAGAGACCAATTAGCATTGATCATCTTGTTGTATTAGTGTAGTTATGGTGATGTTGTGTGCATGCTGATGTGTCTGCCAATTACTTAAGCTTTATGAAGAGTCCTTGTTTAAAATGTGGTGGGATTCCATTGGGACTCGAATTAAGCACTGCTTTATGTGATCTTCATGAAGCAAAAATATGGCCACACAAAAGACTGAATACTAATACATAATGATGCTGTCATTTGCGTGTGTGTAACATCATGCATAAAATGACAACAACATAAAAAAAGTACATTTGGTACAAGTACATTTTGGGTTTGGTTTCTGGGTTGGAGGGTTCAGTTTATAAAATATGCATTCCTCCTCACTGTATTACAGCCTGTACAGCTGAAAATAGTTATATTTACAACTCATATTTGGTGCCCCTCTGTGGACATTTCACCCAGAAAATGAAGCTCACACATGCCCATATGCCCAACGACACTTACCGCTTTCGTCACTGGGGAAGTGTTTTGAATTTTGATAAGCACAGACAAATTTTAGCTAAAGGAAAGTCAATCTACTGTTTCCGATTTCACTGTGAGATCAGTCTGGACGCGATCAGGGTTGGGAGGTAGATCGAAATGCTGTATATTGTCACCACAAAATACAGTATATTGCCCTACCTCCCAGACCTTTACTTTGTCTCAACAAATCATGTGACTGAATAATTCACTCTTAACTTGACTAACCAGCGAACCAATCCCATTACATAGCATCTCAAATGTTGCTCTGGTCATTCTGAAATGCCAGAGCCAAAGCCTGTCTTTAAAAATGATTTAAATAAGTAATGTGTTGCTAATCTGGGTGCTCTAAACCACAAGTTATTTATTACATTGAACAAAAGAGCCATAGCGGCTTCCCCTGTGACTACCTTCTGTTTTGTGCCAATTTCCCTACAAGTGGGATTTTGAGCAAATGGGATGGAAATGCTGCTTTATTTGTAAATTTCTTGTGTGATATTCTGATTCTTCCCATAAATAAAATGTGTAACTTGGATAGCGACATGACTTGTGACAGCCCCAGGCTTTGTAAACAGGTAAAAGGTTCAGAGGAGCAACCATTCAGAAAACTTGCCAATCAAAAACACATTCTGCATGCAATTCATGTTGCACATTCAGGTTTGCGAGCATTGGGTTGGCTGATAAGATTTTGAAGGGTGGGGCTTTGTAGAGCATGTGGTTAAAGGAATGGAGGCAGTTGAAGGTGGAAGTTATCCAAAAGGCTGAAATCTCCAACCTGGTGTCATTGTGAAAATGTGACTCTATATACATTTTTGCAAAACTTGTTAAACATGTCTCCAGGTTCAATTCCCTTTATCCACTTTCACTCAGATCATTTAAATGGCTGATTATGACTTAATAAATATTAATTTTTCTCTCTATTACTCAGAACCTGAACCTGCTATTTTATAATATCAACACACTTTTACTAAAACAAATCTTTTGAAAAGCAATACATTTTAATGCTTTTATTACAGAATCACCAACATATGTACACTTATTCCAGTATGGTTAGCTTGTGCAGTAGCTCACCTAAAACAGCATCTGACTTAAGGTCCAAGTTCACTTAGTTTTTGTGTGTTGCGGATCGCCTCGTGCCTGATCAACCTTGTGTCTTTTTGAGTATACTTTTCTGACATATGACACCTGTGTACTACAACTGCTTTGTGACACACTTTTTGTACAGCCAATGGCCAGAGCATGTGCAGACAATGAACACAGCCGAGGACCGCATGCGCGAGTCAAGAAAATCTACCATGGACCATGGATCAAGTCCAGCCATGAACTCAAGCTGACATGTGACATAACAGAGTCATAAAAGCAGCACGAAATGAGCTGGTTGCTTCTAAAAAAAATTTGTTATGTGTGTGTGTGTGTGTGTGTGTGTGTATTAGGATCAAGCATCCCCGCGCCAGTGTGCCTCAGCCGGGTGCAGTTTCAAACTCTCCCCTTCATGCGACTCATAGAAGCTATGCTGACCGCACAAAGAAATGCCATTTTCTGAGACTGTTTATGACCCACTTCCCTATTATTTGAACTTTAATAAAGGATGCATTAAAGACATAACACTAGGTTGTTTGCTTTTTAGACGCTCTGACATGCATATTTTGCTTGAAAGGAATGCCAGATCTGGCTCTGCTTTATTTCACAATGACAGTGTTTCTGTATTTACTTTTTTGTATTATCAGTTTCTGTGAGGACATGTGCATTCCTACTAGGACTTATGTTTACAGCAACCATGGTTTACAGCAAAATGCAGCTTAGTTCAGGCAAAAGAGAATGCTCAAAGAAGTGGGGATAAAATCTCCTGCAAACCCCCTCCTCCTCTCCCCTCCTGCCACTCAACCTGCACTTAAGATCTGTGAAGAGGAGGTGTGCCATGTCTTCTGGAAACAAAAGACAAGGAAAGCACAGGGCCCAGATGGTGTTTCACACACTTGTCTAAAATCTGGAACGGTGTGAAGTTCCATGTTTCTTCAAATGCTCCATCATCATTCCTGTCCCAAAGAAACCCAAAATCTCAGGACTTAATGACTGCAGATCCGTTTCTCTGACGTCTGTGGTCATAAGATCATTTGAGATTCAGTCAACATTGGATTGCATCATATCCTGCAACATCTAGACAGACCGGGGGACATATGTAAGGATCCTTTTTGTGGACTTCAGTTTGGCTTTCATCACCATCTGGAAATTCACTTCCAGCACATGTACAAAGAGCACTGGTGCCCCCCAGGGATATGTGCTCTCCCCACTACTCTCTTATCCCTGTATACCAATGACTGCAATGCCAAGGACCACTTTGTCAAGCTCCTGAAGTTTGCAGATGACACTACTGTCATCGACCTCATCCAAGATGATGATGAATGATTCTCAATGCCCCATTGAGAAATAATTATGTGCAATACACAGCTTAGTCTATTTATATTTATCCAACATACCATACCTCTTCTGCCATACATTCCCTTGCATCTGTATATAATAGATTTGTATTTGTATATTGTACATACATGTTGTTGTATCGTTTGTGCACTGGAAGCTCCTGTCACCAAGACAAATTCCTTGAATTTTTAAGCATTCTTGGCAATAAAGCTAATTCTGACAATTGTTTCAGCCCTAATATATATATATATATATATATATATATATATATATATATATATATATATATAAACACATACACACATATATATATATATATATATATATATATATATATATATATATATATATACATATATATATATATATATATATATATATATATATATACATATACATATATATATATATATATATATATATATATATATATATATATATATATATATCCGATCCTGCTCGATCCACTCCGAAAGGTATCGAACCAGTGTCTTCGACATGGGAGGCAGGCACACTAACGAGTAGGCTAGTGCACTTCTTGAGGCCTGGGGAGTGAGGTTTATATACTGCACAGCTACCTACCACCTGGCTCCTGTTACACTCACCCCCCCTAATCCTCACACCCATCCGAGTCACAGCACCACTGTAACCTGTCCTACTCAACCTGCTCCGAACGGGATTCGAATCAATGTCTCAAGCAAGGGAGGCAGGCGCACCTACGAGGAGGCTAAAGGCTACAGTTTTAAAGATCAGTCACTAGTGCGCCTCTTGAGGCCAGGGGAGTGAGGTTTACAAACTGCACAGCTAGCTACCCACCACCAGGCTCCCGTTATATGTATATATATTTATATACAGCAAAGTCTGTACATTTTTCAAAACTTTTTGAATATAACTTTTTGAAAAAGTTTTGAATAATGTACAGATTTTGCAGTTTTGGAAGGAAATTGGTTCTTTAATTCTCCAAAGTGACATTTAACTGACACAAAGTATAAAATGGACGTTACTGATGTAACAAAAGAAAGCACCATCACTATTTGAAAAAAGTCATTTTGATCAGTCATTTTGACATAATTTTCTGGAATTTTCCAAGAAGCTTAAAGGCACAGTTAACTTAGTGTATGTAAACTTCTGACCCACTAGAATTGTTATATAGTCAATTAAAAGTGAACATCTGTCTGTAAACAACTGTTGGAAAAATTACTTGTGTCATGCACAAAATAGTTGTCCTAAACAAGTTTTAATGACTTCAATTTAAGAGTATGTAAGCATCTGAGTAAAACTTAGATATTGTTATGCATTATATAAAATTAATGCATTTTAAATAAGAATACAATATTTATAACATGGAAAAATAAATTAAATGTGTAATTAAGTATCTGGAAAGTTAGCACATTGCAGCATAGATTACATTGCGCCTTGCTAGGAAACAAGTGACTGAAAAGAAGAACCAGAGTTTCATATGAGTTGATCAAAATAAAAGGTAAAATTAAGAAAAACAGGTCCATATGAGGACCATATGAGATAACTGATTGTGGCAGGGCTGAGGGTGGGGCCGGGTCGTGACGATACACACACATGACGGACATGTCCGTAAATGATCTCTCTCTCGTCGCACCACCGTCTGCCATCGGCCTTTATCCCTCTCGGAGGCTTGATTAGCCTGATACGGGACTGGGTGTGTATCGTCACAACCTGGCCCCGCCCTCCGCCCTGCCACATTTATAGAAACAGTTAGGTGAAATAGTGTATTAATAATAATAATAATCATTATTATTGTAATTGTACAATATTGAATATCTTTGTGTCATGACTACTAATTGCAAAAATCCCCAAAAATATGAGGCATCTAAGGGGGAAAATCCTCCCTTCAGAAATTAATCCCAGGACCTTATATAGAACATAGTGTAAGTGTTTCACATGATTTTAGTTGTAACGCTGAGGGAAATGGTAGTCAAGTGAGCTCATTTCTTTTGAAATTCTCTCTCAGTTTGCCAGCAAGCAAATTAGTAGCCTGTTGTCTTACTTTTAGGAAAATGCCAGTTAAAGGTGAAAGAAAAGAGGAGAAGAGAATGAATTTTTGAAGAGAGTAAGAAGAGTGATGCAAAGAGTGTGACCAAGGCCAGGTATCCCAGTGCTGTGTAGTCAGCTGCAATAGTTCCCATTTTCAACCATTGTTTATGTTTGTTTAGTTCACTTTTATGCAAAAGTGTCATCTACTATATGTTACTCGTGAAACAGAAGACAATTCAAATCAATCAACTTTACCTCTGAATCAGAATTTCATTGAGACATATTCAACAGAGAATGATATACCATAGTTCTTCAAATTACTACATTCACCATGGTTAAAATACATAACATCCGAATTGTCCCCTTTTTTAAATAGTTAAGTAACATGAGAAATTTCAATGACAGTACCACTGAACTAGAAATGTCCCCATTTTTAATTTCAGATATCTGGTCATCTTATCATATGCGGTTTCATCAGATATCATCTTGTGAGTTACTGAACATATTTTTAGAACGTGCACAACCAGTGTGTCTTGTGCTTTTTTTCATCCATTCTGTTTCTGACAAGCTCACTGCACAGCATGCAACAACAAACCCAGTGCAAGAGTTGTAAACAAATGACTCTTTATAACCAGATCTTTTTCATGAATCACCCAAAAAGAACTGAGGGTTTGAACTCAGGATCTCAGGTTAGAAGTTTGAATCAGTTTCAAATAAGAGTCCCATGTGTATTTCGGACTTCTTAATAAGTATTTATTTTAGTCTGGAGCACTGTATTTGCTATAGGCCATATTCTTGGAAGTGTAACACCCCCTTTCTTTAGCTCAAAGTTGAGTTCTCACCTCTCCAGCCCTGCCCTCATGCAGTGTTTTCACCCTTCCTATTCACATTTTTCTTGGGGAAATTGTAAAGAGGCTCTGATTTGCCCAGATCCTTCTCACACGCCCCTCCTGGTCCGGTGAAGAAATAACCACTTGCCCATCCTAAAAATCAAAATGGCAGCACGAAACAAAGACAGGGTGTTAAAATTTTCAATAACACAGGGACATCACAAGGGCGGTGTACCATAAGATGTGGTATTTTATAGGTAGATGTCAAACATAGTCATTATAGTGATTGTTTTCTCTCTGTGTATGGAAGGGAGGTCACAGCAGTATAGGATTGTAAAGAAAAATCACTGCTAATGGTGCATTGCTGCTCTGCAGAAGGACTTCATGAGCACATAATAAACTAGGATGTCCTTGATGTCAAGCACTCACAGATCTATAATGAAAAATAGGTCTCTCATGACTGGAATATTCCTCTTGTCATGATATTTTGATTTATTTTTAATGTTATTCAAAAACGTACTCTTTAAAAATATTATACAATACATAGAGTATGTTTCACTTCAAACCTATTAAAATATATATTTTTGTCACACTTTGAGTGAAACCATAAATGTATGAGCTTGTACAGTGCAAGATAAATAAATAAATAATTTTCTTTGTGAGTATTTCTTATTTTCGGGTAAAAATAAGATCAACGAATAAGAATAAACATCCTTAAAAGAAGAAGTAAAAAATCTTGAGGCGCACAATGACAAAAGACACTGACTTGTTTTCAGGGCAATCTATTAATATTTGGTGGGTTTTATGATTAAAACAAGAAAAAACTATTTGCCTATTGGGTACAAAACGTCTCGGGTTACACGTGTAACCCTTGTTCCTTGAAAAAAGCGGAACGAGATGCTGCGCTTGCTAAAAGCGCTACGGGAACAATCTTGCATTGTGAGCAGCTGTGAATATGTGTGTAACACGTCAATGAAACATTGACCGGAAATGTATAGCCTCGGTTGGTGAGATCATTTGATGCACCTGTGACCAGGCTATAAATAGAGGCGTCACCAGCGTGTTTGTCAGATACTTTTTTCTGAGGAACAGTCCTGGGATGTCCCAGTGCGGCAAAGAAGCACAGCATCTCGTTCCGCTTTTTTCAGGGAACAGGGGTTACACATGTAACCCGAGACGTTCCCTTTACAAAAAGCTTCACTATGACCAGACCCTCCAGGACTATTGCTAAGTCCCATGAAGGAGTTCTGGTCCTAACAGGGGGCCTCAGTCGCATGGCTCCACGAATGAAGCGAGTGAGTAGAGGATGTTTCCCCAAAGGCACCCCGTCGATCAAGGCATGGCAAGCCGAAATGGCGGCCACATAAACCCTGATAGTAGCGGGGCATATGCCTGCTGACAGTTTTTCCTGCAGAAAGTCCAGAACTGAAACAACTTGGCAACTGGATCTGCACCATGTGAACTGCACCACTTTTCGTAGACACCCCATTTACTGGCATAGATTCTTCTGGTAGAGGGAGCCCTAGCACTAAGAATGGTCTCGATAACCTCAGGCGACAGCCCTGTGTCCCTCAGTTGGTACCCTTCAGGGGCCAAACATGAAGTTTCCATAATTCAGGCCGGGGGTGAAATATCGTCCCCTGTGCCTGAGACAGAAGGTCCCTCCTGTCCGGAATCGCCCAAGGCGAGCCGTCGGGAGAGATATCAGCTCTGAGAATCAAATCCTGTTCGGCCAGTAAGGCGCTATCAGTAAGAGGCAAGACCCTTGCTGGCTAACTCTGGCCAAGACTCCCGGGAGCAGAGAAACCGGGGGAAACGCATACAGACACAGTCCGGGCCATGTATGCGCCATCGTGTCCTGACCCAGGGGGGCTGGGTGACTCAGAAAGAAGTAGAGGGGACATTGCGTAGTCTCTTGAGAGGTGAAGAGGTCCACTTCTGCTCTGTAAAATCTCTCCCAAATTTGTTGTACTATGTCGGGGTGGAGTTTCCACTCGCCTGTCGGTATGTTTTGTCTGGACAGAAAATCTTCTCCCACATTTAGACGTCCAGGGATATAAATCGCCCTGAGTGACAGGAGCTTGCCCTGGGCCCAAAGGAGGATCCGACGTGCCAGCAAATTCAGGTCGCGAGAGCGTAGACCTCCTTGATGATTTATGTAGGAGACTGCTGCTGTGTTGTCCACCCGCACAAGGACATGGCAGCCTCCCAGATGTCGGAGGAAGTATTTCAGGGCCAGAAATACCGCCATCAGCTCGAGGCATGTGATGTGCCAATCGAGCTGATGACCCTCCCACTCTCCTTGGGCTGAGCAACCACTTAAGACCGCACCCCAACTCGTCAGAGAGGGGTCTGTCGTTAGCATCTAGCAACGGCATGACGCACCTAGAGTGGGACCCAAGGTAAGAAACCAGGGTCTGAACCACATAGAAAGGGAACGAAGTGCTCGGCACGTAACCCTTATTTGCCTTAGGGGACTGGCCCTTGGATGAAATCCCCTGGATTTAGCCACAGCTGAAACGGTCTCATATGGAGAAGGCCCAATGGAATCACCGTGAACACATACGCCATGTGACCTAGTATTTGTTGATACTGGAAAACAGTGCAACTTTGACCTATCCTGAGATTTCTCAGGGAGTTTTGTATGGACATGTTATGAGCAGGAGACAATTGTGCCCGCATCGTGATTGAGTTCCATATAACCCCTAGATAGGTAATTTCCTGGGTCGGAGAGAGAACGCTCTTCTCGGCGTTGAGTCTCAGACCCAGAGAACCCAGATGAGCTAAGACGATATCTCTGTGCTGAACTGCTAGTTCTTGAGACTGTGCTAATATCAGCCAGTCGTCTAAATAATTCAGAATGCGGATGCCCTGGAGTCGCAACAGAGCCAGTGCCACATCCATGCATTTCGTGAATGTGCAGGGTGATAGGGCTAGGCCGAATGGAAGAACCCGATATTGGAAGGCTTCGTCCCCGAAAGCAAACCTTAGGAACTTCCTGTGCTGTGGCAGAATTCCGATATGGAAATATGCGTCCATAAGGTCGATCGTGACCAGCCAATCGTAACGTTGGATCTGAGACACGATCGCCTTGACAGTTAGCATCTTGAACTTGAACACCCTGACCGAGCGGTTCAAGCCTCGAAGATCTAGAATCGGACGCAACCCCCCACCCTTCTTGGGAACCAGGAATTATCTGCTGTAATAGCCTGACTCTCTCTCTGGAAGGGGAACATGTTCTATGGCCCCTTTGACCAAGAGATTTTGCAGTTCTTTCCACAGTTCACATGCCTGTCCTGGTTTCACGGTAGTGGGAACCACGCCGTTGAAACGTGGAGGACGGCGAGCAAATTGAATTCTGTAGCCTTTTTCTACTGTTTCTAAAACCCACATAGAAATACCTGGCAGAAGTTTCCACGCTGCCAGGTTCTCTGAGATGGGTACTAATTCCAACACTTCCTATTGAGGGGGTGTCGAGTGTTCCGTGTCCTGGTTTGAGGCAGGAAGCAATGGTACACCCAACTCTTTGTTGGAAACCTCTATCACCCGAAACACCAAAGGTGGCGGGAGTGAAGAGGTTTCGTGAGGGTATCGGGAGGGCCGAGGTGAATGATACACGCGCCCCGTCCCGAGGGGAACTACCCCCACAAGGTTGGATACAAGACCGTTAGGGCTTCTTTTTCTTAGAATTTATAGGTTCTGTGGTCTTGCTTGGGCGGCTGCTGAGGGCGACGAGCCTGTCCCCAGTCCCTACGAGGGGGAGCATGACTCGACACGCTCTGTTTTTGAGCCTCCCTTCTATCAGAATCAGGGCGAGACTGGGTGGCCGACGGCCAGGAAGTGTGGCGAGGAAGAAACTGCCCAAAGGCCTCCTCGTGGCTTTTTGCTTCCTGGAATCTGGAGATGACCATATTCGTCTGCAAAGAGACCGGAAGGCGAAACCGGGGCATCAAGTAAGAAAACTCTGTCTTTATCCCTGATGCCCGAAAGGTTAAGCCATAAATGCCTCTCCGTACTAACCAAAGCGGACATAGAGTGGGCAATGGCACGGGCTGACTGCTTGGTCGCACGGAGAGACAAATCTGTAGCCCGACGAAGTTCTAAAAAGCCTTCTTCGTCGAGCGTTTCACCCGCACTCAGGTCTTTTAGCAGGTCAGCCTGGTAAGCCTGTAACACAGCCATGGTGTGCAGCGCTGCACCAACCTGACCTGCTGCTTGATAAGCCCTCCCCACTAGCATGGAAGTGGTTCTGCATGGCTTAGAGGGGAGAGCAGGTTTTTTTAATGATGATGCCAAACCCAGCGAGAGATAACCCGCAAGTGTCTTTTCGACTGGTGGCATCATTGAATACCCTCGCGCCTCAGCACCCACGATAGTCGAATATAACGATGTCGCGGGCACGTGAAAGCGCGAGGTATAAGGCTTTCTCCACGAACGAGCAAGCTCATCGATTGATGAGGCTTTCCCTTCCCTTGGCCACCAGACAAAAATCTGTCCTCTAATTTGGAGCGTTTGGGGGTTTCTTGGTCACGTGGCCAGTCTTATTGAAGTCTGGCCACTGCATGAGTAACCACTTTGAGTAACTCTTCAAAGGATTTGGAATCATGCTTTGAGTGCTCTGATGTGGGTAACTCGGAATCTGCAGACCCAAGAGAAACAAGGTCCTCCCCGTGAACTGAAGAGGCGCCAGAGCGCGCTTCAAGATCACGTGAAGGACCAGCCGGATCTGGGGAGAGAGCGAGCGAAAGGGACAAACACCTCTCAGGCTCCTCAGCCAGATCCATATGAGAGCCCCACGAATTAAGTGTGGGTGCCGGCTCTCGGAAGTAAGCAATGCGAGCCTGATGCATCCTGACGGAAAGTAGGTCACAATGCGCGCACCCGCCCTGCCCCAACGCGAGATCAGTGCGCTCTTCCTCCAAACAAATAAAGCAAAACTCATGCGTGTCCTTGTCAGTCATGGAACGTTGACAAGGAAACACGCACCGTTTGCTCTGTTTCTCCGACATTTTCTCTCTCTTTTATATATATATATATATTCTCTTTTTTTCTATTAAAGATCAGAGGGAATAGGAAAGAAAGAAAGTTCTGCGCACTGCCTAACGATTGATAACTCCAAACAAAGGAAGAAAGTTTTTTTTTGCAGGCTTGTGTGACACACAGCACAGTATGCTCTGAAGAAAAAAAGATCTGATGAACACGCTGGTGTCACCTCTATTTATAGCCTGGTCACAGGTGCATCAAATGATCTCACCAACCGAGGTCAATTCTGGTCAATGTTTCATTGACGTGTTACACACATATTCACAGCTGCTCACAATGCAAGATTGTTCCCATAGCGCTTTTAGCAAGTGCAGCATCATAGTGAAGCTTTTTGTAAAGGGAACAAAAACAAAAATTCCCTTTGAATCAAGTTTTTTTTTTTTTACCCCACGAACAAATAATTCTGCTTGTTATAGGCATGAACACTACTACATTTTGTTAGATCTCTCTGAAAACAAGACAAAATATCATGTTATTTTGCTTCTCAAGTAAATTTATCTTGTTTTAAGAATGTTATGTTTTTTTTTTTTTTGCAGCGTAACAGTCAAATTGAGCTGGTTGTGATGTCATCACAACAACATTTCGCGGTCAATATGGCCAATTTATTACAAATATATATATATTTAAGAAAAAATGTATATGGCCAATTTGTACCAGACCAGCTTCCAACATTGTCAAATCGACAATGTCTAGTCAATTATCAACATAGACAGTTCGAATGCTGATGTAATCTAACTAACGAGATTCAAATCTGTTTCAGCGCCACCGGCACAGAGAGAATGGCTATGCACTTGTTATTACATTCACAGTTCACACATACATTTGATGAAGCAGCTTTCTTCCATTTCAGATACTTCTAGAACACTGTATTGGTTCAACTGAGTGTTCTTGTGTATGGGTCCCTCTTTTTTATGTGTCTATTAAATCGTTTGACAGTCGTTTTATTGTTTGTGTCTGCATCCAAAAATGTTACACAAGCACAAAATGCCCTGTGTTTTATACCTTTTGTTTAATGGCATATTGCATTAGACATTGTGTGACTTGAAGAGTAAAGGGTTAAAGTTATTTCCTCATCCCCAATAATAGGATACAAAGCAATATTTTTCATTATCCTACTTAGTTCTGCTATCTTTAAGAGTGATCTTCGATATCAATCTTGTATTACTGTGAATTAAGTCAGATTTCCCTCTTGAAGGAAGAATAAGATGAAATCCACATAGGTTTTAAAACCTGTTATTTAATTGATAAGCTTGATAACATTGTGCAAACAGTATATGGTCATTCTACGACTATCATATCAGTCATATAATGTCATATTATGCAAGTTATAACTAGCCTACTTACATAAACATCTGGACTTGTGTATAACGGAACATCTCCTTATGGTTATGAGGTATCTCTGTGCAGGTTATGGGGACTGTTTGGAAGTGTTGTTAATTAAAATTAAAATGTATTGGAGGTTATAAGGGGGAGGGGGGAATGCACATACATCCAACATTTCTACAACAGGTGCTGTATCAAAGCAAAAAGCATTGAAATAAAACTGAAGTGGATCGGCACACTGTTTAATTTTTCCCTTTTATTAATTTAAAAACCATAGCACCATTTCAATCAGAAGGATCTTCATCAGGCTTAGGTTAAAAGCGGTCCAGCGACTATGCCTGCCGCCATTACTCTGACACGCATTAACTATTTTCCAATGAGAGCCTATGGAAGTAATGCGTGTTTGAATTTTATCAAAATAATCCAAATATATAAACACGTTGTTGCTGGGTCATTTGTAATAGTGATATGAGTTACCCAGAGAGTAGAACCACAGTGTTTTTCTTTCTTTAAAAATAAAAAATAAAATAAAATCCTTAAATAAATCTTGAGAAGAGCATGTTCTGGATTAAATGATCTACGTAAGTAGCTAAGCAAAGGGTCAATTGTTTGTTCATGATAGCTAATGCATTAACTAATGTTAACGAACGGAACCTTATTGTAAATTGTTACCAATTACTTTTCTTGTTTGGAGGTTGCTATACATGATTCATTGTGTGTTGTTGAGTGAAATTTAAGTACAATAAAAATGTAATTATTCTGGGCTTTTTGAGAATAGATTGACTGAAGCAAGGTAGCAAATTCAAATTCTGCAAATAAAAATATAAACTTTAGCACACATGGTTAATTTGCTTAATGTGATGGTCCAAAATTTCATTGCAAGTATTCGAATACAAAACAATGATTCCAAAGTCCTTTTAAGTCATGTCAGTCCACTCAGGGACTATTTTTTGTAACACCCCAGCAGTAGTTTTCTATGCAGGAAATAGGCTTACAAGTGCATTTCCTGTCTAACTGAATTAGAAAAGACTGATATCTCCAAAATAATTTGTTTTAGACAATGTTTCAATAAAATATGTCTAATTAGCAATACAGTTATAGCAATTCAATTTTACAGTGTGCTTATTTAGCTATAATCACGCAATAAAAATAAACTGTATTTTTCAGGTTGGTCCAACTACAGTAATGCATAGCCTATTGTATGTATCCTATAGAAGTAAACAAATTCAGTAACTTTTTACAATAAGATTGTATTTATTAATATTATTAGTTAACATGAACTAACAACAAAAAATACTTAAACATATAATTTACTAATATATGTTTTAAATTAAAAGTTGTATATGGTGTACATTAACATTAGTTAATGCAAAATATGAACCAAGATTTATAAATGGTGTAAAAAATAAAAAATCCTTGTTCATTGTTAGTTCATGATACCTTACCGAATGCATTGACTGATGATAATAAATAGAACCTTACTGCCTAATTGTAAAGTGTTACCAACTTCTATCAAAAAGGTGATTGACTCTTTTAAATGAAAGGCTTAATTTTATTTCTATTGCTCCATATTAAGCATTACTATTTCTCCTATTATTTTGTAAGTGGTCCATCTCCTCCCCATTATACTGTCTCGGCTGATATTCAGAATTCTTCTCTGCTTGTTATAGCCACAGAAAAAATGCTCATCAACTATCTATAAATCTTCAAAGATATGTATGAGAAAATCATCAAAATTTAGACATATGTATATTGGCGCACATCTCCCTCTTATCTTACATCAAGTATATAAAGTAGTGTAGACTTAGAGGGATAGAAAAGCTGTCTATCATTTTGTGTTTTTACTTGTATTGACATTTCATGATTAGCATAGTAGAAGCTAATGTGTGTCTTTGCCTTACCTTTTAAATTGGTGGGTGCTAGACAGCTGTTTGGTAATGATTAGCATTGCTTTTAATGCAGATTGATCACACTGTCTAGAGGCCAGGCTATGATAAGGATACTTTGAGGTCCTCTTTTCAAGCCACCACTCACTTTATTAATAGGAGATACCAATAACACTGGAGCCATAATTAATTTTTCATATTAGATACTTTTTAATTCAAACTTCATCCCAGCCGCAGGACCGTGCTTTTAAAGTTTCCATGCTGATACCATAGGCTATAATTTAATAATGCCTCCTCTCTTGTGTTGTTTCCAGAGGTATTTTATTAGAATGATTTAATTAGCCAGGAAACGGCTCAACATCTTATATGCCCTGAGCCAATGTTATTTCTCTCTCTCTCTCTCTCTCTCTTCCACTCTTAAGGGAAGAGCAAGTATTTTTCAGTCATAACACATTAGGTTGAGAATTGATAGATAGCTGCTTGGCATTTTGACTGTGTGCCAGGCTTCAAAAGGATGTGTGTCCCTGTTTGGGCTGACAGCAGTTTCCAACCAGTCTACAGACACCAGACAAACACACAGTGATGCTCTTAATATGGTATGAAAATTAAAAGTTAAAATGATAAATGGGTAAATAGTTTAAACTAAAAACAAAAATGATGGACTAACTTAAATATCTTTGGAAGAATAGGAACAGTGTGGACAGTTATTCCTTTGGTTCATATATCAGAAGGAGTTAGTATATATTAGTATTGCTCAATGCAATATTAACACAACTAAACAGGACACTGTAAAGAGATTAAAGGGAAAGGAGGAGGCGAGAATCAGCTTGACAATATAAATAATATTTAATTAAATAAAAAGACACACAAACACAAACAGGGCAGTTGTAATTCTCCCTCTGCTGAACTGTCGTCACCGGCCGCCTTTATCCCTTGCACGACCCATAAGGCTGATTGGGGAAGGGGCGCGTGTTGTTCCAGCCCAGCCCCACCGTCCTCCACTCTACAGAAACAAATAGAATGAGATCAGCTAAAAGGGAAAAGGTGAAATCCTATATTATGGACTATTATCTCATTTGCATGGATTATTTGATCTTGTCCTGGAGTCTTCAACATTAAGATTCAACTTTATTGTCATTGTGCAGAGCCAATGAATAGGAGTTGTTTTCACATATCCCAACTAAGCTGGGGTCAGAGCGCGGGGTCAGCTATGAAACAGCACCCCTGGAGCAGGTAGGGTCAAGGGCCTTGCTCAAGGGCCCAACAGTGGTATCTTGACAGTGCTGGGGCTTGAACCCCTGACCTTTCAGTCAGTAACCCAAAGCCTTAACTGCTGAGCCACCACAAAGTCTGCAAGGTGGCCAAGGCAGTACAGCAGGGGGTCTGCTAATTATTGTTTGATCTCAAACAATTTTTGTTGTGGGTAAAAAAATAAATACATTAAATTATATATTTAACAAAATTGCAACATTAAGTTAACTCAATCAAATGCTAAATTTAATCTAGATGTTTCATTGTCCCCTCCACATTACATTAAAAGTTGTTAAGTAAAATTAAAATGTAATTTACAAGTATATGACTCTTTACAACAATAAAAATTTTATGATGATTTTAAAGGCTTTATATTGTAAGCAGTATAAAAAATTTAGTACATTAATATTGTACTATACAGTACGCATGTAATTATAGGCCAGACTTAAAATTCTAAAGTTTTATACAATGTAATTGGAGTCTCCGTTATATGTCTATATCCACCAAATGGTCCTTGGCCTAATAGAGGTTGAAGACCCGTGATCAATATTATAACCCTTCACAAACAATTATTCAACAATGCTATGAAAATGCCTACATTTTCTTAATAATCCTTTAAAAAATGGCATGCATTTCATTATCCTGAATTTAACAGGTGGACCTGGAAGTGAGGTCTTGAAACCTGGTGTTTACAGGGATGGGATGGAGGGTATGTGGAGACTTGGAAATTGGGCATGTCTTCTTTGCAGTTGGGTTACATCACACTATTTTATCTTTTTATCCAGAACACATTGCACAAGCTTTTGAGATGGCACGTAAAGGGGGGTGTGTCAGAGAGAATCGCTCAAAGGACAAATACTTTTGCACTTGTCGCTCTCTTTTTTTATCTGTCTTTTATATTCTGCAATACAACATGATGCAATGCAGTGAGGTCTTCTTTCCCTGCTGATTTTAGCATTGAGAAGCCATCAGGCTGTGATGCCCATTGAATGACAACCGATGTGAGTCAGTGTACATAAAGGCTGTAACACTCCTGTACAAAAGTGGTTTGCCTTCTCTCAATAAAACCAAATCAATGTGGTTTTTGATATTTTAACTTAAAAATGCATTTTTTCTAATACTTTGCATCAAACCAACTTAGCCAGCATTCTTGATAATAAGTTGGCCAAAGAAAAAGCATTTGGAAAGAACATTGGGAGGCAAACACCATGGATGCCAAAAACACCAACTGAGGAGGCCAAAAACTTTGAAAATGACTTTTATTTTGTACTAAATAGATAAAAAAAAAAAAAAAAAAAAAAAACAGGCAGACCTTGTGCCATTTGACTGGTTGCGTTCCATTTGTTTGAAAATTTCAGCTTGCTGATATCTATATTTTGATGCTACTAAAGAGCATCAAAATATAAAGAGCAAATGGTTTGGGTGATCAGGTGAGTCCAGGGTTAGCTGTCACACCTTCTAGGCAACTATATAATGAAGGACATTTTTTACCAAATTGTTTAACTGTTCTCAAGATGAGGATTTTTTGTGTTAGCTTTGGGCAAGTTTTCATAATTTTATTAGGGGAAGTTGTAACGTGTTTAAAATGTTATACTTTTATAGAATTTATATTTTGATTTGATATTTGTGTACGTTATCTTTATTATTTTCGCAACTTTATTAATTGCTTCAATTTTGCTGAAAACCTATGACAGGCTGTTTAAGTTTGACAATGTGCCTCACTATGGGAAAAGTTCCATGGCATTTTGTAGACAAGGTTTTAAGTTATGTCCATGTACAGAAATGGCTTTCAAAAATAAATATACCCTGAGAAATATTCACGGGAGTAAAATGTGCAACAACTAGCCCCTGTTTCCACTGTATTCCCTTCCATGTTCACAAGCTATTTACTATGATGAGCAATTCACCACTAGCTTTATGTTGTGTGAGGCTGTACAATGAGATTTAACCTTTACAATACTTAGATAAAGGTATTCCGTGTGACTTTTTCATTAGAGCATGAAAGCTGTTGCCAGACATGCCCTATAAAATTTGTCATGCTTGCATGTCTGTTGTCCAATTCCAATCATTTACTGCAAGCATTACAACAGCTACTTCCTCAGCTCTCTGTGTTTGACTCTCACACATGAGATTACAAATTCAAATGTCCTTCATGTCTCTCTGCTCTCTATAAGCAATACACGTTCCTGGAGAGGACTGCAGACATGCAGAAATAGAGAAATAGATTCTGCTTCACCCAATGCATTTTCAATTACATAAATCCTCAGTGTGCTGTAGAAAAAGAAGAAAGGAGCAGAGTGGAAAAATGGGAGAGTTCTGTAATCAAAGACAAAAACCAAATTTGGCTGTGTTGGATGGATGGATGGATGGATGGATGGATGGATGGACGGATGGATGGACGGATGAACGGACGGACAGCGAATCTCTTTAGGCATGACATGACTGCAATAATACAGTAAATGTTGTGGTTAATCTACCAGGGGCCCATTTCTGCTTGCTGAAAAATATGCTGTAATTGAAACCACTTACAGTATACAGCTAATGTATACTCAGTTTTCAAATTTTATTGAATGGCTAAAAATCATTGTTTAAGGGAATTTTTAGACTGCTCAGAGAATAATGTGAGTGCTGCATTTGAGATTGTTACATAGGAACTATTGGATCTTTTTATTTTTACTTTGGAAAACATTTTGGTCTTCAACCATTTTCAGGTCAAGGCCGAGACCCCCGTTACATATTGTATAACTTTGAGTGTTGTGTTTTATGCCTATAAAAACACGTATGCTATGGTCCCATATTATTGTATGTACATACTTTATTTTGCAAAGCCATTGAAATAATCATTCAATTATGCCCTGCTGAAAAGAGCAGCTAAAAATAGCACAAACTGGTTGTCTGGTTTTAGCTGGTCACCCAGCCTGGTCATGCAGTAGCTGGTCAGGATGTTTTAAAGGGGTTTTGAACACTTTTTTAGCAGGTTATGCTGGTCTTAGCTCATCAGGCTGGTCATGATGATCTTAGCTGGAGGGTGGTCTTAGTTGTTCAGGGTGGTCTTGGCTGGTCAGCCTGGCCAAGCTGGTTTAAGCTGGGAGGTTAGCTGGTTTCCCAGCCTGACCAGCTAAAAAGTGTTCAACCCCCCTCTGAAATCAGCTCACTGACCAGCCTGGCTAGGCAGGGCAAGCAGTTAAAACTAGCCAACCAACTTAGGCTGGTTTTAGCTGGTCTTTTCAGCTGGGACAGATGGGGTCTAAAACATTTTTGCATGAAGTGACATTTTTAATTTTCACTGTTTATCCCTGTGCCAAACCTCCTCCAAAAAGAAAGAAAAAGACAGTGAAGATAGATATATAGATATATAGATAGATAGACAGACAGACAGACAGACAGACAGACAGACAGACATAAAAACAGACAGAAAGAAAAACAGACAGACCCTGTCCATGCAGAATAAAACAACTTTTATAAGATTACTGAAATGAAGTCTTCATCTCATGTGAGTGAATATTGAATTATTGAATTATATTATACATATAATTCAAAACTACTGTTCATTTCATTGAGTAAAAATTTGTAATGAGGAAAACAATGAGTCACCATCTTGTAGGCCTATGTTTGGAACGTTAAGGACCATGTATGCCAGCTTGATAAACTCAATGGTAACTATTTATTTACACCAGGCAAGTAAGCTATTGTTCTGAAAGCAAAAAAACAACTAATAATAAAAAACCTGCAGGCTGTCATCTGCTCAACCGCAGAGTGCGACCAACACAAAGCAGACGCGTTTTACTGCAAACCTCCACTGCAGCGCTGCTAAACTTTAGGATTGCCGGCGAATGCTTTTGATATTAAAAAATGATAATAAAACAAATCTTTTAGTTTCTATTCTAAAATTGAATGTGGAGTTCTCAAAAAAAATAACAAATAATTTCTGATGCTCATGCAGCTTAAATATTATTGCACATGATAAGACATCATGATAAGCCATCTTGCAATATATTCATTATCCTCTCATACTATGTAAATTAAAACATTCATTTATGTATGGTGAATCAGCACCTTGCTTGAATGTCAGTGATCACAAAATTTACATTATGCACAATCTTGTTGAGATTTGTGTGTGTTGGAAATAGTGCAGGTATATGTGTGTGTCTGTGTTAAGAAGAATTTTGGTTTTAAACGTGATTCCCATGACTAAGCTTAAATTTATAGCCTCTGTACCTAAACCTCACTGTGTTTTGCAGGGTTAGCACTTCCCACAGCCCCAATTTGGTGGTGAAATGAGTTTGTCTTTTAGCTGCTGTTTAGGTGTATGTGTTCACACACTCACGTTGTATTAGTATTGGAGGTATTGGGTTGGTATTTGTGATTGCATTTGAGCAGTAAAACAACTCAATGGCCTACTCAACACTTTAAATTTATAATTTGACAGAAGTTTAATGCCCTTTCAAATGTGTACTCTCACTTTCTCTCTCTCACACACAATTTATTTACTTTATTTAAACAAGGACATACCATAGATTTCTAGTGTTTTTATAAAGCTAATTAAAGACTGTAGGCTAACCATAAACCTACCCCTGAAAGTAAACTTTTTGCATTGTTTTGTTTTTATTTATGTTTTTAGAATAAAATATGTTTTAAAATTACTAGGGGTGTATAAGTTCCCCGTCTGTCGCTCACTTTGATGTTGTGTCGAAGAAGCAACACTAGGGGTCTCTCTTGAGTGCTGAATATGCCTCTGATCTATGAAAATAGGCCAATGAGAAGTTGGCAGACAGTATTTGCATACCCTGCCCCCAGCCATAGGGGTATAAAAGCGGGAAAATACATCAAGTTCATTCAGAAATTTTCTTCGGAGCCGATGGTCGTGTTTGCAGTCAGCTGCAAGTCACACACCTGTTCCTGTTCCTCTGACACTTCTCTGCTGTTGGATCTGTGGCGATCTGTTGGACTTCAGTGGCTTTCTCCTTCTCTGCACGTCAGTGCAGTTTGCCCCTGGGCACTTCGACAGCACTCAAAATAAGTTATTAAAAGAGTGATTTTCTTGTAAAAGAGTATTTTCCTCTAAAAGAGCAATACATAGCGGCGTTGAACGTCCTTTTCAGGACGTGTCTTTTTAAAGATGCCTTTCCGCCCCTGTGTAGTTCCTGGATGCGGTAGAGTGTTCTCCGCTTCAGACGGCCACAGGCGTTGTCTCGTGTGTCTAGGCAGTGATCACACCGAGGCAGTGTTTGTGGATGGCTCATGTTCTCACTGCGAGAGCATGTCCATGGCAACGTTGCAGTCGTGGCTCACTTTCAATAGAAAGCACGCCACTCCAGCCACCCCCCGCATTGCTCCTTCTTCCCACGGGACTGAGGAAGATGCGGATGGTGATGGAGGCGATCTGGGGTCGGCAGCGGGTGCAGCTCCTCCCGAGAGTTACTATGCGCACACAGAGACCAGGTGCTCAGGCACCTCAGCTGTTTGGGGCTTCAAATCAACTGGGAAAAGAGCAAGCTCACCCGGTCCAGAGCATCTCTTTTCTCAGCATGGAGTTAGACTCAGTCTCAATGTCAGCACATCTCACCAACAAGCGTGCGCAGTCGGTGCTGAAATACCTCGCCACCTTCAGGCCGGGCACAGCGGTCCCCTTTAATCTTTTCCAGAGGCTCCTGGGGCATATGGCGTCCTCTGCGGCGGTCGCACCAATGGGGTTGATGCATATGAGTCCGCTTCAGCACTGGCTTCAGACTCGATTCCCGAGACGAGCATGGCACCACGGCACGCACCGTGTGATGGTCACCCCCGTCTGCCACCAAACATTCAAACCCTGGACAGACCTCTGCTTTCTGCGGGCAGGAATACCCTTGCAGCAGGTGTTCTGACGCATCCTGGTCACGACCGACACCTCCAGATTAGGTTGGGGTACTGTGTGCAATGGACACGCAGCCGTGGGCCATTGGAAAGGGGCCCCGCTGCGCTCGCACATCAATTGCCAATAGTTGCTGACTGTTTTCTTTACCCTGCGGAAGTTTCTCCCGTTAGTTCGAGACAAACATGGCCTAATCACTTTAGACAGCACCACCACATTAACATAAATCGCCAAGGCGGCGTACGCTCCCGCCACATGTCACGACTCGCCCGTCGTCTCCTCCTTTGAAGCCATCAAGTCGCTGCACGCCACTCACATCCCCAGCAACCTCAATGTGGTAGCGGATGCGCTGTCATGACAACGCTTGCCCAGCAGAGAGAGAAGGCTTCACCCCTGGTCGGTCCAGCTGATTTGGGAATGATTCGGCAAGACCCAGGTAGACCTGTTTGCCTCCCGGGATACCTCCCACAGCCCACTCTGGTATGCCCGAACAGAGGCTCCCCTCGGGGCAGACGCACTGGCACACAGAATTCCCCTGAGGAAAGTCATTCTTTCTCAGGGACGGGGCACCCTCTGGCATCCGCACCCAGACCTCTGGAACCTCCACGTCTGGCCCCTGGACGGAACACAGAAGATCTAGCTGGTCTACCACCTGCCGTTGTAGACATGATCAACCAAGCCAGAGCCATCTCTACCAGGCTACTTTACGACCTGAAGTGGCGCTTGTTAGCGAATTGGTGCTCTTCCCGGGCTGAAGACCCACAGAGGTGCGCAGTTAGGTCAGTGCTCTTATTTCTGCAGGAGAGGCTGGAGGGGAGGCTGTCCCCTTCCACCTTGAAGGTGTATGTTTACGGCCCACCACAATGCAGTAGACGGCAAGTCTTTGGGTAAGCACGACTTGATCATCAGGCTCCTAAGAGGCACCCGGAGGTTAAATCCTTCCCGGCCAGACCTGTTCCCCTCCTAGGATCTCTCGTTGGTCCTCGCGGGCCTTCAGAGACCCGACTTCGAGCCGCTAGAATCAGTTGGACTCAGGGCCCTCTCTCTAAAGACGGCCCTGCTGATCCATCAAGAGGAGCGGGGAACTGCAAGCGTTCTCTGTTAGCGACACTTGCCTGGAGTTCGGTCCGGCAGACACATATTTGATCCTAAGACCGCGACCGGCTACATGCCCAAGGTTCCTACCATGCCCTTTAGAGACCAGTTAGTGAACCTGGAAGTGCTGCCCCAGGAGGAGGCAGACCCAGCCCCTTAGTTGCTGTGTCCGGTATGTGCTTTGCGTACCTACTTGGACCGCACACAGAGCTTTAGACGTTCTGAGCAGCTCTTTGTCTGCTTTGGTGGACAGCGGAAAGCAGTCTTCAAACAGAGGCTTACCCACTGGGTGGTGGACGCCATTTCATTGGCCTATCATACCCAGGCCGTGCCCCCCCCCCCCCCCCCCTTGCGGGTCCGAGCACATTCAACAAAGAGTGTTGTGTCCTCATGGGCACTGGCCAGAGGCACCTCTCTGGCAGACATATGTAGAGCAGCTGGATGGGCAACATCTAATATCTTTGCGAGATTCTACAATCTCAGTGTTGAGTCAGTATCGTCCCATGTTTTCTCAGGTCCGAGCCGGTAGAACTCGGTACATGCTGACAGACTGACCGGGTGGCTCACTTGCACCTAGCGCCCTTTCCCTCAGCTGAGGTAAAACTGTGCACTTTCTCTCCCAGGAGATCCCACTCATTCGGATCCCTGGAGGACTCCTCCCTAGCCCTTTTGGTCCACGGTTCAGCCAAATTTTGCGCTATGCAACTAAACTGTCTGTGATTAGTAAATAGCGGGTAAATTTTCAGATTTCACTCACCAGTGACTGATTAATATAGTAGCGGAGAAGTTCAGCACCAAGATCCTGCCACTGCGTGTTGAGAGCAAAAGTTTGGTTTGACTCATTCTGTGGAAAATGCGTCCAAAGACGAGATCGACACAATCCATTTGTCATTAAATAATGTCATTTTTAATACCCTGTCTGTTCTGTAAAGTCAGTTGTTGAACAAAAATAACAAAAAATTGGGTAATTTTATTCTAATCACACACAGAACAGATGCTGTAAGGAATCTGTGTGACTCCTCTTCTAAAATTCTTTCATCATTTACTCACCGTCATGCCATTCCAGATGTGTATGAATTTTTTTCTTTTGCTGAATATGAACAAAGATTGTTAGAAGAATATCTCAGCTCGGTAGGTCTATAAAAACAAAGCTTTGATGCTGACATTATCCAGCCCAACAGACTCTGTTGGTGGAATAGGGGCATAAGACACTAATTGGATGGGCCTGAATGCCAATTGGTGGCACCGGCCCACCCGCAGCTACATTAGAGTGTTACACTAACATTAACTGCTGGTATTCTTTAAGAGACAGTATAATTTACCATTCTACAAGTCAATGTAAATTCTTGCAAATAGCAAAAATTTTGCATGTAAACAACAAACATGATGGAATACATAGAATTTGACCCAAATGGATCAGAATAGATTCAGAATAGAATTAAGAATTGAAACAGAAAATCGGTATAATTGACCAGCACTAGTATTTACTGTGAAAGTTTTACTTCATTCATAAATCAATTCTCTAACAAAAATGTCTCCAAATTTCCCTATTTTGAGGTTTTCTCAGATTTAGTTCAAATTTGGGAATAATTTTGTCCCCAACCTATAGGTAAGTATGTACACATACACAACACAAAACTCTACCTCTGCCTATACTGTGTTTGTCTGTATAAAATGTGTAATGTATTTGTTTAACTGTTGTTTTGTAGTGTCAATCAACAGCAGTCAACAACAAGAACTGTTATCTAAGGACAAAGAGAATAAAGAGAAAGAAGAGATTTTGACACACAAGGAGGACTGACATCAGAGCTCAGGCCTTCATGCAGAGTGTCCCCACCATTACCAGCCTTAACCCCTCATTTAAACAGAATGGCAAGCAGCAGGGCTGCGTAGGCTTCACTTTGCCTCGTAAAAGACCATTTAAAGAGAAGCATCATTACACACACACGCACAAACACTGAAAGAGGAAATACACACCAGTGTGCATCCAAACAACTTCTAAAACTTCAAGACAGACTCTCACTTCAAGACACGCTCGCAAATACACAGACAATCACTTACAAGCCCACGTACACAAGTGTACAGCGTCATTACACAAACCTATCTTCTCCCACTCAGAATCCATACTTTATAGGCTTTCACTTAATTGAGACAAAGAAAGAACAGTGGAGACAAAATTAGAGAATAACATAACACGGTGAAGTGTTGATGAAGATGTAATTCTCATTTTACCCCAAATGTGTGTGTCAAGGGTGTCATGTACCTCCTTTTTTTAGGAGGCAACAGTGGCAGTACAATTTTTACAAATTTAACAGTTCATCCTATAAGAAAAAGAAGTGATAGCCCAGTGTTTAGATTGTTTAATTGTGTAAATTATTTAATTGTGCAAGTAGACCTGCATGCTAAACAAAGGTTAAAATCCTTATATAGCATATACTGTAATGTTTTTAATTACCGGTAACCAAGCAAAACTGCAAATACATAAACTTGACAGCCACTGATCACCAAGCATTTCAGTTGTGTATGTGAAAGCATATCATTTTAATAATAATTCCTTTCATGTTCCACTGAAAAAAAGTGTTTTGAGTGTCATGAGGGTTGTTAGAAATGTTCTGCTTATTGGTCTTCAGGTTCGATCTTCTGTCACAGTGTTAGAACAAACCCTACAACACTAATAAAATGTCACCTAAAATAATAATGTAGATCATTTTTTTTTTTTTTTTTTTTTTTGGGAAGTTACATTCAAAATCTGCTCAAAAATGGAAAACAAAAGGAACATGTGATGCTTCTGTATGTATTTATATATTAAAGCAAAATAACTGCATGAACATCTGCAGAGGTCAGCAGTTTGATACTCCTGCATCACTTCTTACTGCTGTGGTCTCTCAACTCCTCTAGAATGCCTGTCCTAGTTTTACATAAGTGACTGCAAAATGTGTGTGAGGCCTCTGAGTCCAAATTCAGGACTATGTTCCGGTTCAGTGTTGTCATCCAAATGATCTTCTGCATCTTTTTAGCACTTTATCATCTCGGTGTACTCAATAGATTGCTGTGGCTGTGGTGCTTCTGATCTATCTAAAACTGAAGACTACCATTTTTGTTGGAAAGGTTAAATGTAAATCAAATACATTAATGCAGCATTTGAACTGATTACACAAATGGGATTTTGTAGTAGTCTCAGATATTTTATGTGAAAACTGCTTTTTGCAGATGTTTACGGGTAATCTACATGTGAATGGTTAGTGTCTAGAAGTCACTTCTAGTACAAGTTTCTGTCCTGTGCTGATGCATTTCCTCTTAAAACCAGAAGTTATGGGTTGTAGGGCTTGTCCCTTTTATTTTCAAATAGCCAAAATGCTTTAGTTATGTCTGAAGCCATTAACTCCAACTGACTGGACAAAAATCATGTTGGCAAGATGAGTTACCAAATTTTTGGTCTGTTTTCCTGTAAATTTGAAATGTGTATGCCTGCTAAAAGCATTTAAATGGCATCAAAGCTAAAGCATACTGGCAAAATGTTAGGACTGATTTAATTGTTTTTTAATCAGTGATATATTGAGAGTGAAGTTATATCTGTTGTAGACATTCTTACAATAATACTATATAAGCACGCAAATGATGCAAATGCAAGTTACTTATATGTTTATTTTGATGATCTGGCATAACGATTTTATAACATGGTATAGCTTAAACATTGGGAGAAAAACTATTCAATGTACGGTAGACATCTTAGTTCTAAATCAAATAAATTGTGTGTATTCAAATTTTATCACTAGCTAATTAATTTGTCTTACACATCACATATAAAGGACAAAAGCGGGGTTAATGAAAAAAACTAGAACAAACAGTAGAAAGTGAGAGGTGGATTTATTAAGCTTGAAAATCTGCAGTAAATGAGAATTTGATTCCAACTCCTCTGAAGTTAAAATATCCCCTAGAGGAATTTGCATTGACTGGCGCTTCTTTCTTTGTTTAATTTTCCACATGACTAAAGCTGAATCAGAGAGAGTGTCATGTTGGCCGTCCTCAGCTCTCAGTATCAGGCAGCTATCTTGCCATCAGCACATTAAATTGTGGTCCTTTTTTTTCAGCACTTTGTGCTGCTTATTATATGCAGTACCACTTGCAAGCTGGTTCAATCTTTGGTTCAGATTTAATTGTAATATTTTTAAATAGTCATCTATATAGCAAATTATCTCAGTTTTAAAAACTTACTGTTAATCAAGGTGTTGTTTGCATCTACATGTTGTAGATCAGAATAAAACTTTGTTGGGAATATTCATTTTTGCATGTGGTATTTCAGTGCAAAATCTTGCCCAATCCAGTTAAAACAGGTGCACTGAAATAACATTGTACTGTACTTCATAAAGTCTGTCACTGTTTTCAGTGCAAACAGGCCTCCCTTCTTTGTAAATTAGGTACAGTATATACTCCTATTAGCTTGACACAGTTAGTGCTGTCCTCAGAAAGCTGGCAGTAAACTGAATTTTATTTAAATGAGATGGTTGTGAATATTTTGTAGAGATCATAGCAACAGTAATTCATCAAATGATGATGAAATGACAAAGAAGAGCTTGGTCACGACACATGGTGCAAACAAGCAACCTTTCGGCACTTTTATTAGCCGATTTTGGTACTGTGACAGCAGTGGCTGAGTGATGCCGTACAGTCCAGTAGGACATTACCTTGCACTCAGATCCGGCCTATAAGATGGGGAATTGTTCTGTTCAAATTGCGTGCAGCACTGATTTTGTGGACGTATTTGATGTATCATTCCTAATATGCATTAGGAACCGTATGATTTTTTTAAAAAATTGTAATGTTGAGATTATTGTCAGAATTGCAATTAATCGGTTTAACGATTATTTGCAAACAAAAAACTCATATTATATCACAATTGAACATGTTAGTGGATGTGTTTTTTAGGGATATATGGATGTTAAGCGCAGCCCTACAATAAGAAAAGTGAGAAATACCCAACAAATAAATAGATGTTATACTCTCCTATATAGGGTATAACATCAGTTATACCGGGTGCAGAATGATGTGCTTCGTAGAGTCGGAGTCGGAGAGTTATCCGGGTTGTGCATTTAAAAGTGCATTACTGTAAATTCATTATGGGTGCACAACATATAGTTCATGGCATCCAACAGTTTTTTCTTCTGCAACAATTTATTAAAGAAATCAATTGTCTGTCAGACACCCCACCGTAAAGAATCAGCAACAGACTCCATAAAATACTGTTTTTTAATCTCCCCACAGCACTGCACAAATAAACCTGTGGACTCATAACTGCATAATAATGGGAACATTGCTTACAGCAGGTGATTTAAAGTCTGATAGTGACTGAAATGTATATTTATTGTAGAATTTGTAAACAAGCAATTCTTTAAATAAATGGGATGAATTAAGACAAATTGAGATAAATTCTGAATTCTTAATTTCCCCCTGAATATTTGTTCAACATGTAGACTACAGAGAACATAAATGTGCTTTAAATTAAAGGCCTCGCAAGGCTTGTTTCACAACAGCAAACCATATTGGAGAGGAGACGTACCACAAGTGTGAACAGAGTGCTTTTGTTTTTCAGTGTCAAATTATTTAGATACACTCCCTCAGGGAAAATTAAGCATTCCATTAAAATTTAAACATCATCTTCTGCAGATTGAGCATCCAATTATTTATTTAGGGATAATCCCACCCCTATAATTGTACTTTTTTTTTTGTAGTATTATTATTGAAGTTGCCGTAGGACATATACTGGCCCTTTGCTTTTCCATTGGCTAAGTGCTGACACAGGAATAGGAATGAAGTGGGGAAAAAAGGGCTGTAGGAAAGCAATAACTCTTTTTAGAATTACTGACCTCCAAACATAAAACACTTGTCTGTACTTTGTCAGATAGTGCACCTCAAAAGTAAGTTTGTGTGTCATGTTTAAAGGGAAAACTGTCTAGTTTAATTTTAAAAGACCACAAAATTCTGAGGCATTACATAAACAAAACAGAATTCATGCGGCATGTCTATGGATAAATGTACAGTCTACAATAGCGGAAACAGCTAAATTTTTCAATCATTTAAAGGCAAAAAAAAGTTCTGTGTTTGGAAACATATGAGCAGTCAATATTGAAGTGAGCGCATTTTAGTTTTTAAGCATTTGATGTTGCATTACCTTTAGAGGCCTGCCGCTTCCACCTTTAAAATTCTCAAATGGGTTTGCTGACATGATTGCCAAGATATCTCCAGAAAAGGGAGTAATCTCTCTTTAGAGACCAACACATAATAAGCCAAATATAAAAAGAAAAGAAAAATTCAATAGATAAGATCCGATCATATTTAGCAACCCTGATAGTCTCAGGAAATAGTTAAAACAAAATGACAAAATATAATTGGAATATTATTATTGAATATTGTATAATATTGAATTGGTTAGCTGGTTATTAGACTTGAGGGGTAATATTGTGGCTAAAGGGGAACCTTGAATTCTTTAGGCCACTTTGTAGTACTAGAGTTCTTTTGAGTATGCAGGTAAAAGCATGATAATGTGCAAAATACAACACCTGTGACCCTTTGCAACTTTTTACAATGTTGCTTCAGGACAATTACATGATTACATGTGTAAGCAAATAGCTAAAGCATAATCAATAGACCACTAATCTGCTGCCCTGTTTGATGGGTGTATAGAGGACACTGAGGCAAAAGCAATCAATACTGATATTTCACACACAACTCTTGCCAGCTATTTTGTTTATTTTTGCTTTGTCAATGTAAATAGTTCCAAAAGAAGCCAAAGCAGGAACAAACACTGTTCTACAGACCCCTACTAGGCAATAAACCATGTCAGGTCTTGTGTTTCTGTGATTTTACTTATGGTAAACAGCAGTACCGCCTCACCATTATCTCACCATAAACTCCACCGGCTGTCCTTACACGTTATACAGGAATGTTATTCAAGGATCCAATAGCAGTTATGGAACACAGATGATTGTCTCGTGCTCACATTTTCACGCCACACTTCACTAACCCAAATTTCAGACTTAATTTGAAATCAAGTTTGCAGATTTACTAACTGAAGCAATACTTCCTCACATTACTTTCATGCAAAGAAACAGAACACTGCATTGTTAAGGTGCTACAGTCGCAGAAGCATCCTGATAATTTATTGCATCCCATGTTTCACTTTGGATGTTATTCTGGTTTGGCAGGAAATTAGATCCTACAAGCTGAACTTATGGTTCACCTCCAGGCTTTCAACATACGTTTCAAGCTCGCATTCCACACAATCTGCTGTCCCAGAATAGAGACAAGGCATAATGATGTATATACTCAAGCAACTTTTGACGAGACATGAATTTAAACATTTGATCTGGTTACACCATCACTGGAGAGGATAATGTGTCAAAATGTCCAGACTCAAAGCAGTTAATGTCCAGTCATTTATTTTGAATGATGCAGCATTTACCAGTCACAGAACATTTGTATAAACTGAAGGCTTACGCAATTTCACAGCACCATAACCCCATACTTCCTATTAAAGTTGGCTCATAACATATTCTGTTTGTCGCTATGCTGATAATTTATACCCTATTCTGCAAGTTCAGACATGGACAAGGAAATCAGCTTTTTTCCCTCTTGTGAAGGCAGGAAATTAAGAGTTTAATCATGTAAACGTGTGCTGGAGTGGAATGAGGCTCTTTTGTATGTTGGAGAGAGTGAGAGCTGCACGTATGACATCTGGCAGCACGATACAGTTAGACACTCAGCACTTTTTAGTTAATGTATTAACATAAAATTACCAGGTGAAATCTGGTATTCATTCAGATATGGCGTGGAATACTGATATGAAACTTTCTATTTGGTTCTATTCTAGATTTTTTTTCTCCCTTTGACTTATGAGAAGTGTAATTGAGAAGTGATTTTGCACTATTTCTAGGTCACTAATCAACTTTAAATACATTTGCGACACTGACCATGTTAAATCCTTTGTTTAAAGCTACACTATGGAACTTTAGGCTGTCTAGCAGTTGAAGCATAAAACTCCAAGTTACTTGGGGGAAACATTGTTTTGGTAATTATATGAGTCGGGCTTCAGCCCTGCTCTTCTGGGCAGATGAATCTTATGGTTTGAAGAGTACCGGTGTAACCAATGTTAAAGGTGATCATATTATCAGAGCGAATGTCACTAACAACAACAAATGTTTAGATATTCTGAAATGTAATCATTTGTAACATAATTTTTTTTTTAAGTTAGGGTTAGTGTTTTGAAAGGCTTAAAATTTGCCAGTTGAAATTGTATTTTTGACAAAATGCATACTTATACTTCAAATGTATAATTTATATAAATGTAAAATTCAGATGGCTCTTAGTTTTCAGGCTTTAAAAAAACTTTTTAAATAATATTTTTCTCCATCAAACATATCTACCTGGTCTCACAGCGTTCTGTAGTCACTTTCTAGAGTTAGAAATTGATGAAAATCATGCTCATGAGTACACTTGACTCCGTCAGCGTTTTTCTGCAGTGGACTATGAAAGTGTGAAGGTATGAAGATTTAATTAACTGATATCATAACAGAAATAGTTTGTTTGTTGCAGTGCAGTTCACGACGTTCAGAGGTGCGAGCATGTGAGGATGTAACAGCATATACTTGCTGTTACAATTGTTCTTAATAAATTTGATGCTGCAAATTGGAATAGGCATGGTTTGCCATTAAGGACATTAAACATTTTCTCACCTTTTTACTTAAAGCTGGATATATTGAACACCACAACCCATTCTTAAAGCTTTTGTAAACTATTCATATTTATGTTTTTTATTAATATTTTTAAATGCATAAATTCAAAGAGTCACAAAAGTAAAGGTGCATTCAGCCATTCCAAAAAAATGTTGGTAACACTTTACAATAAGGTTCCATTTGTTAACATTAGATAACAACATGAGTTAACATTAACTATGAACAATACTTGTATTAACTATCATAAACAAAAATTAAACACATATTGTTAATTGTTTGTTCATGATACCTAATGCATCAACTAATGTTAACGAATGGAACCTTATTGCAAAGATTTACCAAAGTGTTTTACATACAGTATAAAGAAATGAAAAGCACTTCAGAAAATGCTTTTTTATTTTACATGGAGTGGGTCCCCCGCACATCCTTTAGCATACAGTATATGCATATAGGTGTCAGTAGTATAAAGGTGCATTCACACTCCATTCACTTCAATTCTAATGCATCAGAATGTGGAAGAACGTAAATTTAAGCTTGTGAAGTAATTTGACATTTCACTGCTTATCGAGTTTGGTGAACTGGCCTGCGAATTCACACGATGAGAAGATGTGTAACCATTAGGAAATCGAAGCGTCACAGATTGATTGTTATTGCAGGATCCAAAGTTGTGCTCAAATACACTCAAAATATATAATATAGCCTAAATATTTTAGCCTATTTTTAAGATGTATCCTTTTCAATTGAATAACAAATTTCCATATAATTTAATTGAATAGTCTTGAAGAAAATGTAATCAATAAAACGTTTGTTATAAATTAATAAAATAATTTTATTTTGTTAAACATTAGGTAATTCAATTAGATGGAAATTTGTTATTAAATTGAAATGGATACATCTTGAAAATAGGCTAAAATATTTTTTTGAGCGTACCAATAGGACGAATAAGAGCCAACAAAACATTAAAAACATGCTGAGTGCATCTTTACAATTCCCAGACATCAGCTTTATAACTGGGATCACACATGACAAAATAGTTACATTTTCCAAACTAAAATACAGACGTACTACAGTGACATATTAAACAATAATTTAATTGATGTTATTATATTTTATTAAATATCTAATTAGAAAACATATTGGCACTACAATGCCAAATGTGATAACATTCAACACCCTTTTATTGAGCTAATGTGTGATTGAGAACAATCCAAATCACCAGAACAATCTCTGCATCACAAATTGGAGTGTCAGAGTCTGTTTATGAAAAAGTTTGTTTGCTTATGTGCAAGGAGCTGCTCTAGTTCATTACCTTTCAGCTTTAATTGAGAGATCTGTGTTGAGTGAAATCAAGCATCAGTTAAGTCTTAATCCTCTGTGCCAACACTAAGTCACATAAGACTGTATCAAACTGTAGTTCACGTTCATGCTGTCTGCGACACCTTTTAAACATTCAATCAACAAATTATTTTACTTTCAATACCTGCCTGGTCCTTTGCTGGATGACACCTAAGGAATAGAGTCTCAAGCAAAGATGATGGAGCCAAGCAGATTCCATTCCATTTAAGTTTTAGATTGTATTATCCAGGCGTCATCGCTGAATGGCAGGGGAGCAACAATTGAACACAATTTACTGTTAGTCATCTTCTCACACCACAAATCACATATTTCCAAACTTCTAATGCCCTGTAGAAGTTCTACAAGCATCAAACTGGTTAAATAGCTGACCCGTCTCTCTAAATTGCTGCAATTTTAATCCGTCCTTTTGAAAGAATTTGTTGCCATAATTTTTTAAAAACTTTTTTCCTTGCAATAAGTTGAAAAAAAGCTTTATCTATGATGAAAACATTTGTTTTGATTCCCCTGAGTTGATTTGAAAAAAACTGAAAATACATAATAAAGCTTGACTGGAAAAGAGTGGTGGAACTGCATTGTTTATGAATGTTCTGTTTCGTCCTAATCATTACCACTTTTACATCATCTGGAGTTAGATTTCTTGTCAACAAAACTATATGTAGAGTAGGCCTGTTTGACAAATTCTTAAGATGATGTGCCCTTTTTGTGTCTACCATTGACTGCTGTGCCCTTTTTGTGTCCACATTGATTGCTGTGCCCTTTTTGTGTCCACCATTGCCTTCTTTGACAACCAGTCAAATTGTATGTCCCCATTAAACTCTATTATATTTTACTGCATTATATAGAATAAAATAAATCACATTCTACCTAAATTTGGGTTCTTTTAAAATGTAAATATTGTGCTTTCAATGTCTGCGGAGTATTATTTCCCTAAAATGCTTTCTGCATTTTCTGAGAAAAAAAATACAGATTCTGGCTGCATCCAAATATGTATACCTCCCTACAATAGAGTATGCAAAAAACAGCATGTAATTGGAGTATGTTGTCAGAATATTCAGTATTAATAAAATAGTAGGCGAGAAATGCCTGGATGACCTATTTCATCTGGCGAGATTCTGAAGTGTTCATCCATAGATACTGTACTATACCATAATGCCACAGGAGCTTAGGAGACATCGTATTCATGGTTTACGAGGACATTTGTTTATCATACAAACTGGTAATTACAAGAGTATTATGCTATAAATGTGGTTTATGAGGACATTTCTAGTGTCTCCATAATTCAAATCGCTTAAAAAACATACTATACATTTTTACATTGACAATTTTAATTGTCATTGTAAAAATGCATAAAGTTTTTTGTGAGGGTTAGGGGATAGAATCTATAGTTCGTACAGTATTACAAATAATTCTGTCTATGGAGAGTCCTCATAAGGATAGCCGCACCAACATGTGTGTGTGTGTGTGTGTGTGTGTGTGTGTGTGTGTGTGTGTGTGTGTGTGTGTGTGTGTGTGCGTGTGTGTGTGAGAGAGAGAGAGAGACAGAGAAAACACCTTTATTTTTTTACAACAACACAAAAAATGAACCACTACACCACACTGACACCATTACAAATACCTAATTATTTTACCCAATTCCATCAGCAAAATGCAATATATTATTTTCAACCCAAAACAATGTATTTTCAAATTACTTAAAATGTTATCACTTTCTTCATAGATGCATAAAATATAAAATCATGTTTTATGCTGTACTACTATCCGTTCCAAAGAATATTTAACATTCTGCTAAGGTAGACTGCCATTTTTGCTTGGCCAAGATGGAAATTTAGTAACTGTCCTTTTGTTTTTTGGTATTATCATACTTGAAACCAAAAATAAACAAAGTCATTGTAAACACTTCATTAAAGACAGATGCCTCAATCTCTCAGTGTATAAAACAATTGAAAATGGTTTCCTTTTCAGTACAAAAAGGGCAATTATCTTTCACTGCTGGATTCAGCAATGAGATAAAAGCATTAAATGCTATGATACCATGATAATTCGCCATTGAAGATCACCCACAGGCTTAGCCAATGGTGGCTTGTAAAGTGAACCCCAAAAGGGCTTAACATTACCAACAACACCTAAATGTTCTCTCCATGGTGTTAACACAATTTAGTTTTTCTTTGTTTACCACTTTTACACATGCTTTATACAAAAGAAATGCAATCCTTCCTCATGATCACACAGCGTGTTTTCATGAGCTGAGTGGGAGGCTAAACAAAAGGTTCAAATGTGACGAGAGTGCAGTATACCCAACAAACCCTTACTTAAGACCACCATATGACCAAACCATCCCACCAGGTAAATAAAATTTTTCTTGCTAATTTTCTCCTACAAGAAGTGCTGAAATTTTAGACCAATTTACTTTTGCAGGGGAGATTTTTTCCCAAATTAATAACAATATCAGTTAACCTATTAATATTATTCTGCCCACTTACTAGTACAATCATATCATCTGCATACACTGACAACTTTACATGTGGAATAAAATTCTCATAACTGAACCCATCTAACTCCGCCCTAACTCTATTTAGCATGGGTAGCATGCTATCGAATAGAGCATTCCTGTCAAATATCAACCTTGTCTGATTCCCCTCTGTATTATAAAAGGGTTACTCAAGGCACCATTGACCTTGAGTACACTTTTAATGTCTTTATAGAGCACTCTGATCATTGCAGTGAAACCAGGTGTAAAACCAAATGCTTCAAAACTACACCATAAAAACTGATTTTCCACCCGATGAAATGCCTTTTCTTGGTCCATAGAAATCAGACCAAATATTTGGCAAAATGTCTAGAGACTTCCAAATATCTTGAAGGAAAAATATATTATCCACCATCATCAGTACGACTGATCTGCATGTATGATCTACCCAGTCACCTCCTTCAACCTGTTTGTCAAAGTTTTTGAAAGAATCTTATAGTCATCACATAATAAAGTGACTGGTCTCCAGTTTTTAACCTCCTTTAGGTAGCCTTTCTTAGGTAGCAGGGTAAAGACTGTTCTTCTGCAGCTCAATGGAAGCCGCCCTCCAGCCAGACTATCACTTAAGACTGCGAGAAAACTTTTACCCAAAAAAATGCCAGTACGCTTTATAAAATTCAACCGGCAGCCTTTCTTATCCTGCTGCTTTACTATTTTGCATACTCTACAGAGACTTGCAAAGTTCCTCAAATGTAAGCTGTAAGCTGGTCTTCTACATACTCACAGGCATATAGCTCCTTATAGAAACTAACAGCCCTTTTGCAAATATCAGAGACCCTTATAAGATCTTGTCCATCTGCTGACAGTAAGTACTGGGTACTTTTACTTTGCCCATTTCTCTTTTCCAGATTGAAGAAAACTTGGACAGGGCATCCTTTTCAGAAGAATTCTGAAATCTATTTCTGGCCAATGCCCCTTGTGCTCTAATACCTAACAGAGCTGCTAAAACAGCTTTTTGTGTTTGAGAGCCTGAATCTGGCCTCAATCTTCTGTGGCTCCACTCAAACACTGGAGTTCCACTACATCCATCTCTAGATCTCTAATAGATCGAACAGTGTCTTTGTGACATTAGATGTGTACCGATTAGGGTTGGGCGAAATGACCAATATCACTATATGAGTAATTTTACATCACGATAATGATATGTATTACGATATAGTATTTTTTTTTTTTTGGATAACCAATACAAATCAGTTAACATAATAAATTATTATTTTGTAATGCCTATTTTTGGAAAATCTACTTCCTCATTTATAATTTTCTTCTTATTTAAAACTTGACAGAGTTAAAAATAAAATAATCACTATGTGTCAACCTTAGAATAATTCTTAATTTCACATTTTGCAGCATTTCTTTCTGGTATGATGTTGTCCACTATTATTATAGATAGGATCTTTTCAAGGCAAAGTAACAAAGAAAATATTAAATAATTTTAGAAAAAATAACACCTCTTGCAGAATATACATTTCAAATATATTTATAAACACTTCTTCCAAAAAAATTTTAAAAAATTATGCTAAAATACTTTAGCGTGCTTCATTTTAAGTTGGCAATAAAGATTGTTTGTATTACCACAAGTGATTATCGTCGGGCAACACAGTTTGCAGATTAAATTATTATAATCAGTGTTGGCTATTGTGAACTGATGTGGGAGAGCGAGATAAGGGGCAGCTGGAGATGCTAGTTCGAGAGAGGGAGAAGCACGCAGCCGCATTGCATGCCTGTCTGCTCGTTTATGTTTTATGTTGTATTTTATCATTAAAGGTTTGTTGATTGTTGAGCCGGTTCCTGCCTCCTCTTTGCCCATCCTTTAACTGTAACAGTGGTGCCAAAACCCAGGAGGGAGGAGGGATGTGATGTCGTGGAGTCCTGGCTGCTGCCATCTGTCAGGGGAGCAGCCGCGGCTGTCTGCCTGGGGACGGAGGGGTCGCTGCTGGCCGCTGAGAGCCAGAGGAACTGTGACCGTCTGCTAAGAAGGGGAAGAGCAGTTCCGTCCGCCAGGGGCCAGAGGACTCGCTGCCGTCTGCCAAATTTACTGTCACTGTAATCGAAACCCCCTCGCAGCTGAAGTAATTCGTTTTTTTTTATTTTACTAATTTCAGGGTAATATAACAGAAAGCATTATGTTAAGCATTATGTTATAAATTTACACTCAATATTAAAAAAAAATTATAATATAAAAAATGGTGAGATTTACGCTGTTAATAAGGCAAAAGTGCATCATCACAGTGTGTGAAAAAGGTCTATTCCTTTATTGAATACGCCGTTAAACCACCAAGCGCAAATTTTATATCATATCACCCAGCCCTAGTATTGATGACAAAGATTTTGTATCTGCAATTTTCCGATACCCCGCCATTGCTGTATTGATATAAAATTTGACTTTTGATACTTCCATCCCATCCAAAAACATTTACCAAAATGAGCATCTTCAAGCAAAGGACTGTTATAATGCCAATATGCACTTTTATGCTTAACCAAATTAATAAAAACACATGTTACCAACACCGAATGATCCAGTCTTACTAATGAAATACAATTATCTTTCACATGAGCCCATATTTTTTGTCTTTATGTATTTTTTTTAAAGTTTCTCCACACATTACAAAGCTGATGATTTTCAATGATGCTTAATAGTTTACGCCTTGGGATTGCATTAGGTTCAATATTATTTTTTGTCAATATCATTGCATGTGCAATTAAAATCACCACCAAAAAGAAGTGTTATGTATTACACTGTTTAAAAGTGTTAGACAATGTTTCAAGGAACAGCATTCTCTCAGTTGTTTTAACCAGGACATAAATATTTATGAATTCCATTGTAAAGATTCCATACTTGCTATTACCTTAAGTATTCTTCCCTCCATTATTTACACAACATCATCAGACATTTAATTATCTAATTCTTTTTTTATTAGGTTTTTTTTTTTTTTTTTTTTGAGAACAAGATAGTCACCCCAGCATTAAGAGCTGTCTTATAGCTGAAAATATCTTTCCCTCCCACTCGTTCTGCCATTCAACTTCAATTGCCTTCAATTGCTATGAGTTTCTTGTAAGTTTTATTAAATCATAAAGCTGTGCTCTTTTGCTTGCATCCCACTCTTCACTGAAATTAAACTCACTCATAGCGAGGGACAAAACCAGCACTAAATACCAAACCGATAACATTTAATTATTCTTGTGACAATTCATTGTGCATTGTCTGAAAACGCACTTTTTGTACAAACTTCTTTAAGCAACATGTCTGAGTTTGATAAACAATTATCACCTTTCTGTTTCATTAAGAATTTTGCTTAATCAGTGAATAAAGAAAGATCAGGGAAGAAATCTTTGACCTCAACTTTCCCTTTCATGCGCTGCAAATAATGTAACTTAATTCACTCTAAACCATATCCACTGTAATCTTGCATCACATTTTCCTTAACAGAGGAAAGTGGAAGTCTTAATTAGCATTTTCTTTGATTTAGATGCCATCTCCCTTCTCTTCACTGTTGGCACTATAAATACGGCTTCATCTTCTCTAAGAATTTCATCTTCCACTTCATCAATCTCAATATCAACCCTCTCTTCATCGCTTTGATTTTCTTTATCACAGTTCCCTGTCTGTCACTCACTTCGACGATGTGTCAAAGAAGCGACACTAGGGGTCTCTCTTGAGAGCCTTATGCATCTCTGAACTTTGAGAAAAGGCCAATGACCTGCCCCCAGACATACCGGGTATAAAGGGAGGGAAATGCGTCTGTTCATTCAGAAAAATTTTTCGAAGCCGACCGGTTGTGTAAGCAGCGAGCTGCGAGTCACAGTCTGTTTCCTCCCATCTCTGGCGTATGCTTTCTGCCCCTGTGTAGTTCCTGGATGCGGTCGAGTTCTCTCCGCTCCTGGCGGTCGCAGGCGCTGCCTCGTGTGTCTGGGCCGTGATCACACCAAGGCAGCGTTTGTGGATGGTTTGTGTTCTCACTGCGAGAACCTTACCATGGCAACAATGCGGTCGCGGCATTCCTTCCTAAAAAGGAACGCCACTCCAGCCGCCCCCCACGCAGCTCCTTCTTCCCACGGGATTGAGGACGACCCGGCTGGCGATGGAGGCAATTTGGGGATGGCAGCGTGCTCGGTTTCGCCGGGTACATCCCCACGAACCACCTGCCCCCCGACACGCTCGTTGACTTCCACCCAGGCTCGGGGTGACAGCGGCTCTGAGCCCCCTGAGCTGGATGATGAGCTCGCCACTGCATCGGAGAGTGTTCTGGTGTCTGACGCCGAAGACTTTTTTGGGCTGCCACCTTCGGGTCAGCACGCCCAGTCAGAGGCGTCCCTCCCCCTCGGCAGAGCTCTCTCTACCAGGCAACTTTATGCCCCGAAGTGGCGCTTGTTCGCAAATTGGTGTTCTTCCCATGTTGAAGACCAACAGAGGTGTGCAGTTGAGTCAGTACTCTCATTCCTGCAGGAGAGGTCGGAGGGGAGGCTGTCCCCCTCCACTTTGAAGGTGTATTTAGCCGCTTTCGCGGCCCACCACGATGCAGTAGACAGCAAGTCTTTGGGTAACCACTTTGGGTAATTATCAGGTTCCTAAGAGGCGCCCGGAGATTGAATCCCTCCTGGCTAAGCCTGTTCCCCTCGTCAGCGTTCTCTGTCAGCGACACCTGCCTGGATTTCGGTCCAGCAGACACTCATGTGATCCTAAGACCATGACCGGGCTACGTGCACAAGGTTCCTATGACTCCAATCAGAGACCAGGTAGTGAACCTGCAAGCGCTGCCCCGGGAGGAGGCAGACCCAGCCCTTTCATTGCTGTGTCCGGTACGTGCTTTGCGTATCTATTTGGACCGCATGCAGAGCTTTAGACATTCTGAGCAGCTCTTTGACTGCTTTGGTGGATAGCGGAAAGGGAACGCTGTCTCAAAACAGAGGCTTTCCCACTGGGTGGTTTACGCCATATCATTGGCCTATCACACCCAGGCTGTGCCCGCCCCCTTACGGGTTCGAGCATACTCGACGAGAAGTGTGGCATCCTAGTGGGCACTGGCCAAAGGCACCTCCCAAGCAGACATATGCAGAGCAGTGGGTTGGGCAACACCCAATACCTTAAAGAGATTTTACAATCTCGGGGTTGAGTCGGTTTCATCACGCGTTTTCTCAGGTCCAAGCCGGTAGAAATCTGTAATGCTGTAACAACTGACCTGGTGTACCACTTGCACCTAGTGCTCTTATCCCAGGAGATCCCACTAACTCGGCTCCCTGGATGACTCCTCCCTTGCCCACTGGTCTGCGAATTTAGCAGAGGAATTTGCCGATCAAACCCAATGCGGGTACTCAATTTACCCTGTACTGGAATAGGTGCTCCACAGGTCAGGTCCCCATGTGGACTTATCCTCCACATGTGACCTAAAAGCCCATGTGATGTATTTCACCACTCTTTACCTCCCTCAGTCTGGGCAGGTGTGGTCTCCGTAGGGTCTTTTCCCCATGAAAGAATAGGAACTAAGAAAGAACGCCTTCCCCGATGCGTGTTTAACACCTTTAACTCTATGCGAGAAACATAGAGAGAGAAAAGGCGTGGCTGGCACGGCTTGCTCCCATGCTTGGCACGTCGCCTTGAAAAAAATCATCAAAACCTTCTGGTTCCTTACACCCCGACACGGGGGGAACTGTGTCGGGGTGTAAGGAACCAGAAGGTTTTGATGATTTTTTGGGGCATTGGGGAAGGGTACGTGCAGTCTGGCACAGCCTGTCATTTTGGCACGCATGGCGTGATTGAAATTGGACCCCTAGTGTAGCTTCTTCAACACAACGTCGAAGTGAGCGACAGACGGGGTACGTCTAGGTTACTGTTGTAACCTCCGTTCCCTGATGGAGGATACGAGATGTTGTGTCCTCCCGGCCACGTCGCTGAACCGAGCCACTGTTGTGGCCAAACCTCATTGTCGGCTCCTCAGACCAATCCTGAACGAACAGACGCATTTCCCTTCCTTTATACCAGTATGTCCGGGGGCGGGACATGCAAATTCTGTCTGCAAATTTCTCATTGGCCTTTTCTCAAAGTTCAGAGATGCATAAGGCTCTCAAGAGAGACCCCTAGTGTCACTTCTACGACACAATGTCTCGTTCCCTCCATCAGGAGTTTTTATTCTCATTCCCACTCTCTGCTTTTTCTTTAACTGCATTTAATTCAAGCATTTCAAGCCCCCCCCCCCCCCCCCCCCCCCCGCCCCCCCCCCCTTTCCTGATTTGCACTGTGACTTTGACAACCCTTTTCATTTCCCATGCCATTTGGTGTTTCTTTTTCAGGGCAGGAACCAAATGTCCCTCTTTTCCACATTTCCACAACATTTCATATTTTCCGTGGTAGCAAAAATCCATCAATTTTAAACTTAAAAGCAATATTCAACTCATCAATACCACTCATCAAAAGCATGTGAACTGGCCTACGGAATGACACAACATGCTTCAACATTGGCATGGCTGGACTGGGAAGAGCAATTGGCCCAGGATTTTACATGGCAATTGGCCCAAAACTTGTTGGGGGGGTGAGCAAAAAGATGTTGTCACTGTCCTTTTCTGCATATCGCGGCACCGTTTTGTGGTCCATTCTGCATAACGTGGCAGTTCATTTTAGCTTATTGCGGCACATTTGCCCCGTTTTGTGGCCAACCCACCAACCCACTCGGTTCTCCCGATGGCCAGTCCACCCCTGAATGCCCCCAAAGTTAGTCGGTCCACCAGGAAAATGCCTGGTATTCCAGATTACCAGTCCAGCTCGGAACAAGGGGGATTTACAACCTGGGGATTATATTTATCATAGAATCCAGTTGTCCATGTGTAGCTAATTCTCATCGCAGTGCTTCATCATTAATGAATGGAGGTAAAATAGAGAACCAAACTTTCCTCTCCAAGTTGACGAGTTGAAATACCCTAATAAAACTATTATTAATGATTATCCCATTTTCCACCATCTCATTCACTTTTTCAACCTTATCTAAGAATAACACAACAGAAATGTTCATTCTAGGAACTGATCTAATGCTGCTGTGACCAACCACCTCACCTGCTGCTAAAACATAGTCAACTACGACCGACTCTTTGATACCGTCCCACTGGGTGAGTTGCTTGAAATCCACACTCTCCATGGCCACCAGTTAAAAAAAAACTGGCTTACACAAAACAACCCCCCCCTTCCCTCAACAGTAATTGCAGTGCTTAGTGACTATGTAATCAAAAGTGAAGTGTAAGAAAAACACATACAATTGGCAAACCTTAAGTTTAGAGGGAAAAAAACTCTGCAGCCACTCTCCGAATCACGCTCCACTCATTCAGTAAATGCTCGTGCAAGCACACAGAGAGAGATAGAGACAGAGAAAGACAAAGAGAGAGAGTGGGAACTGCCTATTCTGATTAGAATACTCACAATTTAGCCTATGGACTTCTAGTCAAGTCCCATCAACTTCTTTTACATTTTCTATCTTTTAATGCTTTGTGGTAAAGATGGGACCTGTGTGAATCTGTGGGCATGTGTGTGGGTTTAGTGTGCTCCTGTCTGTTAATGCACATACTGTATACTGTAGTTTAGACTTGTCATTTGGCACACACATTTTCTCAGCATCAGTTAATACTAATGTACAGATCATCACATTGTCACTGAAGGAACACTTTCATGTTGGTGAATACTATTTATTAGGGTGATCATATTCTGGTTTTCCAAAAAGAGGGCACCTTTTTTTAAATGTCCATGTACTAAAATAAAATATTTGATGATGTAAGTGTACCTTCATTTACTATTACTATTATTTTGAATGGCCATGGAAAATGAAGCAATGTGATAACAATTTTACCTGGTCAGAAAAAGTAGTCCGTTAATTTACCTGATGAACTTTCACCTTTTGCTGACCCTTTATGCTTCGCAGAGCTAATATGTGCTTCTAAATCACTTGCACCTTTATTAGCAACTAACACATAAGTGCGAACTTTACATGTCATACATTCTGCTTCTTTTATTAACAACTGACACTTAAGTGTCCAACGGTTCTCGACCTGGATGTAAGAATGGGAATTTTTTGTGCAAATCTTCTATAAATTTGCGCTTTCGTTTGGGCATTGTTTCCACTCAGCTGTCATTTGCTGCTACTGTCAGGCAACTGTTTGATGCCAAACACAACAGTGCTTTGCACATTCGCGGAGAGATTGACAGGCATGAATTTGGCCAATAGTTGCTGCAAGCCACTTATAACCAATTGTTGTGCGAGAAGGGGGGACTTACAAAGACGGGTTGAAGCAATGCAAATATGTGCGCACACACTATGCCAGATGCACATCATAATGCAATTAAAGCTGAATCGTGGATATTTCCGCAAATTTAGAAATCCCGACTGGACGCTTTTTTAAGGTCCGAAAAAGAGGACATGTCCGGGATAAAGAGGACATATGGTCACCCTATATTTATATTCAGCACTTTTCATGGATGTGTTACTGGGCATCAGAAAAGAAGACGAGTGAATGGTGAATTTCATTGAATCTGGGAAAAAAACATTGTGAAAAACTGAAATTCTTTCTTTTTGTCTTTTCTGTCTGTTTGAATACTTAGGAGTGGAAATTTAGCTCCAGCATCTGTTCTACCATTAGTGTGTTTGTGTGTTGATCAATCAAGAAAAGCCACATTGAGTGGCATTTTCCTCTGATGTTGTGATTCACTGTAAGAGTAAAGGACGTGTAAATACAATTTGAATATAATATCATATAATTTTGCTACTCTCTATAAAATGCTTCTGATTATACTGTCATCACTCAATGAATTGCCATTGCTTACATTAATATGTAAACTTTCAATTTAATGCTAATCCCAACCGTTCTGTATTTCAATGTAATGGTTGTTTTGTTTATCTTCTAATAAATTGATGCTGCTGATGAACAAGGAGGCAGACCGAATGAAATCAGATTGAGAGATGCGAATGCTCGCTCTGTCATAGAAAGAGACAGTAAGAGAGAAATGGATGACAGAATGCTAAGCCTCAGTGGGCATAAGGAAGTTAGTAATTATCCTGACAACAACTCAAATAGAGGCACAATCTGTTCAGACAAACAACCATTACAGCATATTCACCTCCCTTTTATTTACTCTTGATAATGATCATATCTCTTCCCCATTATTGATTTTGTTTAGCATATTCCCTTTATTTGTTTTGGACTATACATTTGCATATCTTTATTTGCACTGCATTGATCCATCAGTTAAAGCAAGCTTGGCTTATTAGGATATCTGTCAAAGAGGCGATTCAATTATAGTGGTTATATCCTGATAACATTGAAGTAGCCTAATTTATGCAGTGTCTTCAACTGAAGTTGTTGCTATCTGATGCTGATCTGAGACCAGTTTCTAGAGATATATCCATAGTAATAGATGGTGTTAGGATATCAGCCTTGATGGACTGGTCTTTCATTAGCAAGAGCTTAATGATTTCCATTCTTTTTTGGGGAGAATAAAGAGAAGAGGCCACGGCTGGGGCAGCCTGTCCCCATTGTTTTGGGCAGTTGACTTGTCTCCAAGGTACAGGAGAATATACGATGCTCGTAGGTGCCTTGGGGGAGGTTGCGTGACAGCTGGATGTGCTTGCTACGAGGCATGCAACAGGTTGCCCGTCTCGCACCACCAGTCCACATAACACAGTTCAGCTAGTCGTGGAATTTCGTATAGGGACCCCTATTGCCACTACATCGACACGCTGTCAAGTAAGTCAAGTACTTTCGTAACCTCCATTCCCTGATGGAGGGAATGAGACTTTGTGTCTCTCATTTCACAACATTGAACTACCTGCTGAAATGGCCGAGACCTTGTCTCGGCTCCTCAGCACAAAACATGAATGAGTGGTTGCGACCCAGCTCCTTTTATACCCATATGTCCGGGCAATTCCCATTGGCCTATTCTCAAAGATCAGAGGTGTTTGAGGCTCCCAAGAGCGACCCCTGGTGTCACTACATCAACACAACGTCTTGTTCCCTCCATCAGGGAACAGAGGTTACGAAAGTAGTCAGTATGTTATAAATTATGTAATACAGTGAAGAGAAATTCAGTTTTATTAACTCTATAAACCCAAACCCAAACCGCAACCAACAAGTTGTGTCAAGGTGTAATCTTAGAGGGAAAATGCAACCTCCGAATCATGCTCATAATTGATTAGGTGAATGTGATTATGTCCTGGTTTCCAAGGGACCAGAACCCGTGTCTCTGCGTCTGCTTGTACAGTCGTAGTGCCACAGGAAAAGGCAAACATGATGAGTTCTGGTGTGTTCATGTTGGTGTGTGTTTTTTAATTAGTGGATAAATATACCTGTAGTCACATTTATGTCATTATACTCAGGCCAACATGATTTTATCTTAAATATTGTATTCTAATGCTGAATACAGATGACCCAATGTCTCTGGCAGAGCTTGATACCAGGTGAGCTACTGCATATTATTGGAATGGCAAACATAATTTGCCCCAATTAGGCCCTAGGTGTTCTGTTGTTATAGCACATAATCGTACACAGCTGGTACCTGAAGGTCTTACAAGGAGTAGTATAAGATTTATACCTCTCCAGGTGCTCTTTAATGCTTATAGTCATTTAAACAGACATACAGTATATAACACTTAAACAAGTGCAACTTAAAAAAGCCAAGATTGAGGATTAAAAATTAGCATTCTCGTGGTGCTAAAAGAATAATGAATATGTGCATAATCATTATTATTACCTTATAAATAAGCATGGTATTAATTATATTAGATATTTCACTTGTCAACTTTTAAACACCTTGATCAAAACTATACTGATATAAAACTCAACTGCACACTAAACTATGTGGTCATTCCATACACCTTATAAGAACCTACTTCCTTCATCAACACAGATTTCAGATTACATGCAAGAGCCCTGGCTAGTCTATTTCAACTATATGATTCATTTGTATATTTTCTGGGCCTCTTGCACTGTAACATATTTCGCTTTATTAAAGTAGTTCACCCAAAAATAAAAAAAAATATCTCATCGTTTACTCACCCTTATGTCATCCCAGTGTCTTTCATCTGCTGAACACAAATTGTCTCTTTTGGTCTTTTGGGCAAGTGAATGGGTGACAAAAAAATCACACGAGTCAGCATACAAGTAATCCATAAGACTCCAGTTGTTAAATCAATGTCTTCAGCGTGGGTAAGAAACAGATCACTTTCACATCTTTCTTTTTGTGTGTTTGGTGATTCACATTCTTCATGCATACTGCCTCCTGCTGGCCAAGGAGAAGAATTTCAGACAAATTGGACTTACATTTTGATCTTCTTCTCACCCACACCTATCATATCTCTTCTGAAAATGGAAAAAAAAATTTGGAGCATTAAAATTTTGGCACCCATTCACTTGCATTGTATGGACCTACAGAGCATAAATATTCTTCTAAAAATCATGATTAGTGTTCTGCAAAAGAAAGAAAGTCATACACATCTGGGATGGCATGAGGGTAAGTAAATGATGAGATCATTTTTATTTTTGGGTGAACTATCCCTTTAAGAATTTAAACACAAATGTAACTGTGTAGATTCTTATTTTACACATGTCTGAATATTAAGTTATATTAAGTGACTGGGATACATTTATATCTGTGGAGTGCTTTGTCTTCAACCATTTAAAGGCAACCTCATGAATGTAAAAAACAACTAAATGAAGACCAATTGAGATGCAATTGTTAGCAGACTGCAGCATGCATACTTTTAAGAAACACTGAGCATCCAAGCAGTGGCACAAAAACAAGAAAAAGAAATGATGAATGTATTAGGAGATCGAGAGCTCCAATTTTCCACTGTCTGCATTTCTGCTCATCCAATTAATTTGCTTTGCTTTGCTCTTTGGGCGTCATGCCTCATGGAGACACAGCGAATCAGAAGAAGGTGTCCCTGCTCTTGGCTTGAGTCATTAATAAAAGCAACACACTGTACTGAGAGATGCAGTGCCTAATGCAATTTATGAAGCTAAAAACAAAACCTAAATTAAAAGAGATGAGCTTCATCATCTTCTTTGCATTGAGAGGGATGTTTCATACCCTGTGCCCTGATTGTGTGTGTGTGTGGGGGGGAGGGGGGGGCATGTTTATGTGGTTTACGAGGACAGTTTTTTAGGTTACAAACTGGTAATTACAAGGGTATTATGATATAAATGTGGTTTATGAGGACATTTCTAGTGTCCCAATAATTTGAACAGCTTAAAAACATATTAAACTATGTTTTATTGAAAATGCAGAAAGTTTTTTGTGAGGGTTAGGTTTGGGGGTTGTGTTATGTTTATGGGATAGAATCTATAGTTTGTACAGTATAAAAATAATTATGTCTATGGAAAGTCCTCATAATAATAGGTAGACCAACATGTGTGTGTGTGTGTGTGTATGTGTGTGTGTGTGTGTGTGTGTGTGTGTGTGTGTGTGTGTGCGCGTGCGTGTGCGTGTGTGCGTGTGTGTGTGTGTGTGTGTGTGTTATTGACTGCTTCTAAATATCTGGTGCTTGGAGACATTAAACAGTTTGTTTAATGCATGTTAATCATGAGCAATATTCTCAATGCCTTTATTTTCTGAAAGCCTGTGCCTGCATAAATAAAAGAAGAACTTATTAATCATGCATTTTGCTGAGAGAAATTGCTTTAATATTCCCACAAAAAATTTAAATACGACAATACATTTAAAACACATCTATAATATGTACTGTTTGTTCATATATAGTTTTCACTGATATATAAAAAATTCACATACTTATACATGTATGTGACATGTAGTTTTAAAATTGTTAGTTTAAATATTAAATTAAATTAATATTGGGAAAACATATATTTTCCCAAATGCACACATATACTGAATGACATACTGTATTTTTTTATTAATTCATACACAACAGTGAAAAATTATGTTCTACATTTCATATTAACACATTTAATTTAGAATATATGTCATATGTCAACATGACCTATAATTTTGCACACATGTTCATATATGGCCATATATTCGATTTCTGTATTAGTTATTGCAGATTTATGCATTTATTATTAAAACATTTTGATAGTATTATTTTTAGGCCCATAATTTTGTCTGGCTTTGACCTAGACAGAATACAGAGTAACATTTTATTAAACTACATATGAAAAAATTCTAAGATATTTAGAAGTCTATTTTGGTCTATGCCATTAAAGAGATGATACTGATTAATATTCAGCTCAAACTTTCTGTTGTAATGTTCACTGAAATCAGTTGAAAAACAAAGTCCCTCGATTATAAAAATTGCATATCTTCAGGTCTTTATGGCTAATATCATACACAAGATAAATTGCTTTTCAGCAGGGCTACAGACTGAGGAAAAAGTATCCCAGAGAAGTTGTTGAGCATGTTGACTGCGATGTGTTCAGAGAAGAGAGAAGAGAGAAAGCGAGAGAGAGAGAGAGAGAGAGAGAGAGAGAGAGAGAGAGAGAGAGAGAGAGAGAGAGCAGTGCACAGAGGGCTGACAAGACCTTGGCTTCAATATCACATGAGAAAGAGAAGAGAAACAGCATGCACGCAGCATGGAGTGTAGAAAAACAGAGTGAGAAAGAGATAGAAAGGATATAAAAACAGAGAGCTAATGACAAATGATGTGAGACACAGATGAATAGAGAAAGACACAGGAGGAAGGAGATATATTGCCTGTGTTATCACAGGGTCAGGGCTTAAGCTGTGGGGTACTTATTCTATCCCAGAGAGCATGCCCAGTGAATTATTCAGGAAATGAACCCTGAATTATCATCATCATCTACACTGGTGGCCAAACGCTGGGAATAATATTACAATTTTGCTCTTATGGGAGGAAATTGGTACTTACCTATCTGTTACTCACTCGATGTTGTGTTGATGAAATTACACTAGGGGTCACTCTTGGGAGTCCAAGACACCTTCTGATCTTTGATAAAACACCGATGGGAATTGGCGAGTGTTATTTGAATTCCACTCCCCCGCGCATATGGGTATAAGGAGCAGGCATGTGAACAGCTCATTTAGATTTTCTCTTCGGAGCCGAGCGGTCGCTATTTCATTGAGAAATAAGCGAGCTGAATTCCAACGGCTTCCATTCACCTGTGCTGGATTCTGACAGCGCATTACAGCGGCTCCTCCCCCTCTCTGCACTGGTGCACTGCAGGGATCACCCCTGGGCGCTTCGGCAGAACAAACTAAAAGAGTATATTCTAAAAGAGTATAATTCCTAAAAGAGTATATTCTAAAAGAGTGGCACACATGGAAACATCTTTTTACAGACACGTCTTTTTAAAGATGCCTTTCTGTTTGTGTGTTATTCATGGTTGCGCTCATTATCTCTCGCTTTCTGATGGCCATGATCGCTTTTGTGCCTGGGCGCTGCCCACGTGGAAACATCATTCATCATTCACTTTGGGTAATTATCAGGTTCCTGAGAGGCGCCAGGAGGTTGAATCCCTCCAGACCGCACCTCGTTCCCTCATGGGACCTCTCTGTAGTCCTCCGCGGTCAGCTGAGCTTAAGGCACTCTCTTTAAAGACTGCCCTCCTGACTGCGCTCACTTTCATCAAGAGGGTTGGTGACCTGCAAGCGTTCTCTGTTAGTGAAACGTGCCTGGAGTTCGGTCCGGGCTACTCTCACTTGATCCTGAGACCCGACCAGGCTACGTGGCCAAGGTTCCCACGACCCCATTCAGGGATCAGGTGGTGAACCTGCAAGCACTGCCCCAGGAGGAGGCAGATCCAGCCTTGATTTTGCTGTGTCCAGTGTGCGCTTTACTCATCTATTTAGACTGCATGCAGAGCTTTAGAGTCTCTGAGCAGCTCTTTGTCTGCTTCGGTGGACAGCAGAAAGGAAGCACTTTTACCAAGCCGAGGATCGCCCACTGGATCATTGACGCCATAGCTGCCGGACCCACGGGGCTACGAGCCCATTCTACCAGGGTTGTGGTGGCCTCCTGGGCCCAGACCAGTGGCGCCTCTCTAACAGACATTTGCAGAGTAGCATGCTGGGCTACACCCAACACCTTTGTGAGGTTCTACAATCTCCAGGTTGAGCCGGTTTCGTCCCGTGTCTTAGCAGGAACGAACAGGTAAGTCTGGGACAGTTGGCCGGGTGTATAGCTTGCACATAGCATGTGCTGTTGACTCCCTGGATGACTTCCTCCTAGCCCTGTGGCAGATGAGTTTGCGGAGAAACTCGCTGCAGGCTCACGACTCGCTACACTTGCTAACTAAGCCCTGTACTGTGGTAGGTGCTCTGAATGTGCTGGTTCCCCGTAGGTAACCCCATGCAATGTATATCTTCCGCTAAATAGTTTCCCTGTTGGTAAACTGCGTCTTCCTTGCACTTCTCACGTGCCTTACTTTTGTACATGAAACTGGTGTTGAGCAGGTACAATTCAATGAAGCTGTAAGCTAAGGACATGTGAGGCATCTATTTCTCAAACTAGAGATTCTGATGTACTTAACCTCTTGTTTAGTTGTACATCTGGCCTTCCACATCTCTTTGTGTCCTTGTTAGAGCCAGTTGTCCTTTGTCTTTGAAGACTGTAGTGTACACCTTCTTCAGGTTTTGTTTTGATTGGCAATTTCAACCATTGTATAGCCTTCATTGTTCAAAACAATGATTGACTGATGTCTTTCTAGAGAAAGTTGTTTCTTTTTTGTCTTTTTTGACCTTGTATTGACCTTAAGATATGCCAGTCTATTGCATACTGTGGCAAATAAAAACAAACACAAAGACAATGTTAAGCTTCATTTAACAAACCAAATAGCTCTCAGCAGTGTTTGATATAATGGCAAGTGATTTTCTGGTAACAAATTAGCAATTTAGTATGATTACTCAAGGATAAGATATTGGAGTGATGGCTGCTGAAAATTGGGCCTGTCTAGATTTGATCAAAAATGACTTTTTTCAAATAGTGATGGTGCTGTTTTTTCATCAGTACTGTCCTGTCATGTTGGTGAATTAAAGTACCAATTTCATTCTGAAACAGAAAAATCTTTATATTATTCCAAACTTTTGGCCACCAGTGTACAGTGTAACAGTGTTCTGTTATGGTAGGGACTTTCAAGAATGATGTCAATGAGTTCGCAGGTTGTATAGAACAGTGCAAATTCACAAATGAAGCAATTTGAAAGGGAGACATTTGTTAAACAATGGCTGAGTTTCATTTTTGCATCAATGGTCTCTACGATCAACTTAAGCTTTTGGAAACACAGCCCATGTCTCTATAAGTAGCCCAGGCTTTATTTGAGCAATAAGGCATGAGCGGCCCTGCTATATTGTGAATATAGTCACAACTGAGTCTCAATAAGAGGCAATGTAAAAACTAACAAAACTAGCCATCCAGATAGAGAACAACAACCATTAAATATTACTTGGAGTAAAAATGGATTACAGGCTCAGCTTGTGCAGTTGTAGGCTATCATAACAACTCAAAGTAGTTAATGATATCAACATAACTAACTTCCAACCATCACTTCATGTCATCTACCCACTCAGGTGAGGCACTGTCAAATAAAAACTGTCATCTCATCTCGTCACAATAAAACCACATTTTAGTTTTTTTTTTTTTACATAATTTAAACATCAAATTACCCACTAAGAATATTTGCAAAAGGCGAATTGTGGAACAATTCCATGTTCAGGAAAAAGGTAGATAGTCCCTGGCAGTAAAAAATAAGCAGAACATTGCTAGGCAACAAAAATATTATGTCTGCTATGGGTGCTGCAGAGTGATACAAATAAAAGTTCTCTGAAGTGGTCAGAGCTGTGCTTTACCAGAGACTAGCAGAGATGGAACACTTCTATTAAAATTAATGGGAGAAATTGGAACACCCAATGGCCAATGGATGTATTGTAGAAAAGGAAGTCCTACCTTACAGGTAAAAGAGGCAATAACCTTTTAGATACAAACATCATCCGTCAATCAACTCAAGAACGCTCATGTGTCAAACGTAAGTTCGGGAGGAGCATGTTCATCTAGTCCTGCCAATCACATTAAAGGATATATGAGCACCTGCTTCCCTTGTCCAACAACATTTCTTCTGGTAATCCTCCACCTCCCCATCTTCACCTATTGCATAATACCTATACCAATTGAATCTTTCCATTCCTCGATTTAGTCCGATATTCCAGGGAGGAATCTCGGAGCTCAAGCCATGTCCCATGCTCAAGCCCCTCCACTTCAGACAGCACACCAAAATACATTTACCTTAACTGAGCTGCAGGACTATATGTACCTGTGAACTCGTAAAAGAAGCACAATTTAGAGTGACATGAGAAGAGCACTTCTCATAAATCTATCTCTGCATCTTTTAATGCACATTTTTACTAAATGTAGTCCAAATTAATCACTGAACCCAACTGTTAAGCCTTTAATTCTATTTGATTTCCTTAAAAAAGACATCAATGTATTAACTAGAAAAAATATGACTTGCAATGAAAAGTTTTAAACCATAATCCACCTATATATGCCACAAGCCAAGTGCGCAAATGACAAATGTTGAGTTTGATGTAAAAATCGCATTAAACCTGACTTGGCTTTTCACGCTTCCACATTTTGAAATTGACCCAGATCTGATTTAAAAATATAAGATTCAAAGCAATTTTAGCTGTTTACATGGTCATCCAATTAACAGATCCCTGTCACATGTGAGTGAAAACATCAGGTTTGGCCACTTCAGCTGCTGTGTGAACACAGCCAAAGTGTCTTCTAGCATAGGCTTAAGTCAGTCATCTATGTCCCTTGACGATTTGTGTCGAATTTAAAGTAATTTACTGGAAAATTATGTGAGTGTAATAGCTGGGCAATGGTGTGCGTATGTTCATTAAAACAATGGTTTCAAATTTAGTACAATGTGTATCTGTGTGACCCCTTTTGGAAATCTCTAAAGCAATTCACTCATAGACAAGTCTCTTAAGAACTACAATATTACATTTGAAAGAAGCCTCCTTCATCCCAATCAAATCTCCATTCTAGGCCCTGTGAAACCTGTTTTCTGAGATAACATGAATGGCTAGATATTGTGGATTATCCATCTTATATCTCTTTAAAGAAAAGCTCATTCACTCACTAGTGCAAAGCAGTTTATTCTTTAACACAAACCATTGCTGGGAAAAACAGGTACACACATTAATGAAAAATCTCATGTTGTGTTTTCCCTAGGCATGTATTTTCAAGATTTATTTTCCCATCAGCCTTATCAGCCCTTGGGTGGTGCTCTAATTCTTAAATAAAACAGCTGGGGTGGCTATGGCTCAGGTAGTAGAGCAGGGTTGGCAGTTAAATTCGTGGCCCACATGACTCCACATTCCAAAGTGTCCTTGGGCAAGACACTGAACCCCAAGTTTTTCCCAATAGCAGGCTTGCGCCTTGCATTGTAGCTCTGCTGTTATTGTTGTGTGAGTGTGTGTGAATGGGTGAATGAGTCACAGTGTAAAGCGCTTTGAAAACTGCTAAGGTTAAAAAAGCACTATATAAGTGCAGACCATTTACAGCTAAATTGCATGCAGAACATCACCACTTCCTTGTTTACCGCCCTTGTGGGAGCGCATTTAGCACACAATCATGCACATCATTATTTTTCCATTAAGACAGGTGTGGTACCTGTGGTGCAAAACAATGTGTTGTAAATGTAGACAAAATTTATAAACACGCAATGACACACTTTACCCCTCATTTCCCCACCCAAAACAAAAATTCACATTCCGCTCCCTTCATTGCTCTCCAAAAGATTGCGCATTTTACAGTTCAGGGTGCAAAACCGGATGATAATTATAAACTTGATTAAAACACAGTTATGCAAATCAGATGTGAGCGGCCCATGTAGCTCTGAGCAGCCTGGTGACAAAAACCCACTCAGACTCTCTCAATCACAATTACCTTCCTGTGATGCCTACAATACTGATTAGACTAGGCAAACAATAGCTACAGCACACTCAAACGAAACAAGCAGATGTTATCAAATATTCAAGAGGCAACATCAGTTCCAAACTCCTCCCTCTATCCCTTTGTCTTTACATCTTTTTTTCTTTTTTTAAATCTATTGTGGCAGAATCGATCCAACTGCTTTTGCTGATTAGCATTAGCATGTTTAGCTTCATTTTGGTATGCTAAGATAATGCAGTTGTTGAGTGGGAAAAGGTCCTTTGCCTTTCAAAATAAATTAAAGCAGTTGTTTGTGAGCTATATAAAAACCAGTCACCTCAAATGTAAGTTTATTTCTATTTATTAAATTGAATTGATAATCAAGACAAATTATACATTTAGCTTGTTCTCCAATAGCCTTATGATAGACTGATCAAGTAGCCGTCTTTTCCTTTCTGCTCTCATCTAATCCTGAATGAAATAAAGTAATAAGATAAAGGAGGCTGCACGTTTCAGTGATCATACCATGGGTAAGGGATGTTAAAACAGCAATATGATAAAATGTCAAGTGACAAATGTTCAATAGTCCAAACTAATATTAATAATAATCAGAATAACCAATCCTTCCTCAACTTTTATAGCTCATCACCCCAACTTTAGACAGTTTGCAGTTGCCAAGCAACATGGCACATTACAGTAATACAGAATGTGTGCCAATCAGAAATTAAAGTCAGAAGTATCCATTTCATAATAAACTCTATTTGTATCAAACATAGAAATATAAAAAACACACCATTAAAATTAATATCACTTACCCTCATGTTGTTTCAAACCTGTGTGACTTTCCTTCTTCCACAAACACAAAAGGAGATGTTTGGCAGAATGTTCGTCTCAGTCACCATTCACTTTCATTGTGACTAAGGATGTCATTCTGCCTGTCATTCTGTATTCCATAGGAGAATGTCATAAGGGTTTACAGCAACATGACTGTGAGTAAATGAAAACATAATTTTAATTTTTGGATGAACTATTCCTTAAAGCAAAATAATATTGAAACAGATAAAAGACATTATAATTCAACATTTTATATACAAGTCTAAAACACATTAATACTCTCTAATTAATGTTCTCACACTTGATACTAAAGCTCAGATATGGTTCTCCTAAGACCATGGTGTAAATGGTGTTCTCCTTTGTCTTCAAACTAATCTGGGATTTGCAGCTGCTAAAGCATCAAGCAAAAGCAGCAGCACTAAAAAGTAACATCTCAAAAGAAGAAGACTTAGCTTCACAGAAGAATTAGTAATCCTCTTCAGTCCTCTAAGACCTCTCACTCCAGAAGAGAGAGAGAGAGAGAGACAGAGAGAGAGAAAGAGAGAGAGAGAGAAATAAAGAGAGAGAGAGAGAGCAAGCATAAGCAGAAGGCAGGGAAATTGCAGTTGAATTATGTGTGGTATTTCATAACAGTAGTCGCAATTTAGGGTAGGGGATGCTGCTACTAAGAACATGCATTAAAGCACCACGCAATGAAACGCATTTTTCATTTCACATTCGCTTTTATTACACTATTGGTTAGGTTTAGGTTTTTAGATAGGGAGGTACTAGTAGGTTTCTTGATTTAAAACTTGATATAGCATTAACTTTCATCTGTTTGGGAGAACCTTTAATTCACTTCACTAATTCATAGCAACACAGTGGATACTGCTGCAATAAGTGTAATGAACCATGAGATGTCATTTTGCAAAAATGTCACCACAGTCACATAATGTTCATGAGATCAGGCTGTACAAAACTGCTTTTTTCAGCCCTCTAATCTGACAAACAGTGTAGTGCTCATAGTTAATATAACTGGCCCTATTGTGTATAAAATGTAAGTTTCTCAATATGAACTTGTTTAAACTATTGTTATAAAGCAATAATAAATTAGCAATTGTGCTGTTATATTGAATATCCTAATCACATCAACAGCAATTGCAAATGTGATAGGCATATTGCTTGATTATATTCCTATGCTCAGTTACTAACCATTGTAATTCATTATAAATCACAGACATTCACATAAAAACAGACAAATTAGCAGGTTCACATTTTTCTCTGTAGAAACATAGATGCTTGTTTGTAAATGAATAAAAAATGCTTCAGCTGTATTCAAAATAGTCTGCTTCTTCTGCTGGAGGTATCATTCATTTTCCAGTCTCTGTCTTTAACTTCTTCTTGCATTTCTGGAGCTGCAAAGAGGCATGGTTTCCAATACCATAGTGAGCAATCCACAGACTTGTCAATAAAGTAATCATTACTTCTAAATAGAGTTTGTGCGCCTGGCTGACCAAAGACACTTCAAACTTCAATATTTTGATGCGGCACATCGCAGACCATCACCGCTAGTCTAAATGATGGGGGTATAGGCTTTAATATATACATCTTCACTCTTAAAGTCTTCTTATCATGCCTCATGTCCACACATACTGTAATATTTTGACAAATCCATTTTGTGTGTTTTCAAGGACATCAGAGAATTCTAAAGAACTAAATGGTTTCTTATTCTCATTTTCTGTATAACTATCTAGCCATCTGTACACAAATCTTCCAAAGATCCTTGATTTTACTGAAAGAAAGAAATTTGTATTACCTGTTTAAGAAATGAACAGAGAGAATGAGAGAGTAAGAGTTCTGTTCTTGAAAGATGGAGGCCAAAGTTCCTAATAACATCTAGAACTTTTAAATAGCCTTCTGAAGGGCCTTATTCACTGTGGTGCCTGCTCTATTTTACAGTAAAAAAAAATAAATAAATTGTACTAATATTGAGAAAATTTCTCTGTGCCTCACTCGCCATGGACATGACTCATTACTTCCTCTACTGAGGACTAAGGAGGGGCTGAACAATGGGCTTTCACAGCATTCAAACCTTTAACCGTGACCAAAGTGGAGAAGTAAAGTTGCTGGTTTATGGAGAATGTATAAATACATGAAACATTTTAATCTTAGGAATAAGTTGTCTTTTGGAAGTTCTTTATATTTCTGTGTTTGTCGATTGGGCTTCAAAAACAACTTGTCCATTTGTGAAATTTAAATTAAGCTTTTTTTTTTACTAATTAAACACTTTTTTATTTTTCATTACAAATTAGATCATCAGCATAAGAATTTGAAAAGTTGATGTATATATATATATATATATATATATATATATATATATATATATATATATATATATATATATATATAGTATATTACTTTATTAAATGTTTCAAAATCCTGAATTTTCTTTTTTTTTTCCTAGTTTAAATCAGAAAAAGAAAATAGACTAGTGACTAGACTAGAAATATTGCACTATTTCTTTGTTTCTTTGTTAGATTTTTTTAAAATCACAAAACATTCTGTATTATTTATTAGATTTTGAATCACAAATTATCAATATGGACTCTGAATTTGAACCCCACTGTATGTCTCCACGCACTTGTGATAAATTTGTTACAAGTCTTTTTTTTTTTTTTACAAAATGACCAACTGAAAGAACTGATTTACTGTAGCCATTTAAACAAGAAGTGTAGTTAACACCTCTAAAAGAAATACAACAGATAGACCCTTCGTAAATGTAAAAACACACAATATTAAGTGGTTATTGTGACATCGGCACATATTGTATTTATACATACAAACAGAAACCTCTCACAATTTTCACTTTCTGACCTCGGAATCTGTGGGTATTCTGTCTGCTAGGTCTGTGACTTGGGGAGAGCAGTGTAAAGTAAATGTTATGAATAAAGGAAGATGCCGTACATTTATATTCAAGATTATTATATGATACTTTTGGTTTACGAGTCCAGACCAGTCTTGGCCAGTCTGTAAAAAATTGTTACCCTAATGCTCCACATGTATAACATTTGTATTTGAACAGATTTTGAAAGTGTCAACATGTATATATACACTTGCCACTTGCCGTCTCATAGCAGGGGCACTCCTGTCTCATCACTCAGCCACTGTACTGACCTACTTAAAAGAAAGAAAGCTGTTTTAAAACAATAACATTTCTATGTGGGCTACACTTTAACAGTAATACAGTATTTAACTTCAATATCTGCAATTCCGCTTCATAATTTCAAAGAATAAAACTGGATTACAGTTTTCATGTTGCCAGGTTGTGGTGTTGGCAAAGGTTTTTTCCATAACGTGTTCCTCTAGATGTGCACTATTTTTCCTCTAGATGTGCACTATGTATTCTTTTAAAAAAAAAAAAAAAAAAAAAATATATATATATATATATATATATATATATAATTTTTTTAAAGAATACATAGTGCACATCTAGAGGAATTGCTTCTACTGTAATAGAAGTTAACAGTAAAAAATGGGTGAAAAGTAAAGATAACAGATGTTGTAAGAAAATGAATGTTGTCTCGCACATAATATAGCACTTAATGTGCCCCGTAATTTATTTAAATATTTATTTTTTAAGAAATATGTTCGCCATGAAAACCGTCTCAATGATTTTGGGAATCTTCTAAACGTACACATTAGCAGAATAAACTTTTAATCCCAAGGATACATCATTGTACTCCAAGAATAGCATGTACAATCTAGCAAAAAACATCACAAATTTTATATATATATATATATATATATATATATACATGTATATATATATATATATATATATATATTCATAACACAAAATCCAGATAAAAGTCAATCACAAATATACACATTCTAAAGATAACACAGCACATGCCTAAGATAGTCCATTTATAATACTACAATATGTATGTGAGTTTATGTTCTATTACTTGTTTTGATCACTGATTTACAGCAGAACATGAATATTCTATCTCTGTGTTATGAATTAAAACAATATGGGATGTTGCTTGTTAGATTGTACATGCTGACCTTGGAGTGATGTGTTGTATATAAATGGTGTTTACAATTTTTTTTTTTTAACAGAATGTCCATGTTCATATTTATCTCTTAGATTTATCAGTGCTGAAATACAATGCATGCTTTGTGCATTTCATTGTGACCTCATAAACCAGGGGTTAAAAGCAGTTATGTGACCCCATGAAACGTTGTTAATGTGTGGGCCTGTCTGTCAATCCAGCCCAGAGTGCAAGGGCCATCAAAGGGCACAGTAGAATTTTGGGGCCACTGAGGTCTGCTGGTCCCATAGAGTAGCATGTTGGTTTTCTTTCTCAATAATCTTATACTGTAAGTTTCTTAAAGAACACAGTGTTGTAAGGATATTTTGCTTTTGGACTGAATATAATCATATTGCATGGTTGTACCATATCTATGTTAATCTTCTCATTCTGTTTTGCAGTTTTTGTTGGATATGTTGTGTTTTTTGTTCTCATATGCTTATTTGTTTATTACTAGTATTGTGGTATTTGTTTTGGTATTGTGCAATTGTTCTACAGATTTCAGACACATGACTTGCGTCTGGCCATCAACTAAGGTCTTAGAATATTTTTGGTAAATTTAAATCAATTCAAGAAATGAGGTCTCTGAATTATCAATAACTAGGGTAAATATTTACGAATAAACATAATGAGGCCATCTCATTGGTCACATCATGCAAGATAAAAAAATCTGCTACAAAAAAAAATGTCTAATTGAAGATGCCTCTTATCTGTAATTCGGCACAACTTTCTGAAACAACATCCTGACTTTGTGTAATCATGTTGTTTCATTAGTGAGATAAAGTTGTCAAAAACACTTTCTTGATTAAAAATGATCACAATTTACTTATTGGTGAGTTCGCTAATTACTATATCTGATCTGATATTTACAGTATTTCTTAGTGAGTCACTCTTCATCAACAAACTCATCAGTACATGGTGAAGTGCAGGATCTTAATCAATGAACAAAATGAGAATGTTTTGTTGGAACAGACAGATTATAAGTATAGTAAAGTGTAGTAATTTATTACCAATTCAGAGACATAATTTTTGAGCTCATCACTCCATTTATCAGCTAGACAATTAGTTCATCATTGTACTTCTACATTTTCTTCCCAATAATGCAATCAATTGTCCCATTAGCTTTTCACAAAATATGTTTTGAGTAAGGTACATACTGTTAGTTTCTTTAAACAAATGCAATAAATGCAAGTTAAATAATTTTACTTAATCAAATCATTAAACTACGGTTTCTCCATGTCTTGGTGTGTTTTAGTTTAATTCAGTTAAGCTCAGTTTTTCATTTTAGTGACAGATCTTTGTTTTAGATATCATTCCTCTACTTGTACATCTTCTTACATGTTATGGTTCCATACATGAAAGAAACGGTTAGCTGTCAGAGTATATCAACTCTTAAAGCATGTCGTCAGTCCATGTAACCATTTCAGTAATTTTAAGAATAGGCCCATCTATGTAGCTTATTGACCTGTGAGACCGTAATCTCAGTAATGACTTCATCAGTTATCTCAATGGTTCTCAGTGATGACCTTGTCACTGATTTCAGCACTGGCTTCATTAGTGACCTTATTGATTACCTTGTCTTTGACCTCATCAGTTTACCTCATTGGCATGTAATTGACTCTTCACCTTTGTCATTCACATTTTACATTGATTCATTTGGTAGATGCATTTAAAGTAAACAGAGCATTCTATATATGCTGATATTTATTAATCTGACAGATGCTTCAGTATGACTTATAGTGCATTCAGCAAACAGTATGTGTGTTCCCTGGGAGTCAATTCATGACCTTGGCCTGGCTAGCGCCATTGTTATGCTCTACCAATTGAGCTATAGAAACATGGAAAGAACATGCTATTAAATCTCTCATTACAAATCACGGCGTGTTCAATTAAGACATGAAGACGTAACATTGGGTGTTATTACTTAATTTCATATAAAGCTATTTTCCTGCAACTGTATCTGTAGTAGTCAGGGAGACAGAGTCAAAGATGTGCCGTTTTATATGTACTACACTGTAAAAAGAACACTGTGAAATATACAGTAACTGGCTGGCAGCAATTAGCTAGTAAGTTGCCGTAGTATATTACAGAGTATGCTAACTGTAAATGTAATCACAGTACCTATAAAATACTGTAATTGTTATTAAAGTAATGTATTTGTCATCAGAGTGAAAGGATTTGTATGTTTTATCACAGCAAATATTATACTACTGTAACAGTCATTACTGCATTCATTTTAATAATGTATATTAATAACTGTAAAATAAAACATACTGTAAAATGAACTCACAACAATTACATTTGTTTTATAACTTCATTTATCTTTCAACATTTTAAATTTGAAAATACATAGGCACTAAATATATTTTATTTTGTATTTTTCATTTTGTAAATATATATATATATATATATTTTTTATTATTATTATTTCCAACACTACTTTCCTGAACACACAAATCCTTCCTCTTTTGTTCCAGTTACCCTGACAATGTGAACTGCATGGTCTGAAATTATTTTGTCTAGAGACACATACAATATAAAAGAAAGAAAATGAAAAAAAAACAAAGGGAAGGAGTTGTTAATCATAAAGATGTGTGCAAGTCCTCTATTGTTTTACATTTGCTTTCTGAGACTCACTGAAAGTCACATGTATCATAGTAACATTGATTCAATATGAAAAAACACACAAATATGTCACTTTGTAGAAAATTCTGTCACACAAGATAATTGTAAGTCATTTTTACACACAAAGCAGTGAAATCCAAGCACTGGAATCAATACAAAATTTCAATTAAAAGTGGAAATTAAAATTAACAAGAAATTAAATATGAACCAAAAACTGTAAAATTTTATACAATAAAATGTCTAAGATTGACTTTATTGTTCCTGGACAGGATTCTGATTCCTTAACTGGATATTTCTTCCTGGGCTGGAGTCTTCTTCCCTGCAGTGGAACGAATTAGTTACTAATGTAGAAATGTATAGGCAAGACTGATGGCTCTATGACAATTTATGTTGACTCATTACTTCCCATAAGAAATACCACCATATGTGTCTACTACTGACAACACTGCATAAAAGGGAAGTAGCATGATAAAAACCTGATAAAAAATAAAATAACCTGTAAATATAAAAGACATCATACATTTCCCAAGCCAAGGAGAAACAGTGATAGTTTGGATTCCCCTTCTGTCACTCTCTCGACGTTGAGTCGAAGGAAGTGACACAAGGGGTCTTCTCGGACGCCAAATCGTACCTCTGAACCTGAGAAAAGGCCAATGTCAAGTTGGCAGACAGAATTTGCATGCCCCGCCCCGGACATATGGGTATAAAGGGAAGCGGGGCAGCGAATGCCAGTCAGAATTTATCTTCGGAGCCGAATGGTTGTTCAACAAGCAGATGAATTTCACTCCTGTTTACTCACCTCTATCAGCGAGAAGCGTGGCTGTTGGATCCACACAGTGCAGTTCCAGCTGGCGTTTCTCTCCCTGCATGTTGTGCAGTTCACGCCCCTGGACACTTCAACAGCGCTTCTTTCTGTGTAAAAGAGTATATTTCCTCTAAAAGAGCTTTTCCACTCAATAAAAGAGTCACAGCGGCATTGAACGTCCTTTTAAGGACGTGTCTTTTTCAAGATGGCTTTCCGCCCGTGTTGTTTCTGGATGCGGGTGATATCTCTCCAAGAACGACGGCCACAGACGCTGCCTCGTGTGCCTGGGCAGCGATCACACTGAGGCAGCGTACGTGGATGGTTCATGTTCTCATTGCAAGAACATGACCATGGCAACATTGCGGTCGCTGCTCTCCTTCCTGAAGGTGGATGCCACTTCAGCCACCCCCCACATTGCTCCTTCTTCCCACGGGATTGAGGACGACTCTGCTTGCGATGAAGGCGAAATGGGGATAACGATGGGCTCGGTTTCGCCGGGTAAATTCCCACGAACCACCCGCCCCCCGACACGCTCTTGTGCTTCCGTCCCGGCTCAGAATGAGACGCATTATTACCTGCTCCCCCCTGCCGTGAAGCCCCGTTCGGTATGTCAAATGTTATCGTCCCATTAGTCCCTCTGGCACGGAGTTTGGGTGTGTGGTTATCACTTCCCTATCCGTCGCGCTGGTTGACCAGGACCATCCGACTCGGCTATGTGATTCAGTTCGCCCGGCTCCCGCCTTGTTTCAGCGGTATTCGCTCCACTCTAGTGCACGGCCAACAAGCCAGTGCCTTACGAGCAGAGATTTCCACCCAGGTCCTCAAGGACGCGATATAGACCCCGTCCCTCCAGCCGAGATGAAGAAGGGTTTCTACAGCCCTTACTTCATCGTACCAATAAAAGTGGCGGGTTGCAACCAATCTTGGACAGGTAACTTTGTATGAGGAAACTGTGCTAAATTAACGTAGCATTGCGAAATAATGTGCAAAGTTAGCTTGCCAAAGTCAAAGGCTGAAGAAAGTGTGGAATCTTTTCAGTAAGCTCTTGCAGATCTATAGCAACATGCTGTATACAGGTTCTACAGTAAGCATTTGTTCATTATACACTAATAATTCTGTGAATACTACATACATTTGTTACAGTGTACAATTCCACCTGAACAGCAAAATGGGTTTGACTAGAGGACAGCACACCTACACTGTTCAAAAAGGAGTCTGTACCTTCTGAAATTACTCTTTCACCATTTGTAGAAGGCTTTGTCCAGTTTGTTTTTCTTTACTATGGTCTGCTGGTGCAGCAATACCAGACGAGGCAATTCCAAGTATCCAAGAATGCCTGAACTAATTGATCGGCAAAGTTGTACCTCATTACCATTATCCAGCATCTGCTGGAGGCAGAGGAAGAAGAAGATGGTGGCAACACTGGAGTCTATAATGAACAAGTGTGCACATCCTCTCTGTAATGAGCTTTATAAGAATCTGGAACACCTTTAGCCACCAGCTTATTCTAATATTCTAATTATTATTATTATTATTATTAGAAAGAAATAAGAATAGATCATCCATCTACTAAAACAAGTTAGTTATGCTATAATATGTGGCCTAAAATCATTATATTCTCGGATGAAGTGTACATTTTCAATATTTAGAATGCATTTATAGTGTTTATTTTGTGTCCTCTGTCTCTTTCCGCATGTAAAAACAAGCTGAAAGATCCATTTAAGTTGCACATAATGGGCTTCTAATTGGTCTGTGGATCTTGTTAAACACATTTTTACATAGCCTACCTACGTACAATTGAGATAACATATTTCGGAAAAGAGCCATATAGATTAAGTGCAACTTTCGTGCTACCTACTGTCTACTTTTACAATAGCTGACTATATTGAGGAATTATCTTTGTTCTTTGTTTGATGTCAAGCCTGATATCCAACCATACCATCTGCAGTGCAGCATGACAATTGATTGAATTGACTTTTGGCAAATTGATAGTGATATAAAAGGAGGCCTTATGATGTACACAATTATTAATTCAACTGACTAAATTAGATGTGACCTTTTGTTTTCAAGGTCCATTAATCTATTTATCCCTGATATCAAGCAGAGTTCTATTTTATAATGGAATAGCCTGCCATAAAGATGCTTTTAATGTTTAAAGTCTTGCTGGGATGTGTGATCCCAGCTTAATGTACACCGATTAGCCACAACATTAAAACCACCTGCCTGATATTGAGTAGGTCCCCCTTGTGCCGCCAAAACAGTGCCAACCTGCATCTCATAATTGCATTCTGATATTCTATTCTTCTCACCACAATTGTACAGAGCGGTTATCAGAGTTACCGTAGGCTTTGTGAGTACGAACCAGTCTGGCCATTCTCTGTTGACCTCTCTCCTCATTAAGGCCCTCACTGGATGTGCCCGTCTGGAACCAACAATCATGTTTTGGCAGTATGAGGGGGACCTAAACAATATTAGGTTGGTGGTTTTAATGTTGTGGCTGATCTGTGTATAGTGAAACTTTAAATTTTATAAGAAATTTTGATTTCATTTTTAACTTGCCTGTCACCAAGTATGTAATTTAAAGATGTTCCCTTTGTAGAAGCATACCTCACAAGGCTGTTAAAAAGCTGCACACTCAATATTTAAAAAAGGTCTAAAGATTTTCTTGTCAAGGATGATAAGAGAATAGCACCCTGTCTCATTGCAACATGAGCCTGGCATCTGCTGTTATAACAGATAATTTACCACTTCCAAGTCAAAATTTGTGTTTTTGTTTTTTCTCTTTGTCTGCAGTCAGCATTGTGGGCTTTCCAGTGCTAATATCCATTCCTGAAAAAACACTCTACACTTTATCTCATTCTTGGTTAAACTTAGTGAAGCAAAATTATTGTGGACAAATGGACTTCATAAAGTTTCAAAATAAATAATTTATACTTTACTTATGAGTTTTGAAGTTTAAGACTAAAGACCAGACTGTAACTTGCATAATGAATTGGATTGATGTCTACTACTGTACCTGTTAGGCATACATTTATAGAAAAGATTCATATCTGTTTGACATATTAGAGTTAAATGTTCAAAATGTGTTTGTGTCCTCAAATCCACTTTCCTTCTTTTTGATTTTGTAATTCTCTCACTTTGTTCAACTAGTACACCAATCCTTCTCTCTCTCTGCTTAAAGGGATAGAAAATGATGTCATAGTAAACCTCACAGTGTTCCAAACTATATATATATATATATATATATATATATATATATATATATATTTAATATTATATAGAGTATAAACAATGTACCATTAACTTTTATTGCATCTTTTTTGTTGTTCTTACGATGAAAGTGAATGGGGTGTTATTAAAGAGTTCTGCTTTTAGTGATTTCATATAAATTGTTCACTATTGAGTGTAATAATATATTTTAGGTGCTGCCAAAATAGAGAAAAGCAATGAGACAGACTGGAAAAAAATCTGTCTCTAAAAAATGCATGCTCCTTTTTGCAAATGAAGCAAAAGCCCAGTTTAATGCTTTATAAATATCAAGGGATTGTAATTTCTGTTTTGCTTTTGCTTTATTAATTGAGAAATTAATTATGTTATTATTGTAGAGCATTTGTTCAGAAAAGGAAAGAAAGGAGTGTGCACAGACTTTAAAGGAGCTAACAGTGACTTTGTTTTCTTTCTAATAAAGAAATTGAGAGGTATAAATAAAAGTGAGAAAGTCTAACCAGATTTGATGAGAATTAATCAATTCCACATTGGCATATACTGTAGAAGACATTGTGTTAATAAAGACAGAATTGTACTTGTGTTCTTGCTTTTACTCTCATTTTCAAAGCCTTCCATTTGGGGAAAAATAAAAGAAAGGGGCTATAGATGGTTGATAGAAAGAAACTGAGAAATGCTCTGATATTTCTTGAAATTGAGAAATGGTCTGAGGTCTCAATTTCAAGAAATTTCTAAATTTCTTGGAATTGTGAAATTAAATTTAAAAATGGTCTGAGAGTTTACAAGCAGGAAAATATCTATAAAACAAATCAGATGTTATTTCTGTAAGATTTCTCTTAAAAATAATGAGAGAATTTTAATTTTTGGGTGAATTGAGTGAGGCTCAATTTTAAATAAGCAGACTTTAAAGAGATAGTTCACCCAAAAATTAAAATTCTCTCATCATGTACTCACCCTCATGCCATCCCAGATGTGTATTATTTTTAGAAGAAAATTTCAGCTCTTTTGGTCCATACAACATAAGTGAATAGCATAAGTCAGCGTTCCAATGATTTTGTGATTAGGACAAGTCCTTCTGGACATAGAGTAGTATCTTCAACATTCTACCTTAATGCATTAGGCTGGCACTTTTAGTAGGCATTCTAGAGAGCATTTTGTCACTGTGATAAATCAATTTGTGCTTTACTCACCTTCCTGCATACAGTACAACAGCTACTTAAAACAGCACTTAGCCTATAGTAAAGACAACCCTTTTAAATAACACAAATGTACAATAAGATGATGTGCTACAAATACAACACTAATAATCAACAGTAGCTGTATTTGTTAAATATGTTATACTTAAAAGGTAAGCTAAGAGTAAAGTAACTGTTTTAGGTTTAGTTTTGAAGGTAAGAAGGATAGGAAGAGGGTTTTTCCTTTAAGAAACCATTACCCATTTGTCCGCTGTGGCAATGTAATGGAGTGAGTGCATTATAGCAATTGCTCACATACCCAAGCACCAGATGTCAGGAACCACCTCAAGCACAGCCTATCAACCCCCTAGACAAAGTGCCTTAAACACTTTCTCCGACAGGCTAGACCCAACTGGACATATTTATATGTTTTATTAATAAGTATAGATGTGAGTGTTATGTGAGTTTATATTGAATTCTAAATGTGCCATTTCCTCTCTAGGTGGATGGGAGGTATGTTGCAACCTGTCTCCTGCCCATTTAGCCAGAACCTTCACAGTGTGCTGTGCCAGTATTGCCTTTGTGTTTTTGGACCACCATGACTATGAGTAGCCACAAGTCCCATTCTGTCCTAGATTTTTCTCCTTTCACATCAGGGAGATTGGGATGGGATATAGAGGTAATAGGGTGTGAAGAGAGGAAATGCACCACATCTCAGTGCGTCTATGAAGGGAAGAGAGGATTTCTCCATCTGCCTCCAGATGCCTGTCAGATTATGATCTGTTTTGCCTGTCTTCAGTGAAGTATTGGAGGATTGAGGTGAGGAATCTAATTAGAAGGGTTTGTCACACCCCTCTGTTCATAGCATGGAGTGCTGGCGGCCAAGAGAGAGCCATCATCTGTATCATGGGCAAAGTAATAGTTTTAGAGAAGTTGATAATGGGAAAACTATATCTGAATAAAGGGTAACACTTATATTAGGTATATATAAAACGTACAGTAAAATGTTTTGTACAATGTAGTTAGTTTATGTGTACATCATTCACGATATGCCTTTAATCTTTGTGATACCTAATGCAATAACTAATATTAACAGATATAACCTTGTTGAAAGTGTTGCTACAAAGCGTATGAACAAGACTTTTTGGCAGAACTATTTTAAACATAAATTTTAAGGAAAGTAATTTAGAGATACCTAATATAAAGCAGCATGATAACACAGAATTCGACATGTTGCTACCGGTACCCTGACACAGACCCCATTCTGCAGAGTTACTGACAAGCGTCATCTCCCATTAAACATTTTTGCATAAATTTCTGGTGTTTAACTTTTCCTGTAGCGTGACTGATAGCACATAGCATGAGCAGCTGGGGAGACAAGTTCCGGTCCCTGGCCCATGGAAACTATGAAGTAATCATTTTCACCTAATCAATGATGAGCATGATTCAGAGGTGGTATTTTCCCTCTAAGATTTCACTTTACACTAGACTGACAATTAGGTTTAGGATTGGTGTTTGGGTTAGGGCATATGGTTAATGAAATATGCATTCCTGTTGACTGTATTACATCACATTTGTATTTACAACTAAAAGCGTCTAGGTTACGTATGTAACCTCTGTTTACTGATGGAGGGAACAAGACGTTGTGTCGAAGAAGTGACACTGGGGGGTCTCTCTTGAGCGCCGAATATGCCTCTGTTCTATGAAAAAAAGGCCAATGAGAAGTTGGCAGACAGTATTTGCATACCCCGCCGGACATAAGGGTATAAAAGCGGGGAAATACGTTGAGTTCATTCAGGATTTTTCTGAGGAGCCAGAAATGGTCCGGCCACAACAGTGGTTCGGCTCAGCGACGTGGCCGGGAGGACACAACGTCTCGTTCCCTCCATCAGGGAACGGAGGTTACATACGTAACCTAGACATTCCCCATCTGTCGCTCACTTCGACAATGTGTAGAAGCCACACTAGGGGTCCAATTTAAATCACGCCATGCGCTGAGCCGTGTTAATGTTCTGCTGACACAGGAGCGGGCAGGTATTTTACGCGCAAAGGAGACCAGCTGTGTCAGACTGCACGTACCCTTCCCCAATGCCCCATAAAAGTAAATGGAATCCTTCTAGTTACCCTAAACAGGGGAACAAGGCAACGCTTGCCAACCTGGGAATGGGCCGAGCCTAGCCAGGCCTCTTTTCTCTCTATGTTTCTCCACATAGAGTAAGAAACGGCTGGGGCCCTTACACGTATCGAGGGAAGAGGGTCTTATGCAGTTTCCTATTCTTTCAGGGGGAAAAGACCCTGCGGAGGCCACACCTGCCCGAAAGAGGGAGGTAAGGGTGGCGAATACATCACATGGGTTTTTAGGCAACATGTGGAAAGTGGCGCGGTGGTAGATTCAGCCTCAAGGAGGGGGGAGTTGCTACAACACGGCGACCGGAGAGCAGCTGGAACTGCCTAAGGGAGACGCGGGTCCACTCATAAGGGGACCGTAATACGGAAAATACACACAGGAGGAAGTCCACGCAGGAGTCCTGACCTGTGGAGCACCTATTCCAGTGCAGGGTAGATTTTACCTCGGCTGAGGGAAAGGGCGCTAGGCGCAAGCGGTCCACCCGGTCAATCCGTCAGCGTGTTAACGAGTTCTACCGGCTCGGACCTGAGAAAACATGGGACAAAACTGACTCTACCCTGAGATTGTAAAATCTTGCAAGGGTGTTAGGTATTGCTCTGCATATGTCTGCCAGGGAGATGCCTCTGGCCAGTGCCTGTGAGGACGCAACACTCCTGGTCGAGTGTGCTCAGACCCACAAGGGATGGGGCACAGCCTGGGTGTGATAAGCCAATGTAATGGTGTCAACTACCCAGTGGGAAGGCCTCTGTTTGGAGACAGCGTTCCCTTTCCGCTGTCCACCAAGGCAGACAAAAGCTGCTCAGAACATCTAGAGCTCTGCGTGCAGTCCAAGTAGGTACGAAAAGCACATACGGTACACAGCAACGAAGGGCTGGGCCTGCCTCCACCCGGGGCAGCTTCGCTTGCAGGTTCACAACCTGGACCCTGAGGGGAGTCATAGGAACCTTGGGCACGAAGCCCGGTCGTGGTCTTAGGATCACATGAGTGTCTGCCAGACCGAACTCCAGGCAAGTGTCACTGACAGAGGATGCTTGCAGGTCCCTGACATTCTTGATGGAGGTGAGCGCGATCAGGAGGGCCGTCTTCAGGGAGAGGGCTATGTTCGACTGATTCTAGCTGCTTGAAGGGGGGTCTCTGAAGGCCCAAGAGGACCACTGAGAGACCCCAGGAGGGGAATAGGCTTGGCCGGGAAGGATTTAACCTCCGGGTGCTTCTTAGAAACCTGATGATTAAGTCGTGCTTACCCAAAGACTTGCCGTCTACTGTGTCGTGGTTGGCCGCGATAGCAGCCACCCTCAAGGTGGAAGGGGACAGCCTCCCCTCCCGCCTCTCCTGCAGAAATAAGAGCAATGATCTAACTGCGCACCTCTGTGAGTCTTCAGCCTGGGTAGAACTCCAATCTGCGAACAAGCGCCACTTCAGGGCGTAAAGTTGCCTGGTAGAGGGGGCTCTGGCTTGATACGATGGCAGGTGGTAGACCAGCTAGATCTTCCGCATCCTGTCCAGGGGCCAGACATGGAGGTTCCAGAGGTCTGGGTGCGGATGCCAGAGCGTGCCCCGTCCCTGAGAAAGAAGGTCTTTCCTCAGGGGAATTCGCCAGGGAGGGGCTGTTGCGAGGAGTACGAGGTCCGAGAACCAGTCCCAGGTGGGCCAATAGGGAGCCACTAGGGTGACTTGTTCCTCATCCTCCCTGACCTTGCACTGCACCTGTGCAAGAAGGCTCACTGGGGGAAATGCATACTTGCGCAGCCCTGCAGGCCAGCTGTATGCCAGAGTGTCTGCCTCGTGGGGAGCCTCTGTTTGGGCATACCAGAGCGGGCAGTGGGAGGTCTCTCGGGAGGCAAACAGGTCTACCTGGGCCTTGCTGAACCGTTCCCAAATCAGCTGGATCGACTGGGGGTGAAGCCTCCACTCTCCACTGGGCAAGCATTGTCGTTACAGCGTGTCTGCTACCACTTGAGTCGCTGCTGGCTCCAAAGGAGGAGACGACAGGCGAGTATTGACATGTGCCGGGAGTATACGCCGCCTTGGCAATTTATGTACCCTACCGCAGTGGTGCTGTCTGACCTGACTAGGACATGTTTGTCTCGAACTAACGGGAGAAACTTCCGCAGGGCAAAGAAAACAGTCAGCATCTCTAGGCAATTGATGTGTCAGTGACCGTGTCCCGGTCACGACCGACGCCTCCAGATTGGGTTGCACACGGCACCCAACCCAATCTGGAGGTGTCGGTCGTGACCGGGACGCATCGGGACACCTGCTGCAAGGGTACTCCTGCCCGCAGAAAGCAGAGGTCTGTCCAGGGTTTGAATGTTTGATGGCAGGCGGGGGGTTATCATCACACGGTGCATGCCACGGCGCCATGCTCGTCTCGGGACTCGAATCTGAAGCCAGTGCTGAAGCAGTCTCATATGCATCAACCCCAGTGACGCGACCGCCACGAAGGATGCCATATGCCCCAGGGGAATCTGGAAAAGTTTTATAGGGACCGTTTTGCCTGGCCTGAGTGTAGCGAGGCATCTCAGCACCGAATGCGCACGCTTGTTGGAGAGACGTGCTGACATTGAGACTGAGTCTAACTCCATGCCGAGAAAAGAGATGCTCTGAACCGGGGCGAGCTTGCTCTTTTCCCAGTTGACCTGAAGCCCCAGATGGCTGAGGTGCCTGAGCACCTGGTCTCTGTGAGTGCATAGTAACTCTCAGGAGTGGGCCAGAATGAGCCAGTCGTCTAGGTAATTGAGTATGCAAATGCCGGCTTCTCGGAGCGGGGCAAGGGCTGTCTCTGTGACTTTCGTGAAGACGCCAGGGGACAGAAACATGCTGAAGGGTCGAACGCGAACCGTAGAAAGGGTCAGTGTCAAGGGAGAAATGAGACGTGAAAGTACACGTCCTTCAGGTCTACCGCTGCGAACCAATCTAGATGCCAGGCGCAAGTTAAGATGTGTTTTTGAGTTTGAGCAGAGCCCGGTTGAAAATTCGCCAGTCCAAGATCGGTCATAAGCTGCCGCCTTTCTTGGGTACAATGAAGTAAGGGCTGTAGAAACCCTTCTTCATTTCAGTTGGAGGGACAGGCTCTATCGCGTCTTTGAGTAAGAGACGATTTCCACATGCAGGGATTTGGCGTATTCGCCGTGCACTGCGGTAAAGCAGACACCCGCGAAGGGGGGCAGAGGCCTGGCAAACTGAATTACGTAACCGAGTCGGATGGTCCTGGCCAGCCAGCGTGACGGATTTGGAAGGGAAAGACATGCATCCAAGCTCCATGCTAGGGGCAATAAGGGGACGACTATTTTTGACATACCCGGCGGGGCTTCGCAGTGGGGCACTTACCTTGCTCCGCACACCCAGCAGGGGGCGGGTTAGTGGCTGAGGAGGAGGTCCGGTAGAGGTGTCCTCAGCATACCAGGACTGTTGAGGTGTGGCGGCAGAGTGCCGTGAGAACGGCATTTGCGGGCCAGGTGACCCAGAAAGAGGAAATTGCTCTATTATTGAAAAATGTGCAAAAAATACCTTTAACTGAAGGTTCTCTTCCCAGCCCTCCACCAGGGGACGGAGTGGTCTGTTTATCAACTCCGGAGCAAACGTCTCGATCTCTGGGTCATCTGTCTCAGGAGCGCTTGGGAGCCTTCCGGGTCTTTGAAGGGGTCCGTGAGATGGGGGGCATATGTTTCCTGCAGGGTGCTCGACGCTGGGGCTGAGAGCTGGGACAACTCTTGGTTGAGGTGGAGCAGCACGTTTTTTTTTTTTTTTTTGGAAGCCGCAGGAGGATGCCCTCGGCAAGCAGACGGGGCATGGCCCATGGCGACAGGTTTGCGGTGGAGCAGGATATGTGTAATGCAAGCAAGTGTGCCGGAGGGGGCGGGTGGTTCGAGGGGATTTACCTGGCGAAACGGAACCCGTCATTATCCCCAAATCGCCTTCAACACCCGCGGCGCCTGCCCCAATCCCATAGGAAGGAGGCGAGGCGTGGGGGGTGGCTGAAGTGGCTTTCTCTCATGACAAAAGAAAGCCGTGAACGCAATGCTGCCATGGCTATGTTCTTGCACTGAGAACATGAACCATTCATAAAACACTGCCTGCGTGTGTTCGCAGCCCAGGCACGCGAGGCAGCTTTTATGACCATCAGAGGTGGAAAAGACGTCTTTAAAAGACGCGTCCTGAAAAGGACGTTCAACGCCAGCTGTGTATTTGCTCTTTTAGAGAAACTAAAACTTTTAACTGTGCTGTCGAAGCGCCCAGGGGCAAACTGCACTGCTGTGCAGAGAAGGAGAAAGCCGCTGAAGTGCGCCGTAGATCCAACAGCAGAATCATCTCAGAGGAAGAGGAACAGGTGTGTGACTCGCAGCTCACTGCATACACGACCATCGGCTCCGAAGAAAATTTGTCCGGGGGCGGGGTATGCAAATACTGTCTGCCAACTTCTCATTGGCCTTTTTTCATAGATCAGAGGCATATTCGGTGCTCAAGAGAGACCCCCCCTAGTGTCGCTTCTTCGACACAACGTCGAAGTGACTGACAGTCGGGGAACAACTCGCTTTTGGCACCAATTTGTGGACATTTCACCCAGAAACTGGAACTCACACATGCCTATACATTTAACAACACTTCAGCCACTGGGGGCAGATTCAAATTTCTGTAGGCAAAGGAAGATTTCAGCTAAAGATCTTTCAACCTACTTTAGCCAAAATCAAAATGAGATTATTGTGTGTGACCTAAAATTAATCCTGTCAGTTGTTGAATTTAAAATAATAGTATAAATAATTATACGGCGCCTGGATGCGTGTCCTCGTGGCCTGCCTTTTTTTGGGGGGGTGGGGGGGGGTACGTCATGCCGGGTGTTCCCTGGCCTGAGGCAAAGGGGGGAGGAGTGTGACGAGGAGAAGGTGGTGCCGTGTGTGCATTTGTGTTTTGTGTCTTTTTGTTTAAGTTTACATTAAAATATTACTTTGATGCTTCGTCCGGTTCCCGCCTCCTCCTTTCCCATTCTTTACTTGTTACAATACTATAATACAGTTGTAATATCATTGCAAATAAAACATTATTGTCTAGAAAACAATGTTATGTTTTGGTGGGGGGTGGCAAGGTTTAAGAGTTCAGGGTTTTCATAAAAATATAAAATTACAATGTTTCATTTAGATACAAGCTTCTAAGGTGGTCTGAGCTCTTAACAGTTTTGTTTCTTGTCATTTTCACAAAGTAAGTAAAGATAAACATGACAAATGAAAAATAATCTGTGTGTGAAAAAAATGCTGTTCTGCAGCTACAGAGCCTCTGCCAGTGAGTGATAAATGTGATATCTAGAGGTTACACTATGGCAGCGCCTTTTGTACCCTTTCAAGATTAATCACGCTGGAATTGAAACGGAACGTTACTGATTTCATATCGACATGATTTCTGTTGAGATTGTTTTCATGCCTATTTAAAAAATATGTATATGACTAAAGTACTTTTTGTAAGTCTCTCTGGATAAGAGTGTCTGCAAAATGCCTTAAATGTAATTGGCATAACAAATGTATACCCCTTAGTCTTTGGTCCTTTTTAGGGAAAATTATTCCCTTATTATTATTCATTTGGCAAAGCCAAGCCAGGCCATTATGCAACTTCAGTCTGCTTTTATCTACCTGTCCTGTCACCCTCTCACACAATCCAGAGTGCAAAAATACTCTTTTTAATGCATATCAAAAAGCCTCTAAATGCATGAGAGAACAGATAACATGACAAATGTGTGTTGGGATGGAATGAACAATAAACAAGCTCAGGATAAGAAAGCCCCAGGGGTTTCATTTCCCGCAGTTGTTTTCTGCCTTTAGTACGTACAGTATTTTGAGTATGAATTATGCTCTGCAGGGAATACTGTGCATGCCATACTGTTATTGCTGTTGGTTTGTTAAGTATATGAGTGATGGACAACATTTGCAAGTTCCATTTGGGGAACAATAAGACAGACTGTTACATACAGTACTGTATTTTCTTTTTAAGTGCTACCCTCTTAAGAAATGAATAGTACTTTATGTTTAAAGGGATAGATCACCCAAAAATGAAAGTTCTGTCATCATTTACTCATCTTCATTTTGTTCTAAACTTGTATGGCTTTCTTTCTCCTATGAAACACAAAAAGAGATGTTAGGCAGAATGTTTATTAATTAACATCTCTTTTTGTGTTCCATCCTCCAAAGTGAGGGTGAGTAAATGATGACAGATTTGTCAGTTTTGAATGAACTATCACAAAAGCATGTACACTCACATGAGATAAAGACTATGATCATTGATAACTGATATAACTGCCAATGCAACCTAAACAAAAAATACTTAGTGTATCTTTAAACTGACTTTTGTGTTTTGTTGTATTACTAAGCACATGTTTGGTTGCACATTCTAGCATTCATATTGTCAATATTATTTTAATTTTGAAACAATGTTTTCAAGGTACCACCCTCAAACACCTCTGAGGTCGGGAAAAAAATGATAGGTGCCAAAATCATGTGGGTTATTTTTGGATGATTGATTTCTCATGACTCAATCAACCATTAACTCTACCCCTCTTCTCTTTCATTCTATGCAGATTAAAAAGATGGAAAAAAGAGTGAAAGTGTAAGGTGTGGATTGAAAGAGTGGTCAGATATTATGGGAGCTCATGCGCCGTAATAGAGATGTATTATTTTGGGTGATATTGAAAATTGCTTTTTATCCTCACTGATTGAATTCAAGCCAGGGAGGTATTGATCAAATGACCCATCTCTTTCTATTTCTCTCATACAGTATTACACATATCCTTCATTTTCTTTTCTTTTTTAGAAAATAGACACTATAGATTTCTTGATTCATTTAATTAAAACAACTATGACCTACAGCAGCATCTTGGAGGAAAATATATTTATTTCCAGTTTCACTGAATTACTGTAACTCAACTCTGAAGCCTCCATAGAGTTTAAGGTCGATATGCTTGTCCTTTTTGTTATAAACTGTATTTATTTACAGACTTTCTCCCTCTGGATCTTTTTAGATAGACATTCTGAGTTAGGTTCTATAAACCTATAGCTCCTAAACCAGAAATGTTAGAAAAGGCTCACCCTGCACTGCCTGTAGTTACGCCACTGACTTCAAGCTATAGCATACTTAATGGTAACAATTAACAATTTTATATATATATATATATATATATATATAATTCTCTTTTCCGGTTATATAACACTCAAAAACTTTTTAGATGTGTGTATTTCAATTGTACGATACATTTCCATCAAACTTAATTAATTTTAAAATAATGTATATATTAAGCATAAATGTAAATAATTGAATGAAAAAAAAATAATTTAATCTAAAAGTATAAACGTTTATACCTTAGTAAACACAAATAAAAAGTTGTAGACAATACAGCTTGGTAAACAGCAAAGCAGCTGCATTTGCTTTGGCATTTGAACGTCAAGGATACTGTTGTAAACTCCGTTCCCAGATGGAAGGAACAAGACTTTGTGTCGACTGTAGTGACACAAGGGGTCTCTTCTGAGAGCCTCATGTACCTCTGAACTTGAGAAAAGGTCAATGTCAAATTGGCAGACAGAATTGGCATTGCATTGCAAGGGGACCGGGCGAGCGTCTGTCAGACAGGTTTTCACTGAGGAGCCGAGATTAAGGTTACGGCGCATTACAGTGGTAGGGTTAGTGACGTGACAAAGGGAACACAACGTCACGTTCCTTCCATCAGGGAACGGAGGTTACAATAGTAACCATGACGTTCCCCTTCTGTCACTCCCTCAATGTTGTGTCGATTGTTGTGACACAAGGGGTCCACTTCAAAACGCCATACACTACCCGTGTTACGTGACTGCCGAGCCAGGTGCAAGCAAGTTGCTGCGTGCTAGAAGCAGCTGGGTCGGCTGCACGTAACCCTCTCCAACGCCCCCTATAAAAGGTGTCATATACCGCTCTTAGGTTCCCAGTACCCATACAGGAACAGGCAACATAACTTGTATGGGAGCCAGCCGTGCCTTTTCTCTCTCTATGTTTCTTGTCATAGAGTTAAAAAGCGGCTGGGGCTATCTTAACGCTATAGATGCGTCAGTGAAGGCGTCCTTTTCCGTTCCTATTCTTTCAGGTGGAAAAGGCCCTGCGGAGACCACAAACTGCCCAGACTGGTGGGAGTTAAATTGTGGCTAATACACACGGGGGTTGTCAAGCCACCCGTGGAAATGTTGCAGTGGTAGATCCTGCCTGACAAGGGAGGAGTTGCTACAGACACGGCGACCGATTGACTGCCCAAGGGAGACGCGGGTCCTGCCAGCAGGGGGACCATACCACGTAAAATACATCACAGGGAGTTGCCTGAAGCAGGAAATATGCCTGTGGAGCCCAAGCCCAACACAGAGCACTCAACTCGTGGTGGGTCTGGAGGCGAATTCCTCCGCTTAATTCGCCGGCCAAGGGCAAGGGAGGAAGAGCATCCAGGAAGCACGAGCTTAGTGGCTAACCTGGGAAAGAAGGCACACTGGATCAACTTGGTGAAGGACACAAGGTGCAAGCGGAACACCCGGTCGGCTGTTCTGTATTACCGAGTTCTACCAGCTTGGACCTGAGAAAAGTGGGTGAGACCAACTCAACCCTGAGGTTGTAGAACCTAGCAAAGGTGTTGGGTGTTGCCCAGCCCGCAGCTCTGCAGATGTCTGCTATGGAGGTGCCATGTGCCAGTTCCAAGGAGGATGCCACACTTCTCATAGAGTGTGCTCATGCGGTCCACATAAAAAACACGTACAAGACACAGCAACAAAGAGGCTGGGTCTGCTTCGCTCGCAGGTTCATGAACTATATCCTGAAGGGGGTCATAGGAACCTTGGGCACGTAGCCCGGTCATGGTCTTAGGATGAGGTGAGCATCTGCTGGACCGAACTCCAGGCAAGTGTCGCTGAGAGAGAACAATTTCAGGTCCCCAACCCTCTTGATGGAATTGAGTGTGATCAGGAGGACCGTCTTCAAGGAGAGGGCTTTGAGCTCGACTGAATCAAGCGGCTCGAAGGGGGGTCTCTGAAGGCCTGAGAGGACCACTGAGAGATCCCAGGAGGGGAACAGGCTTGGCCGGGAAGGGTTCAACCTCCGGGCGCCTCTAAAGGTACCTGATAATCAAATCATGCTTACCAAGGGACTTGCAGTCCAATGCATCATGGTGGGCTGTGATAGCAGCAACATACACCTTCAAGGTGGAGGGGGACAGCCTCCTCTCCAACCTCTCCTGCAGGAATTAAAGCACTGACCAGACTGCACATCTTTGCAGGTCTTCAGATCTGGAAGAGCACCCATTTGTGGACAGACACCACTTGAGGGCATAAAGCTGTCTGGGGGAGCTCTGGCTTGGTTGATCATGTCTACGACTGCAGGTGGTAGACCGCTTAAGTCTTCCGCATCCCATCCAGGGGCCAGACATGGAGGTTCCAGAGGTCTGGGCGTGGTGCCAGAGGGTGCCCCGTCCCTGAGAAAGGAGGTCCTTCCTCAGGAGAATTTGCTCAGGGGAATTTGCCGCACCCGGGTGTACCTGGGACTGTAAGACTTTGGTGCCGGGGTGCTGTGCGAACTATGCACACCGGCTAAATGACCCAGGAAGTGAGGAAATCACTCTTTTATTAAAAATGTGGGCAAACGAAGAATGAGGAAAATAAGGGTTTTCCTCCCGGCCCTCCACCGAGGGACGGAGTGGTCTTGGTACCAGCTCCAGAGCAAACATCTGACTGCCCGGGTCTTTCGTCTCAGGGGCACTTAGGAGCTTTAAAGGGTCCTAGAGGGGGTCCTGGAGAAAGGGACGTACACCACCTGTGGGGTTCTCAATGCTGGGGCAGAGAGCTGGGCCTGTTTGATGTGGAGCTGCCTGTGGTTTAGTCGCAGGGGGACTACCTTGGTGGGCAGAAGGGGTGCACGCTTCATTGAGGCGGCGGCAAGGAATGATGTGAGATATAGCTTCTGTCTGCCTCTTCACCACCGAAAACTGCTGGCGAAGTTGTCGACGGTGTCACCGAAGAGGCCAAACTGGGAGACGGGGGGCGTTGAGAAAGCGTGCCTTGTCAAAGTCGCGCATCCACAAATGGCATTCCTGGACCACAAGGGTGGCCTTCGCCCACCCGAGTGCTTGTGCTGTGACCTTTGTAACTCTGAGCGCGAGGTTGGAGGCAGGTCCCGGGCTTGGTGAACTTGCAGGAGAGCCTTGGAATGCAGGACAGAGGCGGCCTGTCCAGTGATGCTTTAGGCCTTCGCTGTCAGTGATGACGTTTTCCTACAGGCCTTGGAGGGGAATAACGGCTGGTACCACCAGGTGGCAGCGTTCTCGGGACACAAGTGGATCGCAACGGCCTTGTCCACCTGAGGGACCTCCGTGTATCTGTGGACCGCCCCACCAGGAGGCAGGTGGTTCGTGAGGTTTTACCCTGTGAAACCGAGCCCATCGTCATCCCCGAATCACCTTCAATGTCAGCCAGGTCATCCTCAATACCGTGGGAAGAAGGAAAGATGCGGGGGGCGGCTGAAGTTGCTTTCTCTCGTGAGAAAAGAGAGCCGCAACTGCAATGTTGCCATGGCTATGTTCTCGCACTGAGAACATGAACCATTCATAAAACGCTGCCTGCGTGTGATCGCAGCCCAAGCACACGAGGCTGCTTTTATGACCGTCAGAAGTGGAGAGAAATCGACCGCTTCCAGGAACTACACAGAGGCGGAAGGGCATCTTGAAAAAGATGCGTCCTGAAATGGACTTTCAACACCTGCTGTGTATTGCTGTTTTATGAGTGGAAACTCAAACTCTTTTAGAGGAAATAAACTCTTTTAGAAGGAAAAACACTCTTTCTGTGGACTGCACAGCGTGCAGAGAGGAGAAAGCCGCTGGAATGCGTCGTAGATCCAACAGCAGTGCTTATCGCCAGTAGAGGTGAGTGGAACAGTGGTGAACAGCTTTGCTGTTGCATAACCGCTCTGCTCCGAAGAAAAAATCTGTCTGACAGACGCTCGCCTGCTCCCCTTTACACCCGTATGTCCGGGGGCGGGACATGCAAATTCTGTCTGCCAATTTGACATTGGCCTTTTCTCAAGTTCAGAGGTACTCAAGGCTCTCAGAAGAGACCACTTGTGTCACTACAATCGACACAAAGACGAGTGAGTGACAGAAGGGAAACTCATTTTTATACTTTGTCAAAGTGAAGCATATTTAAATAAATTTAATTTTAAAAATGTTTTAAATCTTAATATTTCTAGAATTTATTTTTTTTTTTTTCAGGGAAGAAACACATTTATGACAGGTCTCTCTGACAGAGAGAGAGTGTTTCTATATATGAGTGTGAGGCCTGTGAATGTGTGTCCATCTGCAGTGTAGGATTAATGATTATTAGGTGCAGCCATGATATAATGAGATTCTTCTTTTAGGACATAAAGAACAGAATAATGGACAGTAAGCTACTGTACCTTGTTCATCTCTCTCTCTCTCTCTCTCTCTCTCTCTCTCTCTCTCTCTCTCTCTCTCTTTAAGCCATGGCATCCCTTTACTCATCTCTCTTTTTACACATTGTACACTAATTAAAACGAATCAGCAGTCCCAGGCCATGAGGCACATTACACTGCTCATTTAATAGCCTATCAATGCATAACAGGGAACTGCCCAGGGATCACAGCATGCCTAATGTAACAAGGATGTGCAGCTGTCCATTGATACGCTACAATCGCCTCAGCATACTCAAGAGTAACACCATAACACAATTAATTGAAATCATGGTATTGTTCATAGTATTTCATTCACTATTACTCAAATAATGGGTTTTGTTGTGTTATTTTCCCAATGTTTTGTAGTTAGGTTAACCAACAAACTCAGATTGGGTTGGTAACAGCCTTGAACTTGAATGTGTTGGATAGATATTGGTTGGTTGGAAGGTGACTTCTAAATGTTTGCCTTCCTTCACCTGTCAGGGTGAGGGAAACGTTTCAAATGTCAAATTTATTAAAATTATGTCAAACTAAAAAATTGCCCTCAAGCTAAAAAATTGTATAAACATAATTTTGAGAAAGACATTTAAAATCTATAATTAATAGAGGTGGGAACCAGCTATATTTTTTATAAAATATTTGGAAGCCTGTGATAAATTATGTCTGGCTGACATAATTTAAAAGAAATTTACAAAAATTTACAATCCCCCCAGTGTTGACGATATAATAAAAACAGGCGACTACTGGAGAAAACAAAATTCAATTAAAATAGCATAATTTTTTTTTTAGATTAGTTTAACTTACCTTTTGTTGCCTTCCTCTTTACACTGTAAATGATGTTCTTATGACGTGAATCCTACCGATCCTGTTTGAAGGGTTGATTTGATAAAATACACAACATATTTTAGTCATTAACAAAAGTTAATGTCATTAACAAAAAAAGTCTGTTTTTTGCCCAAGATCTTAAGCTTTCCTTTGCATTTTAATTTTAATTTTTTCAACCCCGGTCTCCCCAACGGTACAATAAAGGAAATTATTTCAAATCTGTTTTTGCTTTCTTTCTTTCTTTCTTTCTTTCTTTCTTAGTATGCTAAACATACTGTAACGTATTACTTCACTTCTGTTCAAAAACAGTAAAACTAGAATTATACTGTTGTCTTCTAGGACTAAATTGCATTAATACAGATAACAAATATTGCAAATTAGCTATTCTTAATTGTGTTACATATTTTGCCCTGATATAGTTATAGAAGAAACAGACTAAAAGAAGGAAAAACTGCTGCTGGTAAAGATGGGAATGAGTTTGCCAATTGAGTTGGATGTGCGTCAATAGGGACTGCCAGTGCCAACTGCGATTGAGACAGCATGGCACAGACAAGAGAGGAGACAATGCGAGAAAGAAAATGTGACTGTAGGTGGTGCAAATGTGAAGAGAAGGATGAGGTAAAGTGTAAGGATGCAAATTTGATGTCAAACCACAACAAATATAAAAGGAGACTACAAAAGGAAATGTTGAGAATAAATAAGGAAGACAAGTTGAACAGAAAGATTTTCAAATTATGTATTTACCAATACATTATCCCTACCACGCAAGTTAAAAAAGAAAAATATAAAAGCCTTTTCAAAGTTTTTACCAAAGCTTTTGGACTCATAAATAAACACAACTTCTCACCCAGGAGATCACTGTGCCCTTTCTCTGCATCCAACAAGTTTGTTTTCCACTTTTTCTTAGATGTAACCTTTTTTTTTCCTCCATCCTGTCAGTTTCATGTGTACCTTCCACATCCTGCTCCAGGGCAATCTCCGGAGAGATTGTGGCTTATTCTGAGTGGCAGAGATAAGCCAGCCATCAATGCTACAGGTTTAACCACAGATAGACGTGAACGAAAGAGAGACAACCGCGGGGCAAACAAACAATTTCCATTTACGTGTTTGACCACGAGACACCCGCTCTTCGGTTTCATTACTGACACTTTGAAGTGCAAATGAAATTGACAGTAGCGGCAAAGCTAGACCCTGGCTGATAGGACTGAAGCCCTGAATCTTTTGTTAATAGCCCAGAAAGTTTTTTTGTGATGATAAAAAAAGTAAGGCTTAATGTTAATTACATCAGGGTACAAAAGCAACAGCAGGCTTCAATTCTGGATTCAAATGTAAATTAATTCTGATCAGTGAGCCCAACTTCGTACTGACTTTTACCTGCTGTTCGTCCTCAAGTTCATCAGACGAATTGTTATGAATGCCTCGTGTAGAGCTTTCAATTTTCTTTCAAGGGGTTCAGCTTTTATGTATCAGAGGCACTGAGATTTAATAATGCAAGCCTTATTTCTAAATATATAATCTATAAGCCTCATTTCTAATTTGTATTTGTTTTTAACAATCCACACACCAAGTAATTGAAAAATAAATAATAAATGCACGCGCCAATCATCTTGTTATTCAGGTTTAGTCGGAAGTCAGTACACTGGAATAAATAATGTGCCTGTATGTGCGCTCTGACCGTTCTGGTTCACATTTCCATGTTATGTGCGTGGAGTTAAACTGCTGAGTTTAAATAGCCTCCTTGGAGTGCCTTGATTTTTAAATGGTTTAAGATCAAATTACATTGAATATGTCCAATATGTGAACCCCTGTTTTTGGTCTGTTTAGACGTCTTTGGTCCATGTTGCATTCATATATCAATCGCTAGAGACCCACTATTCAGGTGGTTTAGGTCCGCTAGTTTGGTACGCACCAAGGTTCGGGTGACAGCATTCACACTTGTTCAAATGAACCACACTAGCAGAGCTCATTTTAATCTAAACAAACCTGCCAAGTGTGAACACACCCTAAATTGTTAGTTATTGTTAGTATTGATTTCTGCATAATGAACGAGCCGACAATTTGTAATTCTCGCTTTGATCATCCGCAATTAAAATTAAAACGTGTTTGATCCATTTATTGTGCACCTGATGTTTGCTTATATAAAGTTCTGAACCAGTGTCAGTGTTGCGCTTAATATAACTATTATTTGACAGGTAGTGTGGAAATCTTCTTATTTTTATATTATAATATGGCCTGTAGACTAAGCCCCAGATGACACTGAAGTCTAGCGATGCCCCTAATTGAGAGAAACAGACGTATTCAAGGCTTGATTATATAAGTGAACATATTCTGATATGGGCTGAAGAGAGGGGCCTGATGTTCAAGCTTGATAAGATGGTTGAAGGAAAAAGGTAGATTTAGCTTTATCTGGCTGCTGCTGCAGTTGGATAAGGCAATTTGCATGGCAGTAGAGCAATCTGAAAAGCACTTTTAAAAGGTGCCCTGAAGGCAGGTCCTCTTGGCAGATAGAGTCCCTTTTATCCTGTTGAGCAGGGCCATTCACATGACACGCTTAGCACACGTGTGAAGAGAATGCTGAAACATGAAAGTGTAGAGCATGAACTGCAGAAACGCCTATACATTAAAAGCTACATCAAAACAAATTTAATTCCAGCATATTATTTTGAATCATAATTTTAGGAATTCACATCTTCGAATTACAATCACATCTACAGTATGTCTGAATACAAACGTTTAGTCCAGGAAGATTTAAGGTTCCTTGATACAACAGACTTAGCTATATGTCAATATAAAACAGTTAGTTCTGGTCTTCGAATCTGATTGGACTAGAATCTGATTAGACGTTCTATGAGTACTGGTTGGTATTTACTGGTTGGTAAATTTTTTGCATCAGTCCATGAGATTTACACTAAAATAGATTTTTTTATGTATATACGTATATATATATATATATATATATATATATATATATATATATATATATATATATGGAGGTGTTGCCACATGGAGAAAAGGAAATCATATAGTTGGCTCATGTAATGTATCCTTATCCTGGCTAGATATATAAAACAGAGAGAGAATTTTTCTACCATTCCCTCAGTGAAATCTGCTGGTGGTTAAATATTTGTCTCACCCATTAATATTAATGATGCTTTTAAAGAATTCTATCTTGATCTCTATAGTCCCACATCTTCGTCTACTGATGAGGATATTAGAAACTTTTTGGAACCATTAGAACTTCCTAAACTGCCGGCTGAGCAAAAAAATTATCTTGATTCTGAGATAACTTGGAGGAGCTTGGCGAGGTAATTAAGGCCTTGCCCACTGGCAAGGCTCCAGGGCCAGGCGGCCATGAAGCTGAATTTTTTAGATCATATGCTTAAGAACTGGCTCCACTTTTGCTAGAAGTTTATATGGAACCATTAAAGAATGGTAAGCTTCCACCAACCATGACGCAAGCCCGGATCAGTCTTATTATTAAAAAAGACAAAGACCCAATTTCCCTGATCCAGCTAGATGTTAAAATATTGTCAAGAATTATGACATCTCTTATACATATAGATCAGGTGGGGTTTATTAGGGGCCATAACTCTTCTGATATCATAAGGCATTTCATTAATATCATGTGGCCAGTGGCGAACGATAAGACTTTGGTTGCTGCCATCTCATTTGACGCTGAAAAGGCATTTTATATGGTAGAATAGGATTATCTTTTTAAGATTTAGATTTTTCTGGATAGGGGTACCCGGCAGGGTTGCCCTCTTTCTCCCTTATTGTTTTGTCTTGCCCTGGAACCATTATCAGCTGAGAAAAGAAAGGATGATGATTTTCCCGGAATGATGGCGGGAGGTATGGTGCATAAGCTTTTGCTTTACGCAGATGATATTTTATTATTTGTCTCCGACACTACTACATCTATGCCTTGCCTTCATGTAATTATTAATTCCTTTTCTAAGTTCTCAGAATATAGAGTGAATTGGCCTAAATTCGAAGCTTTGGCTCTGACAGCATATTGCACTGTAACAGGTTTTCAACTGTGCACCTTCCAGTAGCCCAAGCAAGGCATTAAGTATTTGGGCATTTTATTTCCAGAAAATTTGAGTGATTTAGTTAGAGTTAATTTTGACCCTTTGGTGGGCTTCAGTACATTTATAGAGCAGCTGTGGCTCAGTTGGTAGAGCAGGTCGACCACTAATTGCAGGGTTGGTTGTTTGAATCCTGGCCCACATGACTCCACATGCCGAAGTGTCCATGGGCAAGACACTGAACCCCAAGTTGCTCCCAATGGCAGGCTAGCACCTTGCATGTGAATGGGTGAATGAGTCACAGTGTAAAGCGCTTTGAATACTGTTAAGGTTAAAAAGACGCTATATAAGTGCAGACCATTTATCTATGACTGGGAAGGTTAATGTTATAAAAATGAATTGTATTCCAAAATTCAACTACCTACTATTGTCTCTCCCTACTGAAGTTACCCTCTTTTATTTTAAACAATTTGATAGTATAGCTAAATTATTTATTTGGAATGGTAAACGCCCTCGGTTGCATTCCAGTAAGTAAACGCCCTCGGTTGCATTCCAGTAAGTTACATAACCAACTGACAAGGGTGGGTTAGGTCTCCCCAAGAATTTCTTTTACTATTATGCTTTTGGTCTCAGACATTTGGTGCATTGGTTGCTTCCACCTGAGAGAGACCCTCCCTGGCTCTTTATTGAACAGTAGGTCCTTGCTCCTATCTTGCCATTGCAAAGTATTTCTAACAAGCTGTCCGCAGAAGCTGACACATCCAGTTATCTCGCACATGATGGGCAAAAGATTCCCATGTGTTCAATTCAGACATTTACCTGAATGTTGCCACAAGTATTTGGTTGAACCCTAAATTGTGCAATAACAAGTCCCCTTTCTGCTGGTCAGAATTGATTGAGAAGGGTGTTACTACGTTGGGTGACCTGTATGAAAATGGAGCATTGAGATCCTTTGAAAACACAATTCAACAGTTTGGGGATTCCACAGCTCCGCAATCTACTCTGTACCACCTTTGGATGTACGGAGCCCCCTAAAGCGGCAGACACTCTTGAGATTGTGCTTGCTGCTTTTAGAAAAGGTCATGAAGCTTCAGCTTATTATTCCTGGCTAATTCAGAGTCTAGGGGACAGGGTTTTAACATCTCTTAAAGAAGTTATGGGAGAGAGACTTGAATTTAGTACTGGAAGATGGAGAAGGGTAGGATTTAAAAAAATGTCAAATCTATGTCTAGGGATGCAAGGATGCGCCTCATTCAATTTAAGATTCTGGATTGTTTTTATTGGACTCCATCTAGATTGTATAGGCTTGCCCTTAAAAACACACCAACTTGCTGGCGATGCCACTTGGAGGATGGGGACATGGCCCATGTTTTTTGGTTCTGTACTAAGATTCAATAGTTTTGGTCAAGGTTTCAGAATTGTATGTGTGAGGTCTTGAGCACTCAGATTTTATTTTGCACCCAGACTTTGTATTTTGGGTGATGGGGTGGGTATTAACATAATGAACAATCATATAAAAAACTGGGTCCTTACCAGCATGATGATCGGTAGGCAGGTAATTCTTAGGGGATGAAAGTCGGCTGGAGCGGCCTCATTTCATGTTGTGCACCGAGTTGGGCAGAGTGGCGGCTTTTGAAGAGATGACACATAGACGGCTGGGCAGTTTGCATGCATATGGTAAGAAGTGGGTCATTTATTTGGCCCTGCTAGGAGGTGGCCGCCCTCCTAGGAGGTGGCCAGGGGGGAGCTGTGGAGAAGGACATTTCCGATTAAATATATGCAACTTAATTAATACGTGGAACACTTATTCTTTATCTTTTTTGTTGGTTAATTTTATACGCTTTTTTAAGTTATTGAGTATTTTCATTGGACTGTCTGTTTATATGTGTGTCTGCTGTGGGGGGTTACTGGTAGCATTTAATATTAGCCTTTAAAATACATGCCACTTTGATGCTTTGTTATCTGATGCAATGAAATTCATAGATTTTTTAGTGTTGTTTTTTTTTGGGGGGGGGGGGGGTTGCACTGTATGTGTATACATGTACTTTGTGCTGAAAATAAACAACACTGTTTTCAAAGTATTCTTTAGCTTTTGAATCTGCTTGTCAAAGTTGGTATTTCATCTTTAGTAATTAAATAATGAAGCACTGGCTGCTGTGGTAAGAGATAAGTGTTAGAGGGAAAGTTTTATTATCCGCTCCTGTTCCAAAAAAGACCTGAAATCAATCGCCCCTCACAGAGGACATAATCTCCTCTCCTTGGATCTTTATTTGGTTGCAGATGCACTTTCGCATCACCAATCTATTGAACTGTTTTTTTTTAAATGTTGTTTGTAATTTTATGCTCCTTATGCATTTGTTTGAGCATTTAATTACTCAAAAAAAGTGTAGAAAGTTAAAATGGTTAAGCTGAAGTGACTATATCTAATTTGGACTCTCCCCCAAGGGCAAAGCTTTATCTAAAAAACTGTTTTGGACTTGCATGATGTGAATGGAGCATACGTTTCTGATTGGGCACAGATTACCTAAAAGCACTCAGGTTGAAGAAGAATGCCCCCACTGTTCCCTGCTTTTCACTGAGAATGAGACTTATTTGGCCCTTTACTCACTCATAGCTCATGAGTCATGATGCGTCAACATTCTGATTTGCTCGGCACACACTGTGAAACCATTCAGAGCAATTCCCCTTTTTCCAGGTAAAATGTCCATGGGGACACAGCAAGAGGTTTTTGTACAATTTGGTGACTAGTTTTTATGTTAACCCTGAATACCTTCCAATTATCCTCAATCAGCCATTTTTCAGTGTGAATGTGTAAGTGTGTTCCCCATGCTAATCAATCTGAAATAAACCATGCTGGCATGCTGCTTAGCTCTGGAGTCATGCAGTTTCTGCCTTTTCCTCTCCAATTTTTCCTACCTCTCCAGTTTTTTTAATTATATTTATCATTTTCCATATCAAGTTCCTCCCATCCACTTTCTTTCTTTTGATGACTTAACTACACAGGGGCGACAAGGCAGTTCCCCGTCTGTCGCTCACTTCGACGTCGTGTCGAAGAAGCGACACTAGGGGTCTCTCTTGAGCGCCGAAAGATACCTCTGATCTATGAAAAAAGGCCAATGAGAGTTGGCGAACAGTATTTGCATACTCCGCCTCCGGATACGGATATAAAGGCGAGAGAAATACGTTCGTTCATTCAGTAATTTTCTTCGGAGCCGATGGTCGTGTGTATGCAGTCAGCTGCGAGTAACACAACTGATCCTGCTTCTGATCCTCTGACGCTCTGCTTTGCTGTTGGATTTACAGCGCACTACACCGGCTTTTCTCTTCACTGCCGGCGTGCAGTTTGCCCCTGGGCGCTTCGACAGCGCAGAGTTCCCTTCAAAAGAGTTATATTTCTTATAAAGAGTTTATTTCTCTAAAAGAGCAATACACAGTGGTTTTGAACGCCCTTTTCAGGGCGCGTCTTTATAAAGATGCCATTCAAACCCTGTGTAGTTCCTGGATGCGGTAGAGTGCTCTCCGCTTCTGACGGCCACAGGCGCTGTCTCGTGTGTCTGGGCGCCGATCACACCGAGGCAGCGTTTGTGGATGGTTCATGTTCTCACTGCGAGAACATGACCATGGTAACGTTGCGGTCACGGCTCGCTTTCAATAGAAAGCACGCCACTCCAGCCGCCCCCAGTATCGCTCCTTCTTCCCACGGGATTGAGGACGATGCGGTTGGCGCTGGAGGTGATTTGGGGAGGGCAGCGGGTGCGCTTCCGCCGGGCACATGCCCTCGGACCACCCGCCCCCCGACACGCTCGTTTACCTCCGTCCAGCCTCGAAGCAACGGCGACTCGCCTCCGGGCCGGTCTGCCTATCCTCTTGAGCTTGAAGCCGATGAGCTCGCCGCTCAGTCGGAGAGCGCGGCATCTGACGCTGACTCCTCCCCTGGACTGCCGCCTTCGGGCCAGCAGGCCCAGGTTGAGGCGGATGCGCAGATGTCCGACATGCTTGCCCGGGCCGCCGTCGGGGTGGGGTTGGACTGGAAACCTCCACCCTCCCCACACCCGTCACGGTTGGATGACTGGTTCCTGGGGTCTGGGCGCCGCTCACAGCCACGCCCCCCCCCGGTCCCGTTTTTCCCGGAGGTGCATGATGAGCTGACGTCTTCATGGAGAGCGCCACTCTCCATTCGTCAAAAGCCCTGCTCGTCCGCTCTCGCTACCCTCGACGGCGGAGAGGCCCACGGGTACACGGCGATTCCCCAGGTGGATAGGGCAGTTGCGCTCCATCTTTGTCCCGGTGACCCTACCACCTGGCGCGGACACCCTGTACCCCCTTCCAAGGCCTGTAGGACTTCATCCTCCTTGAACAACAAAGCCTACAGCGCCGCGGGACAGGCCGCCTCCGCCTTGCACGCCATGGCCATCCTGCAAGTCCACCAGGCCAAGGCGCTCAGAGATCTGCACGAGAGTAGCCCTGATCCCGATGTGTTGCAGGAACTGCGCTCAGCGACCGACCTCGCCCTCAGAGCCACAAAGGTCACCGCGCAGGCACTCGGGCAGGCAATGGCCACCCTTGTGGTCCAGGAATGTCATCTTTGGCTCAACCTGGTCGAGATGCGTGAGGCCGACAAAGTTCGCTTCCTCGATGCCCCTGTCTCCCAACTTGGCCTCTTCGGCGACACCGTCGAGGACTTTGCCCAGCAGCTCTCCGCGGTGAGAAGACAGACGGAGGCTATTTCTCACATCCTGCCTCGCCGCAAACCTGCCGCCAAGGCCACCGCCCCGTCTGCTCACCGAGGGCGTCCTCCTGCGGCTAAGAAATCTGCTCCGCCTCAACCCGGGCCCAGCTCTCAGCCCCTGCGTCGAGCACACCGCAGGAAGCAGACGCCCCCCGTCTCCCGGACTCCCTCGAGGACCCGGAGGGCTCCCAGGCGGTCCTGAGACGGACGACCCAGCGACACAGACGTTAGCTCCGGAGGTGGTAAGACCACTCCATCCCCCGGTGGAGGGCCGGGAGGAGAATCTTTAGATGGGGTTGCGGTACCCACATTCTCAATAAAAGAGCTATTTCCTATGTCTCTGGGTCACCTGGCCCGCAAATGCCGTTCTCACGGCACTTTGCCCTTAGATCTCAACAGTCCTGGCTTCCTGGACACGGACCACCCGTCTTCAGCCCCACGACTGTCCCCCGGCCGGCCGGTTCCGACGAGTCTAGAGGACGCCTACCCAGGACCTCCTCCTCAGTCGCTAACCCGCCCCCTGCCAGGTGTGCGGAGCAAGGTAAGTGCTTTGAGACTTTTCTCAGCACCTCAGCCGCGGGTCGCCTCGTCGCCGCCCAACGCTGCCCTACCTGCTCCACCTCGCTGCGAAGCCCCGCCGGGTACGTCCAAATTGACCGTCCCTTTGGTGCCCCTAGCGCAGAGGTTGGACGCGTGGCTTTCACTTCCCAACCCGTCTCGCTGGATGGCCCGGACCATCCGACTCATTTACGCAATTCAGTTTGCCAGGCCCCCGCCCCCCTTCATGGGCGTCCGCTTTTCCGCAGTACACGGCGAACACGCCCACTCCCTCCGCGCGGAAATCGCGACTCTTCTGGCCAAAGACGCGATAGAGCCTGTCCCTCCAACCGAGATGAAGATGGCTCAAATACGCGGCTTATAGCTGAGCGTGGTCGCTCAACTTAGTCACAAAGGCTGGATTCATTTTAAGAAACACTCTTGATAAATCCACAGCAAAGCACATACAAGAGTGATGAACTGACAAAGCATGTAGTTCACTAACCCACTTCACAGTTATTAAGGCCAATAATAAAGCTGCCTAAAGCAAAAGGAGCTTCTATACTTTCAACTTGTTCAAAAGATAAAGAAAGTGCATTCAGTACCACAGACAGATCCCATGATGAACCAGTGCTTTTGACACACTGTTAAACTGCCGAGCGCCCCTCATAAACCTGCAAACAAGCGAGTGTTGTCCCATTGTATTTGAGTCAAGTCCTACATGACAAGCCAATATGGCAGAGAGATACACCTTAATCTAAAAGTTCCTGCAGAAAACACAAAATATCTGCCACTGAACATAAAAATGGAACAATGTGTCCGTGTGCACACCACTGCTCAAGGCCCAAACACTCGGTCTGGGGCTAGGTGAAACATTTCCCCCCGCGCTTGCAACAGGAGATCCCTATTAGAACGGCCAAGGCTGGGAGCACAAAAGTTTAATTATCTCCGCCAGCCAGTTTGGGGCAATCAGAATGATAGAATGGCCATATTCTCTTACTCTTTTTAGAGTTGGAATGATCAGACTCAGTGGAGGAAACGTGTAGCGTAGCACTTTTGGCCAAGTATGTGCTACAGACCAAAAACGACGCATCTCTGTGATGCACGTTGGGATGGCTTGAATAAATTTGATAGGGGCAGCGTGAGATGGCAGCCATTTTCTTTACATCTGTTTGTCCTATAGATCCCTCTCTGTACTTTGGTCAGTCTGCTGTGACAGCCAGTCGATGGAGCGCTTGGCTGCTGCCCTCCTACATATTTCAATAAGGTCCAGCTCTCCTTGGACAGGAGAGGGGGACTTGTACATCATGCTACCCAGCCAGGAAGGAAGAAGAGTGGGGAGAATGGCATCATCTTCATCCTTCTCACCATCATCCTCAAAAGAAGAGCATCAGCATCATCCTCCTCCTCCTCTTCCCTGTCTCCCACCAAAGGGGCTGATTCAAAGAGGGGAGGAAGATCAGGGGAAATTTGTCCATGAGAGCACCCCAGTTTGACTGCTGGGGTGGAGTCTTTCTCCACTAGCGGCAGAGTAAAATAGCAATCTCCATTATTCTATGCCGCAACCCACACCCCCTTCCCATAACTCTCTGAACTAAATGGGAGCAATGTGGGCAACACTCAGTTTTAGCGAGTGCAGCCTGTGCATGCCTGACCCCCAGACAGGCATTACATAGTGTCCTTCTGCGAGATTATAGATTCACAAGCGTAAGGATGAGAGGGATCCTCCCCCTTCGCTCAACCACTTGGTAATCATGCAGCTGGCATTACAGAACTCGAACTCAAGAACACAGAAGCAGTTCACCACATCGTGCCACTTGATTCTGTGTTAATTCTCTTAATGTGACAAGACCGGCTGATCTGCCACACCACCACTACGTGCCGGAGAGTTAGAAACTATAACATCTGAAAACTCAGCCGCAAAAGCAAACCCGCCTCGACACGCTGGTTCACACCACCAGGAGAAAAACAGTACAAATACATTCACTTTGACAATGAATATACTAGCAAAATGAACAGACACAAATGAATGGTTCGACTGATGAACTGTTTAGCAACCACTTCTTTCAGTCCTGCTGAGGATAGCTTCCAATGATCTTCATAGGTAAGAGAATGACAATAATGTAGGCACCGATGAGAGTGGATTATAATAGGGAGGTGTGACTTCCTTATGACTGCTGTGATTGAGGTGTTTCCCATAGTGAAATACCGAACAAATGTTAGAAAGAGAACTCCACCCATCTTCCATTGATTGTTCAAGAGGATAGTCCCACTCCCATCCCAAACTTACACTATTGGTCGAGCCAACTCAAAACACCTCAAAACTTCCCAAAAAAGTTTTAATAGTGCCAAAGTGTTACACTTTTAGGTGTAAATACCCTACATATTTCTTAATTTAGTTGACTCAGCACATTAAGCCGGGATATAAAAAATGACAAACATCAGTATTAATCATCAAAGACACTTTAAAAAATCTAAATAGGTTTTCATTGGATCTTATTTTTTACAAGTAAGATTGCTATTTAATGTATTTGGCTGTTCCTGCACCAGACATACAGTAGATACTGTACATATTTTCCTGGCAGTTTTTCTTGCTCACTCATTTTTTCTATTCTTCTTTCTTGAAAGACTGCCCCTTCACTCCACATCGTCATGTCGCTCACTCTCTCTATCGGACCTGTCATCTTGCTTTGTCTCCAAACACACTGATAGTGTTCCCAGTATGTTTCCTCAAACCCATTACCCAGAGTGTGTGTGTGTGTGTGTGTGTGTGTGTGTGTGTGTGTGCGTACGTGCGTGCATGTGTGCGTGCGTGTGTGCGTGTGTATGTTTTCATGGTGGGTACTGGAAATTTTTGATATGAGAATGCTGTTGCCTTGTTTGGAAGGTCTAACAGCTGAGACGTTAAGAACAGATAGGCCATTTGTGGAGGGTGATGAGAGCTAACTGGTACTCATAAGATGTGGCTGTCAGACAGAATTTTGATGAATGAGTGTCTACATGAGGTGGCTGAGCAGGATGAGTTTTAGGCAGTTGATAAGGGAATGTTTGATGGTTGCGGAGATGAAGTGCCGTTGTTTCGAGATGAATGTGAATGGGTTGGGTCAGCTTATATGACTCACAGAGACAGAGATTGAGGAGAGAAAAGCCTGGCAGAGTTATTTGTGGTGTATGGAAAATATGGGTCTGCTGGGTGTAAAGGGCAATACATTCAGTGAAACAGGACTAGTAACTAATAGACTAGTGAGTTGAAGCCAACATTTATAGCCTCTTTCAAGTCATTAATGGAAGATGGTTAAAATTAGGCCTCAATTGTAATGGCTATAAAAGCCTTAGAGAACCGGGGTTGAATTTATATCCTTATTATTATTCCAAGGATTCAGTGGTAATAATTAACGGCCACACAGAATTTGTGCACATGCAGAACACATGCAATTGCTATGCTATCAGCTACCAACAAGAGTACAGTACTCTCTAGTCCTGTTTACACCTTGCATTAATATGCATTTGAAATGAGGCAATGCTAAAGAGTGTTGTAAACAGGGTCCAGAAAGTCCACTTGTCCACTTCAACCACATTCTGAGGTAATCAAATATTGTAGAAAATCCATGTGATAAAGATAGGTTTGTAGGTAATGGAGGTGTCAGGAGACAGTGAACAGTTGAGTGTTTATTTTTATCATCAGCCTCACACACACATATTCAAACATAAAGCAAAACGGCTCTGGGTGGCCAACTCAAAATAGCTTTCTCTCTGTGGTCTGTTGCTCTGGCCACTCTCTCTCTCCACTATGCCGCTCTGGTGAGCCTTATCAGGTCTCCCTCCGCCATCACTATAATGTGATACAGGTGTCAAAGTAATTACAGCCCAGGTGACAAGCCTTACCACTTTCCCTCTCCCACAGACAGACACATGACCAAGCCCCCCCCACAATACATTTGACAACATTGGGCTTGTACTGTGCCCAATCGAATAGGTAAACGCCTATCCATTCGAATGCGTTCAAACAGCTGTACATCAACCACTGTCCAAAAACAAGAGTTTTAAACTTTGCAGGTTATGTGCAGTTTTGAAATTAAAAAACAGTCCAATTGGAAAATTACAAAACCACAAACTGCACATGCACAAGATCTTCAAAGACCTTCTTCAGTGTACCTAATATCAACATACAACACAAACTTACACACACACACCTGAAGCTCAGTTAAAACCGGCATTCCACTAAAATAACAAAGAATTCTGCTTTAAACATGTAATCATGTTTGTGCTTAGATTAAATGTAAATGGGTGAAACAGTGTGCTGTTGCTTTGTGCTTTCTTTTTTTTCTGTTACTTTTTTGTGCTTTGTAATAAAGCGGTAACAGACGCTGTGATTGATGTGTGTCATCATGAAATCAGAGCCCCTCCCCTCGAAATCTGAACACAGGTGGTCAAAAGTGATGCATATTGCAACCAGGTGTAAGCAGTGATGTGTCTCTCGTGTCCACTTGTGATCGAATGGCCCAAAACGCATATTAATGCCAGATGTAAACATGGCCTCAGAGCTCTGTTTAACATATTCCACCATGTTTACAGTAAATCCATTCCTAGGCATTTTACATTTTCTCCACACACACAAAAAGAGTGAATGAAATGCTTAAAGTCTGCAGATTTTGTGCGGGGTATGCCTATAACTCTTGTAAACAATTTATTTAACAAGTTTGTTCTATTTTCTGCTGTCTTTTGGATTTGTAAAAGTCTGATACAGACTGAGTAGCCTACCACCTTTCTTCATAGCTGATTATAGCTTTAGAATTAAAACGTGCTGCAATTGGAAAGGTGTTATATTGAGTGCACAAACCAGACAGCACACATTACTAGCTGTCCTATGCCAGTTTAGCACATTTTTCACAGCTTGCGTATCAAGGGCCTTTTAAGATGTCAAGACAATTTTTTTCTCTCCAATAGACCAAACTACTGAATTCTAACCTCAGTTTGACACTGTCCAGTGTGCTAAAAGAGTTTTAAACTAGCCACATTTCCCTTAATAGCTTCAAAGACACACACTTCCTGAGCACCCAAATATACCTGCATTCTTATTTTCTCCAGACATTTTCTCATCAAATGCTTATTTGGTAGCATGGGATTACTAAGATCCTCTCAGGTGTGTGTTTGTCTTTCTGAGGTATCAGGACTTACATTTTTGTAGAAGATGTGTGAGAGAGAGTGGAAAATGTACATATGAAATATCAAATAAAATATCAAATAAAAGCCAATGTGAAACCAGCATATGTAACTGCAGCCTTGATACGTCTCTATGAAAGTGTGTTAAACACTGAAAGGGCACCAGGCAACTCTTTTACATTATATACTGGATATGCTTCTTTTCAACTAACTTTCAATGTAATAAAAAAAAAAAAAAAAAGAAACCATCATATAGTGGCCTACTGAAATCTTTGGGATAAACTCCTAGAATGTACCAGATTAACTTCACTGCTCATCATAAATATTGTGATAAACTTAACCTTTCTGAAACTACCCTGCACTGCATAACTAAAACAATTTCCCAGCAGTGAACACCATCCACTCTGATTATGTCTTTTTTCATATGTAAATTTGAAGCTGAAAAGCTCTGAATTTGACAACCTATCACACCGTTTTAAGCTCAAAATGTACATTTTCTTTAAGTAACTCACAGAAAACAGAACAAGAATGCTAATTCTTTGGTTTGGAATTCAGCTGGGTTATTTCATCAACAGATCCCAAACTCCCAGCCCAGGGACTGGCTGTTGGGAATAAAGTGAGGCCTACCTCTGCCACCACCAATGAGTATCTCTCCCACAGGCACAGAGGCAAAATTGGGGGCTGAGAAATTGCACCTGTCATTCTCACATATGTAAAACAGTTCTTTTTTTGGCATTTCAATTAAACTGGAGATGGGGAATCTCACCTAAGCTGTCGGTGTGATCGTCGCTTGGTCTGTGGGAGGATTCTGGCACTAACACTCTCTGGTAGGACATTTCTCAGAAGACTTCATTATAGAACTGCTGCTCTGTGGGTTACAGTCAGAGCATATACATAATGACAATCCACATCTAAAGCTTTTTTCTCTGTAGAGTTGGTATTAAAATGTCATATTAGTTTGATGAAATGTTGGCAGGTAGCACCATATTTTAATGGCTGTTGTACTTATAGACTTGGCTTTGTTCCCTTTGTTGCTACTGAGATTAAAGTGAAATACTTTTAGAGAGAGTATCATATTATTTTCCTAATGTATGTAATGTATGTGCATTTCTTTTTATCAACATCAAGATTCTTGGTTAAAATTTACATGAATGTGTTAGAGAACGTCCTAATTTTAGGTGCTGTGTCATGATAGAATCAAGTTTTTCATAGTTTTTTTGCATTCACTAGTCCATTTTAAAGCCATGTGATTTTTTTTTTTTTTTGTATTATTATTTTTATTTTATAAATTTTTTAAAGTGCAAATATTACATATAATCTCTGAATTAAAATGAGATCATAAAAGTTGGATGCATAATAATTATGAAATAATTGAATGGCAAAGAGCTGTTTAAATTAGTTTTAGATGGAGTAGACAAACTGTATGTAGTGCCCAAAAGTATTTTATGTCTATTAGCCATATACAGTATATGCTGTCAGTATCTTATGTAAAATAGCATAACATATAACGTGTACAGTAATATAATGTAGTGAATACCTTCTGTAGGCCTGCATATAAATACAGAAGACATTTTTATCCAGACCAATGTGCAAACATCAGCGATATTATCTGTACCAAAGAGACATATGTAGTATTTATGACAAAGAAGAAGTTATTAAAGTTATGAGATCCCCTTATTATGATCATATGATGTGATGGTCTTCCGGTGCATTCACGTTACATGCACTCCGTGCGTCACTTTTATTAAGATGAGCAAATATCTGTTACCCTGTTTTACCAAATCCCTAATTTTATTTAATTGAATTCTGTAATAGTTAATAGCCTCGACAAGGTTACAAACAACTTCCATGTTTGTTAGCATTTCCACATAATTTTCATGTTGAGTAGACAAACACCTGGACATATTTGCCAAAGTGATCAGCACCTTTGGACCGGACAGCTCCTGTATGGAAGCACTTAACTTTATAATGAGCGATCTACGTGCTGGTTTGGGATAAATACATCGTACAATAACGAACAACATCAGTTAAGATGATCATAAATGCTTAATTTGCAACGTTATCGGCAAACCCATCGTTGGCTATTTCCCCAAAGATCGAATCTTAAAAAGCTGACAACTCTCCATTGGCTTCCGTACTGGGCTTTGTGCATGCAGCTGCTGCAATGGCAAAATATTTATTTAACAGTCAATGTAAAATAAGAGGTCTGGTGAAAATGTTCTGTTTAACAGCTGTCCTATAGGGTTGGGGAATGTTAGATTCAAATGGAGGCTAAAGAGTAGACAAGCACAGAAGAGAAGCTTCTTGTTCAAGTACCATCTGAATGACACATATGACAATTCACCTGTCATCCCAATGTCCTTGCATCCTGAGATGGTCTGATAACATATTCAGAGTTCTCACAGACGACACTATTCCAGCAAATTGTTCCCAGATTACGAATAGGGATGAAATGGTGAGAACTTGTTTATGCACGAGCGTGAGTGCCGATAAACATCAACACACACCGCGAATCAGTGACGTGCGTCGACAGATTCTCTTATCTCTGGTTTCAAAAATACAATCAAGTGTGCTTCAACAAATGTGCGTATTAGTGTCTAACAGTGTTTCTTGTTAAAACTCTTGTTAAAGTTGACTTGACATTGGACGTTCGATATTCAGAAATAGTCGCAAATTTAGGGACCGTCTCTAAAGTTACATACGAAATTTGTGTGCACATTTCTAACTTCAATAGCATTGGAAGGATATTGCATACAGCCTCCAAAGTGTTCAGCTAGGTGTCAGCAATAATGCACACCTTTTAGATTTATGATATGTATTAAAATAAACTAACATTGCTATGTATATCCCTACTGTAGAGGCTCATACACAAAATATACCATCATTTGCAGCTCAATAGCATTGGAAGAGAATGACTTACATACAACCAACTCCAAAATGTTCATCTAGTTGTCAGCAATAAAGCACAACTTTTAGAGTTTTTAAATTGTAACTTTTAAAGTTTAAGTTAAGTTTTAAAGTTAACTTTTACTGTAAGTAGCAAGTGTGACGCTCCTGTTCTACCAGATCCGTACAGGACTTGAACTGGTGTTCTGACAGTCTGACCTGCCTCTCAGAATGTGCTACCCACACGCACTGCGAATGCGCATGCGCAAGACGTTTGGAAAATTGTATATCTGAAGACACGCCCATAATTTTGAGCTACCTTGCCTCTAAAATCACGAGTTTGGGTTAGAAAAGTAAGTAAAATCTTGCTGAATAATAAAACAATTATATATATTATTTTATGGTAAATACAAATCTCAATAATTATAATAATTTCTGCATTATCTCTGATACAAATACGCGGTAGGAATTTGACTTTTAAACACCACCTTTTCATAACTGAAGCGTACGTGTGTTCGAAAAAGGTGTCTAAATATATTTTTTTAAATACTCTAGAACGATATCTGAAATCTACTAAAATGGAACTTTGTTTAGCACAAATAACTTGTGTAACTGACATCGTAGGCCTATATGAAAATTCAACCACGTTTTTATGATAGAGAATTGTTATGGTCATAGACCAGTGCTTCCCAACACTACATTGTCTCCTTAATCAAACACACCTGATTAATCTCATCAGTTCGTTAGTAGAACGAATGTGTAGAAATCACTAGAATAATTTTTCATGCTTTGTTTGTACATATTATATACATGAATATTCTGTAAGTGGTTCGCGAAAGACAGGTTAGTTTCCATCTTTTTGCGGGGTATTATTGTATTAATATTCATGTAAAACCGTATAACTAACGGTTATATTATAGTGAATGTAAACGAATGGGACAAAAATTGGATATGGGTCTGTCAATTAAGTCAAGTGTATTTGTATTACACTTTTCACTGTACACATTGTTTCAAAGCAGCTTTACAGAACTGTTTCCATTTTCTTAAAATACATAATACATAATTGAAAATGTTGTTATTAGTGCCAATATCAATTAGCCATCTATCACATTTTAGAGTAAAATATTAGAAAGGACTAAATAGATGTTTGCAATGTTTTAAGACTAACAGATAATTAATTGTAACATGAAATTAGAATTAATAGTTAACAAGTGGGACAACAACAAAAAATGTAATATGTGTCAAAGGTTTGTGCATTAAGCCTAGCAGTGTATATATAGCATTGTTGTTATGATTAGCTGAGTTTCTAACAGCACCTATAGGCTTACTCTGCATATTATTTAACACTGAGTTATGTTAAAGGTGCACTAACAATTTTTTTTTTTACACATTGTTCTCCCCCACACTTCTGAATCATTTGTTGAAACCAGGGCAGAACAAATAGAACTTGTTAAAGAAAGGGCAAGTGAAAATATAGTGAAATCCCAGAAAAAGCAACAGGAGGCCTATATAAAACGCTTGCAAAAAAAAAAAATTATAATACAGGAACATCACTTTCAATGTAGGTAACAAGGTTTTACACTTTAATGCACAAAAAATTATGGAAGGGGGGTAGACTCCAGCCAGACTTTTCTGGGCCCTACTCCATTTCCACTATCAGAGGGAAGACGGTTGTACTAAAAAATCAGGAAGGGCTTGTTTTGAAAACCACATAAAATGTAAAACTTGTAAAACCATACAAGGAAGCACACAAAAAAGGGGACTCAAAAGAAATGTTAGCTGAACAGCGGCACTTGAGTTGCATGTTGACCAGGTGAGACTGGATGAGAAGTACAGTGAATTGGAAAGGTATCATTCACATTCAGTGAAAGGGAAAGCCGTAGAGTTGGAAGTTGACCAGGTGACACTGGAAGATAAGTCCAAAACAGTGGAATGGGAGGGATGTCAACCTTTTAAGAAAGAGGAAAGAAATGGAAAGAGAGAGGAAATAAAAAGACAACAGGACAAAAGACAAATGTCTCTGATTCTCAAGTTGTCAGGGAAGGTGATCATGATTGTAGATCCACAAGGCAAAGAAGATGCTAACAAAATGAAGATGCATAGAAACTGGTGGTCATTGCTCACATTTTAAAAAATCATTTAAAACATACTAATTTTGATCAATTTAAGAGTGCACCAAATAATTTCACGGTTGTTTTACTGGCCAGTGCAGTGAAAAAATTATTTAGCACACTTTAAGAAAACGAATAACTGTCACTAATGTATTAATTATGGCTGACAGCGAATAGAGCAGTACTACACTGACACTGGTAACCAACCAAAACTCATTTTGTGTGATGCTCCACCCACACTTTGTAAGGGATAATGTATAGGTCCGTCGGGGTTTATTATGTGATAACAACCTGCTGTCTGTGCATAATCCTGCTTATTACACAGCTACTAACCAAATAAATGAATAAATGGACATAAAATATTGATTTGCATTGAAATTATGTAATTATGTTAGAAGAAATAAATCGCTGAACAGCTTAAAGTATATATGCCTCAGGTTCGCGTCGGAGTTCTGTTTGTGTTTTTTCTGTAAAAATGGCCATCTGACACTTTTACAAGACTATTTGCAAATAAATAAATACATGTTGATGAAACATTGATCTGCGTTGAAATTATGTGAGAACAAATATGTAGTTCAACTGCTTGAATCCAGCTCTGAGTTTTGTAGCTGTGAATTTGATGAAAATGACCATCTAACTTTTTGAGCCTGTTATAAGACTACTTTCCAAATGAATTAATAAATGCACATGAAACATTAATTTGAGTTGAAAATATTTTATTAGCTTACTTGTAGAGAATGCAAAGATCTGAGAAGCAGTAAAGATGGCATGCAGTACCCAGGAGACCGGTCTAATATGTCTTTCTCAGGTTGTTACAAGGAGATATCAGACCACTTGATTGCCATTGACCAATTAGAATTGAGGATTCCAGACCGCCATGTGATAATAGGTGTTAGTATAAGTCCAAGACCACTTTCATATTGGTCAGTGAAACCTAAAGTTACTGAGGCAGAAAAATGATTGCATCGTTAAGATTGACTTTTCATAAACAGTAAAATCATCTATAGGTGTCTATCATAATTTACCTGTGCTCTCAAATATAAAATATTTGATTTTGAAGGTTACATTTTTAAACATGCAAAGTCACAATCTGATGCTTGCGACTTGGACTACACATAGTTTACAACATGAGCAACAGATGAATGGGAGCAGCTGTGGAGTCTTAGTTTTAAAAGTAGGGAAACAAAGTATTTAAAAATCAGCAAAGATTTGGTGTACATTATGTATAATAATGCTCTTGCTTAACTTTTGTTTTGTTAGTTTGCAGAGGATTACCTAAAGGAACAGCTCTCAATGTCCAGACGGATCCAAAATCTGTGGAAATGTCCAGAAATTGTATAGCATGCACATTAATTGAGCATAGCGGTAAGTTTATTTGCTGTTAAATTCACAATCGCCTTCAAAAGTCATTCCTGGAGACTGGTATGATGGTCTGTAGAATTCCTTTTTGTATTCTTTATCAGCATATACTTGGCATTGCTAATGTTTCTTTATTATCAAGATTCCATAACCAGGCACAATGTATTGATAAAATGGATCGTAGTGATAAAGTATTTTTGGTAAATACCCCTCTAACCCACAAGGTAACGTTAATGCCCTCTGCACAGCCTGTAGCAAAATAAACAGATGCAATGACATCTCTGACAGCTTTACCATGGTAAATGACACATAGATTCACCATGTTCACAGTATAAACTTGATTTGATTTTAATTCACTTGACTCTTTATAGGTGCAGTGCAATTTGTGTTCAAGGTGGGAACACTTAACTTGCATCCCTGATGTCCCGACTGCAGAGGAGCTGCCAATAGAATATAATTGCACCCATTGCAAATTATAGCGTTTTATTTTTTTCAGCTGATCTGTTGTTTCACTTCTTGATTATTGGGTTGCTCTTTGTTACGTCCCTGGACGTTTGTATGTTTTTTGTGATTAACATGTTTTTATTGATTAATCTATTAAACTAGAACAACAAAACATTAATAAACAGAATCAATATTTAATCATATTTGGTCACATAATTATAGACACAAAAAACAAAAAAATATGATAATAACACACATCCACTACACCTCTCTCTCCACTGTCCCTCCCTGAGAGCCCTCCAAAAAAGACATTATTTGCCCCATTTCTCCACAAACAGGTCTAAATTCCCCAGTCTTCTGGATGCCCCTTCCTCAAAAGCTGCCACCCAGGCCATCTCCGAACACCACTCCTGAAATGTGTGTGCTCCAGCCGACTTCCAACCCCTAAAAATTGTCTGTCTGGCAATCATAATACTAGTTAGGAACCAGTTTTTATGTGCTTATTCTCCAAATTAACGACTGCCCTATCTCCTAAAATACAATTTGAGAGCCCAATACCTCACAAACAAAACTCTGAATCCTCAACCAAAATGTTTGGATCCCCAAAAGACATTGGTTGTGTCTGCGTCTTCTGATTGACATTGCCAGCAGGTGGTGTGTCTTTAAGACCAAACCTATGCAATCTAAAGGGGGTCCAATAGACTCTGTAAAATCTTGAATTGCATAAGGCGAACCCTTGCATCTCTAGATGTAGACTTGATGTTTTTTAGAACACTACCTCCTCCAATACCAAGTTCAGATCTTTCTCCCATAATCTCTTGAAAGAAGCTGAAGCTCCGCCCTCCAGACTGAATTAGCAGGGTGTAATCACTGATGCCTCATGACCTTTTCCAAAAGAAGTTATCACCTCTCCCAGAGTATCTTCTGCTTTAGGGGGGGGTGTAAACTACTTCCAAAAACAGCAGGTGGCCGAGCTGTAAATTCTTGTATAACTTAGATCTGGGAATCCCAAAAAGTTTAACCAAATTTTGAAAGATTCACAACAATCCACGCTCATATACACTCACCTAAAGGATTATTAGGAACACCTGTTCAATTTCTCATTAATGCAATTATCTAATCAACCAATCACATGGCAGTTGCTTCAATGCATTTAGGGGTGTGGTCCTGGTCAAGACAGTCTCCTGAACTCCAAACTGAATGTCAGAATGGGAAAGAAAGGTGATTTAAGCAATTTTGAGCGTGGCATGGTTGTTGGTGCCAGACGGGCCGGTCTGAGTATTTCACAATCTGCTCAGTTACTGGGATTTTCACACACAACCATTTCTAGGGTTTACAAAGAATGGTGTGAAAAGGGAAAAACATCCAGTATGCGGCAGTCCTGTGGGCGAAAATGCCTTGTTGATGCTAGAGGTCAGAGGAGAATGGGCCGACTGATTCAAGCTGATAGAAGAGCAACTTTGACTGAAATAACCACTCGTTACAACCGAGGTATGCAGCAAAGCATTTGTGAAACCACAACACGCACAACCTTGAGGCGGATGGGCTACAACAGCAGAAGACCCCACCGGGTACCACTCATCTCCACTACAAATAGGAAAAAGAGGCTACAATTTGCAAGAGCTCACCAAAATTGGACAGTTGAAGACTGGAAAAATGTTGCCTGGTCTGATGAGTCTCGATTTCTGTTGAGACATTCAGATGGTAGAGTCAGAATTTGGCGTAAACAGAATGAGAACATGGATCCATCATGCCTTGTTACCACTGTGCAGGCTGGTGGTGGTGGTGTAATGGTGTGGGGGATGTTTTCTTGGCACACTTTAGGCCCCTTAGTGCCAACTGGGCATCGTTTAAATGCCACGGCCTACCTGAGCATTGTTTCTGACCATGTCCATCCCTTTATGGCCACCATGTACCCATCCTCTGATGGCTACTTCCAGCAGGATAATGCACCATGTCACAAAGCTCGAATCATTTCAAATTGGTTTCTTGAACATGACAATGAGTTCACTGTACTAAAATGGCCCCCACAGTCACCAGATCTCAACCCAATAGAGTATCTTTGGGATGTGGTGGAACGGGAGCTTCGTGCCCTGGATGTGCATCCCACAAATCTCCATCAACTGCAAGATGCTATCCTATCAATATGGGCCAACATTTCTAAAGAATGCTTTCAGCACTTTGTTGAATCAATGCCACGTAGAATTAAGGCAGTTCTGAAGGCGAAAGGGGGTCAAACACAGTATTAGTATGGTGTTCCTAATAATCCTTTAGGTGAGTGTAGGTCACTGAGTGTAGTATTCCCCCTCACAATTCACTCTGACCAGCAAAAAGTCGACTTGCTGATACTTGTTGATACATCATTTGGGGTAACCAACTCGTGCTACAGAACTTAATTTCCATTGCAGTAATTGATCAGCATATTACAGCAACAGTTTTCGGTAGCATCACAGACATGCTCGCCAGTTGCCGCTGGATTACTCCCGCCGCACCGTCCAAACTGAGTCCCTGGTCTAACGGCTCGTCCGAGACACCAGCTTGAGCACATAAGTGTTTATAAATATCTCCAGAGCCCAAGGACTTTGAATTCTTTGCCATGTTGACCTCAAAGAACAGATATGTAGCAGGATGTATCGAATCTCACCGGTTTATGACATAAAAGTAAGTAAAAACTAGCAAAGTGCGCAGAGCGTAGACGTTTACACGTCCAGCACTGTATCTCAAGCTAATAAGACGTGCTACCCCTGTTTTTACATCATTTATTAAGGCGGGAGTTCATTCTGATGGGTATCTCAAGCTGACAGGACGTGTTACCCCTGTTATTACATCATTTATTAAGGCGGTAGTTCATTCTGATGGGGTATCTCAAGCTGACAGGACGTGTTACCCCTGTTATTACATCATTTATTAAGGCGGTAGTTCATTCTGATGGTGTCTCAAGCTGACAGGACGTGTTACCCCTGTTATTACATCATTTATTAAGGCGGTAGTTCATTCTGATGGGTATCTCAAGCTGACAGGACGTGTTACCCCTGATATTACATCATTTATTAAGGCGGTAGTTCATTCTGATGGGTATCTCAAGCTGACAGGACGTGTTACCTCTGTTTTTACATCATTTATTAAGGCGGTAGTTCATTCTGATGGGTATCTCAAGCTGACAGGACGTGTTACCTCTGTTTTTACATCATTTATTAAGGCGGTAGTTCATTCTGATGGGTATCTCAAGCTGACAGGATGTGCTACCCCTGTTTTTACATCATTAATTAAGGTGGTTTTTAATATAAATAGTAGTTCATTCTGAGAAAGAAGCACATTTTGTAGACAATATGACAGCTTGAACTACCGGTAGCACATCCTGAGCGGGTAGGACAGATTGTCAGAACACCGGCATCTCCGGCATGGGAGGCGGGTGCAATAACATGAGGCTAAAGGCAACTGCCTCTAGCGTCAGTTGCTAGTGCACCTCTTGAGGTCAGGAGAGTGAGGTTTATACACATTACACAGCTATCTGTCAGCTGATCACCGTTACACAAGCATCTCGCAATCATTGTTAAGTGTAAAGTGAGTGAGATATGTAGTTTAAAGACAATAATTACCATATTCTAGCTATATAGGAAGTTAGGCTATAATGTTATGTTTATGTGATCGTGTCCATCTTTTTGACTAGTTCAGCACACTTATTTCCACACATTTTGTGTTTTATGCATTAAGCAAAAAGGACAATGTTGGCTTTGTAATGATATAATTATTATGTTTCTATGGCCTGTAAAGATAACAGAGAGAGCACAATGCAGCACATTCTTTTAAAATGACTAGCATAATAGATCTCTTTAATAAAAAGATCCACAACAACATTTATTGTTTGGATTTTGTAATAACATTTGATAAACATATGGTTTAAAAGATGAAAATAAAAACAGTATAAAACAAAAATGTGTTTAGGTCTTCTACATGAACTTGCTTTAAGAACAATAATTTTTTATTATTTGTTTTTGGTGGAATTTTGGCTTTATTGGGGTAAGGATAGTGGAGAATTGACAGGAAATTATAAGGTAGACGAGTGGGGATGGGATTGGGAAAGGACCCTACAAGCCCGGAAACGAACTCGGGTCATACGCAATGCATTTATATCCCATGTCATGAGCGCAGCCCACTAGGCTACAACTCTGTCCATTAAGAATCTTAAAATCTTTTTTTTATTGGGAATACAAAAGATTCCAATCTGAAATTAGAACTTAAGTGATAAATTAAGATGAAATTGCTAGTAAATAATAATCTTATTTTTAAGAGCATTTCATGAATCTAGCCCCAGGCCCCTAACTGTAGGAAACAAGCAATCAGGATTTTCCTTTTATTTTGTCACCATTCTGTACATTTAGACTCAACGAAGTAGGAACAAATAAAAAGGTTATTTGCATAAACAATATTCATGTCTTTCTTTATTTACACTGCCAAGAGAGTACTTCAAGATGAGAAGAAACTGTCTTGGTAAAAATGACTGGGTGGACATCAAATGGAATGGAGGGCAAATTAACCATTCCACACAACAAGACTGGGGCAGCTGTGGAGTGTTTTTCATGCAGGCTGGTTTTCCTCATTAAATTGTACAACATGAAGAAAACACAAGTTCTCATAATAAACTCTGACACAGTTCTTATACATTTGTGGTGCAGAATGTTGATTTGTTTCAGTCTTATAGAGCCTTGGAGTGCACCTAAACTAGAATGGAGAACATTTTGGCTTCATACAGGAAGGGTCAGAGCAGACTCTACTTTATGTTTAGGCTCAGGCTCTTCAATGTTTGCAACAAAATGTAGACTATACTAACAGTGTCCCTAAATAATTCATATGATTTATGGATTTAGATGTGTTTTGTTTCTGTGGTGAAACAATCTCCCCTGGTCAATTAAAAGCATTATCTTATCTTGTCTTATGTAGATGGAAAAAGAAGTTGTTGGGTCTTTTCTCAATATCCCTTGCCATTTAACAATTAACTTGTCCAAGGAGCACATGAAATATTTTGTTTTTCTCTTACAAAATGGCCTGTCATTTTGACTATGGTATAAAGTGTAGATTTGTTTTATCACAGAAAAACCACACATTTTGTGACACCATACTATCATTTTTATATAAGGAATACAAGATCAATAAAATTTTAAGTAGTAAACATATGGTAGCGTACTACTATATGCTATTTACCATATGTACCATTTGCAAACACAGCGAACATGTAACTATGTTTTCAGTATTCAAGTGTGGACATTACTGCTCATTATTTGCTGCCTCAAAACATCTGGGTGGTGGTCCAAATATGGGTGGGTAATGTAGCATTGAATATACATTTTTAATGGGTAAACTATACTGTTTACAAGTGTGCGCACATGTGTGTGAGTGTGTGTGTGTGTGTGTGTGGGCATGTTTATGTGGTTTATGAGGACAATTTCTAAGGTTACAAACTGGTAATTACAAGGGTATTATGCTATAAATGTGGTTTATGAGGACATTTCTAGTGTCCCCCTAATTTAAACAGCTTAAAAAACATTAAACGATGTTTTATTGAAAATGTAAAAATGCAGGAAGTGAGGGTTAGGTCCAAAGTTACCCTCTAATTTCATAACCTGACATGTCATCTACAGAAACATCTACCTCACTCCCACGTAAAATTATAATAATAAATTAAGTGAGACAAAGCATGGATGCATTATCTCGGGGCTAAGCGCTGTAAGTGGATCTGTTTACAGGCATGACTGTAGAGAGCTGAGCAGTGCAGAGAAAATGAGCGAAGTGCACCACAACCTATTTCAGTTCACCATAGTCATATCAAACTTTTTATTTGAAATAAAAAATTTAAAAAATCTAACTATATTAATAACAGGAATATGATTTTTGTCTTGCATGTGAGCTATTTTGTGTGCTACAACATGCAATTATATTTGCAAACTGTTCTTATATTCCTGCAGTTTTGATTGGGTGGACCAGCCTTCAATCTGGGTGGACCAGTGCCACTCTTGCCCTTATGTGGCCTTGCACCTGTTTTGGGTGAACTACAGCATCTCTTTAAATGGCTTTTGCAGTCTTATGCTTGAAGTCTCACAACGCTGAAACACAGAAGCAATCCTTTCACAAGTGAAACAACTGCAGACACAACTGTTTTTGGTTTCTTGCCATGTGTACCATTGGTGAGCGGATTGGCCCTACTGTTCAAACAGATGAGACATTTGAATGTGTGGGAGTACAGAGGGAGTAGATGTATCCATCAGGCCTGGAGCAGCTGTTAAGTTAATGTTCAAAATGTTAACTGGAAGACTGTCAGTCTGCCAGTCAAACCTTGCTAACATCATCATTTCAGCTCACACAACAGACAGCTGATTTTCATGCCAAGTCCAAAGTAGCAGACACTCAAAGAAGTTTCTTTTTCGTCACTCTTCTTTGCCTGTCATTGCTGTAATCATGTCTTGGTTTAGTTATGGTTCTCTCCTTTGCTCCTTGGTGCTTGTAATCATGAAAAGAAAATTGCAGGCTCTGATGAAAACAAACATATGTGTGCATTCATACATGCATTGATGGACCTCATATCAATTATGCAAATCATAGCAATCAGTCCCTCTGATGGAGAGAGGACACAGCCCATCACCAAACCCCCCACCCCCACCCACCCCCTCTCTCTCCCCTCTATTTTTTTATCCAACTCATTCACATCCTCGCATCTTTTCCCTCCATCCTGAGTGTTCTTGCATCCGTCTGCGCTACTTTTTTTTTAAGTTTAAAGAAATAGTTCACCCAAAAATTAGAATTAATTCTGCCAAATATCTCTTTTTGTGTTCAAATGAAGAAACATGATGGTGAGTAAATGATGACAGAATTTTGGGTGAACTTAGCATTTAAACATGAACTAGAATGGACGTATTGGACCATGGAGACATGTCTAACAAAATTTTTCAGCATCTTGTGCCATGATCACCACATTTTCTAATGAAGAAGCAACAAATAAAAATTAAAAAATCAGTGAACAAAAGATTTTTACATTTTTTGAAGAAAATGTTCAGTTGTGCTTGCCCATACAAAAGTCACTGCCACACTGCCAGGGTGATGCTATGTGGTTGCTAAGGTTTTCTCTGTGGTTTCTTATAAGCCTAGACCAAAAAGCCCAAATCTCTATGGCATTTTTTTCCTCTGGATATCTGTAGTTCCTCCTTCAGTGTAAGTCTATGAGTTTTTTCATCTGTTTTATCATCCTAGGGGAATATCTTAAGTCTGATTGTTTCAAAGAGTAATAACACACCTCCTCAAGAAGCCGCACAATTTAAGAAATCATTCATGTCCATTGCACAAATTATGTGGGACGATTTACGCCCCAAATTTGTAATACCTAGATGTAGGGGTTTGTTCAAATATCTTACCCTAAGTATATACAATATTAATTTTATGCTTGCATTAGCAAACACCACTAATTGCAAATTATTTCATAATGAACTGATTAGACCAAATAAGACGAAACCCACAGGGAGGGCATGACATGTTCCACTCTCCGTCTGTCAAATCCAATAAGCTACTTCCCCTTGTCTCATCTGTTGCTGTCCACTCATTTCAAAACATCTCCAGAAGAATTCTACATGAACTCTAGACTAATGATGAAGAAGGGAGATATTGAAGCGCAGCACTGAGGCTCATTATGGCAGTCACACAGTGACAGACAGAAATGTTTCAAAGTCTTTTAGGGACACATTCATGCCAAAGTAAGATTTCTGGAGGTCTTCTCGTCCTAGAGAGATAAGCTGCAGATGAGAGGCATGTTTTCAGTCAGTGTTCTGACACTCTGCCATCACTGAGATTAACTCATCAGAGTCAACAGATAAGGCTACAGCACTTTTAACTTGCTTTTACGTCTGCACTGCTAGGGGTATATTTTCCTCAAGCCTGTTCCATCTGATGTTACTTATACATTTCACAGTGCTGTGATAAGCCATATGATGTAGAGAATATGAGAGAGAAGATACACCTTACGCTGCTCAATTTTTTGTTGGTCTATAATAACAGACAATACTATCCATAATAATATCCCATATTCATCTCAATGGTAGTTGATTGGCTGCCGTAAGAACACCAAGAAGTATATGATTGGAAATCTGTAATTTATGCACGTTCAGTTCAAGAGCCATGTTTTTTTTTTTTATCCAAATCACCTGAGCAGTAAGTGTCATGTCATGTGACTAATCACTCTGCAGCTTCTGGAAAATGACGTCCTGATAACGTTTATTGGACTAAGTTTTTGACTGCTTTAAATAAACAGAGGCCATTCAAATGACATCATCTGTTTGTGTTTCTGGCCTTGAGGAGACTTCCCATTGTTTTTATGCTGAGCTAAAGATATTTTCTGCCTTAACCCTAACCCTAAATCCCTAGCCCTTACACAAACCGTTCCACCTTTTCATTAAGACATTATTTAGCCGTTGTCCTTGTTGAAACAGTTGGATAGTCCCCAATGCCAGAGATTTCAAGTTTTACTATCCTTGTATCTTCTTTTACCAGGCACATACTATAAAATACAAGTCAGAATTTTTAAATGTATTTAATTTTTTTCATTTTGTAGTGTGTGCGGGCATGTTTACATTTTCACTGGTGTCTTTCTGCAATATTATTTATCAATGGATTTTGCCCTAGCCCTTTGAGTGTGCATTGTATTTTTTCAACATTAATTTAAGGGCTGCATTTTTTTTATCCTTCCACAGCACCTCTAAATTCTCTATTGTTTTCCACTCATAGACACACAGCTGGAGGCACGTGTTTTTTAGTTATGCCCTTTTGTTTGGTGATGCCATACTTTTTCATGTTCTCTTCAATGGGCTGTTGGCCTTGAGAAGATTTTGTGTGCCTCTCCTTCAACAAAATACACAGTTATTTCAGTGCATCTGTATTCTAAGGACACTTCAGTTTCAAAGAGAATAGAGTGAGTTTGACTAGTCTGATTTTTCAGTCATCTTTTCTTTTTTTCTCATGTATGCTATTTGATGCCATCTTGATAATGGTCTGGAGTCTCAAAATAAACAGAAACCAATAGAAGAAGAAAAAAAAAAAAAGGAATACATTTTTACAAACACAATCCTGATGAACAAGATTTGTATTGCTGGCACGGTGGTGAAAAATTAATTGTAAAAGTGAATATAATTTAGGTAACACTTTAAAATACACTTCTATTTAGCATTAGCATTTGTTTTATGCATTAGGTATCAAACTAAAAATGAACAATTATTTTTACAGCATTTATTAATATTGGTTCATTTTAATTTATCAAAATTGGCATATAGTGTTCATTGTTTGTTCATATAAGTTTACGGTATATTCCATTAAGTAACATATGCAATGTTAATGTTTACAACTTTGAAATGTAAAAACAATTTATAGTATATGTAGAAATTAACATAAACCAAAATGAATCAATGCAGTAAAAGTATTATTCATTGTTTGTCCATGTTAACTACTGTGTTAATTACATTTCTCAAATTGCAGATATTTAATATACAGTACTACAACTTGTTTTTTTCAGTGATTAGTAAGCTTTAGCGAAACACACAAGGGGTGTTTTGTGGAAATCAGTTTACACTGAGATGAGGGTGAAATGGTATATTAGACTTATGGCACATTTAAGATACAACAGTGCCACCTATATCTAGAAATCAGTTAACACAGCAACACAGGATAAGTTCATGAAGCATACTATTACAGTAAAGATTAAAAAAAAAAAAATCAAAAGAAATTGCAAAATGGTCTGCATTGGTCAGGATGATATTCAAGGCCTAACTTAAGTACATTCTTTCATATTTATCTCAAAAAAGAAACAAATAGCTTATTTCTCTGTCTTACCAGAAGGGCCTGATAAAGATTTGCCTTTAAATACAAACTTTAAATTGTGTAGATTTTTGACAAAATTATTTTGAACAATGAGACATGGAAAGAAACAAGGACAAGAGTTGCCATGTTTTTATACTCAAATCTTGGTGAAAATAATAATAATAATACCTCATCATGGCCATGGCACACTGTACTTTTGAGATTTTAAAAATAAAATTAGAAAGGTGTTAGAATATTCTCTGCATTCTCTCAAGTGCAGAAAATACTTTATTTGAATTGTTTAAGAATGGCCTTGTACACGATGCAACATTTGTATGTGGGTTCTGGCTAGCACTGAGTTGTTTCTGTCTGCACAAGAGCAGGAAGTACAAATGGCAATCTATTTAGTGATATACCAATATTACAAAAGTTAGAGTTCAGTATAGGGTGTTCATTATGCTTTATTCAGTCTCTTTCATAATGCTCTATATTATTAATCTAACAAACAGACACGCAATGCAGAGCCTGTCCTTAGTCACAAGAGTCACAACACTGAAGCCAAACTGAAGAAATAAAGCAAACCAACCATAAGAATGTTTGCATAAACTCATTATTAGTTAAATACACAGTCATATTGTAGCACCAACATGAATGGTCCATGTTGTAGTCCCCATCTAGCTGTGTATTTATACACACATTTATTCATTAAAACTCTTCAGTTAACAAATGTCTCTTTAAAACAACATGGGACTATTTTGCATGGGACTATCATCAAGAGCAGCATTCATAAATGTACACTTACATTTTCCATTAATTCATATTAAATTAATGGAACAAAAATGGCAAGGAATGATGTGGAGGCAAACATACAAACCTAACATACTCACACACATACAAAAAAGCTTAAACCATAGCAGAACTGAAGAGCATAATATCCTAAAAACCTCGCTCATATTCCTGACACAGTCATTGGTAATATCTAGCCAGGAGCGTCTGAGCCTGCCTATGTCAGCAAAATATCTGCATGAGGGCATAAACTGTCCCAAAATAATTAAAGATTATTATGGAAATGTCAAGGCTTCCTACTAGAAATAACATTAAGTGTAGCCAGAGAAAGGAGTGCTTGTGTTGCTATTACTCTGTTAAAGGGCTTTTGAAACAACAAGATATTCCCACTGATTGACTACATGATTGTAAATCAAAAAACTGTTTGATTTAAAGCTAATACCTCTTGTATTCATAACATTAGCCTTGGGGTAATTCATCTGGATCGTTCTTTCGAATTCCATAGAACCTTAAGAGAATTAATTAAGCAACACCAGATTTTACGGTTTCATTCCATTTATAATGTTCTGGTGCCAAAAATGATGCTGATTCTTCACTTGCATGTTTTAAATTGAAAGAGCTATTACAAACTGCTCCAACATGGGTAATTATAATAATAATATATTATTAATTAATTATAATGTAGAACTATAGACAATGATTCTGTACAGATGCACAAGTTAGCATAGCAGTTGCTTTAAGAGGCAGAATGTACAACAATGAAGTCTAGCACAGCAAAGCTAGCTGGTAGCTGATTACAAGTAAATGTTGAACATACTGTATGCATCAGATAAATGGATCTAAATTGTTTTAATGTACTCCTTTTGAAACTTTTAATTTGTAGATTTTATCTGTGACTACAACATAAATTATAATATTTACACATGATTGCATGGACAGAAAAGTTGTACACTTGGGTGTAATCCACTTTAGGAGATGACATCATCAGATCAAACTTAAATTTTCCTTTCTGAAAAATAATACAGTATTCTGAATTCCACTTAAAAGTCCTTAAATGTCTCTCTTGCACATTTATAGGGTGTTTGAGGCCAAGCTGTAGTGACTTTGAAACATTGAAATATGGCTGTAACAGTAAAATAATAACGTCAAAGCAAATCTAAATTACCACAGCTTGTGTTCACCTAAGTACTGTAAGTTTATGAAAGGCAATCAATTTAAACCAAGTATAATATGCACAGTGGAAATGTTCATCTAAAAACATGACAATTTACACAACTTAAAAAAATAATCTGTACATTTTGCAATGATCTGTAAATGTTTTTGTGGTATCTGAGCAACTGTTCCATTTAGGGCTTTTCCTTTGTGAGTGAGAAGGATAACTGACAAAATTCTGCGAGTAATGAGACCTCTCTGTTGTTGTTTTCCATGCATTTGGTCCACTGTGCGAAACATACAGTATCAGTGTTCCGGTACACTGTATGGAAAGTATTGTTGTTTTTGTATAAATTCACTTGATGGTTGAGCACCTGGTGTGCATTACTGTGTTTTTAATGCACTGTTGTTCATGAACATAGCAATACATTCCTTGTAGCACATCCTGTTAAGTTCTGACTTGGGCGGCTTTCAAACACTTGATGTGACTGGTCCATTGCTGAGCCAAGTTGTATTTGTGCCTGTGATTTGCTGGTTCAGACTGTGTGCGTATCTGTTCAATCAAAAGATGTGACTGAGGAATGCAAAACTCTGATTGTAACTGATCTCCCACACTGTTGGCCTTTGAAGTAGCTGCTCTCTGAAAATAAAAGCTGAAAGGTACCTGGTTACAGTGAAGGTTAGTTTAATTGTGTTGCAATGATTCCTTTTCACCAGCAGGTGGATGAAGTTCACATGGTTTTAGACCATGTGTCCATGCCTCTGGAAAATATGAATGAGTTTGTTTGTAATCTAATACATTTGTTCCAATTACATCTGTTTGAATATTTGTGATTAACACTTAAAACTCAAACTTAAACTGATCACTTGCTTAAGGAGAAATAAAATCTCAGAATTGCAGCCTTTCGATTAGAGCAGTCATCCAATGTCAATTGACCAATTAAATGCTCAAACACTTTATATTAGCACATGGAAATCCTGTGGTCGGTGAAATGTTAGAGAAGATCTGGTGCTTGTCTTTGAATGACCAGAGAACAGAGGACAAAACATCCTGTACATAAAGGGGGGACTTTTGTCATGAGAGTAAATACTGTGAGAAAATCCATAAGTGTTTGTGTGGATAGGGGGTATGATGTGTCAAAGACAGGTCAGAACTTGTTCTGTTTTAGCTTGTCGATGTGGTAGCAGAGCTTGAGAGCAGGGCCCAGTTTGAGTCCCAGGTACTTCATGATCATATCACTCTTCAGAAGGAGGAGAGCATCCCCATCAATCTCCTGAAGAAGTAATCACAGTGTCCACAAAGGAATGCTTACTATATACACTAGAAACAATGTTTTACAGTACAAATTTACAGGACTTTGACATGTTTTTTATATATATATATTGGAAGTAGGACTGCACAATTTGTGCCAAAAAACATACTGTGTACATTTTGACAAATATTGTGATTTAAATATTTTCATTGCTTAGATTTCAAGACTAAAAGAGCAAAGGCATAAAATCATATTGACACAGCAGCAGTCATGTATTTGAAATCTACAAACTAGCATGTGATCCCTTCTGTCACAACAGTAGGCTAAGTCCTGTTTTGTCTACATTCTACTGCTAAAAGATTTTGAAGGGTGTCAACAAATAAGTTCTGTTAAAAAGAAAGAAACCCAGACCTCTTTCATTTGATTCAAAAGTGAGCTGATTGAAAAAGTGGACTAAGATTTTAATTTAAATATAATCTGTTTAGTTCTATTAATACTAATATATATATATATATATATATATATATATATATATATATATATATATATATATATATATATATATATATATATATATATATATTAATGCTATTAATAATAGCATTAATGCAAATTAATACTTTGCATTTGTTCTGATCTAAATATGACTGTACAAACATTTGGAGTCTAGCCAATTTAACATTTTTCAGCTAGGTGGTTATTTCATCAACTGATTCTAAACTGAACCTGCTGCACATTATCTACACAGGGTTAATACAACATGTTCTACACATGGTGTTTGTTTGCCAAACTCACATGCTTTCTAAAGAGATCCACGTGTGGGCCCAGTGCTTGAGGGTCTGCCTCCTTGATAAACCACACCACCTCATCAACACTCCACCTGGAGGGGTCCTTACTTGGTGGGGGCTTTGCCTCCCCTCCCTCTGGGCATGGACTGTAGGCTAGACAGAGAAGACAGATTCAGAGACCAAAGCAAGGATTACAGTTTTGGTTGAAGCTAGATATACCTTGCCATTTATCATTGTATATGCAATAGAGACGGTAAACACGAATGGCCACCATTTTTCAGACAAATAAATGGTATTTACACTTAGAGGGTGAAAAGGCTGGTTGTCAATCAATATATCACTGTAACATTTAGTTTATAGTGTTCTGATTCTCTCTAGTAAAAGTACCACCTGTATCTTATAATAATTGGATATACAGAGAGAATTACCAGACATTAATATTTTAAGGAATCTATCGCTGCTTTTGAGCATATTTCTGAAAGTAGCTATTTCCTATTTCTTACCACTTTTATTTCCTTCCTGGAATGTGCTGGGACTGGCTGCCTGCCTGCAAACACCTCCAGAGTAGGCGGAGCCAGAACGAAAACCATATGAAGGTTTGGTAGCTGTGTATGGCAAGGACATCGCACCAAAGGCAGAATCACTGGGGTCAACAGAATAGCGCTTAGGGTCCATTGAATCGCCATGGTAGTCATCCACCATTGAGTTTGCTGCACAAAAATATCATAATTCTGGGTAAATAATCAATTTAAAGGCTTAATTTGGCTGTGGTTTCAAATAGTTTTCTTGAATGTCCATAGGCCTGCATGGTCAAAATTACAAAAGCGAATTCCCTAAACAGCAGTAAAACATGCATCTTGTCTCTAACCACCCACAATCCAGTTTAACCAGGCAACTTGAGTATATATATATATATATATATATATATATATATATATATATATATATATATAGATAGATAGATAGATAGATAGATAGATATATATATATATAAAATGTAATTTTTTTTCAGTGCAAACACTCCTCTTTTCTATGTTCACCTAATTTTCTATTCACCTAATTCACAAAAGTGAGAACTATTTTGCTGGCACAAGTAACATCATGCTGTTACATCCTCAGAAAACAGGATGGAAATTGGTTAGAAATGAAATAAAGTGATTTTTGTGTACATTTTCTATTGATTATGGGCAGCAATAATTGATCAAATGCAAGAGAAGCCAATTCAAGTGTCTTAACCACAGTGGTTGAGTGATGCTGTACAGACCCAGCTAAGTATGCCAGATCGCAGTAGTTTCCTGCATACTCCACAACCTAGAAATCAGAACTTACTTGCAAGATTGGAAATGTGGCATGAGAAATGTAGACATCCTTATGAGTAGGTTTTCCTCCCTTAACCCCGTTAGCCATTGACATGGGATTAAATCTTGACAGAAGCCTTTTCTGTGTAGCCGAGACCCACGAAATTGCTTCATAGTAAGTTAAATGCTCTAATCTCTAGAGCTCCTAAACCACATGCACATGGAGGGAACAAGAGAGCCAACAGATCTCAAACACTCAAACCTCAGGCCACTCAGAGGCACTCAACCTTTTGCAGGCACTTAAACAGCTCAGCTAGTACTAAAGACCTCCTCTGCATTTTCAGAAGGGCAGATTGGAAAAGTGTAGTCTCAATAATCAAATGGTCAAATTATAAAACACCCAAACCAAACAAGACCAAACAAGAATCGCCAAAAAATATTCACTCTATATTGATATATTTTCAACGGCACATTTAGGTAAAGTAGGTGTACATGGAAATGCATCTGTACCATTTAAAAACAAAGGCTAACAGTATACAGGTCATGCAAGAGCTTAATGAGTACGCACTTGACTTGGGCTGTCCGTCTGAGTGCTTTTCAGTGTGGAAGGAGGAAGAGGAGGAGGGGGATGATGAAGGGGCAATAGGCTGGTCACTGAAGAGGTTCTCACACAGCAGGTTTCGGCACAACTTCTTGAGAAAGCGCAGGACGTAGCCCACGCTGTTTACCACCGGCAAGCTCAAAAGATGCTGCTTACCGTCAAAGGTGGCTGATGAATGGAGAAAGAGTGTTTAAATTCAGGACAAGTAAAGTGAACGTTCAAAGAACATTCTGCAGTCTGGTATCTAATTTCTTACATTTATGCGAGTTTCATGCTTCTCGTATCAGTCTGTAGTCTATTTCTTCTCACATGGTATAATAATCTCAAATATATGTAATAAGCTTTGTGTCGGGTCCTGATTGCCCTGTTGGGGTTTATTTTGTGATAATGACTGGCTAACTTCACATAAATACTTGTGTTACTCGTGCAATATAGCTAAATAATATTGGCATAAGTACATTTATTGTAAAGCCAAATTAAAATGACTTGACTTGACTAATGTAATTGTTAATGTTAATAACCAAAACATTTTAATATAAGCAATTTAATAAATATTTAATAATATGTACTTATGTATGTACAGTACATACTGTAGTGTAACACTGTTAAAAAAAAAGTATGACCATCTTTACAAAATATTAAAAATGTTCAAGCCCCAGAAACTAATGGGGTCTGGGTAGCTCAGCAAGAATTGACACTGACTACCACCCCTGGAGTCGTAAGGTCAAATCCAGGGCATACTGAATGACTCCAGCTAGGTCTCCTAACCAACCAAATTTGCCCGGTTGCAAGGGAAGATACAGTCACATGGGGCAACCTACTCATGGTCACTATAATATGTGGTTCTCGCTCTCGATGGGGCACATGGTGAGTTGTGCGTGGATGTCACGGAGAATAGCGTGGGCCTCCAAACACGCTACGTCTCTGCGGTAATGTGCTCAACAAGCCATGTGATAAGATGCACGGATTGACGTCTCAGACATGGAGGAAACTGAGATTCGTCCTCCACCACCTGGATTGAGGTGAGACACTAAGCCACCATGAAAACTTAGGGAATTGGGCATTCCAATACAAGGGAAGAAATATAAAAATTAAAAATTAAAAAAAGACCTAAAGAAGCTAACACTGACTCTGAATCAATATTTTGAATATAAAGGACATAAGCATAACAGCTACAAATGGATATCAGAATGCAGAATGAGAATTAGAATGGGCCATGCATTTGTGTGTTTGCACGCAAATAAACCTGATATCTTTTCACCCCCATAGCCCTCAGTGAGCAGAGTGAAGACGGCTTTTTGCTGGTACGCGCTGTCAATGCAGCCCTGTACTGCCTGCTGCAGCACAACAGAAGGCCTCGCCGGACCTAGATGATCTGGCAACTGCAGCACCTTCTGCCTGTCCAGGTTAGGACCCGTGTTCACCTGCTTATTCACGTAGATACAAACTGGGTTGAGAGAGAGAGAGAGAGAGAGAGAGAGAGAGAGAGAGATGTATAATAAGGAAAATCATACATTTGCTTGGAGCACACATTTATAATTGAATAGGCAAAATATACAACTGCAGTATTAGTACATATTTTTAACAATTCATCTTAAGGGCAAAGTCTGATTAGGTTAGAGCAGCAACAAAAAAAGCACAGTATAACTGCAGTTAATTGCGCTGCTGCCTACGCCTGCATGTAGGGTAATTCTCTGCATTTGTTCTGCTCTTGCTTTTGCTTTTCTTATTAATTGTGAATGGAGTTCTTTTGTTTTGGTTGCAATGCCTCTTGCCATGCTTAACTTGATACAGCTAACTGTTAATTAGCACAATAATAAGTAATAAGTAACTTGGAAAGCATAGCAGATTTAATAACTCTGACAATAAATCTATAAATACAATTACATACAGTGTTGCATAGGCATAATTAAAAACATATATGATATTGCATCAATATAAACCATTATATATAAAGGCAATGTGAAAATGGACATTTACACACACACAAATACACATATTGACACACAGTGCATGTCTTTCTTATTGACACTCAAAATGGCTTGTGGTGTCACATTTAAATCCTTCACTTAAATATTTGGGAAGGAATCCTCAAATATTTGAGACCACATTTATAAATGGTTTCTGGAGGTCATGAAGAGAGAACTGCATTTCATATCTAAGAAATACTCTCAAATGTTTTGGAACCCATAAAAGAAAAGAGGAGGTGAGGGCTGAACAGGAGAAAAGAAAAAGAAAATCCCATCTTCTGTGACAGCTTTGGATTTGTGAAGAATCAATAGTGCTACATCCTTTGCATTTAAATTCTTGCTTATCTGCCATGGAATAATTCACTGTGATTAAATCTGATTTTAAAGTCTAATTAAAAATAAATGATGTACAGGCACTGGTCACCATAAGAATTCAATCACAAGAAATACAAAGAATATTAAAGATATACTTTACCTATGCTGTCCCTCATGAAACATATGCAAATACACTGCACTACATAAATCTATGGAGGTGAAATTGTAGAAAAACTCAAGAGCTTGTAGATTTGAATCTAAGAACTTCAGAAAATTACAATAAATATTTACATTTTGAAATTTTTACTTTAAGATAATAATCACAAACGTTCATGTTCTGAATTTGAAGTGGCAGACAAAGTCCCAAATTTGTAAATTGACATTCACAGAAATACAAATGACAGACACAAACTTATAACACATATTTGCTTTTGCACTTTAATTCTGTTTCACAGTACAACCACAACAAAATCTTTCAATTCTGGCACAGCAATTTTAATCTTCGCACCTTAATGTCTGCAATAAATTTTGTGATAAACCTGTTACAAATCAAATCTAACAATCTTCTGCAGTTTTCGAGCCAAACCAGAGCCGTACATTTTCATTTTAATGTATTAATTTATCCAATATTACTTACAAATGAGGGAAATCAAACAAGGGATCAATTACAGGAAACACAATACAGCTTTTATATATCTTGCCAAAGTAATATAACTGAGATAAAAGGTGAGCCAGAGAGAGCTGTGTGTGTAGGAATCCCCCCTCCCTCCTCCTCCCACACAATCTGTCCTCCCTGCCCTGACTCACTCGTCTACAGCATGTGGATGCTTTAATCTGACAGACTGCCATGCTGAGGGATTTCCTTCGTCGTCTGTCATACACAAGCGCCATGTCTAGGAGTCAGACACACACACACACACACACACACACACACACACACACACACAAAACACTCCTAATGCTGCCCATGGGCAAAAATAATAGAAATAATTAGCATGTGCATGTATGAGTGTGTAGCAGAATAAAGTCTACAATGACTGGAGAGCGGGTGTGGACTGTTTCCAAAAATGGGTGATATGATACACATAACTAAAAATAGATAATTGATAGCAAGATAACTGACATACCAGACATGTAGGTTTACAGACAGCACAGACAGCACACTCAGCATGGGCATTATGAGATTTAACCGTGAGTACACAAATGTGTATTCCAACAAGCCATGTGAACACGCAAACGCATACAGTTGAAACACCAGACCTGCTAATAATGACCTCAGGTCATTAGGATCATGACCCTCACCAGCAGCAGTAACAATTTCCTCTGCGACCCCCACAACAGACATTTCCCGCAAATTATACACACAATGGAACATATGCGTGTGAATACGTGAAGTGATTTGAACTTACTAGAAAGGCAGTACATGTTTGGAAAATACCCCACTAAACACTGTCATAGTTTTGCCATATCAAATTTCCTTTTTTAAAGAACTAAAGAACCAAAATGCTGCATTGATATACAGACATTAGTGTAAAGCTGTATATAATGAAAATTGTTCCCAAATCCGGAGTGTCTATTTACACTAAATGCAAATTGCCCATCTTGTTGGCAGAGGCTATTTACACAAACTCCACCCACCACTGCTCAGACCAAACTCAAGACAGCCACGACAGATGTATTTGGGGTCAGCTGCTGAGCAAATGAAGGTGGGTATATCTGAATGTTTCACGATGGGGCAGAGACATTAAACTATGGGTTAGATATTTAGTAGATTAAGAGATTAGATAATTAAGTGATTATTTGCGCTCCAATAGTCTGGTGAAAACACAGGATTTTATGACAAACTGCACCCATGAGCAGCTGTAGTAGCTCTGGGTGCAGTTGTGGCTCAGTGGTGGCTCAGCGGTTAAGGCTCTGGGTTACTGACCAGAAGGTTGGGGGTTCAAGCCCCAGCACTGCCAAGACACCACTGTGTGACCCTTGAGCAAGGCCCTTGATCCTATCTGCTCCAGGGGCGCTGAATCATGGCTGACCCTGCACTCTGACCCCAGCTTAGCTGGGATATGTGAAAAATAAATAATTTCACTGTATATGTGCAGAAATGTATGTATAATGTGTGACAATTGATAAATTTTTTTGAAATTGAAATATTTATAACATCGGTAAATGTATGTGTATGAGTTGTCATGCTGTAGATCCGGATTTGTATCCCACCCCTTGACATATTTTTTCCCATGCCTCTACTCATAATATTTCCTATAATACTACTTATAGTAATAAATAAAAGAGATTCCTCACAGTGATTTGGTCACAGTGAAGATCTGGAAGTTGAAAGAAGGATTTGACATGGATAAAATTAACCATTACCGTTTTACTTTAGTAATATTGTAGTAACATTGTGTTTTGGTGGAAACTATATAGTTCTGATGTACTAACCACGGTGTTACTACAGTAACATGTAGTTAATAATTACCATGTTTAATTTTGTGGTTACTATGATTTTACTAGAAAATACCATGGTCATGCTATGGTTACTGTAGTAAAACCTTGGTTAATTTTTGTACGGTAGGGTTAGGGGTTGGTGTAGCGAGTCTTTGGGACTCCAAATAAACATAATAAAAATGCTGCAGTGATGCCACTATACTGTATGTTACTATTTAAACAGGGGTGTATGAGTATCTGCCACTATTTGCACTAAAGTGCAAATAGCATCTAACAATATTTGCACTTAGTGCAAAGAAGATGCCTTTTGTTGCTTTTTAGTACAAATAGCCTCTGCCTTTAAAATAAGGTGGAATTCCCCTTTTATGGCTTCTTATATGATATTAGAATGTGACTAAATGAAACCATGACTTTTCCACTTCACACAGATTTAAAGTCTACACACCTGGAAGGCAGACAAAAGCCTCTTGTTCAGTTACAGCTCCCCACAGTAAATGGATTAAGCTTTAAGAACACAAGAACATGTTCAGCCATACCTTCACATCTGTTTAAAGTAGACCCAAAACAGCATGGTCCTGGCGAACCAGACAGGTGCATTGAGATGGATTATTGGAAATTAAGTAATGTTTCCACTGCATTTGATTGACAGAATTGAAATTGAACGCACTGTTCTTCTTTGGATCATATTCCCATTCTCGTATTTACAAAATGTATTTAGGTCATATGCATTTAAATAGTTTGATTTTCCTTCATTTAGGGGAACAGATTTGAACTCTCCATTGCAATGTGGAGAAATTGGAAGATAATATCTCCTAGCCAAGAGCTGTCAGGTCTCTTCATTAATGTCCCCGGAGACATTCATAGCTATTCAACATTAAAATAAGTGATGTAACTATTCTTTCTTTCTCTCTCTCTCTCTTCCTTTCCCTCTTCTCTAGTGATGGATGTAATTGCCAGTTTAGGAGCCCTTCGGACCACAGGGTCCTGACCTCAAAGAGAATGTGTGTGTGATTGTGTGTGAGTGTGTGTGTGTGTGTGCGCGTGCATGCGTGCATGCGTGCATGCGTGCGTGCGTTGACGCATTGTATGGATCAGCATCTGATGTTGACTGCAGATTATGAAATATATACATTTTGCATTAAATATTTAAATTAAAGAATCACAATTAAGAAACACATGAAAGGGAGAAGTTTGTTGTAAAGTGCTTTCTGTAAGACTAGATAAGGTTGCACCGTGAATACAAACGAAACAAAACAGATTAAAGTAAAATTGAGGTAAAAAATTCTCACAGTTGTTGTGATTATTGTTGTTTTAAAGGGATAGTACTGCAAAAAAATGAAAATTATGTCATTATTTAAATAGTTTGATTTTCCTTCATTTAGGGGAACAGATTTGAACTCTCCATTGCAATGTGGAGAAATTGGAAGATTTCTCTTATGTTGTTCTAAACCTACATATATGACTTTCTTTGGAATTACTTAAGCAAGATTTTAGCCTCAGTCACCATACACTTACATCAGCTGCGTTTTCACTGTTAGCTACTAATGCATGCCAGGGTCAATTCCGTTCCCCCTGTCACTTTCAGGGCTTCATTGTGCCTTCTCGGGGCCAACGCCCAAGCACCTTTGGCCTGCCAATTACCCTTGCGCCAAACAAGGCCAACTGGGGACTAAGGCGTGGTCATTGTCAAAGGTAGAGTTTAGTGAGATATTCATGCTGTGTTCCATTCAAGTCAGTTGTGTTATATTCTTACTTGATATCTCCTCTCTCTGACAATATAGGCATTCCATTGCCAGAAACTCAGAAGATGACGTCTAAACAACCAAAACTGCAATGCTCCCGTTTGCTTAGCAGGGGCTTTGACTGTCTCCAGAGACGACTACTAGCAACTCAATTGCTGCAACACTAGCATTTGTGCTACAGGTGTATGATCATCAAAAGAGAGTTTAATTTACTGCGTTTTGTACACCTGTCTCTTTACACATTTGTTAAACAAGCTTTAATATCTTGTAATGCAGAAACTTTGACTCATTGATCTAAATAATTGAATAAAAGTGAATGTTTATCACTAATTTTATATATCTCTATGGTGCCGACATGTTTGTGTAAAGTCAACTGCATTTCGGCGAATAAATTTGCGGACACAGTATTAATCCCTTAAAATACACAATGGACAAAGCGGAACCCAAAGGAAGAACTTTTCATGGTTCAAAATCATGGATGGTGTGCTGGGACATCGTTCGTGGAGAGGCCACTCAGGACACCATTGCAGTTAAAGTCGGTGAGTTGTCAACGGTAACATATCTTGCTAGCTAGCAAACATTTACATGCAATGAAAACTTGAGTCAAGTCAAGTCATTTTATTTGTATAGCACTTTTCATAACGCACATAGTTTCAAAGCAGCTTTACAGAAAATTATGCTTTAATAGAAAAGGAAGCTGTTTTGATGTCTTAAAGTCATCAGTATGCATATTCTAGATCAGAGATGTGCACAGACCTTAGCAGGGGCAGGTGCGACAGGACATGGACTGAGTGTGAAGAGAAATCTGGTCTAATAGTGGAGTGGCAGGGTGCGGCAATAGTTGTTGGGGGGTGGGGGGGGCACATATATCTGCGTGCTCTTAAAGGCACCTCCGCTTAAATGGGCACCTTTAGATTTGTGAATGAAAGGAGCCCCCGTTCTGTGCATGACAGTGTTCTTGATATTTTAGATAAATATATATAACATGCGTATTTGGTTTGGCTTGTGAAATGGGCGGAGTGTGTGATGTTTGCACTAAAGCGGTGTATTAAGTGTGGGTTTTAGAGCAATGCTGCAGGGCTTTTGGCCTGATGGTGGGAATGCAGATCAATTTTGGTCTCGCAGCTTGAGATCTGATGCTACTGGCTCCAGCTGATCAGTTGATAGCACTGGCTCGCAAGAATTTCCATTTTTGGCAGAACTAACCCTTTAAACAACAGAAGAAAAATATCTGTCTTGGTCCTCTCTAACCTCAAGACACAAATCCCATCATATCATGTTGACAGAATAACAGTTATCATAATTCGGATATATGAGCCGAGTTACAGTCCCCACTGTCCAGTAAAAAACAGAATGATATGTGATTGAGTCATTATGTGGCTCCTCTGAGGACAGTCTATTTCTCTATATTGCTCTATATTTCACATCTGATTGGTCCCTTACTAGTTAGAGCTCTGTGCGTGTGTGTATGTGTTACCTGTGAGGACCTGTGGCGTGGATGAGTGTGGGACAGTGGCAGCGTCCTGGGGGATAGAGCTCATGTCTGGCTCTGGGGTGCTACTGGGAGGGGAGATGGCCAAGGGTGTCATCAAACGAGACTTCAGCTGCAATCGAAAAGCATAGTTATATTACATATATTATATGAGATAAATAAAAACTCCATATATACTGTCCATTACATAAAAACATCTCATAAAATTATACTCCTCTTCTGAGTGTTTAATCTTGTTCTGAACAAACAGAGTTCTGTAATTTACTGGAGTGACAACTACATTCTCCAACCAAATTCACTCCATATGTGAACATGAACAACTACAACTAAACAACTAGTTGTAAAGACAGCGACACCACTTTCTTTTGGACACTGACAGCTCGTCTGAAATGTGTTGCTGGAAAGTATGTGTCTAAAGCTAAAGTATGTGTAATGACTCATTATCATATTCTGATGCCAGACTGTCTCTCTCATCATAGTTGCTAGAAACAATTGCCTTAGGAATATCGCAGATAATGTTTGGGAGATATTATGTCTCCAGTCCCTAATACTACTTTGGTCAAAAAAAGCTATCACTAAACAGGTTAAATTGTTCTCCAAGTCTCTTGTATACAGCTGCAAAAGCTAAAACATTGTTTTGGTTATCATATCAATCACGTGCGTGTACGCACACACAAAGTTCATTTAGAGAATTCATTGCTGCGTTTAAATGTGGTTATTACTCCCAAAACTTTGCAGAGTGTACAGTATGTGACATATGTGTTCATACAGGACTACGATATCTAGCTATTAACTAGTTTTTTAGTATTGTTTTTTTGGTAATTAAAGAAATTTACATAACATGGCTAAAAAATATCCTGATATTAAGGATAATAAAACAACCCTTTTGATGAATCATAAAATGGTGTAAAACATGTTATGACAGATAAAGTGTCCCTAACATTAGGTTGCTAAGCAAAGCAATAGCCATCTGGTTTGGGTAAGCATGAATGTGTTGTGCTCCATCCATGCTAACATGCTAACACACACAAACACACACACACACACACACACACACACACACTATGGTGGTGTGTTGCTCTTTAACTCAGCAGCAGCAACATTATGAGGTGTGTGCCCAGGCACATATGGCTAAAAATAACTCAACAGCAGCACACTGCAGATACATCAGTCAAAGTGCAACACACTCTATCACTGCCTTCCTCACAGTCACCACCAGACCTGTGCACGGACCTACAGTACCCAAATACAGACACACACAAAACCTTAGTCTGGTCTGTTCTTCTGCCTAAACAGTCCTAAGTATCACATGCACACAATCTGTTATAGACTACTCAAATGTACCACTCAACGACATTTACATTTATGCATTTGGCAGAGATGATCTATCCCAAATGGCTTTCAGTGCATTCAAGGCAAACATAATGGCAAAGGGAAAGGCCTTATATTTGTGGCCTACAAAAAAAGCAGACACAAACATTCTCATATATATTGACCTTAAAACCAGGCTTCCTCCCTCTCTTCTTAGGCACTTTAATGGGTGGGAGGGATTCTGGATAGTGACTTTGATATTCCGGGTGCCTTTTCAAGGGTGGGCGACCCCTCTTGCGACCTGGAATTTTTCCACTGGGGGGCGGGAGGAAGGAGTGGCTAATGGCCCCAGGTGATTGCATCTCTCCACCCCCTGACTGAACTGATACAGCAGCAGGAATACTCATCAGACCTGAGAGAGAGAAAAACAGCACAAGGAATGTTTTACAGTGTATTTACATTATTATTATTCATTTTAGTACAGTCCAAACATCTAGACAATTTCTGATTGAAAGTAAAAAGCAAAAGTAGGGACAATAAAGGTAAATTGGCACAGTTTTTAAAATAACAGAAAATATTATCCCATTATAGGTTAGGATTAATTTATTGCTATATTTAATGGAAGAATATACACATAAGGATTGAGTTTCACTTTGACTTGTATTCACCCTATTAATCTGTCCATTACTGACATGACTCCCTATTCTATGTCATCTACATCATGTCATGTAGATTGTACTTTGAGCTTTTAATTTTGTAAGAAGCACATTAGTCTGTTTAAACAAAATAAACTTAAATTAACTTTTTTAGGGGTTTCATTAGACAGTGTATCTGTACATTTATATTAATGATTTATATTACTGCTAATGACAATTGCAGAACTACGGTATAACCCTGTTATAAAAAGAAACTAAAACACAAAACAACAACTTTTATAATACCCAACCATTATGTCATCATCTAACTCTCCAACACACACACAGATTTGTGGAGACAGTATGAAATTCTGAAACACTGTTAAGTTAATATTAAGTTAATATTATGGTAATTTTCTCCCCAATTTGGAATGCCCAGTTCCCAATGTGCTGTAGGTCCTCGTGGTGGCGTAGTGACTCATCACCATCAATCTGGTTGGTGGAGGATGAATCTTAGTTGCCTCCGTGTCTGAGTCGCGCCACACCGAGAGCGAGAACCACATTATAGCAATCACAAAGAGGTTATCCCACGTGACTCTACCCTCCCTAGCAATAAGGAGACCTGGCTGGAGTCCCTCAGCACACCCTGGATTCGAACTAGCAACTTCAGGGATGGTAGTCAGCGTCAATACACGCTGAGCTACCCCGGCCCCTATTACTGTACTTTTATTCATTATTAGAATAATAGCAAAAATAATATGCAACTACAAGAAGCTCCACAAAATAATTACTCAGTTAGGACGTATAGTTAATTTGTATTATTTGTTAAATGCGTATTTAAATGCACAGTACCATGAACATTGTACAAATACAGCAAGTTAACCTAAAATAGTTTGAATATGAATAAAAATCAATACATCTATTTTGAGAACAACAGCACTAGAGGTCAAAACTATGCATGTCCACAGTCCAAACAATGCAACCTGTCATGCAACCAGAAAACTAGCAGCTGTTCTTGGAGACATCACACTGACCCAGACAAGATGAAGTGCTATCAAAAATTGATACAAATTAAGCACAAAAAACAACCCATACTGCATACCAAAATACCATATTTAATGGGCAAATACTGGACAAACATACTCATAAATCCCAAATATATGGGATTCTGAACAAACTGGCCTGGTATGAATTATGTAAAGAATGATGATGATGATGATGATGCTGTAAGTTAACCTACACTATGCACACAGTGAGTGTGGAGGAAATGGACACTGAGCCACATAAAAGCATCATCTCTATCCTCTGCTCTACAACTCTCTCTCTCTCTCACTCACTCTCTATCTCTCTCTCTCACTCACTCAGTCCCCCTCCCCCAACCTTGATTCACTTTCCTCCCCTCCCCCTCCAGCTGTGGCGCCTGGCCTGACAGACGCTTCCCCTTCTTTGCTCTTCTCTCATCCCACTTTTTTTTAGGTGTCCCTTTGAACTCTGTAACTCAGAGTACAGAGCTTGTAAACATTAAGCTATGGTTTAGAATATATGTATTTGTTTTTATTTATTTATTTTTTTGGACAAAGAAACTCATAATAAACATTTTATACATTTTTCCTAAAACTAAAATAAATAAATAAAAAAAAATTACAGAAAAAACAAAAACTAAAATAAGTGTATATTCATTTCTCTAACAATATTATGAAGCATTAGAATCTTTTATATTTTAATATAGAATCACAATAAATATGCAGTAGCCTATTCTTCAAGAGTCCTCTCTGAAATCATTGCAGACAATAGACAGAAAGCTCTGCTATACAAATAAAAATAATATTGATGAATTATGCACACAACTCGTATTAATCTTCTCAATCTATAAAATAGATGAATTACTAAGAATACAAAAAGTTGTTTGCACAAAACATCAAGCAACATATGTAACATTTTGTGACAAAATATTTAGAAATTATTTATTTATTTAATTATTTTTTGTATTTAAGACCATGTGCACGACCCTAAATCCTCATTATTTTGATAAGAACTTTCTAAAGATCAAATTATAGTCACTCACCTGCACGCTCTCTCTCTCTCTCTCTCTCATGCAAAAGCCAGGCGTAATTACATTAATCTATTTCTATGTTTCCAATAGCTACATAAAAGTCATAAATTCTTATTCCCAATGCAAAAAAATGGGTGCCCAGCAAAACGTCCAGAAAACTGTATGAGAGAGCCGTTAAATATAGAGCACAGTCCACCATGCGTGTGTATTCATGTTTACGAGCAGTGTTGCATTGCGCGACGTCTTCTTATCTACAGCAAAGTCAGCGGCACTCAAAGGAAATATTCCATTTATAAACACTCACCGACCACTCGGCGCTGGAGTGGATTCGTTATCAACAATGTCAAGAATAATGCAAAGACGTCTGGCCAAATGCTCACTCGTCCGCTTCCGTGCCTCTATCGCTTTCCAGACCGGCCTCAATAATTCTGCGCTTCTGAAACCCCCGCCAGCACTGAGAGCCTCCGCCGCGCGCTCTCGATGTCACGGCGCGCTCCGCAGTCGCTACATCGTCCCCTTCCTGTCGTCATGGCAACTGGGCGCCTAACATCCTCCCTTTGCCACAGTCATATTCTGATGTGATGCGGAGCCTGCGGAATGATTTACACCACAGCAGCGTTTAGTGCAGCCAGATTCATAAAACGCAAAGCCAAAAACAAATGGACTGAACTGTGTTAAAAAAAAAAACATACTATTGGTGGTGCACACAGCTGTTCTTGTACGCATTTTAAATCATTTTCTTAAATAAAAAAATAAATAAAAAAAACATTTGTAATTAATAGCCTTCAGCCTTTATTTGATAGCTTTTATGACATGCTTTTAAAGAGCCTTGCCTTAAAATACTAAAAACCCTTTATAGAAGCAATGGGGGATATCTGAATCATCAAATCGTTCTCTGTCCCTTTCGGTGTGCTAAGCTGATCCCTAATACTAGGTTCACCCTGAAAGTGACATGACAAGAAACACTGTCAAAAAACTCCCCAAACACATCCAAATACATCTTATCCTTACAAGCCAAATACATCTCTTTAAATAAAACGCCACTTTCATAGTGTACTCTTTTGTAGATTCTGTAGCATCAAACATTCTTCCCTATTAGAAATGTTTAATTCTTACCTGCTCATCTGAAATGCCTGTCTGGCTGCTGTTCTCATCCTCTCCCTCACTGTGATATATCCATATAAACCAGATTGAACAACTAATCATTTGAGAGGACACTTTAAATATAAACTTGAACTTAATGTTCAAGAGCTGTGACTGGATACTTTAAAACATGATATGACATTATGCGAGGCATTACGTTCTGTAAAGTGTTTTTTAAATTGTATTGTGAAAAATACCACATTAAAAATGACTTGACTTGAACACATCTTTTTAATTGTGTTTATTTGCCTTAGTATTTTATTTTCATGAATGGCATCTTTACCTGATCAGCTGTTCCTCCTCTTTCTCATCTGACTCAGGCACGTGCACACATAGACATCAAAAGGGGCTTGAGCGCCTGCCCTTTTTTTTCCTCGAGAAAATTTGCCCTTTTTTCTGGGGTGCTTTTTTATTTTTGTATATATATATATATATATATATATATATATATATTCCTGTTTGCGCACAGCTTCCCTGGCAAACACATATATTTATTGAATAAATAATCAAAATATCTGGTCGGGAGATGACACCTTGTCGACTTCCAATGCCTTCCCTCCCTCTCTCTCTCTCCCTCCGCATCTCCGCAGCACACATCGGCACATCAGACACACAGACAGGCAGGCAGCAGCCCCTCCCGGCTCCTATTCCCAATTGTGTTTTTCTTGGCTTGTGTGGAGGTGAGTGGTGATGAACAAAAGACTAAGCTACCAGTGCCTTGACTTTAGACCTAATTAGCCAAAAGACAAATATAGTTAAATTGTGTCTTGCTGACATGCATGACTCATGAGCTACTAGCTAATGTAATAAGTTAGCTAAAGATTAGCTAAGGCAATATATAATTTATGGCCAAACAGGCTAATGTTCTGTACTTAATGGCGACACTACATGTGAATACAGTAACATTTGTATCTAATAATGTCATCACAATCACCACATTGATATTCAAATTAGGCGTTAACTAATAGAAATGCGCTAATTTGCGTACATTTGTCAAGGGGCTGCAGGTGAATAGGATAAACTAAATAACTAAAGCATATCACCACAGAACTTCCCCAGTTAATGACTTACATTAAAAGTAAGTAAATTTTTCCCCTGAAATGTTATGTTTAAATATGCAGATTTGCATGTTTTGTTTCATTTAGAAGAAATCTACAGATGCAAGAGGACAGAGGGTAGTAGGCTTGAAACAAACAACATCTAAATGTGTATTTTAGAAGTTTTCTTTCCATTAGAGTAAAAGAAGACATGGAAGCAAAATAGACCAAAATCTCAATATTTTGAAGAAATCTACGGAGTGTGAGGAAATTAAAATAAATTGATAAGGAAGTCAGAGTTGTGTTAATATATTTAATGTTTTGTTAAAAAAACAAACAAAAAAAAAAAAAATTATATATATATATATATATATATATATAAAATCAATAATTATGATAAGTGCCCTTTTATACCGCTTGAGCCCCTGCCCCCCAAAATGTATGTGTACGCTCCTGTTCTGACTGGTCTACCCTTCCGCTTAATTCACCTTTGATCTGATAACAACAACATGTCCAAACCATTTCCACTAAAGATGAACACATACTACAGTATAAGTGGTGGAAAAATGTGGAAAGTAAAAAATAAAGTGGGAGTGTATGGATGTTCACACACCGGAAGCATCGAAGCTTCGACGTCACTTCAGAACATTCAGAAACCACGAGACAGATGACTACCAACAGTCCGTCATGACGTGATGTGACACAAAAGGTCACTGCCAGTTTAAATAATTGTGTTGCTTATAATGGGATTTCGTTAATATTTATTTAACAAACATAACTCAAGGTTGTTTTTTTTTGCTAACTTGTTAATTTATACTGATGGATGGGACTATATACCAGTGAAGTAGCTAGTTATAGTATCTGGATATGGTGATACTGTCATTAGCTAAATTATACAATACTAACCTACCTCCTTTTGAGTACATGTTTTATTTCATTTACTGTCAATCTTATTTGCCCAGAAATGCAAAACTGTCTGCTGGGCAGCGCTTCTTTACATCTTGTAAGTAGTTAAACTCTGTGCTCTCACAGTCAAACAGCAGCAATGAAGCATTCTGTTAGGTGAGATTGCTGCACTAGTTGGGCAATACCAACTTGTGCAACAGAGGGGGGGTGGCTTTAGTTTTTTTTTTGTCTTATGACAAACTCACAGTAGATTAGATATACCAGTAATATTTCCAAACAAGCTAAATTAATCCTTTGGGGGGGGGGGGGGATTATTAGTTTTGATTTGGTAAAATCCAAGAAAAGCAGCAGATATAATTTCACATGTGCCTGTATTACATTTAGGCTAAGCTTTCTATTTGATGAATAGAAAGGCATACCAGTGGAAATATAACACTATAACACTTTTTATCAAAGCATACTGCCAAAAACCCAACACTGAAACAATGGCACATTTCAGCATTGCCTGAATGCCAAAATGAAGCAGTTTATTTTAGTCAGTTTTCTCTCTCCAACTTTGCTCATCGGCGGTGGCGCTAGTCAATGGTTTCTTGGTATTAATACATTAGACCAGATAACCCAAGCAGAAGATGTTTTGAGGTGCAGTTGGGTAGAGCCCCCCTCTCTTGGGCTTTGGCAGAAACTAAGGGATAATCCTAACACTGCTGTCTCTGTCTCCTGACTTGAGTCGTTGCATAGTACAGAGTCAAAGAAGCTGCCTCCTTCCCTTCCCACCCCCCCTCAGAGGAACGCTGGGAATGTACAGCATTCCCTCAATGTGCTACGGAATGGAATGGGGGGGTGGGGGGGGGGGGGGGGGTTACCGTATTGCAGTCTGGCAAGTGTACAGACAGCATATGTCATGTGTCTTCTGGACAGTATAATTTTGTTAGATATACAGCCGAAAGACAAACAAGAACACCCTGTAGACTGGACAATTGAAATTACATCCAACCAAATTCTTTGAATAAATAGGTTAAACTATCGAGCATTAAATTACTTTTTCCCTCCTTTTAGCCTACATCAGCACTCTGCAGCTACAGGAATACTAACAAGCACTTCGAATACACGCTCTCCTGGTTCCATCTGTACACAAGCGCAGACACACACACACACACTCCTGGGACTGTCTTTCAAACAGACCTGTCCCTGACCTCCCACTTGGATACTTGCATGTGATAAACAGCTTCCAGGTCAACTGAAGGTCAAGCCAATTGTCTCTTAATCCCTGTCGTTAACCCTGTTCAACCAGACACAAACAGACAGTTCTGAACTATAAGACTTGGGTTCAAGTTCAGCATCATCAAACTGCAAAGCAATGAAAATGAAGACATAACTCTTATTCATATATATATATATATATATATATATATATATATATATATATATATAAAACAATGACAAATAATTGTATCTGCCCCCAGGTTGAGATCCACCAGTTTATGGTAAAAAAAAAGTACACAAACTAGAATTAAACAATGATCAGTACTTACCAGTAAATTGCATAAGCTTAATAGTAAATTGTTTTGTACATGGTTTTTAAGGGTGTCACTCAACCTGTCCTGTCCTGACCATGTTGGCATCTGCCTAATTTGGCTAGTTTCTACCAAGTGGCCAAATATCTTAAAGAGTGTGGAGTTTGTGGATGAACAGCCTTTGACATCAACAACAACAACAGGTATGGGTTGCTTTTTCCCCCCTTTTTAAAAGGTGATTTGCCTTTTAAATCCCACCCAAGATTACAAGTTTAGTTGCATTTTATTTTTTTGCATTTAGCACTGTTATTTCCATGCTATCCGTGAACCTATCAGAACAAACCTGCGACCCAATTGTGCAACTTAAAAAAAAATTTCAGAGAATGTCCAAAATGCAAAAGAAAATAAATAGAAAATGCAATAAACAAGACCGTAATTATATTGTAATAACACAATCCCATTACACAAAGAGCCACATGCTTTTAACACAACAAACGAAGAATGCATGAACACAGAAATGCCAGCACCAGCACAGTGCACGGTGCACACTACATCGGACATACACAAAATCAAATGGGTCATCAGCAAGATCAATAATCAGCTGTGGGTTGCTATGACAAAAGAAAAGAAAGAAAGAACATTAAGAAAGAAAAGTTTTTAATGTCTATATTTGAGGAATTGATTCACTGAATTATCTTGTTGGCAAAGCATAAGTTGCTATCATAGGAATAACATTCCCTTTAATGGCTGAGAAACAGTGGTTTCTGGAGAGCCATATTATTGACCACAAAAAAGAAGCAAACCATTGGCAATGAACAAACTCCTGGAATTGTGACAAACAGAATTCACAAAATCAAAGCCTCTATACAAATTAGAGAAACATAAAACTTTACCGAAAGAGGTCATTCAGGGCAGTCTTTGTACACTGGGCACTGAATTCTGTGAAATTCAGCTCATGTTATAGCCTGATGCCGAGCTGGGTGTCATTCACCCATCCAGCTGATTGCTATATTTAATTTCTAATTATGGCTGAATACAGAAGCCAATAAATCAAAAGTTAATTAAAGTCACATATCCATTGTGGTGGCAACTCAATCATCTCAAACCCATTAACACTGCAGAAGAGGGACAACCACTGTGTGTGTGTGTGTGTGTGTGTGTGTGTGTGTGTGTGTGAGAGAGATAGTGAGTGTGCACATGTGTCTATTAGAGTGAGAGACAGACACAGTGAGTGTGCACATGTGTCTATTTAAATAAGAGAGAAGGAGAGGAAGTTGGACAAAAGCCTGATGCATGAAGCAGTAGTTATTCCTGGTGGAATGTTGACCACTTTTTGGCATATATTAATTTTCACATTTTGGTGAACTACTGATCTGATATGTTGCTGTCATGTTGCTTTGGCTGGGACAATTTTTCTATAGCCTCAGGAAGCTATTGTTGAACCAAACAGAGATTGCTCATCTATCTCTGGTTTCAGAGTCACATGCCTGGAATAGCCTTTAGCCAATGACTGGAAATGATTCCTGAAACATTCCAACTGATTGTACACATGCTTACATTTTGCAATATAATGTGCACTCACACAAACACCTAATGGCATCAACAAGCTAACACCAAAATAACAAGAGAGAAAAAGCCAGCATTGTTTGCCAAATCCTTCAGCCAACGCCTAGCATTGAAATAAGGTTGTGTTGTGAAGAAAATAAAATCTAAATGGATGTGTTACACCTTACAAACAACGGCAAGAAGTTATTTACTTCATACATTGTAAGTTGCCATAGCAACAGACAGGGGAAACCTCATACTGCAACAAGACCCTGTTAAAGGTGAAAAATAGCACAAAAATTAATGACTGTGTAACACTTATGGTGTCAAACACCATATCCCAAAAAGCAAAAATAAAAAGAGAGAAATTTTTTCTTTTTTTCCTTCCACATTGAGAGCAGGGACAGCAATAATTAAAAATGGCACACATTAATCTCCATTAATCTTTTTGGAGCGAAGAGTTCTTTGTAATAAACTGAGGATCTCATCTGCTCTCTTTTCCTGTCATTTTGTCCATGTCATCCTCCCTTATACTGTATTTATCTTGCCTGTTCCCAATTATTCTTCTTTCACATGTCTGTGGTTACATTTAACATGCTGAAAATTCTGTCCACCCAAATTCCTATTAAATTCAGAAGGTAAAATTATTGGTACTATAAATGTAGGTGTCTGTACACTCCAAAGGAAGGTTCTACTGATTCCCCATAACTGGAAAATACAGTCCTTCTTTGCAAATATAGCACAATTTAATCCACACAGGCTTTTGAGAAGAAACAGCATTAAAGGACTAGTTCACCCAAAAATGAAAATTCTCTCATCATTTACTCACCCTCATGTCATCCCAGATGTGATGGAAGATTTATAGAAGAATATCTCCGCTCTGTAGGACCATACAATGCAAGTAAATGGTGATCAGACCTTTGTAGCTCCAAAAACCACATAAAGGAAACATAGAAGTAATCCATAAGACTCCAGTGGTTAAATCCATATATTCAGAAGCGATATAATAAGTGTGGGTGAGAAACAGATAAAAAGGTAATTTTTTCACTCTAAATATCCACTTTCACTTTTACATCTGAAAGTCACATTATGTGGTGCCTAATTAGTTTCACTTTCACATCTGAAAGTGAAAGTTAAAGTGGGGGTTTGGAATAAAAAATATAGTTTTTTATTATTTACTTTTTGTAATATTGTTCTGTTTCTCACCCATACCTATTATATAGCTTCTGAAGACATGGATTTAAACAATGGAGTTATATGGATTGCTTTTGTGTTTTTTTTATGTGATTTTTGGAACTACTAATGTCTGATCACCATTCACATGCATTGTATGAACCTAAAGAGCTGAGATATTTTTTCTAAAAATCTTTGTGTGTGTTCTGCTGAAGAAAGAAAGTCATACATATCTGAGTAAATGATAAGGGAACTTAATGTTTTGTGTGAACTACCCCTTTAAGAGTGATAAAGACTTAAAACCAAAGTCTTCAGAATGCTAGGATAACCCCTGGCCACATGCATTAAGTTCTGACAGTTCCAATTCCAAACAACACCTTGACAATTCAGGACTGTCTGGATTATAAGGAAGTCCGGGTTTGTATACTCAGCTATTTAAGTAGAGTTATCGTGAATTAATGACTTACTTTGTGAACAAGTTGGTGGTGTCCTATCCCGTAACTGCTGCCCACTCTGTGCTTCCACTCCCTCCAGGTCAACGAGTTGCCAAAAGCACCTCCCTCTGTCGTCACGCCGATCAAGTCGAAGGCGGAGCCTGACACTCTGCACACCCAGGACACTTGGTATCCAGGAGACAGTGGAATCCTCCAAATCCCTGCCACGCAATCTCATTCCCACAGCAACTCACACATCGACCAAAACATTACACTGGGAGACACAAACACATGTGAAGAGAAAGACCATTAGTCCAGAGTGCATAAAACATAACAATTAAAAATTATTTAAAGAATTATTACTGCCTTAATAGGTGAAAATATCAAAGATTAAAAATAAGATGTCATCTGTAATATGCATAAAGGGTACAAAATACAGTATATATGAAATGCTAAACAAAGTCAGGAGTGACAATCAACCTCTTATTTTAAAGAAACTTCATTTCTTTAAAAGTAATGAGTAGTCTTACCTCATATTAAAACAAAATTACCAATAAATATTCAAGAGATGTCCTTTCACGACACTTAGAAGAACAGTGCTTTAATAAAGGCTACTGCATGACATTGTTTTTTGCAGTTTTATAATGTGTAATATTAACCAATGGGAAATGAAAGCCTGAGTTATAATAAGAGCTAATATTTTCCATAAGATTTTGCATTCCTCTGGACCTATTAAAATAGGGATGAAAATTCATACAATGAAAGAACTAAAATTTTATTTTCAGCTTTTTTGTTGTTGTTGTTGTTGTTGTTGTTTTGATAGGATGTGAAAAAAACACATACACAGTACTTACAGTATATTACTGCATTAAGGCAAGTGAAAAATGTGTAAGATGCGAATGTAAATATGTCTTTGTTGTCATTCTTGACCCATAGTTTGGACTTCACTGAATGCTTGAAATTCAGTTGAGTGAGGATGCAATGCATCTTAATGGTAAAGATGACCCAAAGTTATGTCTAAAGAGTCAGGTATTATACACGCATCACTGCAGGCAATTGTGAATTTAAAACCTTTGTCACAGATAAATGGGTTGCTTCACTGTGAAGATTTAGTACTTTGAAGTAACTATAAAATCACTTTTTTTTCCAATCATAACTTTCTCATAATTTTTTTTATTTGAGAAACTCTGACAACAAAAGCATATGCAAAACAGGGAGGACACTCTACCATGCAATCATCTGAAGAGGAGTGCCTACCGTTCAGGTACCCACAGCTTTTTTGGCTAAGTACTAAACATACACACACACACACACCAGCACATATTTACTTTGATATCTTTAAAGAGCATAGTGGCAAAGATGTCCTGAATTTCTGGGCAAGGTGCCCAATTGCCAATTCTGTGGCACTTCCCATACCGTCTGCATTCATATCCTCAGCTCCCATCAAACATGTACTTATCAATGGTTGTTTAATAATCACATCATAACATACTTGAATGGTACTGTAACAAAGATGTTGAGTAATCGTATCTTCCTGAACAGGTATTCTGGACTGCTGTAAAGGTGCAACCATTTGTGCAAAACAGTCAAACACTGGCATCATAATGGGGGCCTGGGCAGCTCAGCAAGTATTAACGCTGACTACCACCCCTGGAGTTACGAGTTTAAATCCAGGGCGTACTGAGTGACTCCAACTAGGTCTCCTAAGCAACCATATTGGCCCGGTAGAAAGGGAGGGTAGAGTCACATGGGGTAACCTCCTCGTGGTCGCTACAATGTGTGGTACTCGCTCTTGGCGGGGTGCGTGGCGAGTTGTGCGTGAATGCCGCGGAGAATAGAGTGGGCCTCCACATGTGCTACATATCCGCAACAATGCACTCAACAAGCCAAGTGACAAGATGCATGGATTGACAGTCTCAGACACGGAGGCAACTGAGATGTGTCCTCCACCACCCGGATGGAGGCGAGTCACTACGCCACAAAGAGAACTTAGAGCGCATTGGGAATTAGGCATTCCAAATTGGGGAGAAAAGGGAAAAGAAAAAAAAACACTGGCATCACGTTGCAAAGTGTCAAAGGGTAATTAACTGCTGTTGTTATGTGTTGCGTGTTCAGGGCGGTGTTTCTTTCTGGCTGATTCATTGGAGAGTTTGATGTTGATAAGATTTGATTCGCACAATGACACCATTGCACCATTTTGTCAGTGTTGTGTGTACATGGGATGGGGCTTATGCCCAAGTGTGCATGGGTGCCATATTATTGTTTGTGTATCAGTGTGTGTGCTGGGGCAGGTGTTTTAGAATAGTCTTCAGGTACAAATGTGTTATAAATACCAATAAAATATCAATGCCTCTCACTTCTGTATTAAAAATGAAACTAAATTATGGTTACTGTCCTTTTTGGAAATTGGGTGCTGATCAATAAATAATAAATACTTAATATAATAATAAACTAATATACACTGTAAACCATAATGTTGTCATTACTGGAAAATCAAGTTGTCTTAATTTCTTGACAACATTACATTACTTGAAATGCCAAGTTTGACTCATAACTCAAATATTTATGTTCCTTGAAGTAATTTTTCATTAAAAATCCATAGGCTTAATAGTTTGAGTTTTTAACACTTAAAGTCTTGAGTACAAAATTGAGGCTTTTGGGAATACCCACAGTGCCTTGCGCTTGAATTATGTAATTATGTTTCCTTGGTCAAAAGGGAGCATATGGGGGCATTTAAATAGTTGTTTTTAAGAAATCAAAGAGTTCTTAGCTCTTTTGTAGTTTATTATTTATGATTTGTTGCAAATAGTTGTTTCATGTGATGTCACCATTAAGGTGATCTGTGTCCTGTCCCCTTTAGTCAAGTTGGACCCCGTTAAAGGAGTATTCCGGGTTTAATACAAGTTAAGCTCAATCGACAGCATTTTGTAACATTTTGACTCGTCCTTTTCTTTAAAAAAATTTAAATCATGGTTACAGTGAGGCACTTACAATGGAAGTTAATGGAGCCCATTTTTGGAGAGAAATTTGTAGCTTATAATTTTATAAAAGCACTATTCATTTTTCTGTTAAAACTCATGTATTATTTTAGTTGTAAAGTTGATTAAATTGTAATTTTAACAGTCATTTTAGGATTTAGGGTTTGTTGACATTACATTGTCATGGGCCGGCGCACGCCAGCCTTCACCTTCATTGCACAATGGGGGCTCTTGGCCACCCTCTGACTCGTGCACGCGTTAGACTCCTTGGTCCGTGTTTCAAGACGGGTCGGGTGGGTGGCCGGAATTTGTAAAATTGGATATAAATTTACACAGAAAAGTTTAATTAGTGATTTCATCACACTAAAATCATGTCAAGTCAAGTGTTTACATGCATATTGCTAATGTCCTGTGACTATCCTTTTGAAAAAGTGATTTTTGCTGCTTTTTTTCTTTTTGAATAAAAGGAGGGATGAGTCAAATTACATTTTTGTGGTAATCAACATTATGCCTCCAATGCTGTTGATTGAGCTTAACTTGTATTGAACCTGGAACATTCCTTTAACACTTTCTCAGTTCTTGTGCTTGTGCAATTGAAATATAGGCATATCTGCATTTATGTGGGGAAATAAGAATATTTAAATGATTGGCCTAGAATCAGTTATAATCTTCATTATTTAAACTGTGTATGACCTAAATTTGAGTTATTCAATTAAAATTATTAAGTTGAAACAACAAAATTTAAATAGCAAACCTGAGTATAGTGCATCTAGTTGCCTAAATTTAAAAAGTTAAGTTCAATCTATATGAACATCAAGTTAAGTGAACTTAATTACTCAAGTTTTTGAGATACTATTACTCAATCAATTGAATAGAGTCAAATTATTAGGGTTTTAGGTACTCTGTACATTACAATTTCACCACTGTCACTGTACTGGTCTTTACTAATACATCAGTCAATCGGAGCATTACAAATGTATATTGTACAAATAGCAGCTATTCAAATTAAAGCATAGTATTATTGATCTTGATCTTAGATTTCATCTGGTCTTGGCCTTAATCATCACAAGTCTTGATGATATTTTCTACTGTATGTTCATGAGGGCAGGGTAGTAATGTAATTTCTAATTACAACCTTTAATCAGTTTATTTAAATACAATCTATTAGACATAGTGACAGCCTCTGTGCATGATACAAAATTCTATAAAACTGAAAAAACTCCAACAGTGGATTCACCAGTCCTTTTTTTTAACCATAAATAACTATTTTCATCCCTCTCAGTGTCCAAACAAACGATGTAACATGTAATGTGTGGTTGGATTTGATAAAGCAATGAGGCATACTGAATAACCTACAGAATTAAAAAATATATATATATGCAAATTAGCTGACTGTTCCAATCAATAGGGCTATTGTTAAGAAAACTAGACTGGAGACAGCTGATTTTTTTTTTTTTTTTTTTTACCACAGAAGAAAAAAGTCAACTGGACAAAGCTCCATCCTCTCCCTCTTCCTGTTTTAGTGTATATCCTAATGCAACCATCCTATTCGTCACGAATGCATATTTTACTTGCTGGTAACTTTTGTGGCTTTTCAGAGATGTTTCTCTATACATGCTTTCATGAAAACTATCCTGTTGAAGGAGATGAGGTTTTAAATTAATGAATTAAGTCAGGCCCTTTCCAAAGCTCACTCATAAGATTTTGATAATGTTTCATGTGTGCAAATTTCCTGCAAGGGGAAACATTTGGAGTTAGTGGGCATAAGATACACTGTTTTCATCTTAATAGAAACCGAGAGAAAACACTGCTGAAATTGTATGTTATTAAGGCAAGTATTGCAGTGGTTTTAGTTTTTAATTTGTGTATAACGGGTATAGGCTTACTGTGTACACAGCAAAACAGGCTTTCTGTTTTTTTGGCTTTTCCTTTCTAAATTCTGAGTGGCCCCTCTATTACTCATTATAATTTAACAGCTGAATCATTGTGGCTATTGGTCTTTGCATATTCGGTGCAAGTGAGCCAAGTTCTGTGCAGTGGCAGATCTTGCAGTCGTCTGGTCAACAACTTTGGGGCTGTTCTCATTTGGAATCACCACCGCACACACACCCACCACCCAGCTCCCCCCGTAATAATGGCTGCCCTTTCAGATAATCCTTTTAGTGAGGGCTACACTTGGCCAATGCGTTATATGCATTCATCCATATTTTATCATATTTATTCATATTTGCCCTTGTGCTTTGTAGGCTGAGAAAGGCTTAGGCTCCTCTTGAGTAATTACTTTAAAAGCAAAAGAGACACCGGCAAATAATCATTCTGAAATATTAAAATCCTTAAAAACCTTTAAATGCAAAACAACCTTAAAATATTTGAAATGGAAAATAGTGATAATCTAAATGGGACATGTTGTATTAAAGAAGACAGTGCACAGTCATGAGCCTATTTCTACTACTTAAATAAATGAAATAACACTTTGTAATAAAATAATAACATTTAGAAGCCCTCACTTCTCACTTTTAGTAAAAAAACCAAGATGACTGAATATCATATTGGACTGCACTTGGTGAGTGATATTCAAATACACTTCCCTCTAGCTTTACTTTACTTGTATCCTCAATAGGAGACTTATTTGAATATCTCAGTTTAAATTAGGGAATTGAGCCATGGGGCAATAAGCAAAAAGTACAAGGAGGAAGCTGCAATTGGTGTTTTCAACCAGTATAGTTTTGGTAGCAGACTTGTGATAAAACTGTGAACCACTCCCAGCTCTAATGTACTCATTTTCTAGCACATGATAATGAAATCCATACCCCCAATTTGACTTATCAGCAAATCACACTGTTGTTTGGGCCTATTTAAACTTCTATACTTTGAAGTGAGAGCTGAAGTTAAAAATCATTTTTACTATATAATATATTGCACGATATATCTCAACCGAATGGATGAGGTGAATTCTTTTTTCAATTAGTGAGAGTGATACAATCAAAAAGGGGGGAGGGGGGTCTAACAATGGCAATACTAAATTGTCAGGTGCAGAAGGTCTTGTAAATGGATGCTGAAACCCATCTAAATTACCTTGCGGTTAATCTCAAATTTCACCCAGGTAAGTCTCAATCATATTCGTACACTCAAGAATCACTTCAGAAAATCAGCATGCACATATTGGCCCATGGAAAAGCACTCTACCTATACCACAAAAAGATTAGCCACTTCTGAAGCCACTACTCAACATCATGTCTTATTTCAGGCCCATTTTCTGACCAGCGAGGAGTGTGAATTTGTGCGTGACAGGCTCCACAAGATCTTTATTGAATTGTACTAAATTATTTATTTATCTATTTTGCAGTGGTATTTCCTAGCATGGACCATACCATAAACTTTGAAAGGGCAGGGCTGTTTTTTGAATGACCATGAAGTGCTCTGTAACTGGAGTGCGTTTTTCTAACCTTATAACCACACACGCACTTTCACACAGCCCATCTCTAGTGGCTTATTTGGGCCAATAATAAAGTCTGTGTGTATCCACTTATTCACTTTGACACACTGCCTGGGGGTCTGTTAATACACACACCACTGTCTCTCTCTCTCTGTGTGCGTGCGTGCGTGTGTGTGTGTGTGTCAAAGTCGCTCTTTTCCATAAACATTAGGCCTACTGGAGGATTAATAAATATCCAATAAATATGACAATTTCATAATGTCAAATCTTCAAGCTGATCACCAATGGGAAATGAATAGCTCTCTACAAATGCCTCTGACAATTTAACAATTTTTATTTGGTCTGAAAAGAGTTTACTTACCTGAAAGTGCAAATTATATTCACATTTCTTTATCGCAAATCTGAACTAACACTCCCAGGCTGAAAGGGGCTTTAGGGAAATTGCCGACAAAACAAGTGGCGGCACAGGTGGGGCAGGTATATTGTCCAAGGGGATCTTAACACCATATACTAAGAAAAAAAAAAAGAAAAAAAAAACACGACTAAAACAAATAGATTTTTACGATTTTAATATACAAACATTCAGCTAAGGTAAATGTACCGACTCAGCACAAAATAAATCACTAAAATTTCCTGTGCGGTAGATGGTGGGAAATAATGTCCTAACAATGATTTATTTGTTATTTGACGACTATACCGACGAGTATCTCAGAGATGTGTCGATACTCTGCGTTTTAAAATAATTTACCTGTGCGCAGCATTATTGTGAAAAAGAGTTCTGACTGACTGCTTCATGTTTCCCTTTGATTATCTGATTAAAAAAATATCGACAGGCACCGAACAGTACAAGTTCTTATAGCCGAAAATATTGATTAATCACCAGCCAAACAGCATTGCTGTGGCCATTTCATTTTCGCCTCGATGAACTTGCCGTTTCTAATGACATTGAGATCAGCAAAGATCCATTTGGGTAAATGAGCTCATGCCAAAATCGTTTACCTCTGCATTTGTCGACGGCCGAACGGTTAGATCGTCATCTATCCGACTGAGTCGTGCAGAATTGCCCCAAGAGCTGCAGCTGGACTGCGGGCTCGATTTTCTTCCCGCGCCGCCGGTGCAGAAGTGAAGTCGCGCGAGGACCGTGGTCAGGGTTCCCGGAGCAAAAAACAAACAAACAACCGGTTTCGCTTGCACGTAGTGACGGTGCCAAGCTGATCCGCACCCCGGGGATCTAATTAAATGGCAGGGCACGGGGGCGTATGGTGAAACGTTTATATAGTCTATTTCTCTAGGTATGCAAAACAATGTCGAGTAAAAACATCCACACAGGATATCCTACCGTATCCTAAAAAATCTATTGCCTAAATACTGCATTAGCCCCTGAAACTGTATGTTGAGCTAGAAATCTCTCTTCGGCTCTTGGGTTTCGGGACAAGACAACTTGAAAACCCACATAAAGCTTTTTAATGAAATTCCTAAGAGGATTCAGGGCAATTCTAAACAATGTTTCCTATCAGGTTATTTCCACTAATAATAATGATGTGTGTGTGTGTGTGTGTGTGTGTTATAATGCAACGTTTCCGAATTTTCGATTTCTTTACAGTGTTGTTTCTTATATTTTCCAGACACTCAGAAGTAACAACATACGGAAAACTCGTTGTAATTCGTATTTTTATAAGCCATGCATTGTATCAACAACTGTCATCACGAAGATCATTGAATCTAGAAACAGGTTATTAAACAAAGATCATTTAAACAGCCCTTTACACTAAAAAAAAAAAAACGTAGAGATTTATTAGTTTAGTTTATTAAACATAGATCCCATCAATTTTTGCTATTAAGTTACATGTGAATTTTTACTTAAATGGTAAAGCAGAATTTTGCTAATTGGATGTTACAACCTTTTCTGCCGCAAAAGAATGTCAAATATTCGAAATTGTGTGCTGATATGAATGTTAATTTAACATTGTGGTGGAAACCTCAATGCTACAATTAATTTTTCATGATTGTATGCATTAAGTTGTCCGTTGTTCTTGATTAATGTGGTTAATTTAGTAAAGAAATCAAATTTACAGTTATTTAAATCTATTTTGAATCTGTCACTTGTGCTCTGTGATCTTGCTGACGTTCTTGAAAGCTATTCAAAATCAGATGGACAAAAAAAGAGGAAAAAACTCGCATATGTTTGATTTGCGTGTTGAATATGTATTTCCACCTGTTCCAAACGCTACACAAGGTTAGTAAAATAATGACAAAAAAGATGTTGGTGTAGCACTATATAGACCGTCACCAGACGCACATAAGCCAGAAATCTCCACCAAATTCAGTGTCGCATCACAAGTATGGGGCTAATGTAGTTAATGTCAACATTAGGCTACATTTTTTTGAAGTTATTGTCTATAGTGTTGGGTTTAGATGTTGGGTTTGTTTGGATAATTTAATTTCTCTCAATGGCAACAATTTTTCATCAGTGACGAAAAATGTTCATATAAACATTAAGAATTGCGGAACATATTTACACTCAGGACTGTTAAATAAAATTAAATAGACATCCACACTCATGAAATGAAAAGGCTTGGAGAGCTTCTCAATATACAGGCATTAAACATTAAGGAGCACTAGGCAGTCGTATAAATCAATATGGCAAATTCACTATTCAATGAAAGCTTTCAAAGTGGCCAAACTTCAAGAATTCAATAAGAAGTATATGTAAAAGAACCTACTTGCTTTCTAGACTCCAGCAGAAGCTGCAGAAACTGGCTCTTTGAATAATGGATAGGACATTGACTTTCATTTTATAAAGTTCTTAAAAAAACATGTTGTATTTGTTTATCAATAAGTGTGAGGCTAAAAATATACAAACCCCAAATTATTTATGAATATAGGAACCAAAAAGAGTCATTTTGAAAGTTATTTTATTTGAAATTATTTAAATACAAATAATATATATTTTCAATTTACAATGACAGTTGTAAACAAAAGTGGCAGATACCGTTTCCTAGGCAATTCACCATTTTCTCTGGCCTGTGAGTCTGTCTGTCTGTCTCTGTGTGTGTGTGTGTGAGAGAGAGCGAGAGAGAGGACTTCTGTGCACTTGAATCACCACTTTCAGTACACAACATGAATTCTGAGGTTACATTCTTTGTAGGAGCTATAATACTAAATTGTCTATTTATCTGTAAAACCTTGAAAAAACTGGTAGTGAATATGTTACATGCAGCCAGAATACCTTTTTCCTCTGTTAATAAAGATTGCATTATGCAAATGCTAATTTGCATAATGCAAATGGAGGGGGGGGGGGGGGGTAAATAATTTTAAGATTCCCTACTAAATATTTGCAGTTGTACAAACAGAGTTATAAAATACATACATTATCTATTGGGTACAAACAAGAAAATCCAATTTCTTGTGATAAATTCATGACAGAAATAAAAAAATAAATGCAAATAGACAATCAGTGGAGAGATTACGTTTCATACACATTTCTACATTTCAAATAATATCATCTCTGTTGGCTTAACCTCTCCCAGTGCTTGACAAAAGAACAGACCAAATAAAGTTTTTCACTACCACTACATTAGCGCCTTCAATAAGCTGTCATACCTTCCACTGGTGGAAAAAAAGACATTTAAGTGGGATGAAAAAACACATCCACAAAGATACCAAAGGGATTATTTTAAAGCCTTGTTACCACCCCTCCCCCCACAAAAAGAAAATGAAGAAAAACAAACAGAAAAAAACCCCCACAAACCCTCAAATTTTCCCTGCACTCATATCGGTGCTTCTGCATCACAGATCATCCGCAATAAAGGATGGAACCTTATTTGATGCCTTTAAAAATATCTGTACAATAAAGTTTTTTGAGTGGAATGTAAAACCAAAAAAAACAAAAAAAACATTCTAAACTATGCTCTATGATTGAGGCATGTAGGCCGATGGCTCCACGGAAACAACCGAGAAACTATTTGTTTTAAAGTCATTTTTTAAAAATTGTTTATCGTTGTACTATGGCCAACAGATAATGGATTAGTATAACTGATGGGAGACTAGAGTCTACTACAGACACTGTGTCTTTGTAACAGTTGCAGTCAGCAACCGTGGGGGATTTCCTGTTCCCAGTTCAAAAAGTTAGTCAAATAATTACATGGAAAGGGGGAGGGGGTTAGAATAAAATTTTTAAATTGTCCTAGATGGGGTTCCAAAAAAACAAAACAAAAAAAAAAAACACTACAACTGAATCAAATGCAATCAAATGAGTGCCAAGAAAGCAGCCTTATATCAACCTTGTGTGGAATGGCAGTATAGCCATTTAAGCAACATTAGGCCTTAAATCAGGACTATATTGTAGACCTGGCTATGGAATGTCTGCAGTTATTATTACTTTGTGAGGCTGAGATAACCTGCACTGGTGATGAGAAGTTGGATGTTAAAACAGATGAGATTTATTATGTACAGCACTTTACTTCCAGACCATGGAGTCAAATTGAAATGCAACCCACAGTGGTGCCCCCCAATTCCTGTTCAAGCTCAGTATGCACACGCACACTTGTGGTTCATGCTTGCTCCAGATAAAATACCCTTAAAGTATATGCTACAACATTGGAAATTGACAGTTATAAAGTGTGTGATTTTTCAACAATAGACTGGTTTTTATTTTTCTGATGTATTGGTTAGTCAAGACACCTTTAGTGTAGTGGAGAGGAATCTGATACAGTGGGCCCCTACCAACAAACATTCAGACAGCCCATCGATAATGACTGGACGAATGCAGGGAAAGATAACTAACAGTTTCTCAAGTCTTATGACTGGAAAAATAAGAGGTTTGGACAGATATGTGATTCATGTGTTTTAAACAGGAACATGGGGCATCAATGTCATGGTGGTGGCCATGAAGACTGCAGCGGTCTGGGGCTATGTGGGTGTGTAGGTCTGTTTGTTTGAACATAAGTGGGCCACACTGCATTTGAGCTGCACTAAAGTTTGTATGAATTGATTGGTTTGTTTAGTCGTTGTCTTCATCATCTTCCTCAGACTCCTCAATACCATCACTGTCCTCCTGGTCATCCTCCTCTTCCTCAGTTTCTGGGATGTCCCATTGTGGATGGTTATCCAACATGGCCTTTGCTTCATGAACCTCCAACTAAATTTTTTTTAATAAAAAAAATAAAATAAATCAAGGTCACAAACGCTCTAGAAACAAAAATTTACATTTCAGCCCTTGGATGGATGGATGGGATAAACAGATTTTGAGATTAGACTATATACACTGGTGGCCAAACGTTTGAAATAATGTACAGAGCTAGCCATTTCAGAAGGAAATTGGTATTTAATTAACCAAAGTGGCATTCAACTGATCACAAAGTATAGCAGCACCATCACTATTTGAAAAGTAATTTTTGATCAAATCTAGACAATCCCATTTCCAGCAGCCATCACACCAACACCTTGAGTAATCATGCTAAATTGCCAATTTGGTAATAGAAAATCACTTGCCATTATATCAAACACAGCTGAAAGATATTTGGTTCTTTAAATTAAGCTTAACATTGTCTTTGTATTTGATTTTGAGTTGCCATAGTATGCAATAGACTGGCATGTCTTAAGGTCAATATTAGTTCAAAAATGGCAACAAAAAAATGAAACAGCTTTCTATAGAAACTCATCAGTCAATCAATGTTTTGAGGATTGAAGGCTATAAAATGCTTGAAGATTTCATACAAAGGTGTACACTACAGTCTTCAAAGACAAAGGACAACTGGCTCTAAAAAAGGACAGAAAGAGATGTGGAAGGCCAGATGTACAACTAAACAAGAGGATAAGTACATCAGAGTCTCTAGTTTGAGAAATAGATGCCTAACATGTCCTCAGCTGACAGCTTCATTGAATTCTACCCACTACACACCAGTTTCATGTACAACAGAAAAGAGAAGATTCAGTGGTGCAGGCCTTGTGGGAAGTATTGCAAAGAAAAAGCCACTTTTGGCAAAAAGAATAAAAAAGAAAAGGTTAGAGAGGGCAAAGAATCACAGGCATTGCAAAACATATAATTGGAAAAGAGTGTTATGGATCTTAACCCCATTGATCTTTTATGGGATCAGCTAGACTGTACGGTGTGTGAGAAGTGCCGACAAGACAGCCACATCTATGGCAAGTGCGACAGGAAGCGTGGGGTGAAATGTCTCCTGAGTATCTGGACAAACTGACAGCTAGAATGCCAAGGATCTGAAAAGATGTCATTTCTGCACATTGAGGATTTTTTTGATGAGAACTCTGAAGTAGTTTAAGAAGTTTTTTTTTTTTAATGAATTTTTTACATTATTAATGTCCTGACTATAGATTGTGATCAGTTGAATGCCACTTTGGTGAATAAAAGTACCAATTTCTTTACATAAGAGCAAAATCTGCACATTATTGCAAACTTCTGGCCACCAGTGTATTTAGACATAATTTTATAAAGTAGGAAAGGGCATTTTCTAAAGTGAGATTAGAAAAAAAGAAAAAAAAAAAAAAAAAAAAAAACTGACCTTCAACGGCTTGACCTGATCTAATCCCATGTAGGAATCTGATCTGAGAATCACAGAATATTGATAGTTTCCGGTTTTGGATGGGGCGGGGAATTTCAGTTCAACCTGGTACAAATGAGAGGTTTACACAATCATCGGTCACTTTACACATCTGCAAACACAGCAAAATCTAATATGACTGCAAACAACGTGCAATTCTGACATGTTGGGGAGATTTATGACACTTATGTTTACATTCTCATGCTGCTCACAGAGAGGAAGCACCCACTATGTAAGACAGAATCATGATGGGTGTCTGACTGCCTCGTAACCAGCGCCTTAAATAGACAGAGACTGCAGTATGGAGGTTGCCTGGCAACAGGCTATGGGGAAAACTGCTGTGCAGGAGACTCACAAACACCTCTCTCTCTATCGCATGCGTGTACGCTCACGCACACACACACCTCACTCACTCACTCACTCACTCACTCACTCACTCACTCACTCACTCACTCACTCTTCCATTTTTCTACATTAAAATGATAGCACACCATATTGCAATTAATTACAGTAATTTGCTTTTGGAATAATTAATTCTGATTCTAAATGCATTTGTTTTCCTACTGCAAGAATTGCAAAAAAACAAAAACAAAACAAAAAAACACCTAATGAAAACAGAAATTCTTGAATCGTTCCAAATGTTTTTGGGTAAAGAACCAATTAAAATATTTTTTTGAGGAGCAAGGCAATGTCTTCCACTATTTTCCTTCCTCAATAATAAAGATGTTGTGGTAAACAGTAAACAGGTGGTTGTAACCTTACCTCTTCTGTGTCTCTGAGTGTGCACACATGGTTTGGCATAGACACCAGTGTCTGCTCCTTCCTATCTGCAATGTAAAGCCACCACCACTCCTGCTTCTCCTCAGGGAAATACAGGCTGTACACAGGGTGTGTGATCTTTGACTTGGTCTCCAATAGAGCCCTCTCACGGCGCTGAATACTCTGCTGCAGTGCCTCCCATTCCTACAGGAAAGACATACTGGTTATAGAAAACTGTACTGCCCTCACTGCCACAGGCAGTTCAGTGCTAGAGAAGTTACTACAGGCTACTCATTGTTTAAAATTGCTGAACTATTAACAAGCTACCCTCTTAAAGGGATAGTTCACACAAAATTGAAAATTCTCTACTTATTTACTCACCCTCATGATATCCCAGATATGTATGACTTTCGTTCTTCTCCAAAACACATTTGAAGAAAAACTGAAAAACGTCTTTGCTCAGTAGGTCCTTAAAATGCAAGTGAAAGGCGATTTCTCTTTTGAAGCTCCAAAAATCACAGACAGTCAGCATAAATGTCATCGATACGAATCCAGCGGTTAAATTAATGTCTTCTAAAGCGTTACAATGCCTCAGTTCTCGCGTTTCAAATGCCAATGCGATTACATCACACGCGCATACCGCTGCTGACTGGAAGCATGATTCATAGTTAAAAAGGTAAAAAATATTTATCTTTTTCACACCAAAAGCAATAATGTTGCTTTAGAAGACATTAACAGCTGGTGTCATATGGATGACGTTTATGCTGACTGTCTGTGATTTTTGGAGCTTAAAAAACTAAATCTCAAAATGTGTTCTGGTGAAGAAAGAAAGTTATATACACCTGGGATATAATGAGGGTGAGTAAATAATGAGAGCATTTTTGGGTGAACTAAAGTGATAGTTGATGATATCCCAAGCGTGTATGACTTTCTTGAAAAGTGTGCGCTACACTTTAAGCTGCTTACAAAAAGTAGCAAACTACATTGTAGCTATTTAAAGGGCCCATTATCCTTTTAAATATTTAAGTGTTATTTAATGCTGCAATTGCATTTTATCTAGTACAAATGTAATGGAGATCTCAATTAGGGCGACAGTACTGAATTTAACACGTAGCTTTATGCTATATACAGGTAATAAATCAAGAACAACAATTTATATACAGTAGCACAAACGCACCTCCTCATCGTCTCCGGCAATCTCGTCCACCTCGGTGTCACTCTGCTTGTCACTCTCGTCGTCTCTCTCACTGGGCGAGTCCTTGTTTCCCTCCGCTTCATCTGATTCACTGCCTTTATCAGAGAGCTCGTCCTCGTCCTCTTTTGAAGCAGCAGCAACATCCTGTAAAGGAAATATCAGCACTTATATTAAATCAAACTCAAAGACACCCAGTCAAACATATCCAGAGTTCTAATGGGCTCCTTACATTTCCTGCCACATTCCCATTGGCCTGTTTAGCCTTGTCTCCCTTTGTTTGCTGTTGGGTGACTGGTTTCTTCTTAGTCAGTTTCTTCTTTTTGGACTTGGCAGCTTTTTTAGCTCCTTTATTCTTGTTTTGCCAAACTTTTGTTTTGTTTTTTGCATCACCTTGCTGCAAAAGAAAAAATTAATCATTCAACTATTCAATGGACATTGTGAATAGTTAAACTGACTAAGTAACAAAATTAAGTGCCAACACATTCTAATTTATAAATAATTCTAATTTGTGATTTAAAATGTGCAGATAATTAAAAGCAGACAAATCAGCACCTCCTCTGAATTAGCATCCTCTGTAGGGTGTGGTGGTTCCTCTTTCTCAAACATCTCCTAAACAGAAAATATTTGTAATATTATTTTGTGTTAAGAATTAAATTACAGACTGTTCAGAAATAATACAACTTGGTAACAGAAATCAAAACACAGCCGTCTTTCTATAACTGATCCTTAAACGATAAATCACAGTTCAGCATTGACCTCTTGTGGATGCCTGCTGCTACTGCAACATTTCATGACAATCATCTCACATCATACATACAACTGATCAACTGCTATTGTACCAGTTAAACATTCACTCAACATTGGAATGGATAATGGTGGCCTATGAGACATTCTAGTAAATGTGCTACTTACAGACATTCTCTTCCTTGTCAAGGTGACCGTAACCGTGACGATGGATCCAGCTGTGATGTTATTGCTATCTTCGTCATCCAGCACTATGGAGTGATGAAACACACACAAAGTTCAAATCTTTAAATCCCAAGCAATGGTCATTCTTGAACTCTTGATTTCTGTGCAATCCCACCTTGAAGTTTGGTTTCCATGTTGATGTAAGGGAAGCTCCCGAGGACTGCCATGACCTCATCATACTTCTCCTCCCCGAGGAATCTCAGCATGTTTCTCCTGTCAGAGTCCTTCAGACTGACCAGATCCTGCAGCGTCCGCACCTTATACTGAGAGAGAGAGAGGGGAACATGCAGGAACCATATTCAGAAATGTGAAAAATTTTGTCATTGCAAATTTTTCTCAAATGGTTTCAAAAGTACATTTATCAATTAACAGCTAATTGTTCAACTGTTGGTAGTATGACCAGCTTTGCATACAAATGCAGGAAAAACTATTACAAACAATTATTTTGCATTAATATTTTTATTTGAAAAAGCAATTAGTACACTTATTCCCTAATGAGACAAGTTGTGTCACTTAAGTTAAAGGCACTTTCTTCTGATTTCAGTTAAACATGTATCCTGAAATATAATTAGTTGTATTTGTTTCAAATTAATTTTCCTTGCCTACCAACAACTTGTATTACATATAAGATATGTCACCAATAAAAAGTGGCAAAACTTATTTTACTCTTCCCTATTTGTTGTTGTACCTTCTTAGAGATGCAGTATCTGAGGTGCTCCTCTTCAAAATGGGGCAGTTGCAGTAGAGGAGACTTGGCCTCCTGCAGTCCCTGAACCACCATCTGAGAGAGCTTCATGCAGTTCTCTATAGAAGTCAGCCTAGGAGCTCGAATGCCTATAAAAACGAACACCAGCTAAAATCATTCTCATTTAATCATAAACTACATGTACTTAATATGGGTTAAGATTAGGGTTGGGGTTAGGTTAAGGGTTAGTACCTCATAATTACATAGTAAGTAAATATACAACAGTACAGTAAAATAAAGTGCTACCCATATATTAATGAAAATTGCCCCTTTTACACATACAGCCTTTTCCAAAAAAATTAACTGCAATTTTCAGTTCAAATGACCCGTTTGAAAATAACGGTAAATTTTGTACTGGATATTTCCCTGAATGAGAAGTTGTAACATAACCTGAAAATTTCAGTTTTTATGCTGTGTGTGAAAAGAAGCGTAAGATTAACGGTTTCAGTGCGTACAAGGACAGGATGCGCCGACATAAGACAGAGATGATTCAATTCCTCTGGAGTCCAACAAAAAGTCTTGTAATTGGACATATAGTGAAATTATTCCATTTAGTTAGAGAATATAATAAATGTTTGATATTTTAGAGCAGACAATAGAGGAAATCTTGACTCAAGTTATAGGGTGAGCAGCCAATGGAAAACAAACAGAGTGATCCTCATTCGTTTAGTGTGTGATGTTTTTGTCTGTATTCATTTACAAAGATGCAAACTCATGAGACAATCATTTGAGCTAAAAAATTTTACAGGGATACTTTATTTGTATTTTTTTTTTTTAAAGAATAAGCCAAAAGCAACAATTTCAGTTATTTTAACGATTCAAGTATACAGATTAAAATGTACAATTGTGTATAATTAGCAGCAAAAAATAAAGGGTATTTTGGTGTGGCTTGCTTCTGTTTCACACATTTTTTCAGTTTTATTAACTGATTAGTTCAGCAACACCTTCTGTGAGATGCCACTAGGGGGTGACAAATGAGCGTCTTATGTGCTTTGAGTGAGCCATTGAATCATTTTGAGTTGTTCATGACCCAAAACTACCAAGAGACTATATAAGAACAAAGCAGATCTATAATTTTTCTTTCAGTTTCTGAACAGCTGAGAAAGACTTCATCCTAAATGACAACAGTCCAATAATAGTGAGTTTCAATAATGTCCTTACTGTCTCCTTTATTAAAATGTGCATATCTTCAAATCTACTGACAGTAGAATGTTTTAGAATCATAAAAACAAAGCAGATATTTCATTTTCCTACAGTATTTAAACAGCCAAGCAGGACTTTTATCAGAAAAGACAACAATAATGGCCTGATAATATTTATTTCAATAAGTTTCAATAACATCCTTTTGTTGAGTCGAGGAGACAACGCTCCAATCAACACCTCCGTCAAGTGCCCTCCACATGACAAGCATTGCAGTAAGAGTCACGGAGGGGTGATTTTACGAGTTTGCCATGCAAGAAAGCAGGAGATATGAACAGGTTTACATTGAAAACATGTACTTGGGAGAGAGAGAAATAACTGGCAATTGCTTTGATTGGACCTAGCGCTATCTTGAGGTCTTAGCGTTTTCTTGGTGAATATTATTAAGTTTAATAACTGGGGTCTCTGCATCCTTAGAAACGATAAGGTAATATTTAATTAAAAAGAATTGAGACATTCAATATAACTTCACAAATTTGGATGGTTTTAAAATATTTCTTGTTGCTTTGTACTCTCAAAGACATCATTTATGAAGCAAAAACGTTTGAAAAACACTTTGGCGTATAGTGGCATCACTTCATAGACTTCAATGTATTCAGCATATTCCAAGTTCAATATAAGTTTAAGCTCAATCAACAGCATTTGTGCCATAATATTGATCACCACTAAATTAATTTTGACTTGCCCCATTTCTTTAAAAAATAAGCTAAAATATGGCTTACAGATGCGGCAGATCGCTTGATTGGTTACAGCTATGGCCAATCACGTACTTGGCTACAGCAGCGCATGCACAGGGTTTCTGTCTGACAGGAATGAAGCATGAAGGGTTTTGAAGAAGCGGTACTCATGAAACATCTAATTCCATCCTTTTTCTTTAAAAAAAGCAAAAATCAAGGTTCTTGTCAGGCATTTACAATGGAAGTGAATGAGGCCAATTTTTTTTTAACATTAAAATACTCACTGTTTTAAAAGTATAGACAAGATATAAAAGGTATGCATGTAAACATACCACATTAATTCACTACACTTTTCTGTGTACAGTTATAGCTAATATTATCTATATTGCCTATACAGCCATGACAATGTAATGTCAACAAATCCTAAAACCTTAAAATGACAAAATTACAATTTAAATAGCTTTACATGCATTTTAACAGAAGAATTTTGATTTTTGCTTTTTTTAAAGAAAAAGGATGGAATTAGAAGTTTCACGAGTACCGCTTCTTCAAAGCCCTTCATGCTTCATTCCTGTCAGACAGAATCACTGTGGCCATAGCTGTAAACAATCAAGCGATCTGCCACAGTAGCACAGAACTTGCCAAGCACGCGATTGACTGCTCTGTAATAAATCAAGCGGGAGTCCATAGTTGGGAAGTGCGTAATACCAAGTATTTATAGATTCTGTTCATATTTTAGAAGTGGTTTTGTGTAATCCAGCCTAAAAGCACACCACTTTGTCTGAGCAGATGAAGGAATTTGTCAGCTGATAAGATAACTAACTAAATCTCAGCATTTTGGTGCTAATATGTGAATGGTCTCAAAACTGAAAAATTAAGGAAACCGTTGCATGTGTGAATAGCAGATGTGGTACATTTACCAGAATAGGGAATTCAACAATTTTACTGCAATTTAACAGGTTGTATGGGTGAAAGAGGCTACTTTGAATCTTGGTTCAAGACTTAGTTCAACTCACCTCCTCTACTGGTTGCCATCATGGTGAGTTGACAGCCAACATTGATCATTTCCTGTAGTAAGGCAGGACACTTTTTCACCACAAACCTTTGATCTGAAGAGGATATAAAACTTCCAATTAATAGATGGTAAATTATTACACAACCCTCTTGAAATGTTGATTCTGATTTCTCTATATATATTCTATGTATTTATATGTTATAGGTATATAGGTTAGTGTCAAAGTCTGTTCCTCTATGTTTGCCATTAGGTTAGTGTCGAAGTCTGTTCCCCCCATGTTTAATGGCACAACGGGGAACACTAACCTAAGGGGAAATATAGGGGGAAACAGACTTCGACAGAACACCGCCACATTAAATGTACAGTTCACACCGTCACAGAAGCATTTAAATATATATATATATATATATATATATATATATATATATATATATATATATATATATATATATATATATATATATTATTATCCCCTTTTCTCCAAAGTTGGAATGCCCAATTCCCACTACTTAGTAGGTCCTTGTGATGGAGCGGTTACTCACCTCAATCCCGGAGGTGGATGACAAGTCCCAGTTGCCTCCGCTTCTGAGACTGTCAATCCACACATCTTATCACATGGTTCGCTGTGCATGACACTGCAGAGACTCCCTGAATGTGGAGGCTCATTCTACTCTCCGTGATCCAAACACAACTTACCACGTGCCCCACTGAGAGCGAGAACCTCTAATCGTGGCCACGAGGAGGTTACCCCATGTGACTCTACCCTCCCTAGCAACTGAGCCAATTTGGTTGCTTAGGAGACCTGGCTGGAGTCACTCAGCATGCCCTGGATACGAACCAGTGACTCCAGGGGTGGTAGTCAGTGTCAATACACGCTGAGCTGCCCAAGCCCCCCAGAAGAGCAGCATAAAGGCATGTTGCCACGGTTGTCAAATACAACAGTATTAAAACACTATGCTCAACTGGCAACTATTATGAATCTGAATATGGCAGAGACATATTCTCTACCAGCAGACACATTTTTGATTGCCGTTTACGGAGTCTAGAGCCGTCACAGCAACCGGTGAAATATCTGTGGACAATTATGTCAGTGCTATCTTCAGGGAGCAGAAACTTTCGCTTACAGAACATTTAACAAAAACTAAATAAACATGTATTTTGAGGCGCTTTAATCACTTTGAATTTTGTCAGAGAGGTAGTTGGTGTGAAGATACTTGTAAAGATGCGTGAAGACATACCTTCCTCTATGTTCTCAGAAACCTCCATCCTGGCAAGGTGTGTAAGTAATAAGACTCGAGCTTTCAGGCTATAGGGGTAGCAGAACGGAGGCTCCTTCTTCTTAACATTAATGTTTCCCAGCTCCCGAATCAACTGCAAAAAACAGATGCATAATCAGCATTATATTTAAGACAAAGCAATAGACAATTAGAGCTTAGAGATCATCCACAGGACATTTCTTTGTGCATTTCAAATCGTTGGCATGAAAATGTCTGCAACACATTTCACAACTTTTGTATATTTGGTATGTTTTGAAACTACTGAACATTTTACCTGGGGAACTTCTACATTGTCTGTTGGTCTTATTGTGGCCTCTTTGTTACTACGAGGATCAAACTCAAATGCTGCTGTCAACACCATCCCCAAACCTGTCAAATAGAGGAGAAACTTGGACTCAAGACCCTCCTGAAATATTTTTCTTTCAGGTAACTATGCATACTGAAAGGTGTGTCGAACAAGCATGCACACTAGGTGGTGGTACACTTACGTTTCATGTTCATTGTAGGTGTTTTGTACATAAAGTGCATGAAAAGCTGTGTTGTGTTGATCAGGATCTGATCACCACTGTAACGGATGGAACGATACCACCATGTGCCCTAAACACAAATGCATGTACGTTACTATAGTGTTCATTGTTACATTAACCAATGGAAATCATTGAATGGGTTTCAATAACAGTTTACAAACTGCATGTACAAAAACCCCCGAAAATTATTGATCGTAACTAGAAGACTGTCTTACCACAACCACAGGAAGAATGACCATAAAAGCCAATCCATAGACCAGCAGCACCTGAGAAGATCACAGACAAGGAGATTTTTGCCAATTCAGTTATTGGAAAGATTGTAAATGCCAGCTGGAAAACAATGTTTATGGGAATTTACGAGCATAGAGTTCTTCTGGTCAACGATCCACGCAGGAAGAGCAATTCCAAAACTTGTCACTGAACAAGAGAGAGAAAAGAATGTGACAAATGATAAAGGATCAACCCTTAGAAAGTAAGCTTGAAGGTTAAGGCACCTCACCTCTTGGGCCATCAGGGTTGCCATAAGTCTCCCAATTTTTTCGGGATTCCTCATTAGTCAAGCTGTGAAATATTATCAATGAGGACATAATCACAAAAATGTCAGAACCCTTGACAGTTAACTGCTGTGCTATATTGAAAGGTTATAGAAAGGTTAAGGCTTTAATTCTGGCACAGTAGTATGAAGTATTTATGACTAGTTTCTAAGAAATGTATTGTGATGCACCCTTAATTACACACTGTATAATGAAAAATTAGTTGTGATCACTATAAATAACACGGCATTAAATATAAAGGGATAGTACACCCAAAATGTGTAATCCTCATCATTTACTCACCCTCACGCGATCCCAGACATGTATGACTTTTTATTTTTCTGCTGAACAAAGATTTTTAGAAAGATATCTCAGCTTTGCTGGTCCATTCAAAGCAAGTGAATGGTGACAAGAACTTTAAAGCTCAAAAAAAAGCACATAATGGCAACATAAAATTAATTTTTACAACACCAGTGGTTAAATCCACATTTTCTGATGTGCTAAATGTGTGGGTGATAAACAAATCAATGCAAGTTATGTTTTAATATAAATGTCCACTTTCACTGGTCCTCTGAAGTGCTCTCTTTTCTCCCAAGTGTTGTTCTTCTTTTGTTTTTGGTGATTTGTATTCTTCATGCATATCACCACCTACTGGGCAGGGAGAAGAATTTACAGTAAAATCTATCGTATTACTTCTGAAGATATGTATTTAACCACTGGAGTTATATGGATTACTTTAATGGTGCCTTTTTGTGCTTGTTTTGAGATTCAAAATTCTGGCCACTATTTACTTATATTGAATGAACCTACAGAGCTGAGGTGTTTTTGAAAAAATCATAAATATTTGGGATGACATGAGGGTGAGAAAATTATGAGATCATTTTCATTTTTGGGTAAACTTTTCCTTTAAAAGTGCAACAATGAACAAAATGGGTGGTGAAAGCATTCTTACGCTGAGTAAGCTTTAGCAAGCTTCATGAACATGGCCTCATCTCCACCTTTATCAGGATGGTGTTTTAGAGACAGCACTCTGTACTGCTTCTTAATCTCAGCAACAGATGCCCCCTAAACAGAGATATAATATATCAATAAATCTTAAAAGGAAGCATTTCAGAGATTAAAATAAGAGATAATTAAATTATCAAGTGGGAAGGAAAGAAGCTGATCCTTACTGCGTCTAGGCTGAGGACTTCATAGGGGTTATATTCCTGGTACTCACGATCTAATTTAGACACCTTATAGGCCAGGAGAAGAAATACTGCCCACCCAAACAACAGGGCTGCTTTTCTAAGATGACACAGGATAAGTAGGTTTTAGTTTGTAACCTAATGTCCAATAAAGTAGATGTATACATGTATGTAATGGTGACAGACTATCGTACAGGACAGTGTCTCAAATACTCCACACATGTAATCATGTTAAAACTAAATGCTTAAAGACTTTGTGCAGCGTGTTATAATAAAAACAAATCTATGAACCAGCATTAATAATCAAACAATTCACAATCACTCACTTAAATGTTGGAACAATGCTCTGCTGTGATTTCATAAGCCGAAGGCGATACCACAGACATCTTCCATGAACTCTTCGTAAACTCTTCAAACGTAATTGCTCTGTGTATGAATTTACATGACAAACAATGGTCAGAAAATTCTAAGTGTCATGCAACCTGGTTCACATCCACTTTCCAAACATACATCCACTGTGACTGTGGTGGTACCATAGTACAGTGATGATATCAAATGGCACTACCATCCATGCTACTGTAATGTATTCCATGTTACACAGTGATTACCATATTCATGTCACGGTAATAAGAGAACATGTGCAACAATAATTGTGTCAGTATTACAATGTCCAAATATTAGTGCAAGTACCATTGTACATTTGTTCCTTTTTTGTTAGTGGGGTAAAGAAATTCATGAATTTATATAAAATCACATTCAGATTCTGGTGTTCCTGTGCGCCCCTCTAATGTTCAGCACCAGATTACACAAGCTGCTTGCAAGTGTGCCAAAAACACTTTTGTTATATAACAGGAATGAACAAGACAGGAAGAATCTTTGTGCAAAAAACTCTAAAGGCTTTTATAGCCTGAAACAACTGTAGTGTTTTTGGGACTGGTAGGGAAAATAATTAGCCACAAATTAACTGTAAATTTAAGACCCAATGGAGCCATTCTCCAGTTTAAAAAAAGTAAAAAGTTGTTACAATAATATGCTGATATTCTTATTAATGATTAAACAATATTAGCCTCTACATTATCAGAATAAACACAACATTGAATGGCATTCTGGTGGCTGACTCACAGCATAAAAATAGGTTAGAAAGAGTGTGGTTCTTAAGTAGGTGAAACTTCCGTCATGAACAGCTAAATAAAAAGGTACATTTGCAACATTTCAAAACCCACACAGAAAAATGCAAAGGAGTGGCACAGAATCCCATAAAGTCCTAGGGCAAGTGCACTAAACTGAAAAAGATCATGCCATTTGGAGACGAAAAAGAAAAGTTCTTACAAAAGAATTGGACAGTCGCAAGATTTAACATATCTCTTCAGAGACGTAGCTCAAGTGTGCTGGGAGTATTTCTCAAAAACTTGTGAGGGTTGCAAGAAACCCCTTAAAGCTGATGTAACTTTTTCAGTGTTCACATATTTCCTTCTATCCCAGCTTAATATGCAGTGACAAGTCAATCAGAGGTTAATTTTCTCAAGAATTTGAAATGCTTTATCTCTGTGGTACTATAAAATTCCTGTGTTTGTGTAGAGCGACCCGCTCAGACCCACTCCAACAATGTTATTCAACCAGTGGTGTGAGTTAGGGCCGGGACTCACTGACAGTTTGAACAACAGTAGACGGGGCATATTCGGAAAGCTCTTTTGATAGCATTGTTGGGCTGCCCACGACTAAAGATTTTCCTAGTCGACTAGTAGTCGTTAGTTTAAGCCATTAGTTGACTTGTTGTCGCAAAATTATTATATTAATTAAAAATAAATAAATTTTATCAGAAAAATGGCTTGCTTTCCAGGGTTGAGAAAGAATGTTATACGTAACATTGCTAACACTGTTCTTCATAACAGAGATATACTGAACCGTAATAATGAGCCTTTAAAATATAATTTTTTTAAGCGCTAGCACAAAGGGAGCTGCAGCGACACCGGCAAAAGAGGTAGTGATTCTAAATGTGTCAGAAAAAACAGCAAGGAGACTGTCTGAATTTATAAAGAGTAATGCACGCTAAGTTAAACATGGAGAAAGCGAGGTACTAATTTAGCTTCCCCACGAACACTTGGATAAGCCTAATAGTGCATATTTATCTAGGTTATCTAATGTTAGAGCGAGCAGCCATGCTAAGTGGCTAGTGATAGGCTATTACATGTTTCAAATGATAAGCCATCATCATTTACCCTCTAGAAATTATCCTACATTTTGGATTTCCAGCCCAACATTATTAATTACCCCATGGACCAGCCGTGTAAACGATCATGTCTGTCCAACTCTGACTGCGTGACTTTGCCACTTCCTGTGGAGTTTTTTTGTTTTTGCAGACGAACCGGACAATCCAAACTTTGTTGACCAAGACTCTTCTCATCGACTAACGTTTGGTCGACTATTAGGGGGCAGCACTGTAACATTGTTTATATTTGGTATTCCGTTTGCGGCACTAGATTTTAAGAAATTACATACTTCAGCTTTAAGACTTAAAGCAATAGTTCATCCAAAAATGAAAATTCTCTCATCATTTACTCACCCGCATGACATCCCAGATGTGTATGACTTTCTTTCTTCTGCTGCAGAACACAAATGAAGATTTTTTTAAGAATATCTCAGCTCGGGTGGTCCATTCATTTCAAGTTTGATGGTTGAATCAATGTCTTCAAAAGAAATATGATGGGTGTGGTTGATAAACAGATCAATATACAAGTCCTTTTTTTACTATAAATCTCCACTTTCACTTCCACATTCTTTTTTTGTTTTTTGGCAATTAACATTCTTCGATCATATCACCACCTACTGGTCATGGCTGGTCAAAGGTGGAGATTTATAATAAAAAAGGACTTAAACACTGATCTGTTTCTCACACACAACTCAACATATACCTTCTAAAGACATGGATTTCAACACTGGAGTCGTATGGATTACTTTTATGCTGTCTTTATGTGCTTTATGGAACTTCAAAATTCTGGCCACCATTCATTGCATTATATGGACATACAGAGCTGAGATATTCTTCTAAAAATATGAATTTGTGTACTGCAGAAGAAAGTAAGTCATAAACATCTCAGATAACATAAGGGTAAACAATTACAGAATTTGTATTTTTGGGAGACCCTTTAAGTCCTTCATTTAAGAAAACCTTTAGTGACAATAGCCGTACGATTATAAGGCCCATATTTATGCAACTGCATCTTTTATTTCAGACATTGCATTTCTTAAGTTACATCAAATACCACACCAGCTCCAACAGCCTGATATAATGATGGGTCTGGAGCTATTTAATTAAGAAAATCTTTCTTTGACCCACTCCCTAAAACATGAGACACTCTAAAAGGCTTCTGCATGATGGTGTTTCCATTGAGCTGCATGACAGGTTGACAAGTTCAGCTCTTCCATATTACGATGCTGTATAACTGTGCAGGACCACAAATAAGCGTCAGCATAATAAATACTCATGATTAACGTAAGCAAATCAGCATGGCCCATTAATAACACTGCAGTAATACTGGTAAGATCCCCTCATAGTTAAACTGAGTGGGGGTCAGCTGCTAATGCTAAATAAACAATCTAGTGAGCCCTAAGTGTTAACACTAGAATCATCACTAGATTTACAGCAGGCCCTTATTCAGTTAACTATCAACGATAAAACATCAACAATTGCTCCTCACAAGGGTGACAATCTGGTTATCAGAGCTGATCAAAAAGCCGCAGGTAAGTGGTTAGTTGGACGTGCATTAGCATATTGGGCCTTACCCGCATTCTGATCCCGGGGCCAGAGATAATAGGTGGCTGGGATGACTATGAGTCCCACAAATGACGTGAGGAAATAGAAAAAAGTGTTGCCACTGTCGTCGTACTGAAACTGCTGTCCCGCCATGTCGCAGCGGCTCTAAACCCCGATTTCTACTGACTCTTTACTGCTCTATCAGTCTCACTACTGTAGGACTTGTCACATATGCGGGACAATGAAGCCAGCGGCCACGCACTTTCTGCCACGAACACCAATCGCTTTCAAAATAAAAGTCCGTCAATTGCCTGATTAGCTTCGTGGATCTGAATTCTTCTTATTGTTTGTTCTCAAACATGCACCATGTTTATAGCACTATAACACATTTTTAAATTATTTTCTAATGCCTCGTCATCAATTTTGCAGTGGTAGATTAGCGGGCAAACACATTTCTTAGCTCGACAAAATAGTGGCCCTCATTTATGAAACAGGCAGGCATTATAATTTCTGTTTACATTGTAGGCTACGTAAAAATAATTCAATTCTATGGGAAAGTTTTCACAATAATTGATTTATAGGCGATTTAAACAGTATAATCTGTTCGTATTTCACGAATAAGGCCACCGACTTGTATTTTGGCGATTTAATAAGGTGTCTATGCTTGTTGTATTTCGTCTATGGTGTGAGACACGAAAAATCTGTGCGCCGTTTCAGAGCGTTGTACGTGTTCTACGCATGCGCTTTCCAGTAGTCATTGGTTTCCCACTACTGTACTTAACTTGTTCAGCTTTCAATCTTTTAACATTAGTTTATGTATAAATTGCTTACTTTCATTTCCTTGTCACTCAATTGGTATTTCTTATTTCTTTAATTATTCTTGTTATTCATGTGTACTGTGACACTTTTGCTTTATTATGCTGATTGTTATTGTATTGGTCCATGGTTACAATAAAAATTAAAAAAAACAATAAAAAACAGTTTGAAAGCAGATCCCTTTCAAACTTAGTACACTGTCATTGTGTAATTCACATGCACATAAAAAAAAAAACCTGTTTCAAACCCTTAAGATACTTACTGATGGGACAAATAGTTGGCTGTCCTATTTAATCTTGTAATTAGGTAAAATTATCAAAAATAATTCACTCCAGTTTATGAAATACAGTTTTAAAGTGTTAATGTACACAATAAAAAATAAATATACCTTTGTGCAGCTTGCTTTATTTACATATACAACATTTTAATTATGTTAAACTATTAAAGTACGATCTGAGATAGGATAGTTTCCCACCTATTATCACATGCCACCTCATACGTGATAATACAATACATTGCATTTCAAATAAATACCTACTTATACATACATTGTCTTTTTTAGTGCTTCTCCCAAGTGAGGCTGCAATGTCTTGTCTTGTAGATATTCCACCAAGTATTCCAGCATACCCATAAAGTAGTTCAGGGAAAGTTTCTTGGGTTATGCTGTTTTCCATGCAGTCCACTGGCTCATTATAGGTCTCCAGATACAAGTTGTAAAGAATACAGCAGGCCTTTACATCTATACTGGTTTGGCAAATGGAATTCTTCTGCAGACATTTAATCCTCTGAATGCAAGACTTCAGAGTATGGATGGAGCCTTGTACCACTGTAAGAGCTACCTGTACTTTCTGGTTATAACACACTTTTTTTCCCCCCCCAATTTTCCATAATCAGGGAACGGGGTAAGAAAATGCTCTGAAAGTGGGAAGGTGGACTCACCTATGATGTGTTTGCCATGTAGCAGTGCCACTGGGTCTTCCTGCAGTGCCTTTCCAATGCCAATTTCTGTGGCTAACAGGGCCCTTGAGTTATGCCAGTTTCTAGGATGTTCTAAAGTCACGTAGCTAAAATGACCCCTGTTGTCACAAAAAGCCATTAGTTTGATAGAGTAGGACTGCCTGCATCTTTATAAACCTCTGGGTCTGGCACATCAGTGGGTTTTTCCAATATGTTTAAAACTAGTTCCTACTACACATAGAGTGCCTGGTAAGCCCACAGTAGAAAGGAACCAGACCACAGACATTTTCGCCTCTTCTCCCTTGGGCCAGTGAATCGCATTACCAAGTTTCTGGTAATAAGGTGGCAGAATTCATCCAGCTGATCACAAATAAGTGACTCTGTTATGTGGAAGCGGCTTGCAACACTTTGGTAACACTCCAGGGTAAACGGAGTCCACAGACAAGCAAGAATTGCATGCAACACTGTCCATCCCTCCTGCCTTATAGCAGTCCATTTACAGGGTATCAGCAGTAGTACCAACTCCTACAATTAAAGGAAAAGAACAACTTCATTAATAATCAATATTTCCTACATTTCTGATGCTTCTTCTAAAAATGAGATACATGTAAGAAGAACAAGCATTAATGTACCTCAACTTGGGTTGGTGTCAGCAGGAAGTGACTCTTAAACTCCCTTATTGACAGGCTTTGTAGCACTGTATTGAAAATGTGTCTTTCGCCATCATCTCTGATGAACAAATCTGATTTAATTTTAAACATTGTTTTCACAGCATAATTTCTAAAGTCTCTGTTCATCATCTTACCTTTGCATATTGTCAGTTTCTTAAATTTTCTGCTTCATATAGGAATACAAATGAATATCAAAAGAATAAGTTACATCACTGGTTGGAGGAACCACAGTCTGCATTGAGTATTAACCACTCAAATACAGGACTGACTACTGTATTCTGCTGCGGCGTGAACAAGGCTTTTTGTAGCAAACAGCGCATCATGAGCAAGGCATGATGGTGATATTTGCTTACTACATGAAGAAACAGAGTTTCTGTTTTTCTTCACCAGGTTTCCGGCATTTACAAACAACATTTGTGCTGAGGATTAAAAATCATAACTGTCTGTTAATAAAAAAAAAAAAAAAATGCCTGTTTGTTGCCATGCGTCATGTCGCCCTCTTGTGGCAAATCTGCTTAGCCCTCTTTTCCCTTTAAAGGGAGAGGGGTCTGTCTGCATCCTGAGAGACTACTATAAGACACGCCCTCTACAAGTTAGGCCTCCTCCAAATAACCAGCGGCATCCTGATGTCTCTTGGGACAGTTGGATGTCACATTCATACACTGTGCATGTTGTGTATATTTGGAGTCCCACAGCAATCCTACACCCACACCTATCCATAACTCTAAACCTAACCACAAAGATTTAAAAATTAAATGTTGGTCAAATCATTAAATATAACACAAATGTAAATTTCTTTTTAATTAAGTCATACCGCCATATCACTAAGTGGCGACTGTGCAGAGAAATGTGATGAAAATTTAGAGGAGAAGAAAATTCGCTCTGTGACAGTAGGTGGCGCTTATGCAGCAGAAATATAGCCGTTACCCTGTTAACGCCTGTACAAAAAGCAGCCCTTCGCTTATAAACAATACATTATTAGGCATTATACGGAGGTTAGATGAAAAGAAAATGCCATTGAAACTTTTCTTAAGACAGTCAGTTCCCTTCAGTGATACATTTATATAAAATAGTCATAAAGGTATTGCATTCAAGGACTTTAGTTAGTCTTCAGAAGTCATAATCACTATGACTTTCACTATAAATATACAGTAATTCTGAATATTTTATTCTACTTGTCATGTTTTAAATAAAGTGTTGTGACTGCAAATCTGCCTGTTATGTTTTTATATTGCCAACGCATGTTTATGGTATACTGTTGACTGTTGAGAAGGTTAAGGCACACACACATTTAGAGGCCATTTCAAACTTGTCGCACTACAAAACAAGATATTAATCATGAATCATTTTAATTTACTGACAACCCTCAAACATTTTAACAGTAATTTTACATATTAATCTTTCTGGATAATGAAATGGTTATGAAATTATTTACTTTCATTGTGGTTTTTTAAACGTCTGATGAAATTCAAGGTTGTGGTGGTTGTATCGGATATTTTTACACTTTTTTTATTCACACGGTCCAATTCGAAATCTTTATATCCAAAGGAGATTATTTTGAGAACTTGACAATCATCTGTAATTTTGGCGCATTGTGAGCACAGCGTTAACTGCGCAGATGCAGATCAGTGGTGCTGGCAGGCTTATATTTTTGCATATAAATTAATTGATTTTGCAATATTTTTTTTAAACACATTTCATTACTGTTTATAATAAGTTATTGAAAATAATAATAATTAGAAACATTCAAGTCATTGTCGAGTCATTCAGTTCAAGTCAAGTCTCGAGTCGCTGGTTCTCAAGTCAAAGTCAAGTCAAAACATTTTCTTAATATAGTCAAGCAAGTAACAACTCCTTCAATTTGTGATTCGAGTCAGACTCGAGTCAAGTCATGTAACTCGAGTCCCCCACCTCTGTATTTTACCATTTATATCTTTTTTTGTATTATTATTGAACAAGCAGAAATTGTACAAACTCCTTCAGGGATAGCCTAAAGAACACTTTCACAAAAGTTCCGTTTACCATTTATCTTCGGTTTAATGATATTTGACATATATTAAAAAGTTTTCTTTGTCATATTAAAGAGTTAAGATAAAAAAGGTGACTGCATAGGCGTTTAAAAGTTCTTGTAGCCAATAAAATCGATTGATGATCCAAGGGGGCGTTACATGTAGTGGGCGTGTCATGAAGTGTGTGATGTAGTCTTGCAGGACCAGACAGATAAACTTGGGCTGTGTCTAATTCAAATCTGATTTTTGTTTGGGGTCACATTCAGCTGGTGTATGGAGTGGTGGTGGCGTCGTGGACTAAAGCACATAACTGGTAATCAGAAGGTCACTGGTTCGATCCCCACCGCCACCACCATTGTGTCCTTGAGCAAGGCGCTTGACACCGGGTTGCTCCAGGGGGATTGTCCCTGTAATAATTGCACTGAAAGTAGCTTTGGATAAAAGTGTCTGCCAAATAGATAAATATAAATCAAATCAAATCAAATCACTTTATTGTCACACTACTGTGTACACGAGTGCAACAGTAGGTGAAAGTCTTGTGTGCAGTTCCGAGCAACATTGCAGTAATGACAGTGACGAGACATAAACCACTTTACAATAAACAACATATTTACACAACACAATTTACATAACAAATGTACACATACTTACACAACAATTTACAAATCAAATGTACACAATACACACAATGTAGAATACACATACACTAGATAAGGGTATAAATATATATATATACACTAACTGAATTGGGAGCGAGAATTTATTTGACAGAATGAAGATTAATAAAGTGCAGTGCTGATTGTAGATCGTGAGAGATCATGTGTTCAAAAGTCTTATTGCTTGTGGGAAGAAGCTGTCATGTAGTCGGGTGGTGCGGGTCCTGATGCTGCGATACCGCCTGCCTGATGGAAGCAGTGAGAGCAGCCCATGACTCGGGTGGCTGGAGTCTTTGATAATCCTCCGAGCTTTATTCACACACCGTCTGTTATATATATCCTGGAGGGAGGGAAGCTCACCTCCGATGATGTTTCTGGCAGTTCGCACCACCCTTTGTAACAGGCGGTGATGCAGCCAGTCAGGATGCTCTCTACAGTGCTGGTGTAGAACCGTGTGAGGATGTGTTGGTTCATTCCAAACTTCCTCAGCCGTCTCAGGAAGAAGAGGCGCTGGTGAGCCTTCTTCACAACGGCCTCAGTGTGGACAGACCATGTGAGTTCCTCAGTAATGTGGACACCAAGGAACTTGAAGCTGCTGACTCTCTCCACCGGTGCTCCATTAATGGTGATGGGGCTGTGTTCTCTGTCTTTCTTCCTGAAGTCCACCACAAGCTCCTTGGTTTTACTGACGTTGAGGGAGAGGTTGTGCTCCTGACACCAGCGCGTCAGAGTGTGCACCTCCTCTCTGTAGGCTGTTTCATCATTGTCAGTGATCAGACCTACAACCGTCGTATCGTCAGCAAACTTAATGATGGCATTGGAGCTATGTGTTGCCACACAGTCATGTGTGTAAAGGGAATACAGGAGTGGGCTGAGAACACAGCCCTGTGGGGCTCCAGTGTTGAGGGTCAGTGATGAGGAGATGTTGCTGCCCATTCTAACCATCTGACGTCTGCCTGACAGGAAATCCAGGATCCAGCTGCACAGCGAGCTGTTTACGCCCAGAGCCCGGAGTTTCACATCAAATGCATAAATGTGTATGCATCCTAAAAAATCAGTTTAAAGGGAAGGTGTTATTCAATGAAAGTGATTTATGTGGACATTATGTCTGCCTTGTTCTTGTATTCTTGTTTGTGTTTACGGTTATAACCAGCAGAAAGAAAATTAAGCCTTAATTAATCGTTTACAGGAACATGTGTCAAATTATTGACTAAATACCTTTTTAATGTGGCTTTAGAGATTTTTATGTGGCTTTAGATAGCAGCATAGATAGATAGCTTCCAAAAGTTCCTGACAATACTACTTTATACTTGAAAATGTTTATGCAAAGATTCTCCTTAATTGATATTTGGATAGATTTGCATCCTTCTCAAAGAATGTTCACATGGAGCAATAACTCTATCTCTTCCCAGTCCCGAATTGACCTGTGACTTATTTCTAAGGAATTATGCAATACCTCTACTGACATTTTGCCATCATTTTCTGACCATAAGAGTATCTTTATTCGTACCTATCTTTTTGCTTCTGATAATGTGCACGTGTTCTCTTCTTACTGGAAACTCAACAATTCTGTTCTTTCTTATAGTGAAGTAAAAGATGAAATCAATAAGACAATTCACAAAAATTGGAATAAAGCAAGAGAGGAGAACACTTATAGCAGCAACTGGGAATTTACTAAATATGAGATTGGCAAATATCTTACTGATGAAAATACAGTTATATGCAAAATCACTAATATTTTATCTAAAAATGTAGAAAAAAAAGCATTATTGGCTGATTTGCAGCACAAATTAGACAACAAATTAGACAACATCTATAAACATAAAGTTGAAGGGGCGTTTATTAGATCTTGCAGAAAATGGATTGAAGATGGTGATCAAAATTCCGCCTATTTTAACCAAATTAAAAAACTCATGATTAATGATAATATTAGTGATGACCCAAAAAATATTGCAAAATTCTGTGCCAAATTTTATAATGATTTGTATACTTCTAAATGATCCCAACAACATATGAATGATTTCTTTAAATCTTTACCTAACATAAACCAGTTGAGTGATTTAGATCAACACTTTTGTGATGCCTCTATCACACTGAAAGATATAGAGGAAGCTATTAATTCTTTAAAAGCCAACAAATCTCTTTAGTCCTAGCAAAAAGATTAAAATATGTTTTGAACTCTATCACTGACGAAACGCAGTCAGGATTTATGCAGAAAAGACACATTTCCAATAATATACGGTTATTGCTAGATATGTTAGTCTATTCCGATTTAATAGACAGTGGTGACTTCATCTTCTTTTTAGATTATTATAAAGCTTTTGACACATTGGAACACAATTTTTTATTTCAGGCTCTTCAAAAAATTGGCTTTGGTGACTTCTTTTGCAGGATGATTAAAATGCTATACATTAACGGTAACAGCTCAATTAAACTAAGTAATGGTACTTCATCTAGATTCTTTTTAAATCGAGGAGTTAGACAAGGATGTCCAGTTTCTCTTTATCTATTCTTAAACGCAACACAGTTCCTTAGCTCACATATCAATAGTAGTCATTTAAAGGGTATCACAATTGGCAATATTAAAATAAAAATTTGTCAATTAGCAGATGATACAGCTTTATTCTTGAACGATTTGTCACAAATTCCAGTGGCTTTATGTATTCTTCAGTCCTTTTCTGAAACCTCAGGATTAAATTTTAATAAATGTGAACTGCTATCAATTAAACGTTGCTCTATCACTTCAATTGAGGATATTGCTGTAAAAAATAATTTGACATATCTTGGTATACAAATAACTAAAGATCTATCAAATCTATTATTACCAAAACACCAAAAAAAAATGCAATTGCTGGTTACAAAGGGATCTTTCCTTAAAAGGCAGAACACTACTCACTAAGGCAGAGGGTCTCTATTACCTTCTCTATACCTTGTGATACTATTGGTCAAATTTGTTTATAAAACAAGATCTTTTTTTCTTAAGAATTTGATTTCTGTTCCACCTGTAATTTCCTTTTGGAATCATTTGTTTTTTTAACCATAATTGTAAAGAAATCTGGAAGAGAATAGTGAAAGAAGTTTCCTTTAAGCTGATATACAGGTTTTACCCTGTTAAAAAATGTATACAAAAGTTTAGAGATGACATTAATTTAACATGCTCTTGTTGTCTGAACTCTGATGAAACAATGGTACACTTATTTTGTTCATGTCACTACACTCAGAAGCTTTGGAAAGATATTTGTTTTTGTCAAATGTCAATACATATGAGAAACATTATATTTGGGTATTTTGACTCAGACCCCACAAAAGAAAATATCTGTTTTGTTATTAATTGTATTTTTTTCCAAAGCAAATTTTAATTATCTGTCTTCTTAAAAAAATATTTCAATGTGATCTCAGTATCTGTTAATAAGAAAGCTATAAGGACTGTTAGTATTTGCTCTGCTTTTGGGCTCTTCGTGTGATCTTTTTATGTGATATAATTGCCCTTTTATTTTTTTTTTTCTCAGCAATAAAAAAAAAAAAAAAAAAAAAAAAAAACTTGGGCTGTCTCGTTTTGAAGGCTGCGTCGCATCGACGGACGCATAAGTGATCAGAAAGGAAAGTAGGACACTTAAAGTGCGACCTTCTTTCACGGGAATTATTATTATTTGATTTTTTTTTTTTTCTTTCACGGGAATTCGGAGGATGCTTGAGGTGTATCCTTCGTGGGCACTCACAACCCACAGTTCTTCAATGGAAATAGCTAAAAGAAAATGACACCAATTTGCCCGTAAATATGATGTTCAAACGCAAGAGATGTTAATTCCCAAGTTGAATATTTTGTGCCTCAGTCGATGGGTGGAGAGTATATAATATGTATAATTATATTAATATATCATTAAAATAATGTATTAGACTAAAAGTATACCTGTAAACTCAATTTTCTTTTCCTTCACATCACTCTCCTAAAATGTACCTCATGCATTCCCTTCCAGTGGGACTTTGTTCCCTTCGCGCGCTCGTGCTTGTTAAAGAGTGGCGTGCTGTCATAGCAACCATGTTACGTTCTTTTTCCGTTTGTCCTACAAAGGCCGTCTCGTTTAAACAAGAATTATTTAAAGGAGGACCCTCCTTTGCAGTATACTGCAGTCTTTCAAGGACGCGTCCTATCTAGCACGCAGCCTTCGAAACGAGACACAGCCTTGGTTAAAGGGGTCACAACATGCATTTTTAAAATTAGTATTATTTTAAAGCTGAAGGATCTGCTTACTGAGCCATTAGCGCCACCAAATGGATTTGCAAAAATAAACTACTTTGTTTGCAAAACAGCTTTCTGAATGCACCCTCTTTCTGCTGTTAGTCAAAGAGAAAGTCCCGCCCCCAATTTACGACATTGGTAGAATAAATGTAATGGTTTTGTACAGACGGTTGGCTTAAAACATACAGAAGATTTTCATGGCACTATAGACACACAGTGCTTTCATTGTTTTTAGAAAATTAAACTATGAATGGCTTACTTATAGTTGTCTCTGTATATTAAGCTGGAATAGGAGAAAGTATTTTAATACAGAGTGTTACATACCTCAGCCTTAATATTTTCCTTGAGGTTTATTTATAAAATTAGTATTTTTATTTTATTTATTGTTTTTGCAAAAAAACAAAACAGTCCTATATTTGTAAAACATGTTAACTTCCACCCTAATTCTGACCCTCCTGTGACACTCAGTTTTGGTGTTGCTTCTCCTTTAAGATTTCTCCTTGCCATCTCACTTCTCACTACTGGGCAGTGCTATGGAAGTAATAAGGTAAAGTAGGTTTTATTTTGAGTTCTGAAACTTACAGTATGTTTTTATAGTACAATGTCAAAAGATCAAGGAAAACATAATTCCTCATGTCATGACCCATTTAATGTGATTGTTTTTTCCAGTTGTGAAATGGCTGCATCCAAAAACTTTAGGCTGTTGACTAGCTGCCTCATCAGTTAATGGTTTAACTGGCAGCGTTTTGAATGAAAGGAGCTCTTAAAGAAACTGTACTCAGAACAGTTTGAAAAGCATATTATATTCATCCTACCTCATTTATTTACTCTTATGCTATCCCAGATGTGTATGACTTTCTTTCTTCTGCAGAACACAAACAAAGTTATTTAGAAGAATATCTCACCTTTCTATAGCTCCACAAAATGTAGCTGAATGGTGACCAAAAGTTTTAAGCTCCCAAAAAGTGCATAAAAGCAGCATAAAAGTAATCCATACAACTCCAGTGGTTTAATCCAATTCTTCTAAAACAAACTGATTGGTTTCTGGGTGAGAACAGACCAAAACGTAACTCCATTTCACGATAAATCTTGACATCAGCAGTCTCCTTGATTTTGATCCCGATTACACTTCTTAGTGCCATCTATCGTTTTTAGCATATGCCGAGCACTTGGAAGTGCAATCCTGCTTTAAATCATGATCATGCCTATATACTGCTAATGTCAAAGTTTACAGAGTGGAGATATTCTGCAGAAGAAAGTAAGTCTTGAAGTCTGAATATTATCAGTCACTCTTAAAATTTGCACACTATACAATAATTTCAGCAAACAAAATAAGTAAGTCTTTAAGTCCATATATAAAGATGTTAACACTTTTGAAATCGGATGTACTGGTTCGGACTAACAGGTATAGACCACAAAAACATTTCACCTCTTAAAGGTGCCTTATGATAATATATCCTCTGTCTCAGTCTACAATAGAAAAAATGGACAAAAATGGCTGAGTATCACATTGCATCAATAGATGGCACCAGAGTAATACTTTGAACCTAATTTGAGTTATCTGCATGGAGGTTGCAACACTATGGCCTTCAAAACAGTCAGTGCACAACAATTGTTAATCAATTCCTCGGCATTAAAAAAATCAAGTGTATATGTTGATATAAAAGAGAAAGTAGAAATGAGAGGAAGTGATCATGCTTAAGCCTTGAAAAACCCTCCTCAATAACCTTTGCCATTCCCTCTTCAGTCCCACTGACCTGAATGATGATGGCAGTACGAAATAGAAAATAAGAGCTATAGTGATGAGACTACTTACTTCAAATTTGAGAGATGCACTTGCCATCAAGCATTAATCAGACAGAGTTAAATATGCAGGGAGTAATTGTGTAGGTCACAACCCCACATCTTAATTTACACATTATTACATGAATTAAAAAAACGTTATGCATGGTAAGGCCATAAATCTGTATAAAAATCAACTATAATGAGTTTCACTGAAATTAAGAATATGACATTAGCTTTGCTTTATGGCCAAATACATTATAAAAATATTCAGTTTAACAGAGAGGGTCATGATTGTCCATTGATATTTATAATTTACTTTAACATGTAGGATCATATCCGTGGATATTCAACAAAGAACTGCTTTTACAATTGAGTCACGTTCATTGGTTGGAAGAAGAATTACTACTAAATAACAATCCACTTATACAATAATGATCATATCCATAAAAATGTAATACAATGTGCAATCATCTGTGTTCAGCCTAAATATGAAATCGAGAGCAAACAGACCAAAGAACCATTTTCAGTTAAAGGGTAGCTGACACTTAACATGTCTATAGACTCTTTCTCATCAAGATCAAAATATTAGTTTATCATCACCTTGAGTTGAGTGTCTAAGATCATGGACATGAATACATATCAGTAATACCAAGGTTTTATGGTAACACTTTACTTTAATGTTCCATTTGTAAAGTGTTCATAAAGGGGATCATTACTGACAAATAAACAATTTACAAATGCATTATAAATCATTGATATGCAGTTATAAGAGCATGAATAAAAAGGGTAACATTCATTTTCATACTTTATATTACCTTGTATGTTATAAATGCTTAACAACATTATTCAACATTAATTACCTATAAAATTGTACTTTAAGGTTTATATTAAAGAGATGCCAAAATTAGAAAACCTATACATAAAGTTCTGTGTGGTTTAACAGACATCAGGCTTTATTATATGATATATGCTGTGAATGAGCATGAAGACCTGAAAAGTGTTTTTGTAGAGGACTTTAAGTAACCATGACTACGTTTAGGACACCACTCAGATTAGCACTATTCTTTTAACAGCATCACAAGGAAAGTGACAACACAAGTGAGTCAAGATGCTACAGACATTAATATAAAAACAAAGCATGAGGCAAAATTACATAATTCCTCCTTTTAATCTCATTATAACAAATTCTTGTTTCTGCATTGTGACTAATACATAATTCATGAATTAGGGCATTTTAAGCTTATGATTAATACAATTAGTGTATTTATTAAGCGTTTATAACAATTTAAGATGCTCACTACTTGGCCAATTTTGCATGAACGTCACCTATTTATGTTGTTCTAACTGCATATCAATGATTTTTAATGCATTTGTAAATTACCTATTAGTCGTTAATAATCCCCTTCATAACCCTTAAAGGGAACACTAATGTAAACTGTTATCGGTTTTATTTTATGCTGTGGTTTTTGTTATCTAGTCTTTTTTTTTTTTTTTTTAACCTATCATTAGATGATAACTGAATCTCTGATACACAAAGCACCACAGTGGGCACCTATTGCCTCCATTATCCTTCTCAAGAAGCTTTATAGCCGTCTTATCCAGCTGATGGGCCATGCACTGTACGCAGAGCTGAGTGGGCAGGGGTGCACAACAGGGTCAGATGTTTTTCTGCCCTTATGCCATAGTCTCCTTTTTTCAAATGCTTTATTCTGTCAGACCCCTGGGTATATGTAAGGTTTTCAGACTGTGATCCTGTCCTCTTGTTAAAAGACCACAGCTACAGGGGACAGAAGTTATCCATCTTAGGTTTCTGACACACCAATCAGCATCTGCGATGTCTCCTCCAGCTGACCTCTCAAACGACCTTTGTTACAGGGCTGGAGCATCTGAGACTGGTCAGCAGCAAGTGGAGATAGGATTTGAAATTTCTGCGGTCATCAGGCTTGCTAAGTAACTATCTTGATGAAGTGTTTCTATAATCTATCATAATACCATAATCCCATGGTCTTCAGACTTTGACCCTCATGAGGTCATAATGCTCCCCTTTCATTCAGTAACACATGTTGACTCCTTACTGAGAGTTCTCCAATTATAGTTCAATGTGTTATATTTCTTCAACAGTGACCCATGTTAATTTTCAGCTTAGGTAGTTTTATCTAGTTAACTGAATTTTAAAGGGGTTAAAATGAGTTACAAAGTTTGCATAACTACTAAAGCAGCACAAAATAACAATACATGTGTGATAGTTGTTGAATGGAAAAGCATATTTATATAGGTGAACAAACAATAAATTACACAAGGAATCAGACAGCTGAGCTTTTTCTTGTGCTTTAATACTCTGACCCAAGTAAAACGGTGTCCAACGTAACACACCTAACCTCTAAATAATGATTCAAACATGCTACAACTACTATATTCAACATCATTTGATGATACTTGTCATAGTTTGTGGCTACTTATCCATAACATTATTTTCTAACTAATGATTTGGTATTACTATACAATAAGGTTAACATGAACTATGAAACACTACATTTACAACATTTATCATTCTTTGATCTTTTAGATTAAAATTTGTATGTTTACATGGTAGCACTTTAAAATAAGGTTCCATTTGTTAATAACATTAACATGAACAATACTTTTACAGCATTTATTCAGCTTTGATAATGTTAATTTCAACATTAATGCACAGAACCAATGCATTTTTTAAATCAAAAGTTGTTTTTGTTCACACAAGTTAATGCCCTATGGACATACATTTACTAACATTAACAAAGATTAATAAATTATTAAAAAAATAGATTGTTTTTTATTTATTTAAAATTTTCTATCCTTTTTTCTCCCCAATTTGGAGTGCCCAATTCCCACTACTTAATAGGTCCTCGTGGTGGTGCAGTTACTCACTTCAAACCAGGTGGTGGACAAGTCTCAGTTTCCTCTCAATCTGCGCATCTTATCAAGTGGCTGACCATGCATGACACCAAAGAGACATACAGCATGTGGAGGCTCACGCTATTCTCCATGATCCCCACTGAGTGCAAGAACCACTAATCGTGACCACACCCCACGTGGACCTGGCTGGAGTCACTCAGCACACCATGGATTCGAAAACGTGACTCCAGGGGTGGTAGTCAGTGTCAATACTCGCTGAGCTATCCAGGCCCCAAAACAATATTGTTGATTGTTTATTCATGATACCTAATGCATTAACTAATGTTAACGAATGGAACCATATTGTGAAGCGTTACCGTTAACATTACTTTATGCATTATGAACTAAATGAACAAATACTGAGCAATAGTATTTTGCTGAATTCACATCAACCAAGATAAATAAATGCTATAAAATAGTTTATTGTTAGTTCATAATACCAAATGCATTAACTAACATTAATACATTTATCTTTATTGTAAATTGTTACAAATAAATATTTTTTTCTATTAAACCTATTTCTAGCAAAATAGCAAATATACCCCCCCACCCCACACACTTAACAAAGACTTATGTTCACAGTCAATTCCTATTAAAGCTCCTTGTGGGTAGATTGGGGAATGGAAACAGGCCAGAGCGAGCATTATAAGGGGAAAGAATGGTTTGGAATTGCATATTCTCAACTCTTCTTAATGAAATTATTAAAGCCAATAAAACACTAAGTCGCTTTAGAATTAGTATGTCATTTTATTAATAATAAAATCACAGCATTAAAAAAGTACAATCAGACTTTTGATAAGTGTGAAAGTTCTTCTGAATGAGCACAAACAGATTTCAAAATAATTGAATTGAAGTCGATGATATTCATCATGACAGAAATGTAAAATGGCCAAAATGTAATGGCAACTTCCAAAAGAGTTCCTTAACTGTACTGAAGACCTTGGTTTGGTGGATTTCTAAGCCCCTGTTGAGTTTCAGGCGAAAAGGGATATTTCATAATAGGCTCATTGCTTAAGGTCCAAAGTCACTGCTCCGATTCTTGCTGGGGCAAAACGTGATGAGGGATAATCTCATATCCCCCACCAGTTTCCCCTCATCCTCTCTAAGGTTCTTGTCAGGTAAAGTAGAGCTTGGGTCATGCGCCTCAAAGGTATTTCGGCTTTTGTTTCAGTTCCTCCAACACGTGGCCTTAAAATTACCCTACTCACAACAATTTCCAGTCAGGTCAGGAGTAATGACTTTCACCACCGCTTAACGGATACAGCATTTCAGCGATGAAAGCTGTCATTCTTGATACACGTTGCACTCTTGAGCCATGTATGAAAAGGCTATTTTTCCCACATCTTCCTGCATGATCATATGATTGAACAAATCAAGTGAAATGCGCTTAACGGCCAGTGTTATAGGCAATGGCTCGGCTCCATAAGACCAAAAAGCCAAGGCAGCTTAAGCGGATGTGTTGTTACGATTATTTGGCCAAGTAACTTTATCCTACATTTAGATTAGCTGCTAATGATGGGGGAAACGGGCGCTTTGCAATCCAAGGCAAGTCCATACAACCCTGAAAACAATGAGCCTGTCAATCGCACCAAGGAAATGATTAAGTTAAGTTAAATAACATATTTTAATAGAGAGGTATGAGGAAGCTTTGGGTGGAATACTATTTCAAAGATGTTGTCCTACTTTGCTGTACATATTAAACTGAACAGATCTTAAGAATAAACATACTGGATTCAGAGTCGAATTACTTTGTTACTAAAATTACACTTTATATAATACTTTCAGAAATGGCCAAAATCTTGGCCAAATCTGATTCAACACTATAATTTATACTTACATTTTCCTTGTCTAACTCTCTTAGAATAATTGGCCAGACTATGGTAACTCCATTTATATAATGAAAACAACTACCCAAAAAGGCCTTATGTTGCCTGTCTGTTAACGTTTTCCCTTTCACTTAATTTGTATTTTTTTCCTTTGCTTTTCTCCTCTACTAAATGCATACACCTCTAACCTTGAATCAAGTATTTGTTACCAGATTTTTATCTAATGTCCATGGAGTGCTTTCAGAAGTGGTACTATTGCCATGTTGTGCGTGTGTTTTAATTCACTGTTACCTAGCAAAAGAGAATTTAAAATGTAACATGCTCTCTTAGTGCAGTAAAAAGGCAGCATAACCAGTCTCATGTAAAAGTTAAACCTCCCTGAAACTTTCATTCATTAAATACAACAATATAATACAAACATCTTTCATAACATTGATTATTATTGAAAAACAGCTCTTTTTTTAACACATCATCGAAAAATGGCCTATTAGCATATTCAAATGAATGGTGCAAATCTTACCAAAAAAATCCTACTTGAATAGAATGCTAGAATGTGATCGCTGCAGCGGGGCAGCATTGTAAAATCTTTGATCCAGGATGTCCTTGGAGTTCAAGAAAATCAGTGAGCCCCACCCATCCATGTAGAAAGTGCCTTAAGATTCAGTCAGTGCCCCCTATTTCCATCTTCCCCACTCAGCTGAATTTGTCCTGGATATTCATTAGGCTGCTGCTGGACTTGGCTCTCTTGGCTGTGGATCAGGATAATGGAATAGATTAAACCAGATTAGCAGGGGATATAACAGAATATTCAATGCATAGCTCAACCTTGAAATCAGAGACTTCACTCATAGCATTAAGAGCAGTTTGTTTACTATATATACTCTTTAAAGAATGCAAAAATTAGTAGTACCATTGATCTGAGGCTGCTTGGTTAAGTACTGTCTGAAAGTGATAGCCTCTAGCAGTAAGGATCAAATACAGTTTGTGAGTGGGAACCAGTATCAGTGTTTTTAATTGAGGGGCATTATCTGCACCTGAAGTTGTTTTTCAAAGGACATTTTTTACCTTTATGAGGCCAATTTTTTTTCTAACAACAAACATATACAGGGCTATTTTATTTTAAATAATTAAATGTAATAAATTAATAAAAATAAATTCTCAATTTTAGAAGGCTGTTATACGCTGTTACCTATTAAAGTACCTATTAAAATCCATATAAATAAATTACTATATAATTTTAAATATAAATACCTTTAAAAAATATATATATATAAAAACAAACTCACATTTTATTATGCACTTTATTGCATAAAATGAGTCACAGAAAGTTAACCCAAAAGAGAAAATTAAATAATTTACTCATCATGTTGTTACAAACTTGTAAGACTTCCTCTCTATGGTGGAACACAAAAGGAGATGTTGGGCAGAATGAAAGTCTCAGTCACCATTCACTTGGTGGAAAAATTATGCAATGAATACGAGTCCCTAATATGATGCCTATCTCCATCTTGTTTTGTTATCCACAGATTAAAGTACATCAAGTGAGTTAAGTTATGAGTTAAGTTAATGATGACAGAATAGAACATTTTGGGGTGAACAATTCCTTTAGAAATATATCTGATTTTACAAGAAATACATTTAGGAATTAATTACGGGGCATTTTTGCCCTCATAATTTCCATTTTGCCCTTTTAATTTCTGACTCTGGTGGGAACAATTTGTTCAAACGTACAGATAGCAAACACAAAGTATACAGCTATTTCCCAACTATTCAGAGGTCTCTCATTACTCTGCTGCAAAATTAACAAAGTATGCCACCTCTGCCCTTTTCCTTCAACCTTCTGCATAGACAACTGGGATGGCTAGGTGTGTCACTCACGGTGTATGAGCTTGCGTTTCTTTTGTTCTGAGTGCAGGAAGCTGCTTAAGTAGAAGATGATGGGAAGGAAGAGCATGAAGCAGGACACCGCAATGACAGGCACGGTCTCTTCACGAGGGAATGAGCAACCAAAGTTTTTACTCCATAACTGTCGTGTCGTGTTCATCTGAGGAATACAAAAGGTGATGATTAGGATGCTTCTGATAGTTTTGTTGTTATGAACCATTACTCTCCCTCTGTCCTGCTTTTCATTGCATTACGCCTTCTATAAAGGCTTATCTATTTCCATCTGTTTAGACAGTTTGTACAGGTGTAGAGGGCACCATTTAAGGATTTTAAAACCTTTGAATCGTAATTATTAGCTAATAGGGGTGGGTAAAAAAATATAGATTTTCTGATGCATCACGATCTTCATTTCAATTCTTAAATCCTAAGATCGATCTTTTACTCTATGCGCAACCCTCCACTACAATGAGTGGAAATCATCTGACCATCTAGATACTTCTGAATTCAACTATTTTTGTACTTCAAAGTGCTGAGGGAAATCAAATTAATTTAACACCTTATTTCTATAGTATATATTATTTATTTAAATATATTTTCATGTGTAAAACACTTTACTGATTTGGGACTGTTCTTCTATAGAGAAAATGTTTGTTTCCTACAGATTGACAGATATCATTTCATTTTAACAGTCTTGACTGCATCACTCTACTCTCAACTCTCCACCAATAGCTGGTGTGTGGTGAGCGTACTGGTGCCCTATGGCTGCTGTCGCATCATCAGGTGGAAGCTGCACACTGGTGGTGGTTGAGGAGTGTCCCATGTTCACTGTGTAAAGCGCTCGGAGTGTCGAGTCAGAAAAGTACTATATAAATCAATCTACTGTCTAGCTCCTCATTACAGTGGTAACTAACAGTTGCTAGTCATTTGTTATAAAAAAAAAAAACCTAAACACATTTTTCTAATACAATTGCCACAGTTATAATGATAAATTATGTTACAGTTTACTGTGATAAATGTTAGTGTTGATGTATAGATGTAAAAAATCTTGTAATTAATGCTAGTGCAGGGCAGGTGTTTTCGCTTTCCCTCATAATGGGTTAATCCATCTCGTGTTCCAACATTGCTTGACCATTTTTAATTTCATATATATAAAAAAATGTTTTTGAGTGATTAGCTCTACGTATTGGTATTGCAAAACCACAATTGTTTTTTTTTTACATTTTTTTGTTTTACTTGGTCCTAGCTCCTTGGAACAAAAACTGATCTCTAGAGCACATTACAAGGTACATATACTGTACATATATAAACATTTAGCTACTCTTGTTCCTTAGACTTTGACCTCAAGTCAACAGTCTTGATGTATTGATCAAGATTGCTGAAAGTTCCACTTTTAGGGTCAATTTATAATGGAAAGGGTTCAAGTCTCAGTCCTAAAAAATGTTTAGGGGGTACCTAGGTAAGTGTAGGTTCCTCTTGTGCCACCAAGATGCGAGAAGAATAGCTGAGATGCTATTCTTCTCACCACAATTGTACAGAGTGGTTATCTGACTGTCAGTTCGAAACAGTCTGGCCATTCTCTGTTGACCTCTCTCTTCAACAAGCATTTCCATCCACAGAACTGCCGCTCACTGGATGTTTTTTGTTTTTGACACCATTCCGAGTTAATTCTAGAGACTGTTGTGCATGAAAAATCCCAGGAGATCAGCAGTTACAGAAATACTCAAACCAGCCCATCTGGCACCAACAATGCGATTATGTAATAAGCGAATTGTGTGGCTGCAGTGCATAAAATCATGCAGCTACAGGTCAGGAGTATCAGTTAATGTTAACATCAACCATCAGAATGGCAGAAAATGTGATCTCGATGATTTGGACTGTGGCATGACAGTTGTAGTCAGATGGGCTGGTTTGAGTATTTCTGTAACTGCTGATCTCCTGGGATTTTCATGCACAACAGTCTCTAGAATTTATTCAGAATGGTGCCAAAAACTTAAAAACGTCCAGTGGTCTGTGGATGGAAATGTATTGTTGATGAGAGAGGTCAACACAGAATGGCCAGACTGGTTCAAACTGATAAAAGTCTATGGTAAATCAGATAACCGCTCTGTACAATTGTGGGATGTGGGTTAGTGTTGTTGTGTGGCTGATCGGTGCAAGTCCTCTATGGTTGGATTCTGCTGTAAATATTTTGAGTTTGAGATTCCACTGGTTACAGATCTGGGACTAAGAGAAACCTGGGGAAAAGCCTACTTCATTCATGTGTTTTGAGAAATGAACAGATGTATTATAAAGCATAACAAATAATAAAAATGAACAGTATTTTATAGCAATTATGTTTATGATTGACATACCACAATTTCAAACTGGAGTATGATTAGAAGCTGTGAAATTTCCTCACTCAGTCTCTCGGAAATGTTGATGAAGCGTTTAGGAGGCAGTATTTAACTTGGCAGGTGTCCGTTTTCTGAGAGCATTGGTCATGGAAACCCACGCTTTGTCTTCAGTAGTTATCTTGAATGATGTTCTTGGTCCAGAATTTTACAAAAACATTACAGTTTTCCTCACTGATGTCCTCAACATATCCTAAACACCACTGGTCATCAGACACAAACGACAGTCATTATTCCGTCAGATCGGGGCGACAGATTTCATCACTCTATGTTCATCAAACTCTTGCGATGCAGATGTAAAGAATCACCTGACAGTACACTCTGATACCTTCTCAAAAAGGTGGAATTTTCTTGTACCTGGAATTCTCACACTCAAACCTTTCCTTGATTTTCAGTTCAAGAAGTTCAGTTACTTCCTCGCTTTTGACGTAGATGTATGTAACCCCCTTAATCTTCTCATTGCAAAAGTGGAAACTATTTTCAGGGGTGAGGATTTTACCATTTGTTGTCTATCGGAGTACTATCAGGTGCTTCTTTTCATTTGCTTCACCAGAGTTTGAAGAACATTCAGTGATAAAATCTGTCCCCCTGATCCAACGGAGCCATGACTCAAAAATGGTCGCCATGGATTAACCAAGTGAAAGAGGTGGTTTTGCAATATCAATACATAGAGGAAATCACAAAAAAATTAAAAAAAAAATAGGAAAATAAAAAATGGTCAAGCAACCAACTTCACAATTATTGGACCACTTCAGAATGACTGACCCAAGTGCTGTTCAGAATGTTGGAGTTGTCTAGGCATTTGAAATGGTTGATTTGCTCCACAGTGCTTGAAAATAGTAAAGTCTCTTCTAAAATTCAAATGGGTCACATAACTTAAGTTTTGTTGTCTGCACCACGATATCATGGGAAGCCTAGTTTAATCGCGTGTGTGATCCGCTCTGTGCTATCCTTTCAACGGAGTTGGAATATTAAGGGAAGCCCAGTTGACGCACACATATCTAATAATCCAGTGGATAGAACAGAGCGTATCATTTGCGCAAGTGACTCCCGGACTCACAACACATACGTGAAACCAGTCTTCATTCTCCCTGCACTCATTTGTGTTTCACATTTGAAGCATATTTAGCGATTATAAAGTGCGAAAGAAAGATGAATATCAAAAAATTTGCTTCAGTGGCTACCAAAAAAATTTTCAATGCAGGGAAAACCCTGAAAAGCGACATAATAACTGAAATACACCAATATGAACAGACATCGAAAGGAAATTGGAATTGAATCGAGAGCTTGTGAATAGGAATCAAATCGGTAAATCTGTATTAATGCCCGGCCATATTGGCTAATATCTCTTAAAGCTGAAGTGAGTCATTTCTGCGCAACCGAATGGAATTGTAAAAATAAACAGATTTCAAACAACATTCCGAATACGCCACCCTTCTGCTGTTCATCAACTAAACAGATAGTCCCTCCCACAATTCACAAGCCAGTGGTCAATGTTGTTCTGTCGAGCTGAATGGGTCACTCAAAACAATTTTCATAGCGCTACAAAAACAGTCTTTACAGAAAATTAACCTACGAATGGCTTACTTATGGTTGTCTCTGCATGTTAAATTGGCATTGGAGAAAATATTTTAAGACCGAAAAAAGTAACACACTCCAGCTTTAAAGTACAGATAGCATTCAGTATACAGGTGAAACTCGAAAAATTAGAATATCGTGCAAAAGTTCATTAATTTCAGTAATTTAACTTAAAAGGTGAAACTAATATATTATATAGACTCATTACAAGCAAAGTAAGATATTTCAAGCCTTTATTTGATATAATTTTTATGATTATGGCTTACAGCTTATGAAAACCCCAAATTCAGAATCTCAGAAAATTAGAATATTGTGAAAAGGTTCAGTATTGTAGGCTCAAAGTGTCACACTCTAATCAGCTAATTAATCCAAAACACATGCAAAGGGTTCCTGAGCCTTTAAATGGTCTCTCAGTCTGGTTCAGTTGAATTCACAATCATGGGGAAGACTGCTGACCTGACAGTTGTGCAGAAAACCATCATTGACACCCTCCACAAGGAGGGAAAGCCTCAAAAGGTAATTGCAAAAGAAGTTGGATGTTCTCAAAGTGCTGTATCAAAGCACATTAATAGAAAGTTAAGTGGAAGGGAAAAGTGTGGAAGAAAAAGGTGCACAAGCAGCAGGGATGACCGTAGCCTGGAGAGGATTGTCAGGAAAAGGCCATTCAAATGTGTGGGGGAGTTTCACAAGGAGTGGACTGAGGCTGGAGTTACTGCATCAAGAGCCACCACACACAGACGGGTCCTGGACATGGGCTTCAAATGTCGTATTCCTCTTGTCAAGCCGCTCCTGAACAACAAACAACGTCAGAAGCGTCTTACCTGGGCTAAAGAAAAAAAGAACTGGTCTGTTGCTCAGTGGTTTGCATCTCATTTGGAAACCAAGGTCCCAGAATCTGGAGGAAGAATGGAGAGGCACACAATCCAAGACGCTTGAAGTCCAGTGTGAAGTTTCCACAGTCTGTGTTGGTTTGGGGAGCCATGTCATCGGCTGGTGTTGGCCCACTGTGCTTTATTAAGTCCAGAGTCAACGCAGCCGTCTACCGGGACATTTTAGAGCACTTCATGCTTCCTTCAGCAGACAAGCTTTATGGAGATGCTGACTTCATTTTCCAGCAGGACTTGGCACCTGCCCACACTGCCAAAAGTACCAAAACCTGGTTCAATGACCATGGTATTACTGTGCTTGATTGGTCAGCAAACTCGCCTGACCTGAACCCCATAGAGAATCTATGGGGCATTGCCAAGAGAAAGATGAGAGACATGAGACCAAACAATGCAGAAGAGCTGAAGGCCGCTATTGAAGCATCTTGGTCTTCCATAACACCTCAGCAGTGCCACAGGCTGATAGCATCCATGCCACGCCGCATTGAGGCAGTAATTAATGCAAAAGGGGCCCAAACCAAGTACTGAGTACATATGCATGATTATACTTTTCAGAGGGCCGACATTTCTGTATTTAAAATCCTTTTTTTTTATTGATTTCATGTAATATTCTAATTTTCTGAGATTCTGAATTTGGGGTTTTCATAAGCTGTAAGCCATAATCATAAAAATTATATCAAATAAAGGCTTGAAATATCTTACTTTGCTTGTAATGAGTCTATATAATATATTAGTTTCACCTTTTAAGTTGAATTACTGAAATTAATGAACTTTTGCACGATATTCTAATTTTTCGAGTTTCACCTGTAAGTATTTTAGTTGATGCATGATCTTGCAAATATCTGGCCTAAAATGGGAAAGCATTTTTGGTATTCTTTAAAAAAAAAAAAAAAAAAAAAAAACTACTCAAACATTAAATAAACAATATTATATACATGCTTCATACATGAGCATTCTGACTGAGTCGGATAGAAGGGTTGGGTATGTTAGTGCATACAAAGAGACTTACCGCATCCTCTATATCAATGCAGAGTGTTTGGTTTTTCTCCATGCTTCCATAAAGCTCGTTCAAACTTCTGTAGGAGTCCTTACAGTCTTTACACAATTCAGAGTGGTTCCCCTGTTTAAAAACATTGAAAATGAAGTATACTTTATACTCAACTGTCGTATGATTTCAATATAATGTTTCTATATGAGTCACTTAATGTTACCTGAAATTTCTCAAAGCAGGTCAGTGACTTATTCAGAGTAATCATGAAGTAGATCGTATCATTGGACAGAGTCTGTTGATCTCCACTTAGACATTCTAATGAGCAAAATAAATAATGAACCAAATTAAATTAAAAAGTCATGATGTTACAGGATGACAAATTTCTTCATAGTGCCTTGCCACCTAACCCATATGACTTTCCTTCATATGCGGAACACAAAAGGAAACATTTTACTGAATATCCTGGTATATCTTTTCAAATAAATTAATAATAATTCAAATAAACAATACTAATTAATGTAGTCGATGCAACTCATGTGTCATACTCCAAGTCTTCTGAAGACGTAAGATAGGTTTTGGTGAAAAGCCACAAAAAAAATATTTTTGGAGAAAATCTTGACATCTGTTTTGCATTCATGAGTGAATGAATGAAACTTATTCATAAAACCATATCATATCTCTTCAGAAGACTTGGAATATGATGGAGTCATGATGCATGGACTATTTTTATGGTACATTTGCATTTTTTTTTTAAGCTTGAAAGTGGATCCCTATCCAGTGCCATTTTATTGACAAGACGAACTGGGATATTCATTTTAATTATCTTTTTGTGTTCTGCAGATGAAAGTATAAACCAGTTTGGAATGACATGAAGGTTAGTCAATGTTGAGAGAAGTTTCCTTTTTTGGGTGAACTCTGAACATTATACACAGTAGCGCCATCTTTTTTTTTTTTTTTTTTTTTTTTAAAGTAATGACAATGAGGCCGAGGCATTCTTAGTCTCATCAATGGGATCTACCGTGTTGTGGATCACTCTGCTGACGAAACACTGAAAAAGAAACCTATTTCCCAAAAATTTCAGCAGACCAAAAAACTCTATGAAGCTTTATTCAGCTTTACCAGTGCATGCCACTGGAGAGACTGCAAGTCTATCCCTCACATCCTCATTTTCATTTAAGTCAAAAATCTAATATGTCATTACTGTGAATAAGGTCCTTTCCTTTAAGACTAAAAGTGAAAGGAAACAGTCTAAATAGAAAATAGATCACCCAAAAATTAAAATTCTCTCATCATTTACTCACCCTCAATTTCATGCTATATGAATAAATATGCATTTTATTCAACAAATATTCATATTTACTAGCCAGAGATTGAGTTGTGTAGTGGCGATGAAGAACTTAAGGGCCGTGATGCTTTTACTGAATAAGAAGCTGGATACGGTCTCGTCTTTTACTGCTTGTTGCATCTCGTGAGTGCACACCCTGAAGGAAATATACCTTATTTGACTGGAGTTTGTGATAGCACGGTCACCATTGCTTTATTTCAGCCATGAAATGGCATTGACATTGCATTTAAGTCAAGTCTAATTTATGTTAAAACATTCCTTGGACAGTTTATACAACATTCTCCATTTTACAGCATGGCTACAGACCAGTAACGTGTTGTTAAAATCGAGAGGTTGTAGATTTGAATCTGTATATGTTAGTGCACACAAAAAGACTTACTGCATCCTCTATATCAATGCAGTATGTTTGGTTTTTCTCCATGCTTCCATAGAGCTCATTCAAAATTCTGTACGAGTCTTTACTTTACACAATTCAGAGTGGTTCCCCTGTTTAAAAACATTGAAAATTGGCGGATGTTGAAAAACGGATCAATTATCTGGAGTCATCAGCAAGGGAATTAGCTGCTAATCTGGTAGTGACCAAGGCATATTTGGAGCACATCTGGGAAAAGTTGGAAGATATGGAGAATAGTAACTGCCGGAATAATGTCAGAACAGTTGGAACTCCTCAGGGAGCAGAGAGTCAGAATATGGTGGAATTCCTGGAAGGGCCCTTTCCTAGTCTGCTCAACATAACAGGCCATAAGCTGGAAATCGAGCAAGCTCACCGAGTTCCGGCTCAGTGATCCACTGAGGGAGACAGGCCCCGATCAATTCTGGCCAAATTTCGGAGATCATCCGATAAAGATCTTGTGTTACGTGAGGCGAGGTGTAAAGGAAGGCTTTCTTAGAAGAACCACAACATTTTATTTTTCCCAGACTTTGCAATTTCGACGAGAGAAACATGGTTGATTCGAGGAATGCAAGAAACTATTTGTAACAGTATAAGGATGGGCAAGGAGGAGACGGGAAATGGCTGAACAGTTAAAGTAATATTTAATGTAAACTTAAACAAAAAAGACACAAAACGTACACGCGTGCAGCTGCGTCTCTCCCGACCTCCTCGTCACACTCTTACATCACCGGAAGGTCGCTTTTGCACTGATGTTCCCAGCCAAATTGATAATAGATGTCGAGGATGGCCGCAAAATATTTACATGTCCCCAGCAAGCCATGTCATTCATAAAATCAATGGCGCAAGTTATCTTGCCATACTCACAGTGCAGCAGTGTGGGCTTGAATCACTGAACATTCACTTGACCATCCGAGGAAACTGGGTGCCTTTTTGGTTTCTTTTTGTGCTGGTTCCGCCTAGCGGCTGGAGTTTGTTTTGTGCAATAGCACTCATTAGGGATAGTGTTGTGGATGAACCTGCACATTCTTTGTGCTTATGCCTCCTATTGGTTGGAGTTTGTTTTGTGGAGTATTTCTTGCAGGACACTAGAGTAATTGGTTAATTTGTTGCACTCACGTAGCAGTCGAATGGGCCATCTCACTGAACTTTCGTTTGACTGCCTGACGAAACAGAACAGCTTTTTTTTTTTTTTTGTGCTGTTCCGCTAGCTGCTGGAGCTTGTTTTGTGGAGGAACACACCTTTGGGACAGTTATGTGGATGAATCTACACATTCTGTGTGTTTATCCCGCCTATTGGCTGGAGTTTGTTTTTTGACAAAATTTTAATAGAAACATTGGACTTGAGCAATCTGACAGCAAAGGTTTCACAGGGGCTCTCGTAGGCGTATATGGACTCTTTGCCTTTAGAGGGATGGACACCAGTTGGCGCTGTCGTGTTTGGGGTTAAAGCGCATGTTTTTCTTTTTTCTGTTTGTTTGGTTTGTGGGAAGTTTTTTATTGTTGCACTAATGTTGGAATGTGATATTTATAAAAAAAAAAATTTGACACACAATCAGTTTTTACTAATATGTCAAATGTTAATATGAGTAGATTGTCTCTCTCTACGTGGAAGGTGAATGGTTTGGGGCACCCCATAAAAAGGAAGGTCATTTCATTTCTTAAACGTAAGACACGTCTTTGTCTACTGATGAAGATATTAGAAACTTTGTGGAACCATTAGAACTCCCTAAACTGATAACGGAGCAAAAAAAATTATCTTGATTCGAGATAAACTTGGAGGAGCTTTGCTAGGTAGTTAAGGCTTTGCCTACAGGCAAGGCTCCGGTGCCAGATGGCTTTGCCGCTGAATTTTTCAGATCTTATACTACAGAATTGGCTCCACTTTGTTAGAAGTTTATCCAGAATCATTAAAGAATGGAAAGCTTCCGCCAACCATGACACAAGCTCGGATCAGTCTGATTCTTAAAAAGGACAAAGATCCAAGCGAGTGTAAGAGTTACCATCCAACTTCCCTGATCCAGCTAGATGTAAAATATTGTCAGAAATTCAGGCTAACCGATTAAGTTATGACATCTCTTATACATAAAGATCAGGTGGGGTATATTTGGGGCCGTAGATCTTCTGATAACATTAGGCGTTTCATCAAAATCATGTGATCAGTGGTGAATGACCAAACACCGGTTGCTGCAATCTCACTTGATGTCGAAAGGCGTCTGATATGGTAGAATGGGATTATCTTTTTAAGATTTTGGAAATATATGGGTTTGGGAATACTTTTATTGGAAGAATGAAGTTACTTTACAGACACCCGGTAGTGGCAGTACAAACACATGAATTAATTTCAGATTATTTTACTCTGGATAAGGGCACCTGGCAGGGATGCCCTCATTCCCCATTATTATTCTGGCTTGCCCTGGAACCATTAGTAGCCATGATAAAAAAGGAAGATGATTTTCCAGGGGTGTTTGCAGGAGGTATGGCTCATAAGCTTTTGCTCTACGTAGATGATATTTTATTATTTGTCTCTGACCCTACTAGATCTATGCCTTGCCTCCACAGAATTATTAATTCTTTAGCCAAGTTCTCAGGATAGATTCAATTGGTCTACATCCAAAGCTTTGGCTCGGACAGCGTATCGCCCAGTTAATTTTGAGTTAAGTTTTTCAAGCAATGTGGGCAGGTGGGCTTCATTACATTTATCTATGATTGGTAAGCTTAATGTTATTAAAATGTATTGTATTCCAAAAATCAACTACCTGCTTCAATCTCTCTGTGACGAGGAGGAGGGTGGGGCTGGGCTGTGTGCGCGCACGGCCGGCCCTCAATCGGGTTAATCAGCCGAGGAGAGGGATAAAGCAGAGACGGATGCAGCAGTTCGGCAGAGAGAGAGCCATACGCAGCTGCCGTATGTGCGTTTTTGTTGGTGTCTTTTTGTTTGAAGCTTTCATTAATATATTACTTTGAGGCATTATCCAGTTCCCGCCTCCTCCTTGCCCATTTTAAACCCTGTTACATTGGTTCTGAAACCCGGGAAGGAGGAGGGATGCACCATCGTGGAGTCCTTGCCACTGCCGTCCGCCCAAAGGAGCAACCGTAGCCGTCCACCGGGGGGATGGAGGAGTCGCTGCCAGCCACATGGATGTGGAAGGACAGCTGCCATCCACGAGGGGAAGCGGGGCTCGCTGCCGGCAATCTGGAGCGGTGGAGCCGTTGGCAGGGGCGGAGGGGCCCGCTAACGGCTGCCAGAACACGGAGGGGCATTCCATCCACCAGTGGTCAGAGAATTTGCTGCTATCCACCCAGGGAGGAGTGGTAGTCGTCCGCCAGATGGTGGAGGAGTGGTCGGGGACCAAGCGAAGGCGTGACTGGGAACCAGCGAGCAATTTTCTCTCTCACTCTTCTCTTACTCTCACTGTCACTGTCATTGTCCCTTGCCCTTTCCCTCTGCTCTTTTCCTTCCCCGTGTCTCCCTTTCAGGTCTCGAAAGACTTACAGACACTTTCCCTGTAGATGTCCCCTCTCATATTTCAAGCAATCCAGAATCAGTATCCGCTTTATTGCCAAGTATGCTTACACATACAAGGAATTTGTCTCGGTGACAGGAGCTTCCAGTGCACAACAATACAAAAACTGCAGCAAGACATGGATAAAAAAAATTAAATAATACAAAATAATTATACACATACGTACATACACACAGACACATACACAAATATATGGATACACATACATAGTGCAGTTCTAATACAAATCTGTTATCTGTTATGTACAGTGCAAAATACAAAACTGTTATGTACAGCGCAATTTTTTTTTTAAAGAGGAATAAAATGGCAGAAATGGCAAAAGAGAAGAGGTAGTTGTGTTGGATAAATATAAAAAAGACTAAACTGTGTATTGCACATAATTATTCTCAATGGGGCAATTTTAACTGTTCATGAGATTGATCGCTTGTGGGAAAAAACTGTTCCTGTGCCTGACGGTTCTGGTGTTCATAGCTCTGAAGCATCAGCCACAAGGCAACAGTTCAATAAGGTAATGGCTGGGTGAGTGGGGTCCAGATTGATTTTTCCAGCCTTTTTCCCTCACTCTGGAAGTGAATAGTTCTTGGAGGGGGGGCAGGGGGCAACCAATAATCCTCTCAGCAAAAAAAAAATTGACACCATTCCACATGAAGGAATTCGCTATGCTAAGCATACTTCAATAAGTTACATAGACCGATTGACAAAGGTGGGCTAGGCCTACCCAAGATTTCTTTTTATTATTATTATGCATTTGGTCTCAGACATTTGGCTCTTTGGTCACTTCCACTGAGAGAGCCCCTCCCTGGTTCTGTATTGAACATTGCAAAGCCTATCAAATTAATTGGAGAAGTTACACCCCGTTATCTCGCATTTGACATATGGACAAAAGTGTCCAGTGTTTTTAATTCCTTCAGTTATTTAAATGTTGCCTCAAGCATATGGCTGAACCCAAAATTATGTATTAATAAGTCCCTTTTCTGCTGGTCAGAGTGGATTGTGAGGGAGGTTAATACGCTCGGTGACCTACATGAGACGAATGTTGAAATCCTTTGAAAATTTTGTTAAAAATTTTGAGATCCACAGATCTGCTCTGTACTATTTTTGGGAGTAGCATTCAGCCCCCTAAAGCGGCAGATACTCTGGGAGTGGTGATTACTAATTTTGGAAAAGTTCATGAGGCATCAGAGTATTACTTCCTGCTCTGGGGTCTGGGGGACAGAGCTTTAACTTCTATAAAGTGATTATGGGAGAAAGAATTAAACTTAACATTGGAGGAGGGAGTGTGGGCTAGGATTCAAAAAAATGTGTCTGTCTCTAGAGATGCAAGGGTGTGCCTTATGCAATTTAAGATTTTACATAGATTCTATTGGACCCCCTTTAGATTGTATAGGCTTGGTCTTAAAGAAACACCCACTAGCTGGTGATGCCAATCAGAAGATGGAGACACAACCCATGTTTTTTGGGGGTATATTAAGATCCAAGAATTTTGGTTGAAGGTTGCCACGATGGTCATCAAAATAGGGGATAAACACATAAAAAATTGGGTTCTGGCCAGTGTTATGACAGGCTGTTTTAAGGGAATGGAAGTCGGCTGGAGTGCACTCATTTGGTACTTTTCTTCACCAAAGTGTCATTCAACTGATCACAATGGATCAGGACAATTAATAACGTGAAAATGTACTATTACAATTTGAAAAAAAAAAAAAAAACTTAAACTTCTTCAGAGTTCCCATCAAAAATCTTTTTTTTTCTCTCAGATCCTTGGCATTCTAGCTGTCAGTTTGTCCAGATACTCAGGGAGACATTTTACCCCACACATCCTGTAGCACTTGCCATAGATGTGGCGGTCTTGTTGGGCACTAACGCTCTGTCTAGCTGAACCACAAAAGCTCAATGGGGTTAAGATCCATAACACTATTTTCTGTTGTCCAATGTCTGTTTCTCTTTGCCCACTCGAACCCTTTCTTTTTGATTTTCCATTTCAAAAGTGGCTTTTTCTTTGCAATTCTTCCCACAAGGCCTGCACCCCTGAGTCTTCTCTTTACTGTTGTACATGTAACTGATGTTGAGCGGGTAGAATTCAATGAAGCTGTCAGTTGAGGACATGCGAGGCGTCTGTTTCTCAAACTAGGGACTCTGATGCATTTATCCTCTTGTTTAGTTGCACATCGGTCTTCCACATCTCTTTCTGTCCTTGTTAGAGCCAGTTGTCCTTTGTCTTTGAAGACTGTAGTGTACACCTTGGTATGAAATCTTTTTCTTTTTTGGCAATTTCAAGCATCGTATAGCCTTCATTCCTCAAAACAATGACTGACTGAAGTTTCTTTTTTTGCATTTTGTTTACCTAATATTGACCTTAAGACATGCCAGTCTATTGCATACTGTGGCAAATCAAAAACAAACACAAAGATCGTGTTAAGCTTCATTTAACAAACCAAATATCTTTCAGCTGTGTTTGATATAATGGCAAGTGATTTTCTAATACCAAATTAGCATGATTATTCAAGGATAAGGTATTGGAGTGATGGCTGCTGGAAATAGGGCCTGTCTAGATTTTCAAATAGTAATGGTGCTGTTTTTTTTACATCAGTAATGTCCTGACTATACTTTGTGATCAGTTGAATGCCACTTTGGTGAACTGAAGTACCAATTTCCTTCCAAAACAGCAAAATGTGTAAATGATTCAAAAAATGTTGCCACCAGTGTAGAGTCTCAATTGAAGTAAAATATAAAAATGGTCGATTCAGACTTTTACATTTTTAGAAATTGTCTTTCATGGGACACCCCTGAACCCACATACAGTAGTTTTATACTTTAAAAGGCCTCTTATATCCCATACATATACTATATTCTGAATGTAAAAATATTTAAACAGAAACTGGACTGCTGTTATTCAGCTTCAAAACTAACTGTTGATCTTATCTTTTAATATTCATATCCAAGTACTCAGCGAGTAAAGACGTTGACTACCACCTCTGGAGTCGTGAGGTTGAATCCAGGTCATGCTGAGTGACTCCAGCCAGGTCTCATATGCAACCAAATTAGCCCGGTTGCTAGGGAGGGTAGAGTCACATGGGGTAACCTCCTCGTGGTCGCTATTATGTGGTTCTCAGTGGGTCGAGAGGTGAGCTGTGTTTGGATGCCGTGGAGAATAGCGTGAAGCCTCCACATGCACTATGTCTCTGCAGTAATGCGCTCAACAAGCCACGTGATAAAATGCGCAGACTGATGGTCTCAGATGCGGAGGCAACTAAGATTTGTCCTCTGCCACCAAGATTGAGGCGAGTCACTACGCCACCACAAGGACTAGGAAAAGGATCAATTTCAAGATTTATTTTTTATTTATTTACAAAGTAGACTGCTATTGCTTCCAACGTGAAAAGTTAAAAAAAACTATTCAAAAATGTGTGTTATATAATTTCATAGCCACATGACTACTGACACCATGAAAACTACGTATTATCCAGACCTTTGCTGGGAAGGAAATGTTGAGACCGCACATCTTAGAACTTTAATATCCCTGCACTAGTCTTATGGACTCGTTTTTTATGCTTCCTTTATGTGCTTTTTGGAGCTTAAAAATGTTGGTACCCATTCTCTTGCATTGTGAAGACCTACAGATGTGAAATATTCTTTTAAAAAACTTTGCATTCAGCAGAAGAAAGTCATACACATCTGGGATGGCTTTAGGGTGAGAATATTATTAGAGAATTTTCATTTTTGGTCTCAATGAAACAGCACAATGCCAATGTTTTATACTGTGTCATTTTACTTACGTTTGCATCCTGCTGATGTCCAAATCTCATCTAATTTACTGTAAAGGGTATAGAGCAGCATCAGTCTATCAGAACGCATCAAGCTGTCATGGCAACTGACATTTCCAGGGCCCAGCTAAGGAAACAACACATAATCAGATGGAAATTATTTTTGTATTAATTAATCAATTACTGACTAATTTACAGTAATAAGGAAAGAAACAAATACATTACTGAGCAAAAGTCTTAGGCAAATTATATTTTTCACAAAATCGTTTGTCTTAAAATAGTTATTTTATACAGTATATAGGTTATACCGTTATAGGAAATATAAATTTAAGATTTCAACATTGCCTTTACAAATAGAATTGAAGAACAACAAGGAATTATGCAAGAGACTATATGCCGCCCCCCCCCCCCCATCATCATCATTGCATCAGTCTGGGATTACATGAAGAGACAGAAGCAATTGAGACAGCCTAAATATATAGAAGAACTGTGGCAAGTTCTCCAAGATGTTTGGAACATCCTATCTGCCAACAACTAAGATAAACTGTGCCCAAGTGTACCTAGGAAAATTGCTGCTGTTTTGAAGGCAAAGCTTGTCACACCAAATATTGATTTAGCTTTTTTATGGTTACTGGACTTTGTATGATGCCAATTGATAAATGAGAACTATTTATAGCATTATTTTAAAAGACATCCTGGCTATGCAATATTATTTGCAAGTCCCTAATTTTTTGCACAGTACAACATATCTACAAAGATAAAACCTACTTGCTATGTAGTGTCATGACATAAAAGCTTTCTGTAACTGGACAATGATATTTAACTGCACTTGATTTATTAAAAATAACTTTAAACGTGCTTTAAGCTCACTAAAACACTCCAGAGTCGTCTGAGTCAGGCCTGTTGATATACACAGACCACACACAATCACGAGACATGAGTGCATGTGACCAGCCGTGTGGAAATTCTGCCAAACAACATCTATAGACCCGAAACTGAACAGCCAGCACTTACTTCGTCAGATGATATATTTGTATAAATTTCATGCAGACTGTTGAAGCCAGTATAACAGTTCTGACAGATTTTGACGGGTCTTGCATTAGTCACCAGACAGTTCGCATATGTCACGTAGCGTTCACCGAAGATGTGGAGCCGTTCAATGCAATGTTCGTTAACCTCCAAGTTCTCTGGAAAGTTAGATGAAAGACTGAGAGAGTAGAAGAATCCCAAACGGTTTGCTTGGAAAACCGGCGGGATGACTAGTGATGGAAGCTTTAGTGCACCTTCACCAATCGTCTCCGGTGGGAAAACAGAGCATTTAACAAATGTTATTTGCACAGTAGCCCATCCTGAAAATAGACATGATACTATGAATGCAAATTTCGTACAAATACCCATTTCTTGTTTGTTTGTTTTTTAATCCCAAATACAAATAAAACACGCTTTTGCCTATCCACACTCTGCACAGCTTCTTGTTTTCTTTCTTCCCCCCCCCCCGTCTCGGTCACATGGCTAGAGTAATCTCGCGATGGACGGGATTTAAACTCACAGGCGCACCTATACTGTCCAGATTTATGCGTCTAATCAAGCAAAACTGGGTGTTTAAACCCAATTTCACCCCATTCCTGACTGTTAAATTGTATTGTTTTTATTTGATCAAATGGATATCACATATCATTTTTGTGTAATGCCGTTTTGTTTATTTTATTTGTATTTTTTTTTTAATTATGTTTCTTTTATTGTGTTTATGTTGATATAATGTGTAATGTTTTAAATATATATTTTTTAATATAAAAAAGAGAAGAGAAAGTGTATGGGCCTATATATATGGGCGTTTGGGAATACATTTTTACTGTTAATAAATGTTTTATTGTTGGCCAAATAAAAATGTAATAGACTCAAAGGGCTGTAGGCCTAATAAAACAATTGCAATTATCACTATTAATAGGGCCTACTCAAAATGCATTACATGTTGCTGCTGTACACACATCTGCATACAACGAGAGTATATGCTGCTTACTGCCCAGCAAATATAGAACTTTGCCCTGCAATGTTACAAGGATTTTTTTGTATTTTTTTTACAAACTGGTAAACATTACAAGGTTATCATTCTAAATGTGGTTTTATGAGCAAGGGCAAATGTAGATTGCAGGGGGATTCAAATGTTTTTTTTTTTTTTCATTCGTTTTTGTTTTTTGAAAATGTAAAAATGCTGAAAGTTTTTTTGTGAGGGTTAGGTTTAGGGGTGTAGGGGATTGAATCTATAGTTCGTACAGTATAAAAAGCACTATGTCTATGGAGAGTCCTCATGATAGCTGCACCAACGCGTGCGTGTGTGTGCGTTGTAGACAGTGGTTTGATAACCAAAAGAGCAGCATCGTCTCTTTTCTCGTCACGCAGCCCCGGTTTTTGACACCGTATTCAGATTGAATTTTCGAATGTGTGAGGGCGTGCGGCCAAAAAAAATAATAATTACGGAGTGAAGGTAAACGATCTGGGTTCCGATTCTGATTGTGTTAATTGCCGCAAACACTCGAATCAAGCCACTGCAGTCAATGGTCTTTAATGTGAAATTAGTGCCTCTTGATAACTTGCAGTCCGCAGCAATTCTGCAGTCATGAGAGCCTAATGGAAATGGGGGCTCAGAATGCCTTGCATTAAGGGCTATTCTGCACGAGCTGATGTGATGTCTGGGGGTAAATTCGCAGGTTTTATGTCGTGGATTGTGGCATTAGCTCGCCACTACTAGTGTAGCAGCTATGTTATTGTGATAGCCTTAAATTGGATGATCCGAGTCATACCCCTCCCCCAGCAGCTGATTTCAAGGGTTTACAAGGAGAGTTTAGTAGGCCATTCAAAATGTTTGGTTATCACTGTGATACCAGGCACAGAAGTATATTATTGGTTAAAAATAAATAAATACAATTTTAATCAAGGTTATCGCAGAAGCACTGGAGCAAAATAAAAAAGAGAAATAAGGTTATTGCTAGGTGTCAAACTATTCAGGTTTCATACAGGTAGGCGTACAATTACCTATAGTGCATTAAGGCTTAATTTGAATGCACAACGGAGACAGGTAATTGAACGAGGACAAAAATCACTAATTAGCCGGTGTACGTGAAGAATCTTCACCGACTGGAGAGCTCTTAAGCAAGAGCATGAGCCTGAGTAACTTTGTTTCAATTTTGAAACTGTAAAAGTGTGTGACTCACGATTGTACTATAAAATTAACTACAAGAGACAACTATTTCATGGGTCAGCTAACCATCACAATAAATTCTGAGGTAAATTCTGAGGTAAATTGTATAGAGGGATGTGATGATATTGGATAGTAGCCGAAAACATTTCCTATTTTATACTCCAGTTAAATTGAATTTTCAGATTACACCAGTGCACAACTAAATTTAGCAATTTTGATTATCTCTTCAAATCACTTCGGGGACATAATGCGTAAAGGAATATTTCGGGTTTCATAAAATTTAAGATCAATGAACAGCATGTGTGGCATAATGTTGATTGCCACAAAATTTAATATGGATTTATCCTTCTTATTCTTAAAAAATAAAAACAAATACAAAATCTGGGTTACAGTAAGGCACTTACAATGGAAGTGAATGGGGCAACATTAATCCACATTAAGTACTCACTTTTTTAGTATAAAAAATATACATGTTTTCATAGATTTCATCCACCTTGAACAGTATACTCCACCGCAAAAAAACAATTGTCTAAAACAACTTTCCTGCACAAATGATACAAGTTTTAACAAAAGCATGAACCTATGCTTTTTAAATGATAAGATTCACATTTCTGCTTTTAAACCCTGAAAAAATTGGCCCCATTCACTTCCATTAGAGCTTAGGAAAAAGAGGGAGGAGTCGTAATCAATGCATTGCCACAAATGCTGTCGATTGAGTTTAATTTGTATGAAACACTGTTTATTCTTTTAATAACACAGTAGAGAATTGTTCAAACTGGGCATATAGGCGCTTGTGGTGAAAATGTGTTGTGCACATGTTGTTGTTACAGTATGACTTTTCAATATATCTTTTAAAATAAATCAAAGAAAATAAGTAAAAAAAAAAAAAAAGTGGGTTTGGACTCTTTTTCCATGTAGGTCTACGCTGTTATTCACTGTATTACGCTTCACTATTTTTTTGGCTTCTGGTAATTCGTGACACAGACTACCAGTTAAGGGTTAACTAAAGATTGTGCGCTTTTAGCTGTAGATTAAACCTGGCTCCCTCCCGAAATAGGAGAGAGAGGAGCTGTAAAGTTATGCAGAAGTTATTCTCCGTCCTTTGGGCCGTCCCTAATCCCCCCAAAACGCGTTCTTTTATGCGAGAACTGTGCCTCTTTTCTTGTTTTGCGCTGCCTATACAACATAAAGTCAGACTGCATTTAATGCTTATGGCGGGATGTGAGGGGGATTTTGCAAATGCGAGGCCCCCTTTCGCCGAAATATTGCTCTCTAAACGTCGTGTGAGTCTACCAACCCAAAGCGACCCCAGATTGTCCCCCCGGTGTCTGACTCGAATGACAAACCAGCCCGATTTCACTGCATCGCTGGGAAATGTTGAGACTGATAATAGAGATTTCGCTTTCATTTTTTACGGTTGACTTAGTTATTGTTGCTTTTCTTTTGCCCTGATTCCTTCCAGGGATTAGGCCTGACTTCCCCACTAGCAGCGGCCAAAGTGGTCAGAACTGGGGATGACAACTGATGAGGATCAAGGCTTGGGCTATTCTACCCTCTGAGAGCCGATGTGAACTGAGAAGAGATGGACAGAAGAAAAGCCCTTGGACAGGAGAAACGCGCTCTCAATGTTCAATAAACGGATGCCCCTAAATAGCTTAGAAAGCCCTGCGGCCTAATTAATTAGGCCTATACGCCTAACTTTCTCGTTAAAACTTGAACATAAGGACCTCACTAATTTGCATGGAATAAATGGCGGGGATGACTATCCTAAAATGTCAGGAAATAAAATATAGACTTGGATTTGTATCCTGTGCTTCCCTGATGGACCTTGTTCAGAGTAGCGCCTTATATAATTTTTTGACAGGAATGAAAACGAGGCTGTGAAAGATAAACTTTACACTCTCTTTATTGTTGTTTAAACTGGTATTGATCGTTCTGCGGACAAAACATTGAAAAAAATCTTTCTCAAAAAAATCAGCAGACAAAAAAAAAACTCCATAAAGCATGATTTGTTCAAATTAGATGCTATCTAGTAGCACACAAACATTTGAAGATACGAAATCCCTGTCTTCATTCCCGTCAAATTTACCCTCCTAACACAGAACATTACAACAACTTTGGCTAACATTATATAACGGTTATGGGACAAAGGTTGTTTAAATAAAGTGAATGGAATATCCTTACGTCATTATTAGTATGATAAGGAAAATCATTTTAATGTTATTAGTATAAAGTCAAATTAAGTTCTTTAAGTGCCCCACAACCACAACTACAATGTAACGTAGGTAAAAAAAAATTTAAGGACACAATGATGTTAGCTGGGCAGCTAAATATGGCGTTACTCTAAAAAAAGGGGTATTTACAGGCAATCTGCCTTTCAACGGAGAAATTTAATTAACTGTCTTTGAAAATAAAAATGCCTTGTTAAGAAAAGCATTATGTCTCCTTAAAAGCACGCGCGCGCACGCACACACACACACAACAAACAAAATGGATTCTGTTAATTGATTCACTGTTAACACCTAGCACTAAACAATGACGTTTTGAGTTTGTCTCCCTCGACTACATGTCAACGATTCATGAAGAAGTTAATCTTTGTTGAATGTGTTGTGCTCCTCTTCGGCCTGCTTGGCACACAGATCCAAGTTTCCAACAAACAGACGGGATAATTACCAAACATGTAGCCGGCGAGCTCGATGCACAATGCCGCATTGACTTCCTCACTGTTGGTTGCCTCTGTGGAGCGCCACGGCGTGGCCGTCGCTCCACACAAGTAAGCCCAGGCATCGTTCACCCGGAACGAGAGGCAAGGACATCTTGTTTCATAACAAGACACGATGCTGACTTCTTTCAGCTCCAGCGAACCGGATATAAAACCTGGCTGACAACCTCCAGCACAGGCAGAGCAGAGAGGGGAAGGGGGCACATGGTTAACTTCCTCTGCTTCACCCTTGAGTTTCACAGCAGTTTAGAGTTTAAACTACTAAGTGCATTTAAAGAAAGCCTCCTCAGGGACTTTTATAAACTAAGAGGAAGGTCAGTATTCCAGACAGTGAACGTGGCCTCCAATCTTTTTCACCATTTATCAAATTCTAGTTTGCACATGACCGAAACTATGCTTTTATCCACACCTATAGGCCCAAATGTTTGGGGGGTTGGTGGCTGACAGCTTCTCCTGTGATATCACCAAATGAAAGACCCCCCTACAACTCCTTGTTAGTTGCCAACTATGAACTTTTTTTGCCCTGAAGAGCAGTTTAGTGCGAGTCGGCTCTCATTCACTGCCTGGCTTTTGTGGGCCGCCCTCGCTTTCATTCCTCCGTGCGTTACACCAATTAAAGGAGGACGTGCACCAACTGTAATGGCCCGAAGAGTGATTGTTTCTGACGTGCAACAAAACACATAGATCCTCCCCACCGATTAGGATGACTAGGGGGATGGGGGGTACTATGAGAGGGGATCTGGCCTTCAAGAGAAGTTTTTTATGCTTACAAAGACTGGTCATGTCAAAAAGGAGGAGCTCAAGAATCCTCTTGCTCAAGACTTTCTACAAGCTATACCACCGCCTGATTCTATACAAGAGTCAGCATAAAAGCTATTTCACAACCTGGAATTCCTGAATCAATCACATTCCAAGAGAGCTGGATCTCAACATAGATGCAGAAAAAATACTACCTAAAGACTAAGCATAAGATATTATTATGTGACTATTAAGACTAATATAAAGCTTTGGTTTGCGATTCTGTCTGCAAGCATCAAATTCGAGGGCAGATTGGCTTAATGTGGAAAGGACAAATCAACCAAAATACTTTTTGGAGGAAATTCTCCCATGTGACCTGTAATGTTAGTCAGACAAGTGCCATATAATTCTGCTGCAATTTTAATGTATGCATGTCAATAACTGAAACTTAAGGGATGAATCAAGACTAATAAAATGAGTTTTAAATTTTTAATTTATTCTTCGATAAATTAATAGAATTTATTATTTCTTCACATTTGTGGATTCTAAACTCTCTTTGATTTTCATTATCATGATGTGATTAGATTGCTAATCACATATGGACAAAACAAAGTCCTCTGGGCATTGTCTTATAAATCTGTGTGAAGAGAGCTACCACACCTGTGCAAAAGCCTTTGTTGGTAATACCTTATTGATCCTAAATGTTTTTAACTGAATTAATTTGAGCTGAATGAGATGTTTTTAGTGTTAGTTCTGTGGTAATTAACCAATAATTAATTAACTGAAGCAAATCCACTGACTTTAGAAAATGGTGGAAAACAGATGTTAGGTGAAAGAAGGCTCTGATCAGCAGGGGTGTGTAGGGATTTTGGTCCTTTAGAGAGAGGGCTTGGCCCAAATGCAGCCATGTTAACTTTGAGTGGCCCCCATGGCTGAAGACCCCCCCCTTTCCCACTCTTCCCAAGCCTCCAGGTTGCCTTTGCATGACATCATCGTTGAAGCATGCCCTCCAAGCCCCTGTGAATCTCCCCATCCTTATTCCATTGAGCCTCTGCAACCCATATGTTTCTTTCTCTCTCTCTCCTTTTTTCCCCTCCTCTTTCTCTTCCTCCTCTTCTTCTACCAATCCCCTCCCTTTTTCTGTAACCAGGAGAAGGCATTGTTTAGGGCGAGGGCCTGATCAAAAAACGCGGCCCGCCCAAACTGCGGCCTTTCTGTAAATTCAATAAGCCCACCTTAAAGATTTGCCTAATTAATGGATGACATCTTTGGCTAGAGGAGAGGCGAGGTATTTTGCTCGGGCTCGCTCATTGTTGGCCTCCTAATTAACTTTCCCAGGTCAGCCCGGGTCTCAGCAACCTGGGAGTGAAGAGCTTTATTGTAAGAGGAGTTGTAAACTTACTTTTTTTGCCTCGGCACTTAAAAGGGAAAGCAACTATAGGGAACAGAAAATATCCTATTTAAGGCCTTTGTGATTGAACTGCCTGCACATGGTCCAATAAAGGAAGTCTTTTTAAATAAGCGTTCATGGTCCTCCCCACAGTCCTCCTCTCCCCTCCCTCTCTCTTCTCTTCTCTTCTCTTCTCTTTTCCTTTTTGGAGCAAAGCAGAAAGGTTATGAATGATAGTTTGGGGTCTAAGGAGTGAGGGGCAAGGGCCAGTCTTCAGTGTACCATTTGTGTTTGAACTATTTGAGAAAGTCCGAGTTGGGGGTGGATGGGGTCTTTCTAGTCTGTCTGGCAACTGTATTTATCGTTTCTCACTACAAAGACAAGAAATTCAAAGTTTTAAATGTTACCATAATTACACTTATTGGACTATAGCCTTATTATCTCTTTCAATTAGGCCACCTACAGCCAAACCCAACTCTCTTCCCCACAGCCTACAATGGCAACAGTGATTGTTGTCGGTTGCAATTTACATAAATGCAACATAAGAATATACTTAATTGCAACGAAGGAGCTTAATGAACATAATGTCAGTCATGGAGAATTAATATAACAACACAAATAACTTTTATGGAAAACAAAGAATTCCATAGTTACACCTTATCCCCCAATGCCCCCAACCCCCTGCACACCATCCGCCCCGATATGGACTCACCTCCCCTCCCTCTCCCTTATCCCAAAAATGAAGCCTTCTCATGTAATGAGTGGGGTGTGATCTTCCCACAGTCAGTGAGGCCAGCTTCAGCATCATAACTTCATTCATGTACAGCCAGCTATTTAAGCTGTTTACCTTTAATTTGACAACATCCAATGCCCCAAAACTTCTCATAGGTTAAAACAAAATTACATACACAATACAATATATATTAACTATTAGCTCAGTTTTAATTTAATTTTTGTATGTTGAGTCCAGTTAAATGTATTTATTATCCAATAATAATTTCCATAATTGGTGACATGAAACAATTAAATGCACTAGACAAGAGTAAGAAATAATAATAGGTCATCGGTTCATCTGAGTGTGACAACACAATTTAAAACATTCTAGAAAATACAGCAGTCTGTAGGTGTACAGTTCAAAAAAGTTTCAATTGAAACTTTCTCTTCTCTGTATTTAATTTATAGCTGTGCACATTATTTGACTTGTCAAATATAAAAATATAACAATAGTGCATAAATAAGTTTATAAATAGGAAATGTATTTAATATTTATTTAGTATTCATTTATGTATCCATCTGAAATATTTTTTTAAAGAATTTATTCATTTAATTTTAAAATAAATATATTATTAATTTACTATTATTATTATAATTTTTCCCAGTATCTCTCATTATCTGTGTAAACACTACCATGCATGTGCAGAGGACATTGTCAATTACTTTTTAACAAATTTTATTAGATTTTGACAAATAAACAACAGAAATGTCATGAAAATGTGAATGAATGTCCCAAAAAAATTATTGTGAAAATTATAAAGTATCAAGATAAATAATGATAGTCAGTGATGATAAGTACCGAAATACCATTCACCAAGCCTAAATACATCTAATTTGGCTAAAATTTGCCAAATTAGATGTAATTAGGCTTATACTGAATGGTAATAAATCTATATGTAATGCACTGAATCAAATCCACACACTAGAAAATGCACTCATACCCATGTTGAAACACAGATTAAACTTAAATAAGACTAAAATCAGTAGGGCAGGGATGTCTGCATTTTGATCTTTAGAGAGAAGGCTTTGGCCCATGTAAAATATTTTTTAAATCTTAAAAAATAAATAAATAAATATTTCTAATTTTAATTCCCAATATTTGTTGTTGTTTGTACATGCTTCAGTCAGCAGAAAGTTATACAGATTTTATTATAACTATGATAAAATGATCTAATTCAGTGAACTTCAGTCTCCAACTCCTTCAGTCTTACTATGAGTAAACTAAAAGCACAAGTCAAAAACATAAAAGAAATCAGTATACAGAACCATCCTGATAACATAAAAGCTTTTAAAGCCATAAAATTATCTGATGTGTTTTGGCAGGCAAATGATTAGTTAAATATTTTAATCGATGAGATGTCACTTGAAGAGACAAATAAGAGTGTGCAAACAAAAACAAGAAATTTGATGTCCTGGCAAAAGGAAGTTTGTCATTTTGAGCCCCTTAACTGTTTGTCAAAATGGTGTGAACGGCCAAAGCTTCTCTACCCAGCTGTCATAATTTGTTAACGAGCCTTTTCATAAAAAAACAGAATGATAATGAGAGGACAGAAAAAAAGAGACAGGCAGTGAGAGAGAGGGGGTGCCCTTCGTGAGTGACTGTGGAAGCGGAGAGTCTATCCCCAGGGAGTCGCGTCGGGGGGGCAACATCAGACCGATTTCAGCGCTCCAACATGATGGCATCTCTGATGTTTTAATATTAATGAGCGAGAGCTCCTCAGCTAAGCCTGCCAGCACTCTCAACAGGTGCCTCTGCTCCTCTCCGCATAGAGCGGCAACCTCTGTCCTGTCCTGCTGAAGGAGCCTTGCATACCCTTGTATGATAACACCTCTAAGTCTCAGGAGGAGCACCGTGCCTTAAAGAGAGGGAGGGCAGGGAGAAATGGAAATGGAATGAGTTAAGTCATCCATTTAAAAACTTAGACGATGAGGGGAGAAAAGAGCACTCTTTTAAAGTCACCTCTCGTGAAGTCGAACCATGAGGTCTTGATATTTCTCCTCTTCTCCAAAACCCCCTTGAGAAAGAAATTGACTTTTGTTTGGAGATTGTGAAAAGTGGGAATCAGGAGAAGGACAATGGGGCTCCCCATGGAGAGGACCAGAGTGAAGCCATCTCAAATCAGTCAGCCAAGGGACCAATTAATCCGGCCATTGTCAGGCTCAAGCCACTGCCAGCACATCAACACATTCAGAGCCCATTGTCCCGATTCTCCTGCAGTAGGATTTAGTCCGTCCAACAGCCAGTTTTGTCCGGGCCAGCTCAGGCGGAAGTTTCTCACTGACAATTTGCCCCAAATAGATTTGTCAGAAAGCATCCATCGACCTGCCAGTTAGACAGGGTGAGGTTGTGTTGTTGGGCCTTTATTACTATTATTATTATTATTTTGGAAGTGTAGGCAGTATAATGAGGAAATACAATATACTGTCCAGGTTTATGGAAAAGTGTATGTGTGACTGAATGTCATAGCCAGAAGTAATAATATGAGAGGTTCACTAAGAAAATTATATTGCCATACATACAGAACAGAAAGCAAGCCAAAATATTCTATAGTTAAATAAAATTTGGCTCTAAAAATAGCCAAAAAATAATGTCAGGTTTAAGAGGCTCTTTCTTTAATATAAAAATACACTAGTATACTTCTCTTGAAAATGCAGAAGGCTGCATTTCAGCCTGTTCTGATTTCTCACCAATGTGTACAAAACATATTGATATTTCATAACACTAGCCATAAACTCAGCCATAACATAATTTAAAGAAATAAGATAATACTAGAAACATCAGATTGAAAACCATCTCACATCTCTTGAATGAGAACAAAAAGTATTATGTACATTATGTAAGATTCATGTTTTTAAAAATGTATGTATTAATTTACCAAAATCAGGTGTCCTCTAGACATCCAATAAATTTCTATCCAAACTAACATACATCGCATACGTAGACATGGATTTGTGTAATGACAACACTCCAACAACGTGACATTTTCATGAGTCATGAACCTCAATTTTATCCTCTGAACATAAAACTGCTCTGAAAATGTGAAGAGGTGAACTAATGGCCTTGGTTATATAATGTTTAGTGACCTAATAACAATGAGTCATTTTTTAATTCATTGAATGGCAATAACTTGTAGTTGGGTTAAAGTTGTCCTGCCAAATCAAGGATTAGAAAGGAAACATTTATTCTTATGTTCATAATAAATTATTGGTTTGCTCATGAGATGTTTTACGCTAAACCTAAATCTTATTTCTGCTAAAAAAAATAAAATAAAAAAAAATAAATAAATAATTGAAAACAGATTAATTCATAACAGAACATAAATATTAAATAGACAATAATTTTCTTCTGGTACATTCTTGTAGTAGTTTCATTCTCTAAATGTTGTTCTAGTTGATAAAGTCAAGTCAGGGACTGAAGTGCACTGAGAGTGGCCAGAATATTCAATATATTTAGTGATATAAACATGGTTTAGTGACATAAACACTCTGGGTGACAGCAATCTACATGTCCTTGCATCTTTACCATGGTTGGATGCTGCCTTTTTGAGACATGCTGTACTGTATGTGTGTTTGTCTCAAATTCATACTATTCTAACATGCTGTTACAGGAGTGGTTATGGGTAAGAGATGGTGTTGCTGTCCCTCTCCACTTTAAGGGCTAAGTAAGTAGTTGCATACCGATTCTGTCAAGCCAACAACTAGATCCACAATCAGATAATTCTTTGTCAGAGATTTTCATTGACTGTTATTGAGAGGAGAGTCACAAACACAAAAAGTGAAAGCAAGCAGCCAGGGCAACCATGATGTTCGTTATGTTTGTGTAAAGACTATCTATGAATGACAGGATTAGGGTGAGTTAAGCAGATTACTAGGAGCAGACCACCCCACCCCTGACACACACACACACACACAGTTAGAGAAAATGAGAGATGGGACAGAAAAGGACAAATTAATGTGTTTACAATCAAATTTATAATTTTTAAAAATTAACATTATAAGCTCTTTACAGATCATATGGGCCTATCTAAAAGTCAGCAATGTTTTTTTTTTGTTTTTTTCAGACTGTCACACAACGTCCTGAAAAACTAACATTTGGATGTGCAGTCATTCACCTGTCCAAAATCCTAATTTCTTTTCAGTGCACCGAGAACACCATTTAAAGGCGGACATGACAATCACTAATTGCGATTAGATACGCCCCCGTTCGCCAAGTTTAGACCGAGATTTAGGGCTCCCATATGGCTCAGAGCTACCGTGGGAATGTTCATAATTAAACCTAAAATATGGGTGTCTACTGGCGGCGGCCAAAACACGGCACGCTGTTAAGGTCAAGATGTCATCGCGCGCACGCTCTCAAAGGGGTACAGTTGTGATTCTCCCGGCCCACGAGGGAAAGTGGCACGCATGTGTCCTCTTCAACCCAGAGCGCGCATGAAAACCAACAACTTGTTATAATAGTGGTTTATTTATTTTTTTGCTTCTTCTCTTAACCACATATATATAAGAGAAAGAGTTCGCATCATTAGCCTGCAGTTCAAAAGATATAGGATATTAATGACATTAAATATTCGGCATATATATATATATATATTATTTTATTTTATATATATATAAAATAAGCCTATTGATGTAGAATTAAATATGAAAACAAACACTTGCAAAAAAAAAATTAAATAAAATAAAAATCCTCTATTTTAAATATCTCAAGATGGGAACGCGATGTGTAATATTTGGAATAGGTAGAGAGAGTCATTCGGTAGTTCTTGCTTGTAGTGATTTCTAAAAGTCATTCTAAAAACGCAACAGGTGCTCGAGCGTGATGGAGAGGGAAGCGCGAGCGAATACAGAGCGATCGCCAAACAGAAAGTAACTTCGCTGAAATTAAAAGAAGCCTAATAGTTTATATGAGTTATTAAAATAGAATATTTACATTATTTTCTATAGTCTGTGAGCAGTCGCTCTGAACGCTCAGCGGAAGCCTCTTATCCAATCAGTGGAAACGAAGTGCAGGCAATAGGCTACGCAAACGTTTGATTCTGTCATTTAAACAGCCCTGCAGATTTTAAACCCGACTAATCAATTCCTATACAGCGCGCCATTAGCCTCTGACAGTGTCTTACTCACTGTGTATGGAATATCACTTTATTCGCCTCCGTGACGTCATGCGTGAGCAGGAGTTGAAGCAGAAGGCAGGGAAAAGCTAAGTGGTCAAAGGAAGTTGGGCTCTCCTCCCGCACTCCCTCTCTCCCGCCCTATACTCTAATACATCTCATACATATTACCAAACCTTTAATCTGACGGTACACATCACAAAGTCACTCACCAAGGCTCAGGGCTGAGACACAATTCCCAGCTCATGTTGTAGGCTACTGTTTTTTAACTGTAGTATACAGTGTGGGTGTAGATAGCCTAAGTGTTGGAGTTTCACCATAAGGTGCACCAACTTTCCGTGGCACTGAGCGACCAGGGACCGGCTTGGGCATCTTGTCACTGGGACTGCATCTGTCTCATCAATCAACAGTCAGACGAAAACTGGATTCTATTTGCTGAAGAGGAGCGACTTGGACACAATTATAGGACACACTAATAGAAACCAGCGCACCCGTCGGTCATCGCAAATCGGATGTTTCATTCATGCTCGTAATTTTGTTTTAATCACTGTTAAAAGTTTCACTTTTCAACGCAGTTTTCTTGGAGCAGAAGTCTTCAATATGAGCAAGCCTGCTGGTTCAACAAGTGGTTGTTTGGATATTTTAAATGTCAAATCTAGTGAGTAGTTTGTCTTTACTTTCGCGAGTATAATGTTGTTAGCATTTTTTGTATACGAAATAAGCAGTGTAAGTAAAATCATTGTGTAAAATGTTCGCTGACAAAAAAACACCCCAACTCAGAGATGTCAATGGCAATCCGAAATGTTTGTAAACTGTCAAATCTCTGTAAGCATCTCGAATCAGGCAAAACACTCCAAATCTTAATATTTTTCTAAAACTGAGATGTGAAAATTTGAAAAATTCAATTGAAATTAGCCGCAAAAATAAATAAATAAACAAATAAATAAATATAAATACATAAATAAAAGTATAGTGTTTAGTTATCCTGTTCCTAATATCTCTTGACAGACTTTTTTGTGCCGTCAAAATTGCATGCAACAAATAAATTGCGCGTTATTGAAATTCTGAAAACTTAACAGTTAATATCTTAACAGACTATACCGTTCTAACATGTCATAATTTGTTCTAAAGGCATGCGTAAACTATGCCTGTGTAGCATAATGTGACAGGAAAGCACTGCTGAGTTTTCCTCATTAGCTATTCTGAGCATCTCTTTTGGCATTTCTATGGGTCTCAATTAATTTCAAGGGAAGTGCTCTAATATTCAGCTATAACAAATATTGTGTTGGCAAATCATTATTTTACAATTGCAGATACATTTCTCAAAATTGCATGACAGGGTCCATTTTTTTTGGAAAATGATGATCATTGAGTATGGACGGTAATCATAGTCAATGTTTGTACTAATAAAAAAAATAGGTGCGCTTCTTTTTGGCTTTTTATTAGCCTTGCATGAAATTTAGAAACATGTTGAAAGTTTTAATGTACGTGAATAGAAACCTTTAAATAGCTCAAAAATGTCAAGGGTAAGGCATTCAAATTATGTAACTCAATCACAATTATTTCTAAAGCACACTAATTAGTAATACTTCCCAATTTACATAATTTGAAATATTTTAGATTAAATAGAACACGATCTTTTATGTAGTCTACTAGTTTAGCCCAAATTAGTAGGCCAGTTTAATTTCCTACCATAAAAAAAAAAAAAAAAAAAAAAAAAAAAAAAAGATTTCTTTGAGGCCTAAACTTTTCGTCCATTTTTTCCGCACATCTAGCCAAGTTCAACTCTTTGGTGACATTTAACGCGTATTTCATTTTATATAATCAAATAGAAATTATAATTAACGGTGGCATTATGTCAAAATCTTTATTTTACGGGGGTAAATGTGCACGCATTTGCACTGTTTGGGTGGTCGAAGGCCCATTAAGTTCAGAGTTTCTCACAACTGTACGCAACCCAGTGCAGCAGGTTCCATGGCTGATGCTGATTACAGTAATGAAATATGCCATGTCTTTAAACAATTACAGCGCACAGTGCAACACACCGGGTCCCCCACAGGAACAAAGTTGCAAATGTGTACCCTTCGCTAAAGCAAATCCGCCTTCAATTAATCTGTGCGTTTCTTACTAACTCATTTAGCCATTTCAATTTTACACCTTGTTTCAACATTGTCAAATTATGCGATGATTGCACTGGCGTGGATGAGGACGCTTTGTGACTTAGCTGTCTGGTTTAATGCATTTAATTACCGTCACAAATCAACAGATATGAATAACATATATTGAGACTGTATAAAACAAACCAACCGCAGCTTTAAATGCATTTTAAAATAGAAAGCGCTCACGGATTTTGAGCACTTTATAATTTAAAATATCGTGTGTCTGGAGTAGTATTCAACTTCCAAACGATTCAATGACAAAGCAACAAGTTGTCTCCATCTCAGGTTCTCTATATTCGGCCATGCAAAATGCAAGCACCGACTGTTGCTGATGAAACATTAAGGTCAATTTAACCTATTTTTTTTTAACTGTCACATGGGTGAGTTTCCCAAATCTCTGGCATTTCAAAATAGGTTATATGTACACTTATGCAAATCTTCTGTCACTTTCCTGTTAAGTGATCAGTAAAGTAATATTATTATAACAAAACGACATTATATATATTGAACGCTGAAATGGAAGGGGAAAAACCCTACGAGGATCTACAATATATGGGATACTGAAAAGCCTACAAAACATGTGTGCCCCCCTCCCTAAAAATGCTCAATCGTTGTTTTCTTGTTAAAACAAGCCAGAGTGCATGAAGTCGTTTTCCTGCTCTGTCGTTACTGGTCTATATATCCGAATTCCCATGCTACCCTTTCTGACGGGTCACTGGAAAATCAATGAGCAGGTGGACATATGTCAGTGTAATTACATAGCCGTGTCTCTAAACGACTCCCCCATATACATGCAAATAAACCTCTATTGACAGACTTAAATACAGAAAAAAAGTGTTCTGCACACACAAGAAAAATCACAATTTTCATTTACTCCCAAGTTAATTTGCATACACTTCATTTGAGTCGCTGAAACGCACTGGTGCGTATTATTCTCCTCTCCCGTGTCACTCCCTAATCCGCGAGCCTATAGACGGCGCGAAGAAAGCAGTTGACGAGCTTCATTATGAAGCGGGGTTGGCAGCTTGTCTAGACCAGGCCAGTCAGACGAGGCTCAATGGGGAAATCATTAAGTTAACACTCTCCCTAATGTCGCTATTGTGCGCGTCTACTGAACATTGTTTTATGAGACCTGCGATATGACGCTTCCACCAATGCGCCCTCAACGCAGGCCTGTGGTTTACAAATCCCAATGGGCTGACTCATTAAAAGTGTGTCCTTTAACACAATATTTAGCACGATTAGTTTTGGGCCAATGCTTGAGGGCGGTCCAGAAAGGATTTTAATAGGGATTTCTAAAACTTTTCTAAAAAAAAAAAAAAAAAAAAAAAAAAAAAAAAAAGTTTTTTGTCTTTTTTTTTAGTTTTTGAAAATCGCCTAAATGTGATGCAGGTTTTGACCGTCTTTTGGAAAAAATAAAAAGGAAAAGTTAAAAACAAAAAGAGGATACATTTCAGCACAGATATACGTGTTAGGCCTATGACATGACTGAATTATATATTCTATCCCAGGTCGGATTCTGGACATTCCATGTAAAGTGTGTGGCGACCGAAGTTCTGGAAAGCACTACGGTGTTTACGCGTGTGATGGCTGCTCGGGATTTTTCAAGAGAAGCATCAGGAGAAACAGAACGTATGTCTGCAAATCTGGTACACAGGTGAGCTATACTAATCAAATACAGCGACGTGTTTGAACCATAACAGCATCAGCTAATTTGATCTAAGCAAGCGCGTCTAAGGACTAGATTACATCTCCTTTGATTTTCATAATTGAAAGATTATCCCAGAAGTGAGCCCCCTCCCGCGCCTTTGAGGGCCCTTTGCCCCATCTAGTGTAACAGGTGTAATCCAATCTAACGCACCGGCAGGAATGGGTGGATTTGGAGAGCGGTAGGCGGGAATGCGACCATTGGTCGTGCGGCGGGGGAGCAAGTCAATAGCCGTCATTACTCTGCAATTCCCACATACCTGTGGAGTGGAGGCCATTGGAGAATATAGCAGGCTGTATTTGAGCGTTGTTACAGCTAAACGAAACCTTCTGTATTTTCTTATTCTTTCGGTCTTTTCTTCACTTTCAGGGCGGTTGTCCAGTAGACAAGACACACAGAAATCAGTGTCGTGCTTGTCGCTTGAAAAAGTGCCTAGAAGTGAATATGAATAAAGATGGTGAGTGCATTTATTCTTTTTCTCTTATCAAGACATAAGTATGCTAACAGAATTTTTTTTGGCTATATGATGGTTGTAACCTCCTTTGATAGACGCCGAGATCTTTTCCCCCCGTTGCAAGACCCTTTTTTCCCTCTCCATACGATTAATAGAGTTCCTAAGTTTTTATTCACTCGTAAATGTATCAATACAGCAGTGCAGCATGAGAGAGGACCGAGGACCTCAACCATTCGGAAGCAGGTGGCACTGTATTTCCGAGGGCATAAAGAGGTGAACGGTTCGTCAGCTCACTTTCCATCCACGTCTATCCCGGGGCCGCCGTTTTTCACTACAGTTACGCAACTGGAGCCTCACAATCTGGAGTTAAATACGGTTGCAAGTACACCGGAGCGACAGGCCATTGTGGGACTCGCTCAGCCCACACCGAAGGTAAATCATGTTGCGTTACAACAATGTAGCATTTTTAATTAGCAAAGGTTTATTCATTTATTTCTATAGTCAACTTCACAATTTAGCTCATGCTTGAGTTTAATCCCATGTTTCCCTATGATCATCGGATTGCTTTGCAGTATCCTCATGAAGTTAGTGGCACTCCCATGTACCTGTATGAAGTGGCGACTGAGTCTGTGTGCGAGTCAGCCGCGCGCCTGCTCTTCATGAGCATTAAATGGGCCAAGAGTGTTCCGGCCTTTTCCACGCTCCCTTTACCCGACCAGGTAAACAAGTCCCTCTATATTAAAGTTGTAGTGTTTTAAAATTGGATAATTCGGGTGACATTTACGCCACCATTTTGCATCTTTACACAAATTTACAGCGATTAAATTAGATTAGATTTTTTCACTCATTATTTAAGTACAGCTTAATTTTAGGCTATTCTCAAGAACGAAACAATTGTTTTAAATGACATCCATTATTATTGTTATTTATTTTTGCAGTTGATCCTATTAGAAGACGCATGGAGGGAACTATTCGTACTGGGCATAGCGCAATGGGCCATTCCAGTGGACTCCAGCACTCTCCTAGCTGTTTCAGGTAGGTCATACAACATGTGATGTCACCAGCAATGATGTAGCTTGACCTTTATCAAAGTTAAAACAGGCATCTTATTATTTAAATACTCGACAAAGGGCAATTGTCGTTACTATTTTAGGCTTCTATTATTGGCAAGCATGTTTTCATACTTTGATTTTCCAACATGTTTGGTCATCTCTTAGGAATGAACACAGAGAACACCGATTCCCAAAGGCTAAACAAGATCATCTCTGAGATCCAGGCGCTGCAGGAGGTAGTGACGCGTTTCAGACAGCTTAGACTGGATGCAACGGAGTTTGCGTGCCTGAAGTGCATCGTCACCTTCAAAGCAGGTAGACTTCTGCAAAACCCCGAAAATATAAAAACACAGTAGCTTTAATAAAACGGACGATATATAGTACTAATATTCAAAACATGTTTTGCATGATAGTTTATTCAAAGTTAATAGCTTTTTATTATTATTACTACGCGAATGACATCTGTAACCTATCAGTTTAAAACGTAGGCCTACTTTCGTTCTTGCAGTTCCAACACACAGTGGTTCGGAACTAAGAAGCTTTCGCAACGCAAGTGCCATTGCAGCCCTGCAAGACGAGGCCCAGCTGACTCTGAACAGCTACATTCATAGCAGGTATGGCTAATACTTTGTGAAACACGGGGAAACTCTCTCTCACTCTCTCTCGCACGCACGCGCGCGCGCACGCACACACACACACACACACACACACACACACACACACACACACACACACACACACACACACCATTATGTCCAGTGTTTTAAAAAATGTAATAAATGAGTAAAATAACTCTAAACTATCGTTGGCTTTGCCTGTTTGCCATGCTCGCACTGCAGACTACTACCACCCTCATGCAGCCAATTAGGTCACATTGCCATTTATTTATTCATTTATTTATTTTGTTCCCAGTTTCACAAATTTGTTACGATTTGTCTGAGAACAGTCTATCAAAATTCAGAATATATATATATATATATATATATATATATATATATATATATATATATATATATATATATATATATTCACATTATATAGCCTAAATATTTGAAGCCAGAGAATAATCTCTAATATTCTGGGTGGCCTGGTTCCAGTGCAGCGCACCCGTGGCTACGCCCTTGGTTTTAACGTAATGTTTGCGTTTCAGGTACCCCACTCAGCCATGTCGCTTTGGGAAACTGTTGTTACTCTTGCCTGCTCTACGTTCAATTAGTCCATCCACCATTGAAGAGGTGTTCTTCAAAAAGACCATTGGAAATGTCCCAATCACACGATTGCTCTCCGATATGTACAAGTCTAGTGATATATGAGCTACCGACAACCGAGAAAGAAACAAATGTATCTTTGACCTTGGCATTCGCATGGACGCTGAGACGCTGTGGATGTCAGTTGAAGCCCTAATGTGATACTACAGGCACTTGTTTGGATAATAAAGCTCTACCAATGTCCAGATGTTATTTCGCAGGGAATTTAAGAAAAGACTGAATCTCTGGTTAGGAAAAAAAGAAATGTAACCGAATTCTAAACAATAATTTTCTAACTGATTTTTTTATGAATCTATTTAAGTTAGTTGATGGAAGTAACTTAACAAGTTTAATCTGTTCTCGTTCTATCAAGATTAAATACAAAATAATCTTAGTTTGTTGTCATACAGTTTAAATGGAGTGTCCGTGATATAATGTACAATCATTCACTATAATGGGATGTATCATTGTGTCCAGTTGACCGGCTACCATTATGACCAATGGTGTTTTATTTCAGCATTACTTTCATGATTAATATTCTGTCCACACGAACTTTGAAGGAAACCAAAAAATAAATAAACCATGAACTAGCATTGCAGGGAAGTAGGTTGCTGTCCCTTTGACATAGTGCTGAAAACCAAAGGCCCATGAGTCAGAACTGTTATAAGAACATGTTAAGGTCATTCCTCCAGCAGTTCCAGCTCCAATCAAATACACCTGAGCAGCCAATCAAAGTCTTGGGGTTACTTGAAAAATACAGGCAGGAGTGTAGAGGGTTGAATTAAACTCTGAAGGACTGAGCACCACTGACTTCATGCATCACGTAATTACATATTCAGGTGACTGGGAGGCCACAGCACCCTTGTGACCTTAACATAAGATTAGGTTCACAGACAGGGCATTTGAAATACTCTGGATATTTCTGTTGCAATTGTGTTTTCTGTGCAGCCACACAACAAATGTAATTAAATTGATGTTTAAAACCCGTTTCTGCTGGATAAGAGGCCCATATCAGAGGTCACAATTTAAAACCTTTCTTTGAGTAGTTACTAACTCTGGAAAAGAAACACAATCAGCACTTGGATTTTTGTTTTAGTTTGTAAATACATTTCTTGTTGTACAGTGATAATATTTGTGAAAGTTGTTCTAAAATATTAGAATAAATATTGAATATTGTTCGCTTGGGCATTCAACCACTGCAATGTTTTTTTTTTTTTGTGTGTGTGGGGGGGTTTGTGTTCTATGGCTTCCTTCTACTGCAGAAAAAGGTCTATTTCACCCTAAACAGGGTACTAAATGGGGATAGAGAGAGGTTCATGCCTGTGCGTAAGTGCAAATTGAACCATTGCCGATACAATACACTGGACCTTGAGTGAAGTTGTACACTGGACCACAGCTCAGGGTTTCAAGCACTCTTTTATAAATCAAGGGCTTTCTTTGCCTAAATTGCATTTTTTTATCAAGAGGGTACAATAGAAAAAAAATATGATTGCAATGACAACTTTTAATCCAGTTATGCCTAGTTTCTTTTTAATGTGCTGCACTGACGTGGAATGAACTCCAAGGTTACATGAGCCAAACAACTGTGCCCTTCTCTTTACCTTAGCCAGTAATGTCACACAGTGACTCTCTACAATATTTGCATCCCATCAAAAATCATTTCAGCACAATCCGTCAAAGAAGACAAAATAAAAATCCATGAATCATAATAGCATCAGACAATATTAGATTCACAAGCAAAATAAAATAAAAATTCATGCGATTGCAACGTCTTATACAACAAATAGAAACAATGCAAACACAGCTGTTTCCCAATGACATTGCTGATCATGCAATTACGATTACTGTATAAAATAACTGTGCATATTTGCCTGCTGTATATGAAAGTATAGTACTATATATTTCTAGAGTATAAATGTAAAAGGAGCTTTCAGGTTCAGAGGTGCTGAATGGATACCAATTAGTGCCTACCAATTATTAATATTTCACCTAGTTGTTAAGTCACTGAAAGTTATCATATAAATGTAGCTATTCATTGAAAACGTGTAGGCATATTCTATACTGCAAATGTATAATATTTGTAATTTTTTTTTACATTTATGGTAAAACACCAGCACCTGAGGTTGACAGAAATTTACCGTAAAAAATATGGTGACCATGTTTCTTTAAGGGATCTAATTTTGATGCCGATGTATTTTAGGGTTCATTACCATTTATATTATTTGATGATATAAACGTGATATACCTCCTAGAACTATAAAAGTCTTTATCTAGTAACTACTAATCGAAAATGCACATGATGTCACCAAAACACAAAACTCCATCAAGGTAACACGTGACACTAAAATAATGTAATAAACATCAAGTGAAATATAACACAGAACACCCAAATGCAAAGCACAAAACTAATGTTATAAATAAAAAAAGCATAATAATTTACCATAAAATAACATGGATTGCCTTGAAAAATATATTATAATTTTTTACAGTATTCTGTACTACCTTTTAACAAATCAATGTTTTTTGACTTTAGCATTTTTACATTCTTTTATCGTTAAAATTGTAAAAATAAATTTTACAGTGAGTATACCACATAAATGCTAAATAGCCTGTATATTAGAACCCTAGACATGCCAGATATTAAAGGGATTTTAATTTAAAGAGATAGTTAACCCAAAATGAAAATTACATTTAGAATTTACTCATCTTCGTGTCGTCATATATCCGTATGTACTTAAGGCTCAGTGTTAGATACTGGCAGCCTCAGTCACCATTCACATTCATTGTGAAGAATGAAAAGCAGTGTCACAACATTCTTCAAAATTTCTACACGTTCAACAGAAGAGAAAAAGTCATATGAGGTTTGGCACAACATTAGTGTGTGTAAAATATTAATTAACATTTTTGGGTGAACTATCCCTTTAACTTAAGGCCATTCTGTAATACAAACCCCTGAATCACAAATTAGGCAAATGACTGGTCAACGACACTTTAGAATGCTTTTGAGTTAATAATCGAGAGTCCAGATAAAGTATTCTCAGACACAAAATGTTCTCTAAATAACCAAGCCAAAAGAAAAAAAAAAAAAAAAAAAAAAAGAGGCTTGGGAGAAAGCATCTCTGATATCATCATAGCAAAAACTGGACACACTCACTTCACACTAGTATCAGATAAGGCTCTTTCCATCTGGGAGAAACTGCTCTTGAGGACATTCAAGCACTTGACCTTCACAGCGCAGTAATGTTCATTATTTAAAGACAAAGATTCCTTTTCTATACCCAAGCATCCTGGACCCAATGACCTCTGTCATTCCTCCCTCCAGTCCTCTTTCTACTCAAATAAATGCTTTTAATGAAACTATTTAGTCCCTCTCAGAACCACCAGTCTCAGTCTTACTTAGAATATTAATAAAGCACTACTGACAAGTTGAATTCGGTGTTATCATGTAAGATCTAAATCAATCCCACAAAACATCCTAGCATGTGTATCAAATCACTTTTGATTAAAAGGTCAAGAACAAGTAACAAACATACAATAAATAAAAAATGAAATGAGGCCATGCACCCCATCTATTACTACCTGGGCATAATTAATTATAATTGGAGAATACGGTCATTTTGATGATTTCAGCACAAATGAAAAATATTGACTACTGTAATCTGAATACTGTTTGAGAGCATGTCCTCACTGTTCACGGTGGTTACGGCTCTTTATCATAGAACATCATTTGATGGGTGTAAATGTATTTGTCAGTGGTCTGTTATCATTACTTAAATGTTTTTTTAGAGTAATGGATTACTGAGTGCTCTCAAATAACAACAAAAGCACAAAGTGCATTTTAATGTTTCATTTATTTTGTTGCTTTGTCTTATTCTTAATTGCATTATAAGGGGTGAAAGACTATTGAAAAGTATTAGCACTTGCCCCTCATCTGAAATAACTAAATATGTTTCCGTTTTTTTAATTGCATACTATTTATCATAAGAAAAACATATCCAATAGAAGTTACAAAAGTTATTTTAAATGGAACTGAGATTGTCCACAGTATCTAACACAGCAACTAATCAAAAGGTTAATCACTTTATAAACTACTGGTGGTTGAAGAGATTTTTTTTTTTTTTTTTTTTACAGGGTTGTCGGACTAAAAATCGCGCAAGTGCTCTAGTGCTAAGATTATGCTTATTCTATTAGTTGAACAAAAATCTCAATGGCAAGATATTTAGGGAAACCAAGCAGAGAAGTCTTTCAAATCAGATCATACAGATGTGTGTTTGATCTGTTTTATTGGAAAATTTTCATAAACAAAACAAATGACACAGCAGTATACAAATCTGGAAACATGCTTTATAGGCAACACTCCCTGTGTTTCTGTGTAATAATACAGTAAAATCAGGCTTGTCTGAAACTAACTGGGACACACAGCATACAAACAACCACCATATTTTCAGGAGGTTCCCAATTAATTTAATCCTGCACTTTGGCTGTGAGGCTGCAGTATGTGTTCTTCAGCATTAAAAGCGACACAAGCAGGTAGTAGCAAAAACACAAGTCAGTGAGAGTAAGATAATGCTTGCATCATTGTGGTATAAATATTTGGCTTGTTTTGATTTGTTTTGCTTTTCAAATCCTGGAATAAAAATATTAAAGTGGTGCTCTTAGACAAAACTATTATAAATAATTGTTAGTCACAATTAATTACACACAAGAACATGTTTGATCAGACTTCGAGTGGTATTGACTAATATGTCCAATGGATCATGCTAAGATTCTTTTCCAGATACAAATGATTCAAATCTCTTTTATTGCTTGTGGGCCGGGATTTTTAAAGTGTGAGTCCAGACTGGTTTAGGCTTGTCTAACTTTGGAAGGGGTGTAGTTTTTATCCACAGATTCATCCTGTAGGAACATGTGCAGACAGCGCTCATTTTGGGCCAATGGATGACCAGCCACTCTGGAAAATAAAAGACCATATAAAAGGCACATTAGCTACAAAGGTATGAAATCATAAAGATATAAGGCTAGGACGCATACTATAAAGAAAAAGAGATTGAGAAAGTGGAGGCGGAATCAACTTTAACCCCAATCAAGATGCAACCGTTGGATATTATTATGAAACTATGACATTTTGCAGAATTTGTGACCCACCATGATATTTTAACGCATTCATTTACCATTCAATCTATTCCAGTGTTCTGGTGTATAAAAAAACCTGCATACCTCTTAAATTATACAGCTCACAATGTTACAAGTCAAGATGATGGAAGATCATTTTCAAGTTTGAGACAAGCAAAGTAGAGACTTGCTGTACAAATCCACTCACACATAGTATAGAAGTATGACAGAGTGAGGATATGCACCCACCCCCCCCCACCCCTCCCACAACCCACCCACCCCATCCCGCTCCCCAGGTGCTATTAGCACTGAACAATGACATTTAATTCAGGAATTTTGGTAAAAGAAAAAAAAAAATCTTAATTACCTCCATATCCTTTCTTTCTTCAAACCTAATTTACAGCTGTTCATCTCATATTAAAATTCAAACAGGTAGAGCAGGCACATTTGCACATGAAACAAAGATAATGGCAAAGTCTGCAATCACAGCAAATAATTACAATCGAACTGTAACTTTTATTGTCTTAGTTGGCGAGGGAAATGCACCATGGATCAAAAATAAGCAGGAGTGCACACAAAATCTTGTAGGGAAAAAGGTATGCATGCCTGTAATTTCACTCGCAATTATCATAAATTACACATCAAAAATAAAACAAATGTAAAAAGTAAAGCTGCTGCACTTGCGGCCTCTCATCAATTTTGATCATTCTGTGGGTAATTATGAAAAAAAAGTGTTAGAGAAGTTATCGGATGACACACAGGCTGGCAAGTGTCTGATTTTCTCTTTTACTGAAGTACCTTAACCTAAAAACCGCTTCACTCTTCTTTTCAAAAACAGTTGAGATTTGCATCGGCCAAAAGAAGAATAAAGACATACTGTAGGGGACTCTATGTAAATGGGCAATACCTAATAGCTTTTCAAAATTAAATCAGATACACTTGAGAACAAAATCACACATTAATGATTTGATTGGACATATTTACACACATCATTGCGCATAGTTTTTATCCAGAGGCAGGAGCGTCATTAAGATTTTTCTTCTTATTGCAACCAGTGCATTTTTTATTTTTCATTAAAAGGAATCTGGCACCAAGATATTAGCAGCAGAAGCTTCAAGTCCTGTAACACCTTGGAACTCTTCATTATGTTTCTGAAACCATTCGATGAATGACACACAGCACACATATGAACTATGTGTGCTGTGTGGCAGGGCGCATTATCCTGTTGAAAGAGGTCACAGGGAATACCATTGCCATGAAGGGGTGTACCTGGTCTGCAACAATGTTTAGGTAGGTGGTGCGTGTCAAATTGACCTCCACATGAATGGCTGGACCTAGGGTTTTCCAGCAGAACATTACCCAGAGCATCACACTCCCTTCACCAGCTTGTAGTTTTCCCACAGTGCTTCCTGGTGCCATCACTTCCCCGGGTAAACTGTGCACATGTACATGGCCGTCCATGTGATGTAAAGAAAAGGGGACTCATTGGACCAGAAAACCTTCTTCAACTGCTCCAATGTCCAGTTCAGACGCTCGCATGCCCATTGTAGGCTCTTTCGAGGGTAGACAGGTGTCATCATGGACACTCTGACCGGTATGCATCTACACAGCCCCATACACTGCAGGGTGCAATGCACTGCGTGATGTGACACATTCATTCCATAACCATTATTACAATTTTCTATGACTTGTGCCACAGTAAACCTTCTGTTGGTTTATACTAGAAGGGATAGCTTTTGTTGCCCTCGAGCATCGATGAGCCTTGGGCGCCCAACACCTTGTTGACATTTTGAGGGTTGTCCCTCTTCGGACTACTGTCGGTAGGTTCTCACCATTGCTGACCAGCAGCATTCATAAGCCTTGCTGTTTCAGAGATGCTCTGACCCAGTCGTTTGTCTATTACAATTTGGCCCTTGTCAAAGATGCTCAGGTATTTACTCCTGCTAATTTCTTCTGCATCCACCATGTTGACTTTGAGAACTGATTGTTCGCTGACCATCTAATCTATCCAGACCATGACATGAGCACTTGTTAAGAGATGATCAACATTATTTGCTTCACCTGTGAGTGGTCAATGTTTAAGCTTATCAGTGTACATATACATATATATATATACACATATACATATACATATACATATATATATATATATATATATATATATATATATATATATATATATATACACACACATATATTAGAATGTTTGAATGTCATTTTATTGAATTAGGACTGTGTTTCTAATATATCTTTTTAATGTTTTAAATGTTGATTTAACTCTAGAATGCATATGGTTAAAAAATGCATCGTCTAGTTTTTAAGACATAACTTAAATGACGTGGTCTTTTTAAGGTGTCTTCTATCATGTGAACTAACTTTTTAAAAATGTATTTGAACTTTTTTATAAGATAATTTCCATGACAGTCTTCAGCATTAAACAAAACATAAATCACCTATTAAAAATTTAATTACCCTCTAAAATTATAATTGGAGATAATTTTCCTTAAAAATAAATAAAGTAGATTTATAAAGAATAAGACCCTAGATTTCACCTCTTCACAGATGTATTAAAGATGGGAGAAGTTACATATGCATTCTAGGGTTAAGTCATTCTTATCTTAAGGCAAAAAAAAAAAACGATATTTTTCCCTCATTAGATTAAAACAGATTTTATACAGGTAAAAAGAAAAACTGATGGCTTGGGTCATACTTCAAAATGTCAAGGCTTTAAAGCCCTTGATTTTCTTTTATTTATTTGTAAGAATTACCAGATGTTTGACCATGGATGGCTCATCATTATTGAATAGGTCAATGTTTTTTTTTTTTTAAAGAAAGAAAAAAATCCTGTAGCCTAAATATTTCAAATCCACATTAAAATTGCCTTTGTTATAAAACTAAGTAGACTTCTACTTCCCCTTTTATAGTTTTTACAGTTGAAGTCAGTAGTTTAGATACACCTTAGCCAAAAACATTTGAATTCATTTGAGTTTTTCACAATTCCTAACATTTAATCATAGCAAACATTCCCTGTCTTAGGTCAGTTAAGATCACTACTTTAAAAATTATTAATTTCAGCTTTTATTTCTTTCATCACATTCCCAGTGGGTCCGAAGTTTACACTAACTTTGTTAGTCTTTGGTAGCATTGCCTTTAAAATGTTTAACTTGGGTCAAACGTTATGGGTAGCCTTTCACAAGCTTCTCACAATAAACTGCTGGAATTTTGGCCCATTCCTCCAGACAGAACTGGTGTAACTGAGTCAGGTTTGCAGGCCTCCTCGCACGTGCTTTTTCAGTTCTGCCCATACATTTTCTATCAAATTGAGGTCAGGGCTTTGTGATGGCCCCTCCAATTCCTTGACTTTGTTGTCCTTCAGCCATAACTTTGGAGGTATGCTTGGGGTCATGGTCGCAAATGGGTCTTCCAAATGGATTCAAAATATAGATCTTAAACTTCCTGGCTGATGTTTTGAGATGTTGCTTCAATATATCCACATAATTTTCCTTCATGATGCCATACATTTTTTTTAAGTGCACCATTCAGCAAAGCACCCCCACAACATGATGCTGCCACCAACATGCTTCACGGTTGGGATGGTGTTTTCCGCTTGCAAGCCTCACCCTTTTTCCTCCAAACGTGATGGTCATTATGGTCAAACAGTTCAATTTTTGTTTCATTAGACCAGAGAAAATTTCTCCAAAAGGTAAGATCTTTGTTCCCATGTGCACTTGCAAACTGTTGTCTGGCTTTTTTTATAGTGCTTTTGGTGCAATGGCTTCTTCCTGGCTGAGCAGCCTTTCAGGTTATCTTGCTATAGGGCTCGTTTTACTGTGTATATAGATACTTGTCTAACTGTGTCCTCCAGCATCTTCACAAGGACCTTTGCTGTTGTTCTGGGATTGATCTGCACTTTTTGCACCAAACTACACCCCTAGGAGACAGAATATGTCTGCTTCCTGAGCTGTATGATGGCTGCATGGTGCCATGGTGTTTAAACTTGTGTACTATTGTTTATACAGATGAACATGGTACCTTCAGGCATTTGGAAATTGCTACCAAGGATGAACCAGACTTGTGGGGGTCCACACTTTTGGGATAAACCACTGAATAGCTTAGGGGATCTTAGTCACAGCACACACAAGATAATCTTTTATGCCCTTATTGAAGGTTAAACAGTTACATCTGTTATTAGTGGTATTGTGACCAACATTAATCTTAATTAAATTGGGATCCTTACAGAATAGCACTGAGATGAGTGACTGATGATTAGATATTGAGAGCACCTGTAGAGCATGCATGTTTGATTGAACTTGAGCACCCATGTTAAAGAGAGTAAAGCTAAAAGCGGTCATGATTGCTCAAACAGTCTCTATCACTCCTCACAACATCTGATTGACACGACTCATGTTACATCATGTGTTATCAGATTTGTATATGCAAGCTTATTTGTTGTTTAATTTGTTAGCAGCCTCTTTATTCTCTTCCTGCTCACTGTAGAGCGAGTCAGAATAACTACCGTAAAGACTCAAGAAAATGGTCAACTTAATATACATACACGTCTAATCTTACACATTTTTAAAAACAAAACGCCATATTCATGTTAATTAAATCATGTTTGAAAGTTTAAATATGTGAATGCTTAGAACTGCCAACAACTCACCCTCCAAAGGCCACTCTCTTATGCTTCAATGGCTGAGGAAACATTCATTCATCAGAGGAGCAGTGAATATGTGATTCTCTGTATGTTGAAAAAAGATCGGCCCTGATTCTAGGCACAATCGGCCAATTGCCGATCAGAGGTTTAAGATGAATATCGGCCAATTTCGATTGGTGGCCGATCGATAAATGCACCCATAGCCAGTTATATTCAGTTGAAGAGATTTGCAAGATGTTTGGAAGATTTTGTGACTTACTTGTTGAGGAACTGCTCCAGGCTTTGTCGCCGTTCCTCAATAAAAGAGTCATCAAATATACCGTCATCCCCACGGAATGGGAGCTGCCTGAAAAAAGCCTTTCCAGGAAGGGGGGGCACTACCACCTATTTGAAAAACAAGACCTTTCAAATGTCATTGCCTGTACTGCAGAATTATATAAGAGATCATCTGAAGCATCCAATGATCAAAAATCATTATTCTTAAATTGATGTTGTTGAAATGGACCCTTACAGTAACACAGGCATTATGCAGTAAAAGGGAGAACAAAATACTACAGTTGGAGAATTGGTGCAATTTCTGACCAACTATTCATACCCACAGTACTATTTCATTAAATCCATTCTTCTCCAATTCTTCACCTTGCTCTCCCTCTCGAGTTCCCCTCTCAGCCACTCAAAGTCGCTGTACCTCCTTCGGACACGGGATTCCTTCAGCTTGAAGATTGGGAGGTTTGTCTGAGGAGATCAAGAACAAATAACAATCAGTACATGATGTTCCGCATGATCGACCATCTCAGATTCATCTCAGATTAAGAAATACATTTTGTAATGATATATAGTACTGTGCAAAAGTTTTAGGTACTTGTGAAAAATGTTGAATCGTGAGGATGTCTTCAAAAACAGCACCAGTTCTCCTACTTACACCTGGACACAGTTTTTCTTGGTTGTTGGCAGATAGGATGTTCCAAGCTTTTTGGAGAATTTACCTCATCATATCTAGTTAGGCTGTCTCAATTGCTTCCGTCTCTTTATGCAATCTCAGACTGACACAATGTTTAGTGGGGGGCTCTGTGAGGCCATGGCATCTGTTGCAGGGCTCCCTGTTCTTCTATTCTAACCTTTTCTATTTGCAAAAGTAACGTTTGGGAGTCTAACATTTATATTTTCTATTGACACACTAAAGCAGAAGATATCAATAACCATCTGAAGACAAATGCTTTCGTGATACACCAGATGTGCTTTTGCACAGTACTGTATGGGCAGATATATACTTACTGTAGCTCGGTATTAAAGCAAAGCATTAATCCGATAAAACTGATGTATGCAACACTTAATTCAACATCACATTGGTGAAGTCCACAAAAAGGCCCACAGAGACACTATAACAGGGTCACTGTTGAGGTAGATCTTTATCAAATAAAAGAACAGCCTGATGACAGCATTCAAGGAGAGGCTGAAGAGGCAAAAGGCAGGAACAGCAACACGCAGACAGAAATAAAAAAGTACAGATCAATACACCTACATTAGAATATCTGCTCAACCCAGACTCATAAAACCGATGAATGCCTGAAAAGATGGGAGAGACAGTAAGTTAAACGAATAAATGAATGTGTGCTTTGAGGAAAATGTCTTATGTGGACCCTAATAGGAGACGAAGAGTGGAAATTCTCATCGATCTCCGATTACCCCCAGCCCCTTCCTTTTGCATCGCTTATTCCCTGCCTCCAGCTTTCAGCTGCTTCAAGTCAGGTCTTAGCCTTGAGAGGGCCCCTTCAGAAAGTGCAGATCTCGCCTCACAATGAGGAACATTAATGAAATACCAACCTCTTCAATTTTCCCCAATCCCTTCCCATCTCTATTCTTCAAGTCCCTCTCTCTCTATCTATATGACCCAAATACAGCTCCCCCCCCCCCCCCCCCCTTTCTCATTAAAACAGTATCACAAACCTACCCTTCTCTAAACATATACATTTATCACTTGAGTAAACTTTGTTTGAAATGTTTTCATTAATATTGAGTTTCTCTTTGCTGTAACTTCTTCAAACAACCCATGGTACCACTTCTCCAAATACTATGTATTTCTGCAATCTCCAAACCCATTTACATCTTTTTAACCCTGATCTATTCCATTCCCCACCTGCACAGTCATATGAAATGGGTCATAACACAATAAATATGGGAGCACGGTAACCTTGCAGAGTAACTTGCTAATACTTAAATGGCTTGTAAATGGCTTGACCACTGGGTTTGGGTTCCAATATACAATGAAGTCTAAAGAAGTTAATTTCCATGTCAAATGATCACGGTTACAGGTAATTTAATACACACACTTTTGATAATAATGTCATGGTTTTGAACTAGTATGTGGTCACCCCGGAAGAACAGTTAGTTACGGAGCAGGATTAGCTCTTGGGCCAAAGGTGAAAGCCCATTAATTTTGAAAACTTGTTAAACATAAACACACACACACGCACACACGCACACGATAAATAACTATTAAGGTGTCAATAGGTCAGGCTTTCTGTTTCTTATTTCACTCTGACTTGTAATAAAAGGGGAAGGAGGTGATAATATTTAAAACGTCCAAATAGGTTAGTCATCTCCTCCCCTTCCTGGCAAGACAACAAATTCTTCAGCCTTTCATTACCTTCAAATAGATTAGCTATTTTAAAGTCATGTCCAAGACACAAGAGGTCACTGCAAACACATAAGTTCAATGCTCATAATAGTGCAAAGCCTATAATTATATTTTAAGTATTCCAGTGGCACTTGCATTTCAGGTCAAAGAACAAGCCTGTCAAGTCCTAAACAGGATGTTTTGTGAGAGAACATAGAGGCAAGAGTTCTATATGGGTGTTTCTTTAACTTCAGACTCTTTTATCCCTGTGAGTACTTTTAAGATATTTTCACACTCTCAAAAGTTTTTTTTTTTAATTTTGTCAACTAACATTCTCCAACAGTGTATGTACATGCAACACAGAAGATCTGTACATTTTTCTGAAATTCATGAAAATTTCAGTGTAATTTCCGCCATATCTCAAATTCATAATCGTGCTGACTTGAGAAAAATAGTAAACTGTGGGACGGACAAAGTTTTTGCATTTATTATTTTCACACGTTAAATATTACAATGGTTATTTCACTCTTGTTTAGATCATCCAAGTATTATACATGTATAAAAATAAACGTTATAATGGATTTTTTAAGTCTCGGTCTGGGACAAGGGTAAAACAATAAAATGTATTCATAAAAGGCATTTGAAAAGTACCAAAAATTCTAATCAGGTTTTAATGCGACCTTCATACAACAAATAGACAAAAGCTGAAATCAGCTCTTTTTATTAATAATGTACCATTGGGACATGAAATTGACCTAACTGATATTCTAAAATTGGGCCATCTACATCTTGCAGGTGAAATGTCTGTGCCTATAGCAGCATCAAGTAGAACTGTAATAATAAAAGATTATTTTAGAGATTTTCCAAACACTTTCCCTGTCTTTCATTGTTGAGTAGTTATTCATTGTTGAACAGGTAATACATAGGGCTATCTAAAATTACAACAATAACTTAGCTTCTACATTTTCATGAAGAAAATATGACTGTATATGTTTGAAACAACAGTAAAAACCACTTGACTTGACTTGTGGTGCTTGCCCTTTTAAAAATCGACACCAAGATGTTAGGGATTGGGTTGGGTGGCCAAGGTGTTTCTATGCGGTTGCTAGAGCGTTGGGGCATTGCAATGTGCTTGTTAGGCTTTTATGGGCAGATGCTTACTGGCCAAGTAAAAAGAACACTCCCTAAAATCTTCATGATATTCTGGTCCTTACATATGGATTGGATTTAATTTGCTTGGGAAAGTAATAGCACACCCCTCCTCAACAAGACTAAGTATCAGTCACATAGCACAAACATTGCAATTCTTGTTATGAGTTTGAGTTTAATACGTAGGGTAAAGGGTTTGTTCTAATCCCGTAAAGTGATGCAAGCACCATTAATCACTTGTGTGTTGTATTTGTGTGTGTGTGGGGGGGGGGGGGTACATCACATTGTATACAGCTGCAGATGTAAACTCTGAGGAGTTTGACTGTCCTCTTCTCACTGCTAATGATCTCAATCAAACCTAAGACAAGCAAACAAAACAGCCCAACAAAGGCCCTGATTACCGTGGCAACCAAAGTTAACCACACAGACGGAAGCCCTTACACATCAAACACTCAATGAGCAGATGAAAACAGCCCAATTCATTAAGACAGCAGCCTTGTGCTGTGGCAAAGACGGGGCTTTTCAAGAGGTCCATCAATACCTGGGTGCGTACTGGTGAACTGATAAGAGAGGGGAATGGTATGATGGCAGGTAATGAGACACAGGTCTAAACAAGACAATCAAATGCTAAGAGACTCTCTGATGGTCAGCTATGTTCTATTATGTGGTTATGTTAATAGTGTAAGCTACAGGCTATTTTAATGATGTCCATTTAATAAATTATTTATAGTCAGCAACAAACAGGACTAGAGATGCAGAGGTGCAAAACTACACATTTTCAAAATCGAAAAAAATTGTTTTTGGATTGTCTGAATTAGAGGTAGTCCAAATTTAAATTTAGCTGATACCGATAACCAAGGGAGGTGAAAGGTACACAATTAGGGATATACACACATTTCTGTATGGAAACGGCTAAAGAGAAGATTTATTTTGCGATAAACAAAACTAATGCGATGGTGTTCTTTTAAGCATGACATCATCACGCACACAATTTGTATCGATAAAAGGCCATTTGAATCGAAACAGGCAGAAGACGGGAAATTTCGCAAATATTTTTTTTTTTTTTTTTTTTTACACATTTTCGATAACAAAACAGCTTGAAAATTGGATGGAAACTAATGAGGCACTTCAAATAAAATACCCAATGTATAAATGTAAAATACTTGTCTTTAAACCTTCTAAAGAACTGGCCCCATTCACATCCATTGTAAGTGCATGATTCTATTTTTTTGTTTGTTTTTAAGAAAAGGATGGGCCACAAAAAGTCAGAATATTTTTGTGGTAATCAACATTATGCCACAGTTGATGTTGTTAACTTGTATTGAACCTGGAATGTTCTTTTAAGGAAACATTGTAAAATACTGGTTCACCAGAGCATATTCAGATGCATTTCTTAGAGGGTGGGATGTGCTTGTACGTATAAAATAAAAAAAGAATTGAGCGCTTGGATGGATGTGGCAACAGTGTTTTAAAGGAGATGAAATTAGAGACAAAACTTCTCTGAGAGGGCTTTAGTGTGCTTATTGTTGGGATAGACAAGCTTAAACCCACTCCGTAAGGTTGTGTCTTTTAATTCCTTCCCTTTAAAACCACGGCCACAAAAAATATGAAAGTTCTCTATATATAAAATCAAAATCCTGCACCTATTCATAAACTGGACCTGTTGCACTATAAACCTCCTCATTAGAAAGCATAAAGCAAACACTGAGATGTACAATATAAATATTGTTAAAAAACTATCAATGTTAGCTCTTCTAGAGTAGAACGTGAACCTTGAAGTCTCTTAAAGTCTATAAGACAGCACGACAGTGGATTTAATAAAAGCAAACCAACCTGGACAGAGTGGGACAGAATGAGTGAGTCAGTGAGGAAAAGCATGAAGGATAGAAAGAGAGACCAGGTCCATGTTATGCACATCACCCAAAAATAATCAATTGTGTGAAAGGTGCACTAAAAGCACTGTTAAAAGCTTTCACATGGCTCATGCCGATATGAGGAGATGGCAGAATCCAGGCCTCTCTCTTCTTTTTCAGATGCATGTGTGTGCTGGGGACAATGGTGCATCTTCATTAGGAGGAGAGAGAGGGCAGTGAAAAAACAGCAGAGAGAGGTCACCTCACCCACCGTAAGGGCTCTGCACCAGCTATGCATTAGCTTTTAGCGAGTCGGATCAAGTCAAGTTTAAGAGCGAGCATTTCATCTCTCCGCCCTGCTTACTCGTTTTCAAAATAAAAGTAGTAGAAAATGGAAGCACAATGCCATCTCATTGCATCATAGCTCCAAAGAGAAGAGGACAGAGGGACAATAAGAGCACTCACGCCCCACCACCATCATCCCCCTCCACATTCTACACACAAGTCTCTCCAACACACACACATGCACGCAAACGCACCCGCCCGGCACCCCAACACCCTCACTCTGGCAAAAAGCTGCCCCCTGTCTTTGTTCCCACAGCATCAACTCCCACTTCTGATACTGTCATCTCAAGTAGGATATGGTAGACTTGATACAATATGCTACCCATTACCATTAAAATAGTTGTCGGGGAGGATGCTGTAGACTTTGGATTACACTTGACTGGGACTGACAACCAAGCAAGCAAGCCATTTTTATTAATGGCAGACAGGGATAGAGGGTTTTTGGAAACAGAAATAGAGAATGAAAGGGGGATGAAGAGGAGGTGGAAGCAGGGAGATGGGGAGTGAAAGATGGGTATGGAAAGAGAGTGGTGTATAAAAAAGGAGAAGGGTAGTAGAGAATTGTCTGTAAACAACACTGAATCCAAAGATGCATATCAAGCAGAGTCAGTGGTCTCATTACACTTAACTTTAGCACTGTAAACAAGTTGACCACAAACAGAGAGCCAATGCCACAGACAATGAGCATAGAGAAAATATAACAAAGTGGAATTTAAATGAAATTTTACATGAACAAACATACGCAAACAAAACAAGTTACTGTGTTGCACTGACATTTGATTTGCTTTGGTTACAGTGGCATTCTCCAGTCATTTGACTATAAAACATCAAAAACATTAGAGGCAGAGCCAATGATTCACAGTTTAAAAATGGCATAATCCATAAAGAGAACGATTAGAAGAGGGCAATTTTAAGCGTCTTCAATTACTTACCTAAACATATGATTTCAAGCAATCTGGTCTTCCTGTATTTTATAATTTATGAAAATTCTCTGTTGATAAAAGTCACATCTTTTATATGAGCAAAGTCATACAATATCTTTTGATTATCATTTGATTTCTTAATTTTATTTACAGATATTCCAGAGGTGCAGAGTTGGTTGTTTGTTTCCTTAACTTTTCATCACGACCTGCAGCGGAATTGCTCTAAATTAGTGGCGTTTACCACACATTTTATACGGGTGTGCATAAATAGTTTATAGTGTATGTACTTTTCCAGGTGTACTCCGAGAAATGTTGAATTCTTTTCGCTGTGTTGATATGATGTAGGCCTCCATCTAGGGCTGCACATTTAATCGAAATAAAATCGAAACCGCGATACGACCGTGTACGATTATTAAACTGGAAGGGCTGCGATTTAATTAAATAAATAAATATTCTGCCCTCATCAAAGTTTAGTGCGCTGCAGTCTATATTAAGTTACAGCATTGTTACAGTGTTTTCAGAGCGGTTCTGTGCTCCACAACAACCTCTTATGGCTTAGAGTAACAGAAGTGCTCAGAGTTCGGTTCCGTTTGCTTACGTGCGCTGAACGCTTTATTTACACTAAACCGGCGCGTCCTGCGTGAAGCGTTTTTTTTTTTATTATCTGGGGTAGCAGCATCTCGGTCTCCGCAAGGCACAGGTATCATAATAATATCGCGGAATAAAAGATGTGGTATAATTCAAACATCTTTATTAAATAATTGCTTCATTGACAGTAACACCTGTAGAGTCCAGAAACTTCTATTCATTCTACGGTCATTGTTTACTCACGAGGTCACCCTTATTACACTCCCCCAGAAACAAGTGAAAGCGGAACTAATATTACCAACATCAAACAAAACGAAAAGGAAGGAACGTACAATAATATAATTAAATATAATAAAATAATGAACAAAAATAATTAAATTAAATGGTGACAAACTAACCAAAATGTTCACTTTAAATGTAATTACACCAATGGGTTATCAGTTGAACTTCAGTTTGACATTAAGCCTCATTCTTTAGGACTATCTTATATACAGTAAAGACTAGTTTGTATAAGCCTACTAGTTTTTAAAGCCTAGAATAAAGAGTAACATGTATATTTAAAATTTACATTTTGAGTTTATTGAATTATTCAATCAACCATCATTATTTTGACAGCAAAATCAAAGCAACAACTATTGTTTTACTAACAGGGAAATGTAGTTAACAGTGACATTGAGCAGAACGCCACTCGGAGTACTGCTCCGAGTCCAAGTTCTGACAGCCAGATTTGACAGCTGCTGATAAAAAGTTAAATGATCAGCATCGATTGATGAGATGAAAAGAAAATTGGAGATCGTATCGGATGTTAAAATCCTGCATGGAGCATCCCTAATATTCAAGTTGGCTGTTTCAAAAACTAATGATAATGATTAGTGGGCTGAGATTCTGTCACAAAATGGACAAAAACAGGTACATGGTAGACAGTGAAACAAAGTCTTCTTCATATCCAAATGTTACCGTTTATATATTTATTTGTTTGTGGTTGATCTGAAAAAAGGTCTCAGTTTGGTTCTTTTTAAGAGGGCTCAAGTGTGAAAACCCCAGCAGCCTTTTTGCAGTTGAACATGTGGAAAACATTACCATCATGATCGGAGATCAAATCGCAATCGCAATATTTTTCAAAATAATCGCAATATGACTTTGTCCAAATCGTGCAGCCCTACCTCCATCCTATGACTTTATCTGGTCTGTTCCACGTGCATGCATACTCTTCAAAAACCTGTAAGCTAATGCATTTACATGGACACAAAGGCTGTGTTCTACAAGAGAAGCCAGAGTGTGTTTAACCACTTCCTCCTAATCTCTTAAATTAATAAAACAGCTTTCTTGTTCACATGAAGTTTCAGAATGCCATTTTCTGCACAAAACTTGGAGTAAAATGTTTAGTGCATGTAAACGTAGTTAGTGACACATTCAAGTGAAATGAAACACCTGTGTTGAGTCAACAGGCCTCTTAAGATGCTCTAACTTTAACAGTGAAGATATATTCATACTTTTTACTAAAATGGCAGATTTTAACGCAATATTACAGACAAAAAAAAACACTACAGAACTGTAAGAGTCCCTCACTATCAAAAACTGAGGAAGACATGTGCCCATCTTGAGACAAGACCAGAGGAGCAGATCAAGGGGGATGGGCACTTTTTGTGCCATCCGGAGGGGGGGGGCGTTTGGCAGGGGGTTAAAATGAGGTCTGCACCCCCATCGTCATTCACACATTCCACTCTCAATGAAGGGATTAAGAAGCTTCTCTCTCCCTCTCCAAGACACAAAAATATGGCTTGGCTTCTTTCTCTTACACACCATGCCAGAATCATCCATGGGATGCAGGATTTGGTGATGGAAAGGATAATGGTTGGACACCGAATGAGAGAGAAAATGTGTGCGTGGATGGTGCGAAAGAGTTTAAAAGAAAGATGGTACCCTTGGCACACAAAAGCATTTAATCAACACAGGCACAGTTACTATGACAAATACAAACAGAATCTCTTTTTCTCCTCTCATTGTTGGGATTGGTCTACTTCAGAAGCAAATCAAAAGTTGACAGCTCCTCTTTCTCTCCATCTTGAGGGCTAGAGCGAGAAAGTGATAGCGTGAGACGGATGAGTGGGGTGTTTCCTTATGTAAAGCAGGGTCACCGCCAACTCAGAGACACACAATAATACTGATTACACGCATATGCTAATTATTATAGGCTAATCAAGTACAGTAGCTTTAGATTTGGGCTAATGGCAGGCGGCGGCTCACTCTGTAGGTAGGGGAAGCTATAAATACTATAGGAAAGCTGGGAAGACATTGGCCTATTAAACTCCCACAAGGGGGAAAAACAATAAACATAAACTACCTGAAGGGGAAGAACAAAGGAAATATAATCCAGGCTATGGCAGGGGAAACAAGAAGCTGGACCGAGGTAGGTATGGGAATAATAAACATCTTGACTGACTAGAAAACAAGAACACAAGACTGGATACAAGACGAACTGGCACTGGACAGCAAACATGAAGAGACTGAAATAGGAGAGAAATCAACAGGTTAACAAAACAGGTCAAAGTGACTAAAAATGGACAAACAAAGAGGCAGGATATGACGTAAGACAGTGGTTCTCAACTAGTTTTGCTTCGGGACCCAGATTTTACGTTCAAAATCAAGCGGTGACCCACCATAGTAAAAACGTTACCTGTATTAAATGTACCCTGGGTTGAATTTCCTTTTATCTTGCATAGTTTGTTCTTGGTTTTCAGGTATAACTATTGAGGTGAGTGCATGCCCACATCAATAATAGACAGACATGGAGCATGAGTGTCCGGATCCCTACACAGACAGAAACTGAACCAGACAGGAAGTCAGGACCCACACACCATACTCAAGACATGAAACAAGACAGACTGAAGAGTGCATGGCAAGGAATACAACCAAAACTGCATGCTCACTCAAAGACAGACAACGAAACACAAGACAGACATGGGAGGATAATGCCACGTTCCAGACCAAAATCCAGACTGACAAGACTGTGACAGTTATAGAATAGAAAGACAACTTTCACACAATTTAACAATGTTAAGTTACAGGGACAGGGCCAATCCTGAAGCAACCTGAGGTTAAGTGCCTTGTTTAAATGGTAAAGTTCAAGGAAAACGTGTAAAACTTTGAACTTGTAACTTAGGACCACCACTAGAGCACTGTCCCAAACCCATATAAAGGGTCACTAGGCTTTGCAATGGACCAGGACATTATGTCATGTGGAAGGGCTACTTTAAAATGTTAAAATATACAGTACAGTCTACTCGATTTCTAACAACAATAAAAAACACAACTTTATATGTATCCTTTGAATTGAGCCAAGAGGTCATTTTGTGACTTTTCAATCTTCTATTGGTCACTCGTCCTCTCGATATCCAGATTCAGAGTTCAGAGCTCACCAAACTTTGGTTCGCAGCGTTGTACAAAATTCATCACGAGCTTGCATTTCTGTTCACTTCCGTGCTCGGATGCATATTAATAGGAGCAAATGAAGCACAAATTGTAGTGTGACCGACTCTTTATGGTTTATTTAGCATTAAAAACAAAGTTCTAGCGTGAACAAGCTTCTCTCACAATGCTCATGAATGCGAAACGGACATTAAAAATGTATTCATTTAAATTACTTAAATAATTTTTGGTTGTTTCTCCCCAAACTCTGTTGAATGTTGAAAGTTTTTAGATGGATAGGGTATCGGTTTGATGAGCCCAATCCAAACTCGTTACTGTCAAGCTCAACAAATGACATAAAAAAAGCGTAAAAGCATTAAAGTTGTCCATAAGACTTGTGCATTTTATTCAATGTCTCTTGAAGATAGTTTTGTAAATTGTACTTCTCAATTTTTGTAAATGTCACCAAACATTAACTTTGGAAAAAATAATCAAAAAAATTACATTGTTTCTTCTGATTTATTTAGTCATCAAATTTTTGTAATTTATTTGCACATGAAGAAATTGTTAATATAGTGAATAAGACATTTACTTATTATAGCACAAAGTGAAGCACTTTTACTTTGAAGATGCACTCACGCAGACCCAGCATGAGCAGCAATCTCCTGAAAGTTTAAACAGCATGGATAACCTGCTTGGATTGTCATGGAGTGACCAACATGATTTGTGAATCAGAAAAACTTTTGATCCTGATCCTAAAGTTTTAATTCTGGCTGATGGAATACATGCTTCAGAGGAAGATATTAGATGAGCACTCGACGGGAAGAAAATGCTGGATTTCATGAGGTTCGTGAATTACATATTTTTTAAAGAGATATCTGCAGACGGTATATAATAAAAGTTTTATTGATATTTGCTTTTTATCATTAGAAAATTTACAGGGAACTATTGAGAAGAGACTGTTAGAACACGTGCATTAGAGGTAAATAAATAAGCGCTCCACAGGATGCTGGATCTGCTAAAGTTGTGTGAGGTTGGTTTATTGTGGTTAAAACAAGACATGTGCATATTTGCAGATGGTATATGATATTAGTTTTATTGATATTTGTATTTTTATCATTAGACAAGAAAGTTAAAAGTTACAGGGAACTGTTGAGGAGAAAGGGAGAGAGAGAGAGAGAAACAGACGAACACTTTAACATTATGAGCTCAAACGCGCCTGGCGTGGCTCTGATATGCAGACAATTTAAATGACACTGTGTTAAACACGATGGCAACAACAAAACGAACCATGACTGGTCGTTTACATGTCGCAGTCGCTTCTCATGCAAGCAGGTGATTCTTAGCTCCCTCAATAAACAAAACGTCCAAAGGGGAAAACATATTGGCCGCTGTGATAATTAAAAAAATTCTGAATATCGTCTGTTTTGTCGGCCTCTGCGATATATCAGTTGACCACTAGTATAAATATTAGGGTGTACAAGCCAAATTTCCTTAGTCATCCATCACAATGGTTAAGACCAAAGAATATAGCTATGATGTGTAGCAAAAGGTTGTTCCCATTGTCCCATTCACAAAATGGGAAGTGGCTATAATAAAAAAGCTAAAGCATTGAAAATACCCATTTCCACTACCAGGGCAATCAATGGAGATGTTACGTATCGGCCTGGAAGAGGGCGAGCGTCTGTATTGTCTACATTCATAGTGAGGAGGAAGGTTTGAGTGGCCAAAAATTCTCCAAGGATCACAGCAGGTGAATTGAAGAAAGTAGTTGGGTCTTGGAGAAAGTCTCCAAAACTACAATCAGATGTCACCCTACATCACCACAAGTTGCTTGGAAGGGCTTCAAGAAAAAAGCCTTTGCTCTCATCCAACAACAAACTCAAGCATCTTCAGTTTGTCAGACACTATTGGAACTTCAAATGAGACCGGGTTCTACTGTCAGATAAAACTAAAACAGAGCTTTCTGGCAGCAAACAAAAGAGATGGGTTTGGTTAACACAGAGAAGTAGCTATATTGATAAGTACCCCATGCCTACAGTTAAATATGATGGATCTTTAACATTGTGGGGCTGTTTTTATGCTAGAGGTCCTCGACATCTTGTTTGGATACATGGCATCATGGACTATCAAATACCACCAGATATAAAAATCAAAACCTGACTGTCTCTACCAGAAAGCTTAAAATGGGCCGTTGGTTGTATATTCCAGCAGGACAAACATCAAAATCAACACAAAAATTTAGGTTCTGCCATGGCCATCCCAGTCCCTTTTTCTGTTTTAGTAATCTGAAAACAGTTTAAGAAGGGTGTTGTCTATGAGAAAGCGGCAAATTACCTCAGATCACATTAGGAGGTGCTATGAGTTTAGTTCGCTTTATTTCCATGGAGCAGTTCACAGTTCACGTGCACTGTGAATGCAACTCTGCAGGTTAACTTCATATAAATTTTTGAAAGGCTGTTTCTGAGCATATAGGGTACCTAAACGAAATCCTACATTTTAAGCGCTTATCACGCTTATTGCTAGAAATGGCTCTGTCTCTTTGTATACTGTATTTATCTATATTTTTTATATTCATCTTTGTATTAAAGAAAAAAAGATGAAATGTATTAAATCATAAAATAATACAAAAACATGTTCCCCATAAACCTAAAATTAAGTTCCATTTCATTTAAAATTAAGTTCTATTTCATTGCATCAACAAAACGCAAAGTTCCAATAAGTTGTTTGCTTGACATTTTAAATTTTCCATTTTTTTGAGTGATTATCTCTATTTATTAGCATTGCAAAACCACCAAATTTTATTTTACTTGGTTAAACCACAGTGGCCATCTTTGTGTCATGTCATATGAAAAATGTGGTTATACAGAAACATCAATATCTCACCTCAGGATGGTCCTAGTTTCTTGGAACAAAAACTGACCTCTAGAGCACACTACATTGTACGTGGACATATATATAAACATTTTGCACATTCTTGTTCCTTAGACTTAGAACAAACGTCTTAATGTAATGATCAAGATCACTGAAAGTTCCACTTTTCGGGTCAATTTATAACTGGAAGGGTTTGAATCTCAGTCCTAATTTTTTAGAGGGTACCTAGGTAAGTATAGTTTGTATGCAGAACATTTAAATGTTTTTTCATGGGGGTGAATTTTTCAATATTTCTCCTCACTTTTGGGTTGATTATCTCTGGTGGGGGATCAGATAGGAACGTGAAATTTTAGCAGATATAAGTCCTCTATTGTAACATTCTGATGTCAAAATTGAGATTTTCACTGTAGAAATCTGGGGAAAAGCCTACTTTATTCATGTGTTTTGAGAAATGAACGGATGTAATAAGCATTACAAATAACAAAAGTGAACAGTATTCATTGGCAAAAATGTGTGTGACAGGGTTGGAGGAACAACAAAGTGGGAAACAGAGGACAAAAAGAGGGTCAAATCCTCACCCTGAAGAGAAGTTCCTCTTTTGCAATGATAAGTTTAAGGGGGTTACATACATCTAAGTCAAAAGCAAGGCAGTAACTGAAATTCATAATCTGAAAATCAAGGACAGGTTCAATAAGTGTGAAAGAATTCTAGATACAAGAATATTTCACAGTTTTGAGGCAGTATCAGAGAGTACTATCAGGTGCTTCTTTACATCTGCATCACAAGAGTTTGAAGAACATGCAGCGATGAAATCTGTCCCCCTGATCTGACTGAATAATGACTATGTCTCTTGTGTCTATGATGACCAGTGGTGGTTAGGCTTGGTTGAGGACATCAGTGAGGATAACTGTGATGTTTTGTAAAATTCTTCCACCCACATGGACCAATAACATAATTCCAGATATCTTCTTAAGACAAAGCGTGGGTTCCCATGTTCTCCCACCTTGACTATTGTAGTTCCCTCTTCTGCCGTCTTAGCAATACATCACTGAACCACTTACAAGTGGTCAAAAATGCTGCTGCTTAGCTTCTGACCAAGTCATCTAGAAGGTCCCATGTAACACCAATCCTGATTTCTTTACACTGGCTTCCTATTAAATTTAGAATCCAGTTTAAGATTCTTGTTATTACATTTAGAGCCTTGCGTGGTCAGGCACCTGCCTATATTAAAGAGCTACTGCAGCCATATTAGGAATCTGAAGTCCACTGATCAGGGTTTGCTGGTTGTTCCTCACTCTAGGCTAAAGAAAAAAGGAGACTGTGCTTTTGAGGTTGTAGCTCCTAAACTCTGAAACCCTCTCCCCTTGTACTTAAGATCTGTTGGCACTCTTAAAAAGCAGCTAAAGATCCACTTTTTAGAATTATTTTTGTTTAAATATTGTTTGTCTTGTTTCATGTTTTATCTGGTTGTCTGCATTTAATATCTGTTACTCTTGTGTCTTGTTTTTGTTTTTGTATTTTATTGTGAAGCACTTTGTGAAGTGAAAGGTGCTATATATAAAATGTACTTACTTGAAATTGTGGTATGTCAATCATAATCATTGTAAAATACTGTATTTTTTATTTGTTAAGCTAATATTGCATTTGTTAATTTCTCAAAATACATGAATAAAGTAGGGTTTTCCTCAGATTTCTACTAGCCCTAGCTCTGTAACCAGTGGAATCTCAAACACAATTTATTCAAACTTTTTTACAGCAGAATGCTACCATAAAGGACTTATATCTGTGAAAATGTAAGGTTCCTACCTTGTCCCCCATCAGAGATAATCAACCCAAAACTAAGGTAAATGTTAAAAAATTTCACACTTTCACCCCAATAAAAAAAGAAAATTCTCAACCATGAAATGTTCTGCATACACACTATACTTACCTAGGTACCCCCTAAAAAAAATCAGGACTGAGACTCGCATTTTAAATTATAAATTTACCCTAAAAGTGGAACTTTCAGCGATCAAGATCATTACGTTAGGAATTATGTTCTAAGCCTAAGAATGAGCAAAATTATTATACATGTACCTTGAAATGTGCTCTAGAGATCAGTTTTTGTTCCAAGGAGTAAGGACCATACTTTGCTGAGATATTGAGGTTTCTGTAAACATCCCTATAACCACAGTTTGTTGTGTGTCATGACACAAAGACGGCCATGGTTAAAGAAGTAAAATAAAAATCTGGTGGTTTCACAATAACAATACACATTCACTCAAAAAAATTTGGAAAATTAAAAATGGTCAAGCAAACTATAAATGATGGACCACTTGAGATGGATTAACCCAAACACAAATTTGATAAGAACTCCATGAAAATGATTAGGCAGCAATAATTAGAGAACACAAGGGAATTTATTAGGCTTAAACCTAATAGGTAAACTGGTATTTTCTTTTTGTTCAAACATGAACTTCATAAAATAACTGATGTAGTAATTTTATAAAAGTAGAAATTATGTGGGTTGAGTTAAACTTTCTAGAGGAAATTGTTTATTTATCTTTCAATTACTATTATTATCATCATTATCGTTGTTATTATTACTATTATGTTTACATTTATAACTGTCTTTTAGAGGTTGACCGACAGAGGATTTTACCGATACCGATAACTAAGTGGACAGTAACTGCCGATAACCGATTCATCAACAGAATTTAAAATTGATACTGAATGAAAAAATTACACAAAGTAAAATAGTGTTGAACTTTATTACAAAAATAAACAGTACTGACTGAACCATGTAAATGTATTGTATTTTTTTTTTATTAAATAAATACAGTACTGTGCAAAAGTGAAAAATGTTGCATAGTGAGGATGTCTTCAAAAGTAATGAAATTTTAACAGTTTTCATTTATCACTTAGTGTCATACAAAGTCCAATAAACTTAAAAAAGCTAAATCAATATTTAGTGTGGCCACCTTTGCCTTTAAAACAGCACCAATTCTCTTGACACAGTTTTTCTTGGTTGTTGGCAGATAGGATGTTCCAACTGTAAGGGGCTGTTCATACCGAACACTTTTGCAACCATCCATTTGTTTTTCTATGTAAACGTGCGCTAGACTAAAGTCTATGTTTCTCTTAGTTTATGTTCATTCAGCATCTCATGCAGGAACACTGTTTTTTAGATGATAAACTTAATTTTTTAGAACTTTAAAAGCTTACTGACACGTGGCTTCTGTTAAACTGTATTTGTTGCACTGTGTCTAGCATTTTTTAGTGCAAGAATATGATCGATCTGGAGCCATCGTATTACAGTGTGCATGGAGATATTCATTTGGTTTCTCACATCACTACCTTTAAATATAAACTAATGCAAATAGATGGTAACTATTGTGACATTTAAACATTTGGGTAGGACATGCGTGTATTTTTGTCACATTGTTCTAACCGCTTGAGGTTAGCTTTAATGTTAGTGTCCTCTCAGCCTTGTCTGAAAACATACTGCTGTTCTCTACTAATGCAGCATCTAGTCAACAAATGTATTACTTTATAATGATATGAAAATGTTTACTGTGGTGTACTGTATACATACCTTTTCATTTTTTATGTTTTAAATCCGCATCTGAAGTGTTCCGCTCAATGCTGAGTGTAGTCTCACGTATCAAAACAAACACCACAAGGCATCAGGTGAAGTGATAGTTTTTATTTCGCCTCTAGAGGCCGCTTTCATACTGTATAAGGACAGCTGACCCCTCCCAGCCACTCCAGCACCGCAACAGGGAAAAACTATCGGTGTGGATTTTTCAGATAACCAATAGTTCCAGAAATCTGTTATCGGTGCCGATTAATCAGCAAAACCGTTATATTGGTCGACCTCTTGTCTTTAGATTTCAATTTGTATCAGTAATTTTCCATTTGTTGTCATAGGTGGATACTTGCGTGACACCTCCATACTGGAGGAAGTTTGTTTGTAGTCGGTAAATGTTTGAATTTGGGGAAGTGGTAATAAAAAAAATAAAAAAAAGATTTTAACCACTTTTAACTGCTTTTTCATTCTGTTTAAAGAGCAATTTGAATATAGAAATATCTTTGGTGTTTCAATAAATTAATAAAATTTTTAAAAGCAAAATCAAAAGATTATCTCCAATCGGGGGAAGACGATGTAATTGGATACCGCAATATCTTTTTCATAAAAAAATATTGTGAAAATATTTATTTTATATCACCCTGCCCTAAAGTGCATGCGCAGCACTATGCAGTGAATGGCACACACACACACACCTATTTTCAGTCCTCAGAGTGGCACGTAATACGTGAGCGCTCCACATGTACTAGGCAACATCTCAGATGTAGATTCTCAACAGTTCGGTTCGCTTATAACATACATTGAGAACAGCACCAGAGGAGCATTTCTCCAGATTTTAAATAAGAAGCTAATTAAACTACTGTGAACTAGCAGCCTACATTCAGACACTTACAGGTCTTCCTGGAAAGTGCACAAATGAAATATATAACTATTGCATGATCAAATTTAAAAAGTTAATAATAACTATTATTATTTGTGTACAAATAAATGGAGTCATTTGGGGTGGGAAACGAACCGCTAACCCTGCAATTAGCGGCTGACCCGCTCTACCACCTGAGCCACAGCTGGCCATGTACAGACTAAAGCAACATTTAAGTTGACTGGGTTCCAAAAATTAGCTGTGTGAATGAAAAGTGGACTGATATCTTACAGCTAAATTGAACAAAAAAAGATATCTGTATTCTTTTTTTAAGCCCAGATACAAGTTGAAAATAAAATGTGCAAAGAAAACTGGCTTCTTTTCTACTGAAGATTTTCATTGGAATTACTGTTTATTTTGCCACTACATTACTCACTAAGTTTTTCTTAATAGGCTGTCCATTTATTCTGAAATAATGTGCAGTTAGACATTTGTGGTTCTTTACATATAAAAGAGTAAGCCCAACTAGTTCCACACAGTGAAATAAAGATATTATAAACTGGTTAAGAATAAAACAACAACACTGGTGTCGACAGCGCCAACAGCCCATTACTAAGAGTTCAGGTAACGGAATCAGATCGGGAGAGAAGAAGTGGTATAGGCACATCCCTTATCGTATGCCTTCAGAATACTTGGAATATGAAGCAGGAGTCGCATGGATAACTTTTATCCTTTTTAAGCTTTAAAGTGAGGCACTATATACATAGCTATTCATAGCTCCTGTGACTCCTTGAATAGCACACACACAAAAAAAAAAAAAAAAAAAGCAAAGAGAATGACAGCCATGTGCCTTCCACTGACTGTTAAAAACTTCCTAATATTTGGTCAACACATGAGTGCAAACATTTTGTCTTTACAAATCTGGGCAAGCTGTGCCATGTTAAGGAATGTCATGCGTAAGCATGGGAAATTCGCTGAAGCAATAAATTGAATCTACTCAGTTAACTCAATACAATAGCTCTCATATATACATACAATTCTATATAGCCAAACTAATAGGTAAGTACTGTAATGTTAATCAGGTTCATCATTACCGTTATACGCACTATTATCTTGGCCTTGCACAACGGGTGTGGTCAGACAAATTATAGACTTGAGAAGTAAGTGAAAACTGCTGGACACTTATGTGGTTCTCTTAAAAAAAATCTGCCAATTTTACTGTCGTTGCTGCCTCCAAATTAAACTTTGTACTCCACCGTACAAAATGCAGTTGCTCATTAAACTGACAAGTTGACAGTTATTAAGATCAGTGTCAATTTACCTTCAAAAAATTAGACCTGCTGACTAATACTTTGCTTTCAATTAACCTGAATCAAAACAAAGATGAACATAAAACTTGCTACTCTGCGATGCAAATGTTTTGACAGCCATCAACAATGTTAACGCCTACCTGCTGTGTAAGAGACATAAGGTTATTAACTGACATGAGATTGGCTACACTGTTACAACATATTGTACCTGTGATATATGTCGTTAGTACTCATTTTAGTCGTATTAAGAGACATTTTAAGCACCAACAAGGATAGATCAGTGTGCCCAAAGTTAGTCTGATCAGGCCAGCATTCGTTGCTCACCTTCAGTCTGATCTCATATGTCGTAAACCTGTTCCGACCGACGCCAACAGTCTCGGGGTTGGACACATCAATCTCGAGAAAGTTATTCGGAGGCCCGTAAGCATCGTTCAGGTTTTGTGGTGTGGTATACAGCCTTCTCGTATCTGCTATGGCATCAGCCATCGCTCACCGTTACAGATTTAGGCAAACAAGCAGCTATCGATTTCCTTTCCGATCAGCTGAGGTACAGATGACACGTGACATACCAACACTGTCACGTGCCGATATGCAGAGATGAGATTGGGTAATTGTGGTGTATGACGGTAATGTTTAAAAATGATAAAATATATTAATTTATTTATTTATTGATAGGTTCTAAATGTACTATTTCTAAACTTCCGTAGAGTAATATCTAACATTTATGCTCGTTTTTGATTGCGTATTTCAGTAATTGATATATATTTTTAAATATAAATGTGATCCATATATATTTCTAATGTAATGTAGCAAAAGTAAACCTAAAATGTGTAAGACTAACATGCAGAGTTAAGAATCTACGGCTGAAATTCTATCTCACTTAGCGCGACACCAAAGTGTCTATGTACAGAAATCAATAAAGTTATCAGTTTTGAATCAACATGGCGGCGTACGCTTCGCACTTGACAACGGGACGAGTTTTAAGATTTATATTAAAAGGGTCACGTTGGTCGAAAGGCGTTTGCTGTGCAGTTAGAGGTGAGCATGAATATTCTCGTGCGTCAGTGTTGCCAGATGTACGATAATTATCGTATTTGTACGATAATTTTGACCTCTGTACGATGTACGATCAATAATGAAAAAAATCCCATAATGTACGATAATTTCAGAGTTTTCAGTTGTTCGTCCAAACACACATCCTACCGCTTCTCTCTCAGACCCCGAATCATTCGCAGGCAAGCACGTATACACACACACACACACACACACACACACACACACACACACACACACACACACACACACACTAGGGTGACCACTTGTCCCGCTTTACGTTGTACTGTACAGCAATTTTACCCTTTGTCCCGCCTCACGCAAATTGAGCATCTGTCCCGCTTTTTCATTGGACCCTGCCTAAATACACGGATGCGTCCATAGGCGTACTGTTAACTTATGCCCAATAGTTCAGAGGAGAGCAAAAAATGCGGTAGTCGATAGGCTGAGTCGTCGTACGTCAATCAAACTGTTGACTGGTGCACGAACGCCTCCTCAACGTTGTCAACAATCTCAAATTGGAGGGTGCGCTGTTCGGTCGGTTAAGCAGCCATGGCCAGTGCGGCCACGAAAAAGAGAAGATGCACTTTTAATAGCGAATGGACCGCAAGATACTCTTGGTTAAGACCTGTAGATGGCGAAGCAGAGAGAGCTTTTTGTATTTATGCAAAAGCAGTTTTTCTGTGGGACATGTTGCATGTGAGTACCACAGAAAAAAAGCACATCATCAAGAAACATGCAAATCAGTGCAATCGTTTTTCAATAAACCAAATGACCCACAGGCTGACAAAGTTTCGGCAGCAGAAGTGACAAGCGTTTATCATGCCGTACATCACACACATTCATATCGCTCTACCGACTGCAGTAACAAGTTAGCCCCAGTAATTTTTCCAGATTCTGAAATAGCTAAGAAAATGTCGTGTGGCCGCACCAAAGCAACATCTATTGTAACAGATGTCCTCGCTCCGGTCTCAGTGGAAAAATGAGTGTTTTGTCTTTTATAGGCCTATGCCTTAAGCTGTAGAAACTTTGGGTGATATTTTGGGTCAGGTAGTGTCTTAATCTTTTAGTTGGTGGGTTTAAAAAATGTTTCTGGGTAAATTAGATAGACAATATATCTTAAGTTTAAAGTTATTACGTCTGTCCCACATTGTCCCTCTTTACCATGCTACTTGTCCCACATTTTGTCTGACTGGAGGTGGTCACCCTCACACACACACAGCACAAGTGGATGTGGCATCCGATGATGACAGCGACTTAGAGATCGAATTTGAATCTTTTTTTGTGTTGTGCACTTTTTTCTTTTTTGTGCACTTTTTTTCGGCATATCTTTTGCACTTTGGAAAAAAAAGTTATTCAGACTTCCTCCAGTTAATGTGAGCGTATTATACAGCTTGTTCAAATTAGCTGTAAAATTATTTGGAAAATAAAATTGTTGGAAAATAACTATATTTTATGCGTTTGGTTTGTGTACGATAATTTTTTTTAAAAAACGATAATTTTGAGGTTTTGGTACGATACTTCGACATTTCTAATCTGGCAACACTGTCGTGCGTAGACACGTCACAATGCTTTAGGGAACGCTTTCCTTGATGTATCTTGTGCGTTTTGTGTATGACATCCAGAAACAATTTTTCATTTATTTTGGAGTTGTCTTTACTCGGAGTGTTTTTAATATGTTTCTTGATGTTCAATTATAATATTATGAAGGTTTTTGTACAAAAAAATATTTATAAATATATAAAAATATATATTTGGAAAACCCGATCATTTTCCTCCCTCATTGTGACCCTCTGTCAGAAACGCTCAGTTTTGGTGCTGCTTCTCCTGTTATGACATGACTTAACAAACACCCACTGTTATGAATGGCCCTCTGCTCTTGACTGACCTGCTCTCTCTTTGCAGGGCTCAGCTTTTTAGGAGCACTTTTTTAAAGTGCACTACTCTTAAATGCTCCTAATTAAAAAAAATAAATAATTAAGAGCACAGGCACAAATTTAGGCGTACAGTTGTCCAGTTTGTTTTAGAGATGGTAACATTAATGTGCCACATTATAACATGCACAAAAAGGTGTGAGAAAACTGAGCTCATCAATTATGACAAAATTCAGGAACATAGTGTGAGTCATGACAAAGGAGTTTAAATTCTCATAAAAAAAAAAAAATATATATATATTATAATTTGACTGTCTGCAAAAAAACAACAACAGCTCATGTTAACCTGTTTTACCTTGTGAACATAAATATGCAAAAACACAATGTTCAGTCTTTGAAATGTGGTCCTCTTAAATGTATATAAGAAGTCTAAATTGACATCTACACTGCTGAACACAATTAATGTTCCTGTCTCAAAATGTACAACAATCAGATGCTGCATATTTCAGTTGGCCGGGCTTTGTAAACTTTTAAAGTGCAATTTGATCCTCTCATTCAAGCTATCTAAAAGTTCTCACAAGTTTTCCATGCTTGCTTGGTTGACTGAAGGGATGAAAAGCAGCCAAGTGCAGTGTGAAACATAACTATTGCACTGGGAGTTGTAATATTTATTCCGATTGTAAAATTCAACACTTCATGAGCTTCAATCTAGGGTCAGGAATCTTTAGGCACCTCACGATTAGATTCTGAGAGTCAAGATCTGATTTTAAAACAATTCCTGATTCATCTACCTTATTATTCTGCTGTGCAACGGCAAAACTCAGTAACTTCACATTTTGACTTTGACTGTAAGTTGCCCTGTGACAGACATGTCTTGCTGTCACTATAACCAGGTTTTGAAAAAAAGCAGTAACTACAATATCCACTCTCAAATCAAGTAACTGTTTTGTTGTTGTGTGCAGCCTTTGTATGGCAGTATTGTCATCATAAAAAGTGATAAACACTGACCTCTTTACATAAGAAAATAAATTAAAGATAATAAATGGGCCTATTGGTTTTCAAAAAATAATACTATTAAATAATTCAACTGATTATGTTAAATAACTTTTATATGTTTTTCATTTATATGTTATATTTATATGTTAATAATTTTTATTTAATAGTATTACATTTTTAATTAGAATAAAACAATCCAAGGCCTTTTGATTTTTTTTTTATTTGAACTTTAACTCTGCGCTGTTTGCTCTGCGAGTAGAAGTCTCACCTGCTTAACATTTATTTAACGAGCCGTCAGGTGTGTGCACACTAATATATTCAGCACTAACATTTTCAGTTCCATTTCAACACGTGTGTCAGTTAATATATTCAGTTCCTGAGATATTTGGTTCCAGTGGGCGGAGCATACATGAATATTCACGAATTATCCTGACACATGTGTAGAAATGGAACCGAAAATGTTAGTGCACCACCATCATGGCTCAAGTTCAACTTGTCTAAAGGATTGTTATGAAAAGGTATTTAAGTTTTAGTGTCGAACGATGTAATAACTACAATATTACGATTTTCATAACAGTTTGCAGTTTATAAGTGCAGTATGTGTTTTGATTAGTTTTGTGTTCCTGAATACAGCATTTACTGAATTAGGTATTAGGCTAAATTAGAGTACAACATCAAACTTTAGCAAATACAAATAGTAGTCTACAGTTGTCATGCATTTCTTTTTTCTTTCATACCTTTAATTTTGTATTTCTATTAGTTGTTCTCATGATCAAAAACAACTAAAATAAACCTGCAGAAATATCTGTGATTTAATAAAATGTTTGTAACCTACCTTGGTGTGATTATGCTGTGTCACACTTTCTTTCTTGCTCATTTTGTAAACAGGCTATGACTATAGGGCTAATAGTTTAGTACCACATGCAAACATGTAATAAACCCTGTTGTCTGTTCTTTGTGTTGCACTGAGGACAATATACACAACCTCTTTCAGTCATTACATTTAAAAAGGTCTTCATCAATATATATATATATACACACACACAGGTGTCCAAAATGTTGGAATAATGTACAGATTTTGCACTTATGGAAATAAATTTGTAGTTTTATTCACCAAAGTTGCATTCAACTGTTCACAATATACAGTAGAGTCAGGACATTAATAATGTCATCAAAAAATCCTTGCGCAGTAATGACAGCTTTGCAGATCCTTGGCATTCCAGCTGTCAGTTTGTCCAGATACTCAGGTGACATCTCACCACACACTTCCTGCAGCATTTGCCATAAATGTGGCATATATATGTGTATATATACTGTTGTGGAATGTTGTTTGATGATAGCTTCCAACTTTTAGTGATCCATGGTGATGGGTCCTTACCCTGTTCTGACTTGTTTAAAATACTGATTCTGTCTTCACTTTGCAGTCCTTTTCCACAGTTAGACAAATAGTTAAACTTCTTCACACAGGCTTGTGAGTGAATACTCTTTTATTCAACATCACAATGAATATGTTGAAATGGTTTAAATATTTCATTACATATAGCTATATAAACAATAAAAACAGCAATTATCAGAAACACTTACAGACATTGCTACAAGTGATCACAGAAAGAATGGCTTCAATAGTCTAGCTGTGAAATAATTGATAGTGACTAGCAAGCATTAAAGCATTAAATAAATTATTAAATACATGATCCAAAACGATACTCAAGTCTCATTCAATAGTGTTCTTCTCATCTCTTATTTTCAAGTTTAGCCTACTCTATGTACAATGACAAAATCATCTGCTGCACACAACAAAGGCATGTTGCACCAATTTCTGCCTCTTGTTTTATAAGTTATGTAAATATTAGTCACATGAAACAATGTTACCAAAGCCTAGCAATTTAAGGAAGTTGTCTCAGTGAGCATAGATCTTCTTGGTAAGATAATGAAAGCTTCAAAAACATTATTATCATGATATTAAACACAAGATTTGAAGACTTCTATGAAATTATATTTGTACCAAAATACTAAACAAATTACAAAACTAAAACATAACATTCATAATATTGGTAATGATAACCGATGTACTATTTCCTATCATACCAACTAAAAACATATATTCTTGTGGGAGCTGCTGACCGGTTTTTTTTTTTTTGCATCAATTCCAATGAGAACTGGTGCCTCTGCACACTACAATAATATAATAATAAACGTGCCACAAAAACAAAGCATAAATAAAAAAAATTTGTTGTAACATTATATTTTAGCATATATTAATAAGTGACCCACATGAATTGTAATCAGGTTATTAACTGTGATAAAGGCAGAAACTTGTATCCAGTAGAAATATTTAAACATCCTTTATAAAGCAAATTTGCCATAAAGTGTTAAGACTCACTGAAAGTATAACTTGATTTATTTTTATTTCTTGTTTTCTGTAAATGTAAACTGTTGTAGTTTAGTCTAACTTTCTCAATATTTAATTACCTTTTCAAAATAATCTTTCAGACATGTTGAACTTGAGCCATGATGGTGGTGCACTAACATTTTCAGCTCCACTTCAACACGCATGTCAGGATAATTAATGGATATTCATGTATGCTCCGCCCACTGGAACCAAATGTCTTAGGAACTGAATATATTGTAACACCGGCAATCAGCAAATAAAAGAGCACAAGAGGAGTAAAAAACATTGGGAAGCAGCAGGCAAAAAATTATTAGAAAAAAATAAGTAAAAACATCACCCACGTCTGCCGAACCGCTGTCTCGTCATTATTTTCAGGTGGGTTTTTTTTCCCCTTGTACAAATTAGTGCAATACAGACGCAAGCTCATATTTTATGTTCTTTGTTGATATGTAATCACAAAATAAATTCTCCCTTTGCCATGTTAACGAGTTTGTGAATTAATTTCGGAATAGTAGTTTCATTAGGAGACAAATTGTTTGGTTCATGTTGTGGTTGATTCATTCAGTCTACGATCAGTTTTGTAGGATGTGCTTGGCTTTAGGATACGTGCCTGTTTCTAACATCTGTCTCTGGTTTGTGCATAACTGCCACTGCGCTGCCGCGTTCTCGGAATCCATTAATCAAAGAATATATTTTTTCTTCTTCAGTCGAGTCACTCACACTGGTGCTCCTAAATATTTTTCACAGTCACACACAATAAGTTTTGGTCGCACTGTAGATCTCACTGTTCACCACTATTGGGCGGGTCTACTGAAGTAATAAGGTAAAGTAGTCATTGATGTGTTGTTGTGCAGGCGGTGAAATGCAAATGTATACCACAGTGTGACATCACAATGTAGAGGAAGTAGAGAATGAGTCATTTTCACAGCTTTGTTTCAACAAATGCTCTTTTTGTTGTAAGGAGGAAGTTTTGAGTTCTGAAACTTACCATATGTTTTTATAGTACAGTGAACTCTAACATGTGAAAAGATCAATGAAATGTTGATTCCTCTTGTCATGACCTCTTTAATGTGTCTTTGGCTGTATCCTGTTTTTTCCCCTATGTTATATATATATTTTTTTTATATATATGTTTTTTTATACAGCAATAAAAAAGTTGAAAAATCAAAAACTAATTTTTTTTACTAAACAGATGTCAAATACTTGTTCAACAACTATCATATCTTTCTTTATTTAGGTTGTTCAACATTATCTCCAGGACATTCATCCCTGTCAGGATCTTGGGCTGCCCATAGACACGTTGGGCTGGTCAGCCACTATGAAAGCCTGGTGCTGTCTGGGTCACTTCGAAAGGATGCCCAGCAGAGAGATGCACTTTTTCAATTAGAACAGTTAAATGGAGTGATGGCAGCCTATACCAACATCCCTATATCTCTCCCTCATCCTAAAGACTGTATTTTAAAGAGTCAATTCAACAACGACTCAGAACTGGAGAATAAAGGAAAGTCAAGGAGAAGGGGGGCAGACAGAAAAGTTTGCAGTCCAGAAGAAATTGTGTCAAAGGAAAAAGAACATGATGCTGATGACACAGAGGAGGTATGGTTTGTGTGTTGTGTGCTAAGCTGAGCTGTGCACTCCGTAAAATAAAAAGCTTAGGAATCTAACATTCAGTCAGGCTTCAGAACTTTCACTCTGGCATTGCCTAATATGAGGGGGGACAATTAATTCTAGGTCAAAGGAGCTTCAACCTGTTTGTGTTTTTGTGCTTGTGGAGAGTGGGAGGAAAGACCAGACTCGTACTTGCTGGATCACAGCACAGCCCCCTACTGAGTCAGGACATGCAGCTCATCCCTCGATTCAGTAATGAGGGGTCACCATTGTCTGGGAGAGAGATTCTCAGCTCCACAAACACAAACATGTACAGTTACGTGTTACTGTCTTTATTTACCTTCAGTCTTTTCTCTTTTTCACTTCTCAAGCAGAAAAGTGGAAAAACACTTGCATAGAGCGAAAAGTGTCTTGAACAGAGTACTGCATATGGAATGAATAATTATTCATATTTTTAAGTTTAATAACTTATAATGTGGTTGTTGTTATGTTGTGATGATAAGAGGTAGCTATGATTGAGCTATCATTGTTAAAGCATTACAAGAGCAAACAACAGTTCATTTGTGAGTTAAAGAGAGTGTAAAATAAAGCCTTTATGCCTAAGAGTGTTGGCATGTGAACTTTTTCCTCCTGTGAAAGAGTAGAGCATGACTCCACCTTGTGGATCCGTCCCAGACAGGGCCTGTGTCCTCTCTCGCTCAGTCTCTTCTCTGTGTTTGTTCAATACCATGACTAGACCACTGCCACCAGCCACAATAACGAGCTACAGAGAGATCTGGAAGTCAGTGCAAAGTCACACGCTGTCATCCAAGGACGCTGTGCCTCACTGCTCAAAGAGCATTCAGCCAAAATTAGAGTGAGTAAGAGGTGAATCAGGGCATAGAGGTGTTGACTCTCTGTCTTCCCTGAATATTCTTTTGTCTGTAGTCACAGACCGTTCTGTACAGGCTAAATGCCTTGTTCCCCTGAGACTTCAATGCACTGCACACATTATTTGGAAACTTTGAGTAAACATGACTCATTTGCTTTACATGTTAAGTAATATTTTCAAGGGTTACCAGAAGGATTCTCAATGCATTTACATTACAAACCTATTTCATGCTTCTGTTTTACAGGAGTCTCCAAAGTCACCTCCTCCCCGTGGTTTCTATATCCATGGTGATGTTGGTAAGTTACAGTTAGCTTCTATAAAGTAACAACTTTCATCATGATTGAATTTAACCATGGCAACTACCATCTTTTGGTCATTTCAAACAATTTCAAATTGCATTATTAAATATTTGGATGCAACATTTTAGTGAAGAGGAAGTTAATGTTTGCTTTTTGTAATTAACAGGTACTGGAAAAACAATGCTGATGGATCTTTTTTACTCATTTGTGAAAAACAGCAGAAAAAAGAGGGTTCATTTCAATGCATTCATGTTAGATGTACATAGAAGTAAGTTCTCTAAGACCAGGATAGATTTGCTCAAATGTGGGACAATTTCAGGAAAAATCAGAAATCTGTTTTCATGTATTCACCTCATTTCATATTGATAGATTAGCATTATTATTAATAGTGCTAGTTATAATGTATAAACAAAATGTAAGGCATGTTACAGTATAAAATAGAAGTGAAATACTTTCCTCTAAGATCAAAATAGTTTTTTTTGTACATGAATGTTTAGTTTGAGAGCAGTTGACTTAAATATATGTGCTTTCCATTCAGGGATCCACAAACTGAAACGAAGCCTGCCAAATCGAAGAATAGGTAAAATGACAATGTATGACCCCATCTTTCCGGTTGCCATGGAGATCGCTGAGGAAACCTGTCTCATATGCTTTGATGAGTTTCAGGTAAGAACAGGAGTAGAGAAAAATATTTAGTGAATTTTCAAAATGTGCACTGTATGTTTATAACATAGACACCTTTTCACTCTACTCCAGTCCACAAAATGCATGTGTTCTACGTTGGTCTGATCAAAGTGTCTACCAGCATTTCAAAGATATAAGATTTGTTCATTGTGGAGCCATCTAGTGGAGTCAGATACCTTCACACAAGCTGTGACCACCCACCAAGGAAGTTGGAGATAATTAAACAGAAAAATGTATTTAGAAAACCAGTTTGCATTTTAAGTTACCCAAGAAGCATTAAGTCATTGAACGATAGCAATACAGTACATATATTTTTGCTTTTTTTTTTTCAACACATTTTGCAGCAACAAATTGCTTTAGTCTATAAGCCCACTTCTTAGTCTATATCATTATAGGAATAAATAGTATTTATAACTCTTTATAGTCTTTCTCTAAAATAACATATTCTATATCAGTGCTGATACTGATATTTGAAGGTCTATGATTTTTACACACAGTATGCAACTAACATGTGTGTAGACTAATTTCTACTAATCAAGAGTCTCATTGTACACAGCGTTCATTCTCTCACTGTTTAAGGATCAAGGGCAGCTCCTTTTATTAATGGCTTTTAAATCTGAAATGCTTACCTCAGATGTGATCGCTTTTATTTTATCTATACATCTTATTGCCTGGGAGCTTTCCTTCAATGTGCTCGCAAATCGTTGCTAGCAGCAAAATGGAAAGCACACACATTTTGTTTATGATGCATAAATGAGGAGCTGACAGCCCCTTACCAATCAGGAGCCACTGCCACTTAAGCATGCAGATGAGGCATCGAAGCCCCTCTTGCTTCCTTGAGTGAGGAGTAATGGAGAGCGACTATGGTGGGTCGCATGCATCCATGCCTCTTAAATGCTAATGAAATTTCTCCATTCTCTTCATTAGTCCGGCATCATTATCAGTAATTTGTAGCCTTCCCCCTTTGTCCCTCTCCACTCCCTTAATGAATGCAAGCTATTGAGAGAAGCACTAAGAGAGATATAGAAAGAGCAGGAGGGAGAGGAAGAGAGAGTAGAAATGCTTGAGGCATTGTCTCAGGCCCCTGTCAGTCGCCGGGTGAAATTACTCATCGACACAGTTGTGTAAGTAAAGGTTTAAGATCAAAAGAGTGCAATTTGGCACCCGTGTGCACCACACAAAAGTGACTCTTTGCTGGCGTAATTGGATGCTCATTTGAATATGCACGGTGTTGTTTTCACTGTTGTCCACAACAACGCCAATGTGCCACACAGAGGGCTTTCTTGCGCTCAACCTGGCAATCAATACCCCAAGACTTAAGAGTGTGTGTGTGTACACACGTGCACAAGTGTCGCAGTGCCCGCATACAAACAAAAAACAAATACAGGGTAGATGAAAAGGTCATAGTTAAATAACTCCTTTGAAATGAAGAATAGAAGAGGACAGTTAAAGGAAATGTGATCCAATTTATGCAATAGAACCTCGTCTTTGTAACAGACCACCCTTCCAACAGCATGCACACATGTGCACGCCCTGTCTTTTCTGCAAGTAAGGCCACTATAGGACATGCTAATTGGGTTTGATTAGGCCGAAGGTTTAATATGCAAAAAAGGGAAACACTTCAATATAAGAAAAACAACATATGCTGGGGGTATGGCAGTCATAAGTGTCTCCTTCTAAGAATAGTAGAGCTCTGAAAGAGATCTTCTACATGACAAAAACATCCTGGCCCCGCATTTGGCTCCTCATTACACCTCACAAATATGCAACAATGCACTATCAAAATGCTAATAAGGCCATATACTGTGTAAAGCATTAAGATCAGTCTTTTGCCTAAATGTTTAAATGTATTTCAACTCTGAGGAACCCTTAAAAAGTTGTAAATATATGGTCCAAGATAAGAGAGAATGATGGAAGGAAGATCTCATTCTCAGTGTTATTGACTAAAGGGCTCCTTTTGTCAGGGGAGGGTCAGCAGCCCCTGTGTTGCTGCAGATGTGTGTGAGGCAACAGCTCGCTGCTGTGAAAAAGGCAACGTTTAAATGATAATAATGAATGATGATGATGAAAATGATAATAATGAAAGAACCACTCGTCCTCTCGCTTCTGAGATTCAGGGACGGCCATGCCAGGCCCTCAAGAGCACAATGGGAGCGCATCTGTGTGTGTGTGTATTTGTCTCTGGGTGGCCATCTGGCTGTAATTTTGCCACTGATTTTACCTCGAAACGCTGTTTAGTTATTTATTTATTTATGTATTCATTTATTTACTTTTTTCAAGCTGCACTGGCCACTTGTCCTTGTCTCCAGCAGAAAGCCGCAGCTCTGGCCATTTTACAGTCAGGTGGAGTGGCTTTGTGTGTGTTCTGCCTGTATGCATGAGCGTGTCAGGGAGGGTGATGTCAAAGGACCTTGGCCGAGGCTTCGGTTTTAAAATGTAACAACACCTGGTTTTCATTCATTCATTCGCATGTACACAAATGCACAAGTACACATACATGCACACAATTGTGGTAATTAGCTCCAGGCAGAGGAAGGGCAAAGGGGAGAGTGTTGTGCCTCGCTCATCTTTAGCTCGTACACCTGTGCCTGCTCCCATAGACTCTGACAGACATGCTGAGAGGACAGAATTGAAATGACATCAGCAATAACCATCTTTTAAGTCAGCATGAAAAATTTGACCCTATTTACTTTATTAATACACATTCCTTGTCTTATTGTGAACGATTCATTGGTAAATGGCATTCTTTAATCAAAATGTAATAACTTGCTCTGCCTCTGAAGGACTTTTCTCTCCAAGTCCACTTATTTTTCAGCCCCTCCCCCTATACCACCTGTCATATAGAGACTGGTTTCCACAAACCAATCCATCGACCAGTCTACAAACCAATCAATCAATTGCCAATGGATAAAATCCTTTATCCCATTTCTCTTGGAAATATCTCACATTAAATTGAAAGTAAAATGGGTTGAGAACACCAGTACGTGTTGATTTTAAAATTAATCATCTTGCTCTATTATCAGTGTACATTGGTGACAGTATACAAGACTGGAGACAATTCAGTCAGTTTGGCTGATTACAGACCTTAATGGAATTCAGGTTTTTTTCAGAAATCTGTGCTAAAACATTTGGGTTTTAGTCGATAAATGTTAAGAACTCAACTGCAGTTAATCCTGTGAAATGTACTGATGGTATGCTATACAGTATATCTCATGAGCAGGAAAAAAGGAATTGTTGATGGTGATCATATGCAACCCAAATGAAACTGTCCTCCAAGTAAAGTGAAAAGAACAATGTATTTTTGTCTTTCAGGTGGTGGACATAGCAGATGCTATGATTCTGAAGCAGTTATTTGAGGGGTTGTTCAAGTGTGGGGTCGTAGTTGTTGCCACCTCAAACCGACCACCTGAAGGTGAGGGGGGGGGGGGGGGGGGTGTCTGGCCCAGTCTGGGTAATGTTGAAGGAATTTCAGTTATTAATATACATGTTTAGCTATACTATTCAGAAATTTGGTATGAAATTATTATTAAAATACATATATTGTGATAATGATAAATATATATATATATATTTTTTTTTTTTTTAAATATAAAAATGTAATATTTTTGTTACACAAAAAATAAAAAAAATAAAATTATATATATATATATATATATATATATATATATATATATATATACTCAGCAAAAAAGAAATGTCCTTTTTTTCAGGACACTGTATTTTAAAGATAATTTTGTAAAAATACAATTAACTTTACGGATCTTTATTGTAGAGGGTTTAAACAATGTTTTCCATGCATTTTCAATGAACCATAAACAATTAATGAACACGCACCTGTGGTGCTTTTAGATGGTGGGCAATTAAGGTCAGTTATAAAAACTTAGTAGAAAGGTCTCTTTAGTGTTCTGACTCTGAAAAACACCAAAAGAAAGATGCACAGGGTCCCTGCTCATCTGCGTGAACATGCTTTAAGGCATTTTTCCACTGCACGGTACAACTCGACTCACCTCAACTCTACTCTGATCGTCATAGTTGTGCCGCCTCTACTGCCATGACATCAAATTAAACACGACACAAACTAACTAAAACAATAACATGACCGCTGTCTGTTAGCTACTAGCTCATTGTGCTGCATAAAGCAGTTGTTGCATGGTGATTTTACACAAGTGTAACAGTTAAATTGGCCTAGTTGTTTTAGAAGCAAGCTTCCAGTAGCTGGTCAACTAAATAAAGTGAAGCTTTCAAGCAGAGTATAGAGTTAACATAACAAAACATACCATCCTCCATCGTGGATCAACGCCAGTCCAGGGCACTCTCCTTTCCATTGCTCGCCGGTTTAGATAGTGTCCAATTTTCCTTGATGGTTCTGTAGTCACTATAAAGTTTTTTCATCTTTTCCCTACACTGTTAGTAGTTCCGGTGGTAGCCGTGTGCGTCCAACAGCTGATGCACTTCCTGAGAGACTTTTTCGTTTCGCTCATCGCTAACGAGTGGACCGTCTGCACCTTGTTTATTGAACACAGCGGGGTTTTGCGCAGCCATTTCTTTTTCACAATTTGAATGTCATGTGAACTAAAGATACTGTTATGGCTGTTGCTAACTTTAAAACTTGCGGGTTGATGTCGCGTGTCGGAAATCTAATGACACTGGTAGTGACGATTCTCCCTGACCAATCAGTGATCTGCAGGATTTTTACATCACATTTAGTATCGACTCGGCTTGCTTGGAACCTCGAGGTGGTACTAAAAAAAGTATCAGGTACCAGGTACTATCCACAGTGGAAACCCCAAAATATCGAGCAGAGCCGAGTTGAGTCGAGTTGTACTGTGCAGTGGAAAAGCCCCATTAGGCATGCTACATGGAGGCATGAGGACTGCAGATGTGGCCAGAGCAATAAATTGCAATGTCCGTACGGTGAGACACCTAAGACAGCGCTACAGGGAGACAGGAAGGACAGCTCATCATCCTCGCCGTGGCAGACCACATGTAACGACACCTGCACAGGATCGGCACATCTGAATATCACACCTGCGGGACAGGTACACGATGGCAACAACTAGAGCTGCAAATTAGGATTATTTTTATAATTGACTAATATAACGATTCATTTTATAATCGACTAATCTAACGATATTAGAACGATTATTAGATTCGGGTGATTATTGCAACAATTAATCATTAGCTCTTAACCGATAATTCAGCTTGTGCCCAGAGTTAAAAGGTTGTAGTACATGTGCTTCCTAACAATAAAGAGGACAAAATCTCTAAATGACAATCATTGAATTAAAGGGGAAAACTACTTAGATTTGTATTGTTTTATTAATTAATCATTTTACTGCAGAAAATCTTATTGTTATCAAATGTTTTTGTCTTGTTTTCCATTTAAAATTGTCTAAAAAACAAGATACATTTACTTGAGAAGCAACATATAAGATATTTAGACTTGCTTTAAGAGAATGTATCTTAAATATAAGTGTATTTTTTCACTTGTTCATACTTCTGTCAGTGCAGTAAAGAGAAAATATGCTCATATTCAAAATATTTGCTCTAAAAGCAAGTCTAAATATCTTATGTGTTGCGACTCAGGTAAATGTATCTTGTTTTAAGGATTTTTCGATATTTAAATATATAATTATTAAAATTAATTAAATATTATATTCAAAATTCTCCGATAACAATTTTTTCTTCTGCAGTATAGCTGCTAAAGTAAATGTACATAAGGAGTTTTAGATATTTATATTAGAAAACAAACCAAAAAGATACAAATTTTGCATTGTATAGTGGGCAAAGACTACACCCTCTCTCACATTTTTGTTCACTTGATTTCTATCCATCTTTAACTCACAAAAAACAAACTCTTTCTCCTTTATAGAGCTGCGTTTCGCCGATTTTCTTCACCATAAGATACACACGGTGACACTCATAATTCACTATGTCGCGTGAAATCACGATAAACAAAATCTATCTGCAGCAAGCATGCGCCAGTGATGAGCGTCTCCGCACGAGACAGTGTATCAGCCAGGAGAAGTTTCACACTCTCTCGTGCTGTTTTTCACACGACACATATAAGCATTAGTATTGAGTATTAGAATACTCTGCGATCTACATCACCTTAATCTGTTTGGAAAGTTTGGAGTGCGCCTGGACAGTGAGCTGTTCCTTCTTCCACTCCTCATTCAATTGCGAGCTGCAGTGCAGCTCTCCCGCGTCATCATTAGCGTTTCAAAAGATCTCAATTTGTGTTAAATGAAATCAGACGATTATTTGGCAATGAACATTTTTGTCGGCAAGTTTTTATTGTCGACATTGTTGATAATGTCTACTAATCATTTCAGCCCTAGCAACAACAATTGCACAATCCATCCATCAGTGCTCCGACTGTCCGCAATAGGCTGAGAGGCTGGACTGAGGGCTTGTAGGCCTGTTGTAAGACAGGTCCTTACCAGACATCACCGGTAACAACAACGCCTATGGGCACAAACTCACCTTCGCTGAACCAGACGGGACTGGCAAAAAGTGCTCTTCTCTGACAAGTTGTGGTTTTGTCTCACGGGGTTGATGGTCGGACTCGTGTTTATCGTCAAAGGAATGAGCGTTTCACTGTGGCCTGTACTCTGGAGTGGGAGTGATTCACTTGCCATTATATCAAACACAGTTGAAAGTTCAGCTTTCACAGTGAAAGTTCAGAAAGTTCACAGTTGAAACACAGTCTTTGTGTTTGTTTTTGAGTTGCCACAGTATTCAATAGACTGGCATGTCTTAAGGTCAATATTAGATCACAAATTTCAAAAAAAGAAACGGCTTTCTCTAGAAACTCATCAGTCAATCATTGTTTTGAGGAATGAAGGCTATACAATGCTTGAAATTGCCAAAAAAGCGGAAGGTTTCATACAAAGGTTTACACTACAGTCTTCAAAGACAATAAATTCTGTCCTCAGCTGACAGCTTCATTGAATTCTACCCGCTCAAGTCCAGTTTCATGTACAACAGTAAAGAGAAGACTCAGGGGTGCAGGCCTTGTGGGAAGAATTGCAAAGAAAAAGCCACTTTGAAACAGAAAAACAAAAAGAAAGGTTTAGAGTGGGCAAAGAAACACAGACATTGGACAACAGACCATTGGAAAAGAGTGTTATGGATCTTAACCCCATTAAGCTTTTGTGGGATTAGCTAGACTGTACATATTTGTGAGAAGTGCCCGCCAAAAATCTATGTCACCTGAGTATCTGGACAAACTGACAGCTAGAAGGCCAAGGATCCACAAAGCTGTCATTATTGCACATGGAGGATTTTTTGAATAGAACTCTTTGAAGTAGTTTAAGAAGGTCTGAAAATGTTTTTCAAATTGTAATAGTAATTTTTCACATTATTAATGTCCTGACTATACATTGTGATCAGTTGAATGCCACTTTGGTGAATAAAAGTACCCATTTCTTTCCATAAGAGCAAAATCTGCACATTGTTGCAAACTGTTGGCTGCCAGCGTATGTGGGCGTGTGTGTGAGTGTATAATATATATATATATATATATATATATATATATATATATATATATATATATATATATATATATATATATATATATATTCATTTATAAATTATTAAAAAAATTATTTTATAATTCTATATATATTATATCATATATATTTATATAATATATATAAACTTGTATTTCATTTATAATATATTTTACACAACCAAATTTGAAATTATATAATTAAAATGAAATTTATACCTGTTTATTTCCTCCATTAATTCCAGGGTTAAGTGTGTGTATTGTCTGAAACTGACCTATCTCCTACACAACACTCATGACTCCTTTACTTTTCAACATGTATAGTTCACTACCAACTTCTAAATAATAGATCTGTTCCGTTGTACCTTTCTCACTCTCATCTGCTCTTTTGTGTGGTCTGAAAGTAAAACTAAACTACACGTCTGTCTTGTGTTCTAATCCATCTTTGCACCATATCATATGTCAGGCTCTTGTTTCTTACTTTTTCTTTTCTGAAGTTCACCTCCACTTTTAGTCACTCCTTGGTTAATCTGTGTATTTTGATGCTGTGATATTTGAAGTCTATTGATATTCCGAGAAAAGTGTTTAACTCCTTTTCTGCTTTTTCATTGCTCTCTCCCTCTCTTACTCACACACAAACACCTGCCATTGGCTGCTACTCTGCGGTGGGTTTGCAGAACTAATCTGAGGAGTGTTGAGGGTTAAAATACAATGAGGATGCCATCTGATCTTCGACCTCTTTCTTTTTTAGTAAACTATATAATTTGTTTTTGAGGTGCTTTTTGGTGTATGCCAGAGGTGACTGTTAAAGCGAAACAGAGAGAATGGAGAAAACTGGCTAGTTTTTGCTCGTAAAGCTTTCAAGGTGCACACACAGTGTTTGTCTGTTATCTTCATTTAACCTTAAATCATATTGAAACATCAACAGTTTCTCACCTGAACGCCGTTCATCATTAAACAAGCCAACTTCATTTGATTCTCGCTTGAACGTGCGCAGTTACTCTTTTATCTCTCAACACCAATCGCACTTTTTTCTTCCACTGCCTCATTGTTGATTCAACAGATGCCGTTTTTTGCAATTGCTATGATGTTACATTAAACTGGAGAGCGAGCACGTAAAAGAGAGTGATAAGGGTAGAGATAAGACAGTCCTTCTCTGCCTTTCTACTCTCCGTCTCTGTCGTGCTGCAAATGTCTCATTGCATGAAGTGGCCTTGTGTACTGAGTACAAAACGGTGAGCGGCAGTTACATAAAGAGACCCTCTCCTAACATTAACCAGCCACTGAGAACAAAGCCTATGCTAAAACTTAATAGCCATCTTATTCCATTTTAATTAAGTGACTAATGGATGGACGGGTACACATGAAAGATGGTAGAGAGAGAGATGGGGCAGAAAGAGATTGCTCGCTTATTGATACAAAGATGTATCTCAGGTGAAGTGAGGGAAATGGATGGACAAATATGAAAGAGGATGCACTTCACTCCCTAAATCTTTAAATTACATATTAAACCTTTAGTTATGAACTGGGTGAAAATGGTTCAATAAAATTAGAAAAGAATATCTTGTAGAATTTGTACTGGAGCATCTGAAAGTGTTGGTCCATTTTTATAAACATGGAAAACCTTGTCTAGATGCTCTTGAATAAATGAGTCACTAAAGATATAGTCACATATAAGATTTATATGTTTTAACAATTATTTATATTATGTAATAATATACATACTGCAGAGTCACCTTACAGGAGTCATGTAATGCTAGGTATTTTTCCCTAATGTCTTGAAATACTGTATGAGTTGAATTTACTATGAAAATAAATAACCTTCAGAACTGAAATGCTTCCTTTCCACTAGACTAAAATTAAGTTTTGGTCCCTTAAAAAGGCTTATTTATACTTATTGGTCGAACAGGCTTCATTCAGTTCCATACAAGTCAAAGAATGTCAATGATTGTTTAAAATAAATCTTGGGTGTGCTTCGCAATTAAGTGGTTCTTGCTCTCAATGGGGCGAGTGGTAAGTTGTGCGTGGATCGTGGAGTTTAGCATGAGCCTCCACATGTTGTGAGACTCAGCGGTGTCATGCACAGTGAGCCACGTGATAAGATGCATGGATTGATGGTCTCAGAAGTGGAGGCAACTGAGACTTGTCCTTTGCCACCCAGATTGAGGTGAGTAACCGTGCCACCACGAGGAACTACTGAAGTAGTGGGAATTGGGCATACCAACTGAGAAAAGGGGATTAAAAAAAAAAAAGAATAACATTTACAATTATCACCACAATTCTGTTTCTCTCCACATGGAGAGCCCTCCAGAAAGGCCAAATATCTGTCCCATTTCTTACCATGGATGTCTGTTTTGCCAAGCTGTTTATATGGCATCTTTTCAAACGCCACATTGTCCAATTCGGTGAACCATTCTTGAAATGAGGGAGCGCCAATTGACTTCCATCCTCTAAGAATTATCTGTCTGACAATCATTACACTAATTTGGTCCCAGCTTTACCACTTTTGAACTGCATACCTTATGTGGTCTCCCTAAACTCTCCCTTATCCCTGGGGTAAATTTTCCTCTGTTTGCCAACAGCGTGTGAGTTGTGAAGAAATTTTGATTTTCTTAGGTGAGATCTGGATTTTTTTACAAAACCTCTGAATGCATCTCAATGGAATGTTTACCTCTCAACATCCGTCTGTTTTGCCATTTCTGTTTCCTTAATGTTTTTTTACTCACTGCAGCTTTAAACAAGCTTTTACATCACTGAGAGAAGCATATATGCATCATCGTCTCTTTACATTTGTGTGTGTGTGGCTTATCATGCCTGTGTGGCTAATTGAAGACGCCTCTATTCACTGTAATGCTGGTTTATTTTCTGTGAAGAAAGAGAGAGACTTCTTCTCTTGAGCTCATTGTTTGGGAATGTAATGAATTTCATGTACTGCTTTTCTCCTTTGCTGCCCACAGAAATCAATTTCTGCCTCTCCTCGTCTCTTTTGTCCCTCCTCCCTTCCTATCCCTCACTTCATCAATAGACACTTTATTTGCCAATCACAGATGGAAAATGACATTATGGGGAGGCTAAAGAGTGAATCTAACCAGCATCTCTCTCACTCTCTCTCTCTCTATTTCTCAGAACTGTACAAAAATGGGCTTCAGAGGGCTGCTTTTGTGCCTTTCATTGGTGTACTCAAGGTAAAGACAAAGTCATTCTCTCTGTTAATTTATTTATCCTTTCATTCTATCTTACTCCCTAGCTCTTTATGTATCCTCCTCCTCTCTGTCTGGTTTTTGATGTATTTTATCCGCAGGTAAATACAGACAACCCCATGTGTTTGCAAAAACGCACAAAACAGAAAAGGCAGCTTTGATCATACCTAGAGATGAGAGCAAAAGACTGAGAGAGAGTGTGAGACAAACATTGAGGTAGAGAGAGGAGGCCATTTAATGACTGGCGTGGGTTGGCTGGAATGAGACGGCATTACATGAAGCTGCTTGCATTTCAAAGTGAGCCCAGCCTTGGACGCCAGCAATGCTCTGATCTGCTTTGCAAGTTAATTGTATTATTTTAAGCAGGTATTGGCATTATCCTGTGTGCTGTCTGGGTAATTACCATCATCCTGCGACAGCTTTCCATCATAAATAATCAGACAATCATTTTCAGGCATTTTACAGCTGCCCACATTCTTGTACATTTGATTGATATCGGCACACTGAGCGAAAGCAACAGCTAAATGAGTTGAAACTTGAAGGTTCAGAGAAAGAACTTGTTTGTGGCAGTGACACGGTAACTATAGGACAGGTAACATACTTTCCCCCTCTTTCTCTCAGTCTTGCCCTCTTTTGTTTCTGTAACACACACATACAGCTTGTTAGATATTGAGAATGCTATTAAATTAGTTCCCCTAAAAATGAAAATTGTGTCATAATTTACTCATCCATGTGTAGTTCCAAACCAGTAGGACTTACTTTCTTATGCAGAACACAGAAGTATGAATTTTAATGAATATTCTGATCCATCTTTTCAATACAGTAGCAGATTATAGGGACTCACTTTAAAGCTTAATAAAGGACACAAAATTATCAAAAAAGGGTACTTTGTCTCATAGTGCACTTCATGTGCACTATGAGAAAGGCTCGTTCACAGTGGCATGCATGTTCACGTGAAAATTTGCTTAGTTTTTAGGGCTAAACAAGTTCTCGGGTGAACGCATACCACTGTGAACAAGCTTCTCTCATGCATACATGAATGTGCAGTGGTTGTCAAGATTTTCACTGAAAAATATCTAATTTTGAGTGTTTCTCACCAAAACCTACTGAATGCATTCAGAGGACTTGGAATATGACGCAAAAGCCGCATAGACTACTTTTATTTATTTATTTGTGTGCTCCAAGTTGTTTATGTGCTCAAGTCCTCATGGTTGGCGTAGTGACTCACCTCAATCTGAGTGGTGGAGGACGAATCTCAGTTGACTCCGCATCTGAGACGGTCAATCCGTGCATTTTATCGCGTGGCTTGTTGAACGCATTACCGTGGAGACATGTGGAGGCCCACTCTATTCTCGACGGCATCCATGCACAACTCGCCACACGCCCCATTGAGAGCGAGAACCACACATTATAGCGACCATGAGGAGGTTACCCCATGTGACTCTACCCTCCCTAACAACCAGGCCATTTTGGTTGCTTAGGAGACCTTGTTGGAGTCACTCAGCATGCCCTCGTAACTCCATGGTTGTAGTCAGCATCAATACTCGCTGAGCTACCCAGACCCCCGGACTACTTTTATTATTCTTTTGGGTCCTTTATAAAGCTTTAAATTGAGTCCTTATAACTGCAATTGTATGAAAAAGATGAATAAGATATTAAAAAAACAAATCCTTTTGTGTTCCACAAAAAATTGCCCATTTTCTTTTTTGGGTAACCTATTCCTTTATGTTTCAGTTATTTGAGTGGAAAGGGAAGCAGTTAAACCACAAATGACCAAACAAGCTAGTCCCACTGTTCTTTTCTCTCTGTGATTTTGAAAAACAATACATTTAGAAGATTTTTACTGCCAGTGTAATGCCTTTATAAAATGCACATTGTATTGAGTGTCATTATTCACCCTCATAGACCAGGGTGCTGGTCCACAGAATTTGCTAAAAAGCTGCTATATGCTTCATTCAGGTTGTGATTTTTCTAAGTTTGACCCCTGGATCTTTTATGATCAGTGGCCCAGCACAGTCACTCTGGTTCACATAGTCTCTGTTAAATCCCTGGGGTCCTTAAAGTCACCCTCTATTCTGGCCTCTGATAATCTTGCCTGGTAAGAGTGTTGAAAACCCCTTGCCCTGCCTTGCACCTCTACTGCTCAAGCTTCTTTGTTAAGCCATCTGGTTTTGGGGCAAAGCAGGATTCCTCCAGTTCAGGGTAACTGGGGTGGCCCAAGTGCCTCCTCTCCTGTCTGATCAACCCTAATAATGTGTGATGGGTGAACTAAACCTTTGGTTTAAACCTTGAGGGGGTGGGGGGGGGGGGTGATACACTGGCTTGTGTGTCTGAATCCCTTGTTCTCCTTCTACATCTTTATCACTTACCTCTCTTTGGGATGGTACACTTTTTGTAATTCTAACACCACATTCTTCTTTTTTTATTCAGTAATATGTTAATCTACTAATTTATCTATGTAAAATTCCAACTCTAGTTGTGCTTTAACCTGTTTCCATGCACCTTTTGCACTGACAGACACATTTCAATGAGATCTTAGAGATTCCATAACCTTAATTTTGGTTAAAAGACTCCCTTCGTTTTGCCTAATAGCTTATACTTGCTGTTCCCTACATTGGTTTAGCTAGGCTGTGTGTGTGTGTGTGTGTGTGTGTGTGTGTGTTGTCACGGTGAAGGTCTCTGTTGGATAAGGATGTTTGTATGATGATGATTGAATGACATGAAGATGGAACAAAAATGAAAAGAGGCAATTTATTCTGGATGGCTGCTTTTGTTCCCCTGACCTTTGGTTAACCTCCAATTTCTAGTATTTATTTCTCTATCCTTTCCTTTGAAACCAGTTTTCCCAAATGTGTCTTTCTGCATGGAGAATATTAAGAAAGAAACTTAAACTCAATATATATTTTTGATGAATATTTGGCTAGACTGTCTTTCTTGTTGTGGCTGAGTTAATTAGAGGAGGCAGTTAATAAGGACAGACGACATCTGAAAAATGTAATCCAATAATTGAAAATGTATTGGATTAATAATAATTTGTAATATTAAAGAATAATAATAATTTGGGGGGGGGGGGGGCAACCTAACAGATTAAATACAATGGATATTAATAGTAATATTTCTGATTCGCTGTAAGGCATGGAGTTCCATCGTTTCATTTTAAAATCTTGTCTGTCATTTTTTTTTCCTGCACAAATTTCAGGCTTTGGTCTGAATAAGCCTTAAAACCAAAATTAGAGGTGTCTTGGCACTCGTTAACAGTCTATTACACAATTAACTCAAAAGATCTTGTTTTGCCAAGTTATCACTAAAGTTGGTCAGTCATGTTTTAGGAAAGACTAAGGAGAGAGTGATTGTGATGGAGTGGATGAGGGCTGTGGCCTCTGGCCTCTGGAGTTCTGGGGGGGGGACCATGCTTTCAAAGCAAGACAGATGTTCCAAAGGAGATGTTACACTGAGTCCTGGAGAGGTTGTGAGAACATTTTGAGTATGTTTTGAGAGTGTTCTGAGTAAATAACAAAGACGGTTACATGTAAAGGGAATAGATAATTAGGCGTAATTAGTGTGTTCACGTCGTTAACCACCTCCATAGTGTTCTCTCACACATACACACTCACTAGTCACCTAATCTCACGATACACACACACGCACATTGAAAGAGACAAAATCACACTCCACAGGGATAAAACACTTTGATGTAAGAGGAGTCGTCCTGGACTCAAAGCATAAAGGCACTGTTTTAAGCTGTCTCCCGTTCTCTTTTTACCCTGTCCTACTTCCACCCTCCCATTCCTTTTCTGCTAGCACAGAGGATGTAAGACACACAAAGATGAATGGACTACAACCTTTCCCCCTGTCCCCCTCTGCCACCTCTCTTTTTCAGTCTCCCAGCGCACGCTCCTTAAGCCAGTTCTGTCAGCCCCCCCCCCAACCACTCCTCACAAACAGGAGGGAAAAAAATCATCAAATGTTTTCGGCTGTCAGTAATGAGGTAGTGGACCTCATCAGGGACCAATCGCCAGCTATCCTTGGCTTTTGTTGGAGCTCAATGGCAACCCTTGCTTTGAAAAACTCAAAGGCAACTTTTTTGAGGAGTGTAGAAGAGAGGAAGACAGACAGATAGAGAGACTTTTTCCACACTACATTCTTATTCTAAATTGTTGTGCAGGGAAGCTGTGGGCATCCAGTACATGCAGCTGTGAATGATATGAAACTGTAGTACTATACTCTTATTTGTAGCTGAAAGCGTCATGAAATTTGCCAAAATATATAATAAACAAACATACATATGTGAGGGATGCATAGAACTTTTATGAATGACAGATATTGCAGTTCTGCAGAAATCTGCTGAAGTTGCATACTTCTGCATGTGTAGGTTCCATCTCTGATTTTAACTTTGAACATAGTTTGTTGTCTGTAATAATTGCATTTTTAAATCTAAGCTGATGCAAGAATGAGGTTGTGACCTGATGATATAATTTCAATATACAGTTAATATGTCCATTAAACAATAGCCATACATAACTTACCATAACTGCTTAGCTGACTGCCAACCATCATTTTTGGTTGCAATTTTAAATCCATAGGAACACACATTTTGATAAATATAAATTTCTACTTATTTTATTAAAAGGTCAGTCAGTTAGGAGAATCTGCACATTGGTTGGGTGTCTGGCGACACCCAATTATTGTTGAAGGCGAATGATGTGCATCAGAGTTGTGTGTGGCAAAGTGCATTCTGAGTCGAGAAGGACTGACGATGAAGATCTTTGAGGAGTTACGAGTCTTTAATGAACCCATCAAAGGCCATAATCATGCAATGATCCACAAGAGGACATGTCTACAACTGATTATACAGAACCAAGCGCTGGCATCATTACTGATTGTATTTCTCTCCCCCTCTCCCTCCTCACGATTACCCTCCCTTGAGATGGCCCATCAACCATTAAGATATACTCATGGAGAAGGAAAGTTTTATGAAAAGAAAAAAAATAGAATGGGGCACGCAGATGAATAACCCAGTTTGATGGTTGTTGGGGAAGCGTGGTTACCGTGGTTGTGGTGGCTGTTTACATGGCGGCCTGGTGACGAGGTCGAGCGGGGTTGATGAAGTGACACTTTTCCTTTTGTGTTCTTCTGCTCATGGTTTGTCAGCCTGTCATTAAGGCTGATTCAGCCAATTGGCTTGGACGCGGAACTCTGTGATCGAGAGAGAAAAGTTGACAGCGCTGGAGAATGGGGGAAGAGGCGAGAGATCCTGGAAGAAGAGGAAAAGATCGCTCCTCTCTCGCTCTGTGTGGTGATTGCTAATTATCTTTAGTTCAAGGAGGAGGGTAGCGGAAAATTCACTGATTTCATAATTCGCTGGAGCTGTCATTGAGGACTGATCCAGGCAAAGGCCTCTCGCATAAATACCTCATAATATCCACATCCTGTTAAAAATAATCTACCTTCCTTTTCATCAGTCATTTTAGTTATTGTGCTTATTGTTTAGTTATTTATTTATTTTTTGTCATTTTGATACACTCTGGTTCTACATGCAACTCCAGAGAAGAGTCGCTGACAGGTCTAAATGTAGTAAAAAAGTTAGTATTTGTGCATTTTTTTTACCCTTACCTAAATATCAGTTAATTGTTGTTTCTGTCAAGTTTAGTTAAGCAGTAAGACAATTTCATAAAAATAAAAAATTATTAAAAAAAAATAGATTATTTTGACTGAAATTTTTTGCCTTAATCTCTCAATAAATTGTATTTTAAAAGGAAGTTGTAAGAATGTATTTATTGTTTAATCTATGTAAGGTCACATATTAGGTAATCCTTTAACTGGCTAAATTTTTTTTTACAGTAGTTCAGAGTCACAGAAAAAGTTTAGAGGAAAATTTCGTGTTCAAAACAAGTTCACATTTGACCGCATTTGTGGCATAATGTTGATTAACACAGAAATGAATGTTGACTTGTCTCTCCTTTTCTTAAAAAAATAAGCAAAAATTTGGGTTTTAAGTGAGGCACTTACAATGGAAGTGAATGGGGCCAATCTGTAAACATTAAAATACACATTGTTTCAAAATTATTGCCACAAAAGGTAAACAATATGAGTGTTAGCGTGACTTAGTGCAATCAAATCGCTTACTAACCTTATATTTATGTACAGTTTGATAAAACTGTTTGTTGCCATGACGATGTAACACCGTTGAACCTGTAATCCTGCCAAAGTGCTGCTTAACTATACCGCTTAAATAATACACAAGTTTTAACAAAAAATAATGTAAGTGCTTTTATAAAATTATAAGATTCACTTTTTATCCTTTTAAACCTTCCAAAAATGGGCCCCATTCACTTCCATTGTAAGTACCTCACTGTAATCTCTATTTAGCTTCAAAAGTCGAAAAAAGTTTTTTGGTTATCAATATCCTTCCACAAATACTATAGCTTGAGCTCAACTTGTCTTAAACAGTTCAGCACGGATCCCATGGTGTGACTATTATTTTGATATACCAATTAGTATTAGTGACCTACATGTGGCATTGTCACCCCCTAGGGGTAAGCTCTGTATTGCCAACCAATACAGATGCCACACCAACAAAACAGTGGTGTAATTTACAACTTACTCTTACCCTTTCCCTCTCCTTAATTTTAAGCAGTCTCTTTTCCCATATTTCTGCCTTTGGTCTACAGGAGCACTGTCATGCAATAAATCTTGAAACTGGAATAGATTACCGGACGAGAGAAATGGAGCTTGCAGGAAGACTATACTACATGTAAGAAAACTCAATCTATTTTGGAGCATTGCACAAGAGATGAGTGAAAAAGTGATTTAATAAAAGTATCAGAGCAAAACAGTAAAGTGGTAATTACTAAAAAGCTGTTTTGCCTGAAAGAAGAGAAAATGGAAATGATAATAACAGGCAAGGAAAATATTCACATGTCATGAGTGCATATAAATATACACAGCGTCTTCTGATGGCTTATTATAAACCCTTTATCGCAACAGCTGCCTTTTTAGGGGTTGTTAATATGCATATGTTTGTGTTGACACCTGATTGCTGCTCACTCTTATTCACACTCTCTTAATGTTTGTGTTTTGAATCCAACATCCTGTTCCATTGAGGGGCCGTGAAAATTCAAACACAGGCCATCAGCACGCACTGTTTGATGTGAACACTTCAAACCTGGTTAATTTCATATTCCATTATCTCTCTCTTTCACTCGCTTTCCATAGATCAAGTGAGCCTGATGCTGAGAATGCTGTTAATATGCTATTTGAGGAACTGGCTTACAGACAAAATGATGGTAAGTAAGTTAATTTGCCTATGCATATATGGGGTTTTCAGGTTAAGTGTGTATGTTTCCTTGACTTGGTTTGTGGGTGGGTGTGTGAGGTTTTGATCTTTTAGTCATGACTGTCTTTATGTGTAGTCCCTATCATTTTGGTGTTACACTGGAAGATCTTTCATTTGCCTGATCATATAACCATTCAGTGTTGTACCTGTATGTCTAACTATATTTGTGTTTAAAGTAACCAGGCCAAGAGTGTTGAATGTGCAGGGAAGAGAAGTAACCCTTAGCCGGACCTGTGGAACCATCGCAGACTGCACCTTCCAAGAGTTGTGCGAGAGAGTGAGTCAGAATTTGACGTAAAACACTGATCTGAGATCTTTTTTTGTGGTATCTTTACCAACAAAAAAAAAAGTGTTTTGGACATGGGTTCTGGTAGGGAAGGCTAATCCCTGATCAATGTAGAAGGTATTATCCATCCGTCCGTCTGCACTTTTTATTTTATCATTGCAGCCCTGTCAATGGCCAGTCTAAGCCAACTTGTGTGTGTGCTTGTGTATGTATGTAACCTTGGATTTGGTTTACCAGTTTGATGCTATCTTTTTTGTTTGTGAGGAAAAGAAAGAACAAGCATGCTGCTCTCTAATGGAGGTGAGGCACTGTCTCTGCGTCCTTCAGTGCTGTTTGAGAGCGCTGTTCACTTCAATGTACCGAGAGTGTGTGCGTGTGTATGTTTGTCTGAAGAGTCCTCAACTTCTTCATCTTCATGGTCAGACTAATGCAGTTGGGACTATGTAAGAATGTGTTAATGTGCCTTTCCACTTAGTTACCACAGAGAGATATGTTACCCTGAGAAGATACAGAATATAGGGCAAAATAGAAGATTAGAGACAGATATTGAAGAGGGAATGAGCACAGGAGATAAGAGAGATGGATGGGTAAAAATGTATGCGCCTAGGCTTCAGAGACAACCTCAGTGAAGTTTCCTTATTCACTGTCAAGAAGGAGAGGCTCTGATGCTAAAACAAATTAATTGATGCTTTTATGTGTATGTTATGTTTTAAGCAAGAGAGCCCACTAACTATCATCACCAATACATTAAAAGGATCTCTCTTTACTAAGTATTTCGTGTTACATAATGTGTGTGTGTGTGTATTTGTTTGTTGGTTAAAGCCATTGGGTGCTGGGGATTATATAGAAATCGCACGGCAGTTTGACACGGTCATCATACGGCATGTTCCTCAACTTCGACTTGCGACAAAGGACCAAGCCAGACGCCTCATCACTCTTATTGACAACTTTTATAACCAAAAGGTAACATTGACTCTCTATAGCACATAATGACATTAATTTCTGCAAGCAAAATGAAAACCACTTAAGATTCATTTGCAATCATAAAATACATTTGTTTCCATAATATTTTTTCAGTTTCCTAATCTTTTTATCATAATCTCCTGTGTAAAATCATGTCAGGACCAAAACATCTACACTTACTAACTCAGCCTTTGCCCAAAACTCTCTTGCTCAGGTTAGAGTGGTAATGTTGGCCGATGCACCATTAGACCGTCTCTTCAATCAGGGACCGATGACTGGAGAGGAGGCGAGAGATTGCTTAATGCTAGATGAACTCGGCCTGACAGATGTAATGACAACCAAACAATGCCACCTGCAGACATTACATTATAACCTTCTTCAATAACAATAGCACAAATAGATTCACATAAATAAAAGGGAATGTTACATGTTTAATAAAGCTACACTCTATCAACATTTGTTTTTCGTACAAACAAATAAAAATAATGTGTACAGTAATGAACTTACAATGGAAGTTTAAAGGGCAACGTATTGCACCAGAATAAATATTTGAAATATACACTGTTTCAAAAGTATAGTCACTTTTTTATTGTGTTTACATGAGAGTGTGGTTTAAAAATAGCAAACTAACCTTGTATCTGCAAAGTTCTATCCAATATTCATCCAACTCGTGTCATGACCATGTAAAAACCCAAAGTGCTGTTTACATGGGGCCAAGTCTGCCCACAGGAATTACATTGACAATGCATAAGTTTATCCATTTTATATAACTTTTTTTTTGTGCAGAAGATAACATAAAATTTCTTTAATAAACAGTCATGATTTCAAGCTCGATTATATTTCCTAGTGCTTGAAGTATGCACAGAGTACTAGATGGTGCTATAGGAAGTGTAATCGAGCTTGAAATCATGATTGCCAAGGAGACTGTTGTCAAGATTTATTGTGAATAAGGAATTACATTTAGTTCTGTTCTCACCTTAAACTTCTTGGATTGCTTCAGAAGACATTGATTAAACCACTGGAATTGGATAGATTACTTTTATGGTGCCTTTATGTGACATTTGGACCTTTACAGCTCTGGCCACCATTCACTTGCATTGTGAGGACCAACAGAGCTGATATATTCTTATAAAAATTTTCATTTGTGCTCAGCAGAAGAAAGAAAATCATACACATCTGGGATGGAATGAGGGTGAATAAATGATGAGATTTTACATTTTTGAGTGAACTATTTCTTTAAAGATATATGATTATTTAGAAATATTGATTAATTCCTTACATTCGCAATCAAAACATGAAAGTGTATTCATGTCCCACATTCTGTACACAAACTGTTGCCTGGATTTAAGATAGTTGTCACAAAGATGGTAGTTTTGCTTTAGATTTAGCCTTAAAATAATGAGCATAGCTCATCAAATTTGATGTCGATATTATTGTAATCAGCTTATACAGCTACTTAAAGGCTACTTGAATAAGGCTTATAATCAGCTAATAATGATTTCTTGTATATAATTTTCTTAATATTCATTCATTTCTTTTCTATTGTGTTCAGGAGGCCAGTGAGCGGTTGACACTGTTCACAGCAGAGGAGGAGATTTTTGCTTCCCAAAGGACGCTGTCTCGACTCACAGAGATGCAAACTGAACAATATTGGATTGGTGGGGATCGGAGTAAAATGTATACTATAACTCCCCTGCTGTCAACTACCACTTAATAACAGAACCCAGATTAAACATCTTTTTATCACATGACCACCCAAAACATTTAGTAAATAGATGTAAACTTTATGGCTTGTTTTATTGCTTCCACATCATAAAAGCAATTGGAAACATCCATATGCTCACTGTTCTATTAATATGCAAATCTAAAGCACAGTTGCATAGTTGTAGAGGGTTACACGTGGAAAATGGGAAGATGTCTAGCACCCTCTTGTGGATTGTGCAATTTGTGGTTTTAGTTTGGAAAAACAGAGCCCCAACATTCAAAGATATATAAGGGGAAATGGTATTTAAAATGTAAAGGCAAAATATAATGTAATATAATATACATATAACATACAAATGTGAATTTATGCTGTTATGCTTGCTTACAGTAAATTATAGAAATGGTTTAAGACATCAACTTGCACTTGTTTTGGAAATGTTTAATTCTAGACTGGAAAATAAAATGGTTGCAATTACTTTAAATTCATGTGTATGTCTTCTTTGGACCAGCCTTGATGATGATGAGCATAAAATCTGGGCATTTCCTCTAAGACCACTAGGGTCACTGCAACACAACTCATAATAAGGACTCTTTCTTGTAATTTATCTTTTTGGTCTCAATGTGGCAGCAGAAGATAGTTCTGTTGTCTGTATACTCAAATGCTCTATGTTTTTATTTTAAGATGGCATTAGTAAAGCACAGGCAGCTCTTTGTGTGTTCCCCTTTTTTCCATCTATATCCTCATGTTCATGAATATTAACCAATATTAAGACATAAGGAGAATGGGTTCCAAATTAAATCATACAATAAGATATTCCACAAGAGACTTTGGGCTGATTTTATATCATCTACTGTACATAACAACAGGTGCACTGATCTCTACAGTGAAATAAAAGGAAAATAAGATGTACCAGATAGGAACTGAATAATATTCTTCTGGAAGGGTCATTTGAGAGCGTTTAGGTCTGCAAAGTAAGGGTTCACCTGCAGTCTTTCCCATCTGTACAGGGTTAGGTAGCAACAAAGGATAGAGAGAGTGGAGAGAGAAGAAGGCACGAGAAAAACAGGAGGGGGGAGGGTTGATTTTGAAAAGATATGGTGTGAATAAAGGAGGGTCTTAAGCTGAAACCTGCACTTGTTCGTTCACACAATGAATGCAGCGAAATCTTTTGTGAGTGGATGAGCAACAGTATTTTTCTGCCATAGAGCTACTTGTTGTTGGATATGCAATAGTATCACAGAATTGTAACATTCAAATATCAGATTGGTGGGTGAATGAACACACAATTCATATACATTCACACAAATGTATGGAATATGGGTTCTATGTGCTTGTTTTACAGATATTTGAGTCTAAAGCATAATATTTACAAAATTCGCATAAATGTAGCATGATTAACCTCTCAATTAATGCTATTGTTCGCTGATGCGCACAGGTGTAACATGGGCGCGCATTCCTTCAGAAACATAAGTAGCGCGCACCGTCGACATCACTGCGTCATTCAGAAAATACGCATCTCTGTAAGAACAAAGACGTGCTGGTGTTTTGGTAAGACTTGTGACGAGGGAGGCGGGAATGAACGTCACTGTAGAGGTGAAGCGCCATAGGAAAGGAGAGAGTATAAGGCGTATAATATATTTTGATTATGAATTACGTCATGTGTTTGAATAAAATCATGCTGACAGCAGGGGGCGTTTCATGCCCCCACACAGGATTAAAGGGCCAACGTGGGGAACTTGGCTAAGACATGAAGGTAAATAAATATATGTCTTACTGTAGATATACATGTGTCGTATCTAAAACTGCGAGTGTTCTGAAAGAGGTCCCACTATATTTGAATTGATGAACATAACTCTAGTGCTTGGATATTTTAACCATCAGAGAGCCAAGCATAGAGATTGATGATATGTTGTGCTTTGCACAACACTTTATTACATACTGTAGTAGACCCAATTTTACTAAATGACTCTCATAATTACTGCTGCTATTTCCACTATAGTACTAGACAGTCCACTGAGTACCATCCACTGATTTTAAAATATTTTAATATTTACCATATTTTGTTTTGAGGTGAATTTTGTGACTTTAGAAAACAGTGGCAGTCCATGGGGAAATCTTGATTTTTCAAGGAATATTTAAGATTAATTTGACAGCATTTGTGGCATAATGTTGATTACCACAAAAATGTATGTTGTCCTCTTTCTTCAACAAATAAAAAAAGGAGCTAAAATCAAGGTTATAGTGAAGCACTTACAATCAAAGTGAATTCGTCAATTTTTGAAAGGGTTTAAAGGCAAATGAAGCTTGTAATTTTACTTACATTAATTTTTATGTAAAAACTTGTTTATTATTTTAACTGTGAAGTTGTTTAAACTGCAGAATAACAGGGTTTAAGGAATTATGTTGGCATAACTGCTAATTTATAACATTTGATTTAATTTGAAACTATACACAGAAAAGGTTACTAAGCAAGCGATTTTATCACACTAAATCATGTTAACCCGCATATTACTTCTTGTGGCTATACTTTTAAATCAATTATTATTTTATGTTTACAGATTGGCCACATTCACTTCCATTGTAAGTGTCTCACTGTAACCCAGATTTTTGCTTTTTTTAAAGGAGGGAAAATCTAAATTGATAATTGTTGTAATCAATATTATGCCACCAACCCTGTGGATTGATCTTAATGTGTATTGAACTCCGAATATTCCTGACTATTGTGTGACTTTAGCAAGCTATGATTTTCAATATACAACTTTATACCACTAAATTTTGTTGTGATAAATTCAGAGTCTGTGTATGAGTCGTTTTTATATCTAATAAAAAAGTAGAATTTGTTTAATTGCTGTAAATAAACATTTTAATTCTACTACACTGAGATTATGATGAAAAAAAGAGACTTGTAATTGCTACATTTGAAACACTAACTCTGCGCCAACATGTTAACTATACCTTGATATTTTGTCTCCAATATATAGTATATTCCTCATCATATTTCTAGATAAGGTTGTTTGCAACAATAATTTCGAACAACTGAATCTATATTTGGAAATGCTTTAAATTTATACCGGCACTTGTGTGACTTGTTCGAACATGTCCTCTCGCCTGTTGGCAGCTGTACTTGAGGAGCAGGGGCCCTTTAAGAGGCGATCCCACGCGCGGACTCTAGGGGGCAGATCCCTCTAAGTAGTAGAAGCTGCGTTTCTCTTCTCGCCCTCCTCCACCACAGCCAGTCCAAAGTTGAGCTCGCTTGAGTGCTGACAGACAATTAAAGCTGATAGCCCTCCTGTGTCTGCAGATAGCTAGGGACTTTTTGGAAGGGCCATTTCTGCAAAGTAGGATACAACAAAACTCTGCGTGACATCGAGCGGTTCACGCGCGCGCTCTAACAAGACACTGACAATGAGCGGGAGTTGCGTCTCTACCATTAACGGTTAAAGAGACTCTGGAATTAGAAGGGCCATCGGGTCAATCTGGCAATTGACAACAAAATATTATAGCATTCTGCGAGTACACGTTGTTTGTTCGCGCTCGTGTTGCTCATGTCTTGACATAACAGCCTTTTGATTCATAGCCCCGTTGGATGTGCTGTGGTTCTGACCATTCTTTTGTCACTATAGTGACTTACTGCTTGTGATGATTGTGTGCGGTGACGTTGTGGAGCTTTGTCCGTGGCTATTGGCGAGGTGCGCTGGAGAGATAGTTGTATTACATCAGTGCACCAAGTGACTGGGAGTGCGACACAGAGAGGAGGAAGACAGCTGTATCTGACCAGGTCTGGGTTAATGGTGTGAGTGTAAACGTTATTGCATTATTATATATACTCACGCATGTTGTTAATTAATATTGCACGGAGATTGATGTTTCCATGAGGTAAATTAATTACTGATTTAGTCATTTGTCAATATAATACTCAATTGCTTATATTATGATATATTTCTTGATTGCATATTGTATTTTTGTCTTTCTGAAACACAGGGAGAGGTGTTAATGTTCGTTGAGATTTGCACTAGACACTCAAGGAGCGTTCAGCAACATTTAGAGTAGAAAAAACGCATTAATGGAATGCGACTGTGACCGCGTCCCACTGCTTATCTAACTTGTGAACTTGCGAGTATCGGGGAGAGACGGAGAAAGCTTAAACTAGGCGATGGCGGAGACGAGCCTGGAGCCACTGTCCGCGCTGGACGTTGCCATTGATCCGGACTTTGAGCCGCAAAAACGGCCGAGATCATGCACTTGGCCGCTGCCAGAGTCCAGCTCGGTGAAGCCTGCGTCCAACGACACTGACATCATCCCCGAGGAAGAGGATGATGAGGATGACAGCGCGATGGCAATACACGCCAATGGCACGGGTACAGGAGAGGACAGCGGCAGTCCAAGCATGGTCGAGGGACTGCTTTCCACAATCGGTCAGGAGAGCATGGGTTCCCCGCTCTCCTCTCAGTCCTCACCCACGACCACATCGAGCCCGGGGGTAAACGGCCAGGGCAGCCAACAGCAAACTCCCCGAAAGTCATCCGCACGTAGGAACGCTTGGGGCAACCTGTCCTACGCAGACCTTATTACTAAAGCCATAGAGAGTGCCCCGGACAAGAGACTGACACTGTCCCAGATCTATGACTGGATGGTCAGAAGCGTCCCGTACTTTAAGGACAAAGGCGACAGCAACAGCTCAGCTGGTTGGAAGGTAAGCGCTCCGCTAGAATGAGAATGTGTGTGCGCGCGCACGCGCGTGTCTATGTGGGCTCGCGTGTGAAAAGGAATGCATGTGTTTGTTATGTTTCTGTGTTTTTCTTCAATTTTGAACTGATGTCACTCTATATAGCAACAAGAAACACATGTCCTGGCGTGTTCGCGCATGTTTGGCCACGCGTGCTCACGCGCAGAGAGGCAGAACCGGAAGAGGTTTCTTGGGTTCGCGTGCACATGACTGAATGGTGTAGCGGGCCCAATGATGTCACCAGTAAACAAACAATTTCTCCGAACGCCAGCGTAAAATAAATAGTGAATTACTCACGGTCGCAATGGAGATTTCGTCTTACAAAACATTGTGCTCAACCGAAAAGTTTATTTAGATGGGCTCGTGCAATACGTCACCCTGTTATTTTGTAGAAACATAACATGTCCCGTGGAATAGATGGGGCATTCATGTGATTATGTTTAAACCCTTAAAAATATCCACAGTGCCACGCCTAAAACATGTCCATATATTTAAACACGCCTATGTTCATATGCGTGCGCTCACACACACACACACACCACTGCTTACGTAAAACTTGGCATAGTAAATTTACCTGAGATAGAAGCTGCCCAGATTGTTTATGTAGGTGTTGAATGGCATTAGGAATTGCGTAACAACTCAGAATGGCGCGAGGTTCTCCTGAGCAGTCAGTGTGTACAACTGCCTTCAAAGGCAATGTTATGGCCATGGGCCATTGCCAACACAAGACATATGGGCCTTTCACTGACAGAGACAGGGTGGGTTGGGGGAGGGGGTATATGGATGGGGCTGAGGTGGGGTAGTGGGTCCAAGGTCAAGGGCTGAGTTTGCTGCAGGAGGCCCAGCTCGCCTGTCCCATTGGCTGTAAATAGCAATGAATTATAATAGAGAAAGATGAGTTACTGCTAGGACTGTGGCAACAGCAAACTATGTGGACTCCATCTCATCGTGGAACTGTTTGCAAATCGACTCTTCTAGCATACAGGATCTTTTATGCATGCAGCCCAGCCAAAACGATCATATTTCTCAAACAGCTATGACATTTTTGAACAGTCAAACATGTTTTATGATCAAATACTATAACCACAATTCTAGCATGAATACACACAAATAAACTTTTCAAGGTCTTAGATTTTTCTTCAATATTAGTTACCTTCTCCTCCGAGCTGTACGGTGCCTGTTCCCATTTCTGTCAACTAGAAAAATCTCTAACCATGTTCCACTGAACTTTACTCTCCTGTCTTATTTAACTCGAGCTGTAAATATGAGACACATTCCAGCACACGTCAGATGGACTCTGAGCAGATCTCTGTACAAAGTAAGTATACCTGTGTTCACAGCCACAGATAAACAATGCTGTAATAAACTGAGAAACCTGCTCACATGTTGATTCACATTTAAATACAAATTTATAAATTTTAACTGATATGTACACAGTATGCAGATATATGCAGATATGTGCACACAAATACAAACATTATTTAATATATATCTATCAAAACCAATGCAATTGGATAATCATTAATAATAAATAAATAAAGATTTCACAGGTCCATAACCCCCAGAAATTATGTATTACAATTTATTAATGTCTGTATATTATAAAAGTAAAATAGTATGTTTGCTTGACTGTGAGAAGCTTGTAATAGAGAATCTCAATAGCAATGCGAGAGAACATATGAGAACACCACAGTGATGCCCTATGCGTTTTAGGACATGTTTGCAAAACCTGTACCATGGGGCTGGCTTTGTGCCAGCTTGTCTAATTAGGACAGCAGCGAGGAAAAAAAAGGAAAGACAAAAAAGAGGAGTAAGCAGATTAAATTGAGAAACAAAAAATTCATACTAAAAGAAGATGGGGTTCCGTGAATCCTTAAAAAGTCATAAAAAGTATTACATTTAGTGGCAGAAAGACAGGAATCGTGACATGACCTAATGTGATTATCAAATTTCAAAAGAATATGATTTATTAAAATAAATGCATGTGTCGCATGCAGGGGCTTGTGAGCATTTTCAGCTGTTGCGGAGAGGTTCACAATCATTAAGCCATATCGGAATCAAATTTATGACAAGCTAATGACCAATTGTTGATGATAATGTAGTGTTGATGAAATTTGACAATGTTTAGTTTGAATTGCTTATATTGTAATATGTTGTTGATTATTGTAGGAGTGCGCATTTTGGGTGTTTTACAAACTGCATTTTTGCACCCTTGAAGGGCACTTCGGAAAGGGGACGTCACTTGAAGTGTTGTTCCAAGCAAAAATAAGATGTTTTTTTTTTTTTTTTTTTTTTTTTTTTCTTTTTTTTTAAACAAAGGTACTTTTTACAAGACTTTTTGTGAAGAGTAAATTCAAACTGTAAAGCCATGCTATCTATAGAGAGCCCACATCAAGAGCTTTGTCCTTTGTAGTGAGTAGGGCATAGGGATGATCACTTTAGATTGGAATTCACCTTTTATTTCCCTTATTTGTTTGAATGAGCAGCTGGAAAATGTGAAGTGCAAACATTTCAAAATAAGAGTCCCCGTGTGTTTCAAAGATAAAGTGCCGTTAAAGTTAAAAGTTCCACGCTATGAATCAAAACCCCCATAAAGTGCATCTGGAATTTAAATAAATTTGGTCTGTTGTAGCCTCTGTCTGGCCCTCTCCATCATTAGCAACCAATTAAAAAAAATTGGCTTTCAACACATTATGGAATCAGCACAATTAGTATCGGTCGACCTCTAATTTGTATTTATTTATATAATGATACATAAACCAATATTAATTTGATATATATGTGGAAAAAAGTCTTGAGTATTTTAGTCTTGCAAATAGCTAACCTGTTTTACTGATAAGCAATGTTAAGGCCATGTAGAATGTGTGCCCCTGCCTGTTTAAGCAACAGTCTGTGAAACATAATTTATTTTGAGATTGTGTTGGTTTATTTTGGTATGGGGATACAGTATTCATTTTATATGTTCAGATCTTGAAAAAGGTCGTAAAAAGTCTTAAATTTGATTTTAAAAACTCTGCAGCAACGCTTGAAGAACAAAAGATTAGTAGGCTTAAAATGGCTTATACAAGCACAAAGATTGGAATGGCCAGATACAGATGAAAAAAAAAATTACAAGAAACTGCATCACTATGGCTACCAGATCGTTGGTCATTTCTCTGTTCTAATGAGAGGGTTTGAATTTCATTTGATCTCATAAAGAGGTTCCTTTGTTCCTGTAGAACATACTGTTGTGACTGCATGAGAGATAGAGGTGGATTGACTGTTACTGCAAAGGTGACCATATGAAAATGCTATGTATTAATTTAATGATCTGGCTATACAGTCAGAAATGCATTCCTCTTCACAATGTGCTCCAGCAGTGACAGATTGCACATCCACTGCCAAATTATGTACTTTACTCTTTCTAAATAGACTGTCCTTTAATTATTTAATGCTTCAAGCATTAATTCAGGTCATTTTATTAAATTTTTAAGAGTCAGCTCTTGGCTGAGAGTATCTCACATTCACACACACTCGCACACATACACATTCATCTGTATCCTCTTACCTATGTTATTATCATGTATAACCCCTCTGTTTATCTCGCATTTAAAAATAATATGATTATGCAACATATAAATAACAAACTACAATTGTAACATTTTGTAATATTCTTGTTCCTGGAACACTTAAAATTCTGAGCAGCTATGCTAGACCTAGTTGAAATGTTTCAGTCACGGCAATGAGAAAAGAAGGATCTCCTTCCAGAGGGTCCATATTAAGAAAATTACACTTGGTAAAGTTCCAGGGTGTAGGTTGGGGCTATTTTAAGTGTTTCCTCTTATCCATTTATTGTCAAGAGGGTGGGGTAAACCGTTTAAAGATGCAACATTAATTTAATAAATGCACAGATGCAAGCAGCATTACACTAGAAGCAGTACCATACATTAAATCTGTATCTTTAAAGGCTATTTCATCCAAAGCACAAAGGAAATGTGTGGGCTGTATGATTGCCAAAACACTGCAATTCCTATAATTGTCCACTCATGGAGTCCACTTAGTGTGTTTGATTCTTCTGTTGAATCATTGTGAATATTGGTGTTAAGTGCTTTTTATGTGTGCATGGCTGGCATAAATCTTCATGCTGTGTAATGTTACAAAATGCTGAGATGGTTTGTACACTTCTCTGTCTGGTACTGAAGCTACAAATACAGTATGAGTGCCAGAGAGACAGGCCAGGAAAGTACAGATGATGAGGCATTCTGTGTGTTTAGGGGCATGATTGAAATATATTTAAGTGAAGGTTGTTGATAAGGAGTTGTAGATGATTTGCTATGGTTACATGCAAGGCTGTTGACATGGATGCACAGGTAGGCTGAGTGTTGTTTGATAAGGTGAAAGCCTGCTTGCTTTCTTCTCCTTTACACTGCACTGACAGAACACACCACAGATAAGCCTGATAAGCATATGGACCAAAGCTTGATGGATTCAACCATCACCACTTACACTCACTCTAACTCTTACAAATGCATACAATCTTTTTCTTCCCCTCAACCTGCAGACATTTTCATATTTGAGAACATTTGATTAAAACACAATGTTCACAAGACTTCCTGACTGAGTGGCGCGACTACAGGAGCCCATCAGATGCAGATATGCTGTGGTAAGGACATTTGAATACCTTTCAAGTTTAGCCCATATTTCATCACAGTTATCATCAAGTCATCATTTTTTATTTTTTTTGTACAGCACTTTTCACAACACACATTGTTTCAAAGCAACTTTACAGGAAATCGTGCTTTAACAGAAAATTAAACCGTAATATCTCTAAAGTCTTAGAGTCTTCATTATGTAATTGTAAATTGTGTATAAAAATAAATAATTAAATTGTTAAATAATAAGTTTATTTAGAACTCCAGTGAGCAAGCCAAAGGTGATTGTGGCAAGGAACACAAAACACCATACGATGTTGGTTAATGGAGAAAAATAACCTTGGGAGAAACCATGCTCACTGTGGGGGCCAGTTCCCCTCTGGATAAACAGCATGAATATAATGCCAATATTTTTTATTTGTGTGTAGTGCAAGTCATGGTTTTAAATTTGCAAACTAAGTAATTGTTAAGTGTGAGTGTTTAAACAAAGATTTTGTATAAACTGGAAGATTAATGACTAATATCTTTGATGTCCATCCAGGATTAACTGCAGATGTTCAAATGGATGCATTGTCCTTTGTTAGTTCACTGATGAAGGCTTTTGTTGGCAGTTAATTGATAGCCTATGTATTCCATTTCAAGAGTGTAGTCCATCAATAAATAAAGGTGATGCAGGCAGAGATCAATGAGGTGCATCACGGTTCAACCGGCTGGTCATTTCGGTGAGGTCCATCCTAAATCCAAGGTTCAGGCAATGGCATATAAAGTATCCAATGTCTTACAGTTCTAGTTGGCATCAGTTCATCCTCTGAAGTCCATTGCAAAAGACATCATTGTCGTCATCATTCAGCGACATGTAGCAGTGGAGTCTGACACAAGCAGGAACGGAGCTTGATTTGGTCGGCTCTGGTAACCTTGGCATATGAATCCCTAGGTTGAGACAGGGAAGCAAATAGAATAATATTAGCGTAGATGCCATTCAATTTATTGCAGAGTTATAGATTATGAGAAATGCTTCTGGTTCCGGCAGACCTTTTCCACTGCACATTACAGTTCGACTCGACTCTACTCACTTTTCTGAGCTTGCTTTTCCACTGCTGTTTAATGCCGCCTCAACATGGGTGGGATTATTGGCTGATCGTCATAGTTGTGCCGCCTCTACTGCCATGACATCTTAAACGTGACACAAAACAATAAACAATAACATGACCGCTAGCTGTTAGCTACTAGCTCATTGTGCTGCATAAAGCAGTTGATGCATGGTGATTTTACACAAGTGTAACATTTAAATTGGCCTAGTTGTTTTAGAAGCAAGCTTTCCAGTAGCTGGGCAACTAAATAAAGTGAAGCTTTCAAGCTGAATATAGAGTTAACGTACCATCCTCTATTGTGGACTCCAGCCATGGCTGAGTCCAGGGCACTCTCCCTCCCATTGCTTGCTGGTCTAGATATTGTCTATTTGGTTTTGCGTGCTTCGTTGCTAACGAGATGAACGTCTGCACCTCATTTATTGACCACGGTGTGGTTTTACGCACAGCCATTTCTTTTTATAATTCGAAAGTCACGTGAACAAATGAGACTGATATCACTGTAGCTAAATTTAAAACTAGCGGGATGATGTTTCATGTCGCAAATTCAGTGATGCTGGTAGTGATGATTCTCTCTGACCAATCAGTGATCTGCAGGGTTTGACATCACATTTAGGATTGGCTCTGCTCGCTTGCAACCCCAACCGACATGGTACTAAGAACCAGGTACTATCCACAGTGGAAAACCCCCAAAAAGCGGGCAGAGCCGAGTTGAGTTGTACTGTGCAGTGGAAAAGCCCCATAATTGTGAGTTGATGGATAAATTAGGTGTATGCCTGGCTAAATTGAGCGAGTGTATCTGTGTCCCAAACAGTTTTAGGGAGACTTCCATAGCTTTGGAGCCAAATAGGAAAAGGATCTACCTACTTTTGTGGATTTTGATATTCTAGGAACTATTAACAGGCCAGAATTATGTTATCGTAATGAACATGATGGAATATAGCATGGTGGAAGGTCACTTAATTACTGTGGAGCTAGACCATTCAAAGCTTTGTATGTAGTTGACAGAATTTTAAAATTAATATGAAATTTAACAGGTAGCCAATATAATGATGATAAAATTAGTCTAATATGATCATAATACTTAGTTCTAGTCAGCACGCTGGCAGCTGCATTTTGAACCAATTAAAGTTTATTTATTGAACATGCAGTGCATCCTCCCAGTAATGCATTACAATCATCTAGTCTTGAGGTAATGAACGCATTAATTCATTTTTTTGGCATCAGCAACAGAGAGCATGTGTCGTAACTTAGTAATAATTCTAAGGTGGAAGTTGGAAATTAAATTTACAAAGGACAGATTAGTATCAAATATAACACCTAAGTTCTACGCTGTAGAAGACGACAAAACAGTACCTCCATCACTAGTCAAATAATATTTTAGCAGCTTATTTCTGGAGGTTTTTGGTCCTATAATTAGTACCTCTATTTTGTCGGAATTAAGTAGAAGGACATTTCTGGTCATCCAATCTTTGATTTCATCGATATGCTCTGCTAATTTGGAGAATTGTGAATTATGTTGGGTTTAGAAGAAATATCAAGTTGGGTATCACCAGCATAACAATGGAAACTTATTTCACGATCCTGGATAATACCTCCCAGGGGAAACATGTATAAGGAGAAAAGCAGAGGCCCTAAAACTGATCCTCATGGCACTCCATACTTAACTTTTGTTTTGTTTGATTCCCCGTTTACACATAAAAAGTAGTAGCTGTCTGATAAGTAAGACCTAAACCATGCTAATGCAAGTTCACTAATGCAACATAATTCTCCAGCCTATTCAATGGAATGTTGTGATCTATGGTGTCGAAGGCAGCACTAAGATCTAAAAGCACTAGAAAAATGCAGCCATGATCAGATGATAAGAGCAAGTCATTTCTAACTCTGATAAATGCAGTCTCTGTTCTGTGATGGAGCCTAAATCCTGACTGAACTTGTTCATCTATACCAGTTCTCTGTAGAAATGAACATAGTTGGGAGGAAACTATATTTTCTAGTATTTTTAACATAAATGGGTGATTTGAAATCTGTATGTAATGCCAATTCGGCACAATCAAGCTGTTGCTTCTTAATAAGCAGTTTGATAACTGCTATTTTAAAGTTTCTTGGGAGATGTCCTAATGATAGTTAGGATCACTACTTTATTTTAAGAATGTGAAATATCAGAATAATAGTAGAGAGAATTATGTATTTCAGTTTTATTTCTTTCATCATATTCCCAGTGGGTCAGAAGTTTACATACACTTTGCTAGTATTTGGTAGCATTGCCTTTAAATTGTTTAACTTGTGTCAAACGTTTTGGGTAGCCTTCCACAAGCTTCTCACAAGTTTCTGGAATTTTGGGCCATTCCTCCAGACAGAACTGGTGTAACTAAGTCGGGTTTGTAGGCCTCCTTGCTCGCTTACGCTTTTTCAGTTCTCCCCAAAAGCATAGCTTGACTTTGTTGTCCTAAAGCCATTTTGCCACAACTTTGGAGATATGCTTGTGGTTATTGTCCATTTGGAAGACCCAACTGCGACCAAGCTTTAGCTTATTGGCTGATGTCTTGAGATGTTGCTTCAATATATATATATATAATTTTCCTTCCTCATTATGCCATCTATTTTGTGAAGTGCACCAGTCCCTGCTGCAGCAAAGCACCCCCACAACATGACGCTGCCACCACCATGCTTCATGGTTGGGATGGTTTTCTTCGGCTTGCAAGCCTCACCCTTTTTCCTCCAAACATAACAATGGTCGTTATGGCCAAACAGTTAAATTTTTGTTTCATTAGACCAGAGGACATTTCTCCAAAAAGTAAGATCTTTGTGCCCATGTGCACTTGCAAACTGTAGTCTGGATTTTTTATGATGGTTTTGGAGCAGTGACTTCTTCCTTGCTGAGCAGTCTTTCAGGTTATATTGATATAGGATTAGTTTTACTGTAGATATAGATACTTGTGTACCTGTTTCCTCCAGCATCTTCACAAGGTCCTTTGCTGTTGTTCTGGGTTTGATTTGCACTTTTAACTCCAAACTATTTTCATCTCTAGGAGACAGACTGCATCTCCTTCCTGAGAGGTATGATGGCTGCATGGTCCCATGGTGTTTATACTTGCGTACTATTGTTTGTACAAATGAACGTGGTATATTCAGTCATTTGGAAATTACTTCCCTGGATGAACCAGACTTGTGGAGGTCCTTAATTGTTTTTTTGAAGTCTTGGCCGATTCATTTTAATTTTCCCATGATGGCAAGCAAAGAGGCACTTTTGTTTGAAGGTAGGCCTTAAAATACATCCACAGGTACACCTCCAATTCAGAACACCTCCTCTCAGAAGCTAATTGTCTAAAGGAATTACATAATTTTCTGGAAATGTCCAAGCTGCTTAAAGGCACAGCTATGTAAAGTTCTGACCCACTGGAATTGTGACAGTCAATTAAAAGTGAAACAATCTGTCTGTAAACAATTTTTTTTTTAAATTACTCGTTTCATGCACAAAGCAGATGTCCTAAATGACTTCCCAAAACTATAGTTGCTAATATTAAATCTGTTGAGTGATTAAAAAATTAGTTTTAATGACGTCAACCGAAGTGTATGTAAACTTCTGACTTCAACTGTACATATTGTGTCTTTTGTTTAGCTAGTTTTGTTAGCTCTTCACGATCTATGACAGCAACAGATTGAACTTGCTCATGAGGAAAATTATGAGACACTGTTTTCTGAGGTGCTGAGGTTGCATAATTCCAATTTTATTTATGATGATTTCTATTTTATAGTGTAATTAAATTCATGAAGTAATTTCTATTGTGCTGCGATAGAATATCTGGCTTAGTCGAGGCTTTATTCCTAACCAATTTAGCCACAGTACTGAATAAACACCTAGGATTGTTGTGGTTAGTTTGAGTTTGCTAAAATATGCTAACCTGGCAGCTTTTAGTGCCTGTCTGTAGTGCCAAAATTCCACTAATTTATGAAAGTACTTATGCTCCATTTTCTGAGCTGCTCTCTTGAGAGCATTACTGTGATAATTGTACCATGGTGCAAGCTTTTTTCTTAAATTTTCTTTAATCAAAGGGGGGTGACAATATCAAGAGTGCTAGAGAAGACTGTATTTATATTTTCTGTTATTACATCAAGATCTTCTAGACTTTTTGAATTACTGGGTATGTGAGACAATTCTCCCATCCCTCTGTCTCTCACTATGTAAAGGTGTGCTTCCTTGCAGCTCTGACCTGAGGCTTTTGAAAGTTTAATCTGTTTTCTTCTCGGCCCATCATTTCCAATTATGTCTGTCTGACTTGAGTGCTGTGCAGGGGCGAATAAAGCGTTCTCAGTTTAAATTTAATTGAGTACAATAAAGCTAGCTTTCTGTGTCAGGAGCACTTGGCAGACATAGCCAGCAATAATGAGTGATTATTACAGTGAACAGAGGGAAATTATAGTTTTAAAGAAACATGTCCTCACTGACCGTGTTATATATCAGCCCTGTGAGAGGTAATAGAGAAACATTACCAGACAAGAGTGGGCGATTATTAGCCTAGTTGGGGTGATGCAGGTGGTTTATTTTAGTGTTTGTGTGTGGGGGGTGTGTGTTGACTTTTGATTAGCCGCAGGATCAGATTGATTAACCCAGATTAGATTTAGATTATGGTAGATTGAGTGTTACGGTTCCTGTATGTGTATTGTGAAGCAGGTGGTAAATCTGGGTATGTGATTATGTAAGACTTTCAGATCTACACATCTTAGCCTTCTTGACTAAACAAATTATTTTCTGTGACATAAAGCAGTGACCACATTGTTGAGCATTTGGTAGTCAAATTTGTGATGGCTTGTGTACCTAACAGGGTCATCACGTAAATTCTGGGCCCAAGACAAAATCTAAATGTGTATGTATATTTGCAGGGAGAAGATTTAGGTTTGCTCACTTATACTGTACAAATATTACTTGTTCTTATAGGAATATTCCGGGTTCAATACAAGTTAAGCTAAATCGACTAAGAATTTGTGGCAATGTTGATTACCACCAAAATTAATTTTGGAATGTCCTTCCTTTTTCTTTTTAAAAAAAAAAAAAAAAAAGAAGCAAACATCTGGGATACAGTGAGGAGCTTACAAAGAAAGTGAATGGGGCTAATTTTTGAATGTGAGAGGCAACTAAAATTATTTTTGTTTTAATCAATACTGTGCCACAAATGCAGTCGATTGAGCTTAACTTGTATTGATCCTGGAATATTCCTTTCACTTTAGAGAAATTCAGTTTGAGAGAAATTAAAGTTTTCTCCAAGAAGTTGTCAACCTGCTGCAATCTAGCATCTCTTACCAATATAGTGTTTTCTAAATAAGGGGCCCAATCAAAAGTTCCACAGATGGTGAGGTCATCGGTACATGCCTGTTATCTGTTTTAAGAGCCCATTGCCTTGCATGCTATCAGCAGAGACTTATCTCTTTTCACTGCTCCTTCAGTGTTTACATACCTGTCATTAACCTGCCCTGGGGACAGCTCTGGTGATATGGAAGTCAGAGGAGTCCAGCGGATCAGGTTGAATAGGGGCAGAATGCTGACTTAGCAGTAAATTCGGCAATGGTTCCAGCTGCTGGATACGTCAGCAGTTTGTTATCAGCCAGCTCAGTCAGAGTGAGGTAGCAGTCTATCAGGAAAATTGGGCTAAATTAATGTGGCACATGCCTTTTGGCATGCATCTGACACAAACATTTGAATCTCTAACTAAACCTGTCTGTCTTTTAGTTAGATTCATCTCAGTTTTGTCCCATTTACCTCTGCTTGCCCTCCTACCCCACCTACCTCTTCATCTTTCTCTCTCTTTTTATACTCCCTTCCAATGTGTGCTAGAGTGTTTATGGGGGCATGAAATCGCTCCACAGCTCCAGGGCATCTTGTGTGCTGTCTTACTCAGAATCACTGACACATTGCTCTCTCTTAATTTCTCTCTCTCTCTATCTGTATTTTTACAGTCTGTTTCTCATTTGTACTTCATTTTAATATACCTTGTTCAGCTAAAAAAAAAAAACATTATTCACTGTCTTTGCTTATGCTAATTATTCCTTCTTGGAAACAAATGATCATAATGTTCAATCTAGTTAATGTAGCTCCAATGCAAAGTAACCTAATATAAAAACAATGATCCTGATATAAGCAGTAAAGTACAGCACGACAAGCAGACAAGCCATAAACACCATCTTGCGCTGGCTTCAATGAATCAAGTCCTCAAAATAATCTTGAATTGTGAGTCACTTCTCAAGTGCTGGCACTGCAGATCTTTTTTCTGAATATTTTTTTTTTCCAGTTTTTTCTATTGGCCCATCCAGTCAAGCTGTATATGGAGAAAGTATAGATACTGTTATTCCTCACACTAGAAGAACTAACAATAAGCATGCAACAACAACAAAAAGTCTGAACAGCAAAAGGAGCAGCTAATAAGGAGTTAAAAGATTATTAAAAGGAGTAGCATATACTTCTGAAGGATCCCAACATTAGCTTATTTTCAGTATTCAGTCACCATTTTTGTTTTTGGGGGGGCTTGCTAAGTATGACCCACCACTAATTGCAGCTGTCAAATATCCCCACCTGTTGAAGCTGCACTCTACATCAGGCGTGCCAATCATAAGGTTAATGGTCTAAACCGAGTCCAAACTGAAAAGCGAAGCACTGTTCGTCTAGCACTTACGCTAGAGCCTACACTGAAAAGTGGTTCAGTGAGTGACACAAGCCAAACAACGACAACATGATACAAGAAAAAAAAAATTACGGTAAAAAGTGAGTTCCAAGTTGGATGGTTATTTTATATGATAGTAGACTACTGTTGGAGTTTGACCTAGACACCTGTAATTAAAATGATCCATACAATTTATTTTTAGTTAGGCCTGACTATATAATGTTTGATAGAGATATCATGTATTCTTCATTGAGTAGATTAAGTGATCTAATTTTTTAATATGTCTGTAATGCAGCGTTATAACAAGGCAACTGTCCTGATAATTATTAAATTGCAAGAATATAGATTAAAAGTTTTTGGCAGTGGGCAGTGAAGTGTCTTTTGCTGTTGGGCTATATAGCATTGGGCAATAATTTAGTCATTTTAAACAAGTCATTTCACAATGAAACCACATTGGCATCTGTTCAGGCAAATTTGCTCAGGACAGGTAATGTCAGGTGCATCACTTTTTTTTAACATAAATATTATGCAATAATATTGAATGTAAAAAAATAATTATGTATTTTATCAATAACATAAATCACCAAAATGGTTTTCAGAATTTTTTTTTCTTCATAAATGTATTACTTTTAAAAATGTTGCTAGATTATGTTGAATAATTTACCACCTACTCTGAAAAATAGTCACTTGAGGAAAACGTGTGTCCCCAATGAAATAAAAAACAAAAGATAAACAAAAAAATAAAAGTTTATATTGCCTTTAAACAAATATCACTTTTTGCTGCTTTTCCTTCAACAATAATCTCCAAAGTGTCGTCTTTCAAAAGAGAGCATTATTTGGCCGGTAGTCCAAAGTATTCATGAATTACAACCATATTAGTTTTGAATTTACCAAATGGAGTTTGCATGTCATTTTTCATACTGTGCCTTAACATAATAGGGTAGGGGGGTGTCAATCTAAAATCTTGCCTAGGTCTCCAACAGAGTCTAGGCCAGCCCTGACAGGCACACACACCCCCTTTGCTAGGAACAGTGATGCATTTCCTTGCTCATATCTACATTTGCTTCAAAGATATGCCATTTTATTTATGTGAGTGTGGATTAAAGCATGTGCGCATATGTGACCAAATGCACTAATGTTCCTTGAACTGTAACACTGCTATGTCTGTTGCCTATCTATGAATGTGTGTGTCCTCTCTAAAAGGAGCCCCTAGTTTATCTGTTTTATTACAGTTTTTTCCCTTTTCTGCATTTTCTTTCTCTCTGTGTAGAGTCCTAGTAAAGGGTTACATTGGGTACTAGAAAAAGGGGCCTCTCACCCCCCCCCCCCCCCCCCCCCTCTCTTTCTTTCTTTCTTTCTTTCTCTCTCTCTCTTTCTCTCTCTCACTCTCTCTCTCTCTCTCTCTCTCTCTCTCACTCTCTCTCTCTTTCTCTTCCTTCTTTTCTTTATCTCAGTTTCCCTCCTATATCTCTCAGATTACTGCCAAAGGGTGGGTGAGGGTGTGAGGTTACACTCTCTTGTGTTGTATATAGACCTTGAGGGAAATATATATAGTCTTGGCATTGATTTGAATACGAATGGCTCAATGTAGAACAGTTTATGAAAGTTCAATCAACAAAGTTATTGGAGAGTTTGCATAGACATTGCATGCTATATAAAGTGGTTTAAAAAAGTGGCTTGCTCTAGCATGATCTTCATCTGGCAGAATGTTATATGTTATTAGTTCACCATCTAGGCTTAATCTCCTTAGGTCCAAGAGATTATAAAAATGACCACACTGTAATTTATGTTATTTGGATCCAGTGATACATAAAAAAACCTCTGGTCAGAGCTCTGTGGTGTAATGATGTAAAACAGGCAGTGTGTTGTATGCAAAGTTTTGCAAAGTGTCATTGCTTGTGTAAGGCAATCTCTTCAAACTCAGAAAAAGAGCTGTACATAAGAGTCCTTCTGTAAAACAATTCATAATTAATGCTAAGAAGTACTCTACCCACACTATGCACTCTCCTGATAAAGCTAAATTAAAAAGAAAGAGAAAATAGAAGAGAGAGGGAGAGAGATGGATGGATAGACAGAGATAGGTCCAGTGGGAGAGGGTTGCTGATGATTTAGTTGAGGATGACATCACTGCTCGACTGAAAAGGCTTTTAGACTGATTGATTAATTTTGCACATATGCAAGTGAGAATGGCATCGCCATGTATTGACACTCAAAGTATCTGCTATATACTGTATAAAACTATGTGTATTATTGGTCTTAAAGCCCTTGCCTTTTTTGACACACATTTTTCTTTTCTCTCAGCGCTGCTCTGTAAATATGGGTTAGTGTACCATTCCTGTCTCTCCTCTCCCCACTTCTTCCTCCTGTTTGTTTTACTTTTCATTTTCTTCCAAGGTTTTGGCTCTGTTTTTCCCTCTCTTCAGACATTTTGACACACAGCAGATTTCTGAGAGTTGCAGTGTTTGTCTGCAGACACTTACAATCTTTGTAATTACCAGGAAAGCATTGCATTTGTATCTGGTGCTACAATTGTGTTTAAAGGAATATTCCGGGAATATAGGCAATTTGCATGGAAGCATAATTGTAGTGCGATTATGTTGCTTAATAACCTTATCTCTGTAAAGTTATGTCCAATTTGACAACTTTGTTGCCATGATGGTGTAAAATCCTAAAATTACTGTAAAAACAAAGATTTAACAACTTTACAGTTCAAATAATGCACAAAAGTTTTAATAAAATAATGAATGTAAGTGCTTTTATAAAATTACAATCTTCACATTACTCCAAAAATTGGCTCCATTCACTTCCATTTTAAGTACCTCAATGCAACCTCGAGTTCAACTAAAGGGACGAGTTGAAATTATTTTTGTGATAATCAACATTATGCCAAAAATGCTGTCAATTGAGTTTACCTTGTATTGAACCAGGAATATTCCTTTAATATACTGATGTTATTTTTTTTACAGGACTTTCGTCTGAGTTTAAAAAAATATGCTTTATACATTATCTGTTGTAAATATGATTTCTCAGTGGTGTTATGTGGTGCAGTGAGAGGATTAATCTCTATACTTAGTCAGGTGGCTGGTCATATGATTTAACTGAGTGAACAATGTGCGTGTATGTACACATACAGTGTGCTAAATCTCGTGTGTGTGTGTGTGTACAGAGAGTGACGGGATATTAAACAGGATAGAGAAAACTGCAAATCACACTGTAATCTTCTATGTGTGATTACATCAGCTTCACTATCACACCATGCATCACACCAGACTGCTTAATGCAGAGAGAAATGAAACCAGGATAAAGAAAAAGACAAAGATGAGGAGATATTCATGGAAGAGAAAAGGCATGCAGATAAAACAGAAAAGATGAAAGACGATGAAGGATGCACTTTGATTTTTTTCTTAGTTGCTGACCAGAATGAATCTCTGAGGATTTCAGGACTCAGGCTGACCATTTCAGTTCAGGCTCTATGCTATGACCTCCGGATGACCCTGTTTTGGCTTTTGCCAAATGTATGCAGTTGTGTTAAAGTTTAACCAGGAGTTCATGTTTGTTGTTGTGTGTTAGGGTATACTGAGTGTATATTTGATTGGGCAATACTACACTCTTTACCATTGAGATGACTCTTGAGTGGAGAACAAAGAGGCAGATTTGACATCAGTGCAACCAACCCTGGATCATGAAATAAGAAATAGTAAATTATTGTGCTGAAGCTGAAAAAAATGTGGTTGCATACAATTTCATTATTATTTTGTTCTCAAACTGTACAGAGACTGAGAGATCTTGTGCTGAGAGCAGCAAATGCTATTGGCAAACTAGCACTCCTCCCCCATCTGTGATTGGCTTAAAGGTTCAGTGGGGCACTCAATCAGGGCAGTGGAAGCATTTCTAGGTCAGTGTGTAGCTGTGCTGCATGGCTTGTTCGTGTGTGTACCGTGCGGTCGCATACGCTGGCAGTCTTCCAGCTCTTTCTTTCAGCATGAGAGAAGAGAGCAGAGGAGGCAAGAGAGAACGAAAGGACAGAGGGAGGAGTAGACTGTGAGGTCTCTTCTATCCAGTCTGCACTTCAGAGAAGGTCCCGATTGGTGACAAACATTGGAACAACTTTTCTTGTGGCCAGACTTACTCTTGTAATCCAATAAAAAGTATTTTGTTACCACAGAGATTGTCAACAATGTCAAGTTGCTATAGCATTCGCTTAAACCACTACATATAAATGCATAAGGACACAAACATCAATCTGTCTCTTTCAGTGTTTCTCGCTCTTTAATAACCAGCAATAGCATTGGCCACTTCAACAGCCCAACACTTGGAATGCTGTAGTGTTTTTGAAGGAAATTAATTTACAATGAAATGAAAGTGTAGAATGAACAGGAATGCCAGGTTGGTTTAGAGGAAAGAGCGGGCTTTATGTGCTGTCCAAAACTACACTTTTTTCAATCAGTCTTTAATGACTGTGCCCTGAGTGTGCCCCATGTACTTATATAGCACTTCCCTTTGGCACAGTAAGTAATTTTGAGTCTCTACGGCTTGCCACAAAAAGCACTGAAAATGTGTTGAACTGCTTAGCTTACCCACACTGAATTAACTAACCACTCATAACTAGGAATGTGCAAAATGACATAATTAAAAAAATCAACTAGTCAGTGGATTATGTTGACCGTTAGTCGACTAGTCGGTCAATAAAGCCCTGTATAATTAGGCTAAAGTAACTTCCACAAGACACCAATCAGACATGTTTCTTAATAATAGGCTACAGTCGCTTAGCACATCACCTCAGTTAGATAATCAATAGGCTATACAAAAAATAAATAAGCTTAACTATAACCTTTGTGTGCAAAAAACTGTCAAAGTCATCAAAACAGAGACTTACGGATTATGTATGAAACAACGGGGATATCATTGCTCTGAGCCAAAAAGTAGTAAAATATTGTTGTGGCACTTTGTTTGCTGTAGCTGTGATTTTCACCCTTAAATGCATGTTTTGCCAACACATTTTTTTGTTCATGTCTTCATTACCTAATGAGTAAAATTCATAAATTTGAATGTAACTGAAGTAAAAACAATAGAACTATCAATAACACACAGAATGCCCAAAACAGCATGTACTGTAGGTAATATCACGCATAGCTCCTGACGTGATAGCATTCTAGGCTGATCTCACAGTATGATAGGAAAGAGTAGGTCGAATTTTCTTCAGATAAAATCATTGTATACTTACCGAAATACGGAACAATGCCCCCTGTGGCCAAAGTGGTAAGTGTTGTTCGGAGTATGTGTGAGTGTGATTGCCATTTTCTGGGTGTTATGTCTGCGAAGCGAGTTGTTTTCTGCTGAACAGACACATTTGAGGAATGCCTGTTTTATAAATTCTACAACCCAACCCAAACCTATACCTATCCTTAACCATTAGTGTAGGAAACATTTTATGTTAGATGTGAAAATGCAAGATCAGCTGACCAGCCGTCACTGATTATGCGATCATGATTATTCCCTGCTCACAATGGGATTCAATCCACGGTCTTCCCTGCTGATAAGACATGTATCCAGATGTGACATGCTTCTAATTTCAACTACAGAGTATTTAAACCTAAACTTAAAAAATCTAAATATAGAAATAAAATTACACATCAAATATATCAATTATCAACTTTATTAGAACAATCCTACCAAAAATGCAATTAACAAAGCTAGGCCTACCCTACCTTTCTCTTAGACGATAGACCGAATGTCAGTGTTTCAAAATAGCATGATAATTATATATATATATATATATATATATATATATAAACCTGGATATCAATTTGACCAGCTTAACCCAAGCTCATGTTTGTCCTTTTCCACCGTGGGATGTGAAAAGGTCAAATATCATTTTGACAATGACCCAACACAAAAAAACAAAGACAACCGCAAATGAGTCCCATCAGCAATTTTTAGATAGAAGATGTGATTTCCCTCTTCATAAACCTCTTTTCACTGATGGATCAAAAGCGGATAATAAAGTTTCGTCTGCAACAGTTATCGGAGATCAACACTATGGAATCTGTATTCCTGGACAATGCTCCATCTTTACTGCTGAAGCTCGTGCTCTGTTTTTAGCCCTGGGAAATTTTAAGAATGAACAAGGATGAAATTTTGTAATCTTCGCAGACTCCTAATCTTGCCTTCAAGCTCTGAAATCTGTAAAGACTGATCAATCCATTATTTTGAGTATTTTAACTAAAGAAAACGTCAGTATCTTTTTTTCCTGGATCCCTGGTCATTTTGGACTATCAGGCAATGAGATTAATCAGGCCCTTTCTCGAGAAATCACAAAGTGTAGTTAAGAGTCCATATTATAGAATGCATATGAAGAGGAACCAAAGAATATACATCCTGCACGCCTCTGTTGGCTTTCGTCTGTCTCGTGATCCAACTGTCACTTCTGTCTGTCTGCAAACAAAAATAGAACATAAATTCACTTCCCTTTTCTAATGACTATTTAAATAGCCACATGTGTGGGTGCAAATGCAGAGTACATTGCATTTTGGATGCAATGAATGCAAAACTGATGAATTCACAGAATGTTTAAATATGGCTTTGCTACAAGGAAAGTGTGAACTGAGCAAGCTTGTTGACAGCTGTGCAAATGCACCGGCTTTCTTACATCATATTTGTGCATGAGTGTCAAAGGTCAGTTCAAATCCAGTTAATGCACTTATACCAAATGTACATTTGTAACCTTGAGTAGAGGAATGTGGTCAACATAAGCATACAAATGACATTACACTTTTTAAATAAACACACTACTTTGTTACATTTCAAGTAGGGTGAAGATTGGTGATGGGGTAGACATGTGTGGATGGTTGTATGTGTCAGGGAGAAGGTTGCTATGCAGGTTTTTCTAGTTGTCTGAGAGTTGTGCTCCAGTTCTCAACTGAAGAACTTGCCGGCACTTTTTACCCCAGCAAACCCCCCCTTCTTTCTAAATTTCTGAAAGGATTACCTCCTTAAGAAGGGGTTTTATGGTGAGATTGAGCCCTTGGATTGGCACCCTGCTTGTATATCAGTCTTCTTTAGTGGATGGGTGCCAGTGCTATGCGTTCACTCACGTATTCCTTGATTGTCTGTGGAGTTCCAAAGCACTCAGCTAGATCTTGTTTTTATAATTCCAGAGAGAGGTCGTGTGTGTGTGTGTGTGTGTGTGTGTGTGTGTGTGTGTGTGTGTGTGTGTGTGTGTGTGTGTGATGATTCTGGCAGGAGTCCAATTTGCCAGAGAGAGTGTGAATGCATTGGCGCTTTGCCAGAGAGGTCAGCGCAGTAGGTGAGTTGTTACTGGAAGGCTTTTGTTCTGGGTTCCACTAGAGAAAAGCCCTTTACAAGAGTCAGCCAGTCAGAATGGCGAACGTTCTGAGAGAAGAGAAAAAACTTCAAATGTGCTACTTGTGAGACTTATTATTGAGAACTTCAATAACATCCGTTGTGATAATGCTGCCATGGAGAAATGTGTTTCAGACCGTAATCAGCCAAAATTACCCCAAGCAGTCTTCTAGGAACTCTGGCTTGCCCTGGAATCACAGTGTAAAGCACTTGGAAAACCACTAAGGCTAAAAAAGTGCTATGTAATTGCATACCATTTAACCATTTACCATATAAGGGATGCCAGATTTAATCGCTCATGTTATCGGCTCTACGCTATCACGTCACTGGATGTATAGATATAGCAAAGCACAACTTCAGGCTTCAATCACTCCTTACACATCCATGTCCCACATGAGAAGCATATTTAGCGCTTATAAAGCCAAGTGAATATCATAAGGTTGATGCATCGCCTGATGAAATTGGGAAATGCGGACATGGCTGGCATTAGCGTGTCAAAATAAATGTACATCTTTAAAGTTATACATAACATCAATGTTTACACATTGCATAGATAACATTGCATCGTTGGCTATTTGATTGATGCATCGATCCAGATTGTTGGATCATTACAACCCTAGTGTGCATAATCTGCGCATACACCTGACATTGACTTTACTAAAGAGTAGGGTTGCTTCATATATTTTTAGATGTGGAGAAATGTCCAAAAACCTTTTGGGGCCACTGCACATACAGAGGATATTGTATATGATATTATATATGAGCTCTGTAACAGGAAGTAGTTTGAGAAAGAGCTCTTGATGGTTGTGGAAGTAAGCTCTAAGAGCAACACCAGACCTGTGACACACTAATGAATTTTAGGGCAGAGGTCTGTACAATGTTAATGACTCTTGTGTTAAGTGGTTAAAGCTCCTACTTAAAAACCTGCTTTTGATACCCACACCTGTAAGACTGTGTTTATGTACACAGAGTAGATGCACTGCTGTTAAGAAATATGGCACAGGGGATCATCATAGATCTGTGAGAAAGAAGAAGAGTGTGAGCAAGAGGGAAAGTGTGGACTGGGAGGGGGGAAATCGATAGACAAGCACAGCTCAGAGGACATGTCTACACAGTGTGTTTCAGTGCATTTCATCATGATGTGGAGTTGCAGCAGTGGTGAGAATGTGGTTAAGCATTTTGTGCCTCAGAGAACTAGAACTAAGACGCATAAAGAAAGAAAGAGAGTGAAATGGGAAAGAAAAAGTCCAAAAGGGAGAGGAACGATGTCTGTGTTATGCATATTCCTGCACGTCTCAGTATTTCTATGTTTAGAACTTGAATCTCCTTTTTATCCAAACACACATACACTCACACATATACACAGCCAATATGATCTCAGCCTTAATCACCTAATCAGGCTTGTTTATCTTAATGGAAAACATTAGCACACACCACTCTCAATTGTTTTCAGTATCAGAGAGGTTAAAGATGAGGGCAGACAGATTCAGACTCTTCAGGGTGTACTCGGCGCTGTTTGCAAGAAAGAACATGAACTTGTTATCTTATCTGAAGTCATGTCACACCAACCACTGATATCCTCCCTGTCTTTTTCGCATTAACTGCCCCAAACACATGCATACATACCGAAATAGCAGTAACATGCTGAACAGAGGCTCTAAAAGTGCAAGAATGTCAAAAGAGTCAGTGAAGTAAATTCCTAAATTATTTTGATTGATATTTGGTAGTTTGGGTTAATATCTCCTGGAGATTATCCACAGCTGACTATGTGCTGCTTGTGTGATATAACAGTAGAAGTAGATCACTTGTTCACAGAACAAGTGTTTCTTCAAAGATCAAGCATTAATTTATCCATATTTGCTTGTGTGTTTACATGCACATGCAATACTGTGAGTGTATTTTTGTTATAGTGTGCCTACATAAGAGCTGTGAGAATTGCTTGTACAGCAAAACCCTATGACACACTTTAGGCAACAACACTACTTTCTATGTCACTTTTTTGTGTCTGTCATGACACTTGTGAATTGTATGCAAAAATGTTTACTTCAGTGCTGGTGTTACTGTGCATGGTCATCATAGAGTAATATTCACTAGTGTTGCATGTGATAAAGAAATGCTTCTCTGTATTTATCTACTTTTTGCAGGAAAATGTGTGTGTGGGTGAGCTCTGGCTCTCCCTACACTACTGAACTCAGCAAAGTAAAAATGTGTGTTTGTACGCAAATATCTCACAAGCATACGGACACAATTTTTTTAGCAAAAAAAAAGGCTAGGGGTCAGTTTCACCATAGTCTCTGATGTTTAGTGGGCTCAGTGAAAAGTGGAGCTCAGAGCAGCCATGTTTGCTCTTAAAGGAATGTTCTGGGTTCAATACATTGAAGCTCAATTAACAGCATTTGTGACATAATGTTGATTTCAACAAAAAATAGACTCGACACTCCTTTATCTAAAAAAAATTTCAAATTAAATATATATATATATATATAGCAGTAAGACAGTTACAAAATTTAAAGGGGCAGTCCATAAAATACACAGTATCAAAAGTATAGGCACGAGACATAAACATTATTCATGTTAATGATTTTAGTGTGATAAAATTGCTTACTTATCTTATCTCTGTAAAGTTATATCCAATATCATAACTTCATTGTCATAACTACAAAACCCTGTAATCCAGTTGGATATAACTTCACACAGATAAGGTTATTAAGCAATTTTTCCATACTAAAATCATGTTAACATGTTTAAGCGTATGTCTTGTGGCTATACTTTTGAAAATGTGTGTATTTAGACATTTATGGATTATCCCTATTTAATTCTATGGTAAGTGCCTTACTGTAATTTTTTTTTTTTTTAATTGTTTTTAGTGGTAATCAACATTATGCCATAAATGCAGTTGACTGAACTTAACTTATATTGAACAAGGAACTTTCCTATAAAACGGTGACCTTGTGAGCTTTGCAAATTATCCAGTCTTAACAAAAATCCACTTCAACACCAATTCATAAAACACATGTAGTCGTATAATGTACACTAAAATGGCAAAACCAAATTAATCACAGGCTTGGACCTTGAGCAAGCCGCACCCCTGTGATTTTTAAACACATATTCCCAAACACCCACAAAAATATAACAGAACAGGTCCTATTTTTAATCAAGCCCAGATGTGCAAGAGTGACAAACATTCGCATAGAGACTTTAGTTGTAGTTGATAGTTGTTTTCATGCAGTCCTGAGAGCCGGCAATGTGATGCCACTATGAACAGATTTATTATGACAGTATTATTACATTAGAAAAAAGGGAAAAAAAGAGAAACCTGTTCTCTTTTGACTCTTTGTTAAATTACACTGCATTTCCAGTATCCAGTCAGTGAGTCACCCACAAAGTGTCACGGAATACTGTGCATGTGACAGTATCAGAGATTACAACCAATTATTCACTGAAATGTCACAAGCTTTCTGCCATTATATTAGTGTAAATATAGCAGTTGTAACTGTCCAAATATGTGTTGTTTTTCCAATACATGCTGCTTGCATTTTGCTAGACAAACAGGTTCCTGGCACAATAAAGTGTGAACCAAATACAGCCATAACTGAGAACAGATTTTATGAAGCCATGTGAGCTTGCATTATTGCATTTTCTGAAAAAGTTATCTATAATAACATTTGAAAAACTTCTCTATTCTAACATTTGGAAATTCAAATCTAGCTTATATTAGCAAACCAAATGTATAAACAAATCTACTCTATCAATTTGACCAGGTTTACCTAGGACATCAAGGGACACAGTGTTCCACATTGCTGCTAAAAATATCACATATGTGGCCAATGTGTGTTCAGTTTTGTTTATGTGCACGAGTCAGTCTTGGGTCTTTCATATTCCAAGAGTGATGCCAAAGAGGGTGTGGACCTAGAGGTTAAACACGTTGGGAGTTGATTAAGCAACGAAAAGCAAAACACGATATACATCAGTTTAAAGGAATGTCACATGTGTGAGGTGTTTACTATGATAGTGAACTTCAAATCTATGGCCAAGCATACATTTCCTTAAACAACTTTCTCTTGTTTAACTCCTTTGTGTCCCCATTTCCAGACCTAGCATATCCTACATAGTCCATCATCCTAAATATACAAGCTTTTGATTTAGTCCAGACATTTCTCTCAGTCATTCATTACCACCTTCAGTACTTCCTGCTTAGAGGGAGGAGATCATTTTTTCCACTGGTTTGGTTAAATAGGTTTCTGAAATGCCATACTGTGTGGATTTAACACTACTACTTGTCAATAATTACATGTGTTTATTAACATAAATTAGATAACATGTAAATAAATAAATAATATAATTTTCAAATAAAAAAATATTTTAATTATTAAAGGAATGTTTCAGGTTCAATAGAAGTTAAGCTCAGTTATCAGCATTTGTGACATAATGTTTATTAACAAAAAATTATTAAAACTTTAGCCGCTTGTTAATTTAAAAAAATCAAAAATCGTGGTTACAGTTAAACACATATCTTGGAATATAATGGGACCAGTCAATTATTGTGAAACACTGTTTAAAAAGTATAGCCACAAGATGTAAACATAAGATGTGTTAACATGATTTTAGTATGATAAAATCAGGGATTTACTAGCAATACTGAGTTTACCATATTACTTGGTTTATCTTCCTTACGACATCAAAAAATTCAAAGGCCATTTGAAAATAATAATAAAAAAGCCTCTATATGGCCAAGTGTGATCATTAAACAGAAGAAGGATGTTATTTAATGAAATAATATACAGTCAGATGTGCTGCGCGCCACAGTATAAATAAGAGGCGCCTCTCTGCCTTGTCATCTCCACACACACACACACACACACACACACACACAGACAGTCAGTTATGCACACGGACACACACGTAAATGCAACACACACCACTAATGCTTGATTTTCATGCATTGTGTCCAATAGCATCCGTCTGCAGAGCCACAGATCAGTGTATATAAACGGCTGTGAATTCTATAATGAACTCTTTCTCCATTGCAAGTCATGGCAAGCTTGATATAACAAACTTGTCACAAACAGGAAGAACTTCAAAGATCTCTCATAATAAAAGTCCCGCTGAAATGAGTTCAACAGTTTGCGAGAAATTTAAGATATACAACAGAAAAACATTACTACTGTATTAATTCTCTGTATTACTGTATTAACTACTGTGTAATATTCAAAGCAGTCGCAATAATACTCATAGTAACAATAATGTAATACGAAATGGTTATATTATTAGTATTGTTATCTGTAAGCAATATTAAATAAGCAAGTGTACTGAATATCAGCATGTTGTGATTCAGCCATGGCAGCCTTTTGCCTCTGTAAAGCTCTGTTTTGAGGCCTGGGTAGCTCAGCGAGTAAAGACGCTGACTACCACCCCTGGAGTCACAAGTTCAAATCCAGTGTATGCTGAGTGACTCCAGTCAGGTCTCCTAAGCAACCAAAATGGCCCAGTTGCTAGGGAGGGTAGAGTCACATGGGGTAACCTCCTCGTGGTTGCTATAATGTGGTTCGCTCTTGGTGGGGCGCGTGGTGAGTTGTGTGTGGATGGCACTGAGAATAGTGGGCCTCCACACGTGCTATGTCTCCACAGTGTCACGCTCAACAAGCCACTTGATAAGATATGTGGGTTGACGGTCTCAGACGCTGAGGCGTGGGCTGAGACAGCATCACAATGTAGACAAAAAGAGGTAAAGAGAGAACAGGTACAATGTGAAAACGAAAAAGACGATCTCTCTCTCTCTCTCTCTCTTCATTTCACTGTTTTATTTATTTATATGTGGCTGAAGTGAAATTGTCTGAGTTTGGTTCTTTTTAAGAGGACTCAAGTGTGAACCCTCAATGAGTAGCCAGAGTATTTTTATTGGCAGTAGAACATCAGCAAAACATTACCAAACTTTGGTAAAAAGGAATCACTTACGTTTATCATATCGTAGTTTAAATGGCAATCAAAATACTTTTGAAAATAATCACAATATAACTTTTTGTCCAATTCGTGCTGCCATTAGTAACTGATTTCATTACACTAAAATCAAATGAACACGTACATCTCGAGGCTATACTTTTGAAACAGTGTGTATTTGAATGTTAATGGTCTGGTCCTATTCACTTCCATCATAAGTGGTTTACTGTAATTGTGATTTATTTATTTTATTTTATTATTTTTATTTATTTAATTTTTGTAAATAATTTTAGGAAGAATATATGTATCTAAAATGTAATTTATTCATTTATTTTTTTGTACTTAGCACTATATCATAAATGCTGTTGAGCTTAACTTGTATTAAACCTGGAACATTCCTGTAAGAAAATTAAAATATGTATTTTTCAATTTATTAGGAGAATTTATGGAGATCAAAAGTTTATCAAATACAGTAAAATAATTCAAGCAGTAAAACCTAGTGTTTTGAATCAATGTGTACCATGGTATTTAACTGGAGAAAGAAGGCTCTAACATGCTATTCATTCATAGCATATCATGTGATTTAGAGAGTGGTGGCCAAAAATATTGGCACCCATGGTAATTATGAGCAAAGAATCTGCATTGTTTATCCTTTTGATCTTTCAATCAGAAAATTCTAACCTTTAATTGAAGTAAATCAATTGAAAAAGGGGAAATATTAAATTATTAAATAAATATTTTTCTCCTAAACACGTTGGCCACAATTATTGCCACCCCTAGAAATTCTTATGAGTAAAATATATATGAAGCATATTCCCATTCATATTTTTAAATTTTTAGTGCACCTGGGTAACTAGGAACATGAAATTGTTCAGCCATGACTTCCTGTTTCACAGGGGTAATAATATGAGGTAGCACATAGGCCAAATTCCCTTAATCATCAATCGCAAAAGTTTGTTGAGCTTCACAAAATGGGAAGTGGCTATAAGAAAATAGCCAACGCATTGAAAATGCCCATTTCCACCATCAGGGCAATAATGAACAAGTTCCAATCAACTGGAGATCTTAAGAATTGGCCTGGAAAAGGACGTGTGTCTATATTGTCCATGCACAGTGAGAGTATGGTTCAAGTGGCCAAAGAATCTCCAAGAATCACAGCTGGAGAATTGCAGAAATTAGTTGAGGTCAGAAAGTCCCCCCCAAAAAATATCAGACATCACCTACATCACCACAAGTTATTTGGGAGGGTTTCAAGAAAAAAAGCCCCAGCTCTCATCAAACAACAAACTCAAGCGTCTTCAGTTTGCCAGACACTACTGGAACTCCACAAAAAAATGCTTTTTGGCAGCGAACACCAGAAATGGGGTTGCATACACAGAGATGAAGTAGTCCGCCTCCCCACAGTTATATATTTTGCTGGATCTTGAATGTTGTGGGGCTGTTTGTCTGCCAGAGGTCCTGGACATCTTGTTCGGAGACATGGCATCACAGAATCTATCAAATACCAACAGATAAAAAATCAAAACCTGACTGCCTCTGCAAGAAAGCTTACAACGGGCCCTGGTTGGATCTTCCAGCAGGACTGATTAAAAAAAAATATCAAAATCAACACAAAAATGGTTCACTGACCACAAAATCAAGGTTCTGCCATGGCCATCCCAGTCCCCTGACCTGAACCCCATAGAAATTGTGTGGGGTGAACTGAAGAGAAGAGTCCACTAACATAGACCTCTGAATTTGAAGGACCTGTAGAGATTCTGTATGGACGAATGGTCTCAGATCCCTTGTCCAACCTCATTAGGCATTATAAGAGAAGACTCGGAGCTGTTATCTTGGCAAAGGGAGGCTGCAAAAATATTGAATAAAAGGGTGCCAATAATTATGGCCAATGCATTTTTTATATATATATATATATATATATATATATATATATATATATATATATATATAGCACCTGTTTCAATTGTTTTACTTCAGTTAAATGTTAGATTTTCGTGATTTTGTTTTATAATTTTTTTTTGATGAAAGATCGAAAGGATAAACAATGCAGATTTTTTTTTCACAGCCTTCTTTTCTCTTATTTACCAAGGGTGCCAATATTTTTGGCCACCACTGTAGATAAATTAAAGGAACTAAGAAAATAATAATTATAGGAGTAAAAAGTTCTGAAAAATTGAATTTATCAACTTTTCCTCCCTTTTCAGTGTTCCATCTCCATTTCAATTTTTTACACTGGCTGAGCTGAAAGGATGGGATATGAGGTTCTTTTGCCACATGACAAGACCCAGATAATGGGACTGACTGTACACAAGGCACTGATCATGTTGTCCTAAGATACTCTCTGCCCACCTGATACTAGGAGCATTAATGTGTCTCAATGAGTCAATGCTAATGACATGCTAATGACAGTGGTAATGAGTGGTTGCTAAGCACTTAAATGTGTGCAAACGTCAGAGAATAAACATGTTTGTGAATATTTGTGCTTGCACAATTTATAAATATGCTGTTGAAATGTGAGAAAATCAGTTAGGAGTGTGTACGTTTGCTGAGCATGAGCCAAGCTTAACATGCTCTGTACTAGTTCTGTTTTGAAAACCTTTGCTCCTGTTATCGGTAAGGTGTAAAACTATAACTTAACTGGAGGGAAGGAATAAACATTCCCATGGCTTTTACTTGTGTGTATGCAATTATGTATGCATTTCTAACTGGTTAGTCATGCAGGGCCTTAACAATAATTTTAATTACTTGTGCTTTGAGTGTTTAGTACTTGTAACAAGCTAAGGACACTCGTATATGGCTTGCTGTTACATACATTATAGACCTCTGAAGGAACATAACAGACAAGAGAGCAGAAAACACACACAATGTACTTTCAGTGAGAACTGGAGCCACATGCAATCCATTCCAGTTTTCAGTAAATTTAAATACAAACACCCTCTTTCTCTCTTCTCTCAAACACAAACACTTGTGCACCCAAAGATGCACGCACACAAGGAGAGACATCCTGTGCTGGCCGGAAAATGCAGATTTTGGTTGGATGGAATGGAATGTTCTCTCCTTGTATCCAGCAGTCAAGGCAGCTGGGAATGGGATAAGGCGAGAGTCAGAGTATGTGAGTGGAGTGGAGCAGCAACAATTTCTCCTCCGTGCTCAAAGCATTCTTTAATCACTCCACTCCAGCTCCACTCCGGGTTGTCCATTTCCCACTCATTGCTCGCTCCGTGCTCCTGGATTAGAGAAAACCCACTCCATGTTCGCTCCTTGGCAAAATTAGCGCCTAACTACCTCTTCACTGTATTAAATGATAAATAAATACACAATACTAGAAGAAAAGCTACAGTGTGTTTTAACACTAACATTAGCCCAAGACTAAATTAAACATTTTTATAGCTTACTTTTGAAACATATCGGCAGCATTCTCTGGGTTTGATCAATTTAATAAATTGCTAGATGCAAAAAAAAAGATTATATTAAAAATATAAATTACCAAACAAATTTTTTTAATATAAATTACCAGAACAAAAACAAAACATTAAATAAAATCAAATAAAATAATTAAAAAAAAAACATTATTAGGCCCATGTATTATTGCCTAATTATTGCCTATTAGTTTATATTATTGCACTTCTTTTAATTAACCTTGCCCTATAATTCTGTGAACGAAAAAAATATATACATTCTCAGAATGTTCTACACTTTTTTTCCCTCTATTAACATTTGCTTAGCTTTTTCATCTGCAAATGTATAATTCATAAATTAGCCTACGGCACTAAAATAAATTTAGATGGCAATCGATTTAAGTCAAACTACGCAATATTAACATGTTGATTAGTTCAGTTAGTGTTTTATGTCGTTAATAGTTCAATTCTATTTAATTCGGGACATAATAGCCTACAGTTAAGATTGAGATGCATTAGATTAGAATGTTGATATGATTATTCAAAATATTTAATAGGGGTATTACTGGCCTTTTAGAGTTTCTCTCCACATGTGAAAGGATTATCATCATGTTTTTTGGACAAGTCTTTTAGGATTTCACAAGAAACCTTTGATCGTGGCAATCACCTCCCCACTCGTATTCTCCTTCCCCATCCCATCATTACTTTTCACTATATGCCAGTTGATGTAAGAATAAAGAGATGAGACACAAGCATGTAATTAAGTCATGCTTTACCACAAGCTTAACTCAAAAATAGTGAGCATGAAAACAGAAAGCGAAAGTAACCTTCACACTGGAGGTCGAACTTTACCAAGTGCTGCAAGATTTTAAAATAGTATTTTTTTTTTTTTATCACATTCTTTCTGGTTATATCAGAAATTCCATCTTTCCTTCAACCCAGTAGTGTTTAACACTGCTTAACACATGGTGAATTATTGCATTAAGGTCCATTAACAGGTGTTTTGCCCGTGATAGAGCATTAGTGTAGCGCTCTTGGTGCGAGAGTAAACAATGACGCTCCGCTGTTTTAAAAACCTGGTCCTCGCTCCAGGAAAAATCATACCGCTCCCACTCCGCTCCACTCACATACTCTGGCAAGAGTGGGAGGGTATAAGTAAGTGTGGGTGAGATTCTTTGTGTGCGTGTGAGGATAAACTCCCTCTCCCCTCACCTTTGCTGTATCAGCAGCTGGTCTGTTTCTTTCTAAACTGTGCTCAAGTGCCCTGGTACTTCCTCCCTCTCTCATTCACTCTCTGTCTCCCTCTCTAACTTATTTAGTCCCTTTCTAACTTTCTCACTTCCCCTGTTGTGGCCTTTTCCAAAATACATAAACATTGAAGTTTGCTTTGAATGTGTTTTTTTCCTTTTGGTCACAAAGACACAACCTTTGAATGAAATGCACAAAAGGCGAACGCTTGGCTTGCTAAGAACTAAACTCTATAAATGATTCCTGGAAAATTCGGGCCATGTAAAAAAAAACATTTTTTTATCCCCTAATACACTGCCCCTACTACTGAAATATTTTTGTGTACAGTATGTGTTTGACAGAAAGAGAAAGAGAGTGAAGGAATGAGTTTATGAAGATGTGAATTGTGTTTTGTTGTTATGTGGCATAGTATGTGAACGCAAATAAGAGAAAGGGATAAGTTTCATTGCTTCCTACTGACTTTCAAAAGGGATGCATGTGAACTATATGCAGTTCAACATGTAAGGATTTAGCATTTCGTCCCTGCAAGGGCTAGGTGACACATCACACATCCACAATATTTATTTGTGATGATTTTGCTGGCAATATAAATTTAAGCAACATTGTGAATATCACAATGATTTTTATGTGTTTTTTATTTGGCTATTAAGTGTCCTAAGCACATATAATTAGACTGGTTTGTCTGTTTTAGATTTACAATGGATTTAAACGCACATCATTGGTTACTCTCGATATTATTAATGAGATGGTGCTTTCTCAGCCAGCCAGAAGCATTGGTGGCAAATATGCAATTGCATGATCCAAAAGTGTTAGAGAACTGCATGTTTTCCACTCCAAAGCTTACAGCAACATGCTCTTCATCAATATGTGGGTGTGCAACAAGTGGTTTTAATGGGAGAGCTAATAGATTTGAACAGCTGGACCGGTCGGAGCTTGTTTGAAAGACGTCGCCTGACAATCCTAACAGTGAGTGTTAACCCATCAAACCACTTATATTGTTAATCAACATGGCAGATAATAACCGTCTCTTAATGTTTTAAAAATGTAAAAGCACATTCAAATTCATTTTAATTAGCACAAATGACTTGTCATTTATATGTGCATTAAGTCGCAGAGATAAATGTACCTGTGTGTATTTGTGGATGGTATTGTGAACTTAAAAAATGGTGTAGAATAATTTGTGCATATTGTTATGTGTAGTTGTGAAGTACAGTGTGTATATGTGGGAAACTTTGATACTGTTAACTCAATTAAAGCTAAATAAAATGGACTGGATGAGAAATGACAGTTGGCATGTTGTCTTCCCCCCTTCTCACTCCACTGCTTACCACGGCCACTTTTTTCCACATTTTTCAAAACTGTGGTGAGAGCTGAGCTGTGTTGAAGTGGGGATTCATGACCCTTTAAAGGGTTAGTTCACCCAAAAATTAAAATTCTCTCATCATTTATTCACCCTCATGCCACCCCAGTTGTGTATGACTTTCTTTCATCTGTGGAATACAAACAAAGATTTATAGAAGAATTTGTCAGCTCTGTGGGTCCATACAATGCAAGTGAATGGGTGCCAATATTTTGAAGCTCCAAAATCCAAATAAAGGCAACACAAAAGTAAGCTTTGTGGGTCAGAAGTTTACAAACACGAAGTTAACTGTGCATTTAAGCAGCTTGGATACTTCCACACAATTCCACATCAAGCCTTTAGGAAATTAACTAATTAGCTTCTGAAGGCCTACATTCAAACTCAGTTGCTTGACGTCATGGGGAAATCAAAAGAAATCAGCCAAGACCTCAGAAAATTTCATTTGGACCTCCACAAGTCTGGTTCATCCTTGGGAGCAATTTCCAAACTACTGAAGAAGCCATTTCCATCTGTACAAACAATAGTACGCAAGTATAAACACCATGAGACCATGCAGACATCATACCTCTCAGGAAGGCGATGCAGTCTGTCTCCTAGAGATGAACGTAGTTTGGTGCGAAAAGTGCAAATCAATCCCAGAACAACAGCAAAGGACCATGTGAAGATGCTGGAGGAAACGGTTAGACAAGTATCTATATCCACAGTAAAACTATAGTAATAAATAATTAGTACAGTAAAATAGAGTCCTATATCAATATAACCTGAAAGGCTGCTCAGCAAGGAAAAAGCCACTGCTCCAAAACTGCCATAAAAAAGCCAGACTACAGTTTGCACGTGCACATAGGGACAAAGATCTTACTTTTTGGAGAAATGTCCTCTAGTCTGATGAAACAAATATTTCACTGTTTGGCCATAATGACCATCATTATGTTTGGAGGTAAAGGGGTGGGGCTTGCGAGGCGAAGAACACTATACAAACCATGAAGCATGGGAGTGGCAGCATCATGTTGTGGGGGTGCTTTGCTGCTGGAGGGAGCTTGTGGAAGGCTACCCAAAACGTTTTACCCAAGTTAAACAATTTAAAGGCAATGCTACCAAATACTAACAAAGTGTATGTAAGCTTCTGACCCACTGGAAATGTAATGAAAGCAATAAAAGATGAAATAAATAATTCTCTCTACTATTATTCTGACATTTCACATTCTTAAAATAAAATAGTGACCCTAACTGACCTAAGACAGGGAATATTGCATATGATTAAATGTCAGGAATTGTAAAAAACTGAGTTTAAATGTATTTGGCTAAGGTGTATGTAAACTTATATAGTCATACAATCACATACAAGTGATCATCAATCATTTGATGACAGCTCATTGCCTTGTTGAATGAGGTAAACACTACTGTGACAATTTGAATCCAATACTCTTTCAATCCAAAATACTTGCATACTCATGACAGGAAGAATGTGCTATGCTATCCATGTTTTTTCTTGGCTACATCTTCCACGGTTGTATTGAAAAATTCTGTTAGTTTACTGTGATAAATGTTAGTAAGGTTGTTGATGTGAAGATGTGAAAAGTCTTGTAATCGATGTTGGTGCAACAAGGCAGGCGTTTTCTCTCTCTCCTTTAGCACTGCTCAGAATATCAGGGCTCTGTAGTCATTTGACATGGTTGAATTGCTCCAAAGCATTTTAAAAGCAAAAATTCTCATGTAGAATTCAAATGTGTTGCATGCGCCTCCATATTGAGGGAAGCCTGATATAATAGTGTATGTGAGCTGCTACGTGCTATCCCGTCACCAGAGCTCACAGCCCTGTTGACACGCGCATACACGGATAGAGTAGAGTGCAACTTCAATCACTCTGCGCACATCCATGTCCTACATGAGAAGCATATTTAGCACTTATAAAGTGAGATGAATATCATAAGGTTGCTGTATCGCTTGACAGAAATGCGTATGGATGTGGATGTTATTAGAGTGTTAAAATAAAGATGCATCTTAAAAATTTTTACATTTCATCATTGGTTAATTGATCAATGCATTGATGCAGATCGATGGATTGTTACACCCCTATTCTTTATGCAATTAGATCTCAATATTCAAAAGTCTCAATATTCAAAACACTCAATTAAAATACTATGAGTATAATTTTGTTTGTTTATTTCACTGCACAACCCTCTACTGACATGTTGGAGGAAAAAAATTTTTTTACTCACCAGACTTTTGACAACATGTACAGTTAGTGTAATGGAACAGAAAACTGAAAAAGATATTAATTAATTAGAGAAGGGGGCATCTCACATATATATCGTTTTCATATATATTACTTTACGTAATATAGTATGCAATATTGTACATTTTATTTTATATTTCACTTTTGATAATTTTTATCACATTTTAGCTTGTGTAAAGATGCACAAATTTCACATTCTATCAATTTACACCGATCAGCCACAACATTAATACCACCTGCTTAATATCATGTAGGTTGTGCTGCCAAAACAGCTCTGACCCCTCAAGGCATGGAGTCTACAAGACTTCTGAAGGTGTCCTGTGGTATCTGGCACCAAGACATTAGCAGCAGATCCTTTAAGTCCTGTAAGTTGCGAGGTGGGGCCTTGATGGATCGGACTTGTTGGTCCAGCACATCTCATATATGATCAATCAGATTGAGATCTGGGGAATTTGGAGGCCAAGTCAACACCTAGAGCTCTTTGTCATGTTCCTCAAAACATTCCTCAGTGATGGCATTATCCTGCTGAAAGAGGCCATCTCTTCCCCAGGTAAATGATGCACACATACCTGGCCGTCCACATGATCTAAAATAAAACGTAATTCATCAGACCAGGCCACCTTCGTCCATTGCTTCATCATCCAGTTCTGATGCTCACATGCCCATTGTCGGTGCTTTCAGAAGTGGACAAGGGTCAGCATGGACACTCTGACCAGTCTGTGGCTACGCAACCCCATACGATGTAAGCTGTGATGCACTGTGTGTGTTCTGAGACCTTTCTATCATGGCCAGCATAAAGTTTTTCAGCAATTTGTGCTACAGTAGATCTTCTGTGGGATCGGACCAGACGGGTTAGCCTTCACTCCCCTTGTGCATCAGTGAGCCTTGGGCGCCAATGACCCTGTCGCTGGTTCACTGGTTGTCCTTCTTTGGAACACTTTTGGTACTAACTATGGCTGTATGATTTGGGGAAAATGTCATGTTGCGATTATTGAGGCTAATATTGCGATATGCGATTGCGATATAATAAACAAATGTTATCATGAGTCAACTTGCTTGGTTATCAAGGACAATGCACAAATAGAATACTGATAATGCTGAAATGTGTATTTCTCAACTCAAACATACAAACTAGCAACAAAAACCACTATAAATGAACAGTGTTTTCAAATAAAAATTGTATTTTTACTAAATTAAATAATAAAATCTTTGCATTACTGCAAACTTGTTGTTTTCTCAATATTACACCTAAATAAAATAGAACAATAAATAAGAACATACACATTTTCATGAAAATAAGATTGTCCAAACAAATAGGGATATTTAAACAGGATGTAACATGTACTTTGTATAAACTCTTTCAAAAAGGAAACTGGATATAAAAGTGTGGTTCACTCAATAAAACCACTAAAACTGTTGTTGTTTTTTTGTTTTTTTTTTTATATGACAACTGGTATTTCCAAATCCTCTTTCTAAAAAGTTCTACTTATCACTTGTATCTCTTGTCCAGTGTGTGGATCATTTTCTGAAACTTTTCTCTGTGCTGTTTCAGGTGCTGATATAAATTTGTCGTGTTGCCACGTGATGTAGCAACTTTAATTTTGCACAGTATCTCTCTCTGCTCAGTGTCGGTTATCTTAAAGCTAAAATATCACCATGTAACCAGGGTTTTTCCTGGCACAAAATGATGTGGAGGTGGTACCATACTGATCAAAAAAGTGACGTTAAAAACATGTAAACGTTGGCTTTGCGTTAATACACTACTAATGACCTGGCAACTGAATACTAGTGTTAATTTTGTCATCTGTTTTTTTATTTAATCATAGTCTTAATCCGGTGTCAAATGTCCTTTTTAACCTTATCCTATTGTTTTTAGTAATTTTTTATGTAGTTTTGTCAATGTTTTAGTATCTTAAATTTTAGTAACATTTAGTCATATTGATATTTTAGTCACTGAACACTGTAAACATTTTAGCCATAAGAGTATTATTGATAAGCATGTTATTGTTGTTGTAATTTTAGTAGTATTTTTCACTCAAGATTGCTGCAGACAGTGGTGGTGAGAGACGAGCGTCTCCGTGTTAGTGTGCACATCAGCCAGCGGAATTTTAAATCTCTCCCACTCAGATTGGGTCTCTTCCACGACTGGTTGAAGCAGTTCTGACCGCACAGAGAATGACAGTTTTGGAGTTTGTGCTTATTTACATGGTTTGAAGCTTAATTAAGGATGAAATAAAGATATATCGCAATGCTGCGATCTGTGTTTCTATCAGACACTCGAGCTGCAGTGCTCCTCTCGACTCGCGTGTCATCATTATAGACAGGTCATCTTTTTATTATCTGTGTAGAAAATGGGCTGTCACGTCCACACATGCTCTTATTTATTTAATAAAATCACAGCATTTTGCTGTCATATAATCGCACAGGCTGACATCGCGATTGCGATATGATTAATCATGCAGCACTAGTGCAAACCACTGCATACCGGTAACACCATACAAGACCTGCCATTTTGGAGATGCTCTGACCCAGTCATCGAGCCATCATAATTTTGCCCTTGTCAAAGTTGCTCAGACCCTTACAATTAACAATTTTTCCTGCTTCCAACACAGGAAAAATGACTGTTCATTTGCTGCCTAATATATCCCACCCCTTGACAGGTACCATTATAATGAGATAATGTTATTCACTTCACCTGTCAGTGGTTTTAATGTTGTGGCTGATCAGTGTATATGATGCCATGAAATTGCATTTTGAATAATGACACAAGCTGTTCTCACAGTTTTAAAATTCATACACATTTTTATAAAAATATTCACATGGTTGGAACCTAATAATGAAAATAGAATTACACATAATAGTTATTAAATAATTATATTAGAAAAATAATCATTTAAGTGCTACTATATGAAAACTACATTGCCCTTTATAATAAACACTTTAATATTTACAATGTTTTCTGAAGTTAAATATTTCACAATGTATGATTGTACCTTTTAAATATGCATGTATTTACAATTATTACTCGTACAAAATTTTGTAATATGTTTGTTTATATACACTTGTGCGATTTACATTGAGCTTACATTGCTATGTATAACAAGCGCTAAAATGGTACTGTCTCTTTAAAAGAACGAGCAGCTCCAGAGAGAATATATACAGTTGAATGAGCACAGTGCACATTAACAAGAGAGAAGTTGCATGGTTGTCGTTCCCTCATCTTTGCAATGTATGATCAGAATTTATGTTTCTTTCTGATCAGAATTGATGTTTTCTTTTTATCTTTTTTTTATCACCAACTGACTGTAAATAACAGAAAGAGACATAAAATGTAAGTGAGTCTTTGTCTTTGGACACACAATACACAGAATAAAGCAAAAGGAAAATATTACTTGTATAATGTGTATTGACTTGCACTGCTGTGCAGAGAACGGGAGCTACAAATCTAACGGTACCCTTTTAAGCGGAGGTGTCTTTAAAAGTACGGAGATTTAAGTGGAGGTGTCTTTACTACAGTGTCTTTAACCCCTCCCCATCAACTATTGCCCCACCACTTCTTCCCTCACCCCCCACTCAATAACTATTGACGGCAGATTTCTGTTCACAGTCTGTCCATGTCCTTTCGGCCCTGCTAAGTTCTGTGCATGTCACTGTTGGCTTGCTTGTACAAATATTTATTATACACGTTTTCAAATTCAGATATACAACCTCTCAAGTTTTGCAACACTTTTTCCTTCTAACAGACATCCAACAGGTGCGTTACTGAATGCTATGCTTTAAAACTGAGAATGTTGTGAAAACAGTCCATAGAAAAGTTTGAACAATTTTACCAATTTTAGTTGCACCATTTTAGTCGCATAACGCGCATTTTGGTCGCAAATGTGAGCGATTTACTCACAGTGTAAAGGGCAGCTGCAGTTTTGGTTTGCTTTGGTTGAATTATCTGCAAGTGCCTTCTCATATTTGTGGAGGTACTGGCTTCCTAACATTAAAAAAAAAAAAAAAAAAATTGAAATGACTACCCATAACACAATAATATATTCACAGAGAGCTCCAGATAACCAAAACATACTCGCTACTCTTCATATCTCATGCAGAAAAAAGAATGCGAGTGAAGCATAGTTGCATGTGTGTGCATTTGCGTGGCTGCTGACATTGATGGATTGTTACCACATGTTGCTGACGGACAAAAAGGTCTCTGTGTTCCAGAGAGATTCGGTGTGCAGCTGGGCGCTCAGTTAACAACCTCCCCAACACACACACAGAGAAAGATCATTTACATTCAAACTGATTAGACATTTACACAAAACATGGGTGAAATATAAATATAATATGTGAAAACTGGTATTGTTTAGATTTGATGTAATCCTTTTAGGATTACAAAAAGGGAATGTGTTAGAACTTCATTAGTTTCAGGGTGAAAGGGATGAGCTTTGTAGATTAAGGAAAGAGTGAGTATTGTTTTCCAACTGAGAGTATAATAATAGGTTTAGCAGGGTGTGTGCACTTTTGCATCTCAAAATTTTTATGTAGACCACATTGAGCACATTCATTTTATTGACTATGTACTTTGTATGTATTTTATGTATTTATTTATTTTGAGCTGGAGGGCTACCTACACAAAAATGTCATGTAGATGCACAAATGGAGTGAGAGGAGGGGATATGAATCCAAGCCTTTTGCAGCTTCTGCATGCTATGCTATATTTTATGGTTGTGCAGGGCAGTGGAGTACCTTTAAGACAGCAAGTGTTGCTATCAGAAAAGGCACAGAGACTGATACATTGGCAATTCACACACACACACACACACACACACACACACACACACACACACACACACACACAAACAATAATAAACACACTCTTAAAAGCAATTAAAAAGGCTCTTCTCCTGGAGGGCCCTACCCAGAAAAGGATAACATAATAAAGATAAATAAGCAGTTAAAAAAGGGAAGGCAAAGGCATTGAAAGTAGTGGAATATAGGGAAAATGAATTTCATGTCATTGGCATAAGTTCATTTAGAGCTGCCAAACAAGCAGAGCAAGATAATGAATAGTTCTTAATTACTTAATTCACAACATGTTGCTCCATTGAGGTTAAAGTCATACCCTTCCACCTCTTTTTCCTCACACACATGCTCATGCACACAAACATTATGTCATTATGATATTATATTATTTGATTTGATTTGATTGATTTGATTAAACTCTAGAGAGACTTGGCACAGTAAACACCAGTATCCGTGGCATCACTCATCTTAGCTCAACACACAAACACACACCTTGTGAGACATGTAATGGTACTTTGGTTTAGCATGAAATGTATTCATCGGATGAACATGAACTAAGGTGAAGTTTAGTTCATTTTTAGTACTTTTTAGAATTTGAATGTATAGAATGATACTAATATATAGAATCACTATTGTTCCGTTTCATTTCAAAGTGAAAGAAAAAAAAGTATAGCCCTGTGCAGCCTACTCCATCACTAAGGGAAAAATAGATTTTAGAAAATGCAACCCCTCTGTTCTGCCAAGGTTACTGGCTGTAAAACGTTTCCTCTGCTAAGTTACTATAGTTACAGGGCACATTGTGCTTTCTCAGCCTCTCGAGATCACATTGTATACTTAATACACAATGGCATCTATTTTCCACTGGTTTCCTATTCACTAGCACTGAAAAGTAACCGTTCTTCAGATGAGTTTGGCTGCCATGAAAGGAGCATTATTTTGGTCTCTTTTGTGCTACATCAATGGTCTGTATGATCTGTAAAGATCTTAATGTCTTTCCTCAACAAAGCTGACTTGTGTAACACATGCAGTTCTAGGTGTACGCAAGATTTGAGATGTAATCTATATGTGAGAGTGTCTGTTTGTGTACCAGTATAAAGCTGAAGGAAGATCTGAGGAGGCAAAAGAGGTTAATGGAAGTTCTAAAAGTCACTTTGGAGAGAAAACAAAAAAAGAAACACAAGATAAATGAAATAATAAAATGGAAATTGCTTATTTTATGAATCATGTGTTGGTGACTGATTCATAACCACCTGTTTTCTGTGGTCTCTGTTTGCTCTCTCTATAGAACTCCATCCGGCATAATCTGTCCTTGCACAGCCGTTTCATCCGTGTACAGAATGAGGGAACTGGAAAGAGCTCTTGGTGGATGATCAATCCTGAAGGGGGGCGGGGAGGCAAAGCACCAAGGCGACGTGCAGTCTCCATGGACAATGGTAACAAATACACCAAGAGTGCACGAGGGCGTGCGGCTAAGAAAAAGGCAGCACTGCAGGCTGCCCAAGAGGGTTCACTGGAGAATGTTTCTGGTGTTGGTCTTTCCAAGTGGCCAGGAAGTCCCACCTCCCGTAGCAGTGATGAACTGGAATCATGTTGGACTGACTTCCGCTCTCGAACTAACTCCAATGCTAGCACACTGAGTGGACGTCTGTCACCCATTCTGGCCAACCCAGAGCTTGATGATGTCCTAGATGGTCCACCCCTTTCCCCAATGGTCTACTCCAGCCCCAGCAGCCTCTCTCCTCCCTCGTACTCCTCATCCAACTCCAAAACCTGCCCAGCTGAACTTCCAGGGCTAGCGGACCTGACTGGAACAATGAATCTCAATGAGGCTGACAACCTAATGGACGATCTGTTGAACAATATCACTACACAAGTGCAGGCAGTTCAAAGTTCTTCTGCTTTTAGTTTTGGATCTAAAAATGCAGCATCTTCCCCCAGCTCCACTTCATCCCAAACTGTGAGCAACCACAGTGGAGGATTCAGTAACCCCGTTTTTGGGCCTTCGACTGGAGGGCTACGTCAGACACCCATGCAGACCATCCAGGAAAACAAGCAAACATCATTCTCTAGCATTTCTTGTTTTGGGAACTCTCTTCAAGAGCTGCTGAACTCTGATTTGTTGGTCTCTCACAGTCATAGTGATGTCATGATGACGCAGTCAGACCCACTCATATCACAGGCCAGTGCTGCAGTCACCTCTCAAAACTCCCGCCTTCGCAATGGCCTCATGCTCCGTAATGATCCCATGATGTCATCATTCAGTTCTGTGCTAAATGGGCGAAGCAGCCTTTTCCAGAACAAGCAACATCATCAGGGGTCCAGTGCCCAGGGTTCTTTGTGTTCTCTCTCCAACAATAGGGTGCAAAGTCTTGCTAATGATGCTAATAATTTAGTCTCTGCGAAGCAGCACCTACAGCCACAGTCCTCCATGTTGATGACTGAGACTTCGCTTTACTGTGGGCTGAATGGAAGTAATGGGATGGGGATCTGTCACCCCTCAGGAACAGACCGTTTTCCCTCAGACTTGGACCTTGACATTTTTAACGGGAGTCTGGATTGTGATGTGGATTCAATAATCCGTTCAGAACTAATGGACTCTGATGGACTGGATTTTAACTTTGATGCATTGGTGCAAAATGCTGTTAGTCTGAATCCTGTGGGAAACTACACCGGGACAAAGCAATCCAATCAAAGCTGGGTACCCGGCTGACAGCAGTCACATAGGTGAGCAAAAATGCAAAGTCATAGCTGTCCATGTCATGAAGAAACAAAAAGGCAAATTAATATCATACTACTATGAAGAACTGTGATGGTGACAGTCATGAATAATCAAGAGTCACTATTAAATTGATGTGTTTTTTTTTCTTGGTCTTTTTAGATTACTGCAAGATTTTGTTGCATTGTACAGGACTTGTATTATGTTTGTTATAACATTTATTTTATTCAGAGATTACTTATCTTTCTCTCTATCTCTTATCTCGGCTCCGAACTGCAGAGAAAACAACAAATATAAGAATGACAACTACAAAAAAATTCTGCACGAAAACCAATCCAACAGAGACTTGAACTACCCTTTTTGTCAAGTTTGCTGTCTGCGTTAAGCACTGGATGATACTCCTGTTTACAGGTCTATCTGACTGCAACACCCTGAAGAACTGGACCAACAGTTCAGCAGACATAGACTCAAACAATAGACTGCCCAATGGAGAAACAAAAACTAACAGTGAACTCACAGATCATTATGCATAACATACAGTGTTTAAAATAATCCCATTGTTAGTGAAGAAAAAATATTTTTAAATGAGTAACTGAGGCCTGTTGTAACTTTTCTTTGGGTGGGGTCTCTATACTCTTTCTGTTTTACCTAACATATTTGTTAAAGAATTGGTTAGTTTTGTCATCCTCTAAGCACTTACTGTGTTGTCATTGATCAATATATAAATACAATTTAGAGGTCGAAATTTATCCTTGAAAATTTCCGAGCTCAGGTGGAGTAATGTAGAGCACTTCATCCTGTGCTTTTGTGTTTAATTTACTGTTACCATGCAGTAGTTAGTTTCCAATCTGAAATATAGTTGCCTCATAACAATTTTGAAGTAATACATTTTGTGGCAGGATATAACCATATGAGTGATTACTTGTGTGTAATGTCTGTAACTGTACAAAAAATTGTGGGAAATTGATAGCTTATCAGGTGGAGGCATCTTATTTTGAAAGCAAAGCTATGGACTTTTCACATTTAAATGTAGCCAAAAGTAATGAATAAATAAATATTTACTTGCATTTGTGGACATTTCCATGCCATAACAGGTGCTAAATTATCAGTATTGAGCCCTATCCTTTATTAAGGCATCTGTGTTTCCCTGGCCACAAGGACATAACATAAATTATTAGCATTTGCAATTAGCATTATGGGAGCATTCATTGGGGGAAATGCCTTTTCTCTGGAAGCTATCTTTACTGAGCAAAAAAAAAAAAAGCTATATTTTGTATATTTGCCAAATTACTTGAAATTTGTAGATGCTGGCAGCCAAAATCACAAAACACAGTGAAATTCTGGGACGTTTTGGTCCCTGTATGCAAAATGCATCACTATTGCTCAGGGGAGAGTTGGGCCTCCATTTCAACATCAGGGCCTACTCTTTGAATTTACTGCAACCTGACTGTACACAATTTCAAAAGTGTTTTATGAACATTTGAACATGAATAACATTCTTCTAAAGCAAGAAGATAAAACAACAGGAATCCATCCTGTGTTGTCAATTTATTGATGTGTTTATTGGGGGTTGTCACTTTATGACATGTTTTTTGTTCATTTGTGCTCAACTATTATCACAAATCATGTACAAATTCTAACTTTCTGTGTTTTGTTCTTCAAAGAGGGTTACCCTTCACTGCATACGCCCATGTATGCATGCATGTAAATGTACATATGCATAATGTGAAATGCATATATATGTATAGAGTGCTGTGTAAAATATTTCCTGATTTCTTCTATTGTTGTGTATTTTTCATTCTAAATAGTTTTAGATCTAACATAAAACAAAGGCAACCTGAGTAAACAAATATATATATATTTTTATAGCAAAAATGTAATCCAACACCAATATCACCAATGTGAAAAACGAACTACCCCCTTAAACTTAATAGCTGGTTGTGCCACCTTTAGCAGCAACAGCTGCAAGCAAACGCTTCGATAACTGGAGATCAGTCTTTCACAGTTATGGAATTTTGGCCCACTCTTCTTTACAGCACTGCTTTAGTTCAGCCACATTGGAGGGTTTTTGAGCATTATCTGCCCATTTAAGGTCCTGCCACAGCATCTCAATTGGGTTGGACTCAGAGTTGGACTTACTTCTGTGCTTTGGATCATTGTCTTGCTGCATAATCCAGTTGCACATGAGCTTCAACTCACAGACTGATGATCGGTCATTCTCCTTTAGGATTTTCTGGGAGAGAGCAGAGTTCATGTTTCCCTAAATTATTTCAAGTTGCCCTGGCCCTGATGCAGCAAAGCATACCCAAACCATCAAACTACCACCACCATGCTTGACTGTAGGTATGATGTTCTTTTTGTGGAATTCTATTGTTTGATTTAGGGCAGATGTAACAGGACACCTGTCTTCCAAACAGTTCCACTTTCGAATCATCAGTCCACAGAACATTCTCCCAATGGCTTTGAGGATCATCAAGGTGTGTTTTGGCAAAATTCAGATGAGCCTTAATGTTCTTCTGGGTTAGTAATGGTTTTTGCCTCGCCACACTTCCATGAATTGCATTTTTGGCCAGTGTCTTTCTGATAGTGGAGACATGAACAGTGACCTTTATTGATGCAAGAGAGGCCTGCTGTTCCTTGGATGTTGTCCTTTTATGACTTGCCACTATTCCATTAATGGCATTTTTGGCCAGTGTCTTTCTGATAATGGAGACATGAACATGTGAGAGAGGCCTGCAGTTCCCTGGATGTTGTCCTTGGCTTTTTTGTGACTTCCTGGATGAGTTATCGCTGTGCTCTTGGAGAAATTTTAGAAGGTTAACCACTAGTGGGATGGTTCACTACTGTGCCAAGTTTTCTCCATGTGGAGAAAAGGGCTCTCACTGTGGTTCTTTGGAGTCCCAGAGCCTTTGAAATCGCATTGTAACCCTTCCCAGACTGATTTATCTGATTTATCAATCACCTTTACCCTCATCATTTCTGGAATTTCTTTCGACCTTGGCATAGTGTGCTACTGGGTGAGACCTTTTAGGCAACTTTTTGGTGTTGATTTGATTGAACATGGCTGGCAGTAATCAGGCCTGGGTGTGTCTATTCCAGCTGAACACCATTATGAATACAGTTTATAGATTTGGGGATTTAGTAACTAAGAGGGCAAATACATTTTCACACAGGCCTTCAGTAAATAACATTATAATTTTTCCTTTTATGTTATATCTTGTTTGTAGAACTAAAACAATTTAGTATGAGATATACTGTACACAAAAACAGAAGAAATCAGGATGGGGCAAATACTTTTTCACAGCACTGTACATCCTGCTATACTTATGTAATGTATTGATAATGCAGATATATCTTGCAAAATCCATGTACTGAACAAAACCATGCAATTATTACATTGGGAGTTGGCCATATATGGTTATAGCAGGGGTGTCAATCTCATTTTAAGTCAGGGTACAGATCAGACTAAATGTTGTCAGCCCTTATGTGGGCTGATTTTTTCTTATAATTTGATAAACCTTGGTGTACGCATGGAGATAGCATGCACAATACATGCTATTCTTGAGCTAATATAGTCCAGAATTAACTTTGTGCTGCTTTGATAATGAACATAAATGTAAAACAAAATATAGCACATGGAATTTACAAATGTCCTTTACAAGAGGCCTTTTGATGCCATAAATACAAAATTGGTAATGATGATAATAATAATAACAACATTGAATCAGTATTAATGTATCATAGCCTATCTAATAATTATATTATTCAGTGTAGACTTATAAACATTTGAAAAATTAATTCATCACCCCAAATATTTGTTTGTACCTGTCCATGTTGTCATTAGTGCCATAAGCAACTCACACAAATTGTAGGAAAATTAAGTGAATTGCCCAGGGACAGTTTTGTCACCCGCAAATCCAGTGAATAAGCGTGAGTTAATAATGCTGAACATTATTAAAAGAAAGGTTCTACCACTTTAAGATCCTGCTGTAGCTAGAATAAATATGAGTACATAAAATGGGTATAATGAATTAATTTTTTTAACATAATCTTTTTTTTCCCCCTAAATCATCTCTCAAAGCCATGTGTTTGACACCCCTGGTTTATAGCATGATCCTACACCCTACAGCTTCTGCCTTAATATTCGTTACATTTTCCAGGCACACAATCACAATGTAACTTATGCAATAAATTCATAGGTTGGGAAATCATCCATAGAGGATAGCTGAACCTTTTTTTAAAAAAAAAAAAATAATCCAAAGTTCTTGTTTTTCCAAATAATGAGACAGAGACTTGTCTTCCCATTTACAACCAGTCGCATCCTTAAACATTACAGGTGTTATTTAGTTTACCCATGGTGATAATTCCTACATCTTATCACCCTGATTGTAGCCTTCCTTTTTCATCTTCTTCTGCTTATTACATTTGCTCTTTGACCTCTTTATCGTATAGTCATATGGTTTCTCTGTGAGATGTTTGTGCTTATTTTTTCCTGTGTACTCCATTTTGAATTGTAATCTAGTTTATAAAAGAAATGGTGCATACGTAAATGAAGCTTGGTTGAGCTATATGTGTCTGCTGTGGTTATTTACAATTTAAGCATCAAATTAAACATCCAACAAGTCCCAACATGATGGATTTATATTACTGCTTCCTCGTAGGCTAGGACTATAGTTGACCCTTAATGGGATCAAGTACAACAATTACTGACTTATATCACCGAAAATAGAATGTATGTATTTACATGATAAACACATATTTTTTTTATAAATAAAACACATTTAAACTTGTCATCTGATTCTGATACACCTGGCCAATCAATGTGCAGAACACGATGTGCTTTGTGCAAAGCGGGGACTGAATAGAGAGTCAAAATGCATCACAAAAGGCTAAAATCAGGGGCACGAAAAAGAAATGCGAGCAAACAGAGAGGAAAAGTGAACGAAAGAAGCAGAGGCGATGGGGAAATTTCTTGCCAAGCATGAAGCACTAGTTATGAAAAGCGAAGCTGAACATGGCAAAAGCGAGGAGCTGCAGCTAGCTAGCTTAACCTTTAAATAACGTTAGCACGTTCACTTAACTAGATATCAGTATAACAGATAGATGTAAATGCCCTTATAAGTAGGGATGGGTACCAAAACCCGGTATTAAACAAACAAACCGATAAGGAGTATCGATCAGAGTAATAGTATTGATAAAATCCTAACAATACCATCCCTACTCATATGGCAATTATATTGCAACCTTCTGGAATTACTAAAGCTTGCAATTAGCTAATTTTTAGGCCTGAAGTCAGCAAGAAAATAATAAGACTCTTCCTATGATATCACCCTCTATCATAAACTAAGGGAGAGACGAGCATCCCACAGAGCAGGTCTACTGAGGGAGAGACTAGCTTCCTTAAACAGTGACTGAGTGAGTAACACAAGGATGGGTGGGTGGTGGACAATGCTGGAGTGGGTGTGGATGAGGGCATTGCTACGGTAAGTAGGGGTTGCTATTTTTTTTATTTATTTTTTTTATTTTAAATAAATAATATAAAAATCATTAAGAGTAAGAAAATGCTCTTTGTTATAATATTAGTTTTTCATATTCAGGTTGGCAATGAGCATGTACAAGCAGCGTAAATGTACTCTGCACAGTCAAAGCCTGTCGCACCCCCAATTTGGAAAATGTTGTCCCCCTTTCCATAAATTCCCTGTCTGAACGTGCCAATAAATGCTTTCACAACAATATATATGATAAATGCTTAACAGCGTTTCCTTATGCTTAACCATGTGTTGAGTGTCCCTTCCTGCCGGAGCCATAAATGTCTGGAATCCCCCACCTGTCCCACTCAAACACAGACACACTCACTGTCCGCCGCACCCAAAGGTCAAGGGTTGTTACATAACTGTAAGGGCAAATCTGTTTTGCCAATACTGTGGTTCAGGGGTGTGTGTGTGTGTGTATTCAAGGTGTGTTGTTTGCTGTGGGTACAGCATGCTGACTCAGAAAACAAATCTGAGATCAAGAGTTACAAGGTCTTTTTCAGCAAAATTCATTAGGTTTAAGATCAATCTTATTGTAAAACCAAATTACAATCCGAGCCATGGTGTCAGTGTGCTTTCTGTTTGCTAATGTGTAGGTATTCAGCCTGTGCACACTTGAAGAACAGTGTGTTCTGTATATTACTATAATAACATAAACACATCTAAAATCAGTGATTTCCTGTGTATTGTATACTGTATTAAAAACAATAAAACATACCTGTAAACATTTTTTTTTGTATGAACAAGGAGGTTGGGTCACGGTTGTGTGTGTGTGTGTGTGTGTGTGTGTGTGTGTGTGTTCGCACTCACTGAACCAGTTTGTTTAGGCCAAATTCATCAGAACAGATCACTGCTAATCAAGTTCTTCACACAACACAGCAGCATGTAACTTAGCAATGCAAATTAGATTTCTTCTTTACATTTCAACCACCCATGAAAGTATATATAGCCCATTACTTACAGGTTGTAAAAAAACAAAGGTACAACTTCAACACAGCATCATTTACAATGAGTCTATATCAGCCATAATGTGAGTATATCAAAATAATACAACAAAAATAATCTACTAAGCCTTGGTGTGCCTTGTGATGTTTTTCTCTTTCACATGTGGGTTTGTCACTATGCCTATTATGATAGATAATTAACAGCATAAGCATTTAGTAATTACAAGGTGTGTATATGGCATGACACACATCTGGTGTATACAAAATAAATAATGTGCTATGAAAGGGGTTATGGACGATTATTTTGTGAATCATGTGGATACCATGAATGCTTTCATCTCTGACTCCTCAGGTGAGGCCAGGACTGTCAATGCTAAGGTCTGACTGGTCAAAGCTGTATGAGGAGGGATTGATGACAAGGGGATTTGAGAACTGGGCTGTGGTGTGGTGATGTCATAGCCAAATGGATAGTGTGACATGGTAAATGAGTGACAGAGAAGCAAAAAGAGAGAAACTGTGCGGGAGGGATCTCATGTTCTCTATCCATTAGGCAATAGAATACAATCTGCCTCAAAGCAGTGTGATGTACAGCACTCTGGGAGCTACAACTGAAAACACTATTAGGCTTTATTACACACTGCACACTGGAGAAAATGGAGAGTTATTTTGCAACAGGAAGGGCTACTTTTCAGCAATGTTTAAGTCGTGTGTGATGAGAATACCCAAATCACCAACATTGTGGCTTGATGGCCACAATCAACACATGATAGCAAGCTCTTTGACAATAGCTGCCTGTGTGCTTTGCTTGAAAGCCATGCATTCCAGAGTCACCTGGTAGGTGATAATGGCTATCCCTGTCGTCTAATGACCCCCCTCTTGAACCCTATAACACCAGCGGAGAAATGCTACAACTCCTGCCACATTGCAGCAAGAGGTCTTGTGGAGAGAGTGTTTGATGTTTGGAAAAAAAGGTTTCCTTGCATGCAGAATGGGCTTCGAACCAAGCTTGACACAACACTGATGATCATTGTTGCAGGGGCAGTATTACACAACTTTGGTCAAAAGACTTGGTGATGAGCTACTACAGGGGTCTGAAGAGGATTACCCAAATGAGGACCGAGAGGATGCACAGTAGGAGTGCAGCACTGCCACTGCAAATGGAAAAGTTGTACGGAGAACTCTAATTGAGAACCATTTTACTGGATAATTTGTGTTATGTGGCATGTCAACTGTGTAAACATAGAGAGAGAGAGAGAGAGAGAGAGAGAGAGAGAGAGAGAGAGAGAGAGAGAGAAACTATGTACATATCAATACATTGCAATATAGTTTCAATACAATTCATTGTCAACATTGAAATTTTTTTTTTGTTATTAACTATTTTTATTGATTCCATGCAGCAAATCATATAGACATAAAAGAAAATGCAACATCAAACCACATGAAATCATAACTGTTTTATTTTCCCTCCCCATTAACCCCCACACTCCCCATTAACCCCCACACTTAGCCCACACTCCCTCCTCCAATACCAAGTTTAATTTTTTCTCCCATACTTTCTTGCGAGAAGTTAAAGCTCATCACCCAGACTCTGAATAATGGACTGATGCCTCATGACCTTTTCCAAAAGCAGTAATCACCATTTCCAGAGTATATGCCGCTTTAGGGGGTGTATGCTACTCCCAAAAATAGTACAGAGCAGATGGCGCAGCTGTAAATACCTAAAGAACTGAGATCTGGGAATCCTAAAATGTTGAACCATGATTTCAAAAGATCTCAGCACTCCACTCTCATATAGGTCACCAAGTGAATTAACCTCCCTCACAATTCACTCTGACCAGCACAAAGGGGACTTATTAATGTGTAATTTTAGGTTCCACCATATGCTCGAGGCAACATTTAAATAAATGTCCAAATTAAACACTCAGGACACTTTAGTCCATACTGCATGAAAATGCGAGATAACGGAGTGTGACTTAACTTCTCCAGTTAGTTTAATAGATAGGCTTTGCAGTGGTAAAATAGGGGCAAGTACTTTCTTTTCGATACAAAACCAGGGAGGGGCTCTCTCAGGTGGAAGCGAGCAATGTGCCAAATGTCTGAGATCGAATGCATAATAATAAAACAAAATCTTGGGTAAGTCTAGCCCACATTTATCAATCGGCTAATGTAACTTATTGAAATGTAACCTGGGACGCTTACCATTCCAAATGAAGGACTTCGCCATGCTATCAAATTGCTTGAAATAAGAGAGGGGGACATCTACAGGGAGAGATTGTAGCAGGTAGTTTAATAATTTTAATAACATTAACCTTTCCAATCACAGATAAATGTAATGAAGCCCACTTACCCACATCGTTCGAAAAACTTTTTATTAAGGAGTTGAAATTAACTAACTAAATCACACAGATTTTCTGTGAATAAAATGCCCAAATACTTAATGCCCTGTTTGGGCCACTGGAAGTCGCCCGGCTGGAAGGCTGTTACTGGAAAGTATGCAGTCAGAGCCAAAGCTTTGGATTTAGACCAGTTGACTCTGTATCCTGAGAACTTAGAAAATTAAGTAATAATTCTGTGGAGGCAAGGCATAGATCTAGTAGGGTCGGAGATGAATAATAAAATACAATCTGTGTAAAGAAAACGCTTATGCGCCAGCCCTCCCACTATCACTCCTGGAAAATCATCCTCCTTTCTTATTGCGGCTGCTAATGGTTCCAGGGCAAGGCAGAACAATATTGGGGAAAGATATCCCGAGTAAAATAATTTGAAATTAATTGTAAAAAAAATTGTACTTAAAAAGCCTCAAGTTAGCCCGAATTTTTGACAACATTTTTACATCTAGCTTGATCAGGCAAATTGGATGGACACTTTTACACTCACTAGGATCTTTGTATTTTTTAAAAATCAGAATGATCCAGGGTTGTGTCATGGTTGGAGGAAGCTTTCCATTCTTTAATGATTCCATATAAACTTCTAACAAAAGTGGAGCCAGTTCTGTATGGCTCCTCCAAGCTTATCTCAGAACCAAGATAATTTTTTTGCTCTGTCATCAATGGTTCCACAAAGTTTCTAATATCTTCATTTGTAGACGAAGATGTGGAACTATAGAAATAAAGATAGAACTCTTTAAAGGCATTATTAGTATCAATGGCCGAGGTAAAAAATTTCACCACCAGCAGATTTCACTGAGGGAATGGTAGAAAAAGACTCTGTTTTATATATCTAGCCAAAAGTTTTCCTGTTTTGTCCCCTGACTCAAAGTATGTCTTGCCCTGAATAGCCAAAACTCCACCTTCAAAATAGTATTATATCTGTATTTCAATAGGGTAATTTCTCTAAGGCTATCAGACAATGTGTGGCGCGTCAGCTCTGCCTCAGCACTTTTAATATTCTCTTCCAAATCCAAGAGTTCTCATGCTTTGGTGCTTTTTTAAAATAATTTTTTTATTCCCCATTTTCACCCAATTTGGAATTCCCAATGTGCTCTAAGTCCTCGTTGTGGGGTAGTGACTCACCTCAATCTGGGTGGCGGAGGATGAATCTCAGTTGCCTGAGATCATCAACCTGCGCATCTTATCACATGGCTTGTTGATCGCATTACCGCAATGACATTGCGCATGTGGAGGCTTCACGCCATCCACCATGGCATCCACACACAACTCACCACGCACCCCACCGAGAGCGAACCACATTATAGTGATCACGAGGAGGTTACCCCGTGTAACTCTAACCTCCCTAGCAACCGGGCCAATTTGGTTGCTTAGGAAACCCGACTGGAGTCACTCAGCACGCCCTGGGTTCGAACTAGCGAACTGTGGTAGCCAGTGTCTTTACCACAGAGCTACCCAGGCCCCGTGCTTTGGATTTTTTGATGAATGAGGCATACTGTATGACCCGACCCCTAAGAACCACCTTAAGTTCCTCCCAAACCAGACCCACAGAGGATACTGAGGACTTTGGTCTCCATTTAGAGATTGATTTCAGCCTTTAACATTTGTTGGAAATCAGGATTTTGCAAAAGGGATACATTAAAGCGACAACTATTTTATTTATTTTCTCCATATATGGCAACAACTCTAAACTCACGTGATTTGAGAGTAAAATGTTACAAATTGAGCTATCAACAACAGATGAAATTAGGGATTTATATATATATATATATATATATATATATATATATATATATATATATATATATAAATCTAGAAGAAAAAAATATTTTCCCGTGAAGCGTCAGTGTTGCTCTAGGGGGCTTGCACACTTTTGCTTCACTATGATTCCATCAACAGATTAAAAGTCTCCTCCCAATATCATATCATTCCCAATTTTTCCAGCTTCCTGTGGGGAAGATGAGTTTCTTGAAGAAACACAATATAATATTTCTTACTCTTAAGAAAAGAAATAACCTTCCTTCTTTTTATAGGGTGTCCCAACCCATTCACATTCCATGTGGAGAGAGAAAATCCACTCATATTAACATTTACCATTTTGATATAATATAAAAAAAACAAATTGTGTGTCAAAAACAAAATTATAAAGACCACATTTCAGCATTAGTACAACAATAAAACCCCCAACTTCCACCCGAACAAAACAAACAAGAAAAGAAAAAAGTGCGCATTAACCCTGCACATGAGAGTGCAAAAGGCGTTGATCCCTCTAAACTCAAAGAGTCAATGCACGCCTACGAGAGTCCCCGCAACAACTTTTCCATCAGATTGCTCAATCCCAGTGCTACTATACAAATTTTGTGAGGCAAAATTACATAACAGAAAATACTTTGTAAAACAAACTCCAGCCAATAGAAGGCATAAGCACAAAGAACAAGCAGATTCATCCACAGCAGTACCGATGGCAAGTTCCTCAAAAAAACATCCAAATCTCCAGCCGCTAGGCGGAACCAGCACAAAAAGAAACAGGTGTCTCTGTTCCTCGGACAATCAAGTGATATTTAACGAGTCAAGTTGAATCAGAGGCCACATAAGAAACACCACGATTTCCTAAGTCCATAAACTCTATAAAAAACATCACTTGTTGTAGGCATGTAGATATTTTGCGGTCATCCTTATCACTGGCTGGGAACTTCAGTGTAAAAGCGATCTTCCATCAATGCAAAAGTTACTTGAAGGAGTGTCACTCCACAAAACAAACTCCAGCCGCTTGGTGGAACCAACGCAAAAAGAAACAAAAATGGCGCCCAGCTTCCTCAGACAGTCAAGAGTAAGTACAGCAAGTCAACCCACTCAGATGAGGAACACCAAATAGAACACCCAATGTTTTTATAAAGGACAGTGCTTGCTTGGGGCATAAAAATACTTTGCAGCCAGCCTTAGTATATTTATACTCAGTTTAGACTTGAACATAAGTTCAAGAGTGATCTTAAGTTGAAGTAAGAGTTTCTTGCATTCCTTGAATCGATCACGTCTCTCTCTTGTCAAATTGGCAAAGTCTGCGAACAAGAAAATTTTGTGATTCTTCCAAGAAAGCTTTCATTTGCTCCTCACATCACGTAACACAAGATCTTTATCAGATGATATCAGGAATTTGGCCAGAATTGATCGGGGCCTGTCTCCCTCCATGGATCTGCGAGCCGGGACTCTGTGAGCTCGCTTGATTTCCAGCTTATGGCCTGTTATGTCGAGCAGACCATTTCATCTAGGAATTTCACCATATGTCTGGAATGCTCAGGAATTCCAACAATTCGGATGTTATTCCTGCGGCTCCTATTCTGAAGATCTTCAAGTCTTTCACGAATGTGTTCCAAATCAACTTTGGTTGCCAGCGGATTATCAGATAATTCCCTCTCTGATGACTCCAGATAATCGATCTGCTTCTCAACATCTGCCACTCTTGTAACCAACTCAGAGAGTTTTGTTTCTATCACCATAATCGATTGACGTATTACAGTGAGATCTTCAAATTCAGCGACAACTTTCGTCAGATCACAAACATGTTGGACAGTTGAACCTGTATTTCCCCGGCCGCACCATTCAAACCAAGTCCCCAGTCTACAGGCCCATCAGAGGTTTCAGCTTGAGCGTGTAAGTGTCTTTTAAAATCTCCAGAGCCCGAGGATTGGGATTGTTTTACATATTGACTTCGAAGTGCAAATATGTAGGGTGTAACAAATCTCACTGGATTACAACACTAAATAACTAAAAACTAGTAAAGTGTGCAGAGCTCATTGGCTACACGTCTGCTTCTCGCATGGCGTCACGTGACTCCGATTGAAAATGTTTTTCATTCAAAAGAGTTGCTTGAATATCCTTCCTTTGCACAAATAACACGACCAATTTAAAAAGGTTGCCTTCTTGTTCTTTATTACAATTTATGTAATATTAATACATTAATGTAACAATTCAGTCAGATACAATATAATTTACATACAGTATTGTTCAACAAATAAACATTAAAACTAAATATTGTTTGACCACTTCCTTGACATTTTAAATTAGACTGTTTTCATCCATTTCCCTAGATTTCATTAAAAACAATTTGAACTGGTTCTTTGAACTTGAGAACTCTGCAAAGTTTGTCTTTTTAAAGTTGCAGTATTTCCTGTTGTAGAAGAAGCACCTCTCTCTGTATTTTTACATTTTCAATCTGAATTATATTTTTCTCTCTCTCCAATTGTAGTAATTCAAAATGATATTCTTTTAAGTCTGTTTTTGGCATTTTGCTCTTCGAGGGCCCTGGATGCATCTCCTTTGCTGACATGTTTAGTAGTGATGGCGTGAGTGCGCTGTATTGGCTCACTAGCACTTACATTTATGGCATGGGTGCAAGAAACTGACACTACATCTCCATTATTCATATCTTTTAAGACAAACAAACATGTTTTATGAAATCATCTTGGTTTTATCAAGCCAACAATAAATACATTATTTGCCGTTTCCTAATTGAAATGTAGGAACATACTTTTGTAGGTTGGTGTTGGTAGGTCTGGCTTGTGAAAAGTTTCTCTCCTGAGCAGCATAGTTTTTTGCTTTTATGTTTTTCCAACAGGCTTTCAAGTTCATCACGTCTCACTTGTCCTTGATACCTGCAGATGCGTTAAAGCTGGTGCTTAGCTGGACCCACACCTCTTCTTTTTTTCTTATGGTAACATTAATTGTCCTCTTGTCTTTGATATTAATCCCATACTGTTCCATTAATTGAGATATCAAATACTTCACATGGTTTGTGAAATGATTACTTCTTATGAGTGGCTGCGAAATTTCCTTGGCTTTTTTATTTTTATTTGATCTGCCTTTTGTGCTGCTGATCTGTATAGGAAGCAGTTATTAATGACTATAGAAATGATTTTACCTGAATGAGTTTCTTTTTCGCAGAGACAGTTTTATGTTCTCACTTGAAAAGGAAATAAAATTGTGTTATTATTATTTTATTACACTGTTTAATCCATCATGGCAGACAAAATGAATCACAAGTGAAAGATTTAATCACCGGTTAACATTTTAATCACTGATTTGTTCATCTGTGGTTAAATTTAAGTGGTGCAACACAACTCAAATTAAAATAAATTCTAGATCAACAAATCTTTGATTAGCTCTAAACTGCAACCCACCCTTTATGTATCTGGAAATACAATACAGAAAGAAGTAGATGAATGACATTTTTAATGTATAGTCCTGTGATCAATAAGAACCTGAAATCAATACAAACAGAGAAGTCCTCATGTGAAGGACATATATCAATCTACTCTATTGACAGCAGACTAGTAGGTCAGTATTCACTTCCTCTTTTCAAACTACAGACTTTTAGTTTTTATGACTATTAATGTTTCTCAGTATCATATATGTGTAAATCATTGTCCGACCTCTTCTGAAGCAGCGCATAAATGCCGTTGTCACATGGAACCTGTTACTTTACACAAGCAGATTTCCATTTGTAACTAAGGTACAGTCCTTGTAATTAATAGTTTAAAACACTTTATATCTGCAAATCTTGCGCTTTTAAATAAAAAAAAAACGTCCTCAGTTTTGAATGCAGACCAATTAATGGAGGAATCTGCTCTGTGGCTGGTAGGTGCCCTCTTAAGGAAGACACCTTTGAATTTGAGATGCAAGATGTTAAGATACTTGTATAACTGTGCAAATAACTTAAGAATATGAGTGATGATCAGCAGGGCTGTTTTATATTTAGAAATCTTTGTGATAAACTTGTGAAAAAAATTTAACCTTAAGGTTTACTTAGGAAATGACCAACACACCATCACAGCAAAATCATAAGGATTCATACAACTTTTCTAAATTTGGCTAATTTGTATGATTCGTATGACTGTACTCTATAAATTCATACAAACTTCATTACAGTCAATGACGTCGTTGGACATCATTTTCATCTAATTTGTGACAATTACTCGCTTCTGTCACACAGCTTCCTGTCATATTTAGACACTCTGATTGGTTATGTTTAGATAAGGAGACTGGGTAATGGCATGATATTAATAAGCATGTCCTTGACACCTTGCAAGTAAAACTCATGCTTGCTTCCACATTACATATCCGGGCATTTGCACGTGATGAAATCGAAAGAATTCATACAAAAGAAATCATATGAAATAGCCAACTTGTAAAATATGTACACATTTCTGTAAGATCGGGTTGAAATTGCAGTTTGGCTTTATGCAACACTTAACGTTTTTTAAGGGTGTGCTGAAGTAAAAATAAATACTTCATAATCATAAGGGGTAATGATGTTTAAGTAACACTTAAGGGTTATTTTCTGTAACACCCTTTAGTTTAAGGGAAACTTTAGGGTGATCCTATGGGAAAATTACAGTTAAGGTGCTTTATGCATCCGGGCACTGATCTACACCTGATTTACATCAAGCACATCATAATATTATTTTATCCACAACCACTGGATCACTCCTATAATAACTTTGCCTAGTGAAGTATGCTTGAACCTGTCACGGTGGGTTTATCTTTGAAAGCCAATCTCTGTTTAGTAAATGTCCTCTTTAATTGACCAATACATCTCAGATAGGGTTAACCATGTTAACCATAACATAAGTTATCCTGGGTCTAGTCACAGAATATAGCCTACATCATATTCATGGGGTGAATGCTTGTGTCTGCTTTTCAGTTTTATCTGGAGAATATTTTTATAGATACAAATGTAACTTTAATTTTATTCCCTATGAAGGCATGTATAACGTCAAAAAAAAAAAGAGTGTGATAATTCTTCTCTCTCTTACAAACATTACATGCTTTTTCTATAATATTAGAGCTGTTCTGAGAGTTCTGTTGTCTTCTACTGTTTTTTGTTGTTGTTTTTTTTAACTGAGCTGAGTGATATTTTCTATCCCCTTACCCTACCCCTAAACGTTTTAATTTAAATTTTGTATTATTATTTATTTATTCATTGTTTATTAAGCTGTTTTTCTCATGGGCTGGTTCCCACAATGTACAGCAGGTGATTTTAGGTTGTAGTGCTGGGTAAATGGAAGCTTTAGCATAAGTTCTGCCAGGAAGACTCAATTGTTACGTCACTCATTACCTTCTCATCTATCCAATCGCGTTCTAACACTTGCAGTATAAAAGATGGGTACTTACACAAGTCTGAGTTCACAGATGCTGACGCTTTCGTTCTCCTCCACCCTCCCCACCACCAAGATGATTCCTTCCTTCCTACACACCACCACCAGGATGGTCCCTTCCCATACCTCACTGGGGGTCGGCTGCGCCCCTGCCTTCATCGCCAGGCAGGAAATGCAGAGTCCGGACCCCCGGATTGCGAGCTACGGATGGGGCCTACGCCAAAGAACTTTTATCTTTATATTGTTTGCTGAGCTGTAAATAAATGGTTAATTGTTCAGTATTATTCTCCCGAGTCTTACTGGTAGAACAACATAGATTTTCTGATGCAATCTTAATTTGAACAATCTTGATATTGATTCTTAATTTCATAATTTACAACTAAGAATTTCTGAAATATTCACTGGCAGGTACATTTTCAGATTTCACTCATCAATAATTGAGTAGTATATTGATGAACAAGTTTAGCACCAAAATCCTTTGACAGCGCTTTGAGAGTAAAAGTTTGGTTTTGACTTGTGCACGGATGTGTTAAGGAAGCCATTTGGACTCAATCTTGATGACCTCATGCAACCCCGCGTCCACATGTGTGGACATTATATTTTGGCTTCGCTATATGCAGCACATAATTTAAATGAATTAAAAACAATTGAATACTGTTCACAAGACTCTACACTCATTTAATGGTTAAACTTCTGGCACACCGTGTCACATTACACAACAGCATAACGTTGAATTCCAGGAAGCGCTGCTACAGGCGCAGCGCCAAAAAAAACATGCCTCTGGTAAGAAACCTGAAAGTTTTTTGAGTAGCATCTTTTGATATGCCGCTTTAAAAAAAAAAAAAAAAACATTTCACACATCAGTATCTGTAGCTACAGTCTACTGTAGCAAAAGCTGCCAGGTCAGCACATTTGAGAAAACTCATAGAAAATAACCACAACGACCCTAGGTGTTTATTCAGTAGGCTACTGTGGCTAAATTGGTTAGGAATAAATCTTCAACTGAACCTGATATTCCATCACAGCACAATAGTAATGACTTCATGAATTTCTTTACTGATAAAATTGAAATAATCAGAAATAAAATTGGAATTATGCAATAACATGCTTCATTACCTCAGACAGTGTCTCATCATTTTCCTCACGTGCAACTTCAATTCTTCACTGTCATAGGTAGGGTTGCAACGGTATGAGATTTTCACAGTCTCAGAAAATATCACGGTTTCACAGTATCACGGATATGGTAGGCTATTACACAATTAGTATTATCAGTGAAAATAGAAGGGTTATTTTATTTATTTATTTTTGAGCAAAAACACTTTATTATAATTGAAACTTGAAACCATTTAAGTATGTGTAAAAAAAAAATCCTCCCTTTTGAAAATAAATAAAATAAATAGATTAAGAAAGCTAACAGAATTATAATAATAAACCAAATTATAAACATGATAAAAATAGCATGTAACTATAACATGTTATATAACTAAAGCATGTTAGTTTACATGTTAGCATAGCATGTTAAATTAACTACTAAATGAAAAATAACATCAGCTGTGTGAGCTTTTGAAGTAATGTCCTATGATTATTAATAATGAACATATACTGCTCCTGTCAGTAGCTTTAACTCAGTGCTTCTCAACTGGATTTGAAGTAATGTCCTCTGATTGTTAACAGTTAACATATACTGCTCCTGTCTGTACCTTTATCTCAGTGGTTCTCAACTGGGTTTGCTTCAGGACAGATTTTACATTGGACATCAAGTGTCGACCTGCCATAGATTAAACATATCCTGTATTTAATGTATCCTGGGTTGCATTTCCTTTAATGTTGCATAGTTTTGTTCATGGTTGTCCAGTACAAGGACATGCATCAAGTGACATTATTTTTGTTGTTTATGTCAAAATCTACAGGAAGTTTTCTCTCCACCTTTTAAAAATTGAAGAACATATTTACATATATGACCCCATTATTATCCCGTTTGTTACCTAATATTACATAGGCCTATTTATACACATATTACACAGGAGGAAAGGCTCCTCAAATTTGTTCAAAGGGGAAAGCCAGATAGAAATAGCGCACTCGCGTGCATGGTTGCCAGATTGCACAAAATAAGTATTACATTAAGCAGAATATTTCGAATTTGCGCAAGTATAAATCTCAAGCTGGGGGTGTTTCGTCTCTTATCTGGCAACCCTGAGCAAGTTAAACGCATGTGGAGGCGCGTTAAGTCCCAATGCAAGTTAACTGAAATATCCAATGAAAAATAAAAACGCTTTTATGATAAATGAGCCGCGGGCCATATGTTGCCCATGTCTGCTTTAGCTGTTTGTGAGATTATCATTAAATCTACGTCGGCAGTCTTAAATAGTAGATAAGTTGGGCGGCCGCCGAAATATCTTCAATGGGAGAACTATGGCATTGTTCTTTCCCTGCTGTCCGTGACCCAGTCCGAATAGACCAGTTGAGAAACACTGCTTTAACTCACACACACTCATGTCAGACCCCCTAGCCTTGCTTCTCTCTGACATTTTCTCCACTGCATGCGCGCGTGCATGTCGCAAGTTGACGAGTCTGACAGGCAGACAAGGAGGAAAGGAAATGCGGAAGCGCATGTGAGATTCTCCGCCTGGTTGCATTTTTTTCTCAATACCGTAGATAAGCAAATACACATGGTATAATAACCATCAAATTTCAAACCGTGGTATACCGTGAAACCGGGGCTGCATTTCACATCTAGTGCTTTTAGAGCTTAGTGCTGCCTGACATGATAGATAACATTCTCTTGAATAGGCTAGAGAATTATGTTGGCATTTGTGGACATGCATTAGCATGGTTTAGGTCCTATTTAGCAGACCGCTACCACTTTTTCTATGTACTGTAAATGAGAAATTGTCAAACCAAACAAAAGTTAAATATGAAGTGCCACAGGGATCAGTTTAAGGGCCACTGCTTTTTGTATATGCTTCCCCTGGGAGATATTATCATTAATTGTGGAATAGGTTTCCACTGTTATGCCGACAATACCCAACATTATATTTCTTCAAAACCTGACGAAATTTAAAAATTTTCCAAAATAAGCAGAGTGTATCAATGAAATCAAATATTTAATGAACAGAAGTTTCCTTCTACTCAATTCAGACAAAGCAGAGGTACTAATTATTGGACCAAAAACCTCTAAAAACAAGCCGCTAAAATATAATTTGACTCTCGATGGATGTACTGTTACTTTGCCTTCAACAGCGAACAACTTAGGTGTTATATTTGATGTTATAACACATGCTCTCTGTTGCTGATGCCGAAAAACTGATTAATGCGTGCATGACCTCAATACTAGATTATTGTAATGCTTTGCTGGGAGGATGTCCAGCAAGATCAATCAATAAACTTCAATTGGTTCAAAATGCAGCAGCCAGAGTACTGACTAGAACCAAGAAATATGATCATATTAGCCCCATTTTATCGTCATTACATTGGCTACCTGTTACATTTTTTATTAATTTTACAATTCTGTTAACTACGTACAAAGCTTTGAATGGTCTAGCTCTGCAGTGACCTTCTATCATACTATATTAGGCATAGGCCTAATCATAGGCATACTCCTAATTAATCCTTCAATTTACAGTACAATTAGGCTGCTTTAGTTAGGTCTGCTGGAACCAAAAAACAGAAACGTTGATCATGATCTTTAACTCTGCAATAAATTGAATGGCATCTATGTTAATATTATTCTATTTGTATCCCTGTTTCAACCTCGGGACTCCTATCCTGAGGTCACAAGAACCAGCTGGATCCAGCTGTGTTGGAATCCACTGCTACATGTTTCTGAGTGATGACGACTAAATGCAGCTGGTGCCTGCCAAACATCACTTCAGTCTATTATGATGGACTTCAGAGGATGAACTTGTGCCAAATCCAACCATAAGACATGGGATACATCCTATGCCATTGCCTGAACCGTGGATTTTGGATAGACCTCACCAAAATTACCGGCCTGTTGAACTGTGATGCACCTCACTGATCTCTGCCTGCATCACATCAGTCTAATAATGGACTAACACACTTATAAAGGAATACATTAATTGCCAACAAAACCCTTCATCAGCCAACTAATATAGGACAATACATCTATGTGAACTTCTACAGTTAATCCAGGATGAACGTCAAAGACATTAGTCATTAATCTTTGTTTAAACACTGACCCTTAACACTTACTTAGTTTAATAATTTTAAACCATGAATTGCACTATACATAATTAAGTAATATTGGCATGAGCCTGGTTTCTCCCAAGGTTATTTTTCTCCATTAACCAACATCTTATGGAGTTTTGTGTTCCTTGCCACAGTTGCCTTCGGCTTGCTCACTGGGTTTCTAAATACAATTATTATTTAATTACTTATTTTCAATTCACAATCGTATTTTATCAAACTACACAACGATGACTCGAAGACATTAAAAATATTACAGTTTCATTTTCTGTTAATGCATGATTTTCTGTAAAGCTGCTTTGAAACGATGTGTGTTGTGAAAGGTGCTATATAGATAAAAATGACTTGAGTTGACATCAGCGCTCTGGTAAAGAGTCCACATATGTGGAAATTAGGACCACATTCCCTCAATAACATATATGTTTTGAAAAAACATACTCGTTATTTTGAATATTTTTCAACATTAACAAATCTGTGGGTCATTTTGCTTCATTTTAAAATAAACTTTATTGTTTTATTTTGTTATCACTGTACAATACAGTTCTTTTCATTAGTAAATGCATTCGGCTCTATTTCACCGAAGTTGGGTGTGTCTCAAGCAGCACATCTAACTCATTTGCGGCTACATCATCCACATGTGTCTCTTGAGCTTACGGGAGCAAAGCATAAGAAGCCTGTGCATGTTAGTCTCGCCACGGTGTTCATGCAGACTTCTCACTGCAACAGGACAGTTATTCCATCAACGTGAACGTGCACTAACCGGCAGCTTTCTCTTTCACTGTTGCACACTGTCTCTGTGTTTACAATCATGTCTCCCGATGACAGCATTTAGATGCGCTCTACAATATGGAATAGCCTTTCTGTGGGCCCCCCCCTCTAGTCCGGCCGTTTTTTTAAGTGATTTGAATTATGGGGACACTAGAAATGTCCTCATAAACCACATCTGTAGCATAATATCCTTGTCATTTCTTGTAATCTTGTAAAAATGTCCTCGTAAACCACCAAACACGCTCACACACACACACAAATTTGTGTATGCATGTCAAGTCAAGTCAATTTTATTTGTATAGCGCCTTTCACAACACACATCGTTTCAAAGCAGCTTTACAGAAGTTCAGCATTAACAGACGATAAAAATGTAATGTCTATAAAGTCGATAAATCATCATCATTGTGCAGGGCTCCAAACTTGCGACTAAATAAATTTATTTGCGAGTGTAATTTCTGTCAAGGTCGCCATTGGCGACAGTAAAAATTTACTCCCTTTGATTTTAAAATTTGCATTACATTTCCCGAAATACATTACAAAAGTTTATATCAAAGAAATAGCGGGGAAAACGGAGTTCATTGCAGGAACTAACCATTTCAAAAAAGAGACTGTGAGAAAACACGGTGACAGTAACAAGCATAAAAAATGCACGTGATCACATAATTGCGAAGAATGCTCCACAGACTACACTGTTAGCACGTGCAGTTTTTCTTGCATGCTAGCTGCGGGACGCCCACAACCGCAAAGACCTGCAAAGGGTGGTGCGAACGGCCAGAAACATCATCGGAGGTGAGCTTCCCTCCCTCCAGGATATATATAACAGACGGTGTGTGAAGAAAGCTCGGAGGATTATCAAAGACTCCAGCCACCCGAGTCATGGGCTGCTCTCACTGCTTCCATCAGGCAGGCGGTATCGCAGCATCAGGTCCCGCACCACCCGACTACATGACAGCTTCTTCCCACAAGCAATAAGACTTTTGAACACATGATCCCTCATGATCAACAATCAGCACTGCACTTTATTAATCCTCATTCTGTCAATATATTCTCCCATTCAATTAGTGTTTATATATATTTATACCTGTATCTAGTGTATGTGTATTCTACATTGTGTGTATTGTGTACATTTGTTATGTAAATTGTTGTGTAGGTATGTGTACATTTGTTATGTAAATTGTTTTGTGTAAATATGTTGTTATTGTCACTGTCATTACTGCATTGTTGCGCGGAACTGCACACAAGAATTTCACCTGCTGTTGCACTCGTGTACACAGTAGTGTGACAATAAAGTGATTTGATTTGATTTGATTTGATTTGAAAAGGAATGGAAGGAGTTAAAAATGAAAATATTTGGCGCCTGTTTTTCCCCCTATAGGAGCCAATGGCTCCTTAATTGATTTTTTGTTTGGAGCCCTGTTGTGGAATTAGATAAGATATGATTCTTTATCGTGTTTAAAAATAATTAAATAATAATTGTATTAATAACCCCAGTGAGCAAGCCGAAGGCGACTGTGGCAAGGAACACAAAACTCCAAAAGATGATGGTTAATGGAGAAAAATAACCTTGGGAGAAACCAGACTCACTGTGGGGGGCCAGTTCCCCTCTGGCTAACATCATGAATAATGTAAATAAGAATTATTTATAGTTAAAAAACATGATTTAAAATTATTAAACTTATTAAGTGTTAAGGGTCAGTATTTAGACAGTGATTGTGTTTGAACTGCAAGATTAGTGACCAGTGTCTTTGAAGTCCATCCTTGATTAAATTCCAGAAGTTCACTTAGATGCAATTGTCCTTGTTTGGTTGATGAAGGCTTTTGTTGGCAATAGTTAGTCTATGTATCCCATTTCAAGATCGTAGTCCATGGTTGACGGGGCATCTGAAGTCTCCGTGAGAGGCTGGATACAAACTGGAGCTGACGAACGCTATTTACCTCGGGACTGGCATCCCGAGATAACAGCAGAAAAGCAGATGGGAAATAATTAGCATAGCTGATGTTCATAATATTAATGCATTATAACTGATTCAGCAGTAGTATGAAAAGTAAGCATTATGTGAATGCTTGGTTAAAGAGATGCGTCTTTAATCTAGTTTTAAACTGGGACAGCGAGTCTGAGCCTCGAACAATATCAGGAAGGCTATTCCAGAGTTTAGGAGCTAAATGTGAGAACGCCCTCCCTCCATTAGTGGACTTAGATATCCTAGGTATGACCAGAAGCCTCGAATTTAGTGATCTTAAAGAGCGCGTTGGATTGTATGGCGATAGAAGATCCGTTAAATACACAGGAGCTAAACCATTTAGGGCTTTATAGGTCAGTAGTAATACTTTGTAATTGATACGGAACTTAATAGGTAGCCAGTGTAGAGATGATAAAATCGGTGTTATATGATCATATTTTCTTGACCTAGTAAGAACTCTAGCGGCTGCATTTTGGACTAACTGTAGCTTGTTTATTGAGGATGCAGGGCAACCAGCTAATAAAGCATTACAGTAATCTAGTCTCGAGGTCATGAATGCATGAACTAACTTTTCTGCATCAGAAACAGATAGCATGTTACGTAGCTTAGCAATGTTTCTAAGGTGGAAAAAGGCTGTTCTCGTAACAGATGAAATATGATTTTCGAAAGTCAAGTTGCGGTCTAGTATAACACCCAGGTCTTTTACTGTAGTGGATAATGTAACAGGACATCCTTCTAAATTAAAGTTGTATTGTAAGGGATTTTGTGGGTAGTTTTTTGGACCAATAAGTAATACCTCCGTTTAATCGGAATTTAATAACAGGAAATTACGTGTCATCCAGTATTTTATATCTTTAAGACACTCTGTCAAGTTGAGATATATAATTGAGTGTCATCAGCATAACAGTGGAAATTAATTCCATGTTTTCTTATAATTTTACCAAGTGGCAGCATATATATTGAGAATAATAGAGGGCCTAACACAGATCCTTGTGGCACTCCATAGTCTACTGACGTTATCTTCAAAGTTTTTCCCCATTTAAACAGACAAAATGGTAACGGTCTGATAAGTACGATCTAAACCAGCTTAATGCCTGTCCCTGAACACCAGTGTAGTTTTGTAGTCGATCCAAGAGTATTTTATGATCTATAGTGTCGAACGCAGCGCTAAGATCGAGTAGAACTAATATTGAGATGCAGCCTTGGTCAGAAGCTAAAAGTAAATCATTTGTAATTTTAACTAGTGCAGTTTCTGTGCTATGATGCGGTCTAAATCCTGACTGAAATTTTTCATAGATATCATTTTCTTGCAGGAAAGAGCACAATTGAGCGGACACAACTTTTTCTAATATTTTAGACATAAATGGAAGATTTGAGATGGGTCTGTAATTTGCTAGGTTATTTAGATCTAATTGTGGTTTCTTAATGAGAGGTTTTATAACTGCCAGCTTAAATATTCTTGGAACATGACCTAAAAATAAAGACGAGTTAATAATATTGAGAAGAGGCTCTTCCACTACAGGTAACACTTCTTTCAGTAGTTTAGTGGGTATTGGATCTAGTAAACATGTTGTTGTTTTAGATGCAATGATAAGTTTATTTAGCTCTTCCTGTCCTATAGTTGTAAAGCGGTGTAGTTGTTCTTGAGGGGCGATAATTGAGGCTGAATCATAAAACACCATAAAAGATTGTACATTAACAATTGTGTTTACAATTGTGTTTCTGATGTTTTCTATTTTCTCAGTGAAGAAATTCATAAAATCATTACTACTAAACTGTAACGGAATATTTTGCTCAGGTGATCTCTGTTTATTTGTTAGTCTAGCCACGGTGTTAAATAAGAACCTTGGATTATTTTGGTTATTTTCTATTAGTTTGCGGAGGTGCTCAGCCCTGGCTGTTTTTAGAGCCTTTTTGTAACGTGACATACTGTCTTTCCATGCGATTCTAAAGACCTCTAAATTAGTTTGTTTCCATTTACGCTCCAAGTTACGAGTTTCTCTCTTGATAGCATGCGTAGCACTGTTGTACCATGGTGCTCTAGTTTTTTCTCTAAACTTTTTTAATCTAATTGGTGCAACAATTTCTAATGTACCAGAGAAAATGGTGCTCAAACTGCTAGTCATTTCCTCTAGTTCATCTGTTTGTTTGGGTTCACTGAGCAGCTGAGATAGATCAGGTAAGCTATTTGAGAATCTATATATTGTGGTTGGAAGGATTGTTCTGCTTGGTCGATAACGTGGCGCAATATGACAGATTTCAGTGGTACGTAGTATGCAAGTTACCATGTAATGATCAGTGACATCATTTTGCGGTATAATATCTATATCGGTTGGATTGGTTCCATATGATATAATTAAATCTAGCGTATGATTTATGTCAAAGACAGACAGCGAGACAGACAGCATTTGAAACTGTTATAATGTCCAGACAAAGGCTCTCCACCATGTGATGCATGATCCCTTTCTGTATTTTTCTGTATCTCTTGAACCATCACACTGTTTTATTACAATCTATTTCTTTCATATAGAACAAAATTAGCCCCCCTGCTTTGTGAGACAATGTATCAATAATCTACTGTAAACAATCTGTGCCTTTGATGAATGCTGACATGATCACAAAAGGAAAATTGGAAATGTCAAGATTTGTAAGCACCATTATGTCCATCTGTCATATAACATAGATACAGTACATTCACTCTGATGCTTCTCCCTCCCTCCCTCCTCCTCTCTCTCTCTCTCTCTCTCTCTCTCACACACACACACACACACACACACACATACACACACTCCTTTCTTTGTATCACAGGCCAGATGAGAGCCGTAGATTCTATTCATTATGGGACCTACAGACCCATGGACATGAGCATGCGAATAAAACGTACTGAGAAATGTGTGTGGATAGGTGGGGGGATGAGAAAGATGGAGAGATGGAGAGAAAAATAAATAGATGGAGCACATTTATGACAGTCCTTTGGGACCCTTCTAATCAGCAGTGATGGGGGAAATAGTGCTCTACCTACATAAATCTTGGGTCAAGGGAGAGGGGGAAGGCAAAGAGTACAGCACCCCACAAACACAAGAAACAAAGAAACAAAGACCCAAGTCCCATTGTGTGCAAATCCAACGAAATACTAATTCTAACAAGCCCTATAGAATATACTAGCAATAAAATCATTAAGAAAATCCTGTGCTTAATTTATTATTCCTACAATCACACTATTACAACAGAATGCCTCATTGGTTGACTTCATGTGAAATATTTCATCCCTATAAATGCATATAAGGTGACATATCACTCCATCACATCAATTGCCATTATGACTGCAATAATTATGATCTGATGAGTGTAAGCTTTGCCAACATTCCATGTATTAGTCTAATTACAAATGGATCTTATTTGCATGTAGGTGAAGCTGGGTGTGACAAACTACAGGTGGTGTATGATTCTAACTCAGTGTGCATGAAAATTATGTCCTGCACACCTTCAGAAGGGTAAGGTGACAAAGGTGTGCCGCTGTAACAAAGGAAAACCATCAAATGTGGAAACTATCATCACTACATTCTACCTCACATTCCATCTCATCAACCTTCACTCACCTGAGATAAGTGTGCATTACTTGCATTGCATATTCTTCAAGAGGATCTGAATTAGTTACTATATATGTGTGATGAGGCAGGCAAGGAATGAGGATCTAAACACAGTTTTATTAAAGCAAAGAATAAACAAACTAACTCAGAATATAATGAAAACCAAAGCACAGGGAACCAAGCACAGAGCATCCAACAATACATGCAAAGACTGACAAAGGAAACAGGGAAAACCAGAGCTTAAATACACAGGGGCAAACAAGGGAAGGAGGAACACCTGAGGAAATAATCAGAAGAAAACCAATCAAGAAATGAAACAACAAAGGACTACAAAACTAACAGGAAACAGGAACTAAACACGAATTTCAACATAAAAGAGAAAACAAAAAACAGGGAATATGTGACAATATGTCTGAAATATAGTATCCCACTCTGAGCTCACAGAACAAAGTGAGAGAGTATGTGATTAGTTCCCTATCTGTCACTCACTCAAAGTTGTGTTGATGTAGTGACACTAGAGGTTGCTCATGGGAGCCCAAACACCTCTGATCTTTGAGAAAAGGCCAATGGGAATTGGCGAGTGGAATATGCATGCCACTCCCCTGGAAAAACGGGTATAAAAGGAGCTGGCTCGCAACCACTCATTAAAATTTTTTCTTCAGAGCTGAGCGGTGTTGATTCACTGAATTTCACTGCTGTTCCATTCACCTCGAGAGTGTATGCTGATGGATTTATGGCACATTTCAGCTGTTTCTCCTTCTCGTGCATGGATGAAGTTCAGAGAACGCCCCTGGGCGCTTCGACAGCTAAAAAGAGTGAGTATATATTTTCCTCTAAAAGAGTGGCACTGACGGAGAGCATCTTTTTAAAGATGCCTTTCCATCTGTGTATAGTTCCTGGTTGTGGTTGCTATGCTCCCCGCCCCAGTCCTTATACCTACGGGTATGAGGCCAAGTCAGTTAGCGCTGGGGGCGATTTGGGGACCCAAATGGTAGTGGTTCCGCCGGGTAATCCCCCACGGACTTCCCATTCCCCAATATCCTCGTTTGCACCGGTCAATTTCTGGGATGAGACAGGCGGCTCGCCCAAGGGTGAATTTGATGTCTCATTCAGGGCTCGAGAGCAGGATGAGCTCTCGATCACAGCATTGGAGAGCGGGCTGATCCAGTCAGATGCAAAGGACTCAACTGTGTTCCCACCTTCGGGTGTGGTCGCCCAGTCTGAGGCCAATGCAGAGCTGGCAGCCATGCTTGCCCAAGCTGCCACGAGCATCAGGCTTGAGTGGAACCCTCCACACTGCCCTGAGTCTTTGCGGCTTGCTGAGTGGTTCCTGGGCTCAGAGCACCTCTCACAGCCATGCCCACCCCGGTTCCATTCTTCCAGGAGGTGCACGAGGAGCTCACAAATTTGTGGCAGCAACTTTTACTGCCCGGACCAGACTTCTGAGCTTCTCTACTCCTACTACCTTCGACGGCAGGATGGCCAGGTGGTACAAGGTGATTACCCAGGTGGGCAAGGCGGAATCACCCAAGACTCCAGTCCAAGGCCTGTAAGTCCACGTCGTCCTTGGTGACCAATGCTTACAGTACCACTGAACAAGCCACCTTCACCCTGCACGCCATGGCCCTCCTGCAAGTGCACCAGGCCAAGGCGCTGAAAGAGCTGCACATGGCAAGGGTGTTCCCCTGCGGCAATGACACCGGCTCTGCCACAGCCCGGGCCAGCATCACGGCCCAGGTTTAGAGCCCCCCCGCAGGAAGCTGACACCCCCCATCCCACGACCCGGTGCCAAGAACCCTAAGAAGGCTTCGGACAGGCCACTCCATCCCCTGGTGGCGGGCCAGGAGCAGAATCTTTTGATCTCTTTGAATTTGATTTCGCCTCACAACTGAGGGGCTGAGACACCCACATTTTCAAAGAAAGGGCGGTTTCCTAATTCCCTGGGTCACATACCCAGTGTTTACGGCCGTTGTTGCCACGACCACCAGACACTGAACTTTCATGGCAGGCAGGGCACTACGAGAGTGGGCTCCCCGCCTTTGCGCACCCAAATGTGGCACACACACACCCACGGTCAGGCGGTTGCGATGAGACAAGAGGACATTCATCCTTCTTCCCCAGCTGCTGAACGGTACTATGGTGGGCACACGGTGCAAGGTCAATGCATTGACGTTTCTCTCAGCAAAGCCACAAGCTCAGGACGCAAGACTTCTCGACGTGGCAACTCCTACTTTACCCCACCCGCATGTACATCAGATGCGATTGTCCCCTTGGTGCCCCACGCTCGGAGCTTGGAGGCGTGGCTAGCACTCTCCAATCCGTCACCTTGGCTGGCCAGGACGATTCGACTCAGCTTCACATCCTCAATTATCGCAACGACTGGCTGTTTCTAGCTCACTCTCGAGACCTGTTGTTTGAGCACAGGGACCTGGTGCTCAGGCACCTCAGCAGGTTGGGGCATTGGGTCAACAGGGAAAAGAGTAAGCTCTCCCCGGTTCAGAGCATCTCTTTTCTCATGATGGAGTTAGACTCGTTCAGGCAGAGAATGGCGGTCCCACTGAAACAGTTTCAGAGGCTCCTGGGGCAAAAGGCATCCTCGGCCGACCCTTAGAGCAAGTGTCCAGGCATGTCATTGTTACGACATTTGCCTCCAAGTTAGGCTGGGGTGCCATGTGCAATGTGCACGCAGCCACGGGATCCTTGACAGGGCCGTGACTGCGTTGGCATATCAACTACCTCGAGCTGCTGGTGGTTTTGCGGGCCCTGCGAGGCTTCAACTGTTGATGCATGGCCTGTCCCCACTATGAGTTTGTCTTGTCCCCGGGGTGCGAGGGGCCGTATGACACTCGTGGAGCATTGGGGAAGGTTACGTGGGGGCCGGGTACACTTGCTACGAGGCACGCAGTGGTCTGCCTGCACCTGCACCGCCAGTCCACATAACACAGTTCAGCTGATTGTGGCATTTTGTATAGGGACCCCTAGTGTCACTACACAACGTTAAGTGAGTGACAGGTGTTGGACAGTAACCAACGTCTTGGTTACTGTTGTAACTTCCATTCCCTGATGGAGGGAACAAGACGTTGTGTCCCTCTTGCCACAATGCTGAGCTACCCGCTGAAATGGCCGGGACCCTGTCTCGGCTCCTCAGCGCAAAACCTGAATGAGTGGTTGTGAGCCAGCTCCTTTTATACCCGTATGTCCGGGGGAGTGGCATGCAAATTCCACTTGCCAATTCCAATTGGCCTTTTCTCAAAGATCAGAGGTGTTTGGGGCTCTAAAGAGTGACACCTAGTGTCATGACATCGACACATCATCTCGTTCCCTCCATCAGGGAATGGAGGTTAGGACAGTAACCAAGATGTTTTCCTGGACGAGACTGTGTGCAGCTGAGTCAATCAGCAGTCTGTTGTCACTGCATCATACTCAAAGCCTCACAATTTTCCTCTAAGTATATTAGCATGTCAGATGAAAAGGTCAACAAAGATTTTTCCAAAAGCAACACCAAAGCAGGATATATTTATGTTCATGATAATTCCAAAAAACACTAGTCAGGTTTTTGTCTTACACCATTCTAGCTTTGTATGATATAATATGATATCATACACCATATGGCCAAAAGGTTGTGGTCGCCCCCCTTTAATGAACATATTTCTATTCCATTAATTCCAGTGAATGCAAAACTTTATTCTACAGCATACACTGGCATTCTAAAGAATTGTGCGTTTCCAACATTGTGGTAACAGTTAAGGGAGGGACATTTTCTGTGCCAGAATGACAATGCCCCTGTGCACAATGGGAGGTCCATAAAGAAATTACATATTGCATCTGGTATGGAAAAACATTGAGGGCCTGCACAAAGTCCAGACCTGAACCCCACTGAACACCTTTGTGATGAATTGGACATCAACTGTAAGCCAGGGTCCATCACCCAACATCAGTGTCTGACTGATGCTCTTGTTTCTGAATGGGAGCATATCCATGCAGCTAGAGTCAAACATCAAGTGGGAAGCCTTTCAAGAAAAGTCGAATATGTTATAGCAGCAAAGAGTGGGATTAATCCTTATTGTTTTTGAAATTACAACAGGATGTTGATGTTCAGGTGTCCACAAACTTTTGGCCATAGAGTATCTTAGCAAGAATATTTATCATAGAGAATATAAAGCACAAAACACATGGCACAGTGCATCTACTCCCTCACTATGTTGAGGAAGACATAAAAATAAACGTATGTCATTGTTATTTAATAGAAATAAAAAAAGGGTCTGTCATTCTGTAAACAGTGGCATGTTTATCCTGGCAATCTATCCTAGCTTACGTGCTTGATAATGTTAGTTTTTATTTATGCTGATCAAGGTAAAACCCCATGAAGGGTTAGATTTATGTTAGCAAGATGGAAGTAGTGAGGTACAACAACGGGTGCTGGAAAAAGACAACTACATCACAGTATTCTTGAATTTAGTTACTTCTACCATGACATGATCACTGCGGATCTGAACAGATCTTAACACTCCAGCTCAGTGACATTTCCGGCCATGTTTGTTTCTCTATCCTGCTTTCATTGATCAAACACAGTTAAATATGCAAAGCAGCATATGGTCAACAACAGTCAGATAGGCCATTAGTCCCTAAAACAAAAGGAAATAGCATATTTTTACCACTTTAACCTCAATTTCATGTAGTTCCTAAATTAAGTTTGCAAGTAAGCAAATGTTCTTTAAATGTCAGAGAAATGCTAAAATCTCTTTCTGTTTGAAAAAAAGAAAACTGGAATATCTCTTGACCTACCTCCCCACTAGATGTTGACACAAGTTCAAAGTGTTTGACAGTTCTTTTTGATGCAGAGAAGGCCACAAAAAGAGGAAAACCAATAAAACATTTTGGATAGTTCACCCAAAAATATTATATAATTTAATTATATCATTTTTACAATTTATCATTTACTCACCCTCATGCCCTTGTTTTGTTCTGTTTTCTGACATTCTAAAAATCACAAGACACAAGTTTATTTTCCTGCATGCATGAGACATCATGCAGGGAAAGACGAGACTGAATCCAGCTTCTTAATCAACTGCTTTTTATTTAGTAAAAGGGACTCTGTGCTTTGAAACTACACAACTCTATCACTGGCGAGTGAAATGTTCATATTTACTTGTTGCCAGTGGCTAATAACAGACGTTTTTTGGTCGCATAATGCAAAATTTACTCGCATATATGAGTGATTTACTCACAATGTAGAGGGCTGGTTAATGTTACTTTCCTCAAAAATGTGTCATCCTCCTCAACCAAATAACATTATACGGATCCAGGAATACTTCAGTGCAGATATCTGCGAGTATGTGTGAGTGCTTGAGTTTACAGCAGTGGGAGAGGAGCTGACTGAACTGACTGGCGCACGAGAGAGAGAGCGCAACAAACAGCCTTTTATTTTTTGTTATTACGAGACTGAGAAGTGTAAAAATGTTTTTGGTTCATTACGAGACCGTGGCGGGGCAAATTAGACTGTGGCGGGCTGCCATAGTCTAGTCAATTAATGGGAAACACTGTGTCCTCTGTAGTGATGGGGAGTTTAATGAAATGTAATGTATTGGTTCGTTCTCATGTTTCATTGAAACAAGAAAAATGATTCTCAGGCTTCCCAGCACCACTTCAAAGAGTGGACATGAGAGAGGGCATGTTAATACACTTGCGCATCTGTGCCTGTACTGTGTGCTTAGCTTGCACATGCATGTCAACCAAATAAAAGGGATATAAAGACATATTTGTAACTCAAGTAACAACAGAACAGAAAATAAAGTTGAATTACTAAAAAATAAGAATAATTACTTACCACTTATCACTTCATAACAGGAAAATCTTATTTTATTCTGATTACACACAATACTGTTCAGCAGTTCTATTCGTACATTGCAATGACACTCAATGGGCATGAAAAAGATACAAATATGAAAAAATTAAAGAAGGCACACCACTGTTCCATTACATGTGTTCTAGTGAGTGAAATAGGGTGTATGTAAGAATACAGTGTTTAATACAGTTATGTTTACACACTGGATGGTTATTTACGGTGTGACAACCGCATTCTATAACCGAACAGCATTCTAGGCAAACCTGTGCTGTGTGAACGTAAGCGTACAGGACAACTAGTTGCGTAATGCACAGTGAGAGACACGATTCACTGTACACGCGTGTGTCTCGTGTGTTTCATGTGGGGTTTCATTAACTCATGAAGATGGAGTTATGAGCTGCGTGTCATCCGAAGATTCAGCTGCTGTCTTATACCGGCTGCTCACGCACATGAGCTGCACGATACAAAATCTGCGCTCTGCACTCAGTTGAAAAGCATTCAAAGCCGCTGTCGGTTAATTATGATCTGATGGATGAGCTCGCACCTCGTTTGGACGTTGCCATCTTTTAGTCACTGTCAATATGTTTACAGCTGTTAGAATATGGTTGTTCCTTCGGTTGTTCGTTCATACAGACAGTATTCGAACTGCAACTATACGCAGTTGTTATATGAACATTTCACCTGTAAGTAAATACAGTTGTCAATCCCAAATACCGACTGTGTGAATGTAGCAAATGTTTTATTACCTGCATATTAAGTGTACAATATGCAGATGATGCAATTGTGGCAATCTAGTAGCATCTATCCCAATTTTTATGTAAGAAAGATGAAGCTCACCACATCTTATTTTTCTCTGAATTTGGCCCCCAATAGAAAAAATGTGGACACTCCTGAAATAAACCGTTCAAAATTACTTTTAATTTATGACCCTTGAAAGTTTTACACATCATACATCCTTCAACTTATCTTTGTGTTCTGCTTAAGAGAGTTCAAGATTGAGATGGCAAGAGGGTGGGTAAATTATGAAAATATTATACATTTTGGGTTAACAATCCTTTTAACCTTGTCATGTGTATATGTGAAATAACTGCATTAGAGGGAGTAAGTGTGTGTTCAAATACTGCCCTCAAGAAACTGGCTGCCAATGAGACACACCAGCAAGAAAAATGACGACACTTGTACAGCAAACTAATTTAAATTAGTGACATAGCATTAGAGCAATGTTTTCAGTCGTGTATATTGTGCATATTTTGACGAGATTTAGAAGGTGATTAAATGAATTCACACTGTTTATAAATCCCTCTAAATAAAAATTTTGCGAAAGCTTTATCTAAGCTTTAGTTTTATCTAAAATCTGATGGCCCTTGCATCTTTGAGTAAAAATGCTGTACGGAAGACACATTTTATCAATCTGATTGCCATCCATGGCACCACACTCTACCTCCCCTAGTGATAATGAAAGAGGGCAACTATTTCTATGCAGTCATTGGCCAATGAGCACTCTCATACTAACTCCTTATTGGTTAGCTCCTCTAATCACATTACACCAATGAGGCTCTCTGTATCTGTGAGGATGAAGCTTGTAGAGCTATTTAAATCTAACCAAAGAGCCAAAAGATGCCTCATATGCACATTCTACTTTAATAGGAAGAGAGAAACATGAGGTTTGTATAAATAATGTGTTTGACAAATCATGTCAGTCTTACTTGAGGTGAAGAAGTTAATCTGCTGTATCAGGTTTAAAATGACCTACTTAACAACAAGAGAGGATGAATTGAAAGATGACCTCCTACCATTTTACTTAAAGGGATAGTTCACCCAAAACTGAAAATTCTCTGAACACATAGACTGCCATCCCAGATGTGTATGACTTTCTTTCTTCTGGTGAACACACACAAAAAAGTTTTTTTTTTCTGTTGGTCCATTCAGTGCAAATGAATGATGGCTAGAACTTTTAAGCTCCAAAATGCACATAAAGACAGTATAAAATAATTGATAAGACTCCAGTGGTTTCATGCATGCCTTCTGAAGCAATATGATAGGAGTGAGTGAGAAACAGATTAGGCTACTTAAGCATCTCAAACTTTCTGTAATCTAATTCAAATTGTTCAAATAATTCATTTGTTTTGATGATTACGGCTTGTGGAAATTATGGAAATCAAAAATCCAGTATCTCAAAATGTTAGAATATAGAATTTATAATACAGAAATGTCAACCTTCTGAAAAGTATGTTAATTTATGCACTTTTCCACAATATTCTATTTTGTTTTAGCCAGTGTATTTTTATATGTAACCAATGGGTGGACAGTGAAATCATGTGGACAGATTCTAAAAAGACTGGACAAGATCTACGGGTAAGAACTATAGTAAAACAATGCACAAAAGTAATAATTAGAATTATATACATAAGACATAAGTGATCAACTGTTTAACATAGTGTATCCTCTTTTTAAAAGTTACCTACTTCAAAAGGTAAGTGACCTCAAAGACCAGCCATAGTCAGATATTTTTAAGAGGATTACGTTATCCTCATTTTAATAAGAATAGAATACAAATGTGTACCCAAGCAAAATGCTCTAAAATGCCTTTTTGTGTCATTCTGGGTGGGTAAAGCATCAGCTCAACTGTCACCACGTCCAGTGATAAATTGTCACCTCCCAGCTGCAGCTTGAGTCTCTACGTGCTCTGAATTTTTAGGATTTTTCATTGTCAACACTGTGCAAATACAATGCTTTTTTAAAAGGAAGGAACATAGATAAATACTTAATTTAGTTTTAGACTAAATACAAATAAAAATAAATATATTATCGATATAATATGTCAAGATTTAAACTCTAACCCGTTGTTTTTCCTTTGGAAATATGAGGTTCAAAACACTGTAAAATAAGAAAACTTGATGTAACTAGATTATGGCCCTTAATTTAAATTTTGTCTAAATTTTACTTAAAAAAAAGAAAAGAAAAGAAAAGAAAAGAAAAGAAAAGAAAAGAAAAGAAAAGAAAAGATGAGACGATGTTTTTTCCTCAAAGAAAATACAAATATTGCGTGACAGGTTCCACAAAACGGAACGCATGTCACGTAACTATGCGCGTGGAAATGGCGCGAAGCGCGTGCGTCCCATTTTTCGGCTGCCTGTCACGCACACTCATAGCGGAGGATGATCTCTTTAAAACAGTTAAATCAAGGCATAGCTCATTCAGAATTCAAGGTAATTTTCAATACAATTTTATTTTTATCAGCTTTTTGTGTGCTATTTGAAGCGCACTGTCTTAGAGCAACAAGTTACTGTTGTTCAAGTAGGATGCATGTAGTGATTTTCACTTAGACCCCATTTTGAACGTTTTGTTGTCAAACCGGTGTCAAACCGGTTGCTTGTATGTGCGAATCCAATTCACTTCTTTTTCAAGAGGTACAACGCATTTAGCGTCTTTTGAAAGTAATAGTACAATAAACAAACAAACACATTAAACATTTTGTAGAGGACAACATGAAAACAAGATTTATAGCACAACAATCCACATGTAGTGATAGCCTATTGTATGTAGATTGAGGTAATAAAGAGGTTAATTATGGGAAATATGCAATAAACAGCCTGTTAAATTTCTGGGACAGCTAAAATGAGTGCTTATAATTGTTTTGCAGCTCATTTTGTTCTCTCAGCAAATAGTCCTATTACTAGCTTTGATGACTGAAAAATAGTTTCAACATAGAAATGGTTCCACTATTTTCCTTTTCCTTCTACCACAGGTATGGAGCCTTCCACCCCTTTCCTTTTCGCTTATAGACAGATGTACGTCTAAGGCCCTCGATACAGGTTCACATCCATTATGTCCCAAACATGTCATTAATGGAGCTCCAACAGAAGAAAAGTGAGAGTGTCTACATGAGCACTGGCACCAGGAAACAGACGACTGCTGAGATAGTTTAAGAGGCTCGTCGCTCTCTCCGAGCACTTGCCACACAATGGCCTTTTCACATCTCAGAAGAAGCATTGGCAGCTCTTTGGAGAGTCACCATCTGCATTCAGGTAAACAACATCACAGCTCAGTATTTATCCTATGTAGCACATACTTTACAGTTTGACTATAATATTTTATATTATTTAAAAACCAATTATGCTGACTTTAACTGCTTTCGATTTTAGTGTTCTTGCACTAAATTTTGAAACTCCTGACTCCAGACCAGGCTCCGGAACACGTCTCAATCCACTGGAATACGTAAGAGCGTTTTCAACACTTTGTGTCTGAACTATTGAAATGATAATAGGAAATGTAAATACTCTTCACCCAATACCAGAAACCCAGACTGTCTATGTCCCTGGATGATGGTGGTCGTGAGGTTGAAGAAGCTAACCTCAAACCCCCTGGTGAGCAAGGGAACACCAGGAGTGGGTCAGGAGGGTCCCGAGCCAGACAGCTTAGAGCAGCATCTGTCAACAAACTGCCACCCTTGACACCACATTCAAATAGTAAGAAAAGGAATAAAACAGTGTTTTACCATTATTATTAACTCCGATACAATACTTTTTATGGCAATAAAGGTATAGTTCACCCAAAAAAATGGGAATTCTCTCATGATTTACTCACCCTCCTGGCATCCCAGATGTGTATGACTTTCTTTCTACTGCAGAACACAAATTAAGATTTTTAGAAGAATATCTCAGCTCTGTAAGTCCATACAATTGAAGTGAATAGGTGCCAACATTTTGAATGTCCAAAATTCACATAAAGGCATTGTAAAAGTAATCTAAATGACTCCAGTGATATGTATTATAGGAGTGGGTGAGAAACAGGTCCTTTTTTGTCATAAGTTCTCCTCCCTGCTTAGTATGGGGTGATATGCACAAAGAATGAGAATCATCAAATACAGGAGAAAGTGAATGTGAAGGAAAAAGGTCTTAAATATTGATCTGTTTCTCACTCACACCTATCATATAACTTCTGGAGATATGGATTTAACCACCAGAGTTGTCTAGAGTACTTTTAAGTTGACCATATGTGGATTTTGGAGCATCAAAATGTCGCCACCCATTCACTTGCATTGTGAGGACCCACAGAGCAGAAAAATTATTCAAAAAATCTTTGTTTGGTTTGTGTTCAGCAAATGAAAGAAAGTCATATACATCTGGGATTGCATTAGGGTGATCAATTGGTCCCATTGATTTCTGTTGTTAGTGCCTCAATGAAACCAATTTTTTTTTTTTTAACAAAAAGAGGGGCAAATAAAAATAAAGTTTTGTGGTAATCAGTATTACGCCACAAATGCTGTTGATTGAGCTTACCTTGTATTGAATCCAGAATATTCCTTTTCTCCAATCACTTGTGAGATTGGAAAACCTCAATGTCTATATATAATAAATCTCAATGATGTCCTGTCTCAATGCCTCTGAAGAGATAGTTGTTCAGTGTTTCACAGCTAAACCAAAATGAATAGACTCTTCCAAAAAAATCTGATATAAATCAGTATACATCCCTCAGGATGGAACTCTTCCACAATTGCCTTGAGGATGTTTGTGGGTTATTGTGTGTGTTTGTGTTCAGAAAACAAAAGACGTTTGTCCTGTGGGTAGTTTGCAGGATTGATTGCTTGCTCAACTTATTCTCCTGAGTAACTCTTTAATAAAATTCACATAGTAGGACATTAGTAGACTCTAAAGCTGTAACGAAACGGGCAGACGAGGAGTGAGGATCCAGGTACAGCTTTATTAGGATGGTGCAAGGGGTCAAGCAAACGGTGAACACTGGGACAAACAAAACATCCACGAGGGGAAAACAAAGGTGCAAACACAAGAAATGTACACGGGGAATAATCCAAGGAGGGCACGGGCAGGAACACGGTAGAATACTGGAGCTACAAGGAACGTCATCAAACTTCAAACAACAACCAACAAAGGACAAGGTGAACATGAGGGCTTAAATACAAAACCAAAGGGGAAACAAAAGCCAATGGGAAAACAGAACTCAAAACAAGATAATAAGGCAATTAACTAAAACCAATGACAAAACTAGAACTGATAATAAAGTAATCAAACAATAAACCAATGAAAACCAGACACATAGACATGGAGGGAAAACAGGACATGACAAGACTGGGAAACAGGAAAATGAGTGATTTCAAAATAAGAGTGCAGAAAGCAAAAGACAATATGGAAGGTAAAAGGTGCCAAAAACTTAAATGAAAGGTACACAAACAAAAAGACAGTGTGGATCGTAACAAAAGCAGTGGTTATCAACCTTTTTTTGATGAACGCCCCCCTACTTCATTCCCTTACCTCAGCCTAAATTATATGACATAATTTGAATGCAGAGACATTGTGTTATCAAAAAAAGGAAAAGAAAAGATATATATATATATATTTGTGTTATTTGCTAAATTTGCTCTGCAAGATCTATGCGTTGCATAAATTCTTTAGGTTATTATAAATTTTGATTGATTCCATTCAAAAGACAAACAAACAAAACATAAGTTACGGATTCAATTATATACATGATACCCCTCCCCCCAAACATTACCCCACCCGACACAATCACGCACACTACAGTGGTCACCATCAATTAGAACATAAAAAATAAAAACAAATAAAAAAAACTAAAACTATACTTTCAATAAAAAACAAGAATGCACATATACAACTAAAATAGAAATCCCTCTCCACTGCCCTTCCCAAAAACCTTCCAAAACATGCTCAAATGCTGCCACCCCGCACCACTCTTGAAATGAGGGTGCCCCAGCCGACTTCCACCCCCTGAGGATGATTTGTCTACCGATCATAACTCCGCCTATGACCCGACTTTTTAAATGACTATCCCCAATACTAATGACTGCCCCATTGCCTTAGATACAGAGTCTGGGGCAAAATTAAAATTGAGTGTCCAATACGTCACACATAAAGCTCTGAACCCTCTTCCAAAATTCTTGTATCTTAACACATCCCCAAAAAACATGGGATGTGTCCCCGTCTTCTGATTGGTATCGCTAGCAGGTGGGTGTGTCTTTTAAGACCAAGCCTATACAATCTAGAGGGGCTCCAATAGACTCAATGTAAAATCTTAAATTACATCAGACGCACCCTTGCATCTCTAGATATAGACTTTTTTAGAAGCCTAGCCCACACTCCCTCCTCCAATACGAAGTTTAAATCTTTCTCCCATAATCTCTTAAGAGAAGTTGAAGCTCTGTCCCCAAGACTCTGAATTAACAGGGAGTAATACACTGATGCCTCATGACCTTTTCCAAAAGCAGTAATCACCGCTTCCAGAGTATCTGCCGCTTTAGGGGGGTGTATGCTACTCCCAGAAATAGTACAGAGCAGGTGGTGCAGCTGTAAATACCTCAAGAACTGAGATCTGGGAAACCTAAAATGTTGAACCATATTTTCAAAGGATCTCAACACTCCACTCTCATATAGGTCACCTAGAGTATTAACCTCCCTCACAATCCTCTCTGACCAGCAGAAAGGGGACTTAATGTCCTGCAAGAAATACTCCACAAAACAAACTCCAACCAATAGGAGGCATAAGCACAAAGAACATGCAGATTCATCCATAACACTGTCCCGAAGGAGTGCTGCTACACATAACAAACTCCAGCTACAAAAATAAACAAAAAAGGGACTCCGCTTCCACGGAGGATCAAGTGGCTGTTCAGTGAGTTGGTTCACTTGGCTGCAATGTGAGAACTACAAAATTACTTACTCAGTCCATTGACTTAATGAAGGACATTGCTTGCTGGAGACATGTAAATACTTTATGGCCATCCTTAGTATTTATTCTCAATTTGGCCAGGAACATCAGTGCAAAAGCAACATTCCATTGATGATCATGAAGTCTGGGAATAAGAAAATGCTGTGGTTCTTCCAAGAAAGCCTTCCTTTATTCCTCACATAACACAAGCTCTTTATCAGATGATCTCAGATATTTGTACAGAATTGATCGGGGCCTGTCTTCCTCAGCAGATCGCCGAGCCGGAACCCTGTGAGCTCACTCGATTTCCAGCTTATGGCCTGTTATGTCGAGCTGACTTGGAAAGAGCCCATCCAGGAATTTCACCATATCCCAACCTTCTTCGTCCTTAGGAGTTCCAACAATTCATTAAGTTCAGGACATTATTCCGCCGGTTACAATTCTCCAAATCCTCCAACTTCTCCGAGATGCACGTGGATCAGTTTATGATCCAATCCACCTTGGTCACTGGCAAATAAGCTGCTAATTCCCTCTCCTATGACTCCAGATAATTGATACGTTTCTTGACATCCCACACTCTTGTGACCACCTCAGTGAATTTCCTCTCCTTGGCCATGATCGATCGACGTATTACTGCAAGATCCTTCAATTCAGCAAGGACCTTCGTCAGCATTGCCGTCACGTTCAACAATTCTCGTCAAATTTCATTCACTTCTCCGGCCAAATCGACTCCCTGGCTCAAGGCCTCCGGTGGGACATCAGCTTGAGCACATAAGTGTCTTTTTATGTCTCCAGAGCCCACGGATTTTTAAATCTTTTACATATTGTCTTCCTAGAACAGATGTGGATCAGGGTGTATTGAATCTCACCGGTTTATGACTCAAAAAGTTTCAAAACTAGCAAAGTGCACAGAGCTCGTCATTCACACGTCCGAACCTTGCATGGCATCACCGGAAATCATGCATTGCATAATTTTAAAGTTTTGTTAATAAATTCAGCAGGCTTGTTTAACATGAATGTGAGACCAAGCCTTGCATGTCTTGAATTCAAGCAGATTGGGGGCTATATCTGGGGCCTATTAAATGAAAATGCGAAGACAGAAACTTATAATAAAAGTGATATTGTTAATATATTTTACATTTGACTTTTTGAACATTTTAATTTATTCATTAATTATTTATTTTTATAGTTTTAACAGTGGTTTTTGTAATAGGATCATAGTAAACACATGGAAGCGTGGATCTTCTTCACTACCATGGTTATATGTAACATGATCTCTATAAAAATATTTGTAATTATAGACAGTAGACCTACTCTAAACACATCTAAAAACAATAAATACAAAATATAAATATTTATAAGTTGTAACAAAAATTTATTATATTCCCTCACTCCCCTAATGTAGCCTATGACAAGTTTAATAGTGCTGAAGTAGTGATAAGATAATATTTATTATCAGTATATTTCTGTAAGTACAGTTAGTGCTATAGAAATTTCAAGGGTGGTGAAGTAGAATTCTGTGCCGAATTCAAATGGTTTTTGCTTCTCACACCTTGCTTCTTACTGATTATTGCAAAGCTGTGAGTTTAAGAGCTCGACCTTTATGAGCTTTGCGCTCATGCTGCTCTGTCCATTGAGCCATATTCATCTACAGAGCCATAAAGGTGCATTAGCCGAGGTTGTGCATCCACCTGTGTATTTGATGCTGCTAAACCAGATACTTCAGATGTGTCACTAGACCTCAAAATCAGATGAACGTACCAATCCGTATAATTGAGAACCAACTGAGATACTCCAAGTCTAGATAAACATTTTAATGCAAAGAGGAACTTGATGATAGATTTAATTATTATGACTGATAAATGCCCCCCATTGTTAAGCTAATGCATCCTTTGAACGCCTCCCGCTGAGAACCCCTGATATAGCCTATGACAAAATTAATAGAGCTGAAGTAGTGATATGATAATATTTATTATAAATATATTTCTGTCTAAAGGACAGTTAGTGTTACTATAGTAAATTAAAGGGTGGTGATGTAGAATTCTGTGCCGAATTCAAATGGTTTTCACTTCTCATGCCTTGTTTCTCACTGATTCTTGCAAAGCTGCAAGTTTAAGAGCTTGAGTGTTAAGAGCTTTACACTCAAGCTGCTCTGTCCTCTATCCATTTACAGAGCCATACAGGTGCATTAGCCAGGGTTGTGCCTCCACCTGTATATTTGACGCTGCTAAACCAGATACTTCAGATGCGTCACTAGACTTCAAAATCAGATGAACCACAGTACAAATGTGTACCAACCCATATAATTGAGAACCAACTGATATACTACCAAGTCTAGATAAATGTTTCAATGCAAAGAGGAACTTGACGATAGATTTGAATAATATGACTGATAAACGTCCCCCATTTGTAACCTGATGCCCCCCCTCTCTACTAATTTACTCTCAGCACCTCCTCAGCGCCCCATTGAGAACCTCTGCTCTAAAGGTTGCATCTTTGCACCTTTGATTTATTCTGCACATTATTCTTTGATTTATGATTAATCTGCACATCCTGTACACGTTTTGAGTCATGTGTTGCCTATATCTATTCATCATTGTGTTTTTATAATTGACTGTTTAGCTAAGGTTAACTGTATCCTGAAGTTCCTTTATGCTTTATAGTAGTCCTGCAGCATAAAGCTTCAGATATGTCTCTTGAAGCAAGGATGGGGGCGGACCAACCAGAGGACTGAGAAAGACCACATTGCGCGGATGTCAGAGAGCATAAAACAAAATCATCCTCAGAAACTGACCTGCACACACTTATTAAACACAGGTATGATTTTGAGGATAAGAGTCTCTTTTGCTTGATTCCGAGTGCATACGAATGTAGTCTTATTTAATAGGTTTGAGTCTTCAGTCTTCTGTAGTTTGAGGCAGAAGATGTTTATGATGGACCCACATCAGATGTCCCCTTTGGGCTTCATTAAAGCAACAATTGGTGTCAATACACCATTAAACTCTCTCACTGGATCGATTTATACTCTATTTATACTGTGACCAAGAACAACAATAAAACATTTCTTTATGTTGTTTTAATGAGGTTCAGGAATATGGAAGCAGTGATTCCAACTCAGGAATGTCACTCTTTTATTCACAAAAATAAACATGTTAAAGCACAATGGCGAAGCTCCAATTTACACACTCAAAAGTTGCAACATGGCAGCGGGCAACACAAAAGCAGCTTCTCATTTGGGCTTTCTCTCCCGACTGCCACTCTACTTAAAAGCCCCAATAATCCCTCACTGAAACACAAGACAGGTGTTAAGCGCAGGCAGAAATCATTTACCACTCATCTACCCTGCTTCACTCTCCACAGCACGGTGCTGGGCTCTGCCTCCACATACCCCTACCGCCCGACTCAGGCCGGGGTACCGTCCAGTCTGCCACCGACCCACCCCCCACTCGCTTCGAGAGAGGAAGTCAGCCACAGCCATCTGCACCCCCGGCCAGTGGACAACCTCAAAGCCCAGATACCATACTTCCACCAGCCCAATTGCACACTTCTTCGGATTTGCCATGATTCCCGCTCACCTCAGCGACCTCAAGATGCCATCAGATGTTGCATGTTGATGTGTGCAGCTGCCAATCATTGCTATATAGATGATGATATCATCCAGATAGCCAGCGACATATGCAGCGTATGGGCGAAGGACTTTGTCCATGAGTCGCTTTAAGTCACAGGGGCCCCAAACAAACCGAATGTTTGTTGATTTTTAAATTCACCTCCGGACTGAGCTCCTCCCTCTCTGGGACCACCATCGCCAAAGTCACTGGGACCGCCTCTATCTATAGTTTTAGGAGGTTGAGGTGGTAAATCTGATGTGCTCCGCCTCTATCCGTACACTTCACCTCATAATCGACTTCCCCGACTCGCCATGTGACCTCAAAGGGCCCTTGCCACTTTGCGAGTAATTTAGAGCTTGATGTGGGTAGTAATACAAGGACTTTATCTCCCTGTGAAAATTCCCATAGCCGAGCCCTCCTGTTATACAGCCGGGATTGACGTTCTTGAGTCTGTAGCAAATTCTCCTGTGATAGCTGCCTAAATGTGTGGAGTTTTGCTCTCAGGTCAAGAACGTATTGAATATTGTTTTTGCTGTAGGTCCCTCCTTCCAATTTTCCCTCACGACGTCTAAGACACCGCAAGGCTTATGCCCATACAATAATTTGAATAGGGAGAACCCCGTGGAGGCTTGCGGGACCTCTCGCACTGTGAATAACTGGGGTTCAAGCCACTTATCCCAATTCCAAGCATCTTGGTGACAAACTTATGAATCATGTTTTTCAAGGTTTGATTAAACCATTCGACCATGCCGTCCATTTGCGTGTGGTACACACTTGTTCAAATTGATTTAATACCCAATAATTCGTACAGTTTGCGTAGTGTATGTGACATGAAAGTAGTGCCTTGATCAATGAGGATTTCTTTCGGAATCCCCACTCAGGAGATTATTCTGAAGAGTGCCTCAGCAATACTATGTGCTGAAATGTTGCATAGAGGCACTGCATCGCATTGCATAGTCCACCAGAACCAACACAAACTGATGTCCGCATGACATCAGCTCTAATGGCCCGACAAGGTCCACACCAATTTGTGGGACAATTTAACAGCAGAAGGGAAGTAAACGCAGGGAAGCGGGGTTTCTCCTAGCACAGGTATGATTTTTAATCGGCCACTTCAATGCTTTACAACTTCACAAATTCATTAGATTCACAGCAGGTAGTCAATCAAACACATCAGCTTTTTAAGGAACATAGTAACTTCAACACATCAGCTTCACAAACATAACAGATTAAACTTGTGCCAGACTCTCTCTCTCTCTCTCTCTCTCTCTCTCTCTCTCTCTTTCTGCAGGCTGTTTATACGCCGTTCTTCCCATGCTCACTGGAATTAGAGACATGTGTTAAACATAATCTAGCTTAGGTGCAAGCCTTACCAAGGCCTTACCGCTTTTTCTCTCTCTCTGGATGGACACTTGACCACGCCCCCGCTGCCACATATCCCCACCGCCCGACTCAGGCCAGGGAGTCATCCGGCCTGTCCCCCAATTCTGGAGAGGAAGTCGGCAATAGCCATCTGTGCCCCCAGTCTGTGGACTACCTTGAAATTAAAATGGCTGCAGAGTCAGATTCCAATGGGTGATCCACACGTTGGTATTTTTCATGTGTTAGAGCCATTGGAGTAGGGCTTGATCCGAGCAGAGGGTGAAGGCCCACCCCAATAGCTAGTACCGGAGAGTGAGGACAACCCACTTGTTGGCAAGGCACTCCTTTTCCCTCAGCGAGAGCTTGCGGCTAATGTACAGCTTCGGGCGCTTCTCCCTCCTCATCACCTTGAGAGTACGGCCCCCAGCCCTCTGTCTGAAGCATCTGTCTGTAAGACAAAAGGGAGAGAGAAATTGGGTGAATGTAAAAGCGCCCCCCTGCAAAGTGCAGCTTTAACCTGCCTGATCACCTGTTGACATTGCTCCGTCCACTAGACCGGGTCTGGAGCTCCCTTTTTAGTTAGATCAGTCAGCGGGCTAGTGACGTTCGAATAATTAGGCAGAAATCTCCTATAATAGTCAGCCAGCCCCAGGAACTGTCTCACCCACTTTTTGATCTTAGGCCTTGGGCAGGTCACAATCGCCACAGTCTTGTCAATTTGGGGACGCACCTGCCCGTGACCCAAGCGGAACCCCAGATACTGTACCTCCACCCGCCCAATCATGCACTTCTTGGGGTCTTGGAGTCCTGCTCATCGCAATGCACTCAAAGGGTCCTTGCCACTTGACAAGTAATTTGGAGCTCGATGTGGAGAGTAATACCTTATATCCCAGTGCAAATTCCCGCAGCCGAGTTCTCCTGTCATACAGTCAGCTCTGTCGTTTTTGAGCTTGGAGCAAATTCTTCTGTGTTAGTTGCCCCAAGGCGTGGAGTTTTGCTCTAAGATCAAGAAAGAATTGAATTTCATTTTTACTGGTTGAAGATCCTTCCTCCCAAGCTTCGCGTATGACATCAAGCACACCATGCGGGTGCCGCCCATACAGCAGCTCGAATGAGGAAAACCCAGTGGAGGTTTGCAGGACCTCTCGCACTGTGAATAACAGAGGAGAGACATTTGTCCCCATTTCTAGCATCCTCGTGCACGAACTTACGAATCATATTTTTAAGGGTTTTATTAAATCGCTCCACCAGTCCATCTTTTTGTGGATGGTAAACGCTGGCGTGGATTGATTTAATCCCCAATAATTCGTAAAGCTTGCGAAGTGTCCGTGACATGAAGGTTGTGCCCTGATCGGTGAGGATTTCTTTGAGAATCCCCACCCGGGAGATTATTTTGAAAAGTGTCTCCGCAACACTACATGCTGAGTGTTGTAGTTTTATGTTGCGCATGGGCACTGCTTCCGGATATTGCATTGCATAGTCCACTAGGACCAATACAAAGTGACGCCAGCATGCTGACCGTACTAATGGCCCGACAAGGTCCATGCGAATTCTCTTGAAGGGGACCTTGATCAATTGAAGAGGCGCAATGGCACTTTTGGGGTGGCCGACGGATTCACCAGCTGACATTCACGGCAAGCCTCACACCACCTGCGGACATTGCCGCCAATGCCCGGCCAATAAAAACGGGCTATTAGATGGTTTAGTGTTTTCCTTTCGCCTAGATGACCCGCCACGGAATTATAATGAGCCGCCTGGAACACCATTTCCCGGCGGCTCTGCAGAATTAAAAGCTGGGTTGTATTTTCCTTTGTTTGAGCGTACTGCGTCACTCTATACAACCGCTTGTTTATATTTACGAAATAGGGAAAATGGCAACATTTGGCCATCAGTCACTCTCAATTGGTCAAAGGCGTGCTTGAGAGTTTCGCGACTGCTCCAAAGGGACACCCCCAGAGGATGGGGGAGGGGCTGTAGCCCCCCCAACATCATCCTGACGTGGAGCAGACAAAACAGCCCTGGCTCCACCTCCCCTGCCAGAGCATCACACTTTTCCCATCTCATCGCTTTAGTGTAGGACCCATCCGCACATATTCCCTTTAATACGTTTCTAAATTCAGGCCAATTAGTCCCCAAAATCAGAAGATGGGTGAGGTGGGAACTAACCGTGGCCTCCACTCCACTGTTTTGTTCTCCGAAATTTTATCACAAGGATCACCACAGGGTAGTTGTGCACTTCACCCTCACCATTTTAGCTGTGCCCAAAACCTCGTGTTGAACCAAGCGTTGGAGAATAGTGGTTTGTTTGCAACCCGTATCCACCAATGCTTGGTGAGTAAACCCTCTTGACACTTACTGGTATCTGGTACACTCCAGCCCAATCGGGGACAGCCTGCGGAATGTCTGGAATCCAGACCACCTTTCCCAGCTCCATCACAGGGCATTGATCCCGGAAGTGTCCCAGATCCCGGCGCCATATGGTCCGCCGCCAGTCAGACAGCTTCCTTCAGCGACGCTGTGCGGTGGCACTGAACCCACCCTGGGCAGTCGATGGATTAGCTACTCCAGCACCACCTGTGTGGCAACTCCCAAGACAAGGCGTCTGGCAGGCGTCTCGGAGCCACTTGTTGAAGGCAAAGGAGTGGCCGGTCTTCTCCAGCTTCAGGAGCATTGTGTCCTTGCTTGTGCCAGACTCTCTCTCTTTCTCTCTGCTGGTGGCATGGCTGTTTATATGCCACTCTTCCCATGCTCACTGGAATTAGAGATAGGTGTTAAACATAATCTAGCTTAGGTGCAAGGGCCCTTACCACTTTCTATCTCTCGGGACGGATGCTTGACCACGCCCGCGCTGCCACACAATTCTATTGAAGAAAGGCTCTCCCTCCAGAATGCTGCTGTCTCTATTTAAAAGCCATAATCACTCCTCACTGAAACACAAGACAGGTGTTAAGCACAGGTGGAAATCATTCACCACTCATCTCCCCTGCTTCACTCTCCACAGCACAGCACAGTGCTTGCCTCCACAGTTGTCAACTCACAGTACACCCTATTCAGAGAGTAAACCTGTTTAGTAAAACTGATCTGGGAATGATCTAAAATGCATTAGACCTTTCAAAAGCAATGTTTTTAGTCACTATAGTTTTAAATCTGGAATCCTCTTTTGTGAGCTGTACACATACACACATACTTTTTCAAGGATATGTGACAGAATTGTGAATTCCATGAGTAAGACCGCATAAAAAAGACAATTTGTTCAGTTCTCATTAATATTTTGCCCAGAATGCTGACTCATGAAAATCACAATGCTTCCAATTTGGAAGCATTTACAAACACTCTGGAATTTAATAGTAAATTTAAGTCAAGCAAGCATCACACCCTCTCTCTCTCTCTTTCTCTCTCTCACCCATCTTCTTGTTATAGTTGCTAATGCAGCAATATTAGATTATGCAGGCCGTTTGTGGTACAGTACAGTCTCATTTGAGATTCACACGATGAGATCACGTCTCGGCCGAGGTATCCCATCAACAGAGGCATTATTGAGACCAAACACGATCAATGCCAAAAATATGCCCGTCCCTACCATCTAAATTTCTCCACAAACCTTAGGAAACACCCATGCTACATATACAATAACAATTAATTATTCTATTATATTGTGCAATACAAATTTTATTTTGAATGTTATCCTTTACAACATGCATCTTCTTACAACGGGCATAATTTAATTGGCTACCAATGATGGCACAGACTAGGACAGTAGAGTGGTAAATAGACTTGGTGGTATCTGTTAAAGGCATGTTAACGGATATCTTTATTTATTAGATAAAATTCAACATGATGTGCCCGACTAGCTCTGAGACATGCACACAAACCTGTGGTTTCCTGTCTGTTGCAGTAGCCCTCACATGCATGCACATTCTTATATGCCAGCATTTATACAAGCACATTATGAAAGTTGTTTCACTTCAAATTAACTGATTTACACACAATTCTCAGTAAAGCAAAAAAAATAAAAAATTGGTCAATAAAAATGATGCATCTCAACAGTGACCCCTTGTGGCTGCCATGAATATAAAATAACTGTAAAGTCATTAATTAAAGTGTAGACAGTGAACAAATTCCCTAATATGTTATATACATTTTGTATTAGATGGTCAGTTTATATTAAATTATAGTTTTGCAACACCAGCTAGGGTTTGATGCCACTAAAATAATTTTTGCATGTTACCTAGGCATTGTTCCAAACACAATGATTTAATTCATGCTTTCTATTTACTGTGAATTTGCTGTTTGTATGTGTTTGTGATTAGTAGGAGACCACAGTCATCCAGAACTAATGCGTCGAGTGAAAAGGGATTACAACCAGGTTTGTTGTATTTGCATGCATCAATGACCTACGCTCATTTACTTTGTTCTAATTTCTTTGCTATTTCTATAATGTACATATCTATACATGATACTGCTGACCGACTTTAGGTTAAACCTGTGATAAACAAAGCAAAGCTCTCACAATCTTTTAAAACCAGTGGCCACAAACATCTGATCGGATAGGAAACCCAAACCACTTTTGCTATAGCAGTTTCTCAAGCTTTCTGTATCCAGATACCAGTTGATTGTTTGATCTGCTGTTTTCACAACCCACTGCTTCCTGCAGCTCGTCCACAATGCAAATGCACATGGAGGCATTTGTACAGAACAGATACAGCAGAAAGATGGGTGGGTGCAAAGCTCTGACCTTTTCATGCTATGTTGAACATCCTGTATTTGGATTCATATGGTTTAAGAGTAAAACCTGTCTTAATTCCCTTCCGAGATCATTAACACACTGTCCTGTCTATCTGTTTGTCTGTCTAACTGTCTAACACCCTCTCCAAGTCTTTCTGCTGTAGAAGATAAGCTTGGCCATGGAGAAGGAGATGATAACATGGATGAATCTTTGTTCTGGAAATCTAAGGTCCTTCTGGAATTTGAGTCCTTTGCACCAGGTGATGATAAAATTACACGTTTTAATTAGTTCTCAACAGTAATGAACTGATGACACCTACACTCAAAGAGCAAATCATCATATTCTGCTTTAATTCATCAGACCAACATTAAACATCTAAACTAGCAAATCAAACATTTTCTTGATGGTCCAAAAACATTTTTTTTTCTTGCTATTACTAAAGGCCAAAGTATACGTCAGTTGTCTGCGTTGCTGATCGCTCTGCACACAATATGCATGACACAAATTTGGTCCAGACTGTCCGCACATGGCCCACATTTTCTCGACAGACGGACAGTCCTTGTCTGTAAATATAATTGGCGAATGCCCCTTCTATTGACTGTACCAGAAAATAGTATCATAAAACAGTAGAAGTGGGCATGTGTCAAGCACGTTTGTATTTGCTAGCAGTCAGAAGAGTTTAATTTTAAAATCTTCTAAAATCCGATCTGGAACACACAAAATCTTTTTACCCAAGCCTTAAAGGAATTGTTCACCCAAAAATGAAAATTCTCTCATCATTTAATCACCCTCATGCCATCCGAGATATGTATGCTTTCTTTCATCTGCTGAAGTCAAATGAAGATTTTTAGAATAATTTCTCAGCTCTTTTGGTCCATACAATGCAAGTGAACAGGTGCCAACATTTTTAAGCTCCAAAAATAGTTCAGCAAAAAAGAAATCTGTAAAACTCCAGTGGTTGAATCAATATCTTTAGAAGCGATATGAGAGGTGTGGGTGAGAAACAGATTACTTTCACATTCTTCTTCTTGTGTTTTTGGTGATTCACGTTCTTCATGCATAATGCCCCTACTGGACATGAAGAATTTCAAGCAAAAATAGATTTTAATATTGATCTTTTTCTCACCCACACCTATCATATCACATCTGAAAATATGCATTAAAACACTGGAGTCGTATGTATTACTTTTATGACGTCTTTATGTGCTTTTGGAGCATCAACATTTTGGCACCCATTCACTTACATTGTATGGCTCTACAGAGCTGAAATACTCTTCATTTGTGTTCTTCAGAAGAAAGAAAGTCATACACATCTGGGATGGCATGAGGGTGAGTAAATGATGAGAAATTACATTTTTGGGTGAACTATCCCTTAAAATTTAGATTTTCCTAATTTGGGTTTATTGGATTGTGCTTGTTTAAGTTCTTACGTAGGAACTGCCTTTCAGCACTTGAATGTGCCCCAGAGTGCAAGAAAAACTGCAGGGAGAAAGAAAACACAAGATCTGAATGCAGAGGAATGAAAAACAGAGCTGTGTTGAGCTTGGCACAGTATAGAGCTTTTAAAGTCAAAGCGTGGGGGGGGGTGGGGGTGGGAACCGTGATATACAATCTAATAGCAGTAAATATTTAAGTACTTTCAAAAGTCAATAGAAATTAATTTGAAAGATAAATATCAAATAATTATTGTGCCAACATCCCCTGGTTCAAGCATAAAATACCATTCATTTTCTCCATGGCATCATCAGAGGGTGCCAGTTCGGAGAATATGCTAGCCATCTTGGAAACAGAACTGAGGAACAACATTTGTTTTAGCAAAAATAGCTTTTGAAAATGCAGCCTCAGCCTTATCCCCTAAAGGCAAGTTAGATCATACAGCACTTACAAATGGGAAGAAAAAAGCATTGCCAGTGCACACCATTGTTAAAAAACATGTAGACATGGATAATTATTTGTTTTCTGCAAGCAACCTAACAGCTAGCCTAAGATATCCTTAAATAAAGTTGAAACCTTAAAAAAGTGATTAGATTTTATTAGCATTTTTGATTGCTTTATTGTTGTGCTCAGAACTGATGCATTAAAAAGAATGTAAAGAGCTATTATACACATGCTAATGATGCATACCATACAGCTGGGAAATTTGCCTTGAAGGGCCATGTTATCTCTGTTAGTGGGTGTTGACATGTGGGCCAAATGTCAGTGAAATGTCAGCAAGCCTGCTCTGTGTACACATCAGTTCAGCTGAATGAAAGGGATTGTGAATCTCACAGACTACTCTTCTTTCACTGTCCTTCACAGGAATAGTTTGAAAGGTGGCAATGCTGCCATTAATACTGTGTAAGACATTGACAATGGAATCAATTTTGTGTTCTGCATTTTAAGTAATTTTAAACTGGAACATGCTGGTTTTCTGTCTTACATAAACAGTCCTTATAGGTGATGGTGTGCAGAAGAGATTGCGGGACATCTGTGTAATGCATGCACTAGTCTCCATGATGCCCTGGCAGAGAGAGGCTTGCTAGGAAGTCAGTGCAAAAAGAGGTCCACCATACTTAGAATGCTCTTCAGACTTATAGATGTGGGATTAGACCGACTTAACGCAACTCTAGCCAAACTCATTCTAGCAGTGAGTACACACACACACCAAACCCTTGTTATTTTTCAGAGTCTTTCTTCCACGGAGCACAAAAGGAGATGTTCGGCAGAAAGTATGTGATTAAGATGCGATGAAAGTGAATGGTTATTGAGGCTAACAGTCTGCCTTACATTTTCTTTTGTTTTCCACAGAAGAAAGAAAGTTATACAGGTTTAGAACAACACGAGTGGGGGTTATGATGACATAATATTCTGTTTTTAAACTCTTTTTTTATCTACAGTATTGTGTAATAAAGGCAGAAATGGGCCTACAAGAATATCTGGTTTTGAGATAAGAAACCTGAATTCAGTTGCAAAAAAAGTTGGGACACTGTACAAATTGTGAGTAAAAACAGAATGCAATGATGTGGAAGTTTCAAATTTCAATATTTTATTCAGAATACAACATAGATGACATATCAAATGTTTAAACTGAGAAAATGTATCATTTTAAGGGAAAAATTAGTTGATTTTAAATTTCATGGCATCAACACATCTCAAAAAAAGTTGGGACAAGGCCATGTTTACCACTGTGTGGCATCCCCTCTTCTTTTTATAACAGTCTGCAAACGTTTGGGGACTGAGGAGACAAGTTGCTCAAGTTTAGGAATAGGAATGTTGTCCCATTCTTGTCTAATACAGGCTTCTAGTTGCTCAACTGTCTTAGGTCTTCTTTGTCGCATCTTCCTCTTTATGATGCGCCAAATGTTTTCTATGGGTGAAAGATCTGCACTGCAGGTTGGCCATTTCAGTACCCGGATCCTTCTTCTACGCAGCCATGATATTGTAATTGATGCAGTATATGGTTGTCATTGTCATGTTGGAAAATGCAAGGTCTTCCCTGAAAGAGACGACGTCTGGATGGGAGCATATGTTGTTCTAGAACTTGGATATACCTTTCAGCATTGATGGTGCCTTTCCAGATGTGTAAGCTGCCCATGCCACACGCACTCATGCAACCCCATACCATCAGAGATACAGGCTTCTGAGCGCTGATAACAGCTTGGGTTGTCCTTGTCCTCTTTAGTCCGGATGACATGGCGTCCCAGTTTTCCAAAAAGAACTTAAAATTTTGACTCGTCTGACCACAGAACAGTTTTCCACTTTGCCACAGTCCATTTTAAATTAGCCTCGGCCCAGAGAAAACGCCTGCGCTTCTGGATCCTGTTTAGATATGGCTTCTTTTTTTGACTTAGAGTTTTAGCCGGCAACGGCGAATGGCACGGTGGATTGTGTTCACCGACAATGTTTTCTGGAAGTATTCCTGAGCCCATGTTGTGATTTCCATTACAGTAGCATTCCTGTATGTGATGCAGTGCCGTCTAAGGGCCTGAAGATCACGGGCATCCAGTATGGTTTTCCGGCCTTGACCCCTTATGCACAGAGATTGTTCCAGATTCTCTGAATCTTTGGATGATATTATGCACTGTAGATGAGGATAACTTCAAACTCTTTGCAATTTTTCTCTGAGAAACTCCTTTCTGATATTGCTCCACTATTTTTCGCCGCAGCATTGGGAGAATTGGTGATCCTCTGACCACCTTGACTTCTGAGAGACACTGCCGCCTTCTTCTTCTTCTTCTTCTTCTTCTTCTTCGTCTTCTTCTTTGGTGTTTATTGGCGGTTGGCAACCTATCTTATTGGTGCATTACCGCCACCAACTGGAATGGAATATGGATCAGGTTTTTGCTTTTATACAAAATATAACCAAACATAAAAACCAAGCAAAACAAATAAACAAACTGAAAAATAAAACATAACAAATTAACAAAAACCAAAAACCGCTATATTCTATTACATAAATTACTTTCTTTTGCAAATTTAATAATCTCATCATACACCTTACTATCTGTTTCCCTTAATAGACCTGATAAAGTAAGGTCATGATGTTTTACTTTCTTCAATGATTGAATAAGGTGACATCTCTCATTATTATATTTCTTACAATGGATTAATACATGCTCAACTGTTTCTTGTTGGCTACAGTGAATGCATTCCCCAGTTGGATGTTTTCCAATTTTATATAGTGTACTGTTAAGTCCAGTATGACCTATTCTCATCCGAGTTATTATACTTTCATCTCTTCGATTCCTGCTCTCCTTTCTCCCAGCACCAACTTGTTTTTGTATATTATATAAATGTCTACCAGTTTCATTATCATCCCAATATACCTGCCATACTAATTGTGCATATGTTCTTATGAGTACTTTAGCTTCTGCTTTACTTAATCGAACTTGATAATCTACTTGCTTTATTCTTAAAGTTTGTTTAGCCAGAATATCCACCTTCTCATTTCCTTCCACACCAACATGAGCAGGAACCCAAATGAAATGTGGAGAAATACCCAAAACTTTCATATTATACAACTTACAGAATATCTCATTGATAATATCCATCCTAACTAATGACCTACCAGATCGTATACTTTCAAGTGATGAGTAGCTATCTGATGCAATGACAGTATTTTTAATTTTCTTCTCCTCTATCCACTGCAGGGCCAGTAATACTGCCAACATTTCTGTTGCATATACTGACAAATGATTGGTTACTCTTTTCTTAATATAACAATCTCTCATTGGAATATAAACTGCTGCACCTGCAAATCCTGTTTCAGGATCTTTGGATCCACCTGTAAATAAAAACACTGATTCTGGATAATGTTCCTTAAAATAATTCTGGACTATAAACCATGTTGGAAGTTGTACCAAATTATCTTTCAATTCCTGCTGTATATTAAGGTCAACGTTTGGTAAAGGGAATAACCAAGGAGGAATGGGAGAAATTTAAACTCCATTACTGTAATTGATTTAACCCTATATTTCTTGCCTTTGCATTACCTATCCATCCAAAACTAGCATAATTTGTTTCATTATGTTCCCAACATTCTGTTAATACACCTTTAACAGGATGTAACTCATTATGTCCCTGGAGATTAACCCAGTACGCCATCATTAATTTCAATCTTCTTATTCTTAAAGGCATTTCTCCCATTTCCACCTGCATCGATGATACCGGAGATGTTTTAAATGAACCACTGCATATTCTCAAAGCCTGAGCTTGCAAAACATCTAATCTCTTGAGGTTTGATTCTGCTGCTGACATGTAAACTATACTTCCATAATCAAAAACAGATCTCATGAGTGCCCAATATACAGTGAGGAAAATAAGTATTTGAACACCCTGCTATTTTGCAAGTTCTCCCACTTGGAAATCATGGACGGGTCTGAAATTGTCATCGTAGGTGCATGTCCACTGTGAGAGACATAATCTAAAAAAAAAATCCAGAAATCAGAATGTATGATTTTTTAACTATTTATTTGTATGATACAGCTGCAAATAAGTATTTGAACACCTGTCTATCAGCTAGAATTCTGACCCTCAAAGACCTGTTAGTCTGCCTTTAAAATGTCCACCTCCACTCCATTTATTATCCTAAATTAGATGCACCTGTTTGAGGTCATTAGCTGCATAAAGACACCTGTCCACCCCATACAATCAGTAAGAATCCAACTACTAACATGGCCAAGACCAAAGAGCTGTCCAAAGACACTAGAGACAAAATTGTACACCTCCACAAGGCTGGAAAGGGCTACGGGGAAATTGCCAAGCAGCTTGGTGAAAAAAGGTCCACTGTTGGAGCAATCATTAGAAAATGGAAGAAGCTAAACATGACTGTCAATCTCCCTCGGACTGGGGCTCCATGCAAGATCTCACCTCGTGGGGTCTCAATGGTCCTAAGAAAGGTGAGAAATCAGCCCAGAACTACACGGGAGGAGCTGGTCAATGACCTGAAAAGAGCTGGGACCACCGTTTCCAAGGTTACTGTTGGTAATACACCAAGACGTCATGGTTTGAAATCATGCATGGCACGGAAGGTTCCCCTGCTTAAACCAGCACATGTCAAGGCCCGTCTTAAGTTTGCCAATGACCATTTGGATGATCCAGAGGAGTCATGGGAGAAAGTCATGTGGTCAGATGAGACCAAAATAGAACTTTTTGGTCATAATTCCACTAACCGTGTTTGGAGGAAGAAGAATGATGAGTACCATCCCAAGAACACCATCCCTACTGTGAAGCATGGGGGTGGTAGCATCATGCTTTGGGGGTGTTTTTCTGCACATGGGACAGGGCGACTGCACTGTATTAAGGAGAGGATGACCGGGGCCATGTATTGCGAGATTTTGGGGAACAACCTCCTTCCCTCAGTTAGAGCATTGAAGATGGGTCGAGGCTGGGTCATCCAACATGACAATGACCCGAAGCACACAGCCAGGATAACCAAGGAGTGGCTCTGTAAGAAGCATATCAAGGTTCTGGCGTGGCCTAGCCAGTCTCCAGACCTAAACCCAATAGAGAATCTTTGGAGGGAGCTCAAACTCCGTGTTTCTCAGCGACAGCCCAGAAACCTGACTGATCTAGAGAAGATCTGTGTGGAGGAGTGGGCCAAAATCCCTCCTGCAGTGTGTGCAAACCTGGTGAAAAACTACAGGAAACGTTTGACCTCTGTAATTGCAAACAAAGGCTACTGTACCAAATATTAACATTGATTTTCTCAGGTGTTCAAATACTTATTTGCAGCTGTATCATACAAATAAATAGTTAAAAAAAATCATACATTGTGATTTCTGGATTTTTTTTTTAGATTATGTCTCTCACAGTGGACATGCACCTACGATGACAATTTCAGTCCCGTCCATGATTTCCAAGTGGGAGAACTTGCAAAATAGCAGGGTGTTCAAATACTTATTTTCCTCACTGTATATTTTGCAAAGATGATCTACTTGCTCCCCATTCCCGTCCTGATAAACAACGAAGAATGTTGATGACCTTTTTACTTTTGTCGTTAATTTTATCCAGATGAACTTTCCATGTCAGTTTAACATCAAACCAAACCCCAAGAAACCTAACAGCTTTTACCTGCTCCAGAGGTCGCCCAAAAAGTTTTAAAGAAAGAGGTAGAGAGACACTGCCACTCTGAGAGGCTCTTTTTATACCCAATCATGTTGCCAATTGACCTAATAAGTTGCAAATTGGTCCTCCAGCTGTTCCTTATATGTACATTTAACTTTTCCGGCTTCATATTGCTACCTGTCCCAACTTTTTTGGAATGTGTAGCTCTCATGAAATCCAGAATGAGCCAATATTTGGCATGACATTTCAAAATGTCTCACTTTCAACATTTGATATGTTATCTATATTCTATTGTGAATAAAATATACGTTTATGAGATTTGTAAATTATTCAATTTCTTTTTTACTCACAATTTGTACAGTGTCCCAACTTTTTTGGCATCGGGTTTGTAGATAAATTAAAACTTTATTAAATGTAAAAAATCGTGAGAGAGTTGTAACCAAATTATTCTTTTTAACTGGATCTTGTTCATGAATCACTCGAAAAGAACTGAGGGTTTGAACTCAAGTCAAGTCAAGTGGTTTTTATTGTTGTTTCAACCATATACAGTTAGTACAGTACACAGCGAAACGAGACAACATTCCTCCAGGACCATGGTGCTACATAAAACAACATAGGACAAGCACAGAACCACATGAGACTACACAGACTAAATAAAATACCTATATAAAGTGCACGTGCAACCTTGTGCAAAAAGTACAGGACAGTACAATAAATTACTAACAATGAATAGGACAATAGGCACAGTGAGAGACAGTGCAGCGCCGACCAGTACACAGTAGTGCAAAAAGTTTCTAAAAATGCCAAATGTAAACATAACATACTATGAGACAGTGTTCTATGGACATAGCAGTTATTGAGGTAGCAGACAGTTATAAAGTGACAGTAATTAAAGTGCAACTCAGGATACACGTATGTGTGTGTGTGTATCTCTACTTTATTTTAAGAATGTGAAATGTCAGGATAATAGTAGAGACAATGATTTATTTCAGCTTTTATTTCTTTCATCACATTCCCAGTGGATTAGAAGTTTGCATAAACTTTGATAGTATTTGGTAGCATTGCCATTTAAATAGCTTAACTTGGTCAAGCATTTTGGGTAGCCTTCCACAAGCTTCTCACAATAAGTTGCTGGAATTTTGGCCCATTCCTCCAGACAAAACTGGTGTAACTGAGTCAGGTTTGTAGGACTCCTTACTCGCACATGCATTTTCAGTTCTGCCCACACATTTTCTATTGGATTGAGATCAGGGCTTTGTGATGGCCACTCCAATACCTAGACTTTGTTGTCCTTAAGCCATTTTGCCACAACTTTGGAGGTATGCTTGGGGTCATTGTCTATTTGGAAGACCCATTTGCAACCAAGCTTTAACTTCCTGGCTGATGTTTTGAGATGTTGCATCAATATATCCACATCATTTTCCTTCCTCATGATGCCATTAAATCACCCCCACAACATGATGCTGCCACCCCTGTGCTTCACTGTTGGGATGGTGTTCTTCGGATTCCAAGGGACAATGAGGACATTTCTCCAAAAATTAAGATCTTTGTCCCCTTTTGCACTTGCAAACTGTACAGTAGTCTGCCTTTTTTATGGTAGTTTTGGAGCAGTGGCTTCTTCCTTGCTGAGCACCATTTCAGGTTATGTCGATATAGGACTTGTTTTGCCCTGGATATAAATACTTGTCTACCTGTTTTCTCCAGCATCTTCACAAGACCTTTTGCTGTTGTTCTGGGATTAATTTGCACATTTTGCACCAAACTACATTAATATCTAGGAGTCAAAGTATGTATCAGATTAATGGGTTATCGGCTGTCTTTTCTTCTGCTTTCTATCTTGTTTCTGAACAGCAATCTAAATTGAGCAATTCTGGATTTGGCGACTAAAAACAGACGTTTGGCTTAATGTTACAGTTTAGGAGTCAATGGCTCCTTATTAAGTTTTTTGTCTCGTGCCCTGCAAATAAAATCACAGACATTTGAAAGGATAAAATTCAGCTGACTTGAACAGTCAGAAAGAGTGATGAGTAGGAGGGAGTGCCCGGGCCATGATGGAGCACGGCTGGCGCTGAATCAGTTGATCAGTGGGAGAGATAAAGACGCGGCCGGAGACACCGGTTCGAGAGAGACGCACGTGGCCATGCTGCACATTTGTTTATGTTGGTTTTAAGTTTATCATTAAAGTTTTGCTGATTCAGTGCCGGCTGTGCTCCATCACGGCCCAGGCATGCCCTCCTCCTCGTCACAGAAAGGAATCTTGTTTTTTTTTCCTGTGGTTTAAGATACAGTGTGATTTTCCTCTTATTGTCTTGAAAACATTGTCACATCCCACCATGCATTTCCACAGTGACATAGGGTGTGTGTGCTTCCCCTATGTATTGAAATAGTGCTTTTTGTAACACACCACCATAAATAAACAAATAGGATTGCATTGCAAACATGTTAAATCTCTCATGTTTCTTGGAGACTTGAAAACAGGAGGAATTCAGCATGCTTGAACCCCACCCGAATGTTTGTTTGGACTCTGCTTTGGGAGTGAAACAGAACAAAATATGAACATTTCACTGGGGTGGGGTTGCACAAGGTTGAAATGAAGGGCACATTTTTAATGTCCTCTACTTTTGTTTTTGCTTTTGTTTGGGAAGATGCCCTTTTTCCATTTCTCTATGTCCATATTTTCCTTTGTTCTTCTCCAGCCCAAAGCACATTTTTCAGGAATTAATTAAATCTGCCCAAACAAACTTCCTGAACTCGGCACGCATGGTTTGATGTTCAGCGTCAATAGCTGTGACACTTATTAGCCTGTTGGCAGATGGAAAAGAGGCTTTTTATGAAAGTATGGCCCAATAGGCTAAGCAGCCCTAGCAGGCACCCTTCATGTACCCTAATCAGTGTTCTGAGCTCTTGATGGAGAGATTTATGAGGGCACTTTAAAAACATTCCTCCTTGATTATAAAAGGGGAAGCACTTAGTTATATGCGTCTCTGTCCTTTAGGCAGTGGTCAAACATTAAAAAGATGTCTTCAGGCTTTTAAGACCAACTTGAACACATTCAAGCTTACAGGCTGCATATACACAGTTTCTCTTATTCATTCACCAAACATGTAGTCATGGGTAGTTGACAAATACTTTTGGAAAGACGGCAGGTCCTGTGGTGTGACATGTGTATATAAGCCATTTTAAACTATTTTAAAAAGCATTTTGAACAGCATTATGAATGCAGTTTGACAGAGTCATTGACAGAGACTTCAAATTGAATATTTGTACTTTTAAAAATGAATTTGTAACAACACATGACCTTTTAAAATGAAATAGTGAAGGCAAAAAGTTGTTTAAAAATGTGAAGAAATGGTGAACTTTCACAGCCCCCCAAAATGGACACTTTTTCTTATACTGTACATTTACATAGATTTGAGCCAAATTTTTTATTTTCCAAATACATGTGGCTACTCACAGTCTTGATCCTCTGTAATGACCTCTTGACCCTCTAGGTCACAGCAGCTTTGAGAAATATAGCTGAATTGTCTGAGACTCTGCCCTCCTTCCTGTCCAACAAGGCCTTCTTTTCTCTTTGCTGGATTTTGGAGATCCACCGTAATGACCTTGACATCTGCATTAATGTCGCATGAATATTCAGGTGAAGGGACCAGTCTGTCATGTTCTAGAAAATATTACATCTTCAAGCAATCAAACCGAGTAAGGTTTTACAATACCTAAATAGTATGTGTTAAAAACTACACATATAAAGTAAGCTCACTTGATGTCCTCATAACATTGATTGGACATCTGTTTTAAAATATATATATATATGCCCCCGCGACCCGACTTTGGATAAGCGGTTGAAGATGGATGGATATATATTTTTAAGCTTCTACTTACAAAAATAATCTTCCTTGACGTATCTTTCAGTGTTGCATAATCGGTGTTTCTAAGAGATCAATAAGACATGATGTAGGATGATTTCAAGAGTAATATGAAAGAACTACTAATGTCGATCCATTAACGGATATAGGCCTATTACTGTTTTTCAAACTTGTCTTCTCACAGGGGATCTTAGAGCACAAGCCCAGTCCCATGGACAGCAGGCCAAATCAGTTTTCCTTAATGCGCTCCTGGGCTATATGAACCATTCAACTTGTGAAATGTATTTAATTTATTAGAAGTGACTTGCAGTCCGAATTTAACCAGTCCGGAGTCTGCTAATTGGTGAACTCTGTTCTGAAAAAGAAGACAAATCATTTGGACAACATACTGTATATTGTCTGTCATGATGCTATGTCTGTTAACAAATCGCAAGTATGGTAATCATTATCATATGGCTACAAGGCCAGGTAAACCCAGATGACACTAACTTCCTCTTACAAGTGGGCCAGAGTTTTTCGATAGTTTTGCATTTGCTCTCTTAAAAACTCTTTTGAGTGTTACTTAAACAGTCTAAGGGAAGAAGTGTTATTATTTTTTGCAATGAATTGAGGTTCATGAGTACTGTTGTAGTTTTGATGAAGTTGTGCCATCTGATTTGTGAAATTATTCTTTAATAATAATTTAATAATATTTAAATTATTAATTTATGATTAATTATTAAAATATTTATTATTAAAATATTGTGTGCTTGGTCTCCAGCAAAATGTCCACCTACACTGAGTGATGCTATGCACTAGCTGAGAAGCCACGCTGCTGAAGCCTATTTTTAGACCTGCTGGGCAAACACAGCAGGAAACAGGTGAGTTTAACTCAATTAAATGTGCACCGTCAACACACACACAGACTTGTGCATAAAACATACACACACATACGCATATAGGTACATAGGGTGCATGTTGCATTTTCTGCTCTCAAGTGAAACTAGAGAAATAATCCATGAAATTGGGTCTGTTACAAAATCTAGTGAGCTGCCTCCGGAGGCAGCACTTTAAGACATCAAAGGCGTGCTCCTGACGCAAAGGCTGTTCCTAAAGGTAGGTATTTTCTTAAAGGAATAGTTCACCCAAAAATTTCAATTTCTCACATCATTTACTCGCCCTTATGTGTATGACATCCCAGATGTGTATGACATCCCAGAGCTGTATGCAGAATACAAATTATGATTTTTAGAAGAATATTACAGCTCTGTTGGTCAATGTAAGATAATGTGTGCCAAAATTTGGATGCTCCAAAAAGCACTGAAAGGCATTGATCTCTTTCTCAATGACACCTATCATATCGCTTCTGAAGACAGTTTTGGGTGAACTATTCCTTTAATAATGCTGCCTACTAAGATATCTTGTTTTGGCCAAATTGTATGGTAGCATTGTATGTAAATCATTGCAGTATTGTAGAAATGTTTTATTGTAAATACACTTATCATCCATTCAATACTGAAAACTATCTATAAATATAGTTTAATATCATGGTAAACTGACTATTTTACCTTAAATATGTTTGTGCTATGCGTATTTATGCTCATATACTGATTATTGAAATCAGTCAGTCAAGTCTTGTGCACTGTATGTGACGAGCGCTATTTGATTGATGCGCAGAACTGCCACCTAGAAAGAGCATTCCAAATCGGTCTCATTTGAGGCTCCATTTCAGCTAGGATTCTGCCATGGAAGATAGTTGCCTATGAATTCAGGAGACAGCGAGGCAGCTCACTACGTATTGGAGACAATCCCAGTGTGAGATTGTATGTGTGTATTTCTGTTTGTTTTATTTTGGGACAGTCAGTTCAGAAGTTCTTCTCTCTCTTGCCTGCTGGCACTGAATGTAATGTGGTCATGTGCCCTTAATCTCATAAAGAATATACACAGTTCACTCTGTGTAATAGGAATCATAAACACAGTCTCACATGCACCCTGTACCTCAGATAGGGACAAACTGTTCTAGTCTAGACTCAAGGAAGAGAAGACTTTTTCTCAGTCTCTTTCATACATTTTAAATTAAGTTTCAAATTAAAAGATTTGTTTTGTTGAATATAAAAGGTCTGTTGAATCAAAGATCATTAAATTCAGCTGGATTCACATTTTCTATGTGATTTCTTTCAGGACTGCCTTCAATGGACCATACAAGCACTAAACACGCATACACTGTCTTTCCTTCAGTGCAGGATCTAGTAGTGCGAGGGATAGATGTCCTTTTAGATTTTTTCCAGGCCTACCAGGAAACACCAACGAACCCTGAGCAATTTCACACCCCTGAAAGAGTGGACGTCTTGGTCAAACTGATAAGACTTCTGGCCAACCTGGCTATTCACCCCATGGTGGGCACTGCACTAGATGACAATGCATTGTGTGTGCAGCTGCTACTGGAAGTGCTGGGTATGAACCAAAACTGTGAAACATGTGCGCACACACACACTGTCGGTATGTTTACATGCACTTCAAAAGTTCAATTTCATTCAGAATATAACAATAGTTTGTCTTTTTAAAATGGCATGTAAGCACTTTGGACTGACGGACCCAGATCATGTGAGTGTAGATTGGCTTCGTCGATGCAAACACATTAATTTTGAACATAATTTGCCTAGGAGTTGTTCCGTGTTTCAGAGCATGTGAGCAAGACAGAGGTGACCCTTTCAGTATAATTTACTCTTACTCAGCTTAAAACAATTCTTGTGCCTTGTATACTTGGACAGACAGATGAAGACTGTAGCTCGACTATGCAAAAACCCACTTTAGCTTGATTATAACTGCACATGCAAACATACTGAGTGTGTTAGTATATTAATGTTACTTTTAAAATACAGCATTATTGAGATGTTTCTGTCATATGTACTGTTGTACTGCATGTCATAATCACATGCTGTTCTCTACACATCAGTTACCGGCATACACACTCAAGTTACAGAATCCTCTCAAATGATGAGAACAACCAGACCATAAAGTTGTCATTTGCCAGGTCCTGTTTTTATCATTATAGCCTCTTCGTTTATCTGAGATGTCTGGGGTGCTCTAAGACTTTGCCGTGTGGTTTGTAGTTGATGGATGCATGCAAACTTTCAGTTCATTATGTGAAAGTTTCAGAAGCAGGCATGTTATTGTGAAGAGGTGGTTATGTGTTTCCTTTTTGAAATACAGAAAGAGGTTTCATCCTGTGGAAATATTTTTCCCATGTCATTTTTAGAATGTAAGAAAATGAAATTAATACTCTGGCCGGAATTACTGTAGATCCCTCCATATGACAGTTAGGGGATGCCATCGATTTTCAAAAAGGACAGAAAGAGGGGAAATGGGTGGGTGAATTATCTTTTCTCACATATTTACCTTTTGGTGTATTAAAATGTCATCCTGTTATGATGAAAATAAATACAGAGAAGGAAAAAGAGACTGTGAAATCAAGGGTTTCACTGACATTCACCTCAACAAAAGGTGTTTCGAAACACAGTCTCAGTTGCAGCATGACGCACAAACATTGACAGTGCAAACCGCATTTTGAACGGGAAGTAAAGGATCTCACTTAAGCCTCACACTCGCTGTCAAATTCTGAGTATTTAAATTTCAGATTTATCTAAAAATAATCGGATTGAAATACGCATGAATGATTTTGAAACCTCTCAAGATGAAAGTGATACCTGATATGTATTCTCTATGGACTTATCTAAAATACCAAGTGCATACCAGCAATTAAACCTTTGTTTTGTGTGCCATTTTCACCATTCTTACAACTCTAAACATCCCAGACTGTTTTCTGTTTCCATTTGCCTTTGTGCCTCTCAGAGTGCAGGTGTGTGCAAGAGAGTGAAGAGTTGGTGATTAATGCTGTGGCAAATGCTGTCTTTCTACCAGGGAAAGAACTCAGTGGTCTGTTCAGAGTACAAACACATCTCGCAGTGTAAGACAAGTGTGTGTGAAAACAGCCTGTATGTTCCATCTGTCTTTGTCCTTCAATAATCTCCTCTCTTCCCCTTCTCTCTGATTTTCCCTTTGTTTGTCATTGCAGTGTTAGTGAAGCTCTTGCTGGGCTCTAGTATGGATGGTGTTTTGGAGGCCACACATGTGTTTGGAAATCTGTCTCAGATCAAAGATGTGAGACACTTCATCATGCAGCACAAAGGTGCATCATTCTTTAGTAGACACATTGACGGAAACACCTCCGACAAGCATCTTTTGCTTTCTCTCTGCTGCTTTATCAGTAAAATTGTTACTGAGTTTGTGCTTGTGTGTTGTGTGTCTCAGTGCACCAGTTTGTGGTAACCCTCTTGGACTCCAAGAACCCTGATATGTGTTTCTCTGCATGTGGAATTCTCAGCAACTTATCTGCAGATCCAGAAAACCAGGCCATACTGCGAGAGGAGGGAATCGGACAGAAATAACTTACCTATCTTCAGTGTGTTTTTGGCTTCTTAATGAGAACCAAGTACTAAGCTGCTCTACCAATATATTACTTTGAGTCATCTCTTTTTGGTATGATGTGAAACTCCAGTTTAATGGCCCTGTTTACAGACATCTGTCTTGGGTGAGCCAATCACAAGTGTTTAGCCAAGTCAGATCGCTGTTTACATGTTGTATTAACATGCATCTCAATTGTGTTACTGCATGCTAAAAAAGCAGAAAAATTTTGCATGCTGTTGCTCCCAAACATACTTGATTTATACTTTATAATCTCAACAAATATGACATTTCCAGTAAAATGCTCGTTGTGATTTTTGTGAATCTCCTATACTAAAGCTGAAGTGTGTAATTTATGTGCCACTGAATGGAATTGGAAAAAAAAACATTGTTTTCAAATAAGCTTTCCGAAAACACACCTCTTCTGCTGTTTATCGAACAAACTCAACTCATACCATTGGTTGAGCCAATGTTGTGTAAGGCTGCGCGGGCCGATCAAAACAAACAGATGATTTTTTATTGTGCCACAGAGACATAGTGTTTAATATTTTAGAGGAAATGAACCTTCAAGTGGCTTACTGATAGTTGTCTCTGCATATTAATCTGGGATAAGAGAAAATGTTAACACCGAAAAAGTTACACACTTCAACTTTAACTGTAATTCGGGTGTGCATGCTTTAAATGATCTGTTTTGTTAATGTCAGACATATCGTAGATGATCCGTAAAGACTTTCCCAAATGTTTCATCCAGATTTTTTTTTTTTAAAGCTGCACATAACCAGCAAAGTTTAAAACCATTGTTTTAGTGAAGTGGGAAAATAGTTCACACAAAAATGGGTCTCATTTTTTACTCACCTTCATGATATCCCATGTGTGTATGAATTTCTTTCTTCACCAGAACACATTTGAAGAAATATAGAAAAGTATCTCAGTTCTGTCGGTCCTTCATCCATAGGACACCAGTTGTTAAATTAATGTCTTCTAATGCAACACAATTCCTTTTGGCGTGAAAAAGATAAATATTTAAAGTACTTCTTTAAACTTTAAATCGTGCTTCCAGTGAGCAGCGATACACGCGTGACGTGATGCCATTTGACGCGCAAGAACTGTCATGTGTGTCACAGCTGGAAGAGCAGCCGGAAGAGTAGCACTGTTTACAAGTGAGTAGGAGGAACGCTGTACAGTAGCTTGGTTTGTTTTGGTTTAGATCTGGATTTATCTGTTTCTTTACACACAATGGTGTGTTCATGAGCTTATCCTAGATGTCTCAACTGAGTGGAGAACGTGAAATTACGAGGTATCATGGCAATGCGAATACATCACATGAGAGACTGCTTGGACTCCACCCTCTCGTGAAGTGTTGGATTCTAGTTAAAAAGTACTTCAATATTTATCTTTTTTCGTACCAAAAGTTATTGTATCACACATAGACATTATTTTAACAGCTGGTGTCGTATGGATGACATTTATTCAGATTTTTGGAGCTTCAAAAGAGAAATCTCTATTCACTTGCATTTTGAGGACCTACTGAGCTAAGGTATTTTTCTATTTTTTCTTTAAATGTGCTGTGGTGAAGAAATTAAGTCATACAAACTATCTCTTTACACAGGGCTATTGAAATCTAAGGTTTTCATTAATTAATCGGATCTTCTCTACTCTTTATATTACAAACCCCCCGCCATTCCTAGTTTCTATATTTGTTAGAGAAGGGGTATATCACTTCTCCAGGTTAATTGACTGTCTTTGTGACTTTGGGCCTCAGGACTGGCATCTAGCTGCTTTGGTGTGTCAGACTCTATGGAACTGCTCTTTAGAAGGTGAGTTGCAACACACTAAAGAGCTGCTAGGGATCTTATAGCTCTACACAGGTACACATAGACACACTGTCAGATTTATAGTCAGGTGCATTCTATCCGTCTCCTAGTTTGGCTTTGGGGAGTTTGGCAAGTACACTCATGAAGAAAAACATTTTTGTTGAATCCCTGTGCATTCTGTTCTTTCAGACAGGGGAGCTTTGCAGTGGCCTTCTTATGATGGAGTCAGACAGGTCCAGGAAGCATGCTGGGAGTTGCTGTTTTTGCCTGTAGCAGAGAGGCTATGGCAACGTTTACATTTATGAAAGCGTTGCTGGAATCAATTTGTAATCTCTTCTGATCAACACCTCCTATCCTGTCTTCTAAAATGAGTTGTGTTCATAAATGCATTGTATATGAGCACTGTGTACATTGCACTTTCAAACTATATCCCTTATGAAGTTCTGAACATATTTTACATAGTGATTAGTATTAATAAGGAATTTGTAAATTCCGAGATACAAATGCAAATTGTTGTATTAAAAAACAAAACTTTCAAAGATATAATAAGCAACCAGATGAAGTTGTGTTTCGCTTTGGATAAGGTGTGCATTGTGTCATACACATAAAACAATAGCATGAAGCTTTTCAATACTGAAGTTTTTGTAAAAAGCACTCAGGACCATCACAATGTTCTCAAAGACTTTATTAAACAGACTGTTCCGGAAAAGTCTGCATATAGCACAGAATAGAAACATTGTCATACTTTCTCAATACAATCACATCAGACTTGTATATATGGCACTGACTTCCCTCTTCTCACCCCAACAGTTACACATCACAGCTACTGTCTATATAATAATATTCAGTTTACACACTTGCCCTAAATGTGATATGTGGCATGTTTAAATACACAAAATGTTTTATGTGTAGTAAATACACATTACTACAGAAAAAGTGATAGTGTGGTAAATTTGTTTCATTGGTATGTAATACGAATAATTCTATAAACTCTTCTCTTCAGTCGCTAGTGTGTAAATGCTGAAGCAATTTGTCTGGATTCGTTTGCACAATTTCCCAGGGACTTTCTCTGGAAAGAGCAAGATATTTTACTGTTATAAGGGAAACCAATTCCTCATATTCTACTTTTAAATGGGTAATAAGTTGCTTGGTTATATGGTGATTTCCATAGAATATGACCATCTATTGGTTCTGAAAAACCACTAGCCTCATAACCAAAGATAGCGACAGATAAAAGCAAAGGGAAATTACAAGCAGAGTAAGGGAAAATTTCATTATTTTTGCAAACAGCACAAAGGGATATTTGGTTCCCAAATCAACAATTTTACTTCCTTTTATCCTCACTGTGAGAAAATGAATCAGTGCCTTCAATACTGTGTTTAAATCATTAGTACATAGCAGGGGGTGGCCTTTTATTGCTCTAGTGTCTCTGTGGTGATATATTGTGATACTGCAAGGGTCTCTACTGATGAATGGATGTTCATGGACATGAAACATTTATCACGTGTCCTACAAAAATCTATTTTTAAGATATTTTGAAGTGTATTAATAATATCTACACAAATAAGAGTATGGAAAGTTCATTGTGATTCTTGTGAGATGTTTATATTGCTCAAATTGTTGCAGTTAATACTGAAATACAATGCATGATGTCACAATATCGGCTCTAAATGTGAATTCTTTGGGAAGAAATTATTCCTTGAAAATAATTCTGATCAAAATCACAAACAATACTAGTGAAATACCATGTTTTATTTTTCTTATCAAATAGTTTCTTATAAAAGTGTCAGTAACTGACATCAGTCTCACAAGTCTGATTAAAAAACCTCCTCATATCCATCTCCAAAAGAAAAGTACCATCCCTCTACAAGTCCTGTCATCATCAGAATGCAGTACATAACTAGTTTTAGTAAACAAAACAGATAGCAGAGAATCCACCCAGCCTGAAAAGAAAAAAAAATACACACTCACTCTGAACAAAACAAAACTGCTTAGTTACACAGTTTTAAAGTTCTGAAAATAAGAACAAGCATTATTTAACCCCACAACTGTGCAGTTGTCTGGGTTGCCTGGTTCTTAGCATCTAGGTCTGTCTTATTGAAGCCTACAACAAGCAGCGCCACGTAAGACAAAGTCCTGCTCACCAGACAGCACTTAGATATTTAAGGATACATAATAGGAGGTATTTTTTATAAAGACCTCCAAAATAATAATAATAATAAAAAAAGATGACAGAGCATTAAAAGGAAGACAAGGCGGATGGATCAGAGCAACAGGAAGCACATCACAAAAGGAAGACATTTTTGCACTGGGAGTTACTAAAACAAATAAAACAAGATATGCAACAGTCACCAAAACAAAATGGCTACATATGAGCTGAAGCACATCTTAACATTTTTTAAAAGTGCTTTGATATTTTTAATGCATGAAAAACACAAAAAAATTTGGTAAATCTTTTTTTCTGATTTCCCCCATAACATTCACACATTGGAAATGTCACGAGACAAAGTGGTGTCTTACAGTAAACTATAACAAGGGCTCAGATAGCTATTACTTTTGAATTATGCTCTCTTTCACTCTCTCTCTCTCTCTCTCTCTCTCTCTCTCACACACACACACACACACACACACACACTCTTGGATTAGCTTATACAAGTGGGTGATGGTTTTGGTGTCTTGAGGCCTCTCAGTTGAGAAAAGCAGCATGAACAGATGGCACCTCAGCATCTGTTGCCAGTGCTGCGCATGACTAGGCACGCGTATATGCAAAATCAGTAATGCTTCTATCTCTAGCCCCTGCTGAAAAAAAAATAACAATATAAAAACGATATGGACAAAAAACACTAGTAGATAGGCGTGTTAATGCAGCCTATCTGCACCGGTGCTGGAGTTGCTATTTGTGTTTTTCTCATCACACAAAAAGATATGATTATAAAACGTCCTATCACAGATGCAATTGAAATGCGAAAAGGAGGTCTGGTCTCCTGAAGCTTGCAGTCTCACTAACACTTCCCAGCTTGGGGAGTCTGCTCAGACACCCCCCAGTGGCCAGAATTGGCACTGCAGGCTGAGCAGCCAAACAAGTGATTCAGAAAGTAGGTCCAGTTGACAGTTGTTGTTTTTTTCCTTCTTGTACAAAACAACCAGAATCTGTTCTTCCTCGTCATCATCGTTCATTATTCTGAATCCATTTTTCTTTTCCTTTTTTTTTTTTTTTTTTTAGCTTTATTGAAGTGTCCCACAACAACATCAACAACAGTAAAAATAACAAATTTGACAAGAACAGCACTTCATGTCATGTAGCGAGTGATCGCTCTCAGAGCGTAGAGCAGTTCTGCCTGCATGCGAGCTTCCATAAGAAGCAAATTAACATGGACCTGAAAAGGCAGAGAGAATCATTAGCCACAATTCTTTCAAAGAGAATTTCACTTTGCCACAATCAGTGTTTTTGGAGTTCTTCTTACTTTCTCAGAGTGCTGGAATTGCCTCCAGAAGCTCTCGTACATCCTCTTGGTGATCTTCTCTGGACTGCACACCATAGTCTTGATGTAGACTTTAAAACTGCAGTCTAGCAGTTGATTAATTTCTCCGTAGTCATAATCATCATAGCTGCAATGCAACAGACAGAGAGAGTGAGAGAGATACCTCAGTAATACAATAGAGCAGAGGGAGTTGTCCACAACAGGATACAACTTTTTAGATTACTAAGAACTGGATAAATTTAGTGTAGATCTGTATTTATGTAACAAAAGTCTGAGACTGACCGAATGCCAAACATGCAGTGGATATAGTTCCAGATCGCTCTACGCAGCATGGAAGTGTCCACACCCTGGTGTGTTGCCATTGTGTTATATGTCAGGTTGTAAGCAATCTGAAACTTTTCATCAAGAAGCTGTCCAAAATCTGGATACAGCCGATTCACAAGGGAAAATCCATGATCCTCCCAACTATAGTCCTGTTAAAGGCAGGAAACGTGCGCAATCATTATTTTAGCCTCCACTTTCAAAGCCAGTTATGATAGTGAGACGACTTCAATATCTCTTACCTGCACTCTGAGGGTAGGCACATGTTCTCCTCTCCTGGAAAAGTCTTTGTAGCCATAACTAGGGTCTTCAAAGTGTCGTGACACATCCCTGGATGGTACACACTCCTCATCCTCTGTTGACCAAACATAAAATGATTTACTGCAAGTCATCCTGGCAATGAATTTTAAGAGAAATCTAAATTTGTTATTTCGGTGTATAACTTCTACAATTTACAAGATGGCAATTGTCACGTAGAAGTTATTTGGAGTTGTCACGTACCAGAGGTGATCACCAGCATACTCTCCATCTTCTCTCTCTCAAAACGTGTGGCCATTTCCTCCTGACTTGCCTCCTCTTCATCACAACACTCCTGAAGCTGCTTCATCCTCTCCATCAGCACCTCTACCTCGCAAGATGATTCTGACACCTACACAGACACACACAGGAATCTGGGAGTCATACACTTATAGTTCAGCAGCATGTATACTGTAAGATCATGAATGTGAACCCCGCACTCCATGCATTCCTTTATCAGATGTCTGAAAGACTTAACAGACCAATAGATAAAATACTTCCAAGGCAATTTAAGTTTTCTCTATACATCCATTTCCCTCCGTCTCACCTGCTGGTTCCCCAACATCTCCAGGGCCCCGTTCCCATTGGCAATATCACAAGCGCAGTAACCGCTGACTGAGGGCGGCCTGAACGTATGTCCTCCATCTGTGTGGATGTCTGGGGTGATGCCGCAACCAAAAGTAAAGGAGGCTAGAGAATGATAGTGCGTGAGCAGCACCACAACATGAATCAGTTCAGCCAGGGACCAACTGTGCTCCTCTGCCTTCAGTAGTCTCTGTTATATCAAAAGAATAGACTCATTACTACAGAATTATTACAAAATAACTCCATTAGAGCAATAAACTTTATATCTGCTCTGACCAGACTGACCCAATACGTCATAGTCATAAATTTTTTTATCTGTGCATATTACAGTTGCATAACAGCTGTAGGCATCTAGGCATGTGTTAATGTAATGCTGAAGTCATACCTCAATGTGTTCTTTGGTGAGCAGCCAGGGACGGTGGGCCAGGATCTTATTGAGCTCCCCAAGAGCCTGCAGCTTCTGTGGGGCTTCTTCCAGGCCATTCAACCACTTGGGATCGCCCCCAACCTGCAGGAAGTCATTCACATGCAGGTTGACCAGATATGTGCACTGGTGCCTGGCAGCAGCCTGTTGAAAACAGACAAACTTTTAAAAGAATCTGTCACTGTGGTCATCACTGAGCATCAGCCCAGAAAGTTGCAAAGAGTTAGCAAAAATACACCCTGCCATCTCACCATTATGCCTATGTAATGTCTGCAGTGCAGAGACAAAGGACCATCCATCTGAAGCAGGTAATGCTGTGTCTTAAGAAAGCTCTCCAGATACTGAGGATGGAACCCCATCACCAGGGAGATGTTGTCAAGGCGACCGAGCACTGCGAAGGCGTCCTCAAAAATCGACTGTGTTCTTTCGTCCAGTTTACTGACTTGAAGTATCTGGGACAATGAGAGAGTAAAAATCAGGTGAACCTGGAGAATTTGGTACTTCTAAAATAGTTTCACTTCACTACGAGTAAAGTGCTGTGGTTTAATTTAAACAACAAAACAAGGGTTAGAACGAAGTGCTTGTAATTTGTTGATTAAGCCAGCAATGTATATGTTAAAACTAACCTCTTTCTCTGGTATGAATCTACTTGGTCCATTTCCCAGCGGTCTGGGTATTCGCACGCCAACATCCTGCAACAGATAAAAACCAGTTGGCATCTTTGAATAACATAATTACATGATCCACAAACACATTAAAACCAATGCACTGAGAGAAGCACTACAAATAAAATAAAATAGGATTACATATCCAAGTCATTATGGCATCAGGACCAGAACTACTAACTTCAACATCCTTCCTCAGCTTAAATGTCAACTGGCTGATACTAGAATTTTCTCCGACAGAATTTCAAAAACTAAACAAAACAAAATTACAATTGCAATCAGTAGCAACAGCTAGACCTTAAACAGCATTCATTGATACAATAGAAGCTGGCCAAGGCACAAAGAGATGAATCCAAACAACCCAGATCAAGGCCGTTTAAGTTAGAAATAAACAAGTGACATAGACATCGCTTAAGGAGCCAAATCATATAGATATATACAAGCTATAGTCTAAAAAATATAATAACAACAACACTATTGACCTTGACTACACACGCAATGTAATCTGTCCCCTTGCAAAAGCCTATTGCCAGACATTCATTCTCCATCTAAGCGCTCCGCACAATGGGAATTCTGCGGAGATGATTTAAACATGTTGATTTAAGGAAAGAGTACAATTCAACAGTGTGACATGGGCATGACACTGTCAGTAACTGATCAAAGAGCAGTGTCTAAACAGGCAGAGAAATACAAGCCAGCAGTGTGTTAATGAGGCAGCGAAGTACAAAGAACTGACTGCACTGCAGCAAACACCTGAATGTAGGCTACCGCACTGCCGCTTGAAATGACTACAAACTATACAGACTAACGAAACAGTTATTTAACTACGCGGTCAACCTCTAATCAACATTTCTTACCTTTTTACTAAGCCGCTCACACTGTGTGCACATTTTAAAAAAGTCTGTCATCGTGAAAGTGGAGTTTTCCACAGTTTGATTAGATGCTGACGCGTGCCTCATATTGAGCGACTGTTTTACATTCGCTTCAGCGTAGTTTCCTTGAGGCATTAGGTAAAACTACTAGATCATTTCAGCTGTTGAAGCTCCAGAGCAGAATACCCACTTTTTACTAGCCCTCTTGTGGTAAATAACAGGCTGTATATATGACTGACGCGCCCACCAGCCAATCGCCTTGCAAAAACAAGTTACGTTGCTCCAATCAACGTGAGGGGGCGGGATTATAGGAGGGGCTTGGGCAAAAATGGAAATTAAAACGTGAGTTCAGACAGGGGTGCGAATATTACTAATCAAATACCTAAGCCCTTTGTTGGTGCAAGTTGTATGCCGTATGCCAACTGTTTTTGCATTGTTGTTACCGTCCCGCATGCATTTCTATACGCTCTTATTACTCTTTCCTGTAGTGTCAGGAGGAATATGATTGGAAAATCTTACAAATGTTGGTTAATACTTAACAAGTTTGAACTTCCGATGAAACTATTTACATAATAATGTTTTGCCTTCTCTGGGTCATTTTTATGGCCTGCAAGAAAGGAAGGAAGAAGAAATATTACAACTTGTACAGAACAGATTGGAGAAGCACAAGCCAGTGGGAGGGGATGTTTTTCCTTCAGCAAACGCGAACTTCAGTAAACAAACCGGACGACGTGAACCAGGATGACGGCATGGACTACAGTGAAAAACAAGCCAAGATCAATTCCTTCCCTCTGCTTAATATGCCACATAGGGGCCAAGTCAAGTCACTTAATTGACTAAAGTGACGCTTTTGGCTCATATATTGATTATTTTCCAAGTAAAAAAAAAACTCACTACAGGTGGCTATAGTTGTTTTCCTTGAAAGCCTTGAACTATTGAGCACACTATTCCCTCACAAAAATAAATCACTGCATTGGAATACAATACATACATGCATGCAATATCAATATCCTTTGCTGTTTTCCAGCATAATATTCATCAACTTTCAAAATATTTTTGATCACATGCAGTTTAAAGGTGTTTTTGATTTAACTGCAATTGCAAAGGTAATTACTTGGATAAACAACATACTTTCTGTATATATGCAAAGATGCAAAAAGGCAGAATATATCGTAGAGTGATACAGACAAACAGTTTGAATCAAGTCCTGTACATGATTAGGGGGCTGTCAAAGCGTGAGGATTTGGGATCGCTACCGCAATGAAGAGTAGCTATTCAGCATGTTCATTGTGTCTAATGGGACCATCCCACACCAGACCTCACAGGCCAGAGCAGGAGTCAGCACTCTCTCTGGGGAGAGGGGGGAGGTTAACCAGACCCACCGAACCCTATGGCTCAGCAAGCCTACAGAAGAGAACGGTCAGCGTTTGCCTTGCACCCACTTCAGCCCATGGCACCCTTTCCTTTTTACTAAAAAAAGATCATGGCCATAAATATCATCTGAGAACAAACTTAAGGCTTTACGTCACACCATATCACAACCTTGGGCTTGTCTGCTTTGTCCGAAAGTCCCAATGTTATATTTGTGAAAACAAAAGACGTTTCACACAGACCAGGACATATACTCAAATCTCATGCAAATACAACCTTTAACACAAAGAGTAATAAAAAGCTTTGGAAATGGCTGATAAACTGAAACATTGCTTCAAAAGTTCAATGGGATCAGTAATCAAATTGCTTGGTGCTCTAACAAAAAAGCTATATCAACAGCACCCAATTCTTTGAATTAGTGATAACTTCAAGAAAAGGTGTTTTCTGTGTGGGACATTTTAAAGTAAGGATGTTTGGTTGTTGCATTATCCAAGCCATTCAAATACCCATGAGCAACATGTTTGGGCATATACATCACATGCATTTCTTAGAAGAATACACCAACTTCCAAAAGTCTTTGTTTCATCAACATCACATTTCACGTTTTTCTTTAAAAACAACAGGTCAATAAAACAATTTAAAGCCATTTTTTAAAGGACCATTCAAGGATCATTCAAGGAGATTATCATTTGACAGCTGCAAACCCTTTCTCTAGTTTTATTTATTATCTTATTAATACCTCATACATTTTTGTCATTTTCTTTTAAAAGACAACATTGTAAAACAATTGCTTGAGTTAAAGTTTATGCCAGTTTAAGCCATGTTCACTGAAGAATATGTTTGAGACTGATAGGATTGAAAAGGTGAATTCTTGGCGCTGTGAGAACAACAGCCTCTGTTCATGACTGCCGGTCAGAGAAAAAGTTTTCATTCGGTGTGAACGCTTTCTGAGTTAAAGAGTGTTTGTAGAAGTGCCTCTGTGTGAATGTGGGTCTCTGCACTGTTGTTTTTCTTGTGCTGAACGAGCAGACACGCTAAAACCACAAGCCTTCGGATGTTCAACAAGTGGCAGAAAAGTTGCCTGACAGCCCTCGACTGAACCAGTTCTATCCTGACCTATCAGAGAACGGGGAAGAAAGTGTGAAAAAACACAATGACATAAGCCTAGCAACAGGAGTCAGCCAATCAGAATCCAGAACAACAGTTTCAGGGTCCAATCTGCTTTTTTCACCCTCACTCCCCCACTGTAGAGCCTCTGAAAGAAAAAGAAGAAGTCTAACTTCGAAATGAAGTTACGTTTTTGAGTCTATTCAAATTATTGTGTCTAAGTTATATGTTTTATGACCAAACGCATCTGAGGTTTTGTACACAGAGAAAGTGTTAAAAGTCGACTAAAGTCTTTGCAGCCTTGAACTTTAGACCTTATGGTGTGACAATAATCACAATGGAAAAAATTATAATTAAAGCGGGGGAATATGTCCTTTCATAAAATGGGGTCACCCACACAAACTTAGCACTTCATATTTTTGCAATTTCAATCTCATTCAATCTGACATTTATCAAGTCTGTGTTAAACAAATGTCCCTTAAAAGTCAACATTACAATAGGGAGGACGGATAGACAAATCAATACCAATTCTGCTGTGAACTTGATTCTCTTTATGTCTTCTTGTGTCTTTGCAAACTATTACAAACTAGGATGTGCTTACTGGCTTGGATATTTGTATACCTTCTGAGTAAATGTTTTTTTGCATGGCAGAGGCCAGTGAACTTGCACTAAAGTGAGAGTTCGATGTCTGGCAGAAAACTGCTCGGGTGCAATGGCTCTTTTCGTGACACTAAACATTTACCCATTCAAGCACCGCTTTCCTTCATTATCAGATCCACCTTTCCTCTGTTTTGTTCTAGTTTCCTCTTCTAGTGTCATTTCTCCCACCCAACTTCCCATGTTTCTTACTCTCTTGCTCTCGTACTTGGATCCAAGTGGGGAATTCAGAGAATGGGCTTGACTGGAGCAGCTCAGTCTAGCATCTGTCTTCCTGAAAGAGACGTGGTCCACTAACACAGATACAAATGCATACACACATCCACATACAGACAGTCAAAGGAAATAGCACTCCCAAAGCACAAACTGCAGAGCATGGTAGCACGCATATCCATACACAAAAACATTAAAAGTTACTCTGAAAACTGCAAGGACAAGGAGTAACACTAAAAGGGATAGTTCACTTTTTAATTTACTCACCCTCATGTTGTTTTTTGGTTTTCTGTGGAACGTAAAAGCAGATGTTAGGCAGAATGCTGACTCCAGCAAGGTCTCCGAACCAAACAAATTGGCCCAGTTGCTAGAGAGGGTAGAGTCACATGGGGTTACCTCCATGTGGTCGCTATAATGTGGTTCACTCTTGGTGGGACGCATGGCGAGTTGTGCGTGAATCCTCCATATGTGCTATGTCTCCGCAGTAATGCGCTAAACAAGCCATGTGATAAGATGCATGGGTTGACGGTCTCAGACGCAGAGGCAACTGAGATTCGTCCTCCACCACCCAGATTGAGACGAGTCACTACGCCACCACTTTGGGACTTGGAGCACATTGGGAATTGGGCAGAAAATATTTTTGTGAAAAATATAATGCGCCTAAGACTTTTGCACAGTGCTGATATACTGCTTTTTAAAACATATAGTTCACCCACAAATGAAAATTCTGTTTTTAATTTTTATATATAATAAGTCAACGAGAAATAAGGTTGTCTGTGGTGTTAAAAATAAGAAATAATTTAAAGATTAAATCTAGTTTAAAACACTTCAATGTCAAGTTCCAATTTGGATTTATAATTAAGAAGAAATGGCAAAATGGCTACCTACATGTTGGTAACATGCCACATGACTTTGATTAAGTGGACAATGGTATTTTAAAATATGAATACTATTTTAAACTATTATTTTATTGTTTTTTAAAAAAAATTATTTTAGAAATAATAATAAAAGATTATTCTGCGCTACTCATGCCATTCTTGATTCTTTGACTTTTTTTTTTTTTTACTTTCTCTAAGTGATTATACCATATGATATTTTGATACAATATGTCATATATACATATACATATATACATAAACATACATACATACATACATACATATATATATATATACACACACACACACACACACACACACACACACACACACACACATATATATATATATATATATATATATATATATATATATATATATATATATATATATATATATATATTAAAACATATAGGTAAACAAATAACAGCAAAATAAAAGGTTACAGCTACAGTTGTTCTCTCCCTATGTCTCTCTTTTACTATCTTGTTAAATACCACGCTATTAGCCATAGATCTGCAGAGGCTTTTGAACGAGAGGAAACCAAAGTTCCCATGGATGTTGTTTTAACAAGGAGTGTTCACAGCTGTCACAATACAGGGGGCACAGGCGCGCGCGCACACACACACACACACACACACTCACACGTTGGTGCGGCTATCCTTATGAGAATATACAGAAACATACTGATTTTTATACTGTACACACTATATATTCTATCCCCTACCCCTAAACCAAACCCTCACAAAAAACTTTCTGAATTTTTACATTTTCAAAAAACATAGTTTAGCACGTTTAAATGATTTGACTTATGGGGACACTAGAAATGCCCTCATTAACCACATTTATAGCATAATACCCTTGTAATTACCAGTTTGTAACCTAAAAAAAAATGTCCTCGTAAACCACCCAACCCTGTACACACACTTCAATGCCCCTATTTAATAATAAATAATTTAACCTCCTCTTCATCTATGTTTAGCATGACATTATATATAAGTTTAGCAAAGGGATAGCTCACCCCAAAATGACCATTCTGTTATCATTTACACAGCCTTATCTTTTTCTAAACCAGTATGATTTTATTTTCTCCTGTGGTACACTAAAAGTGATGTTTGGCAAAGTCAACCATTCACTTCCATTGCACATTTTCTTCCTATTCAATGAAAACGAATGGTGACTGAGGCTAACACTATGACTTGCAGCAGTAAATGTTGACAGATTTTTTTTAAAATTTTGGGTGAACTATCCCTTTAAGCAGAATTTGTTTTATAACAGTGACTGACAACAAATACTTTTTTGAATTGCCAAAATTTCAAATACATAAACAGCGTGCCAAAACATTACGATAAACTAAGCTGAGCATACATCAACATAATGGCAAAGGAGCAAAAAAAAAAGAAAAGAATAAGAGGGGGAAAACTTAAATAAGTGGTCATGATTGATGAACATTTATGGTTTGCCGTCATTGCTGAAAGTAACTACGTAAGCTCTTGACTGACCTGTAATACAATTATGATGTAATCACTGTAAAACAGGTCTGATAAATAGGTCAACTTAGCAGTCATTACCATCCCTCAAACTTCTATTCAAAGGAAGACCACTTGCTTCAGACCGGCAGCAATACACCAGGCTCAACAAAACAACACTTGTTCCTCATTTAGACCACAGAACACATGTAGCATTTCCTCAAAACAAAAATAAATATGTAACAGAGTCATATCTTTTTAACTACCTTCCTCACCCATTCTCTCTTGAGTGAAAAGTCCACACCTGTGGAGAGGTAACAAACAAGATCTTTTGAATGCTTGTCTGTTCAGTCAACTTTGGCAGTAAAGAATAATAGTGTCAGTGAACTGATTTTATAAGGGCTGGAGAAAGCTGCTAATTCAGCATACAACATCATACCTTAGGAGAGGGACTGTAAACATGACATATTCACAGATGGTCAACCATTGAGGGCAGGATATATTAGAGTGATAGTATGAACTAGAGTGAGCTAATAACAAAAATGTATTAATTTCTTCCTCCATGAGTATATTATTATTAGTAATATTTGTTTCTATAAAAGATACTATAATAAAATAAAATAACTTCCATAAAGAGTCCAACCTTGCATTATACAAGACCGTTGAAAGTCCTAAAGTTGCAATGGTCCTAAAATAGGCTTAGTTCTATTTGTTTTAATGCTATATATATATATATATATATATATATATATATATATATATATATATATATATATATATATATATATATATTTTAAAAAAATTTTTTTATTGTCTTTATGTAATATACACTGGCAGCTAAAAGTTTGGAATAATGTACAGATTTTGCTCTTATGGGACAAAAAAAGTGGCATTCAACTCATCACAATGTATAGTCAGGACATTAATAACATGAACATTTACTATTACAATTTGAAAAAAATTACTTTAAAGAGTTCTCTTCAAAAAATCCTCCACATGCAGCAATGACAGCTTTGCAGAACCTTGGCTTTCTACCTGTCAGTTTGTCCAGATTCTCAGGTGATATTTCACCCCACGCTTCCTGTAGCACTTGCCATAGATGTGGCTGTCTTGTCGGGCACTTCTCACACACCTTAAAATCTAGCTGATCCCACAAATACTCAATGGGGTTAAGATCCATAACACTCTTTTCCAATGGTCTGTTGTCCAATGTCTGTGTTTCTTTGCCCACTCTAACATTTTCTTTTTGTTTTTCTGTTTCAAAAGTTGCTTATTCTTTGCAATTCTTCCCATAAGGCCTGCACCCCTGAGTCTTATCTTTACTGTTGTACATGAAACTGATGTTGAGCGGGTAGAATTCAATGAAGCTGTCAGCTGAGGACATGTGAGGCGTCTATTGTCTTTGAAGACTGTAGTGTAAACCTTTGTATGAAATCTTCAGTTTTTTTTGGCAATTTCAAGCATTGTATAGCCTTCATTCCTCAAAACAATGATTGACTGATGAGTTTCTAGAGAAAGTCGATTAATTTTTTGAAATATTTGACCTAATATTGACCTTAAGACATGCCAGTCTATTGCATACTATGGTAACTCAAAAAACAAACAAACACAAAGACAATGTTAAGCTTCATTTAACTAACCAAATATCTTTCAGCTGTGTTTGATATAATGGCAAGTGATTTTTCTAGTACCAAATTAGCAATTTAGCATGATTACTCAATGATGAGGTGTTGGGAGTGATAGCTGCTGGAAATGGGGCCTGTCTAAATTATATAAAAAATGACTTTTTCAAATAGTAAAGGTGCCATTTTTTACATCAGTAATGTCCTGACTATACTTTGTGATCAGTTGAATGCCACTTTGGTGAATTTAAGTACCAATTTCCTTCCAAAACAGCAAAATCTGTACATTATTCCAAACTTTTGGCCACCAGTGTACATTTTCTTGTAATTTTTTGTTATTTTGATTTTCAAATAATATATATATCCCAGGAGATATGTGAGAATCAACAACATATATGTCTAACATTTCATAAACCTCTACTTACATTGTGAGGTATAGACCAATCATTTTAAGAGGACAAAAAGCTCTGGTTAACTAATTTCACTTGCCGTGGCCTCTTCCTTCATCAATATCAGATGAGACCTGTGCACTACCAGACAGCCAAACAAAACTGCCAAGACCTGGGCTTTGGGCCATGCCACAGTCAGAAAGCAGTCACTTAATATTTAATTGTTTATGAAAGGCTTGTACAGGCCAGCAGAGACTTCTAGATTTCCCTTCTATTGCTGTAGAAGTTGCCATACTTGAAAAATGAGATCATTTACAAGAGATCCTCAGAACATAAAGTACAGCACATTTGCATTGAAGAGAGTTTGAGCACATTTGCATTGAAATTGAAAAACATATGCACACGCATACTTATTGGCAACCAGTTAAATATCACTTACATATGAAAGCATGTCAAGTTAGGCAGGTTCTGGTCATAGCCACATTGTATTGTATGTTTATATTCTATATGCTTTAAAGAACCCATTCAAACATGCTCACCTCTGCAACTCCGTTTGCTGAGAGTTAGTTAATAATGGACACAGAAAGAAAGACAGAAAGAAAGAAAGAAAAATAAATAAAGAAGGTTGCAAAACAATTAGGAAATTTTCATATTTTAGATTCTTGATATCTTTAAGGTACACTACTGGTTTGGCTTGCAGTTAGATAGAATCATTGTCCAGATGCTGAACAAGCAAACTGAACAGTAAATCACAAAAGACTCTGTTACTTGTCAAAAACAGCAATGACTCAAAAACATCTTGACTGAAAGTCGTGTTTGATAGAATGATGGGAGAGCCAGTTGTTCAGTCTCCAATGATCCAGGCATGCTCAAACCCATATATTCTACAATCGTAGGTTCAAAACAACCATGTTTTCTCCTTTTAATATGGCGGCATGACAGACTCAGATTCATACACTAAACAACATGTCAGGAAATTGCTATAAATTAATCCAATAAAATGTTGAACTGGTATCTTGGTCATACCAAACAGGAAGCAGAGAGTAATGTATAAATACATGAGCCAAATGCCAGAGAAGTTTTACTTTTAGGCTGGACAAACTCTTATAATAAATATAATGTGAACAAATGATTTCCAACTCTCCTTAAATTCACTGGCTTTTATTCACTCACGCACATAACCGTCATGTTATGGAGCCATATGGTCAGCAGCAGGAAAGACTAGACTTGTCAAGCAACAGCCAAATTAAACAACATACAAACACGGCACCTCCACAGAAGATATAATCTGTTAGGGAGCAAAGTCAAACTTGTAAAAACATGCCATAAAAGAAAATGACTAGCATTTAAAAAACTGAAAACACACATTCAATCTAGATTTGATCACTGTCCAAAAAGAACATTGTTTTTACTTGATTTTTAGTGTGGAAAAGGATAAAGATGAAAATAATGAGCATCAGGGTCCATTTCCTTAATCAAAGTTCACAATTGTAAGGATTTTCTTCTAGAAGTTTGTAAATTGATGAAACGTGACTTGGTCACAAGATTTTCCTAGTGTCCATGTGTATCAAGTTTTAAGAAGTTTGGACACTTCACTAACATTACATGCCAAATTTCTTACAAAATGGCCTATGATAAGTTTGGAAAAAGTATGTTTTCCAAAAGGTTTAATATGGATCAAACTTTTTTTTATGAATCTTAGATATATTCATACTAAACATTAGATTTATATACAGTAGTTCTATATATCAGCAGAATTATATTGGGAATAAAATGTATGTTACAACTATGTCAGTAAAATGTTTTGATATTTTGTATTTATAGATTCTAAAAGTATTTGGCTGCTGTTTTTATAATGTGAAATTACATGAAACCATAGTTACTGTACATCCAACCATGGTAGTGAGGACTGAGAAACCATGCATGGTTTTACTTTTTTACCAAAGATGGTTTAGCCCAAGACGGACCACTTTTATTAAAACGAATAGGCGAAATTGGAACATAGACATTGGATATAGAAAAGAAAAAGTCCCACCTTACAGGTAAAAGAGCCAGTCAACTTTTAGATACAGACATCACCATCAGTCAACTCGAGATCGTGTACGCGCATTAGCTGGACCAGCCTGAAAAATATACTTTTTTTTGTGTGTGTTCTGAGCTAAAGAAGCACAATTTATAACACCATTGTTGTTAGATTTTAAATATCTTATGTGATCGTAATCTTGACAAACTGTTTTGGATGATTTCTGTCTTAACCCATTCAAGGAGATAGGAGCTGTACTTTTAAGCTGTTTACATCCAAATACCACAGTTAAAACTATGGATATTATTGGAAAACTATATGGTACATTTTCATAAAGGCAAAGTAGAATCAAGGTCTTTAAAGCATGGACCTATGTAAATTATGGACCAAGCTATCAGTTTTTCCACTCTGATTTTTTTAAAAGAATTTCTTACTCATTCACAGTGTCAGAATTATTAATTTAGCTCAATATAAATCATTTGTTAATGTTTTACAGATCACTGTTTTTAAAATCAGTAAATTTACATCTATATCCCAACTCAAAATCAATACTTTACTGATGAGTGGGCATTTCAATGGGACACAATATGCAATATTATTGGTAATTGCACTTACTTGTGCAATACAATAATATTAATATCAATTTTAGTTTTTGTCATTATATTTTTCATTCCCCAACTCCCCCATTGATGCTACCAAGTCATAAGCTTCTGCCACCATTTTTAGAACTTGGCTGTATCCTCTCAAATGTTAGTCTGGAGCCCTGATATCACCATTTGATTTTGAGGCACTGCATTTAGAGGAAATTATGACATCAGTTAGCGCATTTACATAGAAAAACAATTATTATACAGCACAGACAGAAGCAAAAATGCATTCAGTGTGAATGGCCCCTTAGACATACAGATAGTAAAGATAGAAAACAAGCAATGTGCAGTGTAATCGATAAATATGTCTGTCATGAAGGACTGTGTTTGGAATTCCAGATCACACAGCAAATTCATTTTTATCCCCACAAGTTTCTCCTCCACAGTTTAAGGGAAAGAACGATCTGTCTCAATAATAGGGTGAAACATTCATTACTCTTTTCATAACCTTTGTTTCAAGCTGAAGTATCCATACTATGTCTAGAGGGGAGACAAGAATCTCCTATGGGATTCTAAGATGAAATACTCAAGACAATGCAATTCACCCTTACAAAAGGCCACAACCTCTCTTCACAATGAGCAATGTCCATGGTCAATGAACAAACACAAACATATGCATATCCATAATCATAATGCTTTAATCAAGAGAAGCTGTCTAATCGAATGACAATTGTTAAAGCAGACTTAATGTGTTTGTTTTTCTGATTTATGTGTGTCCATCTAAATTCTGTAAGAGAGTGGGACTTGACTTGCCCAGTAGGTAGATTAGCATCATGTCTCCTCAAAAGACTTTGGCTTTAATAATTATATTAAAGCCAAACTACTAAATCTAGCATCCTGAAAAAAACATGCTGATGATTCTGATGAGAAGAACATTTTAAAAAGGAAAAGAAAACTAGGCGAAAGTTCAACTAAAGCAGAAGTCTGAAAAAAGGAGCAAAAGACAGGGAAAAAAAAATGAAAACTAAATTTCTGTTGATAATATATATCCTTACAAGAGTTTGAAAGCTTGGAGAAGTGGGTGTATTTACTTTTCTTTTTCTGTCTCAGGGCAACATCAAATATTATTTATCTAAAAAATGTCAAAAAACACTTACTAGTAAAGTCAACTATCCACAGGGGTTATAAAAGAACATATTATTTGATTGTGCAATGCTTACAAATGTGCACACACACACAGTCGTGAGATTATGAATGGCTGCTCTGTCTGTGAACGTTTCTTGCTGAAAAACATGTTTTGTACCAGACGAAAATAAGAAATACATGAGGTCTGTGGTGTGTGGAAAGAAGTAAGAAAGAGAGAGAGGGAAGGCAAGAAAACAAATCTTTATTTTAGGGCAAAGCCAACATTTTTAAGTTTTCATGTTATTCTGTTGGCAACTCACTTTTACTCATCTACTATATTAATCTTTGTCTTCCTCCTCTAACCCTTTGTCTCTCTTTTTGTCTGTCTCTCCCAAAGTAAAACAGTGCATTTGTCTGAAATGTCCTGCGGTGTGACATGCTATCCTCTATGTGAAAGTATTTTAGACAGCATTTTGATAATATTTATTCTTAGCTTCTAATTATTCATGCAGCCTTTTTATGACATCATATTAATTATGAGAGACTACATATATTATTTGTACTTTCAAAAATCCAGTCATATTGCAGGACCATTTAAAATGAACTAGTGATGGCAAAAAGCTAATGGAAAACTTGAAAATCATGGAAAACTTAAAATTCCTATAAATGTTAACCTAAAACACTGGAAAAAATTCCATGGGTATGTTTTCCATCAACTACTTGTTTAAAGGACCTGCACACTTGCTTAACATTATATCTTGTTTTCATCATTCTTATTTTGTCAATGGGACAATAGTTGGAATGTGACATGCAGAAGACATTAGTCAGTGTATAGTATTCATAGCAGCAGTGGCCAGGCTGTGTTGCTTATCTCCATACTAAAGTAATAAACATATGCATGTCTTTGTCTTTTAACATGTTATCTTGATATTATCAACGTAACAGTTATGCATGTTTGTGTATACGTGAACCACATGCAACACACAAAACACAATAACCAGTTGTTTGCATGTGTGCAACTGTGCATGTGTTAAGGCCTTTCCAAAAACCATTTAAAGGGGACTTAGTATGCAAAATTCACTTTTACATGGTGTTTGTACATAAATGTGAGTAGGCAGTGTGTGTACACAACCACCCTACAATGTTAAAAGCCCATCTCCTCTATCTTATATTTCTATTCAACAAAAACGGTGTCAAAATGAATGGTTTTCGTTTCTAAAGTGACGTCACGTTAGAGCAGGCCTTGCCCACGACTGGTGACAGACACCACCCTATTATCATAGATCCTCCCCTGAGTGATCTACACACAGTCCGCCATTTTTTTCCGTGCTGGAGCAGATACAGTGAGAAGAATAATGTCTCAGCTTTGCAAGCGTTATAAGTGTTCTGGTGTTGGCAGTAAAAGTGAACATAAAGAGTCTTCATGCACTCCCGGTATCAGAGCCACTGAAGACGCAGTGGACAAGTTTTGTTTTTGAAGGAAATGTTCCCCAAAACATAAAAAATGTGTGTATGTTTGTGCAAATAATTTTACACCAGACTGCTTTGTGAATGAGTGTCAATATAAAGCAGGATTTTCAAGAAATTTGATTCTCAAGCATGGATCAGTACCAACTGTTCGTGTTCCAGCTTTACATTCTGAAAATGTAAGTATCGCACTTTATATTATGTGAATTTTTGCAAATCGCCTTTGCGAATGTGCTTTTTAGCTTATTCCACGGCTAATACAGCTAAAGTTACCATTGTCTCTGATTGTGTTCACAGAGACCAGAAATACATACAGTATATATATTCATACATACAGTATATGGCTGAACTCCAGTATTTACGCTATTAGCCATATTGGTTCTGATTTGTTGCTGTGGTATCCGAAGCATGAGCTGTAAAAGGCACAGCACCCTTCCGGAAAGGGGGCGGAGAGCAGCAGCTCATTTGCATTTAAAGAGAGACACACGAAATCAGCGTGTTTTTGATTCAACCCAAAAAGACTTTTTGAGACTTATATTACATCTTGTAAAAAGGGGCATAATAGGTCTCCTTTTACATATGTGTGCATGTGTGTCTACTGAACATAATGTGTGTGTTAGCTATAGTTTGGAGCCAAAATGAAGCTAATTCTTACAAAAACACCTTTGAGGACATATTGGGACATCCTCATGTGTAAAAGTGAAGCATTAAAGTACAGGTTATTTTTTTGCTGTTGTTGTTTTTTTTTGTTTTGTTTTTTTTACTAGAGTTGGATGTTCCAGTGTGGGTTAGGGTCAGTCTATAGTAATTATAATTAGCTTTATATAAAAAACAGGATAAATGTATGGTATGTCCTCATTTAGATAGCCAAGTAATAATGTGTTTACATAAAGTCACTCTTGCTCTTGTGGGTTGAGATCTGCACTCATAGAAAACAAACACTGATCACATTACCAGCAGATAAACCATGTGCATGTCAGCATGAATCCACACTGTATGAATTCAGGCCTTTTTTATGTTCCTGTATGGACCTTCATTTTAAGCTCATCAGCTGACAGATGATCATCAGCCTTTTAAAACAAATTCATGAAAATCACTGGACTCCCATTAACATAATCATAATCTGTTGTTTTAAGCAGCAAAACAAGGGCGTAACTTTCTCTGACCCCTCTCCCTCCTTTACCGCCTCTCTTATCACTTCTTCACAAACTGTGTTATATAAAAAAATTTGAAAGCTTGTTAGATACAGTGGGGCGATTGAGGAGTGTATATATTTTTTCATGATTCCTCTCTCCCTTTTTTCCCCCCACTATGATCCTCTCTCACTCTTTGTTTCACAGTCTCCCTGATGCCCCATATTCCTGTCTTTTATATGTATTCTCTTTCTCAGTGTGCCTGTGTTGCACTTGATATATGATGTTGACGCTGCCAACAACAGATGCATGATGTATCTATCAGTAAATGCCACATTACAAAGACAAAGACAACAAATAATGATGGTGCTGCTTTTCACATTATTAATGTCCTGACTATTCATTGTGATCAGTTGAATGCCACTTTGGTGAATAAAAGTACCAATTTCTTTCAAAAAGAGCAAAATATGTACATTACAACTTTTGGCTACCAGTGTGTACACACACACACACACACACGTTGCGGCATTATTTCAGTAGTTTCTGTTTCAGTAGATTGAAAAAGTCCTGGTGGCCGTAAGTGTCATCACTTATTTCAGATGGGCAAACGCAAAATCCTTTGAAAGATAGGTGGGCATACGGCGTATGCCTTAGACCAGGGGATTTCAAACTGCAGTCCTGCAAACTGCAGTCCACAAGGAGGTTCTAGGGGGGTCTGCAGAAAATTTAAATATTAAAGTCAAAAAAGTGTTTAATTCTGCTTTAAAGACTGGTTGGTAATCATGGGATTAATCATGTTTGTTTTATTTGATTGAGAGCCATTTTTTTCAACCGTAATAACTAATGTGTAAATACAAAATCAATATTTTTGGGATAATATTTTACAGATACTATTTTAGTTTATTTTGGCTTTAATACAATTACAATATAAAAGCCAATTACTTATTTTTGCTAACATATCTTTATAATATTATACTAACAATCTATCTCACACAGTAAAATCAGGTCTTTTTACATGAAAATATAAAGCTTTATATTTTTGGAAGGGGTTCCCTCGCAAGAATATCATCATATTTAGGGGTTCTTGGCATTGAAAAATGTAAAACCCCTGCCCTAGACTACATTACTGTCCAGAAGCTGTTTCTCTGATTTGATATCGTTACCTCTACAATGCACTGTTCCCTCTTGTTTGAACGAGCCTTGTGAAAGCACAAGTGATTGTCTGCTTGTGTCTTTCAGCATGCATATTAAGAAATAGTTCCCATCCTGCACAAGTATTTGCTAAATATAGCCTAATCCTTCACAGCGTATCTAACTCTAACTTTTGCAATATTTTTTTGGCAAATATCGATTTCTCGATATTTAAAAAAAATTGTGTCAAAACACATTCAAATGAATATGAAAAAAAAAAACACCCAGCCCTATGTATTGTTTAAATTATTTATTTAATTGATTGTTTTTAATCATCATCTTATGTGGAAATGGCAATTTTCTATAGCAGTTATAATGACCTGGATAGTTTGGCAACCTTGATGTTCTTGATGTTCAACAGGAGTTTCAAGCCTAATATTTCAGTCACAACGTCAGTTGGGTGACAGATAACGCTGACCGGATCTCGCCGGCTTCCCAAAGTATAGAGCAGCTCATTCAAACAAAACAAACACTAAAAACTCACTCTCTTACTCATATATACAAACATACAGAGTTCTAATATTTAACTGCCTAATGTTCGGGGACAGTGCACAGGAAAGACAGAGAAAGAGAATGGCAGAGAGGTACGTCAAGAAAGGCCTTGATCTCACAGAAACTGGCACGTCTGTTAGAAAACTTACTTTTTCTCACACAAATGGAGGCATGCGCCTCAACCAGCTGTGGTCTTTCAAAAAGAACCCAGTCAGTGAGAGTGAGGTCAAATGACATAATTATCAGGGCCCAAAATTTACTTTTGCCTCACCTGCCAATGGTACTATGAATCACTTGCATCAGTGAGGGTCAGACTATCATAATTACAGTTTGACTTAAAGTAATGATGAGAGATCCCAGCCAACTAGATAGCAATAACATTTGCTATTTTCACAAAGCCAATTACTGACACAAGAAGAGGAGAGATTGCGGTCTCACAGTAGGAAGTCCAGACACAGAGAGGATATGTAGCACCAGCTGCCATGATGACATCACTGCGGTAGTGACAGGGCTGCAGGGCAGCCTTTAAAGTTCTGACACTGGAGGCCACCGGAGTGGAACACTGGGGCCTGTCCAGAACGCCCCTTTCTCCCTTTCTCACTCTATATTTCCATGGACACACACATGCACATGTACTTACTGACATACTAACGTAATAAATATTTCCATTCATGATGCGCAGTGCAAGAAAATAATGCAGTGTATATTTATATAGCACAAATTCCTTCAAAGCAGCAGCCAAGGTTCAAAATTGAGCAATATCACACCAGAATGCTGTTGTACTGATGCTGTTGTATCAGCATGGCTCCCTCTAACCTAGTATGGGTCAGATTAACATCCTTACCATTCGATTTCAATAATGTACTGTATTATGATGCAGTGACTAATAAGGTAACGGCCAACTGGCAAGACAATTCATTTTATTTACCTGACGAGACTTTATTTTGGACCCTTGCAGTAAGAAAGTAGCCAAATCTGTATAATTACTCTGAGTGTAATCAGTGCTAACTTATGTCTGGAACTTATGTCTGTACCTAGATAAGGTATATTATGCTCTGTATGTGTTAAAGACAAAAAAGGCAGTAGAACATCTGGTATTGTTACATGTTCATTTATGAAATAATGTGGGTGTGTATTTAGGTTAATGACTGTAAAACTGTGGCAGAGTTACTGAAGTGACCTGACAATGCCACCGTGCAGGATCTAAAACAGACAGGAAGACCAGCATACATTTTGATAGAGACTTTACAGTGGAATTCACCACAACCCTCATCTTTTGGCTAACCACCCTGAGCATTGTGCAGATTTCAGAGGGTTCTAAAGAAGGAAGAGTATGTAGTGTTTTCACAGTAGGTTCAAAACAGACTTGCCACCTATGCAACAGTATGCTCTGGAATTTGTAGCCAAGGCTCCATTTACACCTCACATTAACATGCATATCTTATCTGAACAGTTTGTGGAATTTCTTTAACTGTATTTTGCTTACACCTTGCATTGCAATGATTTTCCATTGTGATCCCACTTACTAGTGCAAAATGGACAAAAGCAATTACAGTACATAAAGAGGTTGGGTTAACTGAAAATTATCTGTCATTTTCAGAATTTTAAATCATTGACAGATAATGAATTGTGATTCCTGCATTGTGTATATTACTTGCATATACAGTATGTAATACAATTATGCAAACTGCTATTATTAAACCTCTGAGCAAGGCACTTCAACCTAATGTTGCTCCATGGGGATTGTGCATGTGATAATTTTACAGTAGGAATGCTTTGGAAAAAAAGTGTCCGCTTAATTACTCGTTTAGTTTGTAGTCATTTTAATTAGCTTTATTTTTAAATAATAGAAGTTTATGGCATGTCCCTAGTTAGATAGTAGGTACATTTGTATGAGAGAGAAAACAAGACAGAGAGGAATTCTTTCTCTAGGTGTGATTAATTTGGAAATCTCACTGCTTTCAGGTATATTAATTTACATATGTGGGTAAAGGAAAGCGAGTTAGCATGCAAGTATATTTAGTTTGTAGAACAGTGATTGATGTCAGCTGAGTGTAAGGATGTAAGAGTGATGGATAAACATATCAGCTATGCTAAAACGTACCTCCAACTGAGGTCTGACTTCAGTACCTAACTCACACCTAAACACACACACACACACACACACACCCCCCTACCTAACTGGCCTCAAATGGAGATTTAGCAGATTTAGCTTACTATTGTGGACAAATAAAAAAGTATACAAGTATAATTACAATAGACTAACCCAAACCCCCCACCTAACCGAAAACAAAATAATATATATATATATATATATATATATATATATATATATATATATATATATATATATATATATATATATATATTATTAGACGACATCACTCACATTTTTGCAAATAACTGAGAATACCTTTTCATGTGACAACACTGAAGAAATGACACTTTGCTACAATGTGAAGCAGTGAATGTACAGCTTGTATAACATTGTAAATTTGCTGTCCCCTCAAAATAACTCAACACACAGCCATTAATGTCTAAACCGCTGGCAACAAAACTGAGTACACCCCTAAGTGAAAATGTCCAAATTGGGCCCAATTAGCCATTTTCCCTCCCCGGTGTCATGTGACTCATTAGTGTTACAAGGTCTCAGGTGTGAATGGGGAGCAGGTGTGTTAAATTTGGTGTCATCACCCTCACACTCCCTCATACTGGACACTGGAAGTTCAATATGGCACCTCATGGCAAAGAACTCTGAGGATTTGAAAAAAAAAATTGTTGCTCTACATAAAGATGGCCTAGGCTATAAGAAGATTGCCAAGACCCTGACACTGAGCTGCAGCATGGTGGCCAAGACCATACAGCGGTTTAACAGGACAGGTTCCACTCAGAACAGGCCTCGCCATGGTCGACCAAAGAAGTTGAGTGCACGTGCTCAGCGTCATATCCAGAGGTTGTCTTTGGGAAATAGACGCATGCAGAGGTTGAAGGGGTGGGGGGTCAGCCTGTCAGTGCTCAGACCATACGCCGCACACTGCATCACATTGGTCTACATGGCTGTCTTCCCAGAAGGAAGCCTCTTCTAAAGATGATGCACAAGAAAGCCTGCAAACAGTTTGCTAAAGACAAGCAGACTAAGGACATGGATTACTGGAACCATGTCCTGTGGTCTGATGAGACCAAGATAAACTTATTTGGTTCAGATGGTGTCAAGCGTGTGTGGTGGCAACCAGGTGAGGAGTACAAAGACAAGTGTGTCTTGCCTACAGTTAAGCATGGTGGTGGGAGTGTCATGGTCTGGGGCTGCATGAGTGCTGCCGGCACTGGGGAGCTACAGATCATTGAGGGAACCATGAATGCCAACATGTACTGTGACTTACTCCCTTCGGAGACTGGGCTGCAGGGCAGTATTCCAGCATGATAACGAACCCAAACACACCTCCAAGATGACCACTGCCTTGCTAAAGAAGCTGAGGGTGAAGGTGATGGACTGGCCAAGCATGTCTCCAGACCTAAACCCTATTGAGCATCTGTGGGGCATCCTCAAATTGAAGGTGGAGGAACACAAGTTCTCTAACATCCACCAGCTCTGTGATGTCATCATGGAGGAGTGGAAGAGGACTCCAGTGGCAACCTGTGAAGCTCTGGTGAACTCCATGACCAGGAGGGTTAAAGCAGTGCTGGAAAATAATGGTGGCCACACAAAATATTGACACTTTGGGCCAAATTTGGACATTTTTACTTAGGGGTTACTCACGTTGGCAGAGGTTTAGACATTAATGGATGTGTGTTATTTTGAGGGGACAGCAAATGTACACTGTTATACAAGCTGTACACTCACTACTTGCCAAGGGATTGCAATGGCAGGAGGTAAAGTGAAATTTATATAGTGACCGTTATATTTTGGTCTGTTCTCATCCAAATCCGAATGGATCACTTCAAAAGACATTGATTCATCTAGTTGAGTCAAATGGATTACTTTAATGTTGCCTTTATCTGCTTTTTGGAGCTTCAAAAGTCTTGCCACTATTCACTTGCAATGTATGGATCTAAAAAGCTGAGATAAATCTTTGTATGTGTACTACATACAAAGAATAAAGATAGTCATACACATCTGGAATGGCATGAGGGTGAGTAAATGATGAGAGAATTGTCATTTTTGGTTGAACTATCCTGTTAAAAACAGAAACGCATTTTGCTACTCCAACATACTCACAGGACTGACACAGAGAAACACCAGAGAAATCCCTTTGACAAGATTAAGTAAAATATCAAACAACGCATGAAAAACCGCACAGATGCACATACCACAGAACACTTGCATACACACAATTGCGCGCACACACATGCACAGATTAGCTATATAACAGAAACATGGGGTAATGTATAAAAAAGGATCTGCAGAGTGAGTAACCGGGCAGTCAAGAAATAAAAAGGGCCTTTCTCTCACATTGATCTGTCAGCTTGCAGGAAAACTACCACCACGTCCAATATACACAGCGCAGAATGTCACACTTTGGCGTCAGAGAGCACAAAATAACAACTCAGTGGGCATCATATGCAGCTCAAATCAAATCAAATCAAATCACTTTATTGTCACACTACTGTGTACACGAGTGCAACAGCAGGTGAAATTCTTGTGTGCAGTTCCGAGCAACATTGCAGTAATGACAGTGACGAGACATAAACCACTTTACAATAACAACATATTTACACAACACAATTTACATAACAAATGTACACATACCTACACAACAATTTACATATCAAAATGTACACAATACACACAATGAAGAATACACATACACTAGATAAGGGTATAAATATATATATACACTAAGCTACACACAAAGCTGTGTTACATAAAGTCATGGATCCATGAGGGAGAAGGTCAGGTGTGTAACTTGGCTGTTGATCACATGATGAAAAGTGGCTGTCAGCAAAGTGCCATAACTCAGGGGCCTGGGGAGAAGGTCATGGGTTATGTGACATAGTCACATTGAGGCTCACACAAACACCGATCAAAAACATGCCAGTAATGAGGAGGCTCTGACAGTTGTTCCCAACTGGCTTTAGTCGCTACTTGGACATCAAGTAGCGACTAATCCAGTACCAAATTTGAAGTAAAAAATGTTTTCCCTAAAATCAAACAAATTGTAGGTGAGTAAATTATGACCCAATTCATTTTTGGGTGATCTGTCATTTTGTTGTTACCACGAACTGCATAGGCCCAACAATTTGCAAAACCATTAACATGGCCTTGGTTGACAGAAAAACTGACAATGTTGTAAAGCCAGAAACAATAGAAGAAGTGTGACTTACCAACCTAACAAAAAAAAAAAAAAAAAAAAAAAAAAAAGAGAGAGAGAAATTTGCACCAAAATACCATTAAGCCTTTGACAAATAAAAAAGATGACATGGGAATAAAAAAAAAGATATGGGAAGAAATTTCTCCTTTTTTTAAAGTTGCTAACTACATACATGACAATATGGTCAGTTGCATTTTATTATTTGCATTTAGCATTGTTATTCCCTGCTGCCCACAACCACTGACCAGCCATGGTACCTCTACCAGGAATCAAAGAATACTGTGGTATGGAAAGTTTGGTGACAATTTTAATTTATCAAGAGCTGTGATGTAACAAAGGGCGTGAGAATGTACATGTAAGTGTGTGTGTGTGTGTTGGGGACAGGAGACACTGATGTTTAGGGGAACCGGGTGTGAGATGATCTCTTCCATTTATCCTGGCAGACCTCTCTCTCACACACACGCACACACATTCAAACACAGCTCTCAGTCTGTATCTTTGCTACCTCAGCATTTGTGTGTTTTGACAGGAAAGACAAATGCCAGCTACCCTCAGTAACAATGAACCCTCCGTCACTGCCTATCTACATGTGCAGGCTGTTGTACATTGATAAAAAGCAGTAAACTGTGTAAAAATATGGTTATTGCAGTTAATCAAAGTGTATTTGTAGAGCACACTGAAATTTCAATCAATCAGGCATATGAGATGTCATTTGAAAGCTTAGAATCTAAACTTTTATTTTGAACTTCTATTACTTTTATTCACTTTTGCATTAAGTTACATAAAATAACAAAACAAGGCCTTAAATCATTTGTCACAAATTGGCCTCACCTAGAGGTTACGTTGTACAGAAATTGTAGAGAAGCTGTAGTTAAAATTAATATAAAAGTCCATCACATAGCACATACATATAGAAGTCATATATCAAATGAACACTCTCATTCTAAGGAAGGTGACTGTAGTTTATTTTGTTGCCATATTACCACAGTTTGAATTATTCTCAAAATAGAACTGAACTGAAATTGCGTGGTTTTAAACTTTAGAAATAAATTTAAAAAAAAACATTTAAATTATGTTTATCATAACATTGTACGCATATACAATTTTATTTATTAATTATTGCAATAGTTTCTTAAAATTCAGAGGGTTATCTGTAAAAATTAGACCACTTTTATGAAATTAGTCCAATGTATACATGAACAGGGAGCTTTTAAATTTGATTGTGAAAATTTTCAGGCAGCAGCCCAATAATCCTGCAGAGCATAAAAAAATAGGTAAAATTAAGATTTGACCCTAATGTATAGGTTTAAAATATACAACAATTAAATTATATTATTACATCTAGTAAGGCTAGAGGGATTACCTTAAATGCATTTTGTCTGAGTAACGTATCATTTTACAGCAAAACATGGTGAGCCACTATAACTACATTATCCTATTTACTTTATGCACCAGAGAAAAAAGCGTGTAGCTATCTTGAAAATTTTGTCTCAGATCTTCCATTCTAGCGGTCGCTATATAGACATCTATGGTGTCGTTATCAAGTGTGATTAGCTAGCAAAGTGGATTTACAGGTTATAGAGTTGCCAAAAGCTATCATGAATATTTTAAAGTGTTCGGGGATTTCATAACAACTGGAAGCAGAGTGGGGACGTTTTAAAAAAAGAGAACAGAATTCATAAATCCACAAGATCCTACCTTCAAGCTGTGGACGTACTGATGTGCCTCTGTGCCCTTGAAACTCCAAAAGAAAACACAAAGTCATTAAAAATATCTCTGTACGACACCTCTAGCAGGCCATCTGTTTGTGTCATTCACCCATTGTGTTATTGTTCAGGTGAGTAGATTTTTTTGTAGTGTTAAACGGGACGGGCGCAATTAGATTTATACATACACACATATACATGTGTAAAGGTATGTTTGATTTTATATTATGTTTATAACTATTTTAAATCACATTTAAGCCTCTAAAAATGTAGGGTGAAAATTTTATTTGAAAAAGTACAACTGCAATTTTCTTTAATGTTATGAACTGGAAATTTCAAATCAACTACACATTTTAACAAATTATTAAGTTGAAACCTAAAAATTAAGCAGAATTACATGTATAACTATTAAAAGCTTGTATTATGAAAATGTGCTGTATGTCATAGCTGTTTGATTGTGATCTGCCAGGTCCAATTTACCTCAGTTAGTGTCAGAAAAAAAACAAAAAAGACATTTAAAGTGACAGAAAAAAACACCTCATGAGCATTTTCAAGTAGTAAAGGGGTACTGTAGACTCACACCATCAACTCATCAACTTCCCATACATAATCTATTTTGATCGACTTTTCTCAGTAGTGTCAATACAAGCAGGAAGTCAGATGACAAAATTTGGAAGAGTGGGAAAGGGGCGGGCTGTAAAAGGAGAATATTTTTGTTAGATTTTATGTTAAACTGTATATGTTTGTATAAGGGAAGGTGTATATCTTAGGTCCTGTAACCGGTCACCATTCCTACCATTTAATGTAATTAATTCATTCATCACTAATTCATTTTAAATCATCTTGGGGTGACAAGTGAATTTTTCAAAGAACATATATTCCATATAGCCTCTAAATTCACTTGAGGTCAAAAAACCTGCATGCATAATAATAAGAATTAGCAAAATACTGTTTAGAATAGTTAAAGACAGAATATAGCATTGTCACACCACAGGTATTATTCTAAATTTTTCTAAATTTTGGACACCTTTGTGGTGCAGTATTTGCTTCATTAGATAAAAAAAGATAAACTTTTGGAAGGACATCAGAAATTCAAAAGGTGATTAAGATTACTATTAAAGATTAGGGACAATTTTATGTGAAATTGTGTTTATTCCTTGTTTGGTCATTGACATCAAAAGAATCGATGATGTGTGTGAGTGGGTATCAGGGCTCCAGACTTGTGTACATTCATATATGGTTTTGTCAGATATCATCGCGTGAGTTATTAAATACATCTTTAGAGCACACACCATCAGTGTGTCTCGATCCGCTTTTCACCCGTTCTGTTGTGATGAGCTCGATGAACCGCACACAACAACTAACCCAGCATGAGATAATCATGAATAAATGACTCTTTTGAACCCTGTCTTTTTCATGAATCACTTTTCATGAAAGAACTGAGGGTTTGAACTCAGGAGCTCTGGTTAGCAGTTTGAATCAAGATTCCTTTTTCTCAGCGAATCAGCCATCAGTGAGCTCTCAACTGGGAGTGCAGACATTTCAAAATAAGAGTCCCATGCATATTTCGGGCTTCTTTATAATTAAAAGTCCTGTATTGTGTACCACTTTTTTTATTCTGCAATTATTGATTGTGATTAAAGTAGCACAATAAACTGCATCTGGAATTTCATTAACTTTGCACTCTTGTAGTCTCTGTGTCTGGGCCATCCAGTAACAGTAAAGGAAGAATATGGCTCTTCTTGAACATCAGAGTTATCCTCTTATATCCACCTGGAAAAATTAACATTTGTGTGAAGAAGCATCAGGACATGTTTAAAAAATACTGGGGTGGTTTTCTTTTATCTCAAAACAATAGGGTAAATTAGGTAGTCATTTTATTTCTCTATTCCTATTTCTTATTTTGTTATCTATATGTATGTATGTATGTATCTGCATATCTATATTCTATGTTTGTGTATATACTGTATATGTAAATTATTGGTTGGCACTACAGGGTTTGAAGAGCTGAGGGTCATTTAGTTGTGTATTTCTTGTGTTATGTGGGTGGGTTGGGGTTGAAAATGTAAAATTTCTATATTATACTATGTATGTGTATTTTTGTAATATGTAATTGTAAACTTATATTATAATAAAAAAAAATATACACATAATATACTGCTGGGGAGGTGGAGCCGGGGCCCTCTACGTCAGCTCCGTGTAAGGGTGACGTAAGGGAGGGGGAAGTCTCGGCTTCCCCGGCCCTTAGAGTATGCCCTAAGGCATGCCTTCGACCAAGTGAAAGGGACTGATGTTCAACCAATTAAACCAGACATCGCACTCTCATTTCTGTATTGTATCGAGTGACGCAGGATTCTCAGACAAAAGAGGAACCAACACATTGTTGATTCTGAAGAGCCGTCAGGAAATGTTATTCCAGACAGCTCATCATAATCCAATGGCTGGTCACTTACGGTGAGTAAAACCACTAAACCATCTAAATGGTACATTTTTATTGGCCGGGCATTCACAGGGATGTTCGCAGGTGGTGTGCGGCATGCCGTGAATGTCAGCTGGTGAATCCGCCGGCCACACCAAGAGTGCCTGTGCACCCACATTGATCAAGGTCCCCTTCGAAAGAATTGGTATGGACCTCGTCGGGCCATTAGAGCAGACAGCACACGGACATTACTTTGTGTTGGTTCTGGTGGACTACGCAACACGATATCCAGAAGCAGTGCCTCTACGCAACATTTCAGCATGTAGTGTTGCTGAGGCACTCTTCGAATTATCTCCTGAGTGGGGATACCGAAAGAAATCCTCACTGATCAGGGCACTACTTTCATGTCACGTACGCTACGCGAGCTGTACAAATTATTGGGAATTAAATCAATTCTGACAAGCGTGTACCACCCACAAATGGACAGCTTGGCCGAACGGTTTAATAAAACACTGAAAAATATGATTCATAAGTTCGTGCACAAAGATGCTCGGAATTGGGATAAGTGAATTGAACCCCTGTTATTCGCAGTATGAGAGGTCCTGCAAGCCTCCACAGGGTTCACCCATTTGAATTATTGTATGGTGTAAGCCTTGCTGTGTCTTAGATGTTGTGAGTGAAAATTGGGAGGAGGGACCTTTAAACAGCAAAAACAAAATTCAATACACTCTTGACCTGAGAGCAAAACTCCAAATGTTGGGGCAGCTATCACAGGAGAAATTGCAACAGGATCAAGAACGTCAAAGCCGGCTGTATAACAGGGGAGCTTGACAACAGGAATTTACACAGGGAGATAAAGTATTTCTACCCACATCAAGCTCTAAATTGCTTGCAAAGTGGCAAGGGCCCTTTAAGGTCACACAGCATGTCAGGAAGTTGATTATGTGATTAAACAAAGGGATAGGGGCGGAGCATGGCAAAATTACCACCTCAACCTCTTAACAACTGTGGTTCCAAAGGGAGGAGCTCAGGCTGGAGGTGAATGTAAAAGCCAATCGAGACGCTGCCTGGTTGCAAAGAGAATTCTCTGATGTGTTCTCACACCTTCCCAGTCGTACGAACCTCATAGAACACAATATTGAAACAAACCCATGATCCCCTTAAAACCAATGTCCCGTGAGAAAACGGCCTTCTCCACACCGTTTGGCTTACACCAATTCATTACACTTCCATTCGTTTTTTTTTGAGGCCCCGGCTATGTTTCAGCACCTTATTAACAGAGTCCTCAGACCACATTCCGCATACGCCACTGGCTATCTGGAAGACATCATTATATACAGTAATGATTGGCAGCAGCACATGCAGCATCTGAGGGCGTTTCTGGGGTTGCTATGGCAGGCGGGACTCACTGCAGACCCCAAGAAAAGCACAATCGGTATCTGAGGTTCTACTTGGGTCAAGAGCAGGTGTGTCCACAAATTGATAAGACTGCAGTGATTGTGGCCTGCATGAGGCCCAAGACCAAAAAACAGGTGAGACAGTTCATGGGGCTGGCTCCTGGAGGAACGCCCGGTGCTGTACATCAGTTGGAAATTCTCATCCAAAGAGTGTCTGGCAATCAAGGATTACCTCCTGGGATGGGCTTTCACCCTCTGTTCTGACCCTGCACCGTATGAAGGATACCAATGCGCAAATTACCCATTGGTATCTGGCTCTTCAGACATTTAAGTTCGAGATGATCCACAGACCTGGGGGCGCAGATGATGGTTGTGAACTTCCTCTCTAGGAATGGGGGGTGGGGGTGGGGGGGTGTACTGGGCAGGCCAGATGGCAATTTGAGCTTGTAAGTGGTTTTAATCGAGAGTCTATGCATCTTTTTATCGGTTATCTCCCAAATTTTTTGTGACCCTTCATGCTATAGACTTGTTATGTGTGTGTGAATATACAGTAAATCAGGGTCCAGGAGAATTTCCCCCAGGGTAAAGACAACGTCTGATTCGAAACATGACATCCTGTGAAAGGCAACTCACTTCTCTGCACTTCCTGTTCAGGGATACACACGTCAAGCTTGAATCTCCAGTCACATGAAGCAATCTGACTCTGTCTCTCTAGATCTACCTTTATCTTACAAACTATTGACACAAAACTCAACACTACCTCAAATACAATTGGGCATCCTGTTATAAAAAGTAATGTTAAAATTACAACATGCGATGAAGTTCAATTTGACCACTTTTAATATAATTACTGATTAGGAAAATCGAATTGAAACTCTGAAAACTTATAAAAACCAAGTAGACATGACTAGAGGTCGACCGATATTGGGTTTTGCCGATATCAATAATTAAGGTTGGGAAAACAGACTGATAGCCAATTAAATGGCAATTTAAAAAATGTATAACATGAATGAAAACAATATACTCAATGTAAAATAGTGCTGAACTTTAGCAAGTATTACTTTCCATGGTGATACTTTAGGAAATTTCTCCCATACTGGTACCTTCTTCAAAGCCTTTGCCTTCTGAAATTAATGAAAATATTAAAGGTAAAATGTTTTTGTAGTTCAACAGTAACATTAAACACTGTCTTACAAAGCCAAATAGTGACTGTATGCTTCATCACTACTGACAATATGTATTATATTATTTTATTGTTATTTTAAATCTATAAATGATGTACAAGCTAGGGAGAAAGAAAAGGGGATAGAAATAAAATCAACTCAAGTCTTGTCTTTTTAAAGGTAAGTTTAGAATGCATTGTCTATAGTGTATGTTCCCTCACGTGAACAAATTGTATTACATGATAATTTTAAATGGATATATTTGACCATGTTCTTAAGTTTTAATAATATAATATTAGGAAGTTTGGACTGAAGTTAATTTTTTCAGAAGGGAGAAAAATTTTGGAAACTTTATAGTCTAAAAAAAATATAACAAACTATCAAACTGTTCCTGTGCACGTGCTTTCACACAAGTTCTGCTTGCACTTGGACTTCTGAAACAGATGAACCGAGGAGCAAAAATAAAAACTCAGCCAGCATATTCATATAAGTTAGGAATTAATGATAGATTTACTACTGATAATTAACTTACAAATTCACTTAGAAGCTTAACCTCTTTAGCACGCTCATGTTTATTATCTGACTGGAACAAATTGGATGCCCTCAACCCAGGAAAAAAAAAAAAACGTAATGGATATGCAAAAATTCACAAGTGACTTTTTTATTCAAAACGGCGCATTAAGTGGAACGGTAACAGTTGCATCCTTGACTTACCATGACAATAATAACATGTATTGTATACATACTAGTAGGGTTGCAACAGTATGAGATTTTCATGGTATGATAACCATCTCAGAAAATATCATGGTCTCACGGTATTACACAATTAGTATTATCAGTGAAAACAGAAGGGTTATTTTATTTATTTATTTTTGAGCAAACACTTTATTATAATTGAAACTTGAAAACATTTTTTTTTAAGTATGTGTAAAAAAATTCTCCCTTTTGAAAATAAAATAAATAGAAAAATAAGAAAGCTAACAGAATTATAATAATAAATCGAATTATAAGCATGATAAAAAAATAGCATGTAACTATAACATGTTATATAACTAAAGCATGTTAGTTTATATGTTAAATTAACTACTAAATGAAAAATAACATCAGCTGTGTGAGCTTTTGAAGTAATGTCCTATGATTATTAATAATTAACATACTGTAGGTGCGCGACAGTGAGGACAGACTGCTCCTGCCTGTACCTTTAACTCAGTGGTTCTCAACTGGTTTTGCTTCAGGACAGATTTTACTCTGGAGATCAAGTGTCGACCTCCCATTGATTAAATATAACCTGTATTTAATGTATCCTGGGTTGCATTTCCTTTTATGTTGCATAGTTCCCCATCTGTCGCTCACTTCGATGTCGTGTCGAAGAAGCGACACTAGGGGTCTCTCTTGAGCGCCGAAAGATACCTCTGATCTATGAAAAAAGGCCAATGAGAGTTGGCGAACAGTATTTGCATACTCCGCCTCCGGATACGGATATAAAGGCGAGAGAAATACGCTCGTTCATTCAGTAATTTTCTTCGGAGCCGATGGTCATGTGAATGCTGTCTGCTGTGCTACACACAACTGATCTTGCTTCTGATCCTCTCACGCTCTGCTGCTGTTGGATTTACGGCGCACTTCAGCGGCTGTTTTCTCTTCTCTGCCGGCGTGCAGTTTGCCCCTGGGCGCTTCGACAGCGCAGAGTTGAAAGAGTTCCCTTTCCAAAGAGTTATATTTCTTAAGCATAAAGAGTTTATTTCTCTAAAAGAGCAATACACAGCGGTGTTGAACGCCCTTTTCAGGGCGCGTCTTTATAAAGATGCCATTCAACCCCTGTGTAGTTCCTGGATGCGGTAGAGTGCTCTCCGCTTCTGACGGCCACAGGCGCTGTCTCGTGTGTCTGGGCGCCGATCACACTGAGGCAACGTTTGTGGATGGTTCATGTTCTCATTGCGAGAACATGACCATGGTAACGTTGCGGTCGCGGCTCGCTTTCAATAGAAAGCACGCCACTCCAGCTGCCCCCCGTATCGCTCCTTCTTCCCACGGGATTGAGGACGATGCGGTTGGCGCTGGAGGCGATTTGGGGAGGGCAGCGGGTGCGCTTCCGCCGGGCACGTCCCCGCGGACCACCCGCCCCCCGACACGCTCGTTTACCTCCGTCCAGCCTCGAGGTAACGGCGACTCGCCTCCGGGCCGGTCTGCCTATCCTCTGGAGCCTGAAGCCGATGAGCTCGCTGCTCCATCGGAGAGCACGGCATCTGACGCTGACTCCTCCCCTGGACTGCCGCCTTCGGGCCAGCAGGCCCAGGCTTAGGCAGACATGCAGATGTCCGACATGCTTGCCCGGGCCGCCGTCGGGGTGGGGTTGGACTGGAAACCTCCACCCTCCCCACACCCGTCACGGTTGGATGACTGGTTCCTGGGGTCTGGGCGCCGCTCACAGCCACGCCCCCCCCGGTCCCGTTTTTCCCGGAGGTGCATGACGAGCTAACGTCTTCATGGAGAGCGCTGCTCTCCATTCGTCAAAAGCCCTGCTCGTCCGCTCTCGCTAACCTCGACGGCGGAGAGGCCCACGGGTACACGGCGATTCCCCAGGTGGATAGGGCAGTTGCGCTCCATCTTTGTCCCGGTAACCCTACCACCTGGCGCGGACGCCCTGTACCCCCTTCCAAGGCCTGTAGGACTTCATCCTCCTTGAACAACAAAGCCTACAGCGCCGCGGGACAGGCCGCCTCCACCTTGCACGCCATGGCCATCCTGCAAGTCCACCAGGCCAAGGCGCTCAGAGATCTGCACGAGGGTAGCCCTGACCCCGATGTGCTGCAGGAACTGCGCTCAGCGACCGACCTCGCCCTCAGAGCTACGAAGGTCACCACGCAGGCACTCGGGCAGGCGATGGCCACCCTTGTGGTCCAGGAACGTCATCTTTGGCTCAACCTGGTCGAGATGCGTGAGGCCGACAAAGTCCGCTTCCTCGACGCCCCTGTCTCCCAGCTTGGCCTCTTCGGCGACACCGTCGAGGACTTCGCCCAGCAGTTCTCCGCGGTGAGAAGACAGACGGAGGCTATTTCTCACATCCTGCCTCGCCGCAAACCTGCCGCCAAGGCCACTGCCCCGTCTGCTCGCCGAGGGCGTTCCCCTGCGGCTAAGAATCCTGCTCCGCCTCAACCCGGGCCCAGCTCTCGGCCCCTGCGTCGAGCACACCGCAGGAAGCAGATAACCCCCGTCTCCCGGACTCCCCCGAGGACCCGGAAGGCTCCTAGGCGGTCCTGAGACGGACGACCCAGCGACACAGACGTTAGCTCCGGAGGTGGTAAGACCACTCCGTCCCCCGGTGGAGGGCCGGAAGGAGAATGTTTTGTTTTCAAACAATTTAATTTGCCGCTCCCCCGTCTAAGGGGTTGCGGTACCCACATTCTCAAGAAAAGAGCTATTTCCTATGTCTCTGGGTCACCTGGCCCGCAAATGCCGTTCTCACGGCACTTTGCCCTTAGATCTCAACAGTCCTGGCTTCCTGGACACGGACCACCCGTCTTCAGCCCCACGACTGTCCCCCGGCCGGCCGGTTCCGATGAGTCTAGAGGACGCCTACCCAGGACCTCCTCCTCAGTCGCTAACCCGCCCCCAGCCGGGTGTGCGGAGCAAGGTAAGTGCTTTGAGTCTTTTCTCAGCACCTCAGCCGCGGGTCGCCCCGTCGCCGCCCAACGATGCCCTACCTGCTCCGCCCCGCTGCGAAGCCCTGCTGGGTACGTCCAAATTAACCGTCCCTTTGGTGCCCCTAGCGCAGAGGTTGGAAGCGTGGCTTTCACCTACCAACCCGTCTCGCTGGCTGGCCCGGACCATCCGACTCGGTTACGCAATTCAGTTTGCCAGGCCCCCGCCCCCCTTCATGGGCGTCCGCTTTTCCGCAGTACACGGCGAACACGCCCACTCCCTGCGCGCGGAAATCGCGACTCTTCTGGCCAAAGACGCGATAGAGCCTGTCCCTCCAACCGAGATGAAGAAGGGTTTCTACAGCCCCTACTTCATCGTACCCAAGAAAAGCGGCGGCTTACGACCAATCTTGGACCTTCGAGTTCTCAACCGAGCGTTGCACAAACTCCCGTTCAAGATGCTCACGCAGAAACACATTTTAACCTGCGTTCGGCATCTAGATTGGTTCGCAGCGATAGACCTGAAGGACGCGTACTTCCACGTCTCCATCCTGCCCCGACACCGCCCCTACCTGCGGTTTGTGTTCGAGGGCCAGGCGTACCAGTACAAAGTCCTCCCCGTCGGCCTGTCTCTGTCCCCTTGCGTCTTCACGAAAGTCGCAGAGGCAGCTCTTGCTCCGCTCCGAGAAGCCGGCATCCGCATACTCAACTACCTCGACGACTGGCTCATTCTGGCCCACTCGAGAGAGTTACTATGCGCCCACAGAGACCAGGTGCTCAGGCACCTCAGCCGTCTGGGGCTTCAGGTCAACTGGGAAAAGTGCAAGCTTGCTCCAGTTCAGAGCATCTCTTTTCTCGGGATGGAGTTAGACTCGGTCTCAATGTCCACACGTCTCACCAACGAGCGTGCCCAGTCAGTGTTGAACTGCCTCGCCGCCTTCAGGCCAGGCACAGCGGTCCCCTTAAAACTTTTCCAGAGGCTCCTGGGGCATATGGCGTCCTCCACGGCGGTCGCGCCGCTGGGGTTGATGCATATGAGACTGCTCCAACACTGGCTCCAGACCAGAGTCCCGAGACGAGCATGGCGCCACGGCACGCACCGGGTAACAATCACCCCCGCCTGCCAACAAACATTCAACCCCTGGACAGACCTCTGTTTCTTACGGGCTGGAGTACCCCTACAGCAGGTGCCCAGACGCGTCCTGGTCACGACCGACGCCTCCAGATTGGGTTGGGGCGCCGTTTGCAACAGGCACGCAGCCTCAGGCCGTTGGAAAAGGGCCCAGCTGCGTTGGCACATCAACTGCCTCGAGTTGTTGACCGTCCTTCTAGCTCTGCGGCAGTTTCTCCCGTTAATTCGCGACAAACATGTCCTGGTCAGGTCGGACAGCACCAATGCGGTCGCGTACATAAATCGCCAAGGCGGCGTACGCTCCCGTCACAGGTCGCAACTCGCCCGTCGTCTCCTCCTTTGGAGCCAGCACCGACTCAGGTCGCTGCGTGCCACTCACATCCCCGAAAACCTCAATGTGATGGCGGACGCGCTGTCACGACAACGCTTGCCTGGCGGAGAGTGGAGGCTTCACCCCCACTCGGTTCAGCTGATTTGGGAACGGTTCGGCAAGGCCCAGGTAGACCTGTTTGCCTCCAGAGAGACCTCCCACTGCCCGCTCTGGTACGCCCGCTCAGAGGCTCCCCTAGGGGCAGATGCACTGGCACACAGCTGGCCGGTGGGGCTGCGCAAGTACGTATTTCCCCCAGTGAACCTTCTTGCACAGGTGCTGTGCAAGGTCAGGGAGGACGAGGAGCAAGTCACTCTCGTGGCTCCTTACTGGCCCACCCGGGCCTGGTTCTCAGACCTCGCGCTCCTCGCAACAGCCCCTCCCTGGCGAATTCCCCTGAGGAAGGACCTTCTTTCTCAGGGACGGGGTACGCTCTGGCATCCGCACCCAGACCTCTGGAACCTCCACGTCTGGTCCCTGGACGGGACGCGGAAGATCTAGCTGGTCTACCACCCACGGTCGTAGCCACGATCAACCAAGCCAGAGCCCCTTCTACGAGGCAACTCTATGCCCTGAAGTGGCGTCTGTTCGTCAATTGGTGTTCTTCCCGGGCAGAAGACCCACAGAGGTGCGCAGTTAGGTCGGTGCTCCTGTTCCTACAGGAGAGGTTGGACGGGAGGCTGTCCCCGTCCACCTTGAAGGTGTATGTTGCCGCTATCGCAGCTCACCACGACCCAGTAGACGGCAAGTCTCTGGGCAAGCACGACTTAATCGTCAGGTTCCTAAGAGGCGCCCGGAGGTTAAACCCCTCCCGGCCAAACCTGTTCCCCCTCCTGGGATCTCTCGGTGGTCCTCGCCGGTCTTCAGAGATCCCCTTTCGAGCCGCTAGAATCAGCTGGACTCAGGGCCCTCTCTCTAAAGCCCTGCTGATCGCGCTCGCCTCCATCAAGAGGGTCGGGGACCTGCAAGCGTTCTCTACTAACGACACTTGCCTGGAGTTCGGTCCGGCAGACACTCATGTGATCCTAAGACCTCAACCGGGCTATGTGCCCAAGGTTCCTACCACGCCCTTTAGAGATCAGGTAGTGAACCTACAAGCGCTGCCCCGGGAGGAGGCAGACCCAGCCCTCTCACTATTGTGTCCGGTACGTGCCTTGCGTGCCTACCTGGAACGCACCCAGAGCTTTAGGCGCTCTGAGCAGCTCTTTGTCTGCTTTGGAGGACAGCAGAAAGGGAACGCCATCTCCAAACAGAGGTTGTCTCACTGGGTGGTGGAGACCATTCAATTGGCCTACCACACCCAGGCCGTGCCACCCCCCTTACGGGTTCGGGCCCACTCCACTAGGTATGTGGCATCCACATCGGCACTGGCGAGGGGCACCTCCCTAGCAGACGTTTGCAGAGCTGCGGGCTGGGCAGCACCTAACACCTTTACGAGATTCTACAATCTCAGGGTTGAGTCAGTCTCGTCCCGTGTTCTCTCAGGTCCGAGCCCGTAGAACTCGGTACACGTCGACGATCTGACAGGGTGAACCGCTTGTTCCAGCGCCGTTTCCCTCTGCCAAGGCAAAACAGTGCGCTTTTGTCCCAGAGGACCTAGGTCCCTGGTTGATTCCTCCCTAGCCCTTCGGGCCCGCAGCAGTTCAGCGGAGGAACGTGCTGGTCCAGTCCACTACGGGTACCTCCGGCTACCCCTACTGGAATAGGTGCTCCACAGATCAGGCCTCCTACGGGACTCCTCCTGTGTGTATTTCCGCGGTACGGTCACCTTACGAGCTGACCCGCGTCTCCCTTAGGCAGTCCTTCGCTGCCCTCCGGTCGCCGTGTTGTAGCAACTCCCCCCTCCTCGAGGTTGGATCTACCACCGCGCTATTTCCTCCCACATGCCCAAAGTGGCTATGTGATGTATTTTGCCACCTTTACCTCCCCTGCTGGGCGGGTGTGGCCTCCGCAGGGTCTATTCCCCCTAAAAGAATAGGAATTCGGGAATAAGACCCCCTTCCCTCGATGCGGTAAGGGCCCCGGCTGCTCTTGCTCTATGCCGAGAAAACATAGAGAAAAGAGGCCCAGCCAGGCTTGGCCCGTTCCCTAGTTGGGAGCGTCACCTTGTTCCCCCCTAGGGTAACCAAAAGGATGCTGACGCTTTTTCGGGGCATTGGGGAAGAGTATGTGCAGCCTGAACACAGTTGGTCGCTTGTGCACGTGCAAATACCCGCCCGCTTCTGTGTCAGCAGTACACGTACACGGCTCAGCTTATGGCGAGTTTTGAAGTGGACCCCTAGTGTCGCTTCTTCGACCCGACGTCGAAGTGAGCGACAGACGGGGAACGTCTCGGATACGTATGTAACCTCCGTTCCCTGATGGAGGGAACGAGACGTTGTGTCTTCCTGGCCACGTCGCTGAGCCGAGCCGCTGAGGTGCCCGGTACACTCCCAGCTCCTCAGAAAAATCCTGAATGAACGAGCGTATTTCTCTCGCCTTTATATCCGTATCCGGAGGCGGAGTATGCAAATACTGTTCGCCAAATCTCATTGGCCTTTTTTCATAGATCAGAGGTATCTTTCGGCGCTCAAGAGAGACCCCTAGTGTCGCTTCTTCGACACAACGTCTCGTTCCCTCCATCAGGGAACGGAGGTTACATACGTAACCGAGACGTTTTGTTCATGGTTTTCCAGTACAAGGACATGCATCAAGTGACATTATTTTTGTTGTTGATGTTAACGTTGGATTTTCAGCACACAACTGAATAACACAGACTGCATGACTATGATAAATGATAACTGCAAGAGTTAGATTAACATACAGGCACGAAGGGACTTCAACATTTTTAAATTGCACAAATAATACATACATATTCATCTCTTGCTTGCTTTTGCTCGCATGTCAATGATGCCGAGATCTACTTTTATATTTAATTGAATCACTGAGAAGATTTACCTGCAAAATTAGTGGCACCAAACATAACAAGCAGTCTCAAGAATGGACAAAGAGTAGCCGTATAACACTTTTCCTTGAGCAGAATATTGCACTACAGATCGGGTAGCTTGTTCAAAGGGGAAAACGAGAGACAGAAAAAGTGCACTCATGTGATGGTTGCCAGATTGCACAAAATAAGTATAACATTAGATGGAATATTTCCAATGTGCGCAAGTCTAAATTTCAAACTGGGGGTGTTTCGTCTCTTATCTGGCAACCCTGAACACGTTAAACGCTTGTGGAGATGTCAAGTCAAGTCAAGTCAATTTTATTTGTATAGCGCCTTTCACAACACACATCGTTTCAAAGCAGCTTTACAGAAGTTCAGCATTAACAGACGATAAAAATGTAATGTCTATAAAGTCGATAAATCATCATCCTTGTGCAGGGCTCCAAACTGCGACTAAAAATGGTCGCATTTGTGACCAAATAAATTTATTTAGATAAATTTTAGATGTGTGACGTCCCAATGCAAGTTAACTGAAAAATCCAATGAAAAATAAAAACGCTTTTACGGTAAATGAGCCGCGGGCCACATTAAACCATGTGGAGGGCCTGATCCTTCCGCGGGCCGTAAATTGCCCATGTCTGCTTTAGCTGTTTGCGAGATTATCATTAAATCTCCTAAATAGTCTATCACTTGGGTGGCCATCGAAATAGCTTCAATGGGAGAGCCATGACATTGTTCTTTCCCTGCTGTCCGCGACCCAGTCCGAATAGACCAGTTGAGAAACACTGCTTTAACTCACACACACACACACACACACACACACACACTCATATCAAACCCCCTCGCCTTGCTTCTCTCTGACATTTTCTCAGCTGCATTGTATGTGTGTGTGTGTGTGTGTGAGAGACGCAAGTTGACGAGTCTGACAGGCAGACGAGGAGAAAAGGAGATGCGCACGTGCATGTGAGATTCTCCGTCCGGTTGCATTTTTTTCTCAATACCGTAGATAAGCAAATGTACATGGTATGATAACCGCCAGTTTTCAAACCGTGGTATACCGTGAAACCGGTATACCGCTGCAACCCTACATACTAGTGTCTGACTGATTTATAAATCAGTTGATAATATCGGCCGATATTAACCTCACAGATATATCGTATCAGCGTATATGTTTTCCGATATGCACAGATATTAAAACTTTTTTTCAGAACGCATAATGCATAAAACAATGCTTGGGGTGATTTAGAACTGGTGTCATAATGTAGTTTGTCCAGCATAGCATGGACAAACTGTTTACAGTTTGACCACTGTTTACAGAGATGAGCTGACGATGGTTCTGCTGACAGTGGTTCTGCAGTCAGTGCGGAGTTAAGTGGTATCTTTGTGGTAATTTGATAACTGGTTTGTGATATACATACTGTAAAGTTAATAAACAATGACTCCAACATTTTACCTTTTCAATTTAACTAATATAACGTTAACCCTGTCCCTGACAGCCATGTCACTCATGTTTATCACATCTGTTTGCCATGTTAGCCAGCTATAGTTTGTCAGTGCAGTCAGTAATGTGGCAGATTGAAAGGTAAGCAACAGAGCAACTTTTTGCAGCTCAGAAGACAACAGTGAGGTGGTGGATTGTGTCTGTTGAGTGTTGATTTCATGCCATGTCATTACCTAGTTGGTGAGACACAATGCTGGAAAGTAAATAAACAACATCCATCTTTTACTCTCGGTTACAACGAGCTTATAGCGAACTAGCTATCCACGTAGCTAATTTCATACCTTGTCAGGCCTCGTCTCGTTCGTGAAGATCTGACGCTGGGGATGATGACGATGTCATGTCTCTTGCTGCATCAGGTGAATGGTCATTGGATGAAGCTACAGCTCCTCACCCCCAGTGAGGGCGAGGAGCGTGTACACGCCACAGACAAGGATGTGCTTTGCATATCCGAGCTTGATATCATGTGGTCACCTTCAGAGGAACCTACACAATCTCGCCTCGATGATTGGTTCCTGCAGTCCGGATGCTGTCAACCGACCATGTCCCGTAGATCTGCCCTGTTCTTACCTGAATTTCATAATGAACTGTCAAAATCGTGGCACGCGCCCTATTCAGCTTACCTGTGATAACATCCTCTCTAATGTGGATCACAGGGAAGAAAACAGTTACGCCCAACTCCCCCACCCCAAAAGAGGCGGTAGCAGCACATCAATAAATGTTTTGGAGTCCGTTTCAGTTTAAACTGAACAAATATTACAACTGAAGTAATTTAATTTTCATGTGCATCGCTGTAACTCGCCACTGTCTGGCTGCTCTAGCACCATGGACAACGGCAGCATTCTACCAACAGTGTGTTATGCTGGGTCAAGTTTCAGATAGAAAGTGCTGGCCACAAATGCATCCAACATAAATTGGGGAGCAGTGTGTATTGGCGCCCGACTTCAGACACCTGGAAACAGGTGCAAAATGGCGGTGATATGTCAACCACCTAGAGTCTTTCTAGCTTATATTTTATAGATATTTTCATTCCGATATTGTGAATTACCACATTCTGATTCAATCAGACAACACAATAGTAGTGGCGTGTATATGTTACCATGTCGCGCTGGCCCATGTATGGCCAGCGAAAAAACATTACCACTGAAGTCATTTCATATTCATGTGCATCGCTGTAACTCACCACTGTCTGGCTGCTCTGTAGAAAGTATGCACTTCCCCTGGTGCGCCTCCTCCATTATGTCATCAGCAAAGTCAGAGTGGACATGGAAACATGATAATTGTGCCGAAATGGCCAAATAAGTGGATGCTAAAAATACTGGACGGGCCTCCATGGGAAATACCACTGAATAAAGATCTTCTCTCTCAAACACAAGGCACAGTTTGACATCCTCAGCCAGAAGCCTACACGTATGGCCTTTGAACGGAACATGCTCAACGTGCCAGAACTGACACATTCAGACATGAACACCATTTTACAGGCCAGAGCACATCCATGAGACACCTCTAAAATGGAATGTATTCACTGATTGGTGTCATTCAAATGGAAGACCCATTAAACTTCCCCATACATGAAATTCTCATATTTCTTCAAGAGCAATTAGATGCAGGACTCTGTCAACTCTCAAAGTTTACTTGGCGTAGTGGCTAGAGCACAGGGCTGCTAATCAGAAGGTCGCTGGTTCAAACCCCACGGCCACCACCATTGTGCCCTTGAGCAAGGCACTTAACTTAACAGTCCCAACTTGGGACCTAACTTTGGTCCTAAAAGTGCTCGCAGGGCCCTCCTTCGAGCCTTTGGACTCACTTGATTTGTGCATGCTCTCCATTAAGACTGCACTACTGCTGGCTCTGGCCTCAGTAAAACAGGTCGGTGACTTACATGCACTATCAATTGACAATTCATGTCTGGAATTTGGCCCCAGTCTTACAGGTCACTGTCAAACCCAGAAAAGACTCTAACCCCAGGGTTCTAACCCCACCCTTCAGAGCGCAGGTGGTTCACCTTCAAGCCTTCTAACCTCCTCCATTTAATTCGCATGAGGAACAATACTTACATTTGTTATGCCTTGTGCGGGCACTACACGCATACATTGAGCGCACGAGCCAGTTCAGACTGTCTGATCAGTTCTTTTTGTGCTATGGAGGAGACACGAAGGGAATGTCTGTCTCCAAGCAAAGACTTTCTCACTGGATCGTTGATGAGATTATCCTGGTTTACTAGTCGCAGGGTAAGATTTGCCCAATTGGTGTCAAAGCACGCTCAACTAGAAGCATGGCCTCCTCATGGGCATGGAAGAACGGTGTGTCTTTACATATGTTTTGCAGAGTATGGTATTCTCAAAACACATTCGTACGGCTTTACAACCTCGACATAATGTCTCTCTCTTCACAAGTCTTCTCTGTTTAGAGCGCTTGCTATTTAGTTTGCCAAACATATACCCCTCCCTTTAAGTGTGGGCTCCCCATAATTTTACACAACTGCCTGCATTCTGGCCATTGTAATTGACCATAAAGTCAAGCACTTTCATTATAAATAAACTCCCTTCCCAACTTGGTTTGTGAAGTGGTTAATTCATACTATATGACTATAGTTCATATAGAGTGCTCCCCTCCAGACCCAACATGAGGGTCACTCACTTGTGGCATACTCATGTCAATCACTGTCCCACGGGACTGCGGTATCATGTTTCCTCTCTGGAATGTTATGTCGTGTAGAGTGACGTGATGGGATTCTGTTCACCATATGCATTTGCATACGCAGTGTTAAGTGTACTGAGTTGTAAGGGAATGTCTCGGTTATGTATGTAACCTCGATTCCACAGACGAAGGAAAAAAGACATTGCAAACACTGACCGCACTACAAGACTCAAGAGTTCTTTTGCGGTGTGAGCTATGCGCTCCTTGTCCCTCAGTCAGAAAATTCTGAGGAATGGTGTTTGCACACCTGTTTTATAGCAAACAGCTTTGTGCCCAAAAGGGTGGGGCTCAAACACCATTGCCAATATTAGAATATTGGCATTATTGTAGATAGGTTTCAACAAGGTCATGTGGAAGGACACTCCCCCTATATGTTAGAAAACGCAATGTCTGATTTCCTTTGTCTCAGGGAACCAAGGTTATGTAACAGACATTTCCTTTTGGCTAGTTCCACATATTTTGTGACCAAAGATGAGATCCACGCCCAAATAAATATGAATTCTAATAACACATTGCATGGATGGGGTAAAAACAACTGCAACTTTACTCTCGTTAATGTACTCATTAAACCGTAAACACTTGCTCTCGGAGCGGCAGGATCTCTTAAAGAGACAGTACCATTTCAGCGCTTGTTACACATATTAATGTAAACTCAATGTAAATCGCACAAGAGCATACTGTTTTGAATTGTAAAAACATTCAACAAAATGCGTTAATGTAGGAAGTGCAAAAAATGTGTAAATACATATATATTCAAAGGCACAATCATACAATATGAAATATTTTAACTTCAGAAAACACTAAATATTGAAAGAATTTAACAAATAGGCTCATGCTGCATCTATGCAAGGGTTTGGATTTTTTATTTTTTTTCCCCAAAGCATAGTAGTTTTGATATAGTAGCACTTAAATTATATATTTTTAAATATAATTATTAAATAATTGTTGTCTATGTTCATTATTATGCTCCAACCTTGTGAATATTTTGTATCTTAAATAAAATTTCAAACAGAGGCAAAAGCTTGTGTCAATATTAAAAACAATTGCAATTTCATGGCATCATATAAATTGATGGAACGTGAAATTTGTAATAATAAAAAAAAAGCTAAAATGTGATTAAAATGATGAATGCGTTACGTATCACGCTTACATGTCATCAAAAGTCTGGCGAGTAAAAACTAAAATGTACTAGCCAATGGCGATTCTTTCTCCAAGATTTCCGTAGAGGGTTGAAGACAACCATTCGAAGGGTCACCTTAAAAAAAAAACAAAAAAAAAAAACACACATCTCTGCAGGAACAAGTTATGAACAGCCTGCTCATGCATTCTGCACCCAAGACAAGTGAACAAAGTAGATGAATGCCCCTAACACTCCCAAACACTTATGTATGCACACTTCCTGTTTTATGAAATAGTACAGAACATACTGTTCTACGTAGAATTCCATAGCACCTCTTCTAGACCAACAGAGCAAAACCCACATACACATAAAAAATAAAAACATTAAAGATCTTAAAACAACTGCATGTGTGTGCACAACGACATAGGTTAAACCTCAACTTCCCCATACTAATTACCAAAAAATAAAAAGGCCTGTTCAACTTAGAGGCTTGTACAATGTGCAAGGCCATAACTTCTTGCATTAAAGCCATTTGGATTGGGATTATTGGATATGAGCAAAAAGAAAATAAAGTAAATTAATTAAAAAAAAAGGATGAACGGAGAGAATAAAAGAAAAAGATATTTTAACCACATTTAATACACTACTGACATCATCACCACTCCACCATCATGTACAACTGTCACAATAGAGAATTACAAAAATAATAAGTATGCGTTTCTGATGCCTTCCCTTAACATGTTAATTATTAACTACAGCTGTAGACAAATGATACATGTGCAACTATAACTAACACCATAATGAATATGGTTCTTGATGTGTAACTGTTTATTACCAATTGTAATTACATTATTTTGGATCTGGACATTGAAATAAGTTTTAAGTCAAAGAAAAATAACAAAATAACTGAAAATAAACCAACAAACAAGAGTAAGCAAAACATGCCAACACATGTCTCCTCACAAGTAGGCCTGAAAATCAAACTGAGCTCAGTTTCAAACATCATCCAACACACACACACACACACACACACACACACACACACACACACACACACACACTTGCATTCAGCCGTGAGGCTTGGGCCTTTTTAAACCTAATGAGGTCTAATCACAGTCTTTGCAGTTTTTCAAAACATTATTCCTTCACCTCTCATTCTCTCGCTGTCTAGTTGCTCAACTTTAGATGTTTGTCTACACAGCTACTTACCAGAACAACTTAAGTATAAGAATGAACACTGAGCTGCTACACAAACATGTGAGGGATGGGGGGTGGGATTTATAGAGAGAACACATAGAGAACACATACTGACAGCAGGAGAGGAATGTGAGGAAGCATGTGTATGTATGAACAGAGTTTAATGTTTGCCAACATTTAGCAAACACTCAGGCTTGCAGACAAATATAACTATAAACAATGAGGTGCAAGAAGAGTTTTATAAATATATATCAAGTTCCTAATCAAAACAAACTTTTTTGCAATAGCATATAACATTTATTTATAGATCATATTTTGCATTTACAAAGCTATAAAGCTGTATTAAATGGAACTACTGACTGAATTGTATAACAAATTTTTGTTGACGTTTTCTGTCTTGTCCTTTAGTTACCCCTGTTAAAGCTAATGGTAGGGGAGTGAGGGGCATTGTGTTTCAACAAGGATTTGTGGTCTGATGCACTCTGACAGCACAGAGAATTAATAATTCATTTTGAATATTTAAATTTTAAAAGAACACTTGCTTCGTTTGTGAATCAAAACAGAATGTCCCCAAATATCCCCAAGTGGAGCTTTTGTCAGATGTAATTCACTATTGGGGCAATTTTATCCTCAAACTATAGCTAAATACACACAAACACAATTGGAACTACACACACCTCTAAAATAATCTCAACCACAAAGTGAGCCCCATCTACTTGGTCTTTCTATTGTGTCACAAATACAGACACACTCCACAGCTCATAAGCTCCTTCAGCCTCTGAGCCATCCTGAGATCGTAAACAAGCTGAGAGAGGGGTAGAGCAAAGGAGGGTGGGGGGAAGAAACTGTCAATCTTTCATTTCATAACTTGGTAACAAACACCTGTCCTTGACTCTGTACTGAACTGTACTATTGCATTACATAGCAAAGAATGATCAAGAGTGATCAAGCCAGCCCTTATTTTTATTTTATTTTTTTTAAATAAGGTGATATTGTTTGACCTCTTTCAGTGCCTAAGTTGGCCATAGCCACTAAATGTCTTCAGTGAAATGTGTCCTGACAGGTGGCCTGTCATATCGCATTTCCAAACAACTGGCAGCTGACCACACAAAGACAAACAAACACTACAAAATGTGTCCTCACGAGCCGCAGACTAGTAAATGGTTCCTCATTTGGGTTTTGCTACACTTATATACCCTATAAAACACTGTTTAGCTATGCTGCGTTATAAACAATTCTCCCATGAAGAGTGGATGTGTCATATGATCAGACTGGCTTTTTCGTTTGTTCCTATTAAAACATAATGACTAAGATTAGGCCTATCAGTTAGATAACAGCAATCTCAAACACATGCACACTCTCCAGTGCTCCAGCTATGGTCTACGATAAATGTGGTGCATCAGCTCTAGCCTTCTGCTTGGCTTGATTCACTTTCTAACATGAAGGGACTGATATTCTGACATTTTGACTGTTTAAACATGCCTTGAGTATAGCTTCATGAAGTATTACATACAATAAATACTACATCAAGGGCCCTTACCCTTCTAAACTGGGAGAACTTATTTTATGTGCTGCTCTGAGTACATATTTGTCTAATAACTAAATTATACTCTTTAAATTGAGTGGCATGTTTCTCATGTTTATCATGCTAAAATATGGCAGCTATGTGAAATACCAGACCTGTTACTTATTTGCATAGCGCTGGAAAATGCTGCAAAAACAGAGGGTCACACAGAGTGCAAGGCATAAACTTCAACACCACAGCAATGGACCGAGCCTTCAAGAGCATTTTCCAAAAAATATTTATATCTAAAAAAAAAAAAACACTGTTACAGACACCTCTCAATAGTAGAAACCTTTGGTAAAAACACATTGTTTTCTGTTAATTTATGGAAATACACAAATTTCTTCAAATAATGCCTGTTTACAAGATTAAACAAATGCTTTATCAAATTTAAAGCATTAGCTAATCTAATTAGGCTAAATAATAGCTGACATTATTTATTGAACTAACTAACGGGTGGAGCAAACGCCTCACCTAGGAGTCCTTAACTAACTCATAGCCATATTATTGCACTTAAATTTCATTTTTTAGCACTGTAAAATTCTAGTACTTAAAATGAATTTTGTACGTTAGCACTACTTGTATTGTATTCTCCCTTTAATGAATTGCTGCTGCCTGAATTATTCTCATTTGGAAGTTGCTTTGGATAATGTCTGTTAAATTAATGAATGGAAATGTAAACTGAAGTTCAAAACCCATGCAAGAAAAAAAACAAGGGATTAATGTAATAAAATGTAACGCCAAACCACACACTGCCTGGATTACAAGTGCATGGTGCAGGTGCTAGATTGGCCTGCCTGCAGTCCTGACCTGTCTCCAATTGAGAATGTGTGGCGCATTATGAAGCACACAATGCGGCAAAGAAGGCCCCGTACAACTGCACAGACCTGCATAATGGATAAATGGTGGAAATTCTGCTTGCTAAACATAAACTTGTAACATCAGTGCCCAAATTCTTAATAAGTGTTATTAAACGAAATGGTGATGTTACACAGTGGTAAACACTTGACTGTCCCAACTTTTTTGGGGTGTGTTGCAATCATCTGATTTGAAATTAGTAAATTCTTAATAAATTCACAAGGTAAAACATTAAATAATGTAATGTTGTAGTGCTTTCAATATAGCTCAGGGTGAATAGAATTTACAAATCACACTTTTTGTTTTTAATAGGCTAACATTTTTCATACTGTCCCAACATTTTTGGAACTGGGGTTGTACTCCAAAAGTGCAAGTTTTTGTTAGCTTACAATTATAGTAGCTTATAAGTACATAAAAACAAGTTTTGGCAGATTGAAGCTGTTTGAGATATGATTCCAGGAAAACCTAAATAAGAGCAAAAAAGTTTGAGGGACATGAGTAACTAACTAAAATGCAGGAGAATCTGCCAATTAATGTGGGTCAACTCCTTTTGTCTCCCAGGCATCACCGCAAACAAACAGTTCTCCGCTTTCCTAGAAATCTCTGGGACATTTCCAACCATATGGTCCACACCCCCATTCCCAAGCCCCCTTTCCATCTTCTACATGCCTCTGTCTCTCTGTTTTTCTCACTCTTTCTCTCTCTCTCTCTTCAGTTTTGCAATGTTAACACAGGACACAAACAGATTCTAGTATTTTGGAGGTGTGTCTCCTCAGAGCCAGTCACAGAGCACTCATGCTGTACATCTCAACCAATGGCAAAGCATTGGGGGTGGAGCTACCCAATGTCTATGAGCGACAATGCTTGTTTTTCTGCATACTGCTCTCTTTTTTGCCTCCCTCTCTCCTTATCTCTCCCTCTCTTGATGTATTATACTAATGAAGGAGAGGTCAGAACCTGGCATAAATAGACTATGGACTTCTTCCCAATCTGGGAAGGCATTCGTGACCAAATAGCACACATACAAATGCACACACACTGATGAGAGTCATTAAATAATCTGGTCAGAGGGTGGGGTTGGTCATTACTCCCAACAGAAAGCACAATATGTACTGAACAGAAGTAAAAACACCTGGCCATTAGCTCTACTGATGGAGTCCTCACACATACACACATATACTGCTCAATGTTAATTCAATCCAGCTATAAACCCTGTAAATACTGCAAGAATATTCTCCCCTTGCTTTATAAACACACACACACAAACACACACACAGAGAGAGAGAGAGGTCAGAACACTCATTCCCCACTCAATAAAAACATTTTATAAACAAGAAAAAACAATAATGCAGTGGTTTTTTAAGTATCTGTGTAAAGACACCATTACAATTAGATATCAACTTTAATAAATGACAGTAATTGATTTCCATCAAATTAAAGACCAACTCTAAAATCATTTAAAAATACATCTAATTCTACCACCCCTGGAGTCGCGAGTTTGAATCCAGGGTGTGCTGAGTGACTCCAGCCAGGTCTCCTAAGAAACCAAATTGTCCCGGTTGCTAGGGAGGGTAGAGTCACATGGGGTAACCTCCTCGTGCCCTCGCTTTCAATGGTGCGTGTGGTAAGTTGTGCAGGGATCGCCGAGGGTAGCATGAGCCTCCATATGCTGGGAGTATCCGCGGTGTCATACACAACGAGCCATATGTTAAGGTGTGAAGACTGACAGTCACAGAAGCAGAGGCAACTGAGACTTGTCCTCCTCCACCCGGATCGATGTAACCGCACCAGCATACCTTTAAACATATCATTGCATTTTACTGCTAAACTTTTATTCAACAGTGGTCTTGCGTGTGATAAATTGCTTAATTATAGTTTATTATTATTATTATAATTACAGTGAACATTACATTTTACTATACAGTTGTAATATATTTCTGTCACAATTTCTTCAATTTCAGGGCTCTAGCTTATATATTGAAACATGCTTTTATTATTAAGTGTATTTTTTGCCTGAATCTTCACTTTCTGGATAAGCAGTTTACGACCCTGAGACTTTTAAGTAGCATGTGAAATCTCATCTCTTTACACTGGTCTTTGAGTCTGACAAATGAAATGTAGGACATAGTTTTGGAGTGTTTGTATTTTAGATTACTGGTGTGTATGTGTAAGTGGTCATTTTTAAATGTTATGTTTTATATTTTATTACTGTGAAGCACTTTGGTCAACTCTGTTGTTTTAAATGCTACATAAATAAAGTTGAGTTGAGAGATTAAAGCACAACTGCTGTGATTTAATTATATAAATATATAGTTTACATGTGCTGCATGGTTCACAGTAGATTAGTGCTCAGCTTTGTCATCTGATACAACGTGAATGATTTTCAATATTTGTGGAGCTTCAAGTGTTTGAGCAGTCGGACTTATGCCTTCATGCAATGTTCGCATTTATTCCACACTAAGATTGTAGCCTTTAGCAGTTTAATGAACCACTCTAGGACATGTCATGATTTGAATTTGATTATTTCAGTCTAAGCAGTAAAAGAGCATGTGCACATTATGCAGAGCATGTGCTCATTAACATTTTAACGCAGTCATGTAACAGTCACACTTAGGATTGAGTCGGTAGTCAGTACTACCGGTACTGTAGAAACACTGCAATCATTACATCTTTTTAATTTTAGTACTGACTTGGTCCCAAAGTACCAGTACTTTGACAACACTAATTACTTTGTTACTTTTCAATTCAAAATAACATTCACCATTTAACAGCTGATGGAAGTAATGTTTCAAGCAGACGTAATGTGTTGCAGCTAGCTTTAGCACGTTAGCTAACTTCAGTTCAACACTTGTATCTTATACTACGTACATATTCGCACAGCTTGGGCTGATGGAAAAGCATTCAACTCGCATTTGTAAGGTGCTGTATCCACTGAAGTTTTGCTAGCTGCTACATTCTTCATTATTTACCCCTTTGGTTGGTAAATAATGCTATTATTGTTGGTTTTGTCAGCCAGGTAACTCCTCTTCAGCTATGTATGGCAAGCAGTGTGCGCTGAGTTCATGAAGTGCCCAACGTTACACATTCTGTTTTGATGGTTGAAAAAGTCCATTATCTGGGTATTTAAAGTACACTTTTCTCAGTGTTAACATACAATTCACACTACTTACACTACAAAATGGCATGGAATAGTGCAGAAGCGTGCCGTTTGGGACACATCTTAAAACTTACAATAACTCAAAGTAACTTAGACCTCCTTCTTCATTACTGAATTGTTGCACATGAAATGGATACATAAAAAAAAATCTATAAAAATAATGATACAGGGATCTAAAGTATCAATACATTTCTGTGAGAAAAAAATATTACTATAAATGGATATATGCACTATGTGGCAGGTGTGATGAGCTGGTGTCCTGCAGAAACCTCCTTTGTCCAGAGCAATGCACCAGCTCGCACACATGCAACTATACCTTCACACCTGCCTATATACAAATGTGTCCACACTCCGGCTGGAAATTTCACACCAGCAATTTACTTCTAGACTAACAAACCCCATCTTGAGGGAACAGGCTACTACTGACCCACTTTACACCACATCACAAACACTCTCAAAACATGATTTTTTTGAAAAAGTGCTCAGAATTGTCAAGCCAGTTTTATTTACATATTGTTTCAAAGTACAGAGCCTTACAGGTAAGGTACAGAGCCTTACCCTATATCTTTGTTACTATATGGTTAAAGCAAAATAATTACTATTGGTCAAACAACATGAGTTTTTCAATTGATAAAATCTATAATAGGAGTGCATGGTGGCCGATTTAATGCCATACAGTAACATAATAAAAAGTAGTGACAGCAAACAAGATGAAAACGAATTGCTGGAATAAAATTTCTTTACATTTGATGTTTATTCAAAATTCACAAAAAAAATTATTTATTGTTTATTACCACTACAATCAACCCATCTTGCATGTCACTATGTGGAACTGTCCAAAAGTGAATGTGTATTCAAGGTAGGGCTGCAACTAACTATTGTTTTTATTATCGAATAATCTAACGATTATTAGAACGATTATTTGACTATTCGGTTGATTAATGCAAATATAAATCATTAGCTCTTAACTGACAATTCAGTTTGTGCCTAGACTTAAAAGGTTGTATTAAACGTGCTTACGAACAATAAAGAGGACAAAATAATCTTTTAAAAATATCGCTAAATGACATTCACTGAATTCCAAGTTTAATTCAGTAAAAATTCACTGCAAAAAAAACTATTGTAATCAAGAGTTTTTGTCTTGTTTTCCACATATTCTCTAAAAGCAAGTCTAAATATCTTATATGTTGATTCTCAGGTAAATGTATCTTGTTTTATGTAGGCTGTTTTTAGATATTTTAAAATATTTAAATATAAAATATTGTATTCAACATTCTCCAATAACATTTTTTTCTTCAGCAGTATAAATACTAATGTAAATGTATGTTGTTTTAAAATGAGTTTTAGATATTTTTGGAAAACAAGCCAAAAAAGACGGATCAAAAACTTTGTTGCAGTGTTTAATGGGCTACGACTACAGTTCTTACCTTTATTTTCATTTCGATCCATCTTTAACTCACAAAAACAAACTATCTTCTTAATAGAGCTGCGTATTGCAGATTTACTTCACAATAAGATACACACGACACATAGGCTACAGTATATTATGATTCAATACATTGTAATCCATCACGTTATTAATCTAGCTACAGCAAACGTGCAAGAGGGACAGGCGTCCCTGCACCAGAGGGTGCCTCAGACGGGTGCAGTTACAATCTCCCCCCCTTCACGCGACTCATAGACGTGGTGCTGACCGCACAGAGAAATGCCATTTTTGTAGTTTGTTTATGATGCACTTCCTTATTATTTGAACTTTAATAAAGGACTCATTAATGACATAATGCCAGGTTTTTGCTTTTTAGTTGCTCTGACATGCAGGTTTTGCTTAAGTGGAATGCCAGATCTGGCTCTGCTGTATTTCACGATGACAGTGCTTCTGTATTTCCTCATTTTGCATTTTTCCATTATAATTCCGTTATATTTTGTGGTCTACATCACCTGAAGCTGTTTGGAAAGTTTAGAGTGCATCTGAATATGTGTTTTCTTCCTCTCCTCAGTCAGGCACGAGCTGCTGTGCTCCTCTCTCGCATCATCATTAGAGTTTCATATGATCTCATGTTACGTTAAATGAGATCAAGCGACAAATTCGACAAGGAAAATTTTTGTTGACAATTTTTTATCGTCTAATCAACTAATTGATTCAGCCCTAATTCAAGGAGGCTGAAAGGAAAGAGTAAAGACTCCCAAATAACAAAACTTAACTTTTACAAGGTTTGCATCCCTCCCAGGGCAGGAAAGCTGCACAAGACCATTTTCCCCCAGAGTTCTAGGCAAACACTTTCATTTGATCCTTAGATACTGTCGTTCTAATAACTTACAAACCTGCCATGTCAATCAAAGAGAAAAATGCAATCTTTTGATCAATTGTAGATTTAAATGAGAGTTAAAACTGTAAAAAAGAAGAAAGAAAAAGAAAGAATCAAGTTCATAAACAAGAAGAAAACAGGGCTACTATGTGGGGGATTATGCTCAGTCAGCCGGGCATTATCACATTCACAAATTAACCACAATAGGGTGATCAGGACCCAGATGTAAATTAGAAACTATTTTATTATGTGAGAAGGCAGATACAAGAAAAATTGAACTTCAGCTTAATAGGAAGTGGACTGGGACAACAGTCAATTATACAGTTTAGCAGTCTTTATACAAAAATATCTGACAGAAGAATGCTGTGATTGACCAAATTGAATCAAGAGACGTGAAATAAACAAAAATATTTCCCTGTCAAGTATGGAAGTAAATTAACGGCAAACATCTTTGAAACAAAATAGCACACTGAATAGCATTGATTGAAAAATAAACCCACTGTATTAACAGGGCTTGCATTTTTTGGGGACGCAATTTCATATGGTAGTATATTTAAGCTGTGAATATTACATTTGAAAAAATATAGCACAAAATGTAATCAGTAAAAAATGAAATTATAAAATATTCATCTTCCAAAATTCTGTTTTTTAATTTTCGGTCCATTATATTTCGCTTTGGAAATTCACTTCTATGAATTGGAAATTCAACCTTGTACATCCACTCTCTGCTACTAGGCTTTACCACTACTAATTGGCCTTAGCTCAGTGGACAATGGTATAAACATTTATAGGTAAGAATCATTATCCAACACCTGTCATTGTCTTTTTCGGAAATTTCCCATGAAAATAAAATGATCAGAGGAAACAGAAAGGGCCTCATAAATGAAGCAATGTTAGTCCCAGTCTAAAGCTCAACCATGGATTTAAGGCAGATGTTGCTTTAGAAAACCAGAAAGTGATGTTAAGGAGAGAATATGTCATGGACACTGTGATGATATAAAACTTCAATGATTATTCATGCATCCCAATATCCATTAAAGTACAGAACCCAAATCAACCCAAAGGGTCTTTTGTGGTAAAATTCTTTAAGGACTTAAAATTCTTCAGAATTCAAGAATCTTCTGCATGTCCTCATCTACATGCATTCAACATAATGTCTAATTTCTTGTCCTCTTAAATGAACTGCTTCAGCTTTGACTCAAGGTGCCCAACACAGTCTGAACAGTCACCGGGCCCTCCAACCTCCAGACAGATTTATTCTATTTAGCCTGACAACTGTGTCTATTTATGTTCTCCGTTTCGCATCCCTCTATCGTGATTTCTGTTTTTTTAACATTTGCCATTCTTATGCTTCTATAACAAACCAAAAAAAGTGTTCATTCGTGCAGGAGGAACACCACTTCCTCTTTGACTCTGGTTACACGTGGGTTCTGTGGCACGTGTGGCAATGCCTCACGTGGCATTTAATTTTTTTTTTGCAGAAAAAGCCTACATCAGAAAAAATATTCTATAAATGCCTGAACATGGCCAGAAAGGTTAAGGAACTTCTAAAAGTGGTAACTTCATCAGGTTTGTGGCCATCGGACCCAAACGATGCATCCAAATGTCCTGTCACACACATGGTGTTGACTGTTCAGGGTGTCCAACTTAAATCTGATAAAACAGCAGAATCCATTTCCAATGTTCCACCAAAACACTTTTAAAGAACAAAAAGATGTTTAATACAATAAACTGAATGAATAAATTACTCTCATTAGGCTAACTCCAAGACCACTTTAAATGTGAAGAATAGATTGAGAAGCCTTGAGATGGCGAAGCATACCTATAAAATTAGATTAGGGCTGATGTTAACATGCACTTCAACGAACAGAGGAAATGCTTCATTAGAGGTTTTATGGATGGGTGACTATCACATCACAGGGAGGTTCTGCTTAGTATGATAAAGCCTGTTGATGATGTGCTTGATGAAACAGTTTACATTTAAGTGGAGTTCACAGAGGTAAAATAGCAAAAAGTTACGACTTGGAGTCTATGTACTGTTTGTTGCTAGTAGGCAGTGGTTTCGATGCAAATGCAGTAATTAACTGTATCAGGCATTGCATCGCTGTCTGCACCCCTATTGGTATTTGCCACATTAAATCACTGCTTATTTGCATTAAGTTGAAATTTCTCAACTTTTTCACCAACAGTCACTGTTGTTAATGCCGTCTCAAATCGCCAACTCTCACTGAAAATGACCACCGCTAGCTTTAACACTGAAAAATTCTGTCAGTGTGTGAATGCACCTTTAGCTCCATATAAAGAACTCAAAAACACAAATATAGAGAAGCTATAAGTCCAAACCAGGTTTACTTGCACCACCATTGTACTTATAACAACAAACATACACACCTAAATCTGCCTGTTTAGTCATCTAATCCTGAAGACTACCAGGCCAGCATGAACAACTTCATTATTACTGATGTGGAGTTAAGAAATAAAACAGCCAGAGCTTTGCAAGCATTCAAATGAAAAGGTTCTGCTATTTCAACCCCAAAGGCAGCAGTTAGTGCACAGTTTTGTAATGAGGTAATGGCTCCCCCTGGTGTTAATAAACTCACACTATGAGAAAAACTTGGTTTTGTGGTAGCTCAACAAACCACAGCACTGTCAAAAAATGTCAGAAATATCCAAACACAGATTTTATATAACATGATATGTGCCACTTTGAGTAAAAGTTTTACTCTACAAATAAAGTCTCCACCCTTACCATGGGGGACTTAAAGTGCTGCATCAATACACAACAAACTTTCATGTGGTACAGTTCAAAATGATTACCAAATCAAATCCTGTATAGATCCACGTGCATAGCTTTACGTGCATTCAGTCAAATTAATCAACGACAGATGGGCTGTAATCTGAACCTTGTACACAGCATAACATCCAACACACACACACACACACACACACACACACACACACACACACACACACACACACACACACTATCTCTCTAAATTTGTTTTTGTTCCCTCAGTCTGTCCTCATCTATCCTATCGCATTCATAGCTCTGCTGTGATCTATCAACAAATTCTGCAGTTCATCTGCAAAGCTTTGTCCACTGCTTTTCTCTGCATCTTTTTGTTGAGTAGAACAGAAGAGGCATTAATAACACACAAAAAGCATTACGATGCTCACAACTTTCCCAGACCAAAACAGTGGGGGAGAGAGAATGTCACATATACCCACACCATTACTATCCAGAAATCTAAGAAGCCAAAGTGTTAACTGAGCGATGTTATGCACGGAGTGTGAAGTGATTTGCGGAGTGTGTGTGTGCTGTTCTTTTTGGAGTGGATCCATTTTTCACATCCAAAGAGGGCGTCATTCCTCTTGGGCAGAACCATTCCTTAATTCCTAGAGTTGAGAGAGTTTTCTAAGGATTTTCCCCTCCCCTTAACAAAATTACCACAAACAAGTCCCCCTCCCCAACTGTGGGCTTGTTGTCCTCCAGACTGCTCCATGCTGTCATGTTAGCCCCCCTCCTTACAACAGGAGAAAATAGAGTCTGCTGGTACTTTTCCACTCTTTTTTTCTCTCTCTCTCTGATGAAATATAAAGTCTCTATTTATCCTTCACTCTTTCCTTTTATCTAGTCTTAAGTACAACCCCAATTCCCAAAAATCTGGGACAGTATGAAAAATGCAAATAAAAAAGGAGGGATTTGTAAATTATATTCATCCTTTGCTATATTGAAAGCACTACATTAAACATTATATGATGTTTTACCTTGTGAATTTCATTGTTTTTTTTTGTTTTTTAAATGTAAAGTAATTTCAAATGAGATGATTGCAACACACTCCAAAAAGTTTAGATCAGTCGATTGTTTAGCACTGTGAAACATCACCATTTATTAAGCATTTATGCACTAAAGACAAAAGTTTAAGTTTAGAAAGTGTAATTTTCCCCCATTCATCCATTATGCAGGTCTTCAGCTGCACAATTGTACGGGTCTTTGTTGCCGTATTGTGTGCTTCATAATGCACCACACGTTCTTAAATGGAGATGGTCAGGACTGCAGGCAGGTCAATCAGCGCACCCGCACTCTCTGCTTATTCGGCCAGTATGTGGTTTGGGAAGTTGTCCTGCTGAAAATGCCAGGGCATCCCTGGAAAAGACAGTACTGGGTGGCAGTGTATGCTGTTCCAAAATATGTACTTAAATGTCTGCATTAATGGTGCCATAACATTTGTGTGAGTTACCCATGCCATGGGCACTGACACGCCCCTGGCCCATACAGATACTGACTTTTGGACCTGACGCTGATAACAGCTTGGATGGTCATTTTCATCTTTTGGTCCGGAGAACATCTGTGTTTTTCAAAAACTATTTGAAATGTGGACTCATCAGACCAAAAATCACAGTTGCACTGTTCTACTTTCCATTTAAGATGAGACCGAGCCCAGAGAAGTCAGTAGTGCTTCTGGACAGTGTCTTAACACACCAAAATTTCATCATATTCCTTGAATCTTTTAAATGTGCACTGTATTGTGCATTGTAGAGGGGGAAATACCCAAAATCCTTCCGATTTGTCTTTGGGTAACATTGTTTTCAAAGTGCTGGATTATTTTCTGAAGCATCAGTTTGCAAATTGACAAGTCTCGAATGATCCTTGTTCTTGAAGGACTAGGCTGTTTTTGGAGGCTTCATATATACTATGACTTGATTGCCTCACCTGTTGAACAGCTCCTGTTTCACATTGCCTTATTTTAACACATCGTCGCATTGTTATTAGTCTTAAATTGCCCTGTCACAACTTTGTTTGAGCGTGTTGCAATCATCTGATTTTAAATTACTATGCATTTTATAAAAACCAAAAATATACACAAGTTAAAACAAGTTAAAACATCATACAATGAGTAGTTGTAGTGTTTTCAATTTAGCAAAGGTTGAATATAATTTACAAATCACAAATTTTTATTTTTATCAGCATTTTTCATACTGTCCCAACTTTTTTGGAATTGGTGTTGTACCTTTCCATTAAGGAAAGTGCACACTGCAATTGTTGCTCTTTGATGTTTTAATAAGAATAGTTCACACAAAAATGGAAATTCTTTAATCATTCACAACCCCTGATATTCTGCCTAATATCTCTGTAGCAGGGAGGAGGGCGGAATGACGGACGCCCAGACCCCAATCAGCCCGGGGAGGGAGAACCTCGACAATATAAATAATAGTTTAACAATAAACTGAACCAAAAAGACACAAACACACATAGGTGTCAGACAGCTGCCCGTAAATCTCTCTCTCTCTGTTGCTATGCATCTCCCGGCCCTGGCCTCCACTATTTTCACTATAATTGTTTATTTCAAGTCACTCTCCACTCATCCATGAGGGGAATCATTTCAAGCTGCCTCGCGTGTGGCGTAAACACATTGCCATGTTCAAATGAAATACCAATAAAGCTTGTGAACAGCGTTCTCCTGTAGACAAATTGAGCTGCACTTCCGGTTGTATTGTATCAGTTCTCGCGTGAACATGCCAACACACTTACGTCAGGCGAGAGGCTGCATGAACTGGGCCCCCTCATGGACAAGCATTGGAGAGCGGACATAAATAAACAATTATATGAATAGGACTTAAATAATGATCAATTTCTTACCCCAAGCGATCGTATCACTTTACAAGAAATTAATTTAACCACTGGGGTAGTATAGATTACTTTCACCACTATTGTTTGTGCTTTTTGGAACTTTAAATTGCTGATGACCATCCAGTTGCACTTGTATGGACCTACAGCCGTGGCCAAAGGTTTTGGCAGTGACATAACTTTTGTGTTTTTCAAAGATTGCTTCTTCAGTATTTCAATAAACATAGTATAAATCCTAAACATTCAATATATGCAAATAGTCAATATTTACAGTGTTGACCCTTGTTTTTCATAACCTCTGCAATTCGCTCTGGCATGCTGGATATCAGCTTCTGGGCCAAATCCTGATTGATGGCGATCCATTCTTGCCTTATTAGTGCTCTGAGTTGATCACAATTTGTGGGCTTTTGCTTGTCTACTCGCCTTTTGAGGATTAACCATAGGTTCTCTATGGGATTAAGATCTGGGGATTTGCCTAGCCATGGATCCAATATTTAAATGTAATGATCTCTGAGCCAATTTATCATCACTCTTGCCTTGTGACATGGTGCTCCATCATGCTGGATCATTAGGAGAAGTTGCTCTTGCAGGACACTTTGATACCATTTTTTATTCATGGCAGTGTTTTTGGGCAGAATTGTGAGAGAGCCCACTCCATTGGATGAAAAGCAACCCCACACGTGGAAGGTCTCAGGATGCTTCACTGTTGGCACGACACAGGACTCATGGTAGAGTTCACCTTTTCTTCTCTGGACTATTGATTTTCCAGATGACCCAAACAGTCGGAAGGGTGTAAGTCTGTCCTTGATGTTTTTCTTGGAGAGAAGTGGACAGAAGTTGACACCAGGCCATTGTCCAAAAGTCTTCGCCTCACTGTGAGTGCAGATGCACTCACACCAACCTGCTGCCAATATAGAGCAAGCTCTGCACTGGTGGTGACACAATTTTGTAGCTGACTCCTCAGGAGGAGACGGTCTTGGCGCTTGCTGGACACTCTGGGATGCCCTGAAGCCATCTTCACTGCAGCTGAACCTCTCTCCTTGAAGTTCTTGATGATCCGGTAAATGGTTCTTTCGGGTGTAATATTCTATGCAGCAATTTCCTTGCATGTGAGGCAATTTTTGAGGTAACCTTTGAAGTAACCACTGCTAACATGAACACAATGATTGGAAGCACTTATTCCCTCTTTTTATAGCAATCAGTCTGCTCTTATAATCCAATCAGAATGATAGATCGATTTCACCTGACTAGTACTCATTCACAATTTATTAGGTGCTGCTATATGATTAGTGAAATTATGTTAGCTGGTCATATTGTTTTGGCCAATTAAACTTTTTGCAATTATTTAAAATGCATCTGATCACTCTTCGCAATAATCTAGAAACAATGTGAATCAACACCACATCAACTAAAGCAGAAAACTTTGCGAAACACAAAATTTGTCACTGCCAATACTTTTGGCCACGGCTGTACAGAGCCGAGATGTTCAACTATCCCTAATATGAGCTATTCATTTCTTTGCTGCTCATTTAGACAAATGGAGTCCCAGCCCTCTAACCTGGTGCCAAGTGCCATGGTAACACTCAGCTTCCATACACACACTAAGCACACAACATCCATCTGATCCACATGACCCTCACAAGGTCCACAGCTAATTTAAGACCAAAGGGAAGGAATCATTTTCAAAGTCTGGGATGGCAACAAATGCACTCCTATATGATTTTGTGTAACATTTCTTACTGCAAATACTCTGTCTCAAATAATACAGTAATGCACTCCTATATGCACTCCTTGCTGGGTTTCCATCCAAAATGTTTAGCATTTTTTAAGCACATTTCTAAAAATTTAACTCAAGAAAATACAAATTGTTGCACATTTCCCATCCACTACGTAATGCCCATTATTATGAGGGAGCCACCATGTCATGATGGAGCAGCTGAATGACCTCTTCCAGCTTTGGGGACAGTTTTATTTGCAAGATTGGATCAAGTATCTTATTTTATTCATGAGACACCACATAATAAGTGTAATCTCTGATATAATGAGGGCTGAAATTGCTACGATACCCACACACCACCAGTCTCCGCATACCTGGTAGCGCCTGCTCTCAAAACTGTTCTGGCGGATTGTGAGGACCCACTATACTGACCAGCTGCATTAAACACTTCTGAATAACAAGTGCTATGTTCAAAGAATTGTGTTCCAAGGTCGGACCTTTCGCACACTCATAACACATGCACGAATGGTCAAAAGACATCACCGTTTTGTGAACAAACCTTGTAAATAAAATGTATTTGCATAAGAAGCATTTCTATTCAGGATTTCTTATGCACAATTTCTAAACGCACATGAAACTAGTTGGATGGAAACCCACCTACTGTTCTTGAATACTTGTTTTAGAGGCCTGATAGCTTTATGGTTCTTAACTAATAAGTTAAGCACAAGGTGTACTGTTAGAGTGGACTGAAAATACCCCTGTAATCATAAAAGAAGAAATAAAGGAACATAAATATCAATATTATATGTTGAAACCTCTTTTTGTATGTTATTACCAAAGGGTACTTGTGAATTCCCCATTCACAGAAAACTAGCACCACCTCTGAACAAGAAATGTGACACTATGTTCCATATCGAACAAAATGCGGGCCTTAGGAAATATGGGCATCTTACATAATTTTTAAAACTCTTTCAGACCAGAGGACTGACACTGACCTAGATCTGTCTCTCTATCCACAGCTTCTCAGGGCTTATGACTGCAGAAACATGCATTAGTGCTCTCACACATAAACACACTTGCACAACGAATAATGCCCAAGTCACTCAGGTACATTGCACAACCCGAGGACAGATCCAGTTAGTGTGTTTGGCCATAACTGCACATCAAGTGACAATGAAGATGCTGTGCTACACCAGTAATCCTTTTTTCTTACATTATTGCTTTATGCCTGCATTTGCGCGGTGCTCACTAGATCAAAGGTCAATTGAATTTTTTCTCCACTGTTGTGACCTCATTTGAGTTGCAGCCCACTGAATCCCATAATTCCGGATATCACAGCAGACAGCTTAGCACTGATACAGTAAGCAGAAAGGGTCAAAATGCCAACATAAAAGAATGGAGGAACGTCCTGTCATCTAACAAACCCAAACATGACTTTTTGGAAACTACATAAAAAAATAGAATAAACAGAATTTTATATATATATATATAGAAGAGAGAGAGAGAGATCACTTAAAATTAGAATAGTATAGCTCCTAATTACCTATGCTGCAGTAAGAATTAGCTTTAAGAAGTATACATTTTTTGTATTATCCTAATAATTCTTGAAACCAGAGGTATATGTGGGCCATTTAAAACAATCCATCATCATACTCTAAAACGATGTGCATGTATGAGAGAGAGTGTGCATGTCTTTGTATATTTTTGGTTCCGGACACAGTGGAGTGAGATTCTGGGTTAATTAATCACACATTGGTGTTAATTACCAAACTTGCTGATCCAGAAAAAATAACAACCAACAAACTAAACTGCAACAAGTATGTGTTAATGTAGCCACATCAAATGCCACACTTCCTAGTCTCAGACTCTGTTAAGGAACCTTCTGGGAAATGTTATTATAGACACTTAAGTCAAACATAACATATGCCCAACCTTTAACCATTTAAAAATATTTTACCTATGGAAACAGTGTACATGTATACCCAATAGGTAATCAGAGGTGACCTTCTAGTGATTTAGCAATTAGCAAATGTTTAGGTCTATACAAGTCCTTTCTTATTAAATGGACAGACTTTTACACAGACATTGGCCAAATGGTCTTTAATAGACCTTATTCACGTTTGCACCAACCTTGATTTTTAAATGGAATGACAACGAGGCTGTGAGGGAGATTACCATCTCTTCAATAGCACGAATGATGTAAAGCTGTAAATCTCCTAAATCACATGTGATTTTCCACAACTCATATAGTCTGGAGTTCTTTGTATACTAAATGTTCTTGGACAGATATTTTATCAATGTTTTGTCCGTGGTATGATCCAAAAAGACTTTAAACTGCAATACAGCCCATTGAAGTAAGTCTAACCCTCACAATCTTGTTGTCATTCTCATTAAAAATAAAAGATGGCACTAGCGTGAATAAGGTCTATATACTGGTAAACCATTTTCAGAAGCATCTGTGACCATCTGACCGGCACTAAGGAGAGCCCCTGATCCTCTTTGACCCCCACATAGAGCTCTGTGACACTAAAAGCCTCATCCTGTAGGAAAAGACCTGGTCCCCTAATTCCCTTAACTTGGGCAAAGATATTTTACGCTGTTTCACACATACAATCCAACAAAAACATAAACATGCTTCTGAATCAAAATGAACAAATAATACCTGCTACACTTTATTTAAAAACTACATGCTTGTATAATTATGTTAGTATAGAGTGAAACTGAATTACAAAAAATCTGAAATTAAAAAACAATGTAGGACCACAGAGGACAATTCATAATAGCAAAAAATGCACTTATTTACTACTCGCATAAATATATTAAGAATAAAACCTTGCGGAGGCTACAGCTTCTCATCCCAAAATGGTCAGTATTGTGCTGGAAGCAAAAAAAAAAGCATAAGCTTCTTTGTGTCTGGAATTGAATTAAATCATAACAGCATGTCTGTAACATACATGAGAGACTGTGTTTAAATTATATGTTATTTTGCTTAAGCAGCTTTCTGTGGAAAATTCATGGGGACAAAGAAATTAGCCTCTTCTGGAAAACCTGGAAAGAAGCACTACAATTTCTGTAAACCTCCCTACATTCTAAAAGAATGGGGGTTGGTCTGCATGTAGGACAATTACAGACAACTTGTGATTTTCAAGGGTGTTTTCTTTTTGTATCATTGTTGTTTAGAAAAAATAATCAATAGACTAATCTTCAGCATTACCTCAGTAATACCTACCTGAACCCTCTGCAGCAAAACTATGCATTTCTTTCTGACATCTTCATAGGGACATCTTTTGGAGAGCATCAGGACATGAGCCAGGAGAGCGTTGAGATCACTGGTCAGACTGTCATCTGTGGCCAAGGGAGAGGAGGAGTGTGTGTCTGGTATCGGTCCGATACTCTCGATATTCTTAATCACCTCCTGGTGAATGATCTCCATCGCAGCGTGTCTGGAACTTGCATCTCGACTGCCCAGAGCTTCCCACCTTCCCGCAGCGTCTCTCATATCCATCACTGTATCACTATCACTATTCTTCAACTATACTACTGACAGGCTGTGCCAAGCATAAGAAAAAAAAATGTGTGGCAATTAATGATATAGTTAAAAATTATCCAATCTTCCCTGCTGCAAGCTGGCTTTAGGATTTCTACAAATCACTCTCAAAAAGTGTCATTTTCTGCAAATATAAACAGCGTTCAGTCTTGCAACTGGCATGGCATGTCTTCACAAGTATGCCTTTAATGGGTATATATAATGTGTTAAATTCAGCACTAAATAAAATTCTTGTGTGTTTTCAGTAGCAGCAGCTTGCGGGCATTTTAAAAGAGGGGTTGGTTTGTTGCCCTGAAACAAGAGGAGGGCTCTGTTTTTTAAACAAGACGACAAACACAATTTCAAATCCCTCTATGTGTATTGGAAGACAGTTTTCAATTGCTTTCTATAGTTTACTGATTGACCACAAAGTAAAACTCGCTATATTACCAAAAGAACACTCAGTATGATATTAAATAGTGTACACACTTCAAAATTAATGTAAGATATGTTAGAAAAAGCCGTTAAATAACGTTTAACGAGTCGTGCAAGTTCTGTCAGGCAGCTGATAAATTCAATAATCTCCCAATGCCTGCACTATTAATAAAGCCACGAACATGTTTAGTCATTAATAAGCGCGAACCATCTTAAAAATAAACGTGCAAAACGTGTCAAATGAAAATACTTACTAAATTCTCATTCTCTCTTGCCGTCCCCGCTGCCGTTGAATGAGACCTTCCTGCGCTCTCTGTCTTCAGTCGAGTTCAGTCCATTGCACAGCAAATTGAGTCAACAATTGATGGAAAGTTCCCACAATCCAATAGGATTCCAGAGAATAAAAGATAGGCGGAGACATGCGCAAGAAGTACCAATCAACGATTAGAAAGGCGTTCCATTCAGCTAGCTCCTCCCAATGATACTTTAAAGGGAATTGTAGTTCAAATACGCTTTCACCTTTATATGCTCATGCTGGAGCAAATAAAAAGTCAAACTACAACTTCCGAAATCCACAATGGTACTTGGTTAACTGCAGGGGCCCCGCCACCACTTGTTTATCTCAAAAGTCTTATGATTATTACAAAGATTTCACCAGAATTTCAGATATCTTATTCAATGGAAATAATAGAATAATAATGGAAATTAAGACAGGTGTGACTATGACATTACACCTCATACTGTTATGTAATTATAAGCAATGCATTCGTTGTGACTCAGTTCCTTTATGGCACTAAGAAGGCTCAGCATCCAAAGTAGGCTATAAATAGATTCTGAAAACAAGTAGAATAATGACGTTTACATAAAATATAGGCAACAATGTTTCACCTCATCATCTATCTATCGGTTTCTATTTATTTATTTTGATCTATCAGCATATCTGTCTTCCATTTAGAAGCTATATTAGAATCCTACTCGGGTCCTGTTTTGTACCCGACCCGTTTAACATGAAGGCCGTGATCCGAACCGCACCCGCATTAAAATAAATCTAGGCTACTACATCAGGTAGACAAAAATAGTTTATTTGCTCACGTCACACAAGCAATCAAATTAACATTAGTCACTTTTGAGTCGGAGCATTTAAGAAAAATATACACGTAGCCTAACGTTGTGGTGGCAATTAACAGAAAAAGATGAGAAAAATGAACATTAGGCCTGTTTGACATTTAAAAAAATAGCCTTGGACATTGCGTAGTTAGGGTACACACAATACAACCAAATATCAGTTTTAGTGACTTTGAGAGAAGCATTTCCCCCAGTAACGTTCAGAACAAACGTGCTCGTGCTAAAAAATCCAAACGCACCACAACGAATAGAGCAGAACACAGGTGTCTCGAGACGCGTTTTTAAATTGACACGGTTTCTAAAAAAGCAGTGCTCCTGTGAGAGATGATAAAAACACACTGAAACTTGGCGCAGTTCTCAAAAGACATCTATCTAGTGAATTTTAACATGGAATACGATTGAAATAGACGTTCGATTTGAACAGCCCCTTGTTCACATGGCACACTGCAACTAGTCCTGCTCAACACGTTCTGAACAGGATTCGAACCCCTATCAGCCGGCATGGGAGGCAGGTGAGCTAAAGAGGATCGAGGCTAAAGGCTCCAGCCCCTAACATCAGTCGCTAGTGCGCCCCTTGTGGCCAGGGGAGTGAGGTTTACACATAGACCTACCGCATGGCTATCACTCACAGCTGTCTCCTTTTATACACCCCCCCTAAACCTCACTCCCATCCGGGTCACGGCACCAATGGTCCTGCTCGAACTGCTCCAAACGAGATTCAAACCGATGTAAGCCGGCATGGAGGTGTGTGCGCTAAAGAGGAGGCTAAAGGCTACAGCCCCTAACATCAGTCGCTTGTGTGCCTCTTGTGGCCAGGGTAGTAAGGTTTACACATAGGCCTACCGGACAGCTATCACGTCCCAGCTGTCTCCTGTTACACTCACCCCCCTAAACCTCACTCCCATCTGGGTCACGGCACCAATGTAAATGGTCCTGCTCGACCTGCTGTGAACAGGATTAGAGCCAGTGTCAGCCGGCATGGGAGGCAGTATGCTAACAAGTAGGCTAAAGGCTACAGCCCCTAGCACCAGTCGCTAGTGCGCCTCTTGTGGCCAGGGGAGTGAGGTTTAAACATAGCACCTATCACGTACCAGCGGGCTCTTTTTGCAACAGCACTAGCTGAAGTTCCTCATAGTTACCTCTCAAAAAGTCATCCTTTTGTTACAGTTGATTGTAGGTAAATGTCCACTGTTTCCAGCACTGTTTGTTCTGTGTTTGTAAATATACCGGAATTGGTGTACATGTATGTGTACCTGTATATCACATCCACCTCCGACATGTACATAATAATGATAATAATGATAATAATAATATAATAATAATGATAATAATAATAATTTTACTTCTGTATCCTTTGCACTCTGATCACTGCACTATTTGTTAATATGTCTGTATTGTTTTTTGTTCATAGCGTGTATATTTGTGTTGTGTTGTGTAGCCCTGTGTCTGATTTTATTTTATTATTGTGTTATAGTTTTTTTGTATGAGTAAGCACATCGTAAGCAATGTACAATCCTGAGTCAAATTCCTCGTATGTGTACACATACCTGGCAGTAAAGCTGATTCTGATTCCTGTGTGAGAAACCGCTCCCAATAATTCAGAGAGCGCTCAGAACGAATTGTACTGAATCACGAATCGATTCAGAACGTTTAGCCAATTCAATGAATAGAATCGACTCAAAAGAATTATTCATTCGCCAACAGCAGTACGGGACACACACTTCATGTTTGATTAAATATTCTGAGTAAAAGTTTCTCAGATCAGTCGAAGCACTTATGGTACGCACAGTGCATACGGTCGTACAGATGCAGGCGTCACTTGCCTTGGCTATTTGTCCCACAGTTCGGCCCTTGCGTATTGATTCCCGACCCACACCCTTAATTTTTCAACCCGTTACATCAAATATTAGCGGTTCACCTTTCGGGACCCGCCTTTGTGCAGGACTCTGAGCTAGATGCACTTTGTGTCATACACGCACACACACACACACACACGATGGCTAAATGTGTGTGTGTGTGTGTGTGTGTGTGTGTGTACAGGCGGAACCACTGAGGGCGGTAAAAGAAGAGGGAAATTTAAAGAGCGGCGCTGTTGGTTATAGCTATTAACATAACATCCACAGCCAATTCATCTGTGACGCTATGAAAAAGTCGGTTTCATTATACGTGTAACGAAGAAATTTATTCAAAATGGATTACTTCCGAGATCAGGTACATTTGCTTTATGTTACATCGCCTTTTATAGATTGTTGTTATTCTTAGCGATGTTTACATTGAGTTATGCCAGCTGTTAGCCGTTAGCCGTAGCTCATTCATACTTGTATTCGTCAAAACCATAGATATAGTGAGCGTGAGCAGCCCACGCTAGTTTGGGGTTTTAAACGCACTTTTGATACCGAAAAGATGCTGTCTTGTTAGGCTGTCTAATAAAAAAAAGTGATATGTTTACACAACATTGTGGCTAACTTGTCCTGAACCCAGGTTCTGAACAAGTTAAGCTCAATTGACAGCATTTGTGGCATAAAAATTAATTTCTACCACCAAATTAATTTCCACAAAATTAATTTCTACCTCTTCCCCCTTTTAGAAAGAAAAAAAAATCTGGGTTACAGTGAGGCACTTGGAAGTGAATGGGGCCAATCTTTAAACGTTAAAATACTCTCTGTTTCAAAAGTACAGCCACAAGACGAAAACAATATGCATTTTAACATTATTTTAGTGTGATAAAACGCGTACTTACCTTTCCTGTGTGAAGTTATGAAATGATATAAACGGCGTTATAGCTCGAGTGATAAACACGTTTTAACAGAATAGTTAACATAAGGGCTTTTATAAAATTAGAAACTTCACATATGTATATTTGTGCTTTGAAACACTTAAAAAATTGGCCCCGTACACTTTTATTGTAAGAACCTTGCTGTAACCTCGAATTTAACTTTTTTTTATTTTTTTGTAATCAACATTATGCCACAAATACTGTCGATTGCACTTAACTTGTATTAAACCCCAAATATTCTTTCAACAGCTATTTTAATAGCCATTCTAGATATAACAAAATATATACAATATTTAAGTGTTATCACGTTCAGTCCTATTAAGTGGTTGTTTTATGCTCTAATTAATAACATGTAAATCTTTCATCATTGTAGAGTATAAATCAGGACTCACCGTCCAAACAGAGTTATGTTGGCAGTTTTCACATGCCCCCAGAGAAGCTGTCAAGGCCCCTGTACATGAACACAGTGACACATCCGGTGGACAGAAAGAGCTCATGTGTACAGGAAATCAGTCCACAGCTTTATCGAACAGTACCTGATGCTGGAAGCAGATGTAAGTCCAATTTAATACTTTCTGTTTTAACAAGACTTATGGTGAAATCTGGAGCAACACTTCAAATAATGATCAATTTATAATCACAAATGACAGGGTTGCTTTTTCAAACATTATTCTGAGATCTTATTTCTGCCTGTAGATATAAATGTAGATATACTATGATAATATACCATTAATATAGCCTGAGAATTGTATACTGTATGTTTTAACCGAAAAAATAAACTGTCAAGTAATTATCCTGCTCATATGTAACACCAAATCAATACAAAAAATATATATTGAACTGTATTTTGCATAAAGAAAATGACGCCCATATATAGGACCATTAAAATGTATAAAATGTTCTAATATGGTAATTTTGTATTTTTTACCACATTAGTGTAAAAAAGACGATAGCCTTGTTCCCTCTTTGAATTTATGACTAATGCTTTAACAGACAGCGTTTGCGTTCAAAGGTACCTCCGGAAACTAGTTTCAGACAGGCTTTCGAGGTAGCACTACGTCACATTGTTGCTAGGATACCAGCATTCATTCAGTCCAACCGAACCACAAAGAACTATTAATTTCTAACAAAATCAAGAAAGTTTTGGTGATTACCGAGCACATAATACAACTTTCTCACTAGAAATCGAATTAAAAGTGGGGAAAAAAAACTTACTGGCTATCAACTGCTTCTTTAGACGGCATTTTCTTTCTTCATCTGAAGGTATCACAGTATATAGGATGTTATGTGAACATTAGATTCGGACGTTCCTTCATCCCTCCCTACCTCTGTATACAGCCTCTGTAGGCAGCATTTTCCTGGTTTTGGACACAGCCACTGTCATGAAAATAATGTCTTTGTGAAAAAAAAACAAATCTTAATTGGTACTAAATATAGTCTTCACTTTTTTAAATGCTAAATATAATTTCTTATTTGTTTATATTTTTTATTTTAGACCAAAGTAGGACCAGGACATTATTTTGACATATTTTGTGACAATCACCCATAAATTGTACAGCACTGCTATAAAATGGTATCAAACCAAAAAAACAACTGGCCCTGTTTTTGAGCAGCAGTGATAGCAGCTCTAAAGACACTGCAGGAGAAGATGCGACGTTTGGAGCTGGAGAGAGTTCAGGCAGAGAAGAACGTCCAGCACTTCCCTCAGGCTGCTCAACCCAAGGCTGACCCTTCTGCACAGAGAGAACAGGAGAACATCACCAGAGAGAATGACTCCACACAGAGGAATGGTAACAGAGGAAAAGTGTTGCACTGTCTGTTTTTAATTCATCAGTTGTTGTCTTCAATGTGTATTTGAAATGGTTGGCCTTTGTACAGTCTTAAATTGATGTGTGCCATGTAGTCTTTGTCTTTTTCTCTTAAGAGCTAGTTTCCAAGCTACGCTCAGCAGAAACACGCTGTTCTTTGCTGGAAAAACAGCTTGACTACATGAGGAAAATGGTGGAATGTGCAGATACAGACAGAATCAGTCAGAGAGTGAGAGAGGTGACCAGAATTACTGTACCTGTCATCAAATGTCAGTTGTCTGTATTTAAATTCTTAATGATTTTCAAAATTAATTGATACTGGTGTTCTTTAACTGTCTCTCTGTTCTTCCATTAGGAGACTGTGTGTAAGAAGAGCACATATACAGACATACAAATACAGGCCCAGCTTAACAAATTGGATAAACTGGAAAAAGAGTATCTGAAACTCACCAGTACACAGTCTATCGCTGAGGTATACACACATAGCATGTATATGCACTAATATAATTTGGCAGAACAAATGACGCATTTACCAACTTTGAGAGTGTAATTCTATTTTCTTTTAATCTGTTATATTGATTCTGATGTTGTTTTTTGCCTTAAGAGGAAGATTGAGCTCTTGGAACAGAAACTCTTAGAGGAGGAGCATGAACGCAAGCTTGTGCAGGAGAAAGCAGAGGAGGTAAAAACAGTGCAAACACATTCTCCTTTTCCTTTGAAAAGCAGTTTTAACTAGGAGTGCATTATGCTGTTCAGTTACAGAGAGAGCTTGAGAACAATCGCTTCTCCCTTTCTGCTGCTACTCAACCTAAGGGCAAGAAGAAAAAGAAAAAAGATAAGGCCTCTCACAAGGTAAATATCATGGTCTGTAATAGTATGCAGTGAGCACTAGGTGGCAGTGTATTTACAGAAAAGAATACAGCAGACATATTCTACTGTAGTGAGTGTAATTAATGGTAGAGTTTATTGTATCATATAATGTGACATCAGAAGTCCCCCCCAGTGAAGATGGAGGTACCCCCCCCTCGATATCCCCCTAAGGCTAAATCCCTACCATTTGTGGCTGGAACTGTGAGTATGACCGCACCATGACACAACATAACTTTGTGATTTACAGTTATAGTCATATATCTTTTTAATTTTCTCCCTCTCACTCAGTCGACCAGTCCTAGCCACTCAGTCAATGTCAATGTACAAAGTGTGTTACATATAATGAAGCACAGGTACCCAAGGCGTTGTGCTCTACAGAAGTCGGGTTCTGAGAAACATCGAACCCAACACCGACACCCATCCTCCCTTAGCAACGCAGCCTCCACTCTGGGTAGCATCTCTGAAATTCTGCTCGCCCTTCAGGATGAACTGGGACAGATGAGCTTGTGAGTAACCATCCTGATCGTGAACAGATCAGTTGTTTGACTGTGTAACAGTTTAAGAGAATGTGTGATGGTGTAAGCATCTAATTTTTCTTAGGTTTTTTCATGTTGCTTCATGGGACTTAGTGTGTTTGTGTGACAGTGAACACCAGGAGCTGGCCAGGCAGATTGATGAGACCGCTAAACGAGAGCTCAGGGAGGATTTGGAACGAGAGCTGGACTCTCTGGTCAAAAAAATGGAAGATAAAGCTGCACAGATCTCCAAACTGCGCAAACACCAGCAAACAGTGAGTGTGTGTGACTGTATGTGTATGCATCAAGCTTCTCTGACCCTGTTTACATCTGGTATTAACATCCATCTTTGGTAATTCAATCACAAGTGGTAACCAGTTAAAATAACTGGTTTAAACAGGATCCATAACGTTTTGTGATTGGATCACACAAACCACATCAGTGAAAGACCGCCTACGAGGGATGGGAATCATAAGGAATTAAAAGATTCCTTTTAACAATTTCATTAACGATTCTTTTAGTACTTTTGATTAATATTGATGAATTAGAATTGTATTTTTTTTATAGGATTTACTGCCCTCAGCCACCTGTTGCCAAATAATGATGTGATTTCATATTTTAACAGACTAGATTTTTGCAAAAGGCGTGTTAACACAGACTTTTCTACTAATACCACTAATTACAACAAAACTCTAACTACACATTTTGTATCTTTAACTGTACATTGTCATATCAACAACCATACAGTAATTATTCTGATAAGTCTCACAAGCCTTAAGTACAGTTATTGGTTCATTTCTAGACGGACATGATGAAATAAATGATTGGCAGTTCAGTAAGATTTTCATATGCTTGATTCGTTGCATGGAATGTTTTGCTGTGTAGATTCAAAAGACCCAGTTGATAAGAATCCTTATTTTGGGAATCGAAACGACTGGAAATCCAACCACAAGTGGTCACAGGAGATGCATTTGAGAAGCACATTACTACCAGGTGTAGACCTGTCTCACCTGACAACTTTTGATTGGATCATGTGAGACAGATGGTAATACCAGATATAAATAGGTTCTCTATGTGTTTGTGTATTTTTTATTTTTTTTCTATAGGCTCAGATACTCTCCCAGCCATCCTCCAGCCCCAAACAGAAGCTACTTAGGACAGCCAGTGTAGAAGGTATTACTAGGGCACAAAGTGGGGTACAAGCCTTGCCACCATCGCCAGTTAAAGCCTCACAGAAACAAACCAGAGCCAACCAGGAGTACCTGAGGCTTCTCAGAGAGCGACAGATACTATGCTCCAGCCTCCGCAGAGAGGACATCAACTGGGAAACATAGTGTGGTTTATTGTCCTGAAACACCAAGTCTGGTCTTTTTTTTTTTTTTTTTTTTTTTAAAGAGTCAGATCTTAAAGCAACAGGAAACAGAATGACATCTATTTGCCCTCAGAAGAAATGCCAACCAATGCATTAATCTGCATCTAATTGTGGGATTGTTGTAGGTCAAAGTCCACGTAAGATTTGTGCTCAACTCAACTTTAAATTACTGTAATACTATGTTTAGATAATTTTTATTTCTGTTTTGGATATTTTGCTGTTTTAATATGTAAATAAAATTAAGTGCAGAGTAGCATGACCCTTTTATTTTTCTGCGGTTTATGGTTATCAAGTCATCATGTGGCTTATCTTTTAATGTTTAAGACTTGCATTATTACTGTTACAGTAATTGTTTGAAATCCACTCCCTGCATTTTAAGATCTTGAATTAGCAGTAATGACATGCAAAACTTTAGCATGTGATTTTATACATATAAGAAACGTGACTTTGTAAAATTTTATTTTTAATGAAAATTCTGTCATCAGTTATTTACTCGTCCTGACATTTCTGGAATGCACACAAACGATGTTTGGCAGTATGCTAGTCTCAGTCACCATTGCAACCCCCTACCCCCTCCCCCCTGAACAATATGAGGATGACTAATTGATGACAATTGTAATTTTTGGGTAACTATCCCTTTAACACCAAATGCATATATAGGCAACTACCCTTAAACAAGCCTAGATATTATTCTGGTCTTAGTCATCTAATTGATACACAGTCATCCTTAAACTGCCCTAAAAATATCTGATATGTGTAATAGAGGTGTGCCACAGAAGAAGGAAGACAATGTGTTCTTGCAGCATCAGCTTTTGTGGTTTTTTTAATATATTTACAATCTGACAGTTTTCCTTCAACAAAATTATCCTTTTCTCTGGCATTTAGTTCCAACCACAAATAGTGACACTCAGTAGAGCAGAGGTTTAAACCTACTACCACTAATATAAGATATATATGAAGGGGAGAATAGAGATGACAAAATTTATGAGAATGTAAAATGTAGGGAACAATCACATTCTAAACTAGAAACAGCCAAGCAGACCGGTGGACTCTGCTTTGTTCAGCCAGTTTTATTGGATTATGCCGTGACACAGTTCAAATTAAATCAGTATTGCATAAACCCTGGACAGAGAGACATTTGAATACAAGAAACACGGTAGCCAGTAGTGACAAACACAAATAGACAGCAGAATAAAAGATTCTTGGTGTCAATTCTGTGATTCCAGTATGATGATAGCATATAAATCTGACCATTTAATGCAGTGTAAGCAGGAATAAAGCTGACCCACAGAGTGACTGCATATCCTGTTAGTTAAACATGACAGTATTTTATTTTGGGGACAGTTTTTAGAAAACAAGTATATCGAAATAGATTAAACCTTATCCAGTGATCAAAGCTTTTAACAAATAAATGATGTGGACAAAAGGAAAAGCACAAGTCAGATTTTTTGCAGTCTAATGTAAGAAACCATGAACTGTGTCCAAGTGAGACAAAACCTTGTGATCCAATTCAGTGTTATAGTTAAAAATGCAAGCATAGCATGAGAACAACCACCTGTGCAATACTGTGTGCACATTGTTAGTGTATATGAAAGCAATAAATTACTCTAACATTTAAAAGATCTTTGGAAAAATTATTTTGCGACAGTACCATGACTTTCTAGTAGCTTTCCAAGCTAAATAAAAAAAAAAACGTACAAAAAAACTTTACACTTAAAAGTACAATCCTTATATGCTGAGAAACGTGGCAACTTGTAAACACATGGCACTGTAAAAGTTACATATATATTTTAATTTAAAGAAAAAGTGTAAATAAAACACTACAGCCACATTTGTTTTACAATACTCAAACTTTAATTCATTGATCACAAAATTTTCAACCCAATTGAGAATGCAGGTCTGAAACTAGGGGGAAACAAAAATAAAATATTTTTTTTGTTCCAGAGAAATAAAACCAACATAAGAGTAAGCAACATTTAAGGCAAACTTCTGGCAACAGATACAACACTCAACGGATACAACCTTGATCTTCTCATAGATGACAGCATAAGTGGGGTGTGTGCAATTGCGAACAATTGGACAACATGCCAAAAAGTTATTATAGTGAGATAGACAGATATATATATATATATATATATATATATATATAAAAAAGACAAATTAAAACTAGGACATTAGTAACTCAATTAACTCTTTTTGTAATTGCATAACAAAAGCAAAAATTGTGGCGCAAGCAAGATGTAATCCTAAATGTATCGCTCATTATCCACTCACAACTTAAACCAATCCTTTACTCTTGCACGTTCAAGTTCCAAGCCTTCATGACAACAGCAATCTTCATTGTTTAATCTTAAATAAGGCACTTTTTCTTCAAAAGGTGCACTACCAATGGATGCAACACTTTAGATCAGGGTGTGATGACAAAAAGTGGAATTTTATGGCTGTTTCTGAGGAAATCTGATGATGTGTGCACACAGACATAACGACATAAGAGTACAAGGCCACAGACTTATGAGTTCTGAGTGTGAGGGAAATCAAAGTGGTTTACGTTCTCAGCATATTAAGCGCAACAATACTTCGTCAATCCCTGAATGTCAATCTGGAACTTAAAAGGATAGTTCACCCAATAATGAAAACTTACTATTTACTCCAAACCCATTTGACATTCTTCCATGAAACACAAAAGCAGATGTTATGCAGAATGTTGCTCAGTCACCACTCACTTTCATTGTATGGAAAAAAGATACAATAAAAGTGAATGGTCACCAAGGTTAACATTTCTTTTTGTGTTCCATGGAAGGAAGATAATCATGGATTTGAATAACATGAGCATTTCAGAATTTTGGATGAACTGTCCTTCAATTTTATCATCAAACATAGTCTTAACAGCACATTGCATGCAACGCTCAAATCCATTTACAGCTAAGTGTGATCTTTGGATGTTGCCTAATGATAGACAATACCATGACAATTTGTGTAAAGAAAATACACTCTAAACACTGCAGTTTAGCTTTTATAAGTACACAGTTTTTGATATTTGGTATGGTTAAAACAACAAGGAAACAATTAGGATTTTATCTGATGTTATGGTTATGATTACAAGAATTCAGACAAGACAAAACGTGAAGCATTATAGCAGTCTTTGAGTGACTCATGGTAGGATAGATAACTCTGGCATTAAAGCATGGTGATATGACAACAGAAACAATTAAAGTAGTTTGTGTGAGGCCTTAACACTCGTCTTCATTGAAACATGCAATTAATACAATGGCTTAACATTTCAGTGTTGGCTTGTCAAGAATGCAGATCAAAAGCACACACCAATACAATGATGACTTAATTTTTTTTTTTTTTAAATAATCCATTCATTTTTGCCATTACAATATTTGCAACCCAAAGAAGGTCAATCAGCTTCAAAACAGACATTATGACTAAAAGAAAATGTTATTAGTAGCAAGCTATTTGAGATTACATTTTAAAGTTCATAACACAGGAATGAAGAAAAAAAACTACATTAAAAGGTTGAAAAGGTCTTCAGCCTATACACACACACACACGTCAGCCCTGAAGCCCCCAAAAAATGCAATTATGAACAGAGTACCAAATAGAATACACCACTATGCTTCATTCAAGGCAGAAATTAGGCATGTTCAAGGTCCACTCTGCATTTGAAACAACAAGAACTATATTCCAAACTAAAAAAAATCAGCAAGAAAACAGAATGGTTAGCTTGTTGATCTGAGACAGCTCTATTGTAAGACTTAAACATCAAAACTCTTCAAACGATTTCAGAAATAGTAATTTTCTTAGAAGAAAAACATCCTGAAAGCAAGCAGTGCTGTAAGCAGTTCAGTTCTGTAAGGGTAGCACAAGGGCTCTTAAAAAAAACATAAGGACCCATGTCCAGCCCTAAGCAGTGGATGTCTTAATTACCTTGACGTATTTACACCTCAAACCAGAATTAAGCAAGCTTAAGATATTTTAGAGCCTTATATAATGATATTGATTTCTGTTTTTGGACAAACATTTAATGAGCTCAGTTTATGACCAAATATTGATTCTATTATAAACATATGACTGAGTACACTAGAATCTCCAGAGGGAATCAGGAGTGCTAGAATCTGACCAACATTAGTCTGGAAGCAAAACATTAGCCAACAGAACTAAAGCCTTTAATACACAACATGGCTAAATGGATAACCAATTATCCTTTAATTATTTATTTACTCTGTTTAATATAGCAATCAGTCCAGCTGGCAGATACTATATATATCTATATACTTCATCAACACAAGCATGCATGCGTATCCATAAACACACCAACATACAGGCAGAAACACAAACGCAAAGCCTACTCCAGCAGGTAAATCAGAGCCTGGCACACATACCACCTCAAAGGCAGCTCACCACAAACACATTCACACTTTTAAGGCTCAAAGAGGAAGGGAGATGAAACCAATCATTTCCCAACCTATAAGAATAAGCCACTGCCTCCATCTAAAGGCACTTTGACTCAACTGACAAACATTCAGAATGGGATCCACAATCCCCAGCCTTCTCATAGTGCCCTATTCTGTTTGCATGTCTGGCAGAAAAATGTAAATAAAAAAATTAAATCAATTCTAATTTAGACTAATTTCAGATCACAACTTGATTTGGTTGCACTACTTTTTCGTCTTTCATATACTTCCTTAAATTGTCCATTTGCTAGTACAGTAAATACCCACAAAGACCTACAATGCCACTGCTTTTGGGCATGAGTCTGTGTGTTGTGTGCTTTCGTGTTCATGTAAGTGTGAGTGAACAGAGTGCTTGTGAGAGCTTTAACTTCAATGAAATGTAAAGCTGAAATCACAGGCACCAAATACATGGCTACAAACACAAGAGATCCATGTTCTCTTTCAGTAGGGACGGAGTGTGGGGTTTGATGCATCCGGGTGGCAGTGTGTTACAGGGTGTGGTAGTTGCGCTCCTTGGATTTGCAGAACTTGTATAGGAAGAAGATGACAGCTTGAAAGCCGAGAATTAACACAATTCCCCCGATAAAACTAGCAGCATCAAACTTGGATGTCTTGGGAGAGGAAGTAGGTGCCACAGTTGTACTATCTGCATAAAGAGCCAAAGTTTTAGGCAAACTTATTTTTACAAACTTACAATTTTATAATTGAATGATTGCAAGAGTAAGCCATTTACAGTGCATTCAGAAAGTATTCAGACCTCTTCCTTCTTTCACATTTTGTTGTTGCAGCCTTATGCTAAAATGCTTCGTTTTATTTGTATTATTTTTTCCACATCAATCTACACCATACCCCATAATGACAAAGCAAAAATCAGATTTGTGATATCTGATAATGTAAAAACTGAAATATCACATTGACATAAGTATTCAGACCCTTAAATCAGTACTTAGTTGAAGCAACTGGCAACGATTACAGGCTCAAGTCTTTCTGGATATGATGCGATAAGCTTTGCACACCTGGATTTGGGAATTTTCTGCAATTCTGCTCTGTCAGGTTGGATGGGGATGTAGCACGGTGGAGGGCGGGACCGGCACGTGATTATGCACGCCCGGTCCCGTATCAGGCTAATTGAGCCGTCAAGAGGGATAAAGGCCACTCGCAGACGGCGATCAGGAGAGAGAGCTTAATCAGCAGACATGTCTGCTGTCCTATGTGTTTGTTTTAAGTTCTTCATTAAATTATTATTTATGTTGACAAGCCGGTTTCTCGCCTCTTCCTTGCCCATGTACGTAAACTGTCTTTACATTGGTGCCGAAAGCCCGGGAAGGAAGAGGGATACGCCGTAGCGGAGTTCTCGCCACTTCTCGGCCCCAACCGCGGCCATCTGCCGGGGGACGGAGGAGCCCAGCCACCTGGACGTGGAGGAACGGCCGCCGACCGCGAGGGGAGGAGGGGCTCCTGGCCGACCGCCTGGAGCGGTTGGGGCCGCTGCCAGGGGCGGGGGAGTCCCCTACTAGCCGCTGGAACGCGGCGGGGTTGGAGACTGCCGACCGCGTGCGGGGAGTGGCTCGCCGCCGACCGCCTGGAGCGGGAGAACCGCTGCCAGGGGCGGGGGGAGGCCCCTTCGACACCCCGGGAACGCGGCGGGGCGTTCCTTCCGCCAGGGGCTGAGGACTGCCTCCGATCTGCCCGGAGAGGCGCGGCTGTTGTCCTGAAGAGAGTGGAGAAGTGGCTGAGGAACGAGCTACGGCGTATCAGAGAACCGGCGAGTGAGTTTTTTTTTTTTTCCTCCTTTAAATCTCTCTCTCCTCTTTCTCTCGATACCGCTCTGCGTTGGCCTTTTCCCTCTTTTTTAAATTATGGTGTTCGTGGGAGGGGAGGTACCGCCCAGTGCAGGAACCTCCCCCCCCCCCCCCCTATTTTTAATTGTTGTTTCCCTCCCCTTGCCCCTCCCTCGTCCAGGTAGATGGGGATGACCCGCCGGCAGACCGCGCGGGAGGCGCCCCCCCCCCAGGGGATGTACGTCAGGCCGGGGGTCCCCAGCCTGAGAGAACGGGGGAGGAAAGTGGCACGGTGGAGGGCGGGACCGGCGCGTGATTACGCACGCCAGGTCCCGTATCAGGCTAATTGAGCCGTCAAGAGGGATAAAGGCCACTCGCAGACGCCGATCGGGAGAGAGAGCTTAATCTGCAGACATGTCTGCTGTCCTATGTGTTTGTTTTAAGTTCTTCATTAAATTATTATTTATGTTGACAAGCCGGTTTCTCGCCTCTTCCTTGCCCATGTACGTGAACTGTCTTTACAGGGGACCATAGAGGGACAGCCATTTTCAGGTCTCTCCAGAGATGTTTGAAGTGGTTCAAGTCCAGGACATTCACAGAGTTGTCCCCAAGCCACTCTTGCGTTGTCTTGGCTGTGTGCTAAGGGTCATTGACCTGTTAAAAGGTGAACCTTCAGCCCATCTGAGGTCCTGAGTGCTCTTGACCAGGTTTTCATAAAGGAGATCTCTGTATTTTGCTGCGTTCAGTTTTTCTTAAACCCTGAGCAGTCCCTGCGGCTGAAAAACACCCCCACAGCATGATGCTGCCATCACCATAATTCACCGTTGGGATGGTATTGAGCAGGTGATGAGTGGTGCCTGGTTTCCTCCAGACATGATGCTTGGAATTGAGGCCAAACAGTTCAATCTTTGTTTTATCAGACCAGAGAATCTTGTTTGTCACAGTCCAAGATTACTTTAAGTGCTTTTTTGCTAATTCCAAGCAGGCTTTCATGTGTCTTGCACTGATGAGAGGCATCCATCTGGCCACTCTGCCATAAGGCCCAGATCAGTGGAGTGTTGCAGCGATGGTTGTCCTTCTGCAAGTTTCTCCCATCTCCACACATGATTTCTGGAGCTCAACCAGAGTGACCATCAGGTTCTTTTTCACCTCTCTAACAAAGGCCCTTCCCCCCCATTTTACATAAATTATACAAAATTGTACATTTTGGAATGTAGATTGTTGTGAACAAAAAAAATATTTAAAAGCATTTTAGCAGAATGCACTGCATGTTATTTTAATTATAATTGTATAATTAAGTCTGTTAAGAGCGCTGCAAGACAAGTCACCATGCCACACTTAAAGGTTTAGACATCTATTTAGAAAAACAGAGAGAGCTGTACTCACTTGTGGTTGTGCTGTTTTGAGCTGGAGCAACTGCTGTAATGGAGATTGTTGTAGTATCTAAACAGAAACCAAAAAATGCTGCTCAGAATTTTCTACCTCAACAATAAACTGCAGATACATAAAAAATATTACATCCTGCTCTGGGTTATATACTGGCTGATGTGGGTGTATTTGTTATGCTATGTGTGATAAAGTCAGTGTGAAAGTTGCTTTGAAAGGATACACCTCTTACCTGCTCTGTGTGAACCTTTAATTAGGTATATCATTGATAAAGGAGTGATAGAGCAAGCAATAAAGAAGGCATGTTAGATGTTTGGGTAATGATGATTGCCAAAAATATTTGAATTATTAATGATTAATTTTAATCAAAGTTTGAGTAATAATAGAAGTAAAAGGCACCAACACCAATTTTTTTTTTTTAATACTTTAATACTGTATATTGTTTTCTAAAAACATGTATTACTTGAGAAAATTGTGAAAATAAATTTAGTTTTATCTGACCCATGCTCCTGATGACAGCAGAGAGATTTTTATTTTTGAATATTTATTGTAGCCATTTCAGCTCCATGTAAACAATTAAGTTAAAGTACTTCCCTTCTTGGTACCCTTGAACAGAGATTGTGCAAAAAGTACCGGGCTTAGTGTATAAAACTAACGATTAGTTTGATAATTAATCTTTGAATCGATTTTAAAAATTTTCTGATAAAAAGGCACATTTTTTCCTGCATTTTATTAAAATATTTTTAATAATAATAAAAAAAACGAATTATTAATGAAAAAACAAATAAGTGGCAAAAAGATTCACTCATGTCACAATTCAGACATTGACCACTGAGACATTGGTTTGATATTAATAAAAGCTGCACAATAAATTACACTGAAACTGAAATCATATTATGATGTTGTGCTATTACTAAACCACAAGACACAGTTTAATCAATATTATTGCGCTCCCTTTTTCTGCAACAATCTGTTTGATTTAAGCAGATTCGTTCGCTTTTAACGAAGTCTCGCTTGTGGCAAAGAAAAACGGTTTTGCAAAATAGAAATGTGTGCCTGATTCTGAATTCACAACAGTTCTACTTTATAAAACATTGAAAACAACAGTTGAAATTTAAGTTAGGAGAGAAACATCTCTCAAGTGCTTCAAACAGTACAAGGACTCAACCGGAACCACATTAAACTGTGCAAAGTGCTCCTATACGCTGGACAACTTCAACAGTGCATTTGTTTCAGACATTTTTCAAACTAGTTATCATGCAAACACATTTTTCATCACTGTAAAATGACATAGCTTACAGAGCTTATCCGTGCACGCCGCACATATCGGACTAAATCATAATAAAATTTGTTTCCGCTTATTTTCATTATCAATTATTATCGATTTTATCAGTAATATGTTGTCTTAACAACATAGTTGAAAAATTTTAAATCGTCTTTACACAGAAATGGGTAATAAGTGATTTTATCACACTAGTCTTGTTTATACATGTATTATAAGTCTTGTGGCTATACTATGTATTTTAAAGTTTATGGATTCTTGCTTGTAAAAAAATGGGATAAGTCGAAATAATTTTTTGAGGTAATCAATACTATGCCACAAATGCTGTCGACTAAGATTAACCTTTATAGCTGAACCTGGAACATTTCTTTAAGGTGTGGGTGGGCTTTAAATTAGGTACGTGTGTGTGTGTGTGTGATGTATGCATGAATCTGTTACCTTTGGTAGGCAGAACGGTGCTGTTGGTGGTGGAGTTGATGGTGGTGGAGATCACTATTGGGGCCAATGTTGGCTCTTCAGTACAGAGGAAATAAAGTTAAAACAGGGATTGTGTAAAGAACTGGTCAAGCCACAGAACATTCATAGTTAATGTTTTGTTTTGTATTTTTCAGTTAATATATGCTACAACCAACTGCCAGAATGAGTTGTGATTGTCTGAAGTAAATTTTTTTTATATATTCTAATAGAAGGTGAGCTTAAGATGGCTTACCTGAACAGTTGGTCTTGATACAGTTAACATCGGGGCCCTCAACAGTGGCGTTAAGACACTGGAATCCACTGTCTGAATGTAAAAGAAACACATTTCAAAATGACTACATTATCATCAAAAAAACAATGTACGTTAATTAGTTTTTTTTATAATAAAGTCAGTGTATTTTCATTACAAGAAAAAGGAACCTCTGTAACACGGCAACAGCTCAAACAAACATTGTCACTAAAATTGTGAACATCCAATGTGACATTCCAATCCTCAACTGATTGATGAAAATATTTTAGCTGTACATATTATAACTCAGGAAGTGCCTCAAGGAAAGGCATTTCTTAAGTTTGTGTGATATTTAATCTCTAGTTGTCCATATTCAACACTGACACAGATTTAAAAATATCACACACTCCATTTTGTTTTAAGTTATGTAAGGAGTCAGGGCAACCACTTATATAAATCTTACACATCTTAGAAAAAGCATAAACAAACCTGCATAAAAAAGTCCTGTGACTGATAACAATGTTTCTTGACTCAGTAAGAAAAACCACTGAAAAATAAGTCATACCGTGATGTGATAAGACAGAAGGAAGGGGAGGAATCCATGCTATAGAGAAAGGGAAAATGTTCCCAAAACTCCTGCATCACAATCAGCTGATTTCCATTTATGTTACACATCTAGCATTGTATGAGATTATGACAGACAACACAGGGCTCAAATACCTACTGATAACAATAATTTTATTTTTACACATTGTTTCATAATCCGCTTTACAGACTGTGTTGACTTGCTCAGGTTTGTCATTTATATTTCCACAGCTCTGATAATCAGCATGGGTGTGTAGCAGCTGACACTGTGCTACAGAAGATTCTAGAAAGTAATCCGGCAATGTTTATTCCTGTTTTACTATGCTTTCCTTAATTAAGAAGAAGCAGATCATGTGATTCATTACATTTTTAACCTAATGAAACACTTGAAAAATCTATAAGACCTTATCTGCTTTACCAAATCCCTGTAATGGAAAACACAGAAGCTCTCATGTCTTGTCAGCATAAAAAATCCAATACTCATACCTAACCGGTACTTAAACTAGTGTTTAAACCATGTAAAAAGCTCTCAAGCAGATTTACGATTGCATAAAAATCTATAAATGAAATCAAACAGATGTGGCTCAAACTAATTCATAGACCTATAAGGGCGTAGCCAAAATATTTTGATTACAAGGCCAAGGAGTCAAGTATTTCAACTCCCAGGACCTAGTTTGAGTTGAGTATCCTGAACTGTGACCAGAGCAGACATTTTATTTCAAAATAAATGCTCCTCTTTTTGCTGGGCAACAAGAAATTATTTAAAGGTGCACTCGGTATGATTTCAGCTGGCTCTTACTCGTCCCATCGGTCCTAATAATTGTGGTTTTGGACTCTATACTGACACCTATCTTCCTGGATACCGGAAGTTTAACAAATGCTGCTGCTTTACACCGAATAGGTTTATCTTAGTCTGTTTTTTCCATCTCATAATACATCCATATTATGGACATTCTTGTATCCAATTCAAACAAAAAGTGTCATTATCAGTGGAGGTTAGGGATGGGACGATATAGTTCTCACAATTCGGATCGATCTACAATAAGTTTGAGATTCAATAATATCTCAATTCGATATGATAAAACTTAAATGACAAAGTATGGCAGAGGAAAAAGGATGTTAAAGACATTATTCAACGAAAGTAGCGTACGGGATTTCATCTTTGATGAGCACACATTACATGGAAGAAATGGTTTTAATCTCAAGCACTCCAACAAAACAAGGCGATTTTCTACGTATTCCAGTACTTATTTTTAAGAGCTAAATTCAAGCATATTAAGCACTTCAAGGACCTTGTGCAAACCCTGTAGATGGTGTAGAAAAAAAATGTTTGAGGGATTGTTTCATTTACACCGATCAGCCACAACATTAAAACCACCTGCCTTAGGTGTAGGTCCCCCTCGTTACGCAAAAACAGCTCTGACCTGTCAAGGCATGGACTTCAAACGACCTCTGAAGGTGTCCTGTGGTATCTGGCTCCAAAACGTTAGCAGCAGATTCATTAAAATCGCGAGGTGGGGCCTCCATGGATCGGACTTGTTGGTCCAGCACATCCCATAGATCCCTAATCAGATTGAGATCTGGGGAATTTGGAGGACAAGTCAACACCTCGAACTCTTTGTACTTCAATGTTCCTCAAACCATTCCTGAACAATTTTTGCAGTGTGGAAGGGCACATTATCCTGCTGAAAGAGGCCACTGCCATCAGGGAATACAGTTGGCATGAAGGGGTGTATGTGGTCTGCAACAATCTTTAGGTAGGTGGTATGTGTCAAAGTAACAGCCACATGAATGCCAGGAGCAGATTTCCCAGCAGAACATTGCCCAGAGCATCACACTGCCCCCACCAGCCTGCCTTATTCCCATGGTACATCCTACTGCCATCTCTTCCCCAGGTAAACGATGCACATACACCCGGTCGTCCACATGATCTAAAAGAAAACGTAATTCATCAGACCAGGCCACTTTCTTCCATTGCTCCATGGTCCAGTTCTGACACTCATGTGTCCATTTGTAGGCACTTCTGACTGTGGACAGGGGTCAGGATGAGCACTCTGCAGTTACGCAGCCCCTGCATGTTCTGACACATTTCTATCATGGCCAGCATTATGTTTTTCAGCTATTTGTGCTACAGTAGCTCTTCTGTGGCATCGGACCAGACGGACAAGCCTTCGCTCCCAATGAGCATCCTGATGTCAGTTCCTAGGTTGTCTTTCCTTGGACAAATTTTGGTAGTTACTAACCACTGCGTACCGAGAACACCCCACAAGACCTGCTGTTTTGGAGATACTGACCCAGTGGTCTAGCAATCACAATTTAGCCCTTGTCAAAGTCACTCCTTATACTTCCCATTATTCCTGCTTCCAACACATGAAATTCAAGAAATGACTGTTCACTTGCTACCTAATATATCCCACCCCTTGACAGGTGCCACTGTAACAAAATAATTGTTATTCACCTCACCTGTAAGTGGTTTTAATGTTGTGGCTAATCAGTGTTGGATCACATGGACAGAAACAATGTTTAAAATTTTCTAAATATCAAGTTGTCTCGATATGGTTCGTAACTTATTTGTTATCGTAACAAATAAGTTACGTAACTTATCACGTTATCTAAAAATTCTATATATCGCCCCATCCCTAGTGGTTGTATCTTAAACTCAGTCAAATGCATGACACAGGTTGTCATGTGTTGCCAACATGGCAGAGCCCCATAATGGGGCGACCCAAACCATGTAAAATTAAACTGCTTTTATAGGGTTTCTGATATGACTGACTATCTAATGTGTGTACATCATTTAACAAATTTCTAAACAAATGCTATTCATGCCTTTGTGTAAAACTTGAATTTGCAAAAACTTAGTGCACCTTTAACAGGACACATACATTATTCATAGGTGTATGAAAGCACATTGTGTACTATAAAGCCTCATAACGAAACCGCATACACAGAGGGAAATGTCACATGCATTTGTGAATAGGTAAAACTGTCATGTAGAAATTCCACACTGACATCAAACTGAGACAACAGCTTACATGTTTCCAATTCTTTGCATTTTGACTAAAGCTGTGTCTCGTTTCAAAGGCTGCATCCTCCAGAGGTCACATTTGTCAGCCGCATACGTCATCGAGGCCGTCTCTTTTCAGCAAAGCATGTAGGACATTCCGAATGCAGCCTTCAAATGCGACCTTCTTTCACAAGAATTTGGAGGATGCATGAGGTGTATCTTTTGTGGGCACTCACAACCCAAAATTCTTTGTTTCAATGGAAATGAACATCATTTGCCCAAAAATATGATGTTCAAATGAAAGTAATGTTAATTCCCAAGTTGAAGTAACTTGGTAGACGGGTGCAGAGCATATAATATGTATAATTATAGGAATATACAATTAAAATAAAGTACTATAGACTAAAAGTACACATGTAAAATCAATTTTCTTTTCCCTCTACATCCAAAGCGAGAACTTCTCTACATCTACCTTCCAAAGGGACTTTGTTACCTTTTCACTCATAGCGCACGCATTTGTTAAAGAGTGGCGTGCTATCATAACAACAACGATAAGTTCCGTTTGTCCCACGAAGGCTGTCTCATTTAAACAAGGCTTGTTTAAAGGAGTACGCTCGGTATGCAGCCTTCAAAGGACATGTCCTAGCTAGCATGCAGCCTTCAAATCAAGACACAGCTTAAGTGCTTGACTATCAAAAACATCCACAAGTTCCATAATGTTTCTAAGCCCTCAGCAATTTGTACCAACAGAAAAACAATTTCAGCAACCCAGTCTCAATAAATTATTGAAGGGAAATGTATAAATGCTCATTACTGTAAAAGCACTATGCCAGCACTCTCTGGCGCATTTAGCTGAAAAAAATATTGTGAACTGGCCCGTTTCCAATTTGTTTTGGTTTTAGAGGGCAAAACGAGGCATTAAGTTTTTTCTTTAACATCTGTGCCCCTCAGTATGTACTTTCTGGATTCTTTATGAGTAAGATATACAACATGAAATCCTCTACAGTTTACTTGTAGTAAAATAACTTGTACTATAACCCATAACCCATTCCTATGTGTTGGAATTGGTATGTGACAGCAGCCTAAACCTAAAAAGGCAAGCGTGTTTCAACAGTACAATCTGCAATAGTAGTAGTGAGCAAACACTATATATTGTCTACACAGATGTGTGATTTGGTGAATGTTTTCCTTAAAGTAATAGGTTGGTAAACAGACATTGTAATATTTAAAGGGATTGGTAGTTCATCCAAAAAAAATTTAAATTCTGTCATCATTAGCCTTGTTGTTCCAAACCCGTATTACTTTTTCTTCAGGAGAACACAAAAGCATATGTTAGGCAGAAGTTTAAGGATTCCATCATCATTCACTTTCATTGTTTGGGGGACAAAAAAGGTGAATGTGTGATAACAGAAATGTCATCTTTGGGTGAACAAACAAACAATTAAATAAATCTTTTCCCAAATATCATAGCTTCCCGATCGTCTAATGTACCGCTACACCCACAGAGAGCCAGCTATTTAAATAATTCAAATTAGCGTACAGTATAATGTCATAACGTAGATTTAGCCCAGTTTCCAACAGGCCAGTGGAAAACATGTCTTGAGGAAAAATTGTATTTATGTCCTGTCCTTAAAACAGAATATTTTCAACAAAACACAAAATAATTCTACTCTTTGTAAAAAATAAAATACTCAATTATCTAAAGGAACTAAAACATTTTCCACTGTAAAGTAGTTTATACTACACAACAATCTGCACACAACAATCTGACCTGAATCATTCCAGTGTGTTGTGTTTCACTGAATCAGTGTAAATTGATCACATCATCTCTAGGGAGCTCATAGCACAATGAGACTGGCTTTTGTTATGGGGGAAGTGCGGTTACAGACACTTCACCTGCTCAGTCAGACCACTTCTCCATGCTGACAAGTGTAATCTCAGAGACACAATACAGACTCAGTGGCTGTCTCGTTTGGAAGTCTGCGTCCTACGGAGGTTGCATTTGTCGGCCGCATCCGTCAGAGGCTGTTTTGTTTCATTTATTTATTTTTTTTGTCTTTCTTTTTCTTATCTATTTTCAATGCCTTCTATGTATATGCACTTACATTTTAACAATTGTTAACCTTTTTTGCATTCCCAATAAAAAATAAATAAATAAAATGAGACAGCCTCGATGACTTTATGCGGCCGACAAATGCGACCTCCGGAGAATGCCTCCTTTCAAACAAGACACAGCCAGTGGGTGTGGAGACAACTGACTTTTAATTTAAGCTTGAGGACAAAGCTTGTGAAAGTGCTTATTCACAGAAGTGGTCTATAACTGTAATGTTGTGGGAAACACTGCAAGCCTGCAATCTGTAATGAAGTATTCATAATCGGTTTATCCATTAACCACACAAAAGAAATATTACCGAGGCTTGATTGAGAAAATAAAAACACATAAATGGCTGAATACTTCGAAGAAACTGAAATGTTTTCAAACGGGATAGCTAAAGGGATAAAGAACATTCATTTGAAACATTACTTTTTGGGTCAACTATCCCTTTAATGTCTTAAACACAAGAACACACCTACATTGTACAATATTATATGAACTTTACCCAATAACAGGTTAAAGTTCATAACATCTCAGCAAAATATTTCCTAAAAAAAATGCTGGATGAAAAGAAACCACACAAGTTCTTGCCCACAGCCTCATACCAATTATTGTACAAAAATGAATTGCCGTTTTTCAGTTTGAAAATTTTACGTCATTCCTGCAATACAAAAGGCCTTGTACAGCAATATCTAAAAATAATAATAAAAAAAACAAACCAATGTAGCAAACATAATATCAAACAATACAAGACTTTGAATCATGCCTCACATCTATTTTAAATGGCTTACACAACTTTAACATTTAATGACAAGTTAGCAAATTTGGGAGTGAATGGAAAAACTTGGATAAACAATTTTCTTTTTTAGGTATCAAAATCAAGACTCGCATAGTAGGAAAGATAAGCCCAAGTCTGTGCAAAGTTACAAAACAAGCATTTGTTCAAGGCAATCTACATATTTGAAAATCCAAATTTAGCCTAATTTTGTTATCTCCAGATTTTCCATTTTGACTTGTGTTATATACTCTTTCCTCCACTGGTTCATTCATTTCTGTAGAAATCTGAATTTTCCACTTTTCTCGTCCATGAAACTGCCTCTTAATTCTTACCACTTTCCTGTTTTTTCATTTTTCGAAGCGCCTCGAGTGCCATAGCAACAGTGTGTGCATTTTATTAGTACGTTTACGCTCTCCAACTCATTTCACGTCATGCATTAGCAAAGAGGCACGGAGAAGGACTCTAGGGATAAAAGGGCAGTTACATCAGACCAACACTGAACAAAACCAGCATCAAGTACTAAATAAACACACACACTTGTTTACAATCTCATCTTAATCTTCAGTATACACCATATTAGAACCACTTTATATAGGTACAGGATCTGTGTTTGGAACCTAACTAGTTTAAATCTTTAAAAACAAAGATTTGCAGAACACTTTCAATACCGATTCATTTGCCTTTACATACAGGACTAGGGAATAGGCTACATTCATACAGTCAGTGTTCAGGCCTGAAAACCGAAAACAGGTTTGACTCAAATTGTCCTGTTAAAAACACAACTTTCAAGAGCAGCTCAAATACTTGCTGTATGAACTAATAACTGCCCCTTCTCTATTCTTTGCATAACCCATGAATAATGGCTGTAACCATAGTGGCAGCATCTAAAGTAAATATGGAAGATGGCAACTTCCATTACAGCAGAAAGTCTTATCACAATTGACACAACGTTATAAATAAGTCCAATCAAGACCCAAGTTGCTTACAATGGACATTCACTGCCATTTTAGGTGCCTTACTGGAACCTTGATATTTGCTTTTTTTTTTTTTTTTTTTCTCTCCCAATAAATGAGGGACTAGTGCTGGGTTGGATATTGATACAGATTTCAAGATTCGATTCCGATTCACAAGCTCTCGATTCGATATTGATTCATACAAGTATATCTCAGTTATAATGTCCCTTTTGCTTACATATGTAAGAAATTCTCAGTTATCAATTATACAGGGGACATTCTCACTAGGTACATTATTAAAATATAAATTGAATTAATTATATTAGTTTTTCATCTCTTTGGTCAAATTTTAGCTTTTTAAAGAAAAAAAAAAAAAAAAAAAAAAAAAAAAATCACAAATCCATGCATTCAATCATAAAATATGATTTTATATTGCATGTTATTTTTTGTTACATGTTTATCGTTTAAACTGCATAATATGTACTATTTACAACCATTTTAATTGATTTGTTGAGCAAGTGCTAAACCAGTACAGTCTCTTTAACAAAATCATTATTTCTGTAAAAGAGCATCTGTAAATGAGAATTTTAAGAGATGACTCGAATGGCTTCATCTCATTTGTGCTATGCATGATTAGAATTCGATGTTTATTTTTTGTTGTTTTTGATCAACAACTGACTGTAGAGAACAGGAAGGGTATAAAAAGAGACATTATTCAATGACAAATGGGGTTGTGTGGATCTCGTCTTCGGATGCGCATTACATGGAACAACTTTTCCTCTCAACACAATGAAAGGTTCTTGCTGCTAAATACTCCACACTATACTACACAATTTCTGGTGAGTAAAATATTAATTTTACCAGCCAGTTGCTAAAATCACAAATTTTAGTCACGTAGCACAAAATTAGGTTGCAAATGTGAGTGATTTCCTCTCATTGTAGTATTCGCTTGCGCATACAGTAAAAGATTGATCTTGGGATTGAAGATTGCGATGCATCGGAAAATCAACATTTTACCACTCCAATGTGGGGCTAGTCAAAAATGTTTTTGTGATATTCAACAATATACCACAAATGTTGCCGATTTACCTAAACTTGCATTAAATCCGGAATACTCTTTAAATATGAGCAAAACTGGACACGAACCACATTGAATCAGAAACACAGCTAGATAATCAAACCTTCATTTTTTTTTTTAAAACATTTATATGCAAAGACAAACAATTCACTATGACAAATAGGTCAGGTGAAGCATGTTTACAAAATTGTAAATCGGTGAAAATGTTGGTATTCCCATCCCACCCATGGGACAAGCTCAAGTAGGCATAGCTGCAGCCCGGAGATCACCAGTATGGGTGGAGTAACTCAATAAGGGGCGGGTTACTCCAGAAAGGGGTTGGGCCAGTTCCAATCACTGTTAGGGGCTTTGAATATCTTTGCTGACGATTTGGAGCTCAGCCTGCAGCTATATTTTTCTTGAAAAGCTTATAGGAAACAAACCTCAACAATAAATAAGGTAAAGCAGGCGCTTTCTGAAAAAATGCATAACCTTGTCTGCATTATACTGCTTCAAGGTCAGTTGAATATTGTAAAATGAGCTTTGAATTTTACATTAGGGACTAACCTTTGCAAGTCATCCACTGGCAGTCAGTCTTATTTTTGCATAATTCACAATCCTTCAATGATGTACACAAATCTGCAAAAGAAACCAATCATGGAATTACATATTTTGAAGGTCCAAATAATTATCAAGATTTTCCCATTTATTTTTACAAAGAGTATGTCATACTCAGGTTTGGGGAGTACATACATGCAATGGGATTACATATTTAAAATACAAAATATAAGTAACTGTATTTCACTAAAGTTACAATTTAAATAATTGGTAATTAGAATAGTTACATTTGAGAAGTATTTGATTACTGACGAGATTACTTTGCATTTGTTTCATTTAATATTTAGTCCTTTCAGATGGAAAATATTTATACATATAAATGATGTAAACCAAAGTGCATTTGTACAGCGGTGGAACACTTTCTTATGTGTGTGCCTCTGCCAACAGCAGCTGATTCGACCTGCCTCTCACCATCTCAGACAGCTCTAATCGCTCTGTCTGTTATTTGCGCCTCAATAAGCCTAGATATATCAATCCAAAATGTTTTTGAATGTGAAAAAAATAAATGGGAAGAGCAATCAAAATGTATTTTTTAACACTCCAGAGCACAATGTACTGGTATAGTATAATCATTATATAGAATGAAACTTTTTATTTTGTTATTAACACAGAATATATACACTGTACTCCAGGCTTTGCCCAAATTCAAATCTCCTAACATAAAGACCAAATGTGATGTATTTATCATATGTATAATATATTATCCTATTGACAATCTCCTGTTTGCGATTCAAACTTCCACTGAAACCACTCTGAGTCACGCACACACTTTAAGAACACGCAAAACGTAAGCTCCCGATTTTGCAGATCAAATGTAAGAACTGCCTGTGGCGTTTAAGGATCTAGGTGAAAGCTGCGTTTTGCGTTGACGGATCGAGTGTGAGAGCTGCATATGGTGTTTACGGACCTAGGTGAAAGCTGCGTTTTGCATTGATGGATCGAGTGTGAGAGCTGCATGTGGCGAGCTGCAGTTTCCATTGAAAGATCGAGTGCGAGAGCTGCGTGTGGCGTTTACGGATTGAGTGTGAGAGCTGCGTGTGGCGTTTACGGATCTAGGTGAGAGCTGTGTTTTGTGTTGATGGAATGCAAACGCAAGTTTCCCGGCTTGTATAGCTAATGCGCATGTGCATTTTAGAGTTGACAGGTGATGTCTGTATCTAAAAGGTTATTAGTTCTTTTAACTGTAAGGCGGGTTGATGGTTGTAAAGTTACAATAATGAAACACATGAACAGTAGCATATATTACAATAGTTATATTTTTCCTCCTGTAAAGTTAGGGTTATTTTGCTAAAAGCAGTTTTTAAAACATTGAATAAATTCATGTCAAAGTATTTAGGGTTTGCATTACACATTTATGGAGTTAAGCTTTTTGTTTACACACATAAATGATAATGTTAAATAAGACCCTATGCTACATGTCAATGCTGTTTATTCTTTTGTGTGTGTGAACAGTCACTCGCTCGCTTTCTCTCTCTCTCTCACACACACACACACACAGTTCAATTCAATTTCGATAAAAGTACTTTATTGGCATCATTGAGTTTACATACAATATTTCCAAAGCATTAATTAACAAAACAATTACTGACAAGAAAATTAAATATGATAATAAATTAGGCCAGAATAACAATAAAGATTAAAATAAGGTGCCAAGCAATTAATACAATTAAAAACTTTTCTCCCACAATTACAAACAGACAACAAATATAATTCTGATGTGGTCTATCTTTTATAATTAAAAATGAATAGATACGCACACTGACACAAACATCGTGGACACAAAGCATTCTCGCTGGATGGTAGGGTTTTATTGTAAATAAGTTAGGCTTAACTCTTTTCCCATTACTTTATTACCGCACTATGCAGCAGCCGAAGTTTAAACCTGTAAGTTGAAGTTCATGTGTTTTATTATCGTTTCTCTATTGTGTGGCATGGGATGAAACGAAACAGTGCCTTCTGAGCCGCAAGTAGGCCTAACATATGACATACATGACCATAAAAGCACGTATTAGTACAAATAACAATGTTACAAAAAACGAATTTACACTCCACAGAAAAACACTACAGACAATACATACAGACAATGCAAATTGCAAATCTGCATATATTGAAGTGAAGTAGGCTGTACATTGTGAGGTTGGATCAAGTTTTCTTGTGCAAAAGAAAAAGACAGGATTGTAAAGGCAACAGAATATTAATGTTTTAAATATCCTAGTGTATGGAAACAGTACATGTGCATGTGTATACGGTGGCGGATCACAAGAGAGCAACAAGTAACAATGACAGTGCTATGTTGGAGCTGTCTGTGATGCTGATGGATCGAGGTGTGCAGGTAATGGATCATGTGTAAGATGCTTAAACAGTGACAGAGCCAGTGAGAGATGAGTGATAGCAGAGTGAGAGCTGCCGTTGGCGGTGGCAGGTCGAATGAGACAGTAGCGGATCCTGGGATAGGCGATATAGTAGTTGTGTGGATCTCGTCTTTGGATGCGCATTACATGGAATTTCTGCTTAAGCTTATATTTGAAGATATCTGCTGTCTATCCTCATGCTTGTATCTGTCCTGGTGTTTTGTCTCTTAATGGCATCTTATGTTATATTCCTTAATTATGGCTATTCCAGCTCTACAAACAAGGCAAACTGGTTTACTGCTAATGCAAGTAAACAGATACTCTGCCTCTGACCTTTCTTGAAATCCCTGTTTTCAGAGTCCACTTTTCGTTTGGCCATTTCTTTTGGGAGGCTTGTTTAAATGTAGTTAAAAGTTATGTGGCATACGGGCCTTGAGATTGACATGTCTGCTCTATGTGGTTAAGATTATGAACATTCATAATGTATTCTTACATTCTGAACAAACATAAGAATCATTATCAACAGTATAATATATATACTCTGAAATAAACAGTTTTCTTAAGTGCATTTATACGTGGTCAATGATGCTTGAATATGAGATCTAGGTAGGTGCTAGGTTTTAAGACACAGCCCTAATGCCGCCTAGATAAACCACTCTGGCCAACAGAAGAGTGTGTGTGAAGATGGCATTCTCTCCCTTATTTTAAAGCCCACCATGTGATTCTCTGGATAAATATAGATCTTCATAACGCAGTAGACCTAAACGAAAGCAAAGCCACAAGTCTACAAAAAGCAATCCAGATGTATTGCATTACATTATACGCCAGGCCAGCCATAATTATGCGTGACGCACATTGCAAGTGGTCAATATTGTGCTTTCGGTGAGGAAACAAAATCCAGTATAACATTTTGAGACTTTAACAAAATTCGGGACAGCAATTTTGGCACTCGAAAACACTGATGGTAAACGTAGACACGGTGCGACTAAAGGGCCTGAATGTTTTTGTGTCAGTCTATGCCCTTTTCCCCATGGTTGTTCTATGTAAACATGCTGTAGACGGACATCTTTGACCACTTCCAGTTGCTTATCAGCGTCTCGCGCAGGAGACGGCGTGTTAGGTAAAAAAATAACGTCAACTTTTTAAAGCGTGTCTCGAGACACCCGCGTTCTGTTATTTGCGTTGAGCTCACTGAGATAGATATGAAATTTTTTATATATATATATATATATAAATAAAATCTCATATCTATCTCAATATATATATATGAGAGAGAGAGAGAGATATCGATCGATCGATCGATCAGTGGTTGCGCTGCGGGTTGTTTTTTTAACCGCGCAAAAACGCGCTCAGTTTTAACGGGCCAAGACAAAAGCAGGTTAACTCACAGGACTGGGCCAAACGACGTCAACCGCGTTTAACAATATATTAAATGTTATACAAATTACAGTTAAGGTTTAGCCAAAGGCGTTAAATATTTGTTTGCTGTTGTACCCACAGGAACACGCTGTTTCACTGTAAACGTATCTGATGCTTAGGTGACAAATCCACTCACCCTCCGCCAATTCCAGGCCGGTCGTCCGTTCCATGAGGGCTAGTAATAATGTCACGAAGAAAAGTCTCCAAAACATGGTGTATGGTGTAACAAGTCCTGGTTCGGGCGTTCAGGTTGAGAAGCTATTGCAGTTTGACTCTGATGTGCATGTGGCTGCTGTTCCGGCTTCGAAGGTCACGTGACCGGTTCTTTCCATTATTGGGTGGCAAATGTTGCCTGTTGTAATTTTACAAAATCCTTCAGGGGCGCTAGGAGGCTCACAAAGCCGAAACCTCCATTAGACCGCAATCAAATTTTTGGACGATTTTATTATTATTGGAGACATTTGTACAGTATAAGTATAATCATTGTATTTAAATAAAAATTAAACTGTATAAAAATGTAATTCCTCCACAAAATCTATACAAAATTATTTTTTAAAACCTCATCCAGTAATCACAAACAACTATGATTGGCTAATCTTAACCAGCGCTGAGAAAAGCAACATGTAGTACTTGACAACTCAATCAATGTCGACGTCAGTCGCAATATGCATGATCAATTTCACCAGAATATTGATACTGTGAAAAGTTAATAGCCATTGTGTTGAAAATACACAATGAAGAGTTAATACTAGAAATATTAATTAGAACCACCGCAAATGAAACGATTATGGCTGGGCCGCTAAATCCCCGCCCAATTTTTGAAACACTGCTCGTACACATTGCCATTCCACCCACTTGTTCCATTCTGACGCTTTGCCTGAACTTTCTTTTGCCACGTGTTTGCCTCCCACGTTCTCTACATGTGTCATGTATTTAAAAAATTATGAACTGCTAATCCAGCGTCTAATGTGTGTTTGCATCATTCATAATTTGAAGGTTGTTCGTTGCAAATACTTTACAGTTATTTCATCTTATGAACATTAAGCAGCTCTCCAAAATTGACAACACATTAAAATACTGGCGAGTTACTTACAGGATATGCCCAAAACTTGCTCTCCTGGGTTTATTTTGAATCGCCGTAAAAAAGGGCTCCATAGGCAAAAAATACAAAAATAAAAAATTATGTCGTGTTGGACTTAACACTGACGCCTGGGGCATGGATGCAGCATCATTCAAATGCAATAGTTTTTAGTTACAGATGGCATTGTATAAATTCACTATTCACAGTCAACCATGACTAATTTAATCCATGAGTGAAAGTGTCCAAAAACAGTTTCTGAGATTAAGCTAATTGTATTCGTCTGATCATGTGATTCCAACATGGCAGCCCCCATGAGGAGACCCACTCCATGTAGAATAAAACAGCTTTTATAAGGTTACTGATATAACTAGAGTCTTCTCATTTGAGTGGTAATAATTGTATACATATCATTCCAAATTACAATTATTTTCAACTCTTAATGAGGAAAATGGTTGTTTTACCCACAATTGCACAACCTTAGATATTGACATAATAACAAAGATAGGCTAGCGATGACTTTACAATCCCATACATGCAATGGCGAACATTTGTCTAAATTAGCCTTCTAAAAACTATTGCTATTATACAAAAAAAAATAAACGTGTGTAGCATGAGCACTATAAATCAAGGTTACTGAAAAGATGGTAAATGCCATATCCAGCTAATAAATTTAGAAAATGACACAAAATTAGATTGCTGGAATTTTTATTGTAAGTTATTATAATTATTATGCATTATTGTTGCTATTATTATCATTGTATAATTATAAACAAGCTTATTATAACCAGGGCTGGACTGGGAAGAGAAATCTGCCCAGGATTTTAAGCAACTGGCCCAAAAGTTGTTGAGTTGTTTTTTGCATATAGCGGCGCCATTTTGTGTTCCGTTCTGTATAACGCGGCAGCTCATTTTTTCTTATAGCAGCCCATTTGGCCCGATTCGTGGCCGACCCACCGGCCCGCTCGGTTCTCCCGATGGCTAGTCCACCAAAATCGGCCCCAAAGCTCGGGATGCCAGATCAGTCCAGCCCTGATTATAACTCTTTAGAGAGGTGCTGAATCTGCTAGTAGCATTGAACCTTGACACTGTGACATTCTCCAGGCTCTACATTCAGAAACATAATTGACTCAGGTACTTGAAATAGCCTACCTTAGAGCAGGTGTTTTCAAATTGGGTGAAAGTGAGCCTCCCCCTATAGAGAACTTGAAAACAGCCATGATAACCCACCCCACCCCCACTGGTACAACTAGGCTACTATTAGTAGTGGTAGTAATACGATTATTGCTTTAGGCTATGTTCCACTCAAAATTAATTTAATCAATATATATATATTTTTTTTTATTAAGATACAATTTTTTATGAAGCTATCAACATTCCATTTTAAATTCAGATTCATTTTTAAATAGGTTAGATTTTTTTTCTTAACATTTCAAACATGTTTGTCTTTCTTTTTAAATCATATTGTGAACACATAGGCCTACTTTGCAACACATTTTTACCACATTCAAGCAATTGGGAAACTGTTAAAATTAGCCTTCTGAACAGAATCCTCCACAGACAAAAAAACTAAATAAATTTTACTCAACAGCCCTATAACCAAAGAGCCAACAAAATCAAACATATAACGAAATCAGCATGATGGACAGCTCTATTTTCTGCTCACTGAACAGATAACATTGACGGTCAAATAATTAAACTGGAAGCATGTTCATTAAAAGCCACAGCCTACTAACGTTATCTCAATTAGATACGAGCTATTTTGGAGAGTTTAGGCTATTTAAGCCTATTCAACTTTGAAAACATCAACATCAGACATCAAACAACATCAGCTATGGACAGCGCTGTTTTCTCAGTATAAAATAGGCCTATGTAAAAATCACTTCCATATACTGTATGCCTACTTTAAGCAAGAAAAAAAATTACAAATTCTGATTATTTTACTTCTTCATTTTCATCACCCCATCATCAGTGGGAACAATGAGTCCGACTTTTTGATGCACACAGGTGATCGATGCGGGTCTGCACGGTAGAAAGGAATAAACGTAAATCGTCCTCCACCTGCAGCCTTGATTGGTATTTGCTTTTAAGCAAGGTCAAAGCGGAAAACCCGCACTCACATAAGTAAGTGGAGATGAAGGGGATGAGGACTTTCATAGCCTTTTGGGAGAGGTGGGGAAACTCAGTCCTATACGTAAAGCAACGCGATATGATGCTTCAGTCGCCTTAGTATTAACAGAGCTAAACGTCTGGATTACTCTCTTTTGTATTTGCAATTCTTTCAGCTTTCTGTCAAAAAATTCCAGTGGCTTGGCACCAGACTAGAGCATGGCCTCAATGTGACGCTGGAGCTTACTGTGTCTCATACTATAATTTGCTATCACCTCTTTGCAAATAACACACTGTGGCTGCGGCGCATCATCGGGACCGTTCCACGAAAATATTTAAAACTTAAAATATTTGTGATCATACCGAACCGTCATTTTTCCCTCGTGCTGTGCTTCCCCTGGGGCTCTCTGCCCCACCAATTGAAAACCTCTGCCTTAGAGGCTGGTACCCATCAGCTATAGTCATGCAATGAGGACAATGCAGTTAGAAATATATCATCCTGTCTGAATATGATGGGGTTGAAACACAAAAGACTCATGAAAGTACTAAGAAAAGGACTCATGGATGTAGGCCTACTAAGCTGACTAATGATTGAATTTTTATGGGCTACAGGTTCCAATGCTATTCAAGACTTTTTGTGAACTTTCTGTCGATGTACTTATATTATTGTGTAAAATGGCGTTGGCAAAATCTAAACCTTTTCACAGTAGGCCCCTATAGCCTCTACTGTAGGCTAATTACACCGGCTGGATTGAAGACTATAGTCACTATAGTGCTGCCAGCAGATGGCACTGTTCACTTTCTCATCGTATTCACTCATATTAACAAACTGCAAAAACGGAACTTGGCTGTTTTAAAAGCATGATTTTTATAAATAGAGTGCTTCACTGTGTAAATGGGGACATTCGGTAAATATTCAGCCATCCATGCAACTTGAAACCACTTTCAAGACATGTCTTTATTGGCTATGTGTAAAACGCGTTATTTGTTTAATTGCGCCCAACGGCGCCCATGATTAGGTAAAAACAAAAGGCAAACAAAAACAGAGGAAAGACAAGAGTTCATCGCAAAGCTCAAAAACAGTAAAATGTTTACTTCAGTCTGTCAGTCTATCCCAGTCAGAGTGACGTGTTTTCAAGTGAGCCTGACCCATCCCCCTGTTATCATATCATTCCCCGAGACTTGAATCAGATGCCCTTGTGCGTCTGGTGTTCTGACAATCTGTCCTACACGCTTAGGATGAGCTACCGGGAGTTCAAGCTGTCATATTGTCCAACAAAATATGCTTCTTTCTCAGAATGAGCTACTATTTTTTATTTAAAAACACCTTCATAAATTATGTAAAAACAGGGGTAGCACATCCTGTCAGCTTGAGATACCCATCAGAAGGAACTACCGCCTTAATAAATGATGTAGAAACAGGGGTAGCACATCCTGTCAGCTTAAGATACCCATCTGAATGAACTACCACCTTAATAAATTATGTAGAAACAGGGGTAGCACATCCTGTCGGCTTGAGATACCCCATCAGAATGAACTACCGCTTTAATAAATGATGTAAAAACAGGAGTAGCACGTCTTGTTAGCTTGAGATACAGTGGTAGCTGGACGTGTAAACGTGTACCTACGTGCGCACTTTGCTAGTTTTTAATTACTTTTATGTCATAAACCGGTGAGATTCGATACATCCTGCTACATATCTGTTCTTTGAGGTCAACATGGCAAAGAATTAAAAGTCCTTGGGCTCTGGAGATATTTATAAACACTTATGTGCTCAAGCTGGTGTCTCGGACGAGCCGTTAGACCAGGGACTCGGTTTGGACGGTGTGGGAGAAATCCAGCGGCAACTGGCGAGCATGTCTGTGATGCTGCCGAAAGTTGTTGCTGTAATATGCTGATCAATTACTGCGATGGAAATGAAATTCTGTAGCAAGAGTTGGTTACCCCAAATTATGTATCAACAAGTATCAGCAAGTCCCCTTTTTGCTGGTCAGAGTGAATTGTGAGGGGGAATAATACACTCGGTGACCTATATGAGCGTGGAGTGTTGTGATCCTTTCAAAATTTGGTTAAACTTTTTGGGATTCCCAGATCTAAGTTCTATAACAATTTACATCTGGGCCACCTGCTCTGTACCCCCCTAAAGCAGAAGATACTCTGGGAGAGGTGATAACTGCTTTTGGAAAAGGTCATGAGGCATCAGTGATTACACCATGCTAATTCAGTCTGGAGGGCGGAGCTTCAGCTTCTTTCAAGAGATTATGGGAGAAAGATCTGAACTTGGTATTGGAGGAGGTAGTGTGGGCTAGAATTCTAAAAAACATCAAGTCTACATCTAGAGGTGCAAGGGTTCGCCTTATGCAATTCAAGATTTTACATAGAGTCTATTGGACCCCCTTTAGATTGCATAGGTTTGGTCTTAAAGACAAACCACCAGCTGGTGATGTCAATCAGAAGATGGAGACACAACCAATGTCTTTTGGGGATCCAAAAATTTTGGTTGAGGATTCAGAGTTTTATGTGTGAGGTATTTGGCTCTCAAATTTTATTTTGCCCCAGACTCTGTATTTTAGGAGATAGGGCGGTCATTAATTTGTAGAATAAGCACATAAAAACTGGTTCCTAACTAGTATTATGATAGACAGACCATTTTTAGGGGTTGGAAGTCAGCTGGAGCACACCCATTTCAGGAGTGGTGTTCGGAGATGGCCAGGGTGGCAGCTTTTGAGGAAGCGGCATCCAGAAGACTGGGGAATTTAGACCTGTTTGTGGAGAAATGGGGCAAATAATGTCTTTTTTGGAGGGCTCTCAGGGAGGGACAGAGAGGTGTAGTGGATGTGTGTGATTATATATTTTTTGTTTTTTGTGTCTATAATTATGTGACCAAATATGGTTAAATATCGATTCTGTTTATTAATGTTTTGCTGTTCTTGTTTAATAGATTAATCAATAAAATCACAATTAATCACAAAAAAAAAACAAGGGACATAACAGGGACATAACAAAGAGCAACCCAATAATCAAGAAGTGAAACAACAGATCAGCTGAAAAAAATAAAACGCTATAATTATTGGCAGCTCCTCTGCAGTCGGGACATCAGGGATGCAAGTTAAGTGTTCCTACCTTGAACACAAATTGCACTGCACCTATAAAGAGTCAAGTGAATTAAATCAACAATACATCAAATCAAGTTTATACTGTGAACATGGTGAATCTATGTGTCATTTACCACGGTAAAGCTGTCAGAGATGTCATTGCATCTGTTTATTTTGCTACAGGCTGTGCAGAGGGCATTAACGTTACCTTGTGAGTTAGAAGGGTATTTATCAAAAATACTTTATCACTACGATCCACTTCATCAATACATTGTGCCTGGTTATGGAATCTTGATAATAAAGAAACATTAGCAATTTCCAAGTATATGCTGATAAAGAATACAGAAAGGAATTCTACAGACCATCATACCAGTCTCCAGGAATGACTTTTAAAGGCGATTGTGAATTTAACGGCAAATAAACTTACCGCTATGCTCAATTAATGTGCATGCTATACAATTTCTGGACATTTCCACAGATTTTGGATCCGTCTGGAAATTGAGAGCTGTTCCTTTAGGTAATCCTCTGCAAACTAACAAAACAAAAGTTAAGCAAGAGCATTATTATACATAATGTACACCAAATCTTTGCTGATTTTTAAATACTTTGTTTCCCTACTTTTAAAACTAAGACTCCACAGCTGCTCCCATTCATCTGTTGCTCATGTTGTAAACTATGTGTAGTCCAATAAAATATTTTCAACTCAAATTAATGTTTCATGTGCATTTATTAATTAATGTGGCAAGTAGTCTTATAACAGGCTCAAAAAGTTAGATGGTCATTTTCATAAAATTAACAGCAACAAAACTCAAAGGTTGATTCAAGCAGTTGAACTACATATTTGTTCTCACATAATTTCAACGCAGATCAATGTTTCATGAACATGTATTTATTTATATGCAAATAGTCTTGTAAAAGTGTCAGATGGCCATTTTTACAGAAAAAACACAAACAGAACTCCGACACGAACCTGAGGCATATATACTTTAAGCTGTTCAGCGATTTATTTCTTCTAACATAATTACATAATTTCAATGCAAATCAATATTTTATGTCCATGTATTCATTTATTTGGTTAGTAGCTGTGTAATAAGCAGGATTATGCACAGACAGCAGGTTATCACATAATAAACCCCAACGGGCCTGTACATTATCCCTTACAAAGTGTGGGTGGAGCATCACACAAAACGAGTTTTGGTTGGTTACCAGTGTCACTGCTCTATTCGCTGTCAGCCATAATTAATACATTAGTGCCAGTGACAGTGATTAGTTTTCTTAAAGTGTGCTAAATAATTTTTTCACTGCACTGGCCAGTAAAACATTAAATTGACATTTAATTTAATTTACATTTAATTGACAAATTCGTAATTTTAAAGGCAAGGTAGCTCAAAATTATGGGCGTGTCTTCAGATATGCAATTTCCAAGCTAGAAAACATCTTGCGCATGTGCAGTGCGTGTGGGTAGCACATTCTGAGAGGTAGGTCAGATTGTAAGAACACCGGCATCTTCATCATCATGACATGTTTTCCATGATCTTCTCAGTGAGGTAGTCTATATCACCCCATTGAACCCAGGTGAAATAAATAAATAAATTCAGCTACAACCAGACTAAAGCTTCAGATGAAGTTTTGGATTAGAAGGTTGGCTAATCTTAGGTGGTTTAAAATGGTCTTTGCTGGTTTAAGATGGTCTTTTAGCCTGCAAATCTGGTGCTCAGACGGTTTAACTGGGAGGACCAATCAGGTATAAAGTTCCCCAAACGTCTAAAACCAGTCTGGCCAGCTAAATTTAGGCTGGTTTTAGCTGTGAACTTCAAATGTGCCTACACCAATTGTCTAGATCTGATAGCACTATAAATTTTTAAGAATTCATTAATGTTGCATATTTATTATTAATGATAATTAGCATTGATACCATAAAACATTTTAGTGGTACCCCATACCATTTTTCCTCAAACTATCCAAAAGCATCATTTTGTGGACTAAATGATGAACGACAGTCAGTTGTCAATCCATCAATATTGTATGCTATGCAGGGTCAGGAATGAACTCTTCCATTAAGGGGTGACATTTAAGTTTGATTTTCATGGGGGACTTTGTACCCTTTTTTAACCAAAGAAAATATATACTGTGTCATACTTCCATAATCCATAAATTCTCAATATAACTAAATTGAAAATATATAACCTTCTTAGCAAACAAAATACAATCAATATCAACTATGCAATAATATGCAGAATTAGGCCTAAAATTAGAAATTCATTTTGGGGTCATTTTTTGCCCAATTTCGGAGGCATTTTTGTCACTTTCTGTACAACCCACAATCCCCTCTCTTAATGTCTGACCCTGTTGCCATATTATAATTACAATACGGTACTGTCTAATCTCTAATTGGACATCTTCTACAGAAAACCACCAAGTCCTCGCCCACCAACGTATCAAAGTGTGTGTGTGTGAGAGAGAGAGAGAGAGAGAGAGAGAGAGAGAGAGAGAGAGGGAGAGAGAGAGAGGGGGAGAGAGGGAGAGAGAGAGAGAGGGGGAGAGAGGGAGAGAGAGAGAGAGAGGGAGAGAGGGAGAGAGAGAGAGAGAGAGAGAGAGAGAGAGGGAGAGAGGGAGAGAGAGAGAGAGAGAGAGAGAGAGAGAGAGGGGGAGAGAGAGAGAGAGGGAGAGAGAGAGAGGGAGAGGGGAGAGAGAGAGAGAGAGAGAGAGAGAGAGAGAGAGAGAGAGAGAGAGAGAGAGAGAGACGCACTGGCTAGACCCTGATAACTGAAGTATATCATCGGCGCACCGGCTGTCTCAGGAGGAGGTAGAGATGTGTCATTGATTCAGGTGCGTAGCGATCGAATTTCTGTTATTTATATGTCCTGGTACCTGGTACGGTCAGATGTGCAGCAATGCCACTAATGCGAGTATAGAGCAGGCGCTGCATCGTTATTACGGCTCATTTGTCATTTAATAAAATCCATTAAGCTATTGCTTGTGATTGCAAATGCTGAATGAAAAGGACACAACAGGCGTAGAAACGTATGCAATGAATGTCTGAATGTCTAATGTAAAAACTATGTTGAAATGATGCATAATTTTGGAAATTTAATTATCTCAGACTTTCCCTCAGACTGTTTAAGCCTGATGAGCGCAATTTAAAAAATCAAGTCGTTCGGTCTTTGATGTATAGTCACATTGGGTGTTATACAAACATTTTCTGTGGAAACATATTACAAAGGCGCGTCTTATAGTTTCTTCCACTGACTAACGACAAGGTTGTTTGTGCGGTCCACGGTGCTGAAAGCGCCTCGGTATCTTCACGCAGACACGTGAAAAACGAAACAAAACTTGGGAGTGAGAATGGCTATATCAGTCTTTTCTGATATTGGACAAGCGAGTGCCTCGCTCGCATGCCGTTATATCGCATAGACCAAATAATGACGTATGTTAGCCTTCATAGTTTACAGAAAGCTTTTGTAGTGACACTTAACAGAGAGCACGTGTCTCAAATTAGAATTAAAGGACAGTGACTTAATGGTAACCTTTTCTCTTTTGCATTGAGATTTGAAGGATTTGAAAAATGGTCGATTTGACAGTGTATTTGTATTAGTTGCAGATAGTTGTGTTTTACGTGGTAGCCTATCTCTTTCTTAACTCTTTCTTATGTTTTCTCAGCAGGTGTCAATGTGCATTCATGTCTTCTTTCTTGCGCATCATGGTCGGTTAATCAAATCTGGGACTGCAGAGGAACGACCACCTCACATAGTCTCCGTTGGCACGAGCAGCTCGCACGCAATGCCCGCACAGCTGCTGTCCGTCACACAATGTGGAACATGGCACACTTGAAGATGCACTGTCTCTCGTGCGGACGCTTTCCACTTTTCCTGTGTTTGTTTTTACCGACACTTGTATCTCACGCGATTGGAAACATCTATAAGAGGTCGATCGTACCACGGGCGGCGGGCCAGTTGGCGGTCCAACGCGCCGCGGCCCGCTCTGTCGCCCGTATGGACGGTGATGTGATAATCGGTGCGCTCTTCTCCGTGCACCACCAACCCTCCGCTGAGCGCGTGGCCGAAAGAAAATGTGGGGACGTGCGCGAGCAGTACGGCATCCAACGCGTGGAGGCAATGTTCTTTACTTTGGACCGTATAAATGCCGACCCGAACCTGCTGCCCAACATCACATTGGGCTGCGAGATCCGGGACTCGTGCTGGCACTCCTCCGTTGCTTTGGAGCAAAGCATCGAGTTCATTCGAGATTCCCTTATATCCATTCGGGATGATAAGGACGGATCTAAGTGGTGTATCGACGGGACGCCGTCCAACCAGCCTCCCCCCAGCAAGAAGCCCATCGCTGGAGTCATAGGTCCTGGCTCCAGCTCGGTGGCCATCCAGGTGCAGAATCTCCTGCAGCTGTTTAATATCCCCCAGATCGCATATTCGGCCACAAGCATAGACCTGAGCGACAAAACTCTCTTTAAATACTTCCTCCGTGTTGTGCCCTCTGACACGCTGCAGGCGCGTGCCATGCTGGACATTGTTAAACACTTTAACTGGACGTATGTGTCTGCAGTTCACACAGAGGGTAAGTCACTCACTAGCTGTTCTCATTATATATATATATATATGCTACATTTTAAACAACTTTTCCAAACGATGGTGTTGCGTGTGCAAACACACTTGTGAGTAATTTGGTACTGAATATAGACACAAAATTGTGTAAAAAAATAAAATAAAATAAAAAATAAATCTCTTTCAAATGTATGGTCAGATTACATTTAAAAATGGACAAATCTGAAAATAGTGACTAGCCTAAACCACTCTCTAGGCCCAAGAAAATGCTAATTTAATCCCGTTAGAGTTATAGCTGTGCTAGTGGACCAAAGACCTTTTATCGTTTCCATATCGTAGCATGCTTTAATGAATCAGTCAGTATGGAAGTAAATTAATGTCTAAAGTCTTTGGAGCATAAAAGCATGTTGAATGGCTCTAATCGAATAAATAAATAAATGCATTGTATTATCAGTGCTTGCATTTAAATGTGTTAAATTTACAGTGCTTGGATTTTGGACTGAAAATTAACATTGTTGTATTTTTAAGCATTGAAAACATTTTCAATTTCATAATGAAAAAATCAACAATAAATATTCACCTTCCAAAATTCAATTCCAAATTATTCAGTTCATTTGAAAATACCATCTAGATTTTTTGACTGGTAAAATTCAGCCCGTTTTATTTTGCTTAACAAAATTTGCTTCCTCAAATTCAGTGGTTAAAATTCAGTTGGAAATTCAACCTTCCGCATCCAGGAACTTCAGGAAAAGCAGCAGAGTACTGATGCTATCAGTTCTCACCAGTAGGTGGTGCAATGCAATCGGCTGTTGACTGCTGAAAAACAAAACTACAGGTAGAGAGATCAGCCGTGTGCATTTTGATAATTTGTTTTTCAAAATTGTTCATGGGTAGAAAATAGATAGATATTTGATTTGAAACGCACCTTTCCACTGATTTCTCAACCCGCTTCATCATCAGTTCCTCAGTGCAGTGCAAAAGAATAATAATCCACAGCAGATCAACTTTTATTGCAACTAAATATTATCTCTCTCATCAAACAACTGGAGTAAGGAATGCTTGTGACACAAACCATACTAGTCAGGGAAGGGTCTAGACAGGGCTTCGTGCCAACGTGTGCCAGAGAAATTTTAGTTGTCTGTTTTAGAAATAGCCTATTGATGTCCCTCGCATATGCACGCAACATTTCTTAGCCTACTTCTTAGACACACAACCTGTTTTATTTAGCTGTCAGCTATCAAAATCTCTATCAAAAGGTGTGGCGAAGCAGCACCCATTGGACCCTCAGAGCGGATGCATTTACATTGTAGTGAAGCGCAGACCAGTATATGGAATGCATTGGCTTTTAAAAATGAACATAAAAAGATTGCCAATACATTGTCCAGGTTATAACATAACTCAGATGTTTGAAGCACTTATCACTGTATAGTTAGGCATTACGTATAATGTAGTAGAGGGACCAGTCCCGAATTGGAAGCTTTGTCGCATTTAATTTATTTGTCCATGGCATGGCTGGACGTAGATCATTAGTATCACTAAAGTACTTAATATCTTCGGCGCGCTTCCCAAAAGCATTGCTATCAATGTAGTAAAGTTGAAACTTAGTAAATTAACGAGGGCTTTGAACTGCTCTAAAGTCATAGGTACGACTTAAACGTATCTTTTTCGCATTTTCACACTTTATCAGAGAATAAGGAACATTTCATAACATTTCATTGGAAAACCATTTCCAGAAACAAGGCTTTGGGTGTGCCAAGGGAAAACTGTATGCAAGAACTGAAGCTCAATAAAATTAAATTCTTTGTAACTTTAACAACAATTTCCATTCATAAGTTAGCACTAAATCTATTTTCTATTTAGCCCTGAGATACATTATAATTAATTTATTAGTCTAAACAAATTAATTACACTTGTATCAATGGAGCTGGTAGGCCTGTTAATATATCAAAATATTAGGCTTAATATTTATTTATAAAATTTGATTGAATTATTTTAGAACTTAATTATTTTCCAAGATCCAGAATACAAATGCACAGGTAAATGAAGGGACAATTTGCACTAACTGACAAAAAGTACTACACCAGGTTTTACATTACAAAACGTAATTTAGGAAAAGTAATAAACGTGTGGTGCATTTTATGAAATAGAAAAATGACAATACCGTGTGCATTCAGCTGACAACATTAGAGCCCCTTATTATGATTCACATTGAGTGCATTTACAAACATTAATTTCTATCATTAATCTCTATAAAGTTGAGCATCAATCTGAAACCCCGTCTTACCAAAATCAACATCATCTATTTAATTAAATGCTGTGATCGTCATTAACTTTCAGTGTCTTGACAAGCTTACATATCATTTCCATATTTGTCAGTATTTCCACAATATTGTCATGTTGAGAAGACAAACTCCTGGACATACTGGCCAAGGTTTCTGCGTTGGACCGGAGAGCTCCCATAACGAAGCATTTAAGTTCTACATTATATCGAGCGATCTAAGTGCTGTTTTGGCAAACAGGCTTTACTCTATCGTAAAGCAATGAGCAGTGTTAATTAAGATAATCAAAGTATTTGGAAACTCAGCCTATATTATTTTTTTGTTGTCAAAAAATACACATTCATAAATTCCCACTTAAGGTCAAGAAGATACTGTAGCCTATCCCAGAAACATGTAACATCTAACATTAGAAAAGATGAAAATTGAGCTTTGACTTTTACAAATGAAGATAACACATTTTCTGCTAGAAATGAATGCCATGTTAGCCTAGATAAGATTATTTGAACGTTTATTTAAATTTTGTATCTCAATACATTTCTGATTCAAAAAAATCCTTGACTGTGTAGAAGTACTTGTTTTTTTGGAATTATTTATTTCAACACTGGACATTAATACACAGATATTGATGTAGTTCAGGAAACACACTAAATAAATAAATAAAACAAGGCTCAGTTTTCACCATGGTACAATGTTAGATAAAAAAAAAATACATGTTTAGCTAATCATATTAATGGAATAATTGCATTGTAAATATTAATTTAATAAACATGTTCACCATACTTCATTATGCCTATGTCTACCTAAACAGCAATCAGTGACTCGGAGCCGGTTATAGACATTGAGAGACCCTAGACAATTTCTTTTGGAGACTTGACTTATTTTTATTATGTAATGTGGCATGACATACAACAAAGCGGTAGCTCATTCAAATAATTACTTTAACAATCTGTTCAAAGCAGTACTCTTAACTGCTTTTTGGTTTTTGCAAGCTTTGGCAAATCTAATCAAAAGTTTTCGACTAGTTCTTCCACAGAGGTGCTCATTGTTGTAGCCTTGTAACTTCTAAATAACACTTTGTTATCTGATAAAGTAATAAAAACCTGTGCACCTCATATGAGCTGCCATCAGCCAGTCAGAATGGAATTTCTGACAGCTCTTGCAATTTATGCTCCCATTTACTTCATGCTTGCTGTGAATGGTCTGTGGCCATGTTTGTTAAGATAAATTCTAGCTATTTTTGAAAATCCAACACACCCAAGGATATGCATTTTCCTATTTCCTGCTTTGTAGTAAACGCTAAAAAAAAATAACAATTTTGATAAATATTTTTGTTACATTCATTTATATTCATTATAATGTTATTACTTTATATTAATAATACATTTTCTGTTAGCTACTAATATGAATAGTCTATTAGAGGAACACATGGCATAAGAAACATGTTGAATTCAGTGTTACTGTGTCAAAGTTCAACACCTTTAAGCTTGTTCTCTTTAAGTCAAGCATCTAGATAAAGGACTCACATGCATGGCTTGTCGGGCAAACAGAATAATATTTTGCATTTTATTTGAACGCCTCTCAATTTATCCTGCTCTTGTTTTTGTGTACAGCTCATTAAATTATGGATTGCGTTTCTTGAACGCGGCTGCGCGATACAGTGGAAAGGGAACATTACCTCCACCCAGAAGATGTTATAGATGAAATGTTGCGTGCAGATGCGAGGGATATCAATAGGCTATTTGTAAAACAGACAACTAAAATTTCTCTGGTACACGTAGGTTGCAGAATCTATGTATACGCGGAAGAAAGTTGGCACGAAGCCCTGTCTAGACCCTTCCCTGACTAGTACAGTTTGTGTCACAAGCATTCCTTAGTCCGGTTGTTTGATGAGAGAGATAATATTTAGTTGCAATAAAAGTTGAGCAGCGGTGGATAATTATTCTTTTGCACGGCACTGAGGAACTGATGATGACGGGTTGGCCAATCAGTTGGAAGGTGCATTTCAAATCAAATATCTATCTATTTTCTACCCATGAACAATTTTGAAAAACAAATTATCAAAAATGTGCACGGCTGATCTCTCTACCTGTAGTTTTGGTTTTCAGCAGTCAACACCCGATTGCATTTCACTACCTTCTGGTGAGAACAGATAGCATCATTGAATGTGCATCGGTACTCTGCTGCTTTTCCTGAAGTTCCCGGATGTGGAAGGTTGAATTTCTAACTGTGTTTGAAACACATTTGAGGAAGCAAATTTTGTTGACCTAAATAAAACAGGCTGAAATTTAACCTTTCAAAAAAATCTAGATGGTATTTTCAAATGAACTGAATATTTTGGAAATTAATTTTGGAAGGTGAATATTTATTGTTGAATTTTAATAATGAAATTAGTTGAGAAATATTTCCAAATCATATTCAATGCTCAAAAATACAATAATGTTAATTGTCAGCCTCCCAAAATGCAAGCACTGTAAATTTAACATATTTAAATGCAAACACTGATAATACAATGCATTTATTATTGCGATTAGAGCCATTCAACATGCTTTTATGCTCCAAAGACCTTAGACATGAATTTACTTCCATAGTCAGCTTCTCCCTACATAATGAGGGTACTAATGTATTCATCCCCTCTTCTCTCACCCTTTCTCACTCACAACACACATTTTATGTTGCTCCCTCCAGCATTGTTGTGTGCATCACTTTCAATTCAGTCTTTGATTTGTTAAGAATATTTCCAGAGGTGGAAGTCTTAACTGTTAAACCACACATTGGGATTATTAATGTCCTAAAGTGTCATATCAATTTCTGTTTTGTTTTATACAGACTCATGTTAATTCCATCCAGGAAACAAAGTTAAAATAAACATGGTCAAACAGGACCTAGTTTATATTCCCTAAATGTCTGCACTCAGAAAAAAAAGTAGTGATAACAGAGCAAAATGCAATTCGGCTTAAATTACTTTAGTTGGTTGAACCTAAATTATCAAATTGATTTAGTCAGAATAATTTTTTTTAACTTGAATAAAACATGTTAATTTAGATGTTACCACCACATTTAGCACATTTTTAGGGTACCTGAAAAAACATTAAATTAAATGTGATTTATTGTTCAATATTATATCAATGTTTAATTAAATTAATTTGGTGTCTTTAGATCAGTATCTTGGATATGACACAAAAGTCTGTTTTCAGATAAAGGTTTATAAGTTATTATTATTAATTACAAGATGTTGAGCAACAAAGGTAAAATGAGACATTTAAAAAAGAAACAGCCAAAATAATAATAAATTAATATGGTCAACCAATTATAACAACATTGCAGTTGTTAATAGTAACGCGGATCAACTGTCTGTCTAAGGGAAGAAGAAAAAACTGCACACCATGATGAAAGCCACCACTCACAAAGACCAAAAACAAATAAGTTGTTTCAAGACAAAATAGAGAGAGACAAAAATTGAGAAACATAGTGTAAATTGAAGTCAGAAAGCCTTAACTATGAATCTGCTCAAGTTGTCACCCACAAACCCTGTTTACAGAACCAGACCTGCAGACAGCCATCAGTGACCACACACACCACTCATCTCTCCTGATTAGACTGTAGCACTGTTCTCTCCCGAGTACAGTCAGAGAGACCTCTGCTGCCTGTGCAATAGCATGCAAATTCCCCTCAGGAGTCTAGACATAGGATGGAATAGGAGATGTTTTAAATGTACTGTCATGAACTTCAGGCTTTTGCACCAACCTGTTTCTGATACATACAGTAAAACAAGTGACTTAATACATTCATTTGCAGTAATTTTTGAGTGCACTACACAGTATTATTGGTGTCCAACTTGTTTTATTACAGTAAAAATGCCTGTGGTAAATAAGTAAAGATTAAGGTACATTCAGCAGGTCATTTCTGCCAAATAAACTGCAACAGATCACAGATCTGTATATTATAAAGCATATTGCATGGCTACTTAGCAAAGAGATAAATAAATGGGTAGTTGACTTCTATGCTGTTCTCCATGTAAAATTATTTCAATCATAATTTTGCTGATTCTTTCTAAAAAAAAAAATATATTATTTTTTTATAATTACTATGCATGCAACTTTTATAAACTTTAATTGAGAGACCACATGCAATATTTGTTCTGTTAAAAATGAACTTGTCACAGCACAGGACCATTTAAAATTAACTAAAAAATGGTGAAAAGCTTTTAAACACTTTCCCTTATACATTTCTGTACTTTTTACCAATACATCTTAAAAAAATGTCCAATGTCCATGGATACATAATGCATCAACTAAACAAATTGACATAGAATATTGATTTTATTATTTATGTGAGGATCTAACAGCAGATAATATATCATTTTATGATGTGAGAAAAAAAGACATGATACTTGCACAACAATATAGGAAATGAGTTTTCTGGGACAACAGTTAATTATACAATTTTGTGGTCACAATACAAAATAACTGACTGCAGAATGCCACAATTTATTCATGAGCATCAAGTATTAGAGACCTGTGTAATAAAGGCTATTATTTGATACCGTCATGAAAACTGACAGTGTTGGGTTCTGCTCAATTGTTCCCTTACATTTGTTTTTTAGTTATATCGTTCTAATATTATTACTGCCATTTGTATCCTAAATGGTGGTGCCCATTTCTCCATTTCATGTCTTTTTCAGTTGCCTGTCTGGCTGTCATTTTGTGTCCACCATAGAACTGTCATCCATTTCTTATCCTGGGCTCTGACTGGTCTGACAGGTGTGTTGGATCAGTGGCGGTAATCCATCCTCCATTCCATGTCTTTGATAAAACTGCACATGTTCACATCCTAGTTTCTATGTTTTAAGAAATCCTTTTTTTAAATGTCATCCATTTTGTGTCTGAACGCAGGTAACTATGGTGAAAGTGGCATGGAAGCCTTTAAGGAGTTGGCAGCTGAGGAGGGTCTGTGTATCGCCCACTCTGATAAGATATACAGCAACGCTGGGGAAAAGCACTTTGACCGTCTGCTTAAGAAACTGCGTGAGCGTCTGCCTAAAGCCCGCGTGGTTGTCTGCTTCTGTGAGGGAATGACTGTGCGCAGTCTGCTCATGGCCATGCGGCGCCGTGGTGTTGCTGGAGAGTTCCAGCTAATTGGAAGGTAATGCTGAATAGCGGTTTCACGACAAGAGAAACTACATCACTCAGAATTCTTAGCTATAATTTGATTCTACGGAATCATAAATTGGAGGCATAAATTGCAGGCCCTGGAAAGACACAAAGGGCAAAGGAGTCAAATTGACACCCACACCAACTTGCTCATGGTAATATATATATATATATACCGATTTAATTATAATTTGTGTGGAGCAAAAGATGTTTGTGTATTTTGTTATTTATAGTTTAATTTATTGGCTTTTTGCTTTTATTTATGGGAAAATAAAAAGTAGAATAGATAGTTTTAGGGATGGTTTACCCAAAGAAAATAATTCTATCATCATTTACTCACCCTCATGCCATCCCAGAAGATTTTTAGAAGAATATGTCAGCTCTGTAGGTCCTCACAATGCAAGTGAATAGTGACCAGAATTTAGAAGGTCCAAAAAAAATCACATAAAGACACAGCATAAAAATAATCCATATGACTCCAGTGGTTTAATCAATGTCTTTAGAAACAATATAATAGGTGTGGGTGAGAAACAGATCAGTATTAAGCCCTTTTTTACTATAAATCTCCACCTTTGACCAGAGTTTAACCAGTTGGTGGCTTAATGCGAAACACTAGAATGTGGAAGTGAAAGTGTAGCTTTACAGTAAAAAAACTATTTAAATATGAATATGTTAATCACCCACAACTATCAATCACTTCAGCAGATATGGATTTAACCACTCGAGTCATATGGATTACTTTTATGCTGCCTTTATGTACTTTTTGGACCTGCTGGGTTCTGGCTATCATTCACTTACATTGTAAGAACCTACAGAGCTGAGGTATTCTTCTAAATTTCTTAATTTGTGTTCTGCAGAATATAGAAAATCATAAACATGTGGGATGGCATAGGGGTGAGTAAATGAAGAGAGAATGTACAATTTTGGGTCAGCTTGGGCGAGAGGGAATGGGATAGGATTCGGACATGACGATGGCCACAATTGAACCTGGACCCTTATTAGCAAATAGCTCTAATGTCTAATGAACAAACGTGATATGGGAGGTGTTCAAAGATTAATATTAAGCTTCATAGTGTGGTCACTTTAAGTAACTCAGTGGACACGCCCACAAACGTGTTTCAGACATTGGAATGCTTAGAAATAACTGTGCTACTGAATACACAAGTTTCCAGGGAAACCAGATGAGAGTAAATAAGGACATTGTGAACAGATCACATGTGTGCGGATCACACCTTTTACCACTAATGAATAATTTGTGATTCAGATGCTGCCTCACAAATCATTGTAAACTGCCTGTCTTTGTCTTGTGTGTTTTAATTTTGTTTTTGTGTGTGTGTGTGTGTGCCATAGAAGGCGGTCTCTTTATTTTAAAGAGGCATGAAAAAATGCTGTGGGCTGAGTATTAAATATTCAGTCTTACAGACTCTCAGAAAATGTGTTTGATTCCAAGTAACCAACAGGCAAAAGATGATCTTTGTTTTTTTTTTTTCAAATCCAAAGGATATATTTTTTCATCAATATTAACAGAAGTTATTAGCATGTTCAATGAACTTTGTTCTTTGGCACTTAATATTCTTTCTATATGTGGATAGACAAGTGGATATCTGTAGTTTTTTGAGATTTAATCATAAAATCAAACAAAAAGATATTATACTGATCCTCTCATACACAGCTACTATACTGCCCTCACACACCTGAGTTGTGAAGGATCTGTCAAATTGTTTGGTAGTGAGTTGCACTAGTGCAACACTGAATAATATTAAAAGACAAAAGTCCTTGAGACTTGAAGATCGGGAAATAGATTGTAGCAGCTATCTTGTTTCATCTATATCAAGGCAGCATCCATTGCCCACCCACATACAATCAGTGGCAGACCCTCATATTCAGCAAACAGACTTTCTAGGTCAAAACATTGTGTCTGGAGTCTGGCTTATTGTCTTTTTTTCAGACTTGCATGACCCTGTCTCATTCAGTTTTCAGTTGGGTAATAGGAACGAACATATGTGTTTTTATTAGTACTTGTTTGGGAGTGAAATACAGAGGGAAAGAGAGAGAGAGTGAGAAAGACAGGAGAACACCTTTTGCAAACTTATGGAGATTTATTCATTAAAACACACAATTCTTGCATTGTCATGATAATCTGTGTTTAAGCCTTCAAGACAAGATAGATGTGCATCCAAGACAGAGACAGATTGGGCAAGAGAAAGAGAGAGTGATTAAGAAACAAAAAGGAATGGAGGGACTACATTTGAACAGCTCTCCTGTGAAAGAAGGTGTTTAGCGTTGCTCTTCTGCTGAAGTCCAAGTGTTCCGCGATATGTGTGTGTTTGTGCTTTGTTTATCGAGAGCCAGCTCATTTCCTACCAAACACCAGTCTATATAATTTTCCATAGTCCAGAAAAACATTGACTTTGTAATTTCTAATCAACATCCTCAGCCTCGGTTGGAGAACATTTCTAATGTTGGAACATATTGGATCATCACTGGACTCTATCTTTCTCTCTGCCTCTTAATCAACAAATTAATCGGGTTCACACTAAAACTTAGCAGACAATAACATCCAATATCAGCTCTTTGTTATTTTAGCATTTAAGTGCTAACAGGAATCCATATTAAATGCTTAGCGAAGGCACTCTCTTTCCTTTGTGCTTTGCGTTTTCACAGACCCAACTGATAGACTCAATAAATAAACCTTTTGCATTGGCCTCTAAACACTTCACCTTGCCTCTCATCATACATTCTTCTCAGTTGAATAAAACCCTGAGTTTGGTTGGGAGACAAATCTAACATTTCTGGATAAAATGTGAGTGAACTCACCACCATGGTCATAATATGTTTTGGGCAGTAGTAAGTATGTTGCTAAGTTTCTGAGTGTTTTTATACACGTTGCTATGTGGTTGAAAAGGTGTTTTTGGTAGTTACTTGATGGTTGCTCACTGGCCCAAATCAAAAGAGCCCACTCCGAGTATTGTGGTTTTCTGGTTCCTAGATGTTGAATTGTTTTGCCTGCTTTATCATCTGCCAGGTGAAAATTGTTAGTCCTGTTTCTTAGAAAAGTAACATTGTGAAAGTAATCTCCTCAAAAAGTCATATGTTTTGCGGTATCATACTGTACATGTGTTGCACAAATGGTGCGGGATGAGTTAAAATAATTTGAGAACTTAAGTGCATGATTTTAAAAAAATGGGTCATACAGTTTTTTCTTAAAATTTTTGGTGTACTATTCCTTTAATTCCTAGGGTTGGGGGTTTACAACAAACTTAATTTTGAACAATAAAAATTACAATAATTTGCCTAATAAACTCATAGAAATAAAATGTTCAAATTGTTATTGTCATTAATTTTCTCAACTTTCCTCATGAAACTTGAGGACCCCTTACATGCCCAAGTTTTATTAGCATCACGCTGCCTCTCAGCTCTGCTCATCCTATGAGAATATTGCAGGAACTTTATTTGCACAATCAGCTGTCATCTTGCCATTGTTTTTGAGATGTGTCTCTTCACAGAGAGAAATTAGGACTCTTATCAATGTGTCACAGTTAGCAGACATTTCAGGCAACCCAAACATTTGCTGGTGTTGTGTCTGGGTTTTGAGTGGAGCAACATGAAGCATTATTAGCGTGGAGTAGATAAGGGGAAATGGGATCATAGAGCGGAAGAGTGACTGTTTTCTATGTAATAGACATTGATTGAAACAGTTTTCCAACAAATAGCATCTCACTTCAGATTTAGAGGAGAGGAGACTCTCCTATCCTTGCACATACATAGTCATTTGTGAGCTCACTGTAAATTCTGTCCTTTCCAGAGCCGTAAACAAATTAGCACCAATCATTGCTAATGTACTGATCTGATTAATTACTTTGCAGTACTTTGTACCCATGGTTTTATGTTCTAAACTTGCTTATTGTCCACGCTTGAGTGCAGTCTTGTTCTGAGACGAGGCACCATTCTTCAGCAGTTTCAATAGAGATGCGGACCACATTTGTATTTAAGTGGGTCATTTACTCAAAGGTGTGCTTGAACTCTCCAAATAGCTTCTTTCTGTGGTTATTTTCTCCTGGAGTAATGTGGAGAATTTGATTCAGCGTTCTTCAGTGCTTTAAGTACAGAATGATTATCTGTGACCTCCATGTAGAAGTTATGATCTGTGGATATTGTGGTTTTGTAAGAGGTTTTGCTCTGTGGAAGTAAATCTAATTCTCCGGAAACATATTTTTCTCATTTGCCCTCCCTTTTGAATGTATTAAAAGATTTATTAGTCATGAGGTTGAGGAGTGAGTGAGAGGAAGAGAGAGAGTATGTGAATTTGTGGGGTTTAAAATGATGTGTGCGCATGGGAATTTCCCACATTTGAATGTAAAATCACTTTAGTGGAGTACATTAAGTATGGATATGTAAGAGAAAGAAAAGAGACTGGTGGAGAGAAAAAGAGACTGTTTTATAGCGATGATGGTGCAAAAATGTGCCAGAATTGTTTGGTATCTCTTCAAGAAAAGTTTTCTACTAAGCAAAGAAAAGGTGGATTGAATCAACATTTACCATTATGTTTGCAGGGATGCTGAAGATTAAGAGGCAGATTCACTAAACAGTTGCAGCAATTTTGTGCATGTCATTTCAGTGCAAAAACCTGTGTCTTATTCTCTAACAACCCACAATCTATTTTAGCAGGCGCTAAAGTCAATAAAATTAGATTAATTAAATAATGATCAAATAATTGAGAAGAGCATTATAACGTGGCATATATGCAGATGTGTGTGTAGTCAATTAAACTTTAGGAATGTTTATGAGATGATATAAGTGTCTGGATCGCAGTGATTTTTTACAGTCCCGGCAGGGTGTGTCAAATATGGTCGTCTGTTGCATTTCCCGCTATATAGCGATCAGAATCGTCCCATAAGATCAGAATTGCACGTGCAAATTGTGTTCAGTATCAATTTTGTGGCCGCGTTTTGTGCCATTGACTGATCTGCATGATTGCTTTAGTGAATCAGGCGCTAAACCAGCGCAGACAGCACGTATACAAAAAGGGGTTCTTAGTGAATCTGCCCCACAGTATAACCTTGCTGAAAAGGCCAGCTTAGACAAGTATGAATTTACATGCTGGTCCGGCTGGTTTATGCTGGTTTGGTTCTGATCTAATTGGATGACCAGCGTATGTATGCTGTTTCCAGAATAACTGGAAGCTGGAGTCCAGTATCCAAAACACACAACAGAGAAGCAATCAGGGTAACCTTTTTGTGTTTGTTGTCTTGTGTTGGTTGCTCTTCACAAACACACTTCTAGGTCACTATCAAGTCTTTAATGTTCAAACAACTACAGCAAAATTACATTAGAGCAAGGAAAGCCTGCAGGCATCCCAACAGCCCTGTCATTGGAACTGTATACATCACCTCCCACAGGATCCAAAACCAAGGTTTAAGAGGTTGATTCTACACAGTTTTCTTTGTCACTGCGCAGGTTTTCAAGTTTTATCTCCTGTGAATTCAAACCATTGTAAAAAGAGGCTGACATTGAAATGATTTAAGTGTGATTGGACTTAATTTTGGTGTTTAGGAAGGGAAGATACAGAGATAGGCAACATAGGAAGATGCACACACGCAGAGAGAACATAACAAAGGCTTGTAATGTGTATGCGCAAGTGAGAGAAATAGAGGCAGATGAAAGCTGGTGTGGGGAAAGCGAGAGCAGGCGTGATGGGGGCTCCCAGCAGCAGTCCTGCTTGTGAAACACAGAGACAGGCTGCTTCTAACTGGAGCACCATGAATTAGTAAAGGCTTCTGGATGAGTTCTAATGGCCCTCAACCTAAGCCTGCACTGTCTTACTCAGTCCTCCAGGGATGATCTAGCAACAGTCAACCATTCAGAGTACACATGCACAATATACTGTATTTGGAGAGGAGAGGAGAGGAGAGATTCCACTTTTTCCTAAAGTGGAAGAGATCAAATGCAGGTGTTAGTGGGGGAGGGCCGTCATGCGTCTGTCACAAACAAATATATATTTTAACTGTTTACATTTATATTTGAACTGCACACCCGTAGAAACGTATTCTAGTCTATTCTAAGCTATATTGTAATTTGATACTAGCTTAATATACAATACTATATAATATACAATAATGAGTTTTAATGTTTAATAATATATACTGTATATATACATATATATATATATATATATATATATTGTAATATTATTTATTTTTGTATTCTTTCTTTTTTCTGTCACTGTTTGTGTGTGTGTGTGTGTGTGTGTGTGTGTGTGTGTTGATGCTTTGCAAACATTTTATGCAAAACAATCATGCCAATGAAGTACTTTCAAATTGAATTCAATGAGAATAGGAATGGTAAGAGGAAGGGTATGATAGAGTGCAAGGGTATAATGAGAAATAAGGGAAACAATAGCTAGAGGCTTGGGGAAGTAGAGATGAAAATGTGTGAAATTTAAGTGGAAAAAAGATGCATGGAAAAGGGAACATGTTCATATTAATCTAAGCAAAGAATTAAGTACTTTGCTATAATTAAATCAAAAAGGTCCTGTCCTTCCTATGTTGCCATCACTGCTCTTGTTAGCCTCTACCCCATAAGCACCTCTCTAGCCTCTCTGCAGTCTCAGGATAGTGCATACCTGCCTGTTAAAGCGGCACAGTGTCTCTACCTGAACTTTGGCTCATTTATTATTAATGGTAGTAATAAAACTCTGTAGAGTTGCACTATATCAAATCTCTGCCATTTTCTGCTCTACTGTGAGGCGCAAAGCTGTTTATCTAGATGTATTTTAGGTAAAACCCTCTAAAGGGAATTTTGTCTATTTCACTCTCTGATACCACACGGTGGCACGTAAAGCTGGGAAAAAAAGAAAGAATGGGGGGGTTATGGGATATGTAAAAGTGCAGTGAGTAATTTCCTTGTCTTCCATTGGTGAGACAAAACAGATACTCCTGCCTCAAACTCATGCCATTGGTTGAACCAAAGTTGCTGTTTTGCGGCTAGTTGGGATGCTCAGACAAACCGTTTTGATAGAGCCACATGATGACAGAATTTTCATTTTGGGTGAACTGTTTCTTTAATGAAAGTAGTGTTTAATGTCTGGATCTTTATGACAGAATTACCTTCCTCTGACATATTAATGTAACATAAAATGTTATATTTTCACTCTTTTTCTGAAGTGATGGCTGGGCAGACCGTGATGAGGTGGTAGAAGGTTATGAGCAGGAAGCAGACGGTGGGATCACGATGAAGCTCCAAACTGAGGAAGTGCAGTCATTTAATGACTACTTTCTGAAGCTGAGTTTGGACACTAATATAAGGAACCCGTGGTTTGCCGAGTTCTGGCAATACCGCTTCCAGTGCCGCATTCCTGGGCATCCTCAAGAGAACTATAACTACCAGAAGGTCTGCACAGGTAAACATAGAACCAAAGTCTTTCAAAGCAGTGAGCCAAACTGTACAGAAAAAATTCATACGTAAGATTTCAGTAGCTTTTTACAGTATATACGTTTGAAATAATTAAGTTCAGGAGAACAAGTTATTTTGTATATAATATGTTCATTCTCATCTAATTATAAAGGTCAGTTTGTCATTCAATGCAAATAGATTCTTTTGCATGCGTGACATATGTCTGCTTTAATTAATGCATTTTAAGGAAACATTTAATATGCATGATGCCATTTTACTGAATGATGTATAACTGTATATTTCCCTCCATTTTTTCATGTAATTATCCTCTGGTTGGTGCTTTAAAAGGTGACATAGGTAAACTGAGCTTTGCCCCTTCCATCCTTGTGCTTTTTCAATAATTGTTCATATTGCCTGTCCACACATATTAGTAGTTATAAATTTTTGCTTTTGTAATATTTTACTGTTGAGACAGTGCATGAGAAACACATGATGCTGCTTCTGCTACTGTTTATATGTTTTACTAATTTCATGAAGCGTGTCTTAAAAAAAATCAGATTTACTAAACACTAAGAACAAATACAGTTTAATCATAATGCAATTTGATCAATGCAACCTAAATATCTGAGACTGTGTAGTCATGTGAATTAGATTTTGATTGTTTATTAAGTGACAAAAAGCTTATAGTTTCTTATTGTTCTTGTCTTCTGAAAGACCCTCATGTCGGTAAGTGAGAGTTGATGGGAAACTAAATGGTGTTATGATACCTGCACTTAAAATCACTTCACTATGGCAACAGACAGCACAATGGTTTGGACTGTGTTTGGCTTCTTTGATTGGCAGAGCTATTCTCAGTTGTCAATGAAAAAGCATAGATGTACAATTCAGAGAGTTGTCACATGCAAGTTAGATGTATAACCACGAGAGACAGTAAAGATGGGACATAAAACTGTCACAGAAAAAAAAAAACTAAATTGAACAAATTTAATTATTAGTTTCATTAGTGTCATTAAGAAATGCTAATAAAACAGAAACCCATTACCATTGTTGGGGGTAACGTGATAAAAGTAACGTGTGTTGCGTAATCAGATTACTTTTTTGAGAAATGAGTAAATTAACGCAATATTTGTATTTTTAGACTATAATATCGGAGTTACTTTACAAATAAAGTAACATGTTGCTTTTGTACACCTCTACTGTCCCTGTATTGTGGGAAATCAGGAGTAAAATTGTGCTAACTTCAGGGAGGAGATGGACATTGAATTTCTATTGAGTGTGAGGCCAGAGACTAGCAGATGGAGATGAGTACTTCTATTTAATTAATGGAAGAAATTGGAACACCCAACCAAGAGGATCTAGCACCCAATGTAGAAAGGTAGTCCCGCCTTGCAGGTAAAAGGGCAAATCAACCTTTTAGATACAGACATCACCTGTCAATCAACTCACTAACGCATGCGCATTTCTTGTTTTAGCATAATATGAGATCAACATTAAGTTGAGCAAAACACGCTTGATTCATGTGTTAATACACACTACATTAAAAAAATCAGTAAATGCGTTTAGGAAGAGACATAAGATTAGTCTTCCACTGGCCACGACATGATACACAGGGTGAAATACTCGCTCAATTCACTACGTTATGCAGCCAAACTGCTCCATGTTACAGCTCCCTGTAACTGGGAGAATGGGATGAGAAAAGCTGACTCTGGATATGTGACTCTGGGCAACGTTCTACATCGATTGTGTTTGCAGAGAAAATTTCTTAGTTTCTAAAAATAATCTCCATTTTTGTTTTATAAAAAACAAGTAGTGTGGTTCATGAAACAAACCGTTTTTATGACATTTTGGTAACATTAAATATGCTTCCATTCAAGTTGTATCAACATGCACCTTTGAAGTTGTGGCGTCTATACGCACCGTGGATAAACTCAAAACAAGCCTGCACTGTGATGACTAAAGTGAAAAATATTCATTTATTCATCAGACTTATTCCTTGAACATGTAAGGCTGGCATTCCATACTGAATTTTATCCTGACTTTTGAAAAACATCTTAAGTTAACTCCGACATTGTCGATGGGCACAGCACATGATGACTTATGATGCAGGTTCAAGTGTTGGACTTTGCTGCTGTAGATAAGACAGTGGTTATTCTTTATTATTCATGTTGGCTGCTATGTTGATGGAAAAAAAATCATGCATAATCATGTTATTGATTCTTTATTATAAATATGATGTGAAGACCTACTTTCTAAATATCTGTTTGTTTAGTATGTTGTTTTTACAAGAGTGTTGTACGGTATACAATGCATGGCTTATTTGTATGGAATGCATAGCAAAGCAGAAGAGAAAGTGGCTGTGAGAAAAATGTAACACAAAAATAATGCAAAACTAACATTTTACTTTCCATAAAAAAATTACTTTTTAATGAATTAAGTTACTTTTTTAAGGAGTACCACAATATTCTAAATAATTACTTTTAAAATTAACGTTAACCAACACTGCCCATTGGACTACTAACAGGGGTGCCAAATGCATTTCAGGTGGCGTATTGGGATAAAAGTCACTTTGTGTGGGACGATTTTAGATAAACATATACACATGAAATTAGTAATTAGGAAATATTATTACTACAATAGTATTGTCTTAAAACACTCACTGCAGTTGTATGGCTGTAATAAGCCATCTAAACCTGAACATTAATACAAAAAAGGCCTAATTAACTGCCAGTTATTAAAAGTCTAAAAGGTGATTAGCTCTTTTACCACTATGGCAGGACTTTCTTTTTTACATCTGTTGACCATTGGGTGTTCCAGTTTCTCCCATTAATTTCAATGGAATTGGCCCTTCTCTGCTAAATAGTCTCTGGTTGCACTGGAAGAGTTGTGTCACCCATTTTAAGATGCGAGAAGCGCTATTAAATGCTACACTACAGATTAAAGAGTTTATCTGTTCTACTGTATCTAAAAAAGAATTTTGTGAATAAATAATACATATGTCAGTTTTTTGTATTTTTTTTCTTAAATCACCCTGCAGACAGGATTGGACATCTCTGTACTCAGCCACCCTTGCTCTATAAAATGAAAATTTCCTTAAGATAGAACCATAAACATTGATCTTTAAGTTTGCTACGATTCTAGCTAAGGCTCTTTTTTGTCTCACATTTTATTGTTAAACACTGACCATCAGAGCTGGACTGGGAAGAGAAATTGGCCCGGGATTTTACATGGCAACTGGCCCAACTGTTGACCGGGGGAGTGTGGGGAAGCCAAATGTTGTTGAGGGGGTGGGGGGGCGTGGGGGGAACCAAATGTTGTTGTTGTGGTGTGTTCGCTGTCCTTTTCTGCATATCGCGGCGCCATTTTGTGGTCCGTTCTGCATAACGTGGTGGCTCACTGCTGCTTATCGCAGCCCATTTGGCATGTTTCGCAGCCGAACCTCCGCCCCGCTCGGTTCTCCCGATGGCCATTACGCCCCTAATCGGCCCAAAAGTGCATCAGCCCACCTGGAAAATGTTCGGTATGACAGATTACCAGTCCAGCCCTGCTGACCCTGCTCTTGGAAAGGCATCAGGTTGATATAGATCATAAAATTAAGTCATTTTCATGAGCTGTATCCGTAGATTTCAATTTAGCCTTAAAGTCAGGCAAAGTCAGACAGAGAGCATGAGGGGCCTGCCAAAGTGAAATATCAGTCCAGCTATTCTGTGCTTCATGCAAGATAGGCTTGGTGGCACTGAGAGCACAAGAGAAGCTTGTTACACAAGGACAAATATGCCCTTTCACAGAGTGTGTGTGAAGTCATTTGAATGTACAAAAAACAGACACAGTGATCACAGTGTTTTGAGGTACCACCCTGTCTGCATGTGTGTGAGAATGAAGAGTTCGCTTAGTTGATTTACTTCTTACTTCAAGACGTCATAGACAGAGCACTATGCAACTTATCATTAAGTAGCACAAGAAACTGAAAGAATAAGAATGAATAAGAATGCTTTTTTTCCAATTGTTCCAACTGAGGTTTCTTTTTCTTGCCTCTGATCTATCTTGAATGCATTTGTAGTATTGAAATTGCTTTTCCATGGGCTGGCTCATGAATATTGCTTTTGAATACCAAGCGTTCAGTGGCTTGCCAGTGCTATGTTATGAAACTCAGTGAAAGCATGTAGTTTGCCAGTAGCACAGCAGCACTCTCCTTTATTCACTTTTTCATAGAGTTAAAATGTCATATTTGAATAAAAGGGGCAATTAAGATTATAAAACAAGATTATATATAAAGTAAATATAATCTAAAATGAAGACAAAGTGACATTCTGCCTCTGGTCACTCAATAGCAATCAAAGACTTAATAATATTGGTTTATGTTTTGATAAAGCGAGTTGGCAGCCTCTAGCTGTACTTACTAATGCAGTATAATTCATTCAGCATCCAAATTATTTTCAGCTAAATTGCTATGAAATCCAACTAATAAACAAACATGAATGGATTGATAGAGGCAGGGTGTCACTAATTAGACTGCCATAATTACCTATTGCTCAAAATTGTTTGAAATATCTCCCTGACAGGAAATGAGAGTTTGAAAGACAACTACGTCCAGGACAGCAAGATGGGGTTTGTGATCAATGCAATTTATGCGATGGCTTACGGCCTTCATGATATGCACAGAGAAATGTGCCCAAACCATCCTGGCCTGTGTGAGGCAATGGATCCCATTGATGGCAGTAAGCTGCTGGACTATATACTTAAGACCTCCTTCACTGGTGTGTCTGGCGAGGAAGTCTACTTTGATGAAAATGGAGACTCACCTGGCAGGTAAACATTAAGAATAATACTATGAAGTTTAGCACATGCTTTCATCCAAAGCGACTTACAAATGAGAAATACAACACAAGGATTCAATAAGTCAGCAATGACAAGGAGTGCTGCAAAATAAAGTGAAGTAAGGGTAAGAGCAGAGGTGAAAGTGAGACAAAGTGAAACACTAGGGCTCACTGAAGCCAGGCCAATGAATTGTGCTGCATGCTCAGATTAGACGAATCTGATCTTCTTGAAGACTTCATGTTCATGCTGATTGTCAAAAGTTTAATGAGAATATTACAACTAATACCTAAATGGCCAGTGTGACGGTGGCAGTTATGTGAATGCCTATTCCATTGGAAAACCATTTAGCATGCATCCTCATAGGTTAGATTGGTGCCCTAGCCTACACATGCATAGAGGTGCGTATCGGATGGTAATGGGTTTGGAGTGGAACAGATTGCCTGTCTGAAGGAGATGCCCCAGTCCTCTCTACTCCAATAGCCAGGTGCGGTCAGCTGCTGTCACCCTGGCTATCACGAAAACAAGATGACAGCACTACTGCTGCCAAAGCTGCCATTGCCTTGTGAACATGTGTGTGTTTGTTTGTGTGTGTCTTTGTGGCACCTTACACTCATCTGTAAGCCAGGGAGTGTCATTAGTATGGATGAGTGGACTGAGCACTCAGGACGTTGTGCATTCATATCCTGGGTGGAGGATCCAAAGTTGAGGGAGTGTGAACTCTGCCACTTACTAGTCCCAAGAGTTCAACAGTGCAAAACTACAGACGATATGTTTATTATATGTGGGTCACTTTCTTTTTTTCTTTTGCTTTGTCACGATGGTCTCTATCCCTCTCTCCTTCTGCCTGACTCTTTCTTCTGTCTAAGGTATGATATTATGAATCTGCAATATGTGGATGAGCTTGGCCGCTTCGACTACATTAATGTGGGATCATGGCATGAAGGTCTCCTGAGCATCAGTGATTATAAACTCATGACGAACCGCACTGAGATGGTCCGTTCTGTCTGCAGTGAACCATGCTCCAAGGGACAGATAAAGGTGTGTATAAGGCATAAGCATGTATGCATGTTTTGCTTAATAAATTACTCTCCATTCATCCAGATGAAGAAAAAAAAAAAAACAGGTTCCCATTTGAATCAATTAAACCTATTAGTTCTCAGCTGCTTTTCCTTCAGGACCCAGATTTTACATTGGCAACCCAACACAGTATCAAAATGTAAATAAAAAAGGCCTTAAAATCAAACATCAAAATGTATTTACCAGCCTGGCATGTGGAACAAGCACTGGGCGAAATATTGTATTAGTATTAGCCTTATTAGCAAGTGACAGATGATTTTCCACCAAAATCCCATAAAGTATGCAGTCTTTTGGCCTTTGAAGTCACCAACATAAGATATGGGACATTGCAAAAGATATATTTTCTTAATGAGTATTTTTGTCTTTTTTTCAGTAAAAATATCTTAATATTCTTAAAACAAGATATACAGTATTTACTTGACAAACAAACTTGCATAAGATATTAATTCTTGTTTTCAGAGAACTGACAGGATTGAGTAAAATTTATGCTTAAAACAAGAAACTATTTATTCCAATGTCGTTATAAAAATAAACTTGTTTTCTCTTTGAATTAAGTTTATTTTCCTTACCCCATTGGCTAATTTCATTTAGTTAAATTTCTCTGAAAACAAGATAAAATATCTTATGCCATTTCGCTTGACAAGTAATTTATCTTGTTTTAAGAATGTTTAGATATTTTTACTAATTTAGAAAAGTTGATATATCTATTTATTTTGCTATCCTGTCTATGCACAAATATACAGTATGTTTGCATTTTATTATATTTGCATTTAGCTTTGTCTGTGACCCTGAGACCTGCGAAAGAATTTGAGAACCATTGAAATATAATATCCGGCCTCAATGAAAGAGTTCTGGGTGTTTTCTTTTTGTAGGTGATCCGTAAAGGAGAAGTGAGTTGCTGCTGGATCTGCACTACATGTAAAGATAATGAATACGTTCAGGATGAGTTCACCTGCAGAGCTTGTGAACTGGGCTGGTGGCCTGATGACGAACTGGCAGGTAAGAGACATTGTTTGCATTTTATTCATGGATCTATCCCCCAGTTGTCCACACACCTATTAAAGTATCTTTTCATTCAAACACTTTTCCATTGAGAATTGCTCCTACTCAGTCAAATATACTTGCCGTATTCTGGTAACGTTTACATTTTAGATTCTGTTCAGGCATTATCTCCTCCCGGCTCTATCAGTTCTCACTATGCCCTTCTCTTCCACCTCACCCAACACTTTCTCCCTCACTCTCTCTCTCTGGCCTGTGCACTGTGCATTGTTTTGACAGCTCTATGCAGCAGTGAGCAGAGTTGGATATTGGTGAGGTTGGAATCCCATTAGTACCCAGCAGTCGTGTGTCAGTTTCACCACGGAACTTGAGCAGCAACAGGGAATTCTGATTACCACTGAGACAGACTGATCTGAGATAGTGAAAAGCTCTGTCATACTCAATGAGAGACATGTGTCACTTCAGAATATAAGGAGAGAAATGCACATAGGAAAAGACATAAAAAGTGGTGCATATCAAGCTCAAAGCTATGTAAAGAAATCAAAACTCACATGCGTAGTAAATGAACCACACAAACATGAAATGGTACAGTCTTAGCTATGTGTAAGGTATCACTAATATATGCAATCAAATACATGCAAATGCAATCAAATTATAGTATTGTGGCTTTTAGACCATTTGTGTTTGCTAGTGTACTCCTTCACATTAAGCAGATATATACATGTTTAACTTAAAGCTAGACTATGTAACTTTTGGCCCTCTATCTGTTAAAGCATAGAACTGTAAGTTAATTGCGGAGGAACACAGTTTTGGTTATTATGTGAGCTGGGCTTTGGCTCTGCTCTTCTTTGCGGATGAATCTGATGATTTGAGGAGAACCGGTGTAACCATGGTTACAGGTGATAACTTATCAGAGAGAATGTCACAAACTACAACAAAACTCACCCCCTCCCCTCAATAAATAAATAAATAACGAAAGGAATATAAAGACAGATATCTGAAAAATAGCTCTAATTAGCAGGTAAGTAGCATATCGTCCACTGTTGTTTTGACTTATTTCAAAATAAATAATGTAACAAAAGTTAGGCAATGATGACATTAGACATAACAATTGCTATTTATACCAGATAAAGTGAAATGGTGAAAACTATTATAACTTAGCTAGCAGGCAAATAGACTAAGGTAGTAACTGGTATAGAGATTGCGTTGTTACCAGCATAAATTAAATCAAGCAATGCAGTACCACAATCCATAGTAAAATGCCCCATTAGAATGGCTGATGATATTTAATTAATTACTGGACTTAGAGAACTTCCTGGTTCACTATCGGTCCAATAACTGTCTATCCTGTCCAATACCTATCTTACCTGTCGAGCAAGAAAAACTTAATCTCTGGGTCAGTTTTAAATCCTTTCAGATCTCAGAGTTGTCACCACCTCTGAAAAGCCAAGCCGATGTTGTTTCGCATTTTATTATTATGGGCTCTGTCGATTTCCCTTTTTGCTTGCTTCAGTTCAAGGTTTCTTTACTTTGAAAATGGGTGATTCCTCAGACTGGTTGCCATTTTAAATGATCTGTGTTTAATGTTGCTCATTTGCTGTGGCAACAAGCTGTCAGCTTCAACCTACCACCACACCTATCACCGCACATATATATGCACTGTATAGCTGGACCTTCTTTTCTTTATTTATGGACATGACATAATCATGCACGGATGGCTGATGGAAGTATGCAATTTGGCTGACGGAAGTATGCAATTTACAGCCAAATCTGTCCAAACAGTTCTAAAATATAAATATTTATTATAAGCTGAATCAGGGAAAGGCAAAAACATGGCTTGGAAAACAGATTGTTGGCGTACTTGCTGATTAATGACATTTTGTTAATTTCTTACAGTGTAGCTTTAATAGTCTTTCTCTTTTGGGAAAATGGACCAAAATTGTTGATGACCATGTGTAGCCTGAACTACAAAGATTTAAAAAAAATCACTTTTAGCAGATAAACACAATAAAATGTTGTCTTTGGGAAAATGGACCAAATATATTGTTGATTATATGCAGATTACTCCACACAAATTTGTGTTTAATCAAATGCTGTTTAGAATGAGAATACCCCCTTATACCAAATGCAACTTAACCATACTGTAAAAAATCTAGAGTCTTGTTTTCATTGAAATCTAACTATATTTTGGTGGATTTATGCTCAAAACAAGAAAAATATTTATTTGCCAGTGGGGTAAGAAAAAAAAATATATTTTCCCAATGAATCACACATTTTTTTTCTTACCCCCTCGCCAAATAGTTATTTATTTATTTAGTTAGATTTTGTTATAAGCATAAATATTACAAATGTTTTTTAGATTTCTTGGTAAACAAGAATGTTTCATAGTTATCTGGTTATTCCTGCATGTCTGTGTGTTTTTTTTCTCTCATGTGTTTCCCTCTGCTGTGGCCAGTGTAATTAGCTATGTGGTCTATGGGAACGCTGATTCACACCGCTCACGTGGCAGCACCCTCACATATTCCTCCTCAGCTTTGGCTATTTATTCCTTTTCGTTTCTCTGTCTCATTGTCATATTGTTCCAGTACCTCTGTTATGCTGCCTGCCTGCCTGCCTGCTTTCTTGTTTTGCTCTGTTTAGTATGCTTCTTCCAGTTGGATATACTTCACCCTGTGGATTACCTTTTTACTCACCTTCTGCATTCAGTTCACTGCCATCATCAGCCCTGGTGCTCCTATATCCTTCCTGGACATTACATTCTGCAGCCTGTGCCAGTTTTATGAATATTTGCCACTTTCCATCTGCCTGCTGTGTTCATTCAATAAAGAATGTTAAACTTCCTCTGCGATTGAGTTCTCGTCCTTACTCCAATCCTGAGAAAGAATGTAAATGTATGTTTTAAGAATGTTTAAATATTTCTACTCAAAAACATTGTTAATGGTGTAACATGTATAAAGCCTATTGGCTAATAAAAATAAAGGAGCACAAACCCTTTGATGTCATGCCCAAACTTCCTGTTTCAATAGGAAACATCAACATAGGCAAGAAAACTGTGCTCATCAAGCGAGAAGCAGATATTAACTACACCATGCCAGGTTTTACCACATAAACCAGAAGTTCTGTATTTGTTCACAAGCTAGTCGATTATTTTCCATTTATATTGACATTTGCTTCCTAACTGTTCCCTTTATTTTAGGATGCAAGCCTCTCCAACTCAGATACCTGGAGTGGAGCAGTGTTGAGTCCATCATCGCAGTGGTGTTCTCCTGCCTTGGTATCCTGGTAACATTTTTCGTCACCCTTGTATTCATCCAGTACCGTGACACGCCGGTGGTGAAGTCCTCTAGCCGTGAACTCTGCTACATCATCCTGGCGGGTATTTTCCTTGGTTACATTTGCCCCTTCACTCTAATTGCATATCCCACTGTGATCTCCTGCTACCTGCAGCGCCTCCTAGTGGGCTTGTCCTCCACCATGTGCTACTCTGCCCTCGTAACAAAGACCAACCGCATTGCCCGCATTCTGGCCGGTAGTAAGAAGAAAATCTGCACACGAAAGCCCCGCTTCATGAGTGCCTGGGCCCAGGTGGTTATTGCCTTTGTTCTGATTAGTCTGCAGCTGGCTGTGGAAGTCACGCTGATCGTGCTGGAACCCCCTGAGCCAGTGAAAAGTTACCCCAGCATCAGGGAGGTCTACCTCATCTGTAACACAAGTAACGTGGGCGTTGTGGCTCCACTGGGTTACAATGGCCTGCTAATCATGAGCTGCACCTACTATGCCTTCAAGACCCGCAATGTGCCCGCCAACTTCAACGAAGCCAAGTACATCGCATTCACCATGTACACCACCTGCATTATATGGCTGGCTTTTGTGCCCATCTACTTTGGCTCCAACTACAAGATTATCACCACCTCCTTTTCAGTCAGTCTCAGCGTTACCGTAGCACTGGGCTGCATGTTCACACCCAAGATGTACATCATCATCGCCAAGCCTGAGCGCAACGTACGTAGTGCCTTTACAACCTCAGATGTGGTTCGTATGCACGTGGGCGACGGGAAGGCCGCTCCTTGCCAAAGCAATAGCATCCTCAACATGTTTCGCAGGAAGAAGAACAACCATGCAACCGGCAGCACCAAGTAAGTGTCAACTTCTAAAAAGTTGCAGTGGATTTTGAGTTACATTTCTGAAATTTCAGCTGAATGCACATACAGGCTATGAAACGTATGGAATTCAAATAATAGTGTCTTTCTCAGTAGCACAGCAACAAGTTGGACTGCACCGATAGAGCTGAAAGTGTTCTTTCTAGCATGTGTGTGTATTTTAGTTGTCTCTCCTATGCTAGCTCTCCAATGTTTTTCTACCTGCAGAACAACCAGAGTATGTACAGAGTGTTTTGTTAGAACCAGACACTATACAGTTGTCCTCTATATGTGTTGAATCTTCTTCCAAAACGTAACCTAATTTTCATCAAACTACCCATCCACTTAGTCCCTCTCCTCCTCACCCAGTATTAACCCACTTCACAGTCTCCCTCTTCCCCCATTACGAACCTTCTCCTCCTTCTCTTAACTGAAAATTTAACCCATTTCTCACAGAGGCTGTAGCTCCCATATCCTTTTCCCTTCTAACTCTCATGCAGCTTTCAGTTCTTAGGCATCTCTGTCTGTTTAACTTGACAGTGAATGCCATGGTGACCTGAAACTGAGGGGAATTCCATGAGGCCCTTGTTCATATTGCATGATGTTCAGTTTGAGCAGAGCAATGTAAAGAATAAGTCATCATGGCTTTCATAATGCTCTGTAAGCAGGACATTATGAGACACGCAATTGGCATGTTTGAGGGAGCTCTTTGTCAGCGAATTCATGAATTAACAATGTTTAGTTATGCATCGTGTGCTAAACCTTATCATGAGTTTTATGGCTGATAATTGTAGTAATGTTAAAGGGATTAAAGGGACAGTTCACCCAAACAATGACTTTTAGAATATTAGGCTCAGTCTCCATTCACTTTCAGTACATCTTTTTTCCATACAATGAAAGTAAATGGTGACTAAGGTTAAAATTCTGCTTAACATCTCCATTATTGTTCCATGAAAGAGAGAAAGTCATACATTATGGGTATGGAACAACATGAGACAACATAATTTTTATTTTTGGGTTAATAGTCCCTTTAAGTGTTGCTTTATAGAAATAATGCTAACATTATTTTCATGTTCTTCTAGTCTTTTGTGTTGCATTCTGGCATTTCTTCGTGGGAATAACGTTGGGTCTCTGTTTCATTCATAGTCCTAATGGAAAGTCTGTGTCATGGTCTGAATCAGGTGCCAGACCGCAGGGGAGGGGGTCGAGTGTGTTCCACAGACTGTCTGTGCATGTGAGGAGGCAAGCAGTCGGCCAGAGCCAGACAGCGGTCATACGACCCCTAACTAATGCATCACAACCCCCCAATCCAGAATATGATGCTGGACTCAACACAGCCCCCAATGGCTCACGCCCTGACGACAAGGCCATCTACAACCTCAATGAGGAGCACAATAGGGGTCAACATCCCCAACAACAACATCAAACAACACAACAGGAAGGAGTTCCACCTTCTTATTCTCCCACTCACTTAATAGATCACATCAGTGATTGTCCACAGGGGAGGCAAGTGGATACTCTGAGCTCTACATTTCCTGATTTCGATCAATTTGTAATGGACAAATGCAACAAGTTGAGTCCCACCTATGCTTCATCTGCCAATAAGTTACCTCTTCCCCTGCAGGGGGAGGTATTCCCTAAGGAGGGATCTGAAATGGAGGCTCTTGACCTCATTCATGGGTTTTTGTGCGATAGTGCTACACAAGAGGAAGAGGAAGGTGTAGAGAAGTTGGCCCAGAGTAAGCTGACACTGCTCACTCCACCCTCTCCATTCAGGGACTCACTGCGTCCAGAGGGCTCCATACCAGGATCCCCTGCCTCTGATAATGACCCCCCTTTTCCCAGAATATGAACTACACCCCCAAGCAGAGCTCTTTTACACTGTAAAAGCACATGCTCAGGACACGGTACAAATGGCACTGTTTAATAATCAATCACTACAGGATATCATTCACTTGCTTACTTGGCTATCTAAGACTTCTTAATCAAAATACAGTATTTCAGAAAGCAAAGAGGACCATTAAATTAACAAATGGAATGTCTTGTTATGGAATATATTTCTCCAAGGCTGCAATGGCAGCATCTGTTTTCCAAAACGCTGTGGAAATTTGGAGTGCCAAATATCATTGTGTTGCTGTGCCCACAATCTGCTGGCAAATTACATCACAACAGTCCAGGAGTGATAATGCCAGCTTGCTGCTTCACCATTTTACTCTTAGTGTTTTTGAAGAAAGATGAAACACAGGACATCTCACTTTCTGGGATTTTATATGCTTTTGAACTATGTAGCTGGACTTGGTTCTGATAAACAGTTTAGTTAAAACTGCTAATAATCAATTGTGGAGCCAAGGGAGTTTTGGAAGTAGACAGCACAGTGAGATAAGTGCACACAAACAAATATTTGCACACACGTAAATACAGTAAGGGAAAAATAAGGGTGTTAGTTTCACTCTGCTGATTTTTAAATAGTTCTCTAACTTTATTTGACTCAAAGTGAAACAAGTAAACCATGTGCACACAATACACCAAACTTGGAGTTCCCCAGCTGAGGTATTCTCCAATTTTCTTGTGACACACAAAGTAGTCGGAGTCAAACGCAAGTTTCAGTTGTTTTGCTTAAAGAGTCAGAGACAAGGATTCTGATTGTAACGTTACATCATTGGTATTGAATACTATTTTAGTGGAGCCAAGGTAAATAAAAAAAGAGGTTTGTTTTTCTTATCAGCTTTATTTTGTCTCATACGTGAACTCATCCTTGAAAACGGGAGAGACGTTTTGCAATCGTTTGTATACTGTTCTGCCATCTATTGTTTTCCACACAGATGGTGTCTTTGTATCTCTGCTATATGTTTCTATGATTAGAATGTGAAATACTTGTAATTTGTAAAAATGTCTTAAAAGGATGTACTGTATATGGTGGCACTGAAGCTGGAGTAATTTTTCAGCAACTTTTACAAATCAAATGATTTCTCTTTTAAATATTCAGTTTTTTAATTTTACATATGAGTAGTTGCTTTTAGAGGTAAATTGTAGCATAAACTGCCAATCTTGCATAGGATTATCACATGAATTTATAACTGTAATTCTTTAAGTTGCACTGGACTATTAGAATGCAACTTTAAAATATATATATATATATATTCTTGAATAACTTAAGTATTGTAATTGTTATAATGGACTGTACTATTAGGTATTTTAGTGTAAGCTGTCTGAAACAGAATTATTTGTTAAATGTAAAGTAACTGACAGATCACCTGTTTACATAGTCAAATTTATAAATGAGGGACAATGCTTCTTTTTTTTTGCCAGGACAAATCATGCTGTAAAATAAATATTTTATAACTAAGACTGTTCTTTTAAGCTTGCTTTTAAGAGCCAATATCTAGCCTGATTACAATGTGTACTAAAGACACGGGTTGATGCTATTATAATGAATTCAGAGAATGTTTTTTTGTTTGTTTTTTTACCAATTTCAAAGAGTCTGGTTTCAATCAAAGTGGTTTAAGACAACACACTCTTACATAGGATTTTTATGCATTCTTATGAGTTGGCTAAAGGGGCGGTCAGTCACACTTCAGTTTGCAATCAATTAACACCCATTTGCATCCTAGCATGGGAGACCAGAAACACAAGATCATGCGAAGAAATTTCAGACAACGCTGTGTGCCAAAATGGTGAACTCTGAACTATGAATCTGGATGACGAGAGGACACATGACCAATAGGATATCGAAACATCACACAAATGTCCTCTTGGCTCAATTCAAAGGATACAAATTTAAAATCTGTGTATTTTTATTGGTCCTGGAAAGTGAGAAGACAGTATATTTTAACATTTTCAATATAATATGATTTGTTATTTGTGAAGTGTTATTTACCAAAACCAGAAGCTCTCCTGCGTGACACATCCTGTTCCATTCGTTGTGTGACAAATATTGCATGCTCAAAGCCTAGTGTGATTGCACATTAAATTTGATCAAATTGTAGGTGTTGGGTTGTACAAATTCTACAGCAAATTTTACAACAGCGAGTCAGGTGACTCTTCTTTATCTCCTAAAATGTGACAACTTTCTTCCGTCATACATAACACTCTTTCTGCTTCAAATCATGTTTTGGGACTCTATGGTAAAATTTAGATATGGGGTTTGAGTAAGAGCATAAAATTAAGAACCATGTACACAACATCTGACAAGTGGAACATTTGCTTACTTCTGCATTACACATCCAGTGATTTGCAGATCTACAATTCGTATAAATGCATGCAAACAAACTTGTACAATTTCCTACAAATAGGCATCTCAGACGAATTCGTACTTCTCATGAGTTTAAGATCAAGCATGGAAAAAACTGGAAAACCCCCCCCAGCTAAAACCAGCCAACCCACTAGTACTTCACTTCTGAATGTTGACCAGTCAGTCCTGGTCAGGTGGCTGTTTTTAGAGGGGGTTTGGGCAAATATTAGCTGGTCAGGCTGGGAGACCAGCTGGCCTCCCAGCTTAATCAGCAGAGCACTAACTTGACCAGGCTGGCAGAACAGTTTAAACCAGTTTAAACCAGCTAAAACCAGTCAACCATCAAAGTGTACCTTTTTTTCTTTTTCTTTTTTACCCACTTGCGATAGTTAATGACCTTAAAGGAGTGCTCAGTAACTTTTGTTGTGTCATCTTGGACTTACAGTGACACCACTAGATGTGGATGCAGCATAATTCAAAATCAATAGTTTTCAGTTACAGATACTATTGTAGAACTTCACTATTCACAATCTGCAATGATTAACCCAAACTGTCCAAGAACAAAACGTGTACTAAGGTAAAGTGATTAGTATACATCTGGTCACGGGATTCTAAAATGGCAGCCCCCATGAGGTCGCCCTTGCCCCATGTAGAATAAAATAGTGTTTATAAGGTTACTGATCATATGACTTAAGTACTCATCTCATGTGAGTGGTCATGATTTCATTAGGGATGGGCAAATTGATACTAAAGTATTGATACTTCCGATACTGATGTGGTATCAAGAATATCAATCCTCACATAAAAAAATATAGATTCTTAAGTTGTTGATTTTTTAACAAGTGATCTTATTATTTAGATGAATATTAATGCATCTCATAAGCCTCGTGGTGTAAAAAGAATTATGAGCGAAATTGTTGCATGGCACCTGAACAATTTTTTCTTCAGCTCATCTTGACGCACAGAAATGCTAAAATACGCTAGCAGTCAGACAGCACTCACCCTTTCAGTCATAGTGCTCTTTCAAAGAGAGAGCAGTGCTTTCCTGAGGTAATGACAGAAAAACAGAGTTATTCACACTACGTTATGTCTAACCTAGATGTGATGTATCATAATTGGCTTGTTCGACCGTTTTTACAGGTTTATCTAAATACACATTTGTTTAAACATTGATAATGATCTTTAAATGATTGGAATGAAATGGATTTACTATAGTAATATTATGTTAACCATGACTAGTAACCACATTTGTGGTAACCAGGGTGCCTTGGGTGGCATCTTGCGTTGGGGGGGCCCTCCGGTCAACAACTTTGGGGGCATTCTCATTTAGATTACGTTACAACAAAGAGTCATGTGCTAGTGTGTGTGTGTGTGTGTGCGTGCGTGTGTTTTATGGCATATTTAATGTAGAGACTACAAGTTTATTGAGTCATTTCAATGGTAACCATGTATATACATAATCAACTAAACTGGTTTAAATGCAAATCAATAATAACCATATAATAATATCTATATATATTATTAATAATATAATATTTATATGTGGCTTATATGAAATAATTTTTAAAAGCAGCCAAATAATTTTCTGTCTAGGCCCATAAATATATAAAAAATGTAAGTAATAATAAAGTTACTACATTTATTTATCATCTTACCCTAGGAGGGCACCAGAAAGTCCACCAGCTGCCCTTACTCACACTTTATAAAAGTTTAAGAACCACTTCATGGTCAGAATGGCGACCTTTTGAATCACGCTCGTGCCAGAGAATTATTGCACCTCGACCTGTAATTGGCCAAAATGCTCCGTTTGACTTTTCCGAGACCCTCTACTCTTCCCTGTGGAACACAGAAGCTTGATCTCTGAACCACTTTCTGTAGATTCTGAATTCAATATTATAGAATATTGAATTTGGTGTTCTGAATTTCTTCTTCATCTTGAAAGCTTGAAGCTGTATTTTTTAAAACGGGATAATTACAGTGTAATAGTTCCAAACCAAACATTTGCTGATATGAAATGTTCAGGATTGGAGTTTAAAAAATTCGAATTCAAACCTATTTAAAATACAACATAATATTAAATTCGGCAAAATCACACTAATTCAAATTCAAAAGTCTATAATTCAAATTTACACAATTCAAATTCAAATTGTTTTGGCATATTTCTGGCTCCATAACTACAAAAACCACGTTTATGCATTCAACTCAGCCTAGCAGGAACATCGTACTTCCATTTAATCTACTTGTTTACTTCTGCGCTTGTCAGCTTTATATTAAACAAAAGACGAGGTTAAGAAATATTTGCAGTCGAGTCCGCTCTCAAGATCTACACATATTAAACCCAAACTCACTTATTTCGCCTGCATGGCTCATGAGACCTCAGCTCGTGAATCTGCGTGAGTTCTTTGACCCGAAACCCCGAGCGAGGAGAAAGAAAAGTAATTCAATCGAGGCGTGATATTTCCGGGTCCTGTGACTTTCAGGTGGGAGGAGGAGAGGGGTTGTATGCATTCTCTATAATCTCTTTCACTCGAAACGTGAAGCTTTCTTACCAAAACTCAAAACACTTCTCCAAACTGTCCGTAGGAGAAGAGGGAAAGTGGTTGCTCAAGAGTTGCCAAAACTTTCCTTTCTCATAACTGAGATTTGTAGTGGCATTGACTGGCAAGCATGGCAGGCGGGTCCGTGTCGGAGTGTAAGGAGTACTTGTTTAAAGTTTTGGTGATCGGGGAATTGGATGTTGGAAAGACGAGCATCATCAAGCGATACGTTCATCAACTTTTCTCGCAACACTACAGAGCGACCATAGGCGTGGATTTTGCGCTCAAAGTCATTAACTGGGACAGCAAAACACTAGTGCGGTTACAGCTGTGGGACATCGCAGGTAAGGAGGATGTCAAATGAAATTGCAAAATGGTGAAACTAAACAATGATTTGCATTTAAACCAGTTTAGTTGATTATGTATATACATGGTCACCATTCAAATGACTCAATAAACTTGTGGTCTCTACATTAAAAATGCTATAACACACGCGCACACACACACTAGCACATGACTCTTTGATGTAACGTTGAGCTAGAGGCACTGATTCCAGATCTGTTACACTCTACATCCAAATGCTACTGTAAATGAAAAGGGAAATCCTGTTTTTATGACCTTTGAGTAATATCCGGAAACAGAAATCACAAGTGCAGAAATGTGTGATTGTCACGGGTTGTTCACATCGAATGCTTTCTTACTGTAAAAATACCAGAAGGCGTCCACCGCATCGTTACATAGAAACACAATTGAAAAGCAGCGCAGACGGACGGAAAAACGCGTTTGGTGTGAACGGCCCCTTTACTGTTATCGCACATACAGTAATTACTAACGCAATGTAGGTCATGTTGTGAGACAGAAGAGAAGAGAGGGGAGGGGAGGGGAGAGATAGGCTATGCTTCTTCATGCTGTTCATATTACTGTGTCTCAACTCTTAAAACCTTTGTGGGCTTTCTACCTTGATAGCATTTTGGCCGTTGGGAATAGTCCTTGGTAGTCAGCCTTTGACTCCTCTCAGCATCAAGTTATGAAACTGTAAATATGCTGTATCTTTGGTGATGTGCAAACAGCCATAAAACGTGCCTTGATGAAAAAGTGAAATCACATATCAATTGAAACCTTGACATAGGCATAACTAAGTAATATATGCACCAAGCTGTAAAACAACAGTCTATATGAATGCCTCAGTAATTATTTCTTTCTTTCTTTTATGGGACCTCTGTCACTCTGTCTCCCATTTGATAAAGTGTGGTTAGAGAATTGTGTAACTATACAGTTCCTTGTCTTTGGATGCTTATAAAACCACATTTAAATGATTGCCTGGCATTCCACAATAGAAGACAAAAGAACACAGCTCCTTTATAACAGGGGGTGGTCTGCACTGCTCATGACCCTTTTAAGCACTTTTAATCTACAAGCGTGTGATATACCATTCTGTTGTTCTTTGTCAATATGTTCCTAAACATTTGAATGTCATGCATGTTTCCTGCTTCAGAATTTTCTGCCCTTCAGAAGTAGATTCATACTGCAATCTGTAGTCCTATATTTCCCCAAAGAGAAGTAGTATTCTTTCCACTGCAGTATTCTTGAAGCACAAATGAACCATGGAGGCATGTTTAATTCAATATACTTTACCAACTGTCCAGGCCATATAAATGGACATGTTTTCAATTTAATTTAAGGGTCATGTGCATCAGCATGCTGTGAAATTGAATTGTGAGGCTTGATAAGACTGGCTTTCTTTATGTGCATCTATGTGCAAAATGCCTACACATAATAATCACCTGAACTCACCACTTATCTATCTTTGACAAATGAAACTCTGCATTCTGGCATGAGCAGATGCAAGTACTTTCACATTGTTTGAGGCTGAACTGCACAATGTAACTCTGATGTGGCATGGTTCTCTATGTATTCTCATTTCCTTTATAGGTTGTTATGAATGTCAGTCGAACAACTTCGGTTTAATACAGAGATAAAAACAGTCTGAGTCAAAGACAAACACATTGTAAGATGGCTGATATCAATGAATGATCTTACTTTTGACAATGATTTCAAAGACTTATCACTGGCTTAGTTTTTTGGAAAGTGATGGTTCTTGGGAGTTTTTACTTAAGAAAGTTCCAGAAATATTTTTTTGTTTTGTTATTAAATAATCAGTGTGGGAATTCCAGTGCTGAAGATCCTATTACAGTTGACACAAAGCATTTGGAAATTTTTAGTTTAAAGTCCATGCAATAATGAATATATAGTGCAGGCCTTAAATATAACAATGCATGTTCATTTACAGGAAGTTAAACACACATCAATATGAAAGTGGTTAGAGATAGATCAACAAGCTTAAATGAGCTTATATTCAAAATATATATTATATGCCATATTCTTGTGCCCCATCCAATGCTTGATTAGCAAGAAACATATATTTGTGTAAAGTATTAAAAATGATTTTATCCAATAATAATTGAGTGGTACTGTTTTTATAACTCATGGACTGGCCTTCATTTAGACAACAGTGTTCCTTTAAAACAGGTTTTCTCTTCCCCTCTTTCTCCTTTGTTTTCTCACTCACTCATTCTCTCACCCCAGTCTTGGTTTTCACATTGAGCTGCAAGGACAACATCAATGATGTTTGAATTACCCAGGATGCATTCTTTCAGTCTGTATGTGGGTGCACGCATTTGTGAATGTTTTTGGAGAACAGCTAGAATATACTCAGTTTAGTTATTATACATCAAATCAATATTGATATTTTTAAGCATGTGATGTAATGATGCAGGCATTCAACTGTTTTATTGTGACATCCTGGTTGAGTTCCCAAAGCCAGTCCCGACCTGTATCTTTCTTGATAAAGTTGATCAAAGTATGCTCCATTTACCCATTTACTTCTACACTGTTAATTAACCCTGTTAATCAGGCGCATAATTGGTAGCTCAGTGGTACCAATCAAGTATGCTGTTTTTCCATACCCCTGCTGACTAACGATTATGATAATGACCCTATATCGGATGACTGTAATCAAGGCCTTCTGCAAATACACGTGTCCGAACCTGACTGAAGCCAGGGGCTCACCCGCCCACCTTGGCCCAAAATAGTAGTGCTCCACTGGGGCTGTCTGATAGGGACATGCTTATTACAGACATGGAGCTTCAGAGAAAGTCTTAACCTTGTGCCAAGGATTGGGATAACGTGTTAGAACAGTATGCCTTTATTACAATGCCTCCCATTAATTCATGACTGACTGACTGTCTTAACTTGCCATCTAAGTTAAAAAATGCTTAAAAACAAGAGTGATGATAGTGCTTTCTAATACGTGTGTTAGAAACTATTAAAAAAGGATCTGATCACTCTGCGTTCAAATTGATGTGCGTGTTCACTGTATGAAAATGCAGAGAGAAGTTTCAGTAGATAGACTGATGAGTATTTCATGGATACACTGATAAGAAGTGGTTGGGGGCAATTATATATAATTATGTTTTCAGGTGGGAAAATGTTTGGCCAGATGTGTCGAAACAAATCTACTTCTATGCACCTTAAAGGGTTCCATAGTCCACCATAGTTCACCTAAAAATGAAAATTCTCTCATCATGTACTCACCCTCATGCCATCCCAGATGTGTGATTTTCTTTCTTCTGCTGAACACAAATTAAGATTTTTAAAAAATATCTCTGCTTTGTAGGTCCTCACAATTCAAGTAAATGGTGTCCAGAAATCAGGAGGTCAAAAAAGTACAGAAAGGCATCATAAATGTAATCCATGTGACTCCAGTGGTTAAATGCATGTCTTCAGAAGTGATTTGTTAGGTGATTGCGAGAAACAGATAAATATTTAAGTCCTTTTTTTTACTATAGGTGGCTGAATGTGAAAGTGTAGATTTACTGAAAAAAATACTTAAATATTCACCTATTCTCACCCACACCTATCATATTGCATCAGAAGATATGGATTTAACCACTGGTGTCTTATGTATTACTTTTATGCAGTCTTTATGTCCCTTTTGGAGTTTCTGAGTTCTGGTCACCATTCACTTGCATTGTATGAACATACATAGCTGAAACTTTCTTCTAAAAATCTTAATTTGTGTTCAGTATAAGAAAGAAAGTCCCACATCTGTGATGGCATGAGAGTGAGTAAATGATGAGACCAATTTTCATATTTGCATTCTTGAGCAGTGGTTCACAACCCTGTTCCTGAATTCCCACCAACACTACACATTTGTCTCTTGCTCGTTAGTGGAGACTCCAAGACCTGAATTGGGTGTGTCAGAAAAGGGAGATATACAAAATGTGCAGTGTTGGGGGCCTCCAGGAATAGTGTTGGGTACCACTGTTCTAGAGCATTGCTCAGTGAATTGTTAAAGGGATAGTTTACCCACAAATGAAAACTCTGTCATAATTTACCCACCCCCATGTTGTTCCAAACCTATCTTCATAACTATCTTCTGTGGAACACAAAGGGAGATGTGTGGCAGCATGTTGGTCTCAAGTCACCATTCACTTATTTTCTATTCCCCACAATTAAAGGAAAATTCCAGGTTCAGTACAAGCTAAGCTCAATTAACAGCATTTGTGGCATATTGTTGATTTCCACAAAAACTCATTTTAGTTTGTCCCGACTTTTTAAAAAAATACACACAAAGTATAAAAAGTTTCAAAAGTATAGCCACAAGATGTAAACAATATACTGTATGTGTTAACATAATTTTAGCATGATAAAATAACTTGGAAACCTTATCTGTGGAAAGTTAAATCCAATATTGCAACTTTGTTGTCATGGAAACGAAACCCTGAAATCCTAGTTTTGGATATAACTTTTACACAGATAAGGTTTTTAAGCGATTTTGTATTACACTAAAATCATGTTAATACATATAATGTTTACATCTTGTGGCTATACTTTTCATTGTGTACGTTATGGTATGGTGGTTGGTTATGATGATTGCAGATAGATTTTGGCACTGCATCATGAAGCCTCTGTATCTGTTCATTAGCTGTGCTGTGCTGTTGGTTGGGATGTAACGGCGGCCCAAAGCGTCTGAAGTGTTACTGAAAAAAAAGAACACAGCTGGCTCGTCTGGCTTGGATTTTTGCCATAGCAACACACCCACAAGATTGTTATCTTGACAAAGGCCATGCAGAACAAACTTCATGTTGCCATGGCTATTGAGAGTATCCCTGTCTCCCTTCGCCACCATCTAATTTCCTCTCACTGTCTCAAGCTTTTAAGTGATCTTTTATTCAGTATCACAATCATTCACATTGGTAGTTGGAATTAAAAACACATGGGTTTGTTTTAATGTAGTGTAAAGAAGTTTAAATGTATGTATCAAGACAGTCAAGAAGAAAAAAATGCTTCTTGTTGGGTTAATTTAATAGTCTCAAAGTTACAGCATGTGTTTGTAAAAATATAACTGGTCTAGCACTGTAATAATAATGACCAGTTTTTACCAGAGTTTTTAAAACACTTTGGAGTACGTTATCTGACACGGTACAGGAAGTACCAGAAATTGCTGTTTGTATTGTGCTATATTTAGATAGAGTCGACGTCCAATGGATTCTTTTGAGAGACATAAAGACAAGAACATTGATTGGTGATAAATGGGGATTGATTCTTGACACTGCCTCCCCAGTGGAGTGAATAAGGTCTCCCACTGCACAATTATTGACGCCACCACTCCTGAACTTCTCATTCCCTGTATGAAATGTTAAGAGCTCTTACATTATTGACCATCGCTACAAGAGAGCTAAAACAAAATTCACCCAATATCCCACCATCACTTTAGCTTGTCTGTCAAAGTAGCCTGAAGTTGAGTCTTTCAACAATGACGAAAATGCAAATGTCTTATGGTGGCCCTACATAGTTAAACCTGTCAACCATTGCATTTGCAACAATCTATAACTTAGTGGAATATTTTTATTAAGTACACGAAAAGCACTATCTTTTGATCATTTATAAATAGCTTTTTGGGTATTTGATATGCTTTTAGAAACCAGACCTGGCTCAACGGGGCCTTTCTGTGTGGAGTTTGCATGTTTTCCCCGTGTTCACGTGGGTTTCCTCTGGTTGCTCCGGATTCCCCAAGTCCAAAAACATGCATGTTTAGTAAATTGGAGACTCTAAATTGGCCTGTAGGGGTGAGTGAGAGTCCCCCAGCCACTGGGGGTTTCTTCAGGAAGGGAATCAGGTGTAAAACCTGTGCCAAGACAAATATGCAGATCATGGATGGTCCACTGTGGTGACCCTAATGGGAGCAGCCGAAAGAAGAAGATTTGCTTTTAGAAATCAATATTGTAGGGTAGTGCTCCGATTTTTTGTATTGAGGTTTGAATTACATTTTTCCAATTTATAGACAATACTCTCATATATTGTGTTTTTTGAATTGAGATTCTCAAGCAGGTTTTGAATGTTTAGCAGTTTAGTAAATGCTTGTTGTTCAATGAGAATTCATTAACTAGCATTATAGAAATAGTGGGACTAGCAGTTTAGTACTAGCAGTTTAGGAATATAATTTTGGGGGTGCATATTGAACCAAATTGAATTTTGGAACCCTATATAAAAACTTAGTGTTAATGAACCTTAAGTCATATTCACAATAGTACTTTGTTGTTTGAAAATGCTTTGATTTTGCTACATTACACCACTTATCCACACTGGAATGATGTTTTCTCCACTATAAATGGAGACTTCCGAAACAATGCGCTCCATATCTGCAAGCTTTGGGAAACAATGATTTTAGGAAACTGAAAATTTAGCTTTCATACTAGAATGGCCTCGTTATTGTTTTTGGAACCTCCGTATAAATCAGTTTGTATTGACCTGTAATTTCACCCTGTGTTACATCATCAAAGAAACAAGTGCATTCTTTGAATTGCACAACCAGATTAACTGGTTGGAAAACATTTTTCTCTGCTTCCACATTTTACTCTAATTTTACAAATCCCTCAAACCAGGGAAAGCACCATTTATTGTGAAACAATGACATCATACTGTGGCTTTTTCTCAGTTAATACAAGAGCTTACTACTCCATTTTGCCTTTATCATGTCGTGCTAAGCATCTGCTTTCACACTGCCCTTTCTGCAGTTCTCCTTTTCTCTTTCAGTAAGTAGCTGATATTCTGTGAAGCACTACAGGTTTGCTTACTCAGTCAGTAGACCGTGCTGACCCCTCATTGGTCCACTATTTAAAATGTCTAAAATAGCACCAAAATAGAGAAATTTAAATTTTTTTTTTTTTTTAAATGCCAGTTCAAAATGACATTCCTGGCATATTGGTGAATATTGAACAAGGGTAAAATTCTGGCCCTCATCATGCTGTTTCTAGGAACCAAAGCAGTTCTAATATTTTTACTGTTGGCTTTGTGACAGCTGGCCCAGCTCATCCAATAAATAAATGTATTAGTTTGAGTCTGGTCTCCTGCAGTGTTCATTTTTACTTGTTTTTGGTTTTAGTCATAGTTTTTTCTTTTGATGAAAATGTCATTTCATTTTAGTTTCATCATGTCTAAGTCATTCGAGTACATTTTACTCTTACTGAAACTGAATATAATTTAAGTCAATGAAAAATACAATTTTAGTTAGTAATGTGGAAAATGATTACCTTGTAACAGACTCAAACTGTTCAAACGTTTTGTAAAATTAATAAACATTTATTAATTAAAACATGTCAAAGACATAAAAGATTTATCAACATAAACAAAATACAACATAAGAAAATTCCTAAAATAATTGCATATAATGAGTATAATGAACTGAAGTATTAAGTACTTTCAGGAAGTTACTAAATTATTACATATAGCTGATTAAATGGTCTGCACTTATATAGCGCATTTTTCTAACCTCAGAGGTTACCAAAGCGCTTTACGCTGTGTCCCAATCACCCATTCACACACACACTCATACACCAATGGCGGCAGAGCTGCAATGCAAGGCGCTAGCCTGTCATCAGGAGCAACTTGGGGTTTAGTGTCTTGCCTAAGGACACTTCGGCATGTGGAGTCATATGGGCCGGGATTCAAACCACCAACCCTGCGATTAGTGGCCAACCCGCTCTACCAACTGAGCCACAGCCGCCCCCACTATTAATCTAGTATATATAAGATAAGTGAGCTAATTAACCTGGTTCAGTTTGCCGGTGTTCAGCTCTCTCGCCTCAGTCTGAAATGCCCAACATACTGTGGTTGGATTATTTTAAATAATACTTTTTCACCTTTCTTCTTCTAAAACATTCTTAGTGCTTAGTTAATATAGGTTTTCTCACCGTTTCATATTTAACAAACAACAGTTTGTTTGTTTAAAATAATTTAATCATCTTCATGATGCATCTTTTTTGTCTCACTATTATTATATTATATAAAACCTTCATCAGTTATTTCTTTGATGAGATTAACACTGGGTCTCTGGATACCTGGTATCTTTAATTCGTCAGAGCAAGCTTTATAAAGATTTTTTTCAGGGCTGTGTGCCCAAAATGGACTGGTAGCCAAATTTGTGTGTCAGCCCCCCTGTGTGTTCACCTAAGGTTAAATGGTCTACATTTAGACCAGCAATCAAGAGCAATTAGCTGCTGAGAGACCTAAGGAGCTTTTGGCATGTGAAGTGCGTAGCAAGCTGAGTAAGTGAAGATAGCGAGACCGTTGGGGGTGAAATGTGCTCCAAGTTTCAGCGCTGATCACTGGTAAACAGATATTATATAGACTTCTTAAGTCTATACATTAGAAGTCTATACATTGCAATCCTATGTATGGAATTAATTTTTAACATGCTTTGTAGGGATGTGTAAAACTATATCGGCCTATATTCAATAATGACTAGACGTGGCACTGTTCAAATTGAGGGGGATTTGGGGGTCCCGGACCCCCATAGATCTAAATATTGTAACTTGGGGGTGTGCCCTGGTGTTTCATCAAAACTAGAATACTTCAAACATAAAAATAGATTCTATAAAAAAAAAAAAGTTTGCCGTGACACAATTCAACATTGGAAATTATCTGTCCCAAGTGCCCAGCGTGCTGTTTTCTAAAGGAAAGTACAGACGGTGACTGAGTGACACTGGCAGAGTGAATACTGATTTCCTCTATTACCTCTCAGTAATATCAAGATGTAATTAAGTTTGTGATAACAGAAAAAGTTATCAATTCTATTGAACTAACAACAATTTAGGGCGAGCTAAATCTTACTTATAGCTCTTCCATACACTATGTGACTATAATTTGCCATGGTGACTACAATTTGAATTCTAAAAATGTGTCTATTATTGAGCCTAACATCTTACTTTTGTCTTAATCTTCATTAAAATATCAACATTACAAATTTTGATCAATATATCTAATTATTCTTACATTTTTGGTTGGGATTCCCGTATGCCAGACGTAATTATTTTGTTCAAGTGGAGTTCCCGTGTTAAAATGAAATAATAAAAAAAAAATACATTTCCATTACTGGGGGTGGTTGGTATAAGGGGACCCCCCAAGACCTCAGACTCAATTCGAACACTGGACGGTGGATTTCCAGAACAACTTGTTGACTAATAGGTCTTAAAGAAGCCTTGTATAACTATCCTGGTTTCGAGTCCATCTGAGCCTGTTCAAAGTCACAGTCCTCTCGGCGGGCATCTTTGGAGCGCTTCCAGACAGGCTGGCAGCTATTGTCTGATGTGAACAAGTGGCATGAAAGTACAGCTCCAATCATCTTGAATGAGGAAAGACAGAAATCTCCAAAACGGTTGGTCAAGATTACGATCAAAGAACATATTTCAAATCAGCAGTAAAATCTGACAACAATGGTATCATAAAATGTGCTTATTTAGCTCAGTTCACGCAGAAAAACACCATTTTTTTCAGGCTGGAAAATGTTCAATATACCTCAGCCTCTTGGCTAGGAGTAAAAGAGGAGTAGATCTCAGACACACACATTGCCTCACTACACTTCCGATGCCTTCCTCACACGATGAAGAAAGATAAGAACAAAGCAATGTCAGGCATTTCAGACAGGCCTGTGATCACAGTCTTCCTCTGTCTGAAATCTGATCTGAGAGAGTGACTTTGACTCTGGCTTAACTGCTGCATCTACACAAGTGTATTAGACTCCTGAAACAGCACTGAATCCACTGAAGTTGTCCTTTCATTTAGCTGGGAATAAGTACACTGCCTGGCACAAGTCAGCGTTGTGATGCTTAAGGGTATATGGGTGCATAGGTGACTTGATGTTCACAACTCTTGAGTATGTTTTTACCTTACTGCAAATCCCAGTTCCCAGTGCAAATTCACTGTTTTTTTTTTTTTTATGTTTTTTTTTTTTTTAAATTGTATTTCTTTGTATGAAGAGAGTGTGTTGAATCAAAAAGGAGGTCATGCACCATTTTTTTTTTTTCAAACGCGTCAGAATGAATGCCACAAGCGGTTTCTTTTCTTCTTTTCAACTCATTTTTTCCAATTTGTCATTTTTACTTCATCTCATCGTCGCAACTGCTTTCCTTAATCTTCTTCTTTGTACATATGTCATGTTCACTTAAATAATTTTGAAAAATGCAGATGAGGTGCAGTATTCTTTAATTTTTACAAATCAACACAGTAAATGTAATGACAAAAAGAAAAGAACAAGTCTGTGTGGTGAATTTTGATGAGAGGGATGTGTGTTAATGTGTTGATGTGTGTGTGCTTGGTTGTGTGTGTGTGTGTATTAAGACAGTTCTTTTATGTGTTATTAGCAACTACAGTTGGGTGAATCTTTTGCTCCGCTCTTCCTTTTTTCTGTCCATCTTGCTTTCGAAGATTTTGAGCAGTGCTGGGTTTATCCCTCCTCAGGCAAGATGAACTGAGTATGCCTGTCCACACTCCCACAGACTTTCTGCTCTTTGGGCTGGAACACTAATGAGTGCAGTATTGCAATGCATGACAGAAATCTGTTTCAGCTAGAATGGAGCAAATTTAAAAACATTTTAGAAAAAAGCTAATTTTAAAAATCACATATGTTCATAGTTTATTAAAAGATAATGGTCAATAGTTTTGGGAAATGACAAAGCATGGAGCTGGGATGTTGCCAAATACATAAAATAATTATTTTCTAATTCAGGTTAATAGCATTACAGATTTAAAGGGATAGTTCAACCAAAAATGAAAATGATCTCATAATTTACTCACCATAATGCCATCCCAAATGTATATGACTTTATTCTGCAGAGCACAAATGAAGATTTTTAGAAGAATATTTCAGCTCTGTAGGTCCATACAATGCAAGTGAATGGTAACCAGAACTTTGAATCTCAAAAAATCTAATAAAGTTAGCATAAAAGTAATCCACATGAGTCCAGTGGTTAAATACATGTCTTTAGAAGTGATATGATAGGTGTGGGTTAGAAACAGATCAATATTGAAGTCATTTTTAACTATAAATCTCCACTATCTCTTCCACTTCTTCATTCTGCTTCTTTATGTTTTTTTAGCAATTCGCATTCTTCATACATATCGCATCCTACTGGTTGGGAATTGTCAAAAGAGGAGATTTATAGTTCTCAGAATAGCATGAAACATTTTCCATAGCAGTCATTTTAGACTCAGACATTGTTTTGTAACTGATACAGCTAGTCGGGGAAATATTTCATTATGGAATATAAATTTACAATAATGTCAATAAGACAACGATGACTGCGACAAAACATTGGTCTTTCTGAAAAAGTGTTTTATTCAGAACACATTACAATCTTGTAACATCAACTAGTTTGAATTCATCAAGTAATGCCATTTAAAAGTAATGCTTTTAATTGGCTTAAGCTGAATTACATGATACCATCTACTTTGAGTTGTTATGGCAGTCAACAACTGCTCAAGTTGAGCCTGAACTAATTTTTACTCCAATTAACACTTAAAATGGTTGTTGTTGTTGTTGTTGTTTGGATCGCTCATTTCAATAGTTTTTACATTGCTTCTTATGAGGACTGGAACCATAAAACAGTCCAGACCATCAGAATCATCATGGTGCTGCCCAATAATTTTGATGAGGAAAAGATGTTGAGGAAATTACATTTTAGAGGCAATATGGTCAGTTCTCTGACAAAACAAAATAGTTCCAAACGAAGCAAATGCTTTTTTGCGTTTTGGTTGCTTGTCTGAAATGCCATGAACACAGACAAGTGAAGTGATACAAACTGTGAAGCATCCCAGTGCTGTTATATAAAATATGAGCACTTTTGGAACGTGGAGCAAAACTAGCTTTTACATAAATATGTATAAAATATCAATTTGTTGAATTACTATTAATTGTTGATTATTTAAATAAATATTTTTTATTAATTGGAATAAATATATCTGTGTTTGTCTTTATATTTTGACTCCTGTGTGATGCCAAATAAATGTGCTTTTATTTGTTGTTTGTCTCATGTTTAGGTCAAGAACGGTTTGGGAACATGACCAGAGTTTACTATAAGGAAGCAGTGGGTGCATTTGTTGTTTTTGACATTACTCGAGGCTCTACGTTTGAGGCTGTATCAAAATGGAAGCACGATCTGGACAGCAAACTGAAACTGGCCAATGGTAAACCTATCCCTTCAGTACTTCTGGCCAATAAATGTGACCAGAAGAAAGATGGATCCAACAATTCTTCCCTTATGGACAACTTCTGCAAGGAGGCTGGATTTTTGGGTTGGTTTGAAACATCAGCTAAGGTAATGTGGCCATGCCATTCATGTTTACTTAAAGTCGGCATGAAACGAAGTTGCGAACGACTTTACTTCCATATTGTGAGTGAAACAGCTTATTGAACAAGAAACAAAAATGTAGGGTGGGGATTTGAGTTTATCCAATGGTTGTTAATGGAGCAGATCTGAATGCTAGTTTGCAGTAGAAACACACCCACTACCATCGTGCTTGAGTCAGAGCCGGTTATCGTTGAAATTGAGCAGAAATCTCAACACATTTATGATCAAACTGACAACATAAACACTGTGTACATTGTGGTCTTTTCTTACAAAGAGGCTGTAGTCGTTGAAAAACGAGTGAGTAAAAGATAACCATATTTTTACATTTTGAATCACAATACAGTAAATAAAAAGGGGGAAAAAAAAACACGTACTCCTGCTGTGCATCCCAAGATGACTGCATTAAAAAATATAAATAAACTCCAGAGGCATCCGAAGCATTACGAATTTTCATTTCATGCCGACTTTAAAGGTGTACTAAGTCATTTTTTATTTAAGTAACCTGGCTGATATTATAGTGGTCTTAAAATTATTTAATAATGGGGGGTTAACAAGAAGAAGTTGTTAACAAGTTTTCACCTGGTGGTGTCAGCCCCCATTAAGCGACCCGCTGCAGGTAAAATAAAAGCACTTTTATTAAGCTACTTTAAATGACTGAAATTATCACACAGTTATGATTGTTTTACTACAATCTTTGAGACTGTATATTATATTTGACTCTCCAGTGCTGGAACAGGGCTAAAACAAAGTGTGGATATAGGTCTGACTATGCAAGACTGTAGTTTGAAGTAATCACTTTTCTTTGCATGAGTCAATTGCATTGACTGCATTTATACGATTGCCTATGTCTGTGTTATCTAGCTAGACAGATTTATCAATAGCTGTTAGCTAAATTTGGTGGATGATGACAGTAGCTGTTTATAAAATAGAATGTACATTATAAATATGTTGACAAAATTCAATTTTGTTGTGCTTCCATACAACTGTCATTTTGATATATCGATGCGCCATTGTTTTATAATAATACAGTCTGTATATTTTCTGTATAACCAAGTTACGTTACATTAAAGAGTGGATCTTTTTGCATTTTCTTGAACATTGTCTAGCATACATTTCATGTGTTATTGTAGTTTAGCTAAAATTACACAGATCAATCCTTATGTCACTATATTTCACATGCTTTGCAGTTATGTAAGTTTACCTGTTCAATAAGAAGAATGCCAATTCAGGGTCGGTTTTGATCCCCAAAACCGAACGAAGGTCCTCCAGGAATCAAATGCCCTGCCGATATTCATTCTAGTTTTCGCACGGCCACGATCACATTCCCATTTAGCCAGACGGGATTCAGTAGATAAATGTTTTTTTGTTGTTGTTTTTTTTGGCTTACTTTTTTGTAGGAGTCAGTGTTGTGCTGGGAGCTATACATTTGTTGGATTCCATCTCTAAGATAATGTTACCTAGTGTTGCAGTTTGTTGTCGCTGTTGAATAGAGGAAGAGAAGCTATTACTGAGGCAAGGCTCTCGGGAGCACACATAAACGTCATTTGGATTTTCCCGGCAAAAGTGACTGAACCTTATTAAAATCAGTCTATAAGCTTTAATAGGCAACCTAGGAAGTCTGGGAAGGGTTAATTTTTAAGTTTGCCGTTACAAGCTGTTCACACATTAGCAAAAAAAAAGGAATGTAAAATATTTTACATTCTGCGCCTTTAATCAGATTAAAAAATAATAAGAATACTGTTAATTTCTTTGTGTAAAACTTTTTTAATAAGGGATATATTACTGAGTGCACCTTTAAATGTTTGGTTGTGCTTGGTAAAACTGAAAGAGAAGTTGTCATGAGGCAGTTTTGCTAAGAATAGAGGCTTCTTACTACACTTCTCTTCTCTAATCAGCTCTGACGACCATGAAAGCTGCCATATTAGATCAAATATTTAAGGTGGCTGACATATTTCATGGTATTAATGCCAAAATAGTGCCACTGTGGCAGTCTTAAGAACATTAGCCATTCCTCATGCCTGGATCACCAGACGAATTTCAAATATGGTGAAACATGGTGAATATGATTTTCGAGGAGAAACTTAACTTTGAACTAAAAACACATGACAGTAGTGGAATGTTGAGAGTAGCACAATGTTTGGCACATTTGACAAAAACGAGTATCATATGTTTCAATTACAACATTAATTATTAACATTTGAGCAATGTGAAATGGCTTTAACAGTCAGTTTCCCAAATATTTTTTGGCATCTCAACTTCTGTTTAAAACATTGGGGATTACTGCTATTTTCTAGAGGAATACATACATCAATGATGTCATGTTGTTTTTTGATAGAAGGAATTGCTCTTAATGTCTGCAGCATGCTGACTTTAACTGGTTTTTATTACAAATTGCTATCAGCCCTGACCAAGATACATAGTCAACAATTTCACAGTATAAGCTGAAGGTTAGAAACACTGCATGAATAAAGATACAGAAATATGTGTTTATAGTCTGGCATCAGCAATCTTTCTCATATATTTCTTTGGATACATCTGAGAAATGCTGGATCAATACTTTAAAGGGATACTTCACCCAATTTTTTGTTATTTATCCAAAACCCATATGACTCTCTTCCATAGAACACAAAAGGAGATGTCAGCATCAGTCACCAAGCACTTTCATTGAATCTTTTTCCCATAATAAATGTGAATGGTGATTGAGGCTGTCATTCTGCCAAGCGATAGAGTTTTGGAATGACATGAGGGTGAGTAAATGATGAATGACAGAATTTTCATTTTGGGGTGAACTATCCCTTTAAGATGTTGAAAGCATACTTGTGGCTATAGAGAAATCGTCTGAGGAAGAGAAGAAAAAAGTGGAACTGGTAGGAAAAGGAGGAGGAAATGTCTTATTTATGGGTAATAAAATGTCTAGAAGATTGTGTGATTTAACACCCTGTGAAACTGCACCCCTTAAAATGCACTTTTAAGACACACGTTTTGGCCTTTGATGTGTTGAATATTTCTTGCTATTTAAGAAGTGCAATTTTGTTCAGTTTCTGTCTGCAGTGGTGTCTGGCCTTAACTGTTTCACACAAGGTGTCTGCATAAGCACATGTTTCTGAAATAGATCTCTCCATTAGGGACTCAAGCACACAGATGTCTGGCAGGGAGCTCAGGCACCTGTCGTGTGTGTGTGTGTGTGTGTGTGTGTGTGCGCACGTGTGTGCGTCTGTGTGTGTATGGTGAATGTTTCGGCTCTATCTATCAGGACCTCCTGGTGTTCAGTCAAGCCTCTGTGCTGACTTGTCCAAGGAGACTGTCCCTCCTTTTTCTTCATCTTTCTCTTTCTACTCTCTTCTCTCAGTAGGCCTTATGCGTATTTTGTTTTCTATGTGCTTAACCTTCCTATTCTGAACCACTGAAGAGAAATTGCCTAAAGAGTTTCCAGACAATTGCGGAAAATTCCAATGTATGTTTTCAGCAATCACCATGAATGGCCGTGTGTGGGCAGACTAAAATTTCACAGGGCTTCTGTGAGCTCTGTAGTTATAATCGATTACCATAATAATTTCATAGCATTTCTATGGGTACAGTTCAAACAAGTTTCTCTATGCCCAATGGAGAGCTTTTTAAATGGCAGTGAAATCAGCCACTGTTTCAGGAACAAACCACAAGCTTAAAAATTATGAAAGAACTTTTACAAAATAATTTTACAACTTATTCAAGGAAAATAACATAAAAATGCATTCATCCATCTTCCAATGTACTCTAACATAAGAAGTTTGTGGGCCCTGTCCATTGAGTAACTTCTTGAGGAACTTGTAAGGGCTGATATGGCAGTCATCTGTGACTTTATAATGAATCCAATATGTGGATGTAGCATCACCCAAAAGCAAAAGTTTTGTTACAAATGTCTTTTTTAGAAATGGCTAATTTGTTGTCAACCATGATTTATTTAATCCATGAGTTAAATGTCTGATGTTAGAGGGTTACCAAGATAAAATAAGTTGTGTAGACTACAACTGTGCCCTCCCACTTTTTTCAGCCATCTTGGTTCCAGAAGTATTTTTCCCATTAATTTTTCTTCCCATTGGGATTTCCATGTATGTATGTATGTATGCATATATATATATATATATATATATATATATATATATATATATACAGTCAAGCCCGAAATTATTCATACCCCTGGCAAATTCTGACTTAAAGTTACTTTTATTCAACCAACAAGTTTTTTCTTGATTAGAAATAATACAGGAGTCTCCCAGAAGATAATAAGACGATGTACAAGAGGCATCATTATGGAAAAAATATTACTCATCTTTTATTTACATTTTAACAAAAAGTGGCATGTCCAAAATTATTCATACCCGTCTCAATAATCAATAGAAAAGCCTTTATTGGCTATTACAGCAATCAAACGCTTGCTATAATTGCTGACCAGCTTTTTGCATGTCTCCACTGGTATTTTTGCCCATTCATCTTTAGCGATGAGCTCCAACTCTTTCAGGTTGGAGGGTCTCCTTGCCATCACCCTGATCTTTAGCTCCCTCCACAGATTCTCAATGGGATTTAAGTCAGGACTCTGGCTGGGCCACTGCAAAACGTTAATGTTTTTGTCTGCTAACCATTTCGTCACCACTTTTGCTGTGTGTTTTGGGTCGTTGTCGTGCTGAAATGTCCACTGGTCTCCGAGGCCAAGTTTCTCTGCAGACTGCCTGATGTTGTTGCTGAGAATTTTGATGTATTGCTCCTTTTTCATGGTGCCGTTTACTGTGATTAGGTTCCCTGGTCCACTGGCTGAAAAACAACCCCAAAACATTAGGTTCCCACCACCATGTTTGACAGTTGGGATGGTGTTCTTAGGGTTGAAGGCTTCAGATTTTTAACGCCAAATGAAGGCTACATCATTGTGGCCAAACAATTCAATTTTTGTTTCATCTGACCATAAAACAGAAGACCAGAAGTCATCTTCTTTGTCCAGATGAGCATTTGCAAAGGCCAAGCGGGCTTTTGTGTGCCTTATCTGGAGAAGTGGTGTCCTCCTTGGTCTGCGTCCATTGAACCCAGCGGTGTGCAGTGTCCGTTGGACTGTCTGCCTTGAGATGTTGCCACCAGCAGAGCCCAGATTCATCAGGATGGCCTTGGTGGTGATCCTTGGACTCTTTTTTACCTCTCTCACTATCCTCCTGGCCAGCACAGGTGTCACTTTTGGCTTCCGACCACGTCCTCTGAGATTTTTCACAGTGTGGAACATCTTGTATTTTTTAATAATACTTTGCACTGTAGCCACTGGAACTTCAAAACATTTAGATATGGTCTTATAGCCCTTTCCTGACTTGTGAGCAGCCACAATGCGCAGCCGCAGGTCCTCACTGAGCTCCTTTGTCTTAGCCATGACTGTCCACAAACCAACAGCAGAGAGCTTCTGTTTTTCACCTGTTGAGTTGATTAAAACAGCTGTTCCAGATGAATCAGGGTAATTAGGATGCTTTAGAATAGCTTGGGATATTTGGAATGGTATAGATCTTTGGATTTTCCCATAGACTGTGACAGTTTGCAAAGGGTATGAATAATTTTGGACATGCCACTTTTCGTTAAAATGTAAATAAAAGATGAGTAATATTTTTTTCCACAATGATGCCTCTTGTACATCGTCTTATTATCTTCTGGGAGACTCCTGTATTATTTCTAATCAAGAAAAAACTTGTTGGTTGAATAAAAGTAACTTTAAGTCAGAATTTGCCAGGGGTATGAATAATTTCGGGCTTGACTGTATATATATGTGTGTGTGTGTGTGTGTGTGTGTGTGTGTGTAAATATGTATGCAAAGAAGCAGGCAAAAAATTGAAGGTGAATTAACATAGACTGATGGCTTCTATAGAAGCGTATACCTTCCATTGACAACCTCGGAGCTAACGGTAGGTCTGTCTTTAAAGGTTTATAGGTTATCATTAAACATCTATTCCCCTATGGAGAAAGTGAATGGTATTTTTACTTCCGGAACCAGATTGTTGCGCTTTATTTGGCTGGTCATGTGATCTCAGCATGGCAGGACACATGAAGCATTCCAGCTCCACGTGAAATGAAACAGCATTTATTAGACTGCTGATTTGTCTGGAGTCTGCATTTCCTGCAAGTGTACATGATTTTAGACATATTGTTTAAAAGTACTGTGTGTTTACTGAGGTAAAATTTTTACAATGGGGAAAAATTACTTGGTGCATGTCATCACACCCATGCAGAGCATTGCTTAACAAATATCAACTGAGAGCAGCACAATGATGAAATCAGTTACCCAAGCATATGTATTTTTTATATGTTTGTTTCCCTTTCCTCTTGAAATGCCCCTGCTGGACTGGACATTGTAATCACAGAACAGTAATTGTCTCACAGCATGTCTGTGCCACCTGTATTGTGCTCAGTACTCAGAGTGAATGACAAATATGGATGTTTGGCTTTTGTTTAGCCTCTTTGTTTTTCCTGAATTCCCTCAAGTCAGTCACATTCAGACTGTCTCAATTTTAACTCACAAACTGCTTAGGGATGTAGGGATGTAAATGGAAAGAGAGTAAATTGTCTATGAAGAGTGATGAGAAGAGAGTAATGTAGTGTAGGTGGGTGGTATTAATCTAACATCATCTTGAAGTTCCACTCGAAAGCTATGCTTCATCACACACCATCAATTTTGCTTTACAGGTTATGTCTATTGACAGTTCTATAATTGATCTTAATGTTCTGGAATGATGGCTTCTAAAAGAAATGTTAAACATATGAGTTTGTGTAATTCATCTATTGACCTTTCATTCATCCAGCTGCTTACATATCTTTTCATACATTTATCCTCCTATTTAATACAATGATCCTTCTGAGCCAGTTCTTTTAATAAATCAGTCAAAAAGACTCATCAAAAGACTATCGGTTTGAACCAATCAATTACGAGTGGCTTCTGAATTAACATCAGACTCACTTACTAGATGTATATACTGTATGACAACATGCATTTAAGAGACACATTCACAAAAGAGTTTTGTTGTAATAAAACACACACACACACACACACACATATATATATACACACACAAAATATTCAAATATGCTTGCCCCACTGCAAAGCCAAAATTCTGTGGGAAATACTGGCTAATAATGCATGTGATGGTCACATAATTTATTGTAATTTCGTTAACATTTTTGTCTGTTCACTGTAGGAAAACATAAACATCGATGAAGCTGCCCGATTCTTGGTGGAGAACATCCTTCTGAATGATAAAGGCCTTCCATATGAGGAGAGCAACGGTGACAGGATTAAACTGGACCAACATACATTGCCTGCTGAGAGCAAGTCAGGCTGCTGCTAGCGTGGATACAATTTTCTGTTCCATCACCCGCCGTGGATAGGAGGCAGAAGTCCAGGGACCATGCCCAACAAATCCCCCCAGCCCACAAAACCACCCTATGCATCTTAATCTAAAACCCACAAAAGATGCCACAGACACATAGGAAGAGGCAGACTCTTGTCAGTTTGTTCTTCAAAAGGGGAGAAGACGTCACTGCCAAAGGACAAATGATGAAAACCTACTATAAAGAAAAAAATACCAATAGTCTCATAAAGCTGTATGTAGTGAGGTGTTTTTTAGTATCGAGCAGGTAACTTGCATTCTTGCATTTTGTAATATTGCTTATACTAAATGAACCATAGTGTGTGTTATAGGAATAGACAAATGACAGTAAAAGTTCTCTATGCAAAGTTGAAATTAAACTAGTGTCTTCACAGAAGGTGAGCTGTTTTAATGTACTCGGATTAAGATATTTGCTTCTGTTTCTGGGAGTATCCACCCTAAATTAAGCAGGAAAGAAGTTCTTATGATGTCACTCTAGCAAATTAGTGCATATTTCCAGAGCATTTAGTAAATGCATGTTTGGAAGGAAGCTCCCTCTTTTGTCAATTTTGAAGCTTTTATCACAAAATTATGTTATAAAGAGGACAATATCAAAAACACAAGCCTATCAGTTTTCCTCCATTAGAAGGTCTGTAAGAGTCATGAGAATTCAATTGCATATGTGGTTCTCAGAGAGTAAGATGGTATTAAGTTTCCTCAGGCTCATGAACATGTTAACATTCAAACATTTGGATTTTTTTTAATGGTTCTAAATAAGGGATCTGGACATCTGATCTGCCCATGCCTGTATTCTACAATGAACTTGATGCAAATATAATCTTATTTTATTGTTAATATGCTGGAAATTGTCAAGTTTACAAACAAAAGTTTGTTGACTTATCAGTGATTAATACAATTTTAAACCTGAAGTTGTTAAGGGACTTTTCTATGTCTGTGTGTGAACTTATGGATATGTGAGAGAATGTACCTTAAAATTTGAAAGTCTAACAAAGGTTTAATTATGATTAAAGTTGCACTCAGTAATAAGAAATTAATTTCAGAATTTTGAAACATATTTATAATATCATTAGCACTCACATGAGATGAGGACTCTAGTCCTATCAGTAACCTTATCAAAGCTATTTAATCTACATGGTGCAGGGGAACCCTCATGAGGGCTGCCATTTTAGAATCACATGACCATCTGAACACTACTCTCTTAATCTCAGAAACCATCTTGTTATTAGACACTTTCACTCTTGGATTAAATTAATCATGGATGATTGTGAATAGTGAATTTCTACAGTGGCATCTGTAACTGAAAACTATTGAATGATTTTATCATGAATGATGCAACATCCACACCACCAGGGGTTACTGTAAATCCAAGAGGACACAAACAAAGATCTACTGAGTGCACCTTTAAAGAAATGGGGCAATGCTAAAGGAATAGTTCACCCAAAAATAAAAATTCTCTCATCATTTCCTCACCCTCATGCTATCCCAGATCTGTATGACTTTCTTTCATCTGCTGAAGACAAAGATATTTAGAAGAATCTTTCCGCTCTGTAGCTCCAGACAATGCAAGTGAATGGTGGCAAGATCTTTGAAGATTCAAAAAGCACATAAAGGCAGCACAAAAGTAATCAAACAACTGCACTGGTTAATCCATCGCTTCAAAAGCGATATGATAGGTGTGGGTGAGAAACAGATCAACATTTAAGTTCTTTTTTTTACTAGTTTTTGTTCCTCTCAGCCTCGTTTTCATTCACTTCAAAAATGTGGTCTATGGATTAGTGTGATGTGCTCCCACAAATAGGCCAACCTGAATACGGTAAGTTGTTTTATGTATCTGTATGTGTTCACAGCTTTAGTTATATCATTTAAATACCAAGTAACATTGTTAACACACATTTCTTTCTCAGTAGATTTTAAGTTGAGAGTAGTGGGGGGCCTGGGGTCATTATAATATGAGTTTTTTTACGACAGAGAAAAGATACAGAACCGAGGTATCATAATCATAAGCTTCCAGTTTTTGTTTTGTTTCTTTTTCTCAGGAATCGTACAAGCTGCTGTCGTTTTATGGACATGTAAAATGCAGTGGATAAACTCTAAAGTTTATTGAAGGAGTTCATTGGCGCGAGACCTGGCAGTTTAGCCCTGCGCTCGAGCTGTCGGTAATCCCAAAAGATCATGTCGCCTAGCAACATGGCAAACTTTCCACACTGCCTCCGTCTCTGGGCAGCGTTTCCTAGTCATTATCATCTACCCTTCTTTAATCAGTCAACTGTTCCTTCAAAGTATGAACTTTTAGATTAGAACTACATTCAACTGCAATGTCGAAGTCACCCAAGAAAAAGCGTCCTCGTCCAGCCTCGTCTCTTCTTCGCAAGGCCAATCTCCCCCCAAAAGGAAGGATTGACTAAAATTCGATCATATAACCTTGCGAAATTGAAAAAAAAATATCTACTGTAGCTTAAATGTTTACTCTACACATGTTTCTGTAAAAACAACAATATTTTCTAGACTGAATATGTGCTCCTGAATATTTTGAGTTTTTCATTTGACTACAGTTGTATTCGCACATTTTTTTTTTAATTTCAGATTTTTTAAGACAGAGGGTAACATCCAATGTAGATGGACATAAATGTTAGAAAGAAAATACAATTCACTATACAAATGCAATACATTCGCCTCAAAACGCCTTACAAGCACTGTGAAATTGCAAACACACATACTCTAAAGTCACGCAGTTTTAAGAGCATCCTTACCACTGGTTAGTGCAACAAAAGGCCCTGGAAAGCCAAAAAAGAAAGAAAAAGAGTTACTTCTCTTTCTGGACAGAGTGGACTGACACTGAGGTTCATGCAGAGAAATGGGATGCCGCTAAAGCCTCTCAGGACAGCAAGGTGTGTATTCTTCTGGGGCCGGTTGCACCAGCTGTGCGTAAATTCAAACTTAGCCTAGTTGTTGCGTAAATGGGCACTAAGTCACAATTTACGCACTACTAAATATTTGAGCGTTGCACCATTAAATGTACCTACGTATAAACTAAATATTTACGGCAGCCTTGGCCCGTGAATAACAAATGAATGGAATGAGACGGCAGAGATGAATGATAATGAACCGCCAATTCGTTGCCGAGTTTTACGAGACATCCTTTGGATATTTATGATGATGTGGACATATATGCTCGTTTGTGGTTTAAAAGAGAGGGAATATTGCGGATAACTGATTTGATATCGATATATAACTTTTTAGATTGTTCATCTTTGTTTTGACGGTTCATGCAAGGCAGCAGCTTGAAATGATGCGCGCGGTTCCTGTTTACAAATTTGAAGGCTGCTGATTGGATTACAAAAAATACGTCATTCTGTTTGACTATGCATCACTTTACAGAAAGTATACTGACCTGCTAGTTAAGTTCTGCCTTCAATTAATCACTGACTTATGGTGCGTTCACGTGCTATGGTAAATACCAAAAGCCGACGTGGAAAATGCACATGAACACCCCCTCATGTGGTATTTTCCACTGGGCAACTCGTAGAATATTTTGATGCACGAGTTGCCGAGATGAGATAACCTTTGGCTTTTCAAAATGGCGGAGAGCAACGCGAGAGTGTTGAATGGTAAGCATTGTACAAAACCAAACCTTTTTTGCTACTGTTAGCTAGGGGTGGAACGGTACATTCGTATTGAATAGAAACGGCGCGGTCCGGTGCACGAATTTACACGGAGAATACACATTATAAAAATAAATAAAACTCTAAATAGCAATAAATTACGCTCTAATCGCGTTTGGTGTGAACGCAGCATAATGAACAGGCTGCGATGTCAAGATTGCAATTGTGCTCTATTAACTCCTTTGTCCTTAAAAAAATCTGTACTATTCATGATCTAGAAAATATACAGCATATTATTTACCGTTTGAGTTTTGATAAATCATCTTCTTGCTGTAGCAGATGACTTAAGCAATCTAAAATAGTTTTAGCTAAATAACAGGTCTGTATCTCCATCTTTTTACCACATTACGACAACAAAAGCACTTGAACGCAACACACTGGTAAATACCAGTTCACAAGTGGAAAATATCATATTTACCATAGCACGTGAACGCACCATGAGTTACAAACTAACTAGTAGTTACTAAGCCCTTAGTGTGAGCTTAGCGCAAGTCCTAATTTACGTGAGAACTTGTGCACAGCTGGTGCAACCCTGAAGAACAGATCAATTGTGGTTGAGAAACAGATAGATATTAAAATACTTTTTTACAATAAATTCTCCTCCCTGCCCTGTAGGTGGCGATATGCACGAATAATGTGAATTGCCAAAAACATAAGAAGAAGAATATGAAAGTGAATGTTGAGATTTATAGTAAAAAAATTACTTAAATATGGATCTGTTTCTCACCCACACCTATCATATCACTTCTTAAAATATGGATTTAACCATTGGAGTTGTATGGATTATTTTATGCTGGCCGGATGTAGACTGAGCCCACCCAAACTTGAGTCTTGCCCACCCAATCAAACATTTCGGAAACAGTTTTAAATCAAATAATAAATAATTTAAAAAATCCCAATTTGTGCATTGGTTAAAAGCAATATGGAGGCGGGCTTTGTATTGCAAACATTGAGGGTGGGCTATAGAATGCCCAACCAATCACAATACAGCACCAGAAATGTGTAGTGTTTTTCTATTTTTGTCATTGGCCATTAGACACTCTCAAGAAGCGGCTGCTTACAATCCAGAAAGTCCGAGATGTTACGTGAGCGAGAACGGTAATAAGAGATATTTTTGTGCAATGTATAGAAAGAAGCCTGGTGCTGTCTCAGTGTGCAGTGATCACGTGGCTGCTGTTAATGTATCACAGGCTCCCTCTTATCAAACATCTCCCTCCACATCTGCTCCCCAAAATCGCACTGCAGGTGTTTTGTTTTGTTTGTACCTTTCTTTAATAAAACGTTAACATCCTTAACATTAAGGGACTTTCTGCTGTATGGAGCACAAGGAAGAATTTATATGAATGCAAATGCGCCTGTAAATCGTATTTTTTTATTGTTGCTCTTGCACAATAGACGGATAACACGAATAACACTCTGTACATTAAATACATTAACTACATCTATTTTATTTTTAAATAGACTTATATTTATATTTTGCGGTAGTCACGCGGGTAATTTCTCTCTCTCGTTCCCATGCACACATCATCCCGCTCGCATCTGCACTCAGCAATCAAATCTTGTCCCGCACCGCACTGTTGCATGACGTGTGCTTCTGTTTTCCCTGTTAATTCGGTGTCGATACGAGATTCTGTCTGTCTCTACGTGTCTTACATCTCTTATACATCTTTTTACCGTGCTGTGAGTTTTTTTGTTTATTGTTTGTCATTGCTTTTTAAACTACTTTATTTTTGCCATAAAATAACCTTTGGCCCATCTAAATTCCTGTGTGCCCTAATTTACTTTACACATGTTAGTTTCACTGGTAAAATATAAATACCCTTTGCTAGTACAAAGGCCATACTCATTAAATAACACTGAAACTGAGAAAATTGATTTAATTATTTTGATGTGGATTTTCTTGTTACTGCATTTTCACACAACAGTGTCTCTAAGAGACAAACTTGTCTGTCACTGGACAAATCACAAGAGACCTGTTTCAGTCAGAACTCTATTTAGCTTTTTACCTTTGTAGTTTAGTATCATTGCTTATTACATTTCTGTCAAACAGAAAGAGTTGTCATCATTTAATAATATATAATTACTTCTTTAAGAAGTTCCCATCTGTGTCAAATTTTAGGATCTTAAACTTATATATTATTGATCTCTCCATCTCATATATTTTCTTTCACTCTATCCTTATTTTCATCCTTGATATTATTTCTCTCCACTCCATCCTTGCATTCATGGGGACTCTGATTTGTCTTTGTAATTTGCTTTCAGGCTGTAATTCTAATTTATCTAAAAGTGTATTGCTTTATTTTGTTTCTTAATAATGCAGGTATATACTACCACCATTACTTCAATCTTATGAGTCAAGTCAAATTTATCTGTATAGCACTTTTCACAACAAACATTGTTTCAAAGCAGCTGTACGTGAAATTATGCTATTAGAGAAAATTAATTAGTATAATGCTAATATTAGTTATGTTGAGAACTATTAGTGTTTTAGTAAACACATTATACGTTTATCAGTTTATTTCAGTATGTTTTTAATATGGGGTAAAAGTGTAAAATACAGTTATATTGGGTCTTATGATCTTGACAATTACGTCATTGTATGCCAATTAAAGACATTAAATTAGTAGTCTGATTAACCGCTTCCCCATCCCAAATGCCCACCTACAATATCACTCAGCCCACCCTAGCAAAGCTGTCAGAAGCCGGCCTGATTTTATGCTGCCTATATGTGCTTTTTGGTCCTTCAAAGATCTGGCCACAATTCACTTGCATTGTGAAGACCAACAGAGATATTCTTCTAAAAATCTTTGTTTGTGTTCTGCAAAAGAAAGAAAGAAATTCACACACGTCTGGGATGGCATGAAGGTGAGTAAATGATGAGAGAATTTTCATTTTTGGGTGAACTATAGCCTACCTTTAACATTGTGTTCTAAATTGATAACCAAACTGTACTTTCCAGGTAAAGTTAAACAATGTTTGCCAGATTTTGTATTTCTTTATCCATCTTAAAGATTTATGTTTGAGTGTGATTTCGATTGGCTGTCATGTGAAGTACTATATGATCTGCCAACATAATAAATTCACTAATCTGAATTTGTCTTAAATTGACCAACCAACACGCATACTCATATCAAACTTGTCTGTTTTGTGTTGACTCTGCTCTTTTACTGCATGCATTTAGATAAAATTAAATCCTAGCCTCTACGCAGAGCCTAATGGATGAAATCTGTTTATGCTGGTCTCATATAGGGCTGTAATTAAATTACCTCATGCACAGCATTTTACAATCATTCCTCGATTTTGATAATTCTGGGCATCCAGCACAAGTCATGGGATGATGAAAAAGTCACAACAAGCAGCAAAATCACAAGGCAATCAAAGCTATGTACAATTGCACTGACGCTAATTATATTTGCTATCTGACCTGCTGTATTTAAAATGTCTAATTGAAATATTTAATGGAGGTCAGCTCTGTTGTAATTTCCATGACAACAATTTGGGAAAATAAAAGATGATAGCTGCAATTCTTCTCTGTCCAAATATGTGAGCGATACAATGAGTCTTCAATTTACATTTGATTAAAAGTCCATTCCAAAATGATCAAATATACATGGGGCTCAAGTTCCATGGGTTCAAATGGGCTACAGGAACTGTGATGATAGTGGGGAAAAAAGGCATATTAATGTGTATTGAGGATATGCTCAATTTCTCTTATGACTCATCTGGGAAATTAAAGTAATAGTGTAAGGCAAAAGTGTTACAGTGATTTCACCATCGTTAAGGGGTGTTCTTTGGTACAACATGAAGCAGAATGCCTAAACCCCTCTTAACCGATGTAAAATTATTGTAATACATGGGCCTCAAGTAGCTTATTGCTGGAATAAAATGGTAGCAAGAGCAATATGATAAAAGTCCCCTATATTCAATAAATATTTTAATGTATTTACATTAATAATCAAAATAAAAAATTATTCCGACAAGTAATATAGCTCATTAGCCTAACTGTTGGCTAATTTTACAACGATATAAACATATATAAACATTGGAATGCACATATGTATATAAATTAAATGTGTGTATATATATCATATATATCATGTCCATGTCCTTTAAAACAGACTGGAAAATGAAGCTACCTTTGACCTCACCTCAGCATTTACTGTCAAGTGGAGTGAGTCTATAAATAATTTCAGATCGTCTGCATTATTGATCAGAACAAAGAGTGATCACCTTGGTTGGCATTAACTTTCACTGGGTCACTCCTTGGTCACTCCTTCACTTTGCATGACTCTTTCACAGCTAATGCGATGGGCCATTATTGAGATCTACACTTTGTGGAAAGTCTGTAACACAGAAGAGGACAAGCCTGTCTCCACAAAAGCAGTTTCCAGCAGTCCAATTGCCAGTTGGAGAACCTGGGTACACATTTAATCCCTGTGTAAAGCTGTGAAGGGTCTCATGCCCCTCTATAATGCCTATGGGAAGTATGTTGTTAAACTCTACTGGATGGTAAATTCTGGTTGAGTATGTAAACCATTATACTGTATCGAGTTCTGGCATTGTATATAATTTCCGTAACTAACTTCATTGCTTGTTTAAATTGATACCCCTTTATGGGATAATGAGCAGGGATGATAAAACGTGTCTAAAAAGAGTTTAAGTTTATTTTTATGTGCAAGAGGCAGTGTACAAAGGAAGTTGGAAAAGTGTATTGTCCACAATATTATGCTGGCTCTTAGGTTCCCAGCATGCAATCTGCCATTATATGGTTGCATTTTTATTATTAGATTGTTTATTTTGCTGTTTCTGTTTCTGTTAACTCTGCCAGTTACTTGTTTTATAATGTTTGTAATCTGTTTTTGTCTACAATTATGAAATGACTGTTAAAATGTATTTAATTCTGGCAGTTTTGTTTATACTGCAGTTCTTTTCAAATATACTCCAAATACCCTATAACAATGCAAACAGCATGTCAGGTGGTGAGGAGTGATTAGGAGACAGGGCACTCAACACCAATTGCAGCATGTGCCCACATTCTCCTGCTAGAGGGACACTGTGTCCTTTAGGCAGTGATTAAGTGAGAACACAATGCTTATCAGGTAGCCGAGGGAGTCAGTGGAACCATAACTGTCAGACTACTCTATCCTTTGTACTTGAGAATAAGAGAAACAATAATTTACCTTAACAGCCCCATGTACTAAATGAATGCAGTGACCTGCACATTGGTAACAGTGATTTGTTTGACATGTGATTTCAAAGAATAGTAAAAAAAATCACACTCAATCACAATCTTATAGTGATACTTTCCCCAAAAAGGAAAATTCTATCTTCATTTACTCACTCTCATGCCATCCCAGATGTGTATGAGTGGAGTGGGGCGGGGCCGGGCTAGAATGTCGCACGCCCGGTCCCCAATCGGCCTGATGAGGCGAGGGATAAAGGCGGCCGGTGACGAAGGTTCGAGAGAGATCAATCACGGACGTGTGTGTGTGTGTGTGTGTGTGTGTGTGTGTGTGTGTGTGTGTGTGTGTGTGTGTGTGTGTGCGCGCGCGTGCTTTTTGTTTAAGTTCTCTTTAAAATATTATTTACATTGACAAGCCGGTTCTCGCCTCCTCCTTGCCCATCCTAATCCTGCGTTACAGTATGATTTTCTTTCATCTGCAGAACACAAATTAAGATTTTTAGTCCATACAATGCAAGAGAATGGGTGCCAAAATTTTAAGCTCCAAAAATCTAATCCAAAAGTCAACATAAAAGTAATTCACAGAATTCCAGTGGTTAAATCAATATCTTCAAAAGCAATCATTAGTCAATCTCCACTGTAAACTTTCACTTTCATATTCTTCTCCTTGTATTTTTGGTGAATCGCATTCTGCATTCACATCGCCTCCTACTGGGCAGAGAAAATATTTTCTACCACAAAAGGACTTTAATATTTTTTTTTTCTCACCCACACCTATCATATCACTTCTCAATATATTAATTAAAACACTTGAGTTGTATGGATTACTTTTATGATACATTTATGTGCTTTTTGCAGCGTCAAATTTGGGAACCCATTCACTTGCATTGTATGGACCTACAGAGCTAAGAAATTCTTCTAAAAATGTATCTTCTGCAGAACAAAGAAAACCATATGCATCTGGGATAGCATGAGGGTGAGTAAATGATTAGATATGTTTTTTTGGGCAAACTATCCTTTTAAGCTCAAGAGCATTATAGATAAGGCCTTTGTGCGGGTCAGTAGTTCTGACAAAGTATTTCTCTCAATATCCCAATTGTTTTGCAGAGCCATAATAGTTATTATATTGCCCACTAATGTTCTAAACTCTTTTTTTTTAGTAAATATCTTTTAGAGTTAATAATGCTTAGTATTGTTATATTTGTGCTGCTCATTTTACTGTGTACAAAATGAGCACAAATGGACCATGCAGAGGCCCTTGGGGACCCCAGCCATATCTTGGAAACAGAATATCACATAGACATGGGGATGAACTCTTTTGACTTGTGGCAGTATACTGTATATAACTCCATCATCCTGGTGCCGAGTTTTTAATCAGCAAGCACCACTCACATTATCTTAAAATGTTCCTAAGTTTACCTTAAAATGTAATCTAGTTTAGAGCTCTGTCCTAGAAATGTAAATGCACTTTATTATTATAATTTTTTTATTTATATTTTAACTTTTTGTTTTAGATTTATTGCCATCTCCTTTTTTCTTTTTCAGGGAAGTTGGAGGAAGATTACTTTTGATGACATGCAATCATTTGACAAGGATAATAACATGCTACTTCCTGCTACAATGAACCAATCAGAGCTTTGGCCCATGCTGTCGGCTAAAGGCATACTAAAGGTGGCTAGTACTAAGTACAGTGTACTTGAGTTTTTCTGGTTAACATTGACCAAACATCTATCCACTTTAAATTACAGACAAATATTTGTTATTATAGGGAGTATGGTTATCTATGAACATGCCAAATTTAATGGATGTGTTAATGTTGTCAAAGTTTATAGTGTAAATGTATAATTTAGCATAGGAAATGAGAAGTCTCAGAGCCTTTTAAACATTCATGGTTCTAAACATTTTACAGGAAATAAAATGTAAGTAGTCAAGAATAGTAAAGTGCCTTGGGAGGTCCTTTTTTCCCCAAAAACACATACACATTCATTGACATATTTATTGCTGCCAAGCCTTTGCGCTGAGGTGATCACAGCAGAATGTCCTGTTTGAAGTGTGCTTGTGCTTGTTTGTGGCACTTTAAAATGGAGGTGATAATGATCCAATCGCTATTTGCTTGAAGATGAACAGTGAAATCGTGCAGTTAATTAACAGCTGCCGGACTGGTTGAATACAGCATCCCATGAGGCACAATTAGAGCATCAGCCATCTGGTTTCTTTAGAGAAAGAGAGTGAGAGGTCACACACACACACACACACACACACACACACACACACACATCAAAATCAACATCTGAAATAGACACAATGTGAATCTGAGTATGCAGATTGATGTTGTCTTAAGAGAGGAACTTAAAGAAACTGATGTATTTTTGCAGGTATTGTTGATATTTTAGGATTTTCCACATTTAAATCTTTTTAACTTGTATGGCTGTCAACCAAACAAGTCAAACGTAAGAGATATAACTAGGAAGTTTTTGTGTTCTCTCTTCCAATCTCAGGATCTCGGAGAGAGTTCAGAGAGTTACAGTTATTCACTGTCTCACCAGCTGAATAGCAGATATAATTTCTTTAAAGTGAGACTTGTCTTTTTTACATATCTGTAAATGGTATAAGATCCTGAGAGACAATGTGCATTTCTGTTCTGTTAGAAATTTGTTATTACAATAGCATTTTTTAATTTATGCAATGTATGTAAATAACAAACAAGGCTTATTCTTTTAAAGTATGAGAGCTTGTAATTAAAGATGAAGTGTGTCATTTCTGCATGACTAGTGGCACCAAATAGAGTTGAAAAAATAACAGTGACTAATTTCGTAAACACTCTCCCCACTTGTCATTAGTCAAACAAACAGATAGTCCCGCTCCAGCCATACCCATGGTTTAGCTGATATTGGTATGTCAAGCTGGCTGGGATGCTAGAACATACGGAGCAATATTTTGATAATGCCACAGAATCACAAAAATACTAATAGCTTATTTATGGTGGACTGAACCTTAAATCACCTTTAAGTTTTAAAGGTATTGTATACTGTATAATATTTAGTTTTTAGTTCCTGCTCTATTCTAATTAAAAAATCACTCAGTTGCAGGCCCGTTCTCTCTGCCTGTAAAACTGTCTTTATGTGTGCTAATAAGCTTCACTCAGCTGTGCTCTTCGATCCACTGAATGTCCTACTCTTCCTCACTCGGTGCACACATACCAGTGCCACCCTTATTTGGAGAAAATGAGCACAGACACTATGCTGTTATTCTATTCAACAAACGGTCTGTCTTTTCAGCTGTTCTGCCTTTATTACGTTACTGCAGGAATGTTGTTTTGAAGTTAACATGTTATTTTGACTATATATGTAGTTTGTTGTCACTTCCCCAGCATAACTTTCACATCTGCTCTGTTTTGAGAAATATGCTGTGGTGTCTTGTAATTTATGCTCTGATGAGTTTCTGCTTTTCAGATGCTCCTCTGAAACCTCAAAAGACTGCACATTTAGTGAACGTGCTCTTGTATTTTTGATAATAAATCGATGTAAGATAAGCACACTTTCTGTCATATCTTCAAGAGTAAAGCCTGACTTGAGAGCTAACTGGGAAAGAGTGTGTAATCCTTTTTTTTTTCTCCAAGATTGGGCCTATGTGTGTGTATTAAAGTGGGACTGTAGGATCTCCTGAGGTCAATTACTCCATATTGCAGCCCCGCAGGATCTGAGAGTCGTATCTCACTCCAACAGCTTACAAGCTGGCAAGAACATTAAAGAGCAGTCCAAGATCTCCATGTAGCACCTAATGGCAAAACTGTTTATCGACAACTTGTCAGCATGAAATTGGAAAATATAGACAAGCAGATGAATGAAAAGAAATTTAAAGGAGTGCTCAGTATTTTTTCCTGCTTTAAACCGTTTCACACATTAACTCATTTCTTAAAATCACTGGTAAATGAAAACTTGACTGCCCAATCGACCTCTGCAATGTAAACAAAAAAAAATGGCGCACTTTTAAAAGATTAACAGGGATATATTTTGAAAGTTAAAGACTCACTTTGAATATTAAAGACTGATTGTGTATCTGTTGTTTGTGCTTTTTTAAATTGTTTTTGATTTGTATTCAAACTCTAGGAATCACATGTCTGGTTAATTGAGCATTCCACAGTTTTGTATATTCGGTGCAGAATAACAAACAATTGTTATGCAAAATTACCTGAATCCAGGAAAACCCAACATTTTAACCATGGAATTCCTGGAATTTTTATATGATAAAATGGTCAAACGAACAAAAGAGACTTGTCCATATAGCACATACTTGAAAACACTCATGACTATGGCTGTTCGCATGAGTTGAAGACTGCTCTTCTAGAGACGACCCTCACCGCTTTTAAGGGTTATGATTTTTATTCAGGTATTTTCATGTTTTATTACTTGCATGTTGAATAATCATAAAAGTATGTCATATTTCGTATGTAAAGGCTTGCTTTTTTATGTAGAGAATGTATGTCATGTCTTTGCCACCATTTTCAAGATATAAAATGTATGAGTAAAACCTGCTATTCGAGAGGGATTTTTTTTTTTAGAATCCTTTAAACAAAGGATAGTAAATCAACTTTGAAAAGGAAGGAAGGAGTTGACCATGTGACTCTGAAAAACAGCCTCGGATTGGCTAAGAGCCTCTTTGGGGTGTGAACAAACCGAATGGGTTAAAAGACCAGCCTGGACAACCCCCTAAAGTTCTGTACTTCTCTTGCTTCTTCCACTTCCTCTGCAGCTCCTCATTCCTCCGCATTGTGGCCCTCATGGCTTGCAGTCTCGCCACGGCATACTTCAAGTTCCGTACCATGTAGAAGTCCAAGACGGCTCGGACGCCAAGGTCTGAGGAACTCCTCTTCTCTGCGCTACAACACACGTGACAGGAGTCGCGAGTTTCCCTTGTGGAAGGCCTCACTTCAAAGCCATGCCTTATCATCCCAGCAACAAACTATCCACGATCTTAACAGAGGTCCAAAACATAGATGGAACCTTCTACAATGAGACAAAGTACCAAGAAACGCAAGGAAATGCAAGGAAACACAAGTACATCTCCAGACTTTGCTGAAAGTGATGGTGTCTCTTTAATATAATTTGAGTTACCTGATTGCAAATCAAGTTATACTGAATTAAGTATCAATGATTCTCAAGGCATTGTCTACAGACTCCATAAAGTTAATTTTCTCTGTATAGATAATTTCCAGTCATGCTATTCTGTTCACTTTTCTCATCAACCTGTATCATGTTTGTATGGGTTAGATTAGTTTTATGTTTAGATTAGCAATAAAGTCTTGTTTGTATTCAAGGATATTTTGATGTGGTGTATTTTGATAAATAATCTCGTCACTTGATTTTTTCAAAGATCCGGCCCTAAAGCTATACCTAAAATATTTGTGATATTATTTTCAATAAGCCATGAGAATAATATTACTCCAATAAATGAATTAATCACAATGCCCTTATTAAAGCTATTTCCTTACAATAGAAATTGTGAGTGGATACAACGGGACGTATTATGATTTTAATGGTGGAGAATTTTATTCAGACAAATAATCAAATTATTTGTCATTTATCTTTCTTATAATGGTTGTCGAACACGACTCATTCCATTGTAAATTTCCCTACATTAATGATGGAGGTACGCGGGCACTTTAATCTGTACTGTGTACATTTATACAACCAAAATATCCTACATTAATGATGTAGAATGCGGACAGTTTAATTAAATTCCTAACATACATACTGTTTCCTACAACGGCATTCTTCTGATTACTGTACATAAATTAGTACAAAGTGCAAATACTTTGTTTATTCAGCCTTATTAGTTTCATCCATTGATCCTGCAACTTGGCATTAAATTGATACAAGCACTTAGTTTTTTCAGGTTTTAATAGCCTTTAATCAAATGAGATGATCAGATAAGTTCACAGCAAAACTCTAATTAATTTATGGAAATCACAACTTAAGTAGATGCCTCTTATCTACCTTGTATTAATGCCATTTCTAGATTTCTAGATCCTGGAATACTGGGAAAATTTGGGATTTTTTTAGGGACAATATTTCTCAATTCCAGTTGGATGAAGAGAGCTCAGAGGTCAAGCGCATGAATGCTGACCTCACGACTATGAAGGATTCTAATGTGGATGCGATTAAAGAGCGAATCTCTCACAGCACCAAAGAGTAGAGGTACTTGCACACTCACACGCACATATCAGATGGCAGTCACTTATCCATTAGCAGTATGTGATATATCTGATTAAAAGAGACTGTCAGAGAGAGTAAATGAGAGAATCGATAAGAATAGATGCTTGCTGTGCACATGGCTCTTTTCTTGAGTCATCTAATGGAACTTTTAGTGGTCTAAGAGTTTTAGAATTCAAAGTAATTTAAGTTTGACAGTGCAAAGTGTCAAGTTTAAGGATTATATTTGAGCCTGTTAGCTTACCTTAAAAAATCATTAGCAATTACATGAGATGAAGACTCCTCATATCAGTAACCTTAAATGCTGTTTTATACTACATGGTGAGGGTCCGCACATGGGGGCTGCCATGTTAGAATCACATGACAAATTGAATACTACTATCTTAATCTAAGTAACTTTCCTGTTATTTGACATTTTCACTTTTGGATTAAATTAATAATGACTGATTGTATAGTAAATTTCTACAAAGGCATCTGAAACTAAAAACTTGATTTTAATTCATTCTGCATCCAGGCAGCAAGATTTCACTATAGGTCCAAGATGACACAAGTACAGTTGCTGAGATAAATTACATGTACACATTTAACTACAAAAGCCTTTTGTTTTAATATATATTTTCAACATGAATGAAACTTTTTGACTTCATAACTGTCCAATCTGTAGATGTAGCAGGCATTTAGAATAATGAATACATCACATTCAGTCAGGCTGCCACATATGGTCTAGTCGCACAAATGTTCCAACGTAGCCTATCTGAATCTCAAATCAGATCCGAAATTCCACCTCTGCAAATGATCAGAACTCCACACAGCAGTGAGACTCTCAATTTGAAATGAATGACCTCTGGTCTGTCATCTGTGGTTTGTCAGATACAGTGAAAAGGCTGCTTCAGTCCAGTAAGATGCAAAAATGTAGTGAGTTGTTTAAATAAAATTGTGAGTAAAAAGTAAAATTGTTTCTTTGGAAATGTAGTTAAGTAAAAGTACTCTGTTTAAATTGCACTCGAGTAAAGTAGAAATCCCCCAAAATAATATTTAAGAATAATATTTTAAGGTGCTATATGTAATAATTTTACAGTACTAAATCATAAAATGACCATAATAGGTCATTAGAGAATTAGGAACTAGCAATTAGCAACTTCATGCTAAGTTGAAATACAGGATTCTCCGATAGCAATGCTACAGCCAGTATATTCTACTTTGAAGTTTCCATTCTGGAAATTTATGTTTATGTTTTGGCCTGTGTGATCCCGCCCACTGCCCTCTCACCATTAGTATTTCGACACCACCGGGTTGCCAGATTTGCAGGCAAACAACACTGCTTGCTGCAGTCATGGAAGCCAGCAAATAATCTGGAAGATGGAGACAGCTTAAAACCCAGAAATACTTTAAAACGGATGCTGAGTTGGCTAATTTGCATATCAACATTCTGGCAACCCGCATGAGCTTTGAGTCTGATGCAGGGCTGACAACTTTTCAATGTTTTGAATTTGGACTGCAGTGCCTGTTTTCAAACGCTTGTTGTCAAACTTACAAACAGCACCTTGAAGTATTTTTACTCAATTACTTTACACCCCAGAAAACAAGCCATTTGGGTAGAGGTTATCTGCTCCTTAAAGAATTATAGTGGTAACGTTATGGCCCCATGCTTATGGGACAATGGCAGTATTCAGAGGGAGTAGGGATATTAATAGCCATTTAGCGCTTTGTCCAAAATCCTCATGGCCTCACATGAGATTTGAGCCAGCGGTCTTTTGGTTACCAGCATAAAGTTGTTGGGAGTGGAACACCCCTTAAAGAAAGCTTTTTTTTTTTTTTTTAAAGTAGCAAGCACCTCACGATAATTTATAGATGTGTATACTGTATAGATGTGTTAGTTTGACGACATTAACCATCATAGGAGAATTTACTTGACGCTAACCATTTGATAACTTTTAATGTCTAAACTTCAGTAGACAAGAGCTGAGGAAATCACTGCAAGAAAAAGTTCTCCTTGGGAAGCTTGATAATAATATCACGTGGGAAAGTATGAGGCTGTAAATGGGAAAGGGTGGCAGAGGCTGTCTCTGCTGTGCCAAACTCCAATTGGGATGTGGATAGGGAGTTAAAAAGAAAGTCTTATCTTTCTAATGATTTAATTATTATGTTTATATGAACTCTAAAGATTGTGGAGAGAGCACTATATGCAGTGCATCCATAAGCATGACTGGTCACCAAAGTAAGAAGCTTCAAAACAACATTTATTGTTTGAATTTGATGATAACATTTATATGGTTTACAAGCTGAAAATAAAAATATATTTAAACACAAAACTCATTCATTCATTCATTAAACATCCTTTTAGAATTTAAGACAACCGTGAGGTTATCCTAATTTTAAGATGTTATTTACAATTATATTTTTAAAAAAATTTTTAATGCTTCTTCAGTTTTTTCTTAAGAACAAACTTTCTTAAGAAGTTTATTCGGGAATACGAAATATTCTTAACTTTACTCTTAAGTTACAAATTAAGAAGAAATTGGTAGTTAAGCTGAAATTTCTTCTTAAGAACATTTCGTGAATCCGGCCCCTGATCTTCAAGTCACAACAATAGACAAACACAGTCTGCTTAAACAAGTAAAATACAAACAGTGATTTGTTTTTGTGACTTTATTGAACATTCACAAAGCAGTGTGGAAAAGTTTGTGAACCTTTTGATTTACAATAATAACTGGTTGAAAGTCCATTAGCATCAGTGTCCTCCACTAAATGTTTCCTGTAATAGTGGATCAGACCTGCATATTGTTTTTTTTACACCGTTCCTTTTTACAAAACAATTCAATTCAGCAGTATTTTTGTCATATCTGGTATAAATCGCATGTCTGGAGTATAACTCATCAGTGTCAGAAGGTGTATTTTCTTCTGTTGAAGCCATTCTGCAAAATGTACTGTACAATCCTCTATTTGTCTTCATCAGAGTCTGCTAAGAAGAAAAGTAAAGATGGTGGCAAAGACAAAAAGACCTTTCAGCACAATGCAGCTATCCAGTCAACTGAAAATGAGTTAGCAATCTCTGCGTGTTTTGATTTTATACACATATTTTTATATACAGTATGGTACTTTGCTGTTTTGTCTTCACCATACATTATTCACACTGAAAATCGCAGTTGAGAAATGAATATTTCATCCTCATGCGGAAACACTCAGTATGCACTCTGAAAACACATTCCCAGCTAATATGGCATTGAGCTCTCAGTGCCCCAGTAATGGTGAGATGGTGCTCTCTTTAGTCGAGCATTATGTGTAAAATGACCTATATGTGTCAGTCTGCCCTTGCTGACCGCTTGTCTTGAAGTAGCACCCTCTCCGATCTCCATGCATTGCTTCTTCTGCAGGTTCATGTATTATGGAGTCAGTGCCACAGCCTTTAATGCCAGATGTGTATCATCAGCATGAATAAATAAAACAACTAACCCCATTTCTTTTCTCTGATAGTGAGTGTGAGTGAATGTATGAATGCGATTGTGTGTGAATAACCATATTTGGGTTTGCACTTAAAGAAGTATGCAAAATGTGTATGTCAGTGTGTGTTAGCCTGTGAACAAAGTGCCATTGTTTTTTTCTCAGGTAGTGTGATCTGAATTGAATTATCCAGCGTGGCCTCGGGCGAGCACTGTCAATTCTGTCACTGTGCAGTTTATGCCTGAAATATGCAAAGAGTGCAGAAACACACATGTACATACACACTCAAACATACACAATGTGCATACATTTGACACAGACCTGTTTTGAAACCTCAGAGTGCTGTTGTGATAAGGAGGTGTAATTGTCAGTATACATGTAAACATGGATTTCTGACAGGTCTTTGGAGACTAAAGATTTAACAAGTCTTTTGAGGGTTATTGTTTGCTGTTCAGTTAAGCTGTTTTGGATAATTGGCTCCTGCAAGCAAATAGATCAGATTATACTCTCGCTCTCTCTGTCTCTCTCTCTTTTTTTCCTTAATAAACATTTAGCCTTCATTTGCTCTGTGCTCTTATCTATAGGGTCCTTTAATTCATATAATGAATCTGTCCACTCTGTCTTCCTCTTAGTCCCTCTGGGTGCTTGATACTAATAATTGGGTAGAAAATTATATCATGCTTTGACATATATCACTCTGGAACCATGGCCTAGATCTTCAGTGCCTAAAGCTGTTTCTCTCTTATTGAAACACACACACACACACACACACACACACACACACACACACACACACACACACACACACACACACACACACACATGAGAGCTGTTCATTCTATTTATATATTCAGATATTTACAATGCATTGTGTTTGTGAAGATGAGGAGCATGTGGTCATATATCGTCATGGTCTGTTTGGGGTCTCAAAACGATTTAAGTAGCTTAAAAATATACTAATGAAGTATCAGGTTGTTACTTCTTCTTCTTGTTACATGACTTTTGGAAAATCAACTGATTATAAACACAATTTCAACTCGATAACACACTTTAACTGTCCTCCATTAAAAAGTGTTATTACTTATGTTTGAGGTCTCATAGAGCTCAGAAAATAAGCCTGTATAAATGTGTGGAATATAATCTGACTGGTGTACACACTGTAAAGATACACTCCTTTCAATTGTTTACTTGATTCATTTTATTCAGGGGCCTCACTTTATTCAGGGGTTAAAAAGTTTCGGGGACAGTTTGTGAAACTCATGAATATTGGGTTATGTGCAGATAATGTCAAATAATCTTTTTCTGTTTTGAAAAATAGCCATTCATTATGACCAATTCAAGCACTCTGATAAATATTGTACGCTATTAATGGTAAAATATAGTGAGAATAGTGCGTCTGGATGGACAAGAGACATGAAGCTGTTTCTTCTGCATTAGACAAGTGGCGGAAGCTATTTCAAAAAGTGGTGGGGACAAAACTGGCAAGGACATAAAGTGGTTGGGACATGTCCCACATGTCCCACTGGTAAATAACGCCTAGGCTTTTATTGTATTTAGGGTTCCCACTGTCATTGAAAACCTGGAAATGTCAGGGGACTGTAAAATTACATTTTTCAAGCCTGGAGAAGACATGAAAATTTACAAAATCTTGTTCTGCTCTGCTATAAAATATTTCAGCAGCTAAATATTGATCTCTTTTAGAGCTTGTGTAGAGTAGAACTTGCTCGCCAGCCATAGTGATGTTCGAGTTCTGAGCAAATCCTTCTTTTGAGTTGGCACTTTTCAGTTATTTTTTTTTTAAATGGTTCACAGATCAATTTGAATGAATCAATAGCAAACCTATCTGAATTACAATGACTTTTACAAATTCCAGAAATCACAAACGACCAAATCATGGAAAGTCATGGAACTTCATTTGTCGAAAAGGGTGAGAATGCTGTGTTTTGATCTGATATTGGATTGTTCTACAGTGTGTTTTTGCAAACAGAAACACTAGAATGGATATGTCACATTTCTTAAAAAGTGCATGCCTACTTTGAAGTAAAAGAGAGGGATGAAGCTTCAATAATCTGCCCACTGGGATTGATCTGGGTTTTAAATGTCTAATTGTTAATATTTTCACACATACTGTACATCATTTGGGCCTCTGGGACACCTCACATAAAACAGTCAATCTCAACAGAACTCTAGATACATGTGGCCCATCTCTCTTTTTATTTTGGCCTAGAGCTTGATCACGTAACAGGCAAAGCACTGATGGTCTGATAAGAGATCATGGCCTTGCGAGATCAAACATTGATAACACTTCCCCCACGCTAGAAGTTTGTGTGCTATTTGAATTAGGAAAATATGGCTTGACAGATTACAGTGCCCTCTCCACTGTAAGCGCCTTTGTCTTTGAAACTCATGCCTTGATCTATCCACCCACTCTGTCCTCCTATTATACTGAAGAAGCTGCTCTCCATTCATTTCATTAGGCTTTAAATATTGAAGAGATGGAAGCCTGACAATGGATTCTGCAAAGTTTTTTCATACAAACAAAATAGTAATGACACCTCTTTTATCTTTACTTCTTTTAGACTTTTTCGCATATGTGTGCACACTCACTCTCTCTTTCTCATTCTTCTTTCTGATTTAGCTACTGGTCTTAATCCTATTATTCAGGTGGTAGTGTGTGCCAGTTACCAGCCCTTGCAACAGCTGGAGAAAAGGACCACAATGCTTACAAAGATGGAGGTGGTTTTTCAGTTTCAGTTCTCCGTACTGTGTACTATGTCATATTAGATGCATTTCAATATCGTACCGTATGTTAGAACACATAATACACATTCAGTAAACATTACTACATTTCATAAACAGATCCATTGCTGTTGAAAAGTATTAACATCATTATTTATTATCATAATAATTTGAGTGAAAAGTTGAATTGAAATATTAAAGGGATTGTTCATCTGCCCCCCAAAAATGTGCAAGTCTGCATAGATAAGTCCACCAGTTAACCATTCTGTCAAGAAATTCTCCAGTCAAGGGAAGCTAGTGCCTCAAATCACAGCAAAGGAAAAAGAATGGGTTCACATGCAATATGCCACACATGGCAGTATGGTCTCTTGCTCATTTGATTCATTATCTCCCCTTGCTCCTTTGATTCGTTAATCATATCCCCACCCATCTCATTTTATATTATGCCTCCAATAAGTGCACTTAAATGGAGCTCATTAATTTGAAAACATGTCCCAAACAGTATTCTCCCTCTTTCTATCTTACACTCCAACAATATTTGGCTCCGTCTGGATTAGTGCTGGCTATCTAATCCATTATTAAGTCTCTGTTCTATAATCTATGATCGTGGTGGGTGGTGTATTTTCCAGGCTGATTCTTCTGAGAGTTTAAGGCAGGTTCATATTCAAGGCTCTCTCAACTCTACAGAGTCCATGTGCTGCTCACCCGTACTTGAAACTGCCCCCGGTGGCTCCTCCAAAACCACCCCAGTCCCTAACTGGAAGCTAATTTGCCCCCGCAAGCAGACAAACATCACCGATGAACCCAAGCGTTGGGCATATTTTTTTCTGTGCATACTTGTTTTAAAAGCTCATGTAATTATTAAGATGAAAGGCTCTGGTTGGTTCAAATTAATGTTTATGCTCTTTAGAACCTCCCGTTTAGAAGTCAAAGCAGTTCATTATGGTTTCCAGCCCCTTTATCAGCTTCAAACTCGTGACTATTGCTGTACATGACATGTAAGCTGTATGTGTGCATTGCTCTGTAAGGCTGGTGGTAATTAGTGAATCCTTTTTCATGACAATCATTCAACATAACACAATGCAACAGAATAGCTCAAAACAATCAATGGGGAAATTTTCCACTAATGGAAAAGTTTTGGTGGTCTGTCATTTTGTGGTCTGGTCTTGTCATTGTAACTAGCTTATGTCTTGCCTACTATCCAACACATTTCTTCACTGTTTAGAGGGTTAGAATATGAGCAGCTTTGTTTTATTTCCAGGTAGTTTGTCTTTAGCTGCATGAGTGAGTGCATTAGCACAGCGGGTGCTAAAAGCAGTAATTGTGTGTGTGGAAGAGTCAGCCAGACAAGCTAGTGTTCAGTCATACTTACGTAATCTGTGTTTTTAGGTTGTTTAGAGTGCATGATATTTGTGTGATATTAGTGGTTTTGTTTAATATTTTTGTGGGACACATCAGCATAGTGTTTGTGGGAGCTAACTGCAGTTGCATGTGTATATTAGGGAGCAGGGTGGTGTTAAGCAGTGTGGCTATAGCTCTAATTTTACCTCCTTCTCTGAAATGGATGATAATGAAGATGACCTCACGCAAAATGACATTATCTGGAACAACCTCAATACACTGAATGAAACACAACCACTCAATTATAATCCAACTAATCCATCTAAGGCAAAGACTTGAAATGGCTATTCAAAGGAGGGGCTCATTCCACTCTCTAGTTTCCTATGTCATAAATCAGTTTTTCACTGACAGAAATTCTGGCTCTTCAAAGGGCCTCGATCCACAAAGCACTGGGATATCGATTACCCAATAACTGTAAATGTAAAATAACGGGACTTAGCATTTATGTTGTAGGAGTCTTTTGTTCTGTTGACACCCAGAAGCATATTCTGCTGTATGGTACTGTGTTTCAGTTTTTATTATCTGTAAGAGGATATGTTAAAAATGTTCTGCTTTCTGGCTGATGGTCGACTGTTGTCCAGGAGGCCGAGACTCTAACGGCTCTCTCTTTCCAGCTCCAATGTCACTCGTCTTGTCACCCTAATCATGAGTGCGCCTCTGGCAGATCCAGCATTAGAGAGATGGAAAGAGAATGGTGAAATGTGTGTGCTTGGTTATATAAAAGGACAGGTCATGTCCTTGGAATTATGTAAAAAGCAGCATAATTAGCCTGTCAGTCATCAGAGTGGATGTCTCACAGTGGGTTCAGAGCAGATCGGATGAAGACATACTGTCTGAGCTTCCGTATAGTTTGTGTTCTGTGCTGGTGTATGTTGTAGCATAACTGCTGCCATTAAATAAAGGTTTAGCCTTTAATCCAGTTGCTAACAGATCATGAGACATAGGTTTTGAGGTCACCTGATGTGATTTAGACCTCTATTGAGTTTGTGATAATTTTGTAAGGGGATTTCGGCATGAATAGGGGAATTCTGCATCAATCAAAGCTATTTTACTACAGTAATGTTTGGAATGTACTGGGAGGTTTTTACTGCCACCACATTAACACTTAGCAGTTTGTACTCATGGAAATTCCTGATGTTAAATATAATGTTTATTTTTCTTGCATCTTGTTTCTTCACCACTGGCCTTGTTTGGTCTTTTCTTATCTCATCTCATGTGGTCTCATCACATCTTGTTTTTCTTGTCTCTTCTTGTCTTCTCTTTTCTCATCTTGTCTCTTCTCATATGGTCTTATCACGACTGATCTTGTCTGGTCTCTTCTCACCTTATCTGGTCTCATCTCATCTTATCTCATCTCATCTGGTCTCTTCTTGTCTTGTCTTGGCTCATCTTGTCTTGTCTTTTCTTGCCTCATCTGGTCTCTTTTCTTTTTGTCTGGTCTCTTATCTCATCTCTTTTGTCTGGCTGATCTCTTCTTGTCTCATCTGGTCTCTTCTCATCTTGTCGCTAGTCGTTTGGTCTCATCTCATTTCATCTCTTGGTCTTTTCTCATCTTATCTTTTCTTGACTCTTCTTGTTATTTCTCATCTCTTCTCATTTGGTCTTATCTCATCTCATATTTTCTTGTCTCTTCTTTTCTCATCTGGTCTCGTCTGGTCTCTTCTTATCTTGTCTGTTCTCTTCTCATCTCATCTCATCTCTTCTGGTCTGGTCTCATCTTGTCTTTTTTCATCTGGTTTCTTCTTGTCTTGTATCTTCTCATTTGGTCTCATCTTTTCTCATCTCTTGTCTTCTCATCTCTTATCCTATCTAAATATAATTTGACACTCAATTGATGTACTGTTACATCGTCTTCTACAGCAAATAACTTAGGTGTGTTATACCAATCTGTCCTTTGAAAATCAAATTTCCAATGTTTGTACACATGCTCTCTGTTGATATGACCTGCATTACTGGGTGGATGTACAGCAAGTTCAATAAATAAACTAAAAAAAAGTTGGTTCAAAATGCAGCAGCCAGAGTGTTAGAACCAACCAAGTAGAACAAGGTTGAACCAAGAAATATGATCAAATTAGCCCCATTTTATCGTCATTACCCTGGCTACCAGTTAAATTTTGTATTCATTTTAAAATTCTGTTAACTACGTACAAAGCTTTGAATGGTCTAGCTCCACAGTACTTAAGTGAACTTCTTCCACAATATATTCAATCACATTCATTACGATCGCAAAATTCTGGCCTGTTAATAATTCCTAGAAAATCTAAATCCACAAAAGGAGGTAGATAATTTTCCTACTTGGCTCCTAAACTAAGGAATAGTCTCCCGTCACTGTTCAAGATGCAGACACACTCACTCAGTTTAAGTCTAGACTAAAGACTCGTCTATTTAGCCAGGCATACACCTAATTTATCCAATCACTCACAATTAGGCTGCTTTAGTTAGGTCTGCCGGAACCAGAAACATTTATCATTATCTATAACTCTGCAAAAAATGTAATGGCATCTATGCTAATCAACCTCGGGATTCATATCCTGCTCCAGCTCCGTTCCTGCTAGGTGTCGGACTCCACTGCTACGTGTCTCTGAGTGATGATGATAAAATGCAGACGGTGCCAGCCAGACATCACTTCAGTCTATTACGATGGACTTCAGGGGATTAACTGATGCCAACTCCAACCATAAAACATGGGATAATTCATATGCCACTTTCTGAACCTTGGATTTAGGATAGATCTCTCCGAAATGACCTGCCGGTTGAACTGCGATGCACCTCACTGATCTCTGCCTGCATCACCTTGGTATAATGATGGACTGCACACTTAAAATTGAATACATAGACTGTCAATTAATTTTCCAGCAAAAGCCTTCATCGGCCAACTAACAAAGGACAATACCTCTATGTGAACTTCTGCAGTTAATCCAGGATTAACTTCAAAGACAGTAGTCATTAATCTTACAGTTCATACAAATCGTTGTTTAAACACTGGCCCTTAACACTTACTTAGTTTACTCATTTTAAATCATGAATTGCACTGCACATAAATAACTAATATTGGCATTATAATCATGTTTAGCCAGAGGGGAACTGGCCCCCACAGTGAGCCTGGTTTATCCCAAGGTTATTTGTCTCCATTAACCAACAAGTTCATTGCCACAGTCTCCTTCTGCTTGCTCACTTGGGTTCTAAATACAAATATTACTTAATTTTTTAATCATTTATTTTATACACAATTCACAATCATAGTTAATCAATCTACACAATGATGACATATTACACTTTCTTTTTCTGTGAATGCATGATTTTCTGTATAGCTACTTTGAAACTATGTGTTTTGTGTTTTATTTGCTATACAAATAAAAATGTCTTGACTTATTTTCTTGTCTTGTCTCGTCTCTTCTCATCTGATATGGTCTCATCTTATCTCGTCTTTTGTTGTATTGTCTTTTCTGGTCTCTTTTCATTTTGTCTTTTCTAATCTTGTCTCTACTTATCTGGTCTTGTCTCATCTTTTGTCATCTTGTCTCATCTGGTCTCTTCTCATTTTGACTTTTCTCATCTGGTCTCTTGTCTTCACTTCTCTTCTCTCCTGCCCATCCCACGCACTCCCCTCTGCCCTCCATTCCTTGCTCCCTTTTCTCCTCACCTCAGATCTATGGTGAGTCACAGACTATCTCTGAATCACTGCTGCTGTCGTTCATTAGATGTGGCATTGAGAGAGCCCTTAATTGTCCTCCTTATTCAAATTGCACAGTCAGACGACTCCTCTGGCTTTAAAAAGCTTTATATGTAACACAAGGTTGGGTTCAATTATGGAAAAAAAAGTGTATTTGAGAAGTTTCTAAGGCCTTCAGCTGGATTGTTTCCATGACACCACACTGGGTTACTTAAAGGGTATAGTCTAACCATCCAAAAAAAGAAAATTTTAATTGTGTTACAAAAAGGTGTCTCAATTAACGAGTATAGAGTGTCATGCTAATCAAAGCTGTGTGCCCTAATCCTGTCACCAGCCGAGCACCCTTACTGTTTACGGCACTTGCTCTCCTGTGAGCAGTTAATTGAAGGAGAAAACCCTGTCTGGTGTGAATCCAGATGTCAGATTATAGGATTTCTCATTGGGTTCTGAAAGCCAAACTGGCTCAGTGCACAATGACTGGAGGAATGTGGACATCCTCTGTCTTCACTGCTTTCCTCTCCCCTCTTCTGCCATGTCTCTCCCAGCTTACCCTGTGCACTTTATATACCCCCATTTTCCCCCAGGTAACTGCAGAGGACAAGGAAAAAGGATGACAGCATCGCTTACGGTAAGACGTTTCTACATAAGCAATTGTGACGAGGAAGAGGGCGTGGCTGGGCATGAGGATGCACGGCCGGCGCTGAATCAGCTGATCAGCAGAAGAGCGAGATAAAGGGGAGCCAGAGACACCAGTTTGAGAGAGAGAGAGATGCACATGTGTGTCTGTGTTCGTTTTATGTTTCATGTTGTTTTAAGTTAAGTTTCACATTAAAAGTTTATGTTGACTGTTCAGCCGGTTCCTGCCTCCACCTTACCCAACCTTTAACTGTTTCAGCAAATGTGTCATTTCACAGTCTGTTTTGGCACTCAAAATGATACTCTGTACAGTATATCCAGTCATTTTAGCTTGTAACTTCTCATACATTTGGTGTTATTTATTATGTAATATCAGATGAACTATTCAGTTGATCCAATTATGACAATTTTATAGCAGACTTGGAAACAATTGAAAATTGTGAATAATCGGCTTTTACTCACATAAACTGAGTCACTGTTTACTCATAAGTGGGCATCTCTTTTTTCAATGAGAAACCTTTCTTTGGGTGGGGGTGGGGGGAGCTTGGGAAAGCTTTTTCATTTTCAGTTGAGTGCTTTTGTAACAATGTGCAATACAAATGAAACTGAAATTAAAATAATAAATTTGCAAAGACAGACTATTATTCCACTCACTGTCATTCCTCCTCACACTTATGTCCCTCCAGTCATTGTTTTGCCATCAGAGCAGTGTGAGACTAATAGTTACTGTAATGATATGATAGCTGGAAGAGTTGTCTGCCTGCACAATTGCACTTTTTCATTTATCCCTCTGTTTCTCTATCCAATCCATCATCTTTTCATCCGCACAAACACAGATGCTTGCACACAGGCAAAAGCCATAATTTCTTTCTCTGTGATCATGATTGTACCCTCGCCCCTCATCACGACAGGCCAATTTTGTGCTTTCCCAAAGAGCCCAGTGTGTTGCTTAGTAACACCTGGGGATAAGTAAATGGAGTGGGCCTAGTAGTGGCTTTGCTATGGCATCTCTATTCCCATAGTCATATATATCAGCCCAGCACACTAAGTGTAATCAATTAAAACGGCAAGATATACAATTTCAGACATTGAATTATCTCAAAGATTGCCTTAATGAATTGATAGACGCACATGTCAGAGCAAATATAAATGAAATACGTTCTAATGGTGCCAATGATAAGCTTAATGAGCTTCATTGATTGGTACTACTGAGATAATTATGGCACCCTCATAAAAAGTATTTCTGGCATTTTAAATGACTCACAATTAATTTTGAAGAGATCTATGACTAGGTCTGGTACAGTGCTTCAAAGCTGAACTGTGTAACCAAACGGAATACTCCCCCTGTATGCCAATGATCAAACAAATAGTCCTGTCCTCAACACACATCATTGGTTGAGTCATTGTTGTGTCAATTTTACAAACAAACAGATCAATTTTGATGGTGCCACAGATCCTTAGATGTTCAGTTTTTCAGAAAAATCAACATATCGGTGTCTTACGTGTAGTTGTTTCTACATTGTACTGGGATTGGAGAAACATTGAACACTCATCTGTTTTAAATTAGAAAGGTTATAAATAAGAATTTGTTCAAAGATCTCTTTTAGAAAATGGCTTTTTGCTGTATGAATGTGATCGCTGAAGCAGCCATGCTGACATAGTCATAGAAACAGAAAGAAATCTATTTAGAGAATCTCATTTCCAACATCTTTTACAGAAAATTATACATCACTCCAGGGATTATTTACAGCAAATATCATATCTAATATGGCCTTACTGTTTCAACACTGAAAATGTGAAGGTCACAAATCTGTATTCCAGCCAGCACTTTTCTGTTTGCTTGGTGGGTAAAAGATTTTTGTATAATGATTTTTTTCATCTTCAAGATACAGAAGGTGTAGAGACAAAAGCCATGATAAAGAGACAAAATTAACAGATGAGCAGAGGTTGTAAACAGCCAAGGAGTCCAGTTCTGCAATTCTTTAGGCCCAGGATCCATTAGCGTCAGTCAAACCCCGGCTGCAGGAGACCTGGGTGGACCTGCACAACTTTAATAAATGCTTCCAGTGAGCAACCCCAACATAAATCTAAGCTACATCACGCATATTAAGCTAATCCATGCTATTTTGTCACATTACTTCTCATGCTGTTCTATTCTTATTCAGCTTTAAGTTGAAATATGCTTATAATCATGTGTCTTGTAGGACATTGCTGATACTCCACAAGCCAAAAACATATGAATACCAATGCAAGACGTCACACTTTAAGTTAAATTTCTGTTCGATTGTTCTGGAACACTACATCCATATATGTGCTTGTAAAACATTTAATTTTAAAGACCATATGTATTAATAGGGAGCTTATTACTTTGCTGTCATTCCATGCATTGGCCTTATCATGACATTCTCTGTGTGTGTGTTTTCCTGACATAAGTGAATTGATGAAACTTGTGTTTCTGCAAGAAGTCTTGATGTGTGACAAATCACCGACCTTTGAGTGTTATTTGTGTGTCCGTGCAAACAGACGTTTCATTTCTTGTTTGGTCACACCCCGGTGACGCATTTAGAGGGTATAGAAAAACAAGTACAGCTTTTTTGCAGATATCTCTTCATTTGTATTTCAACTGGTGCTTGCTTGAGCTCTAATAAAAGCCACTATTTGGTGCCCTTCATCCTTGGTGTCCTGTGTCTCTTTTTGACTTAAGAGAGAAACATCACTCTGCTTCAACATTCTTGGCGTAGACGGCAGGATAGAAGATGGTGAACTGTGGGAATCTGGGAAGAATTCACACTGAAAGTCTATGAATGTTCTGGAAGCCACAAAGACCCTGGGGTGGAGTCGCTGAATGATCTATAGCGCATTAAGTGTGTGAGTTGCTGACAGTTTTACCCAGTTTCATCTCTCTCTATCAAAATGAGCAAAAAGGGGACAGAGATACCGGAGGCATCAGGTCTGTTGATGAAGGGATCCAATCTCTCCTTAGAGGAGCTACAAATATTATGTGTAGAGCAGGTACAAAAAGAGTTTAAAAGAAATCAAGTAAAATATGTTAGTTGATATAACACCTTGTAAACTTTTTATCGAAAGGCGGACAGATCCAGAAATCAAACAAACATACAAGAAAAGGTGTTCTTAATAAGAAAGCTCAGTTAAACCCACCACGCAAGCCTTTATATCCCATGTTCAAGTTAAACAAATGATTATTGGATATGATGATAATACAGATGATGATACCAGCACAGACCCCGATACAGACACAGATATGGACGGTGACAAGCCTATTGGCACCATACATGAGATTATTTGGGAGGGAGGTGGTCCTGGGATGAGTACACCGAACGATTTAGGGCCATTGCCAGCCATTAAATCAGCACAAGTCGCAGAATTAAACGCTGTCACTGAGGCCTGCAAAGCAGCAGAAGAAAAATGAGTCAATGTTTACACAGACAGTTGATATGCTTTTGGAGTAGTAAATGATTTTCGCAAAGGATGGAAAGAAAGAGGGTTTCTAACAGCTGCAGGGATGCAAATATTGAATGGGGAAGAAATTACAAACAAGCTTTTAGCTGCGCTCACAAAACCACGAGAAGTGGCCGTTTAAAAATAAAAGCTCACACAAAAGGTGCGAGTATACCAGAAAATGTGAATGCCCAAGCTGATTTAGCAGCAAGAGTATCTGCCATGAACAACCCACAAGCCTCTGAAGCCTTTCTACGACCAACACAGAAGTTTCGTTTCAATACTGCAGATTTCAAAGAATGCAGGAGGATGTTAATGTTGTCCTGGATGGAAAAGGTTTAGGCAATGACAACATTTGGAGGAAAGACAATAAACTGGTTTGCCCAAAGGTATTAATGCCCTTCATATTACAAAAATATGCAATTTAGTGGATCAGATGGTACATTCATTCAGGCAAACCTGTGCCTGGTGTATAAGTTAGGACAGCAGATATTTATAATCTGTCAAAAAAAAAATGTCAAAAACATTCATGAAAAGTCTTCTCATTCCACCAGGCCCTTTTACACACTTACAAGTAGACTACATCAGTCTTCCACCATGCGAGTAAGCGAGAAGTGTTAGTGATTGTAGACACATTCTCCCGGTGGGTTGAGGCCTTTCCAGTAAATAGAAGTACTGCCGCTCGACTGCAAAAATATGGTACAAGACTACATACCATGATGGGGTTTACCAGGGTATGCATTTTATAGGAATGGTGTTTCAGGATGTAGCTCGAATGCTAAAGCTTGACTGGGATTTTCATTGCCCTGGTCACCCTCAGTCGAGTTGTATGGTAGAGAGAGTAAATCGAACCATCAAGAATAGATTGTACAAATCGCACAGTGATGGAATACCATATCTGGAAGCTCTCCCCTATGGTTTTATACTCTATTAGGTGGGCACAGGAAGGCCCATGTATCTGCCTGGACAGATTGATCTGAGAGAAGCTGACATCCACCTTCATTCTCTGTGTCCTATGCCACTTTCTGGCTTAAGAGAGAAACATTACTTTGCTCCAACAGCCCCATTCTGCTGAAATTGTTTGTGTAAGGAGATTGAATGAGTATATGCTTGATTTTATGCACCTTTTAGTTATGGATGAAGCTGAAATAGCCAAAGATTTTAATTACAGAGAGTGTCCACACATATTTGTCCATGTAATGTAATTCTGCTAGACTATACTGTTAGTACAAGATGTTATATCTTGCTTCAGTGTTTTTTAAATGATCATATCTATGTTGCCATTTTTAATGACATAAATTTCCATGTATTAATGTCTGAGGATGACATTCAGAATATATCATTACAGAAACACCTAGTACAAACAAGAACCAAACCTGTTGTTGTGGCATTTGTAATTATGCTTGGTGTAATTATGGTATCTGTGGTGAGAGTGGTGTGTAGTTTTGTTAGGAACAAACATGAAAGTGACTCATGTCTGTTAGAAGTCCATCTCCCCTCGACTCTCTATTTCTGCACTGTCCAAAGCTGTGGCCTCCACCCACTGCTAGACAACCCTATTCCACTGGAACTATTCACACACACATGTACACACAATGTTTAATAGATCTGTGCTGTCTGTTTGTTAATCATGCTCTTATCCCCCGAGAGCATGTGGTTTGCTTTAATATTAGGTACTGTAATTACTGTGAGGGTGAGTTTATACAGTGATGTGTGTGCATTTTAGAAAATCTATTGTCTCCAGAAACAAATATACAAAGGCAAAACACATTAATATGTGCTGCTCTTGTCCCATTCTCTTCCCTTTCTTTGCATCTTCTCTTAGACTGCAGATCACTTCCTGTTTGTAGATAACCTGTTTCTCACAGAGAATGTCATCTGCTTCACAGCATTGGTGCATTGGGATAGAGTGTGAAAGAAAGTAAGTGTCTCTCAATTAGGGAATTCACTAATGACCTTTTTACACTTGGTATCTTCATGCATTTTTACTGATAGGATTGCAATCCGATTGAATAAGCTCATTCCATTTACACCTCCAAATGGATATAAATCCGATCTTTAATTCCCACACTATACTGCTTACCAATGTGATGTTAATTGTATCAGGTAAATATTGCTGAGTTTTGTGAATTAAGTGCAATCTATAATGTGCCTATTATTCATAGAAAAGAGGTGCGTTTGCACTAAAAGAATAACAGTGAATTAATTTAAGCATGGCACAGCTCTATTTTAGCACATTTAGTTGCTGGGGGTAAGCGAAAAATAGAGGTTTTAAACTATACAAATTTCACACAAAAGTCTCACAACTATTTTGCGAATATACAAATATAGTACATTACAGTTTGTCTGTCAGTTTAAAACATCCAGCTACTGTCTAAAGTGTGTATATGTCTATGGTATATATAGAACAGGAGTCTTCTACCAAGCCTGGTTCTCTAACAGCCAAGCCTTTCTCATGAAAATGCATTGTCTCAGAATGTCCTGTGGTGCAGGTCCAAACCACCGCTATAGTAAAGCTATATTCTATAGTATAAAGCTATACACCTCTATGTAAAGAGTTATTCTCCCTTCCTCCTGGGTAACAGCTATATTACCACCACTCTTCTGTACCCATAACATCAACTATAATAACCTTAAAAAAATAAACACTGCAAATACTGCTCTACTATTTATGTAAGAATAGGCATAATTGTATTCACTGTATTAATCTTTAAACCTGAATGAAGGCTGTGTAGCTGTCTCAGTGCTACGACAGTCTACACTGTGAAACAAACTGTTACAGTTGTTCAAATCCAACTAAAAGCTCTCAATATTACTACCAAGGTCCATGTAATGTACTGAGCCCTCTCTAAGGAGCCTGGAACTGAGGGGACAGATAAGAAAATGGTTTGAGATGGAGTGGAAAATTAGTTAGAGTGAGAATGAAAGAGAGATATGGCCCAATCTGCTATTTCTGGCTGCTTAGTAGCCTAAAAGCTGAGAGCCTACATTCAGAGGTCACACATGGCATCCCTTAATTTCTATTTCTATGTCACTATTTTGCTGTATATAACATAATTTTGAGGCCTGATACACATCAATATTTTCCATCTCTTCACCTATATTCTGATAAACTCCTCCCTGATGAGAAATCCTATGCGATTGCGAAATTTGGAAAATTATGTAAATGGCATGGTATTAAGCTCCTTCCAGCTGCTTTGCTTGCTCAGTCTTAATGGGGCAATTTGCTTTAGACTACTCTTAGACTTGTGATCATCATATGCTCGATATATGATTCCTGGACATAAGTTTGAAGGCATGACACTTATATAAACAGCTACAGGTTCATATAATAGCATGGACATTAAAATGTATAATAAACGAGAAATCAACAGATTAGGTGGCTTTGTAAATTAAAGTTCAAATTAGAGGAATTAACAGTAATGAATTTTAAGATGCAATACTACAAACCAATGACTAATAAACAAAAAACACAAAAAATCAAAATTCCCCCTCCCCAGGCATCATGTTCTTCATATGCACTCAAGTGCTTCATTGGCCATCTATCTACATCTCTGCAGCATGTCTCCTTTCGTGTTTGGTGAGAGACCATTATGCCACACCTTGATTAGGCATGCCCTCATAATACATATTGAAACAAACATGCTCTAGTTGCCTTCACCCTAAAAATAGAATGTGGTAAAAATAATTATAAAAATAATTACATTTTCCCGAACACAGCCCTTTTTGCCATTGGTCGAACAAAAATATAGTCCCATCCCAAATTCACACAATTGGTTGAGACAATTTTACTGTCTTAGACTGGTTAGGATGCTCAAAGAAACCAAGCAATGTTTTGATTTTGCCACTGAGCCTTGTTGTTTACACTTTTCGATTGAATCAGCCTACGAATGGCTTTCTTATAGTTGTTTCTGCATATAAGCCTGGGATAGGAGAAAGTACTTTTGTCCCATGTCTCTGTTATCCTTTTGTCTAGGAGAGTCTGAGGTTATGTGTTCAGGATGTAATGATTCTCAGAGCTCTGGGTCGAGAAGTCAGCAGTTTCTCAGATCCAGAGGAACTACCTTCAGCCACTAAAGATTTTGAGAGGACCCACAGTGTAGGCATACAGCATCAAAGGGTGGGGTATATGCAGGATTGGGGAGTAACAGAATACATGTAATGGGATTACGTATTTAAAATACAAAATAAAATTATATGTATTCCACTACAGTTACAATTTAAATAATTGGTCTTTCGAATACAGTTACATTAAAAATTATTTTGATTACTAAAGAGATTACTTTGCATTTTAATGTCAATTGTTTCATTTAATATTTAGTCCTTTTAGATGGAAAACATTTATACATATAAATGATGTGATCCAAAGTGCATTTGAACAGCAGTGAAACAATTTCTTATGATGTGTCACATTCATACGAGCAGACAGAGAAGTAAGTTTGAAGTAAGTTTGGAACAGAAGAAATATAAATAAACCTTGTGTAAATTGTCAGTTTTACGCTAAGCTAAAATGCTATTTCTAGCCCTTTTACAAGCACGATCATATTTTTTAATCAATAAAATTCACATTGGATCATAATTTCTTCTTTTCTAGCAAGACCTTTGATATTAGGGCAAAAATCGTATTCTTGATAATACATTTTGTATTGTTTTCTTGCAAAAATGTCTAATAATCCTTAAAACAAGATCAATTTGATTTATTTTGTTTTAGAAACAACATTGCATTAGATATTTAGTTTTTTCAGAGAATGTGTTTTTAACATGTATGTTTTGTCTTACTGTAAATATTTTTTACCAGTGCAGAAGAAATAATCCAAAGTATTTAGAATATGTAACTGGCCTTGAGTAATCTAATGGAATACGTTACAAATTTCATTTTACATTATGTATTGTAATATATTTGTATAAATATATACTACATTCTAAATATATAAATGTAGTGTAATACATTTCAAAGGTAACCCTCCCAACCCTGGTTATATGTGCAGACACACCCAAACATAATGCTAATAGATTAAATAGATTTCAGGGGATTGCATATTGTCTTCGTGAGACAGGTGTTCAATGAGGCTGTGTATCATATGTTTTGCTCTGCGCTGGGGTGGAAGCTGACCTCTGAGGAGCTGATTGCTGTGCAGACTTTGACCAGAGACGCATCACAACATGGCAGAAATGATAAAGCCATAGATGCACGATCAGGTTAGTGTCATAGAGATCTGTGGTTTATAAAGTTCCTCTTGAGAGTAAAAGTATCTGACAGCTCTCATAGCAAGTGACTCATTCTGCCTCTGTGTGTGTGCGTGTATTTCCTCGCCTGGAATAGATGACACTCCTTACGGCTGGAATGGCAGGCCATGGACAAGGAAATGAAGGCAGCCACAGTCCTCCAGGCAGGTTGGAAGGGGTACCTGGTCAGAGAGATCCTCACTGCTGCAAGACTAGGTAAAGTGGCTTCTTGTTCATAAAATAAATTATGTGTGTACAGTGCACAAAATGGCCATCCTCATTTATGGAATAAAGAAACCAGAAGTTATTGTCATCAAGGCTTAATAGCTTTATATTAGGTTATTATATCTAATTGAAAATTAATTCATATGTAAGCTGTAAAAAAAACTATAAAAAAAGAAAAAAATGTTAATGCATGTGCTGCTTTTGGATCCAACTGAGATGGTCTGGAGGGAAAGGTGTAATGACACTACTGGACACGTTCAGTTGTCGAACAGAACTTAGGGCTGTGGTATGCAGCACACACAATCTTGAATTGTACTGTACTGTGTAGAGTATATACAGTATCACATGTTTTTTAATAAATCTGAAAAACATTCTTTATAAAAAATGTGCCATTTTTACTTGCACGCAAAAAATATTATTTAAGATATGATGTAATAAAATTTCCGAACAAAACTCCATCAGATTGAAATACCTAATCTTTAATATAACAAAATATTATAAAGATAACACAATTCAATTTTATGGATGAAATTGAAATGTGTAAATCTAAAAAAAGGCTCAAATATGTTATTTGACTGTACGTATAATTTTAGTATGAAATCTACGCAAAGTAAAGGGATCCAGCTCCACCCTGCCACAAACCATAGCCACACACGTACTCAATGACCTCGACAACTTCCTTGATCTGATTCAATGATGTGCTTAATTAGCAGGGCAACAGCCATGAAGATCAGTCTGAAACAGGGGTTAACGATTATTTTTAACATGTAAGTCTTGTTTAATGTCACATACTGTCAGTCTGATCACTGCACACCTAATGCATTTATATTTAGAAACTCTAATTTCAAGGCTTATAGGTGGTATTTGTATTCTGACTATTCTCTTGTGGTCAGTTACAGAATATCTATTCATTGTCTGTTGAGGAGAGAGAGAGAGAGAGAGAGAGAGAGAGAGAGAGAGAGAGAGAGAGAGAGAGAGCCCTAAACAGAGAGTATGAGTTGGCAAAATATCTCTTTACTGTCAGAGAGAGAAAACAGAGACAGACCCTAACCAAATACAGGCTTGATGACCTCACATTGGCAATTGAAACAGGAAGACAAAAAAATCATGGCAACCAATAGAAAACAGAATATGTGGTCACTGTTGGACAGGTGAGGTCGAGAATGTGAAACATTCAGAGAAATAAGGAATGTTTACCTAAACAAGTTTAACTCTGAATCTTCAGACTTTAAAGACCTAAATGACCTCTCAAAATTACAAATACAAAGGAGACAGGGCACATCTTGCTGCCCAATATGTATCAACATGCCACAACCAGAGGGACAGTGAAAGATCTGAACACACACACACACACACACGCACACACACACGCACACACGCATGCACGCACGCACGCACACACACTCACTCACACACACACACACACTCACACACACACACAATGTGATGTGATGTGGTCAAATAAATAATAATAATAATTTATATATTGCTGTTATTTATATATTACTAATAATTAGATTATATACTGTCCAAGTTATTGGACAAAATGTATTTTGCTTTTATTTTATTTATTCTATATGATGCTTTGGAAACATTGTTTTTGAAACTTTCATGCCAATAAAGCCCATTGAACTGAATTGAATTGAATTGAATTGAATTGAATTGAATTGAATTGAATTGAATTGGGAGAGAGAACGAGAGCCCTGGAGCTCATACTTATCAATAAAGCTGCCAGTCACTCTGAGTTCGTAGTCTCTCTCTACATCTGGCTCCATACCTCCAAGCATCACTCCATCTCCAGCCTGACAACCTGACAACCTGACTGACAGGAGAGGAGCAGAGAAAGAAAGAAAGAAAGAAAGATCCTACTATTGCTCATCAAGCTCTATTTACCTCAAACAACCCATTAATCAGTGCTGTATAAAGTATCCATTCATCATACTTAAGTAAAATAAAAGATACCTTCATGAAAATGGACTCAAGTAAAAGTAACTGATTTAAAATTTACTTAATTATTTACATTTACATTTATGCATTTGGCAGATGCTTTTATCCAAAGTGACTTACAGTGCATTTATTACAGGGACAATCCCCCCGGAGCAACCTGGAGTTAAGTGCGTGGCTCAAGGACAAAACTAAGGACATAATTATCAAAACTATAAGTAAATCGCATAAATTAAGGAACAGCTAATTAAACCCATGACAACATATTTGATTGGCGGTGCTCATCATTTACTCACTCTCATGCCATTCCAGATGTGTATGCATTTTTTCTTCTGCTGAACACAAAGATTGTTAGAAGAATAGTTCAGCTCTGTAGGTCCATACAATGCAAGTGAATGGTGACCAGACATCTGGAGCTCCAAAATGGAGATCAAGGCAACATTATGCATCCATATGACTCCAGTGGTTAAAGCAATGTCTTCTGAAGAGATCCAGTTGGTTTAGAATGAAAACAGACCAAAGTATAACTCCTTTTTCAGTATACATGTAGCCATTGCAGTCTTAAGGTATGATCATGATTTCAAGCACAATTACACTTCCTAGTGTTTGATGCATGCACAGAGCACTAGAATGTTCTATAGGAAGTTTAATCACTAAGGATATGCTGTCAAGATGTAAAGTGAAAAAGGATTTTTCAGAAGACATTGATTAAACCACTGGAGTCGTATGGATTTCTTTTATGCACCCTTAATTTGCTTTTAGGATCTTCAAATGTCTGGCCATTATTCACTTGCATTGAAAGGACCTACAGAACAGAGATATTGTTCTAAAACAAATATTGTGCATGTTCTGCATATCTATCTAATATATATATATATATATATATATATATATATATGGAATGGGATGAGGGTGTGAAAATTATGAGAGAATTTTCACCTAGACACCCTAGCAACTGCATAGCAATGTGCTACAAACACAGAAAACAACTTGGCAACAGCATAATAACTACCTGGCAACCACATACTGTAGCAATGTGTTAAAACACACAGCTAATCACCTTGACAACTGCATAGCATGCCACAGTAACCATCCAGAACACCATAGTAACCACATACTGTAGCCTCAGTGTGCTAAAAAGCAAAGACCTTTAGCAACCAACTAGAACACCCTAGTTTATAAAATAAATATTGTTTGATATTTTTATGAGCACTGATAATTATTCATAAACATCGCACCTTGGTTAAATGTAAAAGGTATATGCGTTTGATTGACTTTTATATGAACAGGTCTCCTGGAAAGCCGAGAAACTGATAACACATAACTTCATCATTATTTCACAGCTTTCGCAATGTTTAAGTCTTAACTCATTAAACTATTTATTCAAAACATTTTTTTAACTTTCATGAGCAGTTCCCTTTCAAAAAGCTACACTTATGATGCTGCGCTGAAAAAGCACTTTGGGAACAACGTTAGGTGTGACCAGCTGTGAATATGTGTGCAACACGTCAACGAACATTGACCGGAATTTATAGCCTCTGCCGGTGTAATCATTGAATGCACCTGGGGCAGGGCTATAAAAAGATGCGTCACAGGAGCATCGTCAGGTATTTTGTCTGAAGAGCAATCTCGTTCTGCTTTTATCAGGGGGGTCAAGGGTTACACTCAAGTAACCCGAGACATTTCTTGTCTTCCCAATTGGCATGACACACGTTATCTGGCACGCGCTTTGCTTGTGATTTCAATTCAGATTCGTTATTTGAAAAACAAATAATTCAGAACGTTTTTTGAATCTTTTTGATTGGTTCAAAGGAATCGAATTTAAAAGATTCGACTCAAACGATTCTTTCACGAATCAGACATCACTATGTCCAATCTGCCTGCATTTTTGCACATACAGATTTTTGTGCAAGACGTTATTCTTTTTTTAAGTGATCAGTTGCAAAATTAACTAAAGGGTCTGGAGAAATATACTCAAGTAAAGTACAAATATTGAAAACCTGTACTTCAGTACAGTAACAAAGTACTTCTTGTACTTCTTTACTATACACCTCTGCCATTAATTGTTTGAATATTACAGTCTGGATCCAGCATTCATACACAGATGAACAGGACTCAAACTGACTTTGAAAGATTTGTCACCAAACTATGGATTGGTTCCATATTTTGTAAATAATGAGATGGTGGTGTGAGGGGAAAAAGCTGCAGTTCTTCAAAGCAAGGTACAAGTAGGTATGATGACACTGCATTCTCTCCTTACCATTATCTGTATCTTTAGAGTGTCCTTTTCTGTCATGATGATTTTGATTCTACCCTCTCATTCACAAGTTTTTTTTTAGATTGGATCATTTTGAACCTGCCTCGGTAAGAAATTAATTTCGTATTAGAGCCATTTGTCTTTTTAGATCTCATTTTAGATCTCAAGGGCCATATTGGTTTAAATTTTATAAAAGGTGGCCAGAACTGCTGTAAAACTGAAAAGTATGTAAATCCTATCGATTTACCTAGATTTTGGCATAAATTGGACATCAAATTTAATCTGATATTGAAGTCTTGAAGTCACAACTGTAGACAAAAGTCTGCTTAAAGGGACAGTTATCCCTAGGCTAATGACTTCTCCAAAAGCTAATTGCGATCAGGAGTCAGCTAACCTGGAGTTCAAACAATGAGTTTGTTTTTCATAAAAGCTATTGTCTGATTTGAACCTTGCCTCAAGAAAACAATGTCTCAGCAGACTGAAAATGGTTGACTTGCATAAGCTGGAAAGGTAACAAAGGTATATCTAAAAGCACCTGCTTTTCCCTGCAACTCTAATATATGCCCTAGAAAGGGGATAGAACAGAATACTTTAATGAACAAAGCCAGACCTGACTTTTGAAATGACTGACACTATAGACGCAGAGTGATTATGGTTTGATGGGTTCATTTACTTGTCACAGAAGCTTCTCTGCCTCATCTTTACATCTAAACTGGGCCAAACTTTATTCAATTTAGTTTCATAGCTGCAAGGTACAAGATTTTTATGAGTGCTTATTACAGTTTTTTGTAATTGTTGGTTTTGTGTGTTCTCAGGCACCAAGGAAAATCTGACTGTCACTAAGACTCTGCAAGAGATGTGGGCTACCGTGGAATTAGATAACAAGAAACATGCCATAGTTCTACTGAGGTAAATTATTCATTTTGAAGAATAATTTCCCCTGCATTCTCTCTCTCCGTTGTTTCCCTTGGTGGTACCATCTGCTGTTTACTGTCTGTGTGCCTGGCTGTAGAGATTGACCTCTGGCCTGGGGGGGTGAATGTGGCATGTGTCTGGGATCAGTGTGTGGGTGGTATCTTCTCTCAGCGCTTGTAGCCTAACCTAGCCAACTCTGACAGTCTGGGTGTAATAGGTCTGGTTTTGTCTTTTTGAATCTTTATCTAACACCAAGTTTGTATTTCTGGTAGACACATGGTTACTAATGGTGAAGGGATTGCAGAGCTCTACCCCTGTAGGGAAGACGAGTGCAACAGAATAACATTCACTGACTTCTCAGTGGCTGTACCAGAGGGTGCTTATTCATGGATTCTGATCTTCAGGTCAGAAACTTTAATTTTACACTTAAATTTAAAATTAAAATTTTTCTTAATAACACTGATATACTGTTAGGTACTGTATGCAGTAGAGCTGTCAATCAATACATTTTTTTATTTAATTTTATAACTTGTTATGCTGAATAATTTTTTCGAATTTATCACAAATAATCACATATATTACTATTTACTGAGACTGAAAAGCCCCAAAATGAAAACATTTAATTAAATAAAAAAGCAAACATTATTGTATCATACAGAAGCATTGGTATTACAGAAAGTGTCTTAAGCAAGAATTTGTTTTTCTTAATCAACATTTTTGTCTTGTTTTCCAATAAAAATATCTAAAAGGGACTGTGACGAGGAGGAGGGTGTGGCTGGGCCGTGAGGACGCATGCCTAGCGCTGAATTGTCCTTATGAGCCGGGAGTGGGATAAGGATGAGCTGAAGACACGAGTTAGAGAGAGAGATAGAGAGATGCACGAAGCTGTGTGCACATCTTTGTTTGTTTTGCAGTTTGTTATGTTTGAATCCAGTTTGATTAAAGTTTTACGTTGACTAAAAATGTTAATTATCTTATTATTTAGTCACCCTCATGCCATCCCAGATGTGTATGACTTTCTTTCTTCAGTAGAACACAAAACAAATATTCTTTAGAAAAATGTCTTAGCTCTGAAGGACCATACAATGCATGTGAATGGTGATCAGACCTTTGTAGCTCCAAAAATCACATAAAGGAAACATAAAAGTAATCCATAAGACTGTGATATCCTCACAGACTCGCACAAACTTACTAAGGTATAGTTTGTACTCTTTCCTCATTCTTTAGTCTAAGACTTCTTGTCCTCCCACTCCACATTTTGTCTTAACACATTCACTTTAAAAATTAACTCTCTCAGTTACCTAGCTACAGCCAGAGTCTGCCAACTCCTGGGTGTATTTATAGGGGGTTCATTTGTGTGTGTGGATGTTGCAGGCGCTTCAGTGGCAGGATCAGGGCAGAATTACAGCAGAACGGAGAGTGACAGGAGGGGGCGGAAGACAAGAAAGAAGTGACCAGCACTCTAAAGACACACTGGTACTGTACCTGTCACCACAATCAGCCTCTGTCGCTGAATGTTTCTGTGTGTGTGTGTGTGTGTGTGTGGTAGTGTCTGAACTTCTAGTTTTTATAGTTCTAAGAATAAGTGTATGATGTTTTTCTTAAGCTGCACATACCTTATATTAAAATCACTGTTTGTTTGTGTGAATGTGGATTGCTGAAACTTCTGTGGACATTTTGATTCTTTTTTACTGTTTTATGTGTACTTTTGTTCATATTTGTGGTATCTTTGTGACTTTTTCTGCTTGTGTGTGTGTGTCTTTAGTTTCATACGTATTATATTCAGGCAGAGGTGTTACAGAAGAGCTGGGCTTTAGACGACTTTCTCTCCTCCTTCATCCAAAAATTCAAAAACATAGAGCACAATTAAATGAGAGGTACAGCCACTCATAGATTCCAAGATCCCTACCAAACAACTGTTTTTTTTAGTTTACCAGCCTGTAAGATCTTGTAACACTGAACCAATGAATAATGCAATCGATTGCAATGTTATGCTGTGTTGCAACATTCAAATAAAATGATAGATGGGTTATCATGGATAGGTAAGTAATAATTTAGTATTATCTTATCTGAAATCTGCCTGTCCATCACTATCAATTGTGTGTAAAGCAAGAATAGGTGGATTTATATGTTAGAAATCATTGTGTTCACAGCCCATTTTACTGCCTTAATGTTTCAAGTGATGTTGAACAACAAGAAAAACATGTAGGGGTTGAACATGATTTTACCCATCAGGAAATGTTCGGATCGTGAAAATTGGTCTCTGTATGACATGGTTGAAAAAAATAAGAGCCAAAAAGGAATGTAATTTCAGAGGGGGAGCAAGTTAATACATTTTGATTACAAATTTAAAATACTTCTTTTTATTTGGAAAAATTTGCAAAGATGAATCCATCACAATCAGTCGAGGACTTGCATTGAGAAAGTAAATAAGGTCAATTTTAATTTCATGCCTCTTGAAGAGCATGTTAAGAACATGAAACCTCTCTCTACCATTTGTAACTTGCAACTGCAAATGTTGCCATGCTTTTGGTCTTCCATTCTCAGACTCATCTGGCTGCATGTGATTTGAATCTCTGCTCATGTTTTCTCATTGTGTTCCAAGCCTACTCAATAGGATGACTCCCGTCCCACCTGTGTTTCTTTCATTAACCGAGAGCTGGCCATCTAAAATATAATGGAAGCATACTAAATTCAGCTGCTTGTGGTAAATAGGAAATGTGATTTGCTTTGGCACAGGACGAATGACATAAGGACATTTGCTCTGGGTCAGCTCAGTAGATGAGCTGCAAACAACCCTGATTTTACCAAGAGAAATGAATAAGCAGAAAGCTCATAGAAATGGAAATGTGAAGGATTGGGTGGTAGAGAGCTAGTCTATTGGTTGTGTGTGTGCGTATTGTGAAGAGGCAGTGGGGTTGATGTAGACTAGTTTGCATGATGTCCTGGCTCAAGTAACAACATTACAATTCTTTTGTCCTTAAGATCCCTTGATATTAAATGTATTCCCTCTTTTCTTTGTTAACTCATATGACAAAAACTCTGTATTTTTCATGAGAGATGGCAGACTATCATCCTCACTATATATCGGCTAACAAACAAGTTGTTTTGCCACATTTTGCCACTGTTGATCAAAAGTAAGCTTGTATAATCCACCCTAAAGTCCGTGTGTGTGTGCGCACGTGGATGCGTGTGTGAGTGTGGGCGGGTTTGGGTGGTTTACGAGGGCATTTTTTTAGATTACAAACTGGTAATTACAAGGGCATTATGCCATAAATGTTGTTTATGAGGACATTTCTAGTGTCCCCATAATTCTAATCACTTATAAAACATAATAAATAATTTGTTTTGTTAATGTAAAAATGCAGATTTTTTTTATGAGGGTTAGGTTTAGGGGATAGAATCTGTAGTTCGTACATTATAAAAATTAGTTTAGGAGTTTTTCTTCATTGCATACATAATTAAGATGCACATAAAACTAGATGTTTAATCTTACTGTATATCAGTGGTGTGTATCCACATGGGCACACTGTACATTGAGTCTAAAATTACAAGAGTGTGTGTTTGTCTTCACGCGTGCCTCTTATTTAATTTCCCAATAAGCATGTTAAAATGGGTCAGTGGGAAGTCAAATGAAGTTGGCTCTTGGCCTTTGGTGCCCTGGGAAGTATTTTTAGAAGAGATAGAACTGAATTAACCCAGTTTAATGGCTCCCTCTGAACAGGAGCCTCCCCGAACAACCCCTCAACAGTTACCATACACGCCAATCGATAAATACGCATGGGAACCAAGCACAGCTCACTGAACTGAAATGGATTTTGTTTTCACATATCCTGGAGTGTAAATAATTCACACATTCATACACACACAGTCAGGTCCTGTGTCTGGTAGAAGGAGCTATTTTACAGTATTGTAAAAATATGATATTGCATGCAAATACACATAGGTGGGTAGTAACTCGTTATATTTACTCTGTTACATTTACTCGAGTAACATTTTGGGGCAAATTTTACTTTTAGAGTAGGTTTAAATGAGGGTACATTTTACTCTCACTCAAGTAAATTTCTAATGATTTTTATTTTACTTCTTTACAATGTGTGGCATTACTGTCGTTACATTAGTGTTTAATTTGAATTAATGTGTAATTTATTGAGAGATTATTGAATGGGACTTTTACGAGCAGAAGTCTAGTTCACAGCTGTGCGTGATGAGGCGCTCCCACTTGAGTGATGAGACTGTCACTCAAGTCATCAGTGCAGCAGCATTAAACACTTCAAAGTGAAAAAAAACAGTGTAAGAAAAAAGTGTAGCTTTGAAATGCAATGCTGAAAAGACATGCTGATATTACATGATTAAAGTCAAAGCTTCAACCTAAGGTAGCACGCTGAGATAAGTTTTGACTCTAGTTCTAACGCGGGCTTTTCTGTGTAATGAGATGGTCATTCTGTATGAGACAATCTGTACATTAATTCCGTACACAGTTATATTCTGTAACTGGGCTCTTATGACATCAGTTTTTAAGTGTACATTTTTAAATCAGTGCAGCAATATATCAGTGTGCTTTGTCCCGCATGTCATAAGCAGTATTTATGCATATACTCCGTGCCCTTGCGGGGGTACTGGAAACTATTGCAGATACTTCAGGCGGATTAACTGTATAAATCCATATAAACATCCAAGTTAATCGCTGGTGATCGACAACTGGAGCACGAATAGACAGCATGTGCACAAGGCAATCGTCACGACGAGAGTGGCTTTGTCTGCAATCATTCACTCATTCACTATTTCCTATATAGTGAATGGCAGTTAGTGCACTCAGCAGGACGTGAATGAAATGAGTGAATTCGGACGTGAGTGTTGGAGCTCTTGGGTTGGTGCAGAAACGTCACATGAAATTATAAAATACTTGGGCCTTATATGTTAAAATGTATCTGTATGTTTTGTCTCTCTATATGTTATTATGTTATTTTAATCCAGTAATGATTTGTCAAAAAGTAATTTACTACATTCAGCATGAAATAAAACATTGCAGGATTGAAGGAAGCAGTAAACTCCCAGCTCATACGTCTTCCCTGTGGTGGATTGTGGGAAATTATCTGTCATCCAGTGTACTTGAAATGTACACTGAGTGCCTTGTGGGTAAGAATGAGTGAACAAAAGTAGGGAACAAGTGGCTCACTCAGAATTCAGACTCTCCTACAAAATAGCGAAAACTCGAAATAGTGCACTATATTGTGGGTAGGGGGTGGTTTCAGACACAGTGAATGTTCCACGACAGGAGTTGGTGCCCTACATAGGCTGCGTTCTCTGCATTTAGAGAGCTGAAATAAGAATCCACACAGACTTTAAAATCCATGAAATAGCAAAAGAAGGCATTATATTTCAGCATTATATAGAATGTCCTTGTGGGACATTTTCCCGATTTCATTGAAATAATTACTAGAAATATTTCCAAACCTCTCTTCTTATTGACAAATTCATCCAGATCTGACAAGAGCCCTTAAAGGGATAGTTCACCCAAAAATTTCAATTCTCATTATTTACTCACCCTCTTGCCACCCCAGATGTGTATGACTTTCTTTCTTCTGCTGAACTTAAATTAAATTTTTAGAAGAATTTCTCAGCTCTGTAGGTCCATACAATGCAAGTGAATGGGTGGCAACATTTTAAAGCTAAACAAACAAACACAAGTCAGCATAAAAATAATCTATAAGACTCCCGTGGTTAAATCAGTATCTTCAGAAGCGATGTGATAGGTGTGGATGAGAAACAGAGAAACAGATCACTTTCACATTCTTCTTGTGTTTTTAGTGTGACGAGTCTCTCTACTCTTCTTGCTACGGCGGGCTGGTGGGTGTGGCTAGGAGACTCATCACGGGAATGATGTCCACCTGTTCATCCCTCTATAAAAGTTTAGGCTGGCTAGTGTAGAGGGGAGGTTTTTTTTCCTGGTTACTTTGTGTTTGAGTTGGGCTCTGTTTTGTTATTTGGTTTAGTATTTTTGTTTTCTGTGGCTGATACATTTACATCCATGCACCTGGCAGACATTACAGATGACCATGTTTTCTTGTTTTTTATGTGTTCTAACATTTATGTTAATAAAAGCTTTTTTTTAGCAATCCAATCACTGTGTCCTCCATTTCATTTGCTTTGAGCCGGTCGTGACAAATGTGGGGGCTCGTCCGAGGAATTTATTAGTGCTCCGTCTGAAGATCTGTTGGATATTTTTACTAAGACCAACTAGTAGAACTTGCAACTCATTACACAATTAGTTTGTCAAGTCAAGATAAACGTCAAAAAGATAGTATTAAAACTATGATTAAGACTGATTTATCTGAACGCGGAGTTTTTGCGTCTCAATCCTTGGAAGATGCTTCAGTTTTTGTTAGTGCGGCATCAATGTCTCAGCTAACATTTGAACAACAAAAACAACTGTTGTTAATTCAAACGGAAACGAAAAAAGAAATGGTAGAAGCACAAAATCGCGTTGAGATGTCTAAACTACAGTTACAACAACAGCAGCTTGATCTTGAACATTACCGGTTAGATCTGATAAGTGACGGTAAACTTCATTTAACGGAAGGAGTAGATCGTGATTTGGCTTTGTGTAAATTTGATGTAGTGACTAATATGAGATTGATCCCTAGATTTGACGAGAAAGATGCTGAACGGTTCTTTTTGTTGTTTGAACGCGTGGCAAAAGCACGAAATTGGCCAGATGAGGAATGTACGCTTATGTTACAGTCAGTTTTTACGGGAAAAGCTCAAGAATCATATTTGTCTCTTAGTGTGGAATATGCTAAGGACTATTTGACTGTAAAGAATGCAGTATTAAGAGCATACGAGTTGGTCCCAGAGGCCTATAGACAAAAATTTAGGTCTTGGAAGAAAACTGATAATCAAACGCATGTTGAGTTTGTGCATGATATTTCGGTTCATTTCAATCGTTAGTGTACAGTTTCTGACGTGAATACCTTGCTTGAACAGTTTAAAAACTCTGTGTCGCAACGTGTAGCAACATATATTAGTGAGCGTAAAACCGACACAGCATATGAGGGCGCTGTTATGGCCGATTAATTTTCTCTGATTCATAAAACCTCTTTTGGCTACAAAAATGCTGGAGAATATTTTAAGAGAGAATTGTGGCATGATTTTAATAGATCTCCAAAAATGTTGGGGGGTATACCTGACAAACAGCGTCTTGGCTTTGTTGGAGGAAATGATAGAGAAAACATCTGCAATTATTGTCGTGAGTTTGGTCACTGGAAGAATGAGTGTCCGTTGTTGAAATCTAAGTCGTCTTCAATGAAACCTGTTGTTTTGGCGGTGACTACCTCAGAAGTAAATGTGCAAAAGAGTTCCTCGTCACGTATTTCAATGTTTTCTCCATTTGTTACAGATGGTTCTGTCAGATTGGTAAATTCTACGGAAGATATACCAGTCAAAATTCTCCGTGACACTGGATCATCATAAACATTTGTCCTAGAGTCTATCCTTTCTTTTTCAAATGACTCTTATACTGGGAACAATGTGTTGATTAGGGGAATTGGTCTGAATGTGATATCTGTTCCCTTACATAAAATTGTTTTGCATTCTGACTTGATCCAGGGAGAAGTGGAAGTTGCTGTGCGTTCCTGCTTGCCTGTGGACGGAGTACTGGTAATCCTGGGAAATTATTTGGCTGGTGAACGAGTTTGGCAGAATGTTTCACCGAATTTGGTCGTCACACCATCTGGGTCAACTTTTGACACGAGTGATGACATTTCTACCCGTTCTTTGAATGGGCTTCCGACATGTGTGATTACCAGGTCTATGAGTAAAATACCTGCTGATGTTACATCTGAAACTAAAGAGATGTTGAGGGCACCTCTAGAAATCCCTTCCCTTTTGTCTGTGTCACGTGATGACCTGATTAAAGGACAAAAGACTGACGTTACACTTATTGAATTGTTTGATCGAGTTGTCCCTTATGACACAATCGTAAATCTTCCTTCAGGGTATTATCTAGAGGAAGATGTGTTGGTCCGAAAGTGGGTGCCACAAGGAGAATTTGTAATTGGTGATCCAGTTCTACAAATTGTAGTCCCTCAGACTCTCCGTCAACTTGTTTTAAAAACGGCACATGACACATCTGGACATTTGGGAGTGAAAAAGACTTACAAATTGCTTTTGAAACATTTCTTTTGGCCAAAATTGAAGCGTGATATATCGAAGTATATTAAATCGTGTCGAACATGTCAGCTAACTGGAAAACCGAATCAGTCTATGAAACCTCCCCTCTACACTAGCCAGCCTAAACTTTTATAGAGGGATGAACAGGTGGACATCATTCCCGTGATGAGTCTCCTAGCCACACCCACCAGCCCGCCGTAGCAAGAAGAGTAGAGAGACTCGTCACACTCTCCCCCTAAAAAGAAGAGCAAAAACACGTCCAAAACCCAAACAAAACCCCACCACTACAAAATTCAAACAGTCCAAGTAAGCAAACTTAGCCCAACTCTAAACTTCCCCCAGTCTTATCAGCTCTGCAAGTCCTTCCAGCAACCCCTGCACCTAGGAAGCAAATCAAGAAAAGAACAAGGAGAAAAGACAGGTAAAAAAAATATGTCCTCCATTTCATTTGCCACGGCTTTGATCCGGTCGTGACATTAGTGATTCACATTCTTTTCTGCATATCACCCCTACTGTCAATCAAAAAGTGACAAATATTTATCTGTTCTCACGCACACCTATCATATCACTTCTAAAGGCATTGATTTAACCACTGGAGTTTTATGTATTAATTTTGTACTGCCTTTATGTGCTTTTTGGAGCATCAAAATTTTGGCCTACAGAGCTAAAATATTCTTCTAAAAATCTTAATTTGTGTTCTGCAGAAGAAAGAAAGTCATACATATCTGGGATGGCATGAGCGTGAGTAAATTATGAGAGAATTAAAAAAAATTTGGGTAAACTATCCCAAAATGTAATATTCTGTCATCATTTCTCTACCCTCATGTTGTTCCAAACCAGTGTGATGCTTTGTATTATGTGGAACACAAAATATGTTAGACAGAATGTTAGGTACTGACAGTCTCAGTCACCATTCACTTTCAATATATATATATATATATATATATATATATATATATATATATATATATAAACATTCACTGAAAGTAAATAGTGACTCAGGCAAACATTCTGTCTAATATCTCCTTATTGTGTTGTGTGGAAGAATGAAAGTCATATGGGTTTGGAACAACATGATGGTGAATGATGACAGAATTGCCATTAATAATAATCATAATTCTGTAATGCATGTTAAATGTGTATTATGTAATGGAATATAGGAGAGTAGACGTCTATTATGTCATTTGTGAAAGTAACGAGTTACTCACTACTTGAATACTCTTTTAATTGGATTCTTTCTTACTCTTATTCAAGTAATTATTTATGTTAGTACTTTTACTTCTACTTGAGTAATAATGTTTTTGAAATAATTGTACTTTTACTTGAGTACAGTTTTTTGGCTACTCTACCCACCTCTGCAAATACACATATAATACACATATACATATAATATTTTTGTATAATATTTTACTTATACATTCTTTATTTATCAAATGTGCTGCTCTATCCTAGACAAACCATAAAGCATTGGCCTCAATCTACTACACACTATCACAATGTATATCCTAAATATAATGGATAAATGTCTCTATAACAGTGTAATTAGACACAAATAATCTCTAATGTAACTGAGTCCATCATAAACTACAAATTTTTTTCCATTTAAAACATAATTAGCAGTGGACAAGCAATAGACAATCCATACTTAGACATATTGAAAACAGCTCTCTATTGGTTTAGTGTCTTTCTATTAGTGAGAGGAGATGGACAGAGAGTGAGGTTGATCAGTAATGTCATGTTGGTAACACTGCTGTCAGAGAGGAGGGTATGATTTAAGATTAAATCAGTGATCAGGATGCTACGATTGTGCCCTTATGGATGCTGTAGGAGCCATACCATTATACATAGCAAGTCTGAAGAAGGTGAAAGAGACTAAGGGTTTTTGAGAGTTCCGTTTTTTTAATAGAGCAACACTGCCATCTAGCAGGATTTACATCTAATCTTACATTTCTAACAGAGACTGTATTTTAAATGCTAAAATCAAAATGCTGGTATTTAAAGTGAATGCAACTTGATCATACATACATTTGTTTTATTAAACATTTACCCCACTTATAATTGAAGACCTCAATTTTTTCATCTTGTCCGTTTGATCTCTTTATTTTTCAATGGCAGTGTTTGGGGATATATTGGAGGGCAAATCTGTGTCAGTGTGTACAGACCAACAAAACAAAGATGGCCAGAAATCAACTCTGAAATCAAACAAGGCCAAGGAGTGAGAGAAGGACAAAAACAAACTAACCAAATCAAACTCCAGTATTGACCAAGTCAGTATGTGTGTGTGTGTGTGTGTGTGTGTGTGTGTGTGTGTGTTTCCCTGTGCCATGTATTGTCAGTGGAATATTCCACCTTATATCTAACTAAATCAACCCCATATTCCCCAATCAACACTGTCTGATGCACTGCACAGAAATGCAGATTTCTCTACCACCAATTTTAACTTTGGAATAATTAAATATGTAATAAAATGTGACCCTGCATGTGGTGAGTGAGCAGGTAGACAGTATAGAGTTGAAGAAAGACACAGAAACACTGGAGGAGACCATGAAACTGGCCCGGGAAGCAGCTAAGCCAGGCAGAGCAGCTAAGGTACTACACAACTGAAACCACTGCAGAGGTACAAATACATCTGCTCTGTGTGCACAAGCAATTCTACATCTGTAACTGCTATTGGTTTGTCTTGAAGGCTCATCAGACTCGGCTGCACCATCTCAAACAGTTGCAAGCACATTCTGGAAATACAGCAGAGGGTATAGAGCCTATCACAGCTGAAACAGGCTACACAGAAAGAAACAAATATATACATTTACAGATTTTATCGAATACAGCAGTTTAATGGCATGATGTGTTGTTTGCGTGTTTGTGTGTGTGTGTGTGTGTGTGTGTGTGTGTGTGTGTGTGTGTATTTGAATGTTTGGTCTCTGCCTCTATAGGCACACAACCTCAGTCCCAACAAAGTGGAGAGTTCAGTGTGCTCTCAAAGAACACTGGCAAAAATGGCATTGATTATACACCATTTATCAGATGTAGCACACTTAAACAGTCTATCAAACATGCGACTCTGGCACAGATTAAATGTTGTGTCTCTCAAACATATCAATAAGTGTTCACCTGTTCCTAATCAAAAACCAAAGATCTAACACAATACAATACAACGCAATACATATAAGACAGATACAATATTATTGTATAGTATCTCTGCAGGAGGTTGTTGCCAAAGCCTTGTCTGAAGGATGATGTGGTAGAGGAGGAGCAGAGGAGGGAACGCTCTGAGAAGTTCCAAAGCTTCCGCCTGATCTGGGACAACATTTTGCAACAGTGTATGCAAGAATGAATCGCCAGGGGCGGAGTTTTTCAAAAGGGTGTACAGGCAGGGGACTGTGGGGGTGGGGTTAGAGGATACAATGACATTCGTACAGAGAGGATTTCACCTCTAACAAACTAAATTGTGCCAAAAATTGACCAAAGAAATGACTAAAACAGCAATTGCGAGTGGGGTGGCCAATGGGGTGGCCAGGGGTAGCCGTGGCCACCAAGGACCGAAGCCTGGCAACCCCATTGGCCGCCCCACTCGCAATTTCTAGCCCCCTAGCTCCACCACTGTGAATTGCACTAAGGAAATTATGAAACGACAGGAGCAGCATTAGTTTTCAGGTTTGTGATGTTTAGAAATTATAATTGCACTGGAGCTTAGAGTAACACCACATTCAATTATGTGTGATTAGTGTTGGTATTTGTACCATAGTTGTGCAGTAGTTATAACATAGTAAAACATTTACAGAGCATTGACATTACTTTTAATTAAGATTATTCATTTAATTAAGATTGTTTTATGCTGTTGAAATAGTTGCAAAGCAAAATATGTCCGTTTTTGTTATAGGACACTGTGGATGTGTATAGGCAGAAGATGATGCGCGCTCAGGAGGCTTTTCGTACCTGCATTCTAAAGGAGCAGTCTCATAAGAAAAGGAAGAGCTAGGAGTTATAGAAAAACCCAAACAAGTGGACATTAGTGTGAGGGCAAGAGGAGGTGATCTGATTGGCCAAACTATCATCAGTCAGTAGTCTAACATGATGTCTTCTTATTAAGAGTATTTCACATGATCGCTGTCCGTCCTTTTTTAATATATTATTCAAAATTTCCAGCAACAAATCATCACGCATCTGAATCGCACTGTCAGATTATCTTACCCTGTGCTGAATTTAAATGGTTTGATTTGAGTAGCTCTAAAAGATAGACTATGGCCACATCCACACGAATACATTTTTGTTGAAAATACATTGATTTTGCCAAGTTTACACCTCTCATCCACACTGGAATGGCAGTTTCCGCAAAAAAAAAAAAAAAAAAAAATGGAGACTGTAGAAAACTCCCTAACCGCATACTTTGGAAAAAGATGAGGCAAAGAAACTAAAAACAGAGTTTTCAAACAATAACAGGTAAGTGTAGACATGACCTGAGTTGTAGTGATTTTGATTCTCAGAACATGTGGCATGATCATTTCTAGAATGTTACTTTATATACAGTATATTAATTAAAATTACTTCTTAAAGTGTATTCTGGGGTTTTGGGAGCCTTGCTCAAGGAGATATTATTCCAATCCAGTGGACAGTTAGAGCATTACTTACAGCCACATCTTAGCTCATAAGGACAATTGAGGTTACAGTAAATCTCTCTCAGTTTTTGAAAATTCTCTCATCATTTACTCACCCTCTTGCCATCCTAGATGTGTATGACTTTCTTTCTTTTACTGCAGCACACAAATACAAAAAAAGAAATAAAGATTTATAGAAGAAAATTTCAGCTCTGTAGATCCATACAATGAGTGAATGGGCGCCAAAATTTGGACACTTCAAAAATGACATAAATGGAGCATAAAAGTAATCCATATGACTCCAGTGGTTAAATCCATATGAAGTGATATTAAAGGAGTGAGAAACTAAATATTTACAGTTTTTTTTTTAATTGCTTACACACAAAATCCTCACTTGTCACACAATTTCTGAAACCTGACACTCAAACACCAGAACCACACACCAAATCTGCAAAACCATACACTAATTCTCGGCCTTCGATTCAATTTCATATTCACACACAATTCTCTATGTAACACACAAAAATTTTTACAGGAAGTATCTTGATTTCTTTTTTCAAACGCAACCAATCAAAATGCCACACTAATTCATCAGTGTCTCACACTAACTCCTCACATGTGCAAACACTCATCGCTTACGTAACACCAACCAATCATGGCTTCAGAATAGACCTATAAATAGACCAAATTTCAAGTTATAGGTTTTGAACAATACATGCAAACAATGCAGACAGAGTAAGGGGAGTTGGAGGGAGAGCCAGAGGACAAGGCAGAGCTCGAATTAGAGAAGGAGGAGCTCAAAGAGGAGCAAGAGGTGGAGTTGGAAGGGGAGCAATGGGAGGAAGAGGACGAGTCGAATGGGGAAGAGGAGGAGGACAAATACCAGGAACAAGAAGAGTGGTCTCTGATGAGATTAGGGCTACTGTCACTGATCATGTGATCAACCATGGTTTAATAAGGAGAGAGGCTGGACAGAGAGTAAAGCTTAATTTGAGTCGATTTACAGTGGCGGGTATAATTCGAACCTTTAAAATTAGAACAGGTATGTAACAATCTACTGTAATGTACACATATTCTAATGTACACATAATAGCTATTTCAGCATAACACACTCAAAAAATATTTTAGCCTATTTTTACAGTTTTTTCCAATTGCTAACACAGTAAAATGACATGCACTGCACAATTATTTTCAGTAAACTGACACACAGAGAGCAAAACCTCTTCTCAAGTCTCCAAAAGTCTAAACACATTTTCTGCTTTACACACATTTTGCAATTCAAAATGGCACTTTTTTACACGCACTGCACACGGTTCTCTGCATAAGACACAACAATCTGACATAAAGTCACATGTTTGCCATTTCAAAACACTGCCATTCGAAATGACACTACATGAGCTAATTGGCCAATACATGTGCCACCTGGTCAAACACCTCAATGGTTAATTGTTAGCACTTCAATCAGGAACTAAGCACTATGAAAAGACCACAGGTGAGCACCTTTTGTTTTACAACAACAATGGAAGACGTTGCAGAGAGAGGAAGAGGAAGAGGGAGGGTGAGAATGAGAGGGGGAGGAAGAGGAAGAGTGAGAGGTAGGGGTAGAGCTGGTAGAGGAGTTCATGGCCAAAGAAGACCCAGCTGTGCGGCAAGATGCTGCCTAATTATTTTTCTTGCATCTTTTTTTTTATATATATTTTTTCAGCAAATTTTTTCTGCAATTTTCTTTTTCTGTTTACTGTTTTTTGTGAGCATATTTTGTTCAGTCCAATGTAAATATATCTGCTGTGCATATGTTGCACTGACTTACTAAAAATAAAAAAATAAATGTTTCAACAGCATGTGTGTGTATCTGCAAATATTTCTGTGCATGTGAACAATCTGAAGAAATTTCTACAATTTTAATTATTTTAGTATTATGGCAAAGCATACTAAAGATGAGAGTACTTTTCATTATGCCCAACAGTGTGTAGTTGGTTAGACAAAAATCTAATATGAATGAAGTGTGTGCCATTTCGTGCAAACGTTTGATTTTGATAACGCTATATGTAGTTTTGGTTGCAGTGCTTCATTTTGCAGGATATATGAGGTATTTTGCAGTTTGGGTGTGTGGTTTTTTGCACTTTGTGGATGTATGCATACAACACTTTCAATATATCAGACTCGCACCTACCAAGTCAGGACATTGGGTTGTGCATATTCTGATCTACATATTCTTTTGTCTTTTACAGAGAATTTTGGAGATGGATGCCCATGCCATCAACCATGAATACATTTATGCGGATGAGTTGGGCTTCAATCTCAGCAAAACCAGTAGAAGGGCGAGAAATGTAATTGGACAAATGGCTATTGTCAATGTCCCTGGACAACGTGGCGGAAACATTACAATGTGTGCTGCGATTACAATGTGAGCTGGAAAGTGTATGATCTTCGTCCCTATGACAAAATGACACTTGACACACACACACACACACACACACACACACACACACACACACACACACACACACACGTGCGCGCACACACACCCTTTGGACTAATCACCTTTTTCAAAATTATTTTTGGTTTCTGTCCAAAAACACATGGATGATGTATTTCTTTTCTTTCGTTCTGTGTAATACTGTATTCACAACCACAAATGCTTAAAGTCAAAAAATAAATGGTTTGGTTTCAATCTTGCTTTCGTGTTTACTGTGAATTTTTTAACATCTCTCTGCCAACCTGAAAGAAGAGCTTTAGGTTTTGAATAACTGTGTGTATGATATATCTAAAAATATTATATTATGGCAAAGGTGTTTGCAACGTAAGACAAATGTTTGCTTTTGAGGTGTGTTTATGATATTTTGAATGCAGTGCTTCATTTTGCATGAGATGTGAGGCATTTTGCATTTTGCGTGTGCAATTCTTGGATTTGTGTGTAAAGTTTTGAAAAAGAAGAGGCAAAGTTTTGAAAATGTGTGTAAGCAGTTGAAAAAACTGTAATAATCAATATTTAAGTCAATTTTTAAGACCATTGCTTGAAATTCTTCCCCCTGCCCAGTAGGGGATGCATGCATGAAGAATGTGAATCACCAAAAACACTAGAAGAAGAATGTGAAAGTTGAAATGCAAACTTACCGAGCAGGGAGAAGAATTTATAGTAAAAATGTATCTGTTTTTTACTCACACCTATCAAATCGCTTCTGGAGACATTGTTTTAACCACTGGAGTCATATGGATTAATTTAATTGCTGACTTGTGTGATTTTTGGAGCTTCATTATTTTGGCACCCATTTACTTGCATTGTATGGACCAAAAGTGCTGAGAAATTCTTAATTTGTGTTCTACTGAAGAAAGAAAGTCGCACACATCTGGGATGTATAAGGGCAAGTAAATGATGAGAGAATTTTCATTTTTGGATGAACTATTCTTGTAATCCACTAAGCCATGCCAGAACTTATAAATGCACACACAAAACATGACATTTCTTGCATTGCAGCACCTTCAGCTCAATTTAAGGTATGAGGAGAGGTACTTTGGCAAACACACATGCAATGCACAGGATTTAATTCTAGTTATCCCTGAGTGGCACACACTGAACAATAAAAGAGCCATTAATGCCCATATTAGCCTGTCCTTTTCTGGCTGTTGGGATATCAAACAAGAGTATTAATGGTGGTGGAATGGAGACAAAAAGAGGGCATCCAGGGTAATCGTTGGAGTCTCTGACCAATTTTCCATGTCTTTACAAAACTATGTTTTCATTCACATCTATCACAGGATCCTGTATTTGCCTAAACAACAACAACAACAATATCGACTGGCATTATTTTGGTGTGTGTGGGTTAATGTTCCTAAGATTAATCTTAGAAAGAGAGGCTCACAGCTTCCATTTAGATAAATGTGTTTTACAAAACACCATAGAGAGTAAATAATGCCTAATCTTTTCTCAAAAGGATTAAAACCAAATGATAACCTACTGTCAATAAGCCTTGTCCTTTGAAGCAGGCATATTTATGTGCTCCAAACCTCCTAAAGCAGTAATTTGACACCTAAATATTCAGGAGAATCTAAACCAATTGCGATATGATATCTGTTCATGCGATAAACTCAGGTTTCAAAATTAATGACTGTACTGTCTGAAAGATGATTGTTCCTGTGTTCCCCATCTGGAATCATGCATCATCTAGATACAGGACACATTATTTTGTGATTTAGTGTTTAGACTTACTGTAGATAATAATTTGAATGACAGCACCTCACTGAGAGGGTTTCATAATGGCAAGAGATGCAGAAATTGCTTTGTTCAATTATAGTATCAATTTTTAAAAACCAAATGAAGAAGCAGAATCACCTGTAGAATGTAGTGAATGGACACCCACAGAAGCTTTAATTCAGTCTACTTTAATGTTTATTTAGTTATAGATATTTGACATTCATACAAACCTATGCAAAAAAGAAAAAAAAGTTTTTGGTCCATCTTTGTGAGTTTAATCGTTTACTACAACTTATTAAAAGTAAAGTAATCTTAATAAAGTGTACTCAAAGTGTACAGGTCAATTTTTCCAACCCTCATGTCTATGTGTAATTTTTTATTTTATTTTTTATCAGATATTAAGGCACATATAGTTTATGTCAAATGGAATGACCCTAAAACATCTTGATGTCCCTCACACAAAAAAATAAAATAAAATAAATAAATCGTGATATATGTAAAATATAAAATAGAATCTAAAATATAGCTCTTACCTCATTAAACAATTAAAGTCATTAAGTCATTGTTTTTTTCTGTAGAAACTGGTATAAATGTTTTTTCAATATTGTATGCAACCAATATGGACACAAAAATGTAATTTTTTTGAACTTGATACATGTGTTTTAATTTTTTTTTTTTTTTCAAGAGTTCTCATTTTTATCAACCTTATTTTTTAATGACCCACACAGCACTTAGAGAAGCTCGGGCCAGTTATGATTGTTTAGTGACCCCTACTGTACACTGTGATTCAAAGATTATCTTTTAAATTTAGCTGACCCTAATGTCTGTTGTCTTAATGTCTTTACACCCCCAGTAGAAGTACCTTATTAGCTCAGAGGTGTAGTCAGACAGTTTTTAATATTAGAGTGTGTCTTAACCACATAAACTCCAGAAATGGGCAGAGAGTGAGGAGGTTGTCTCTCCCATTTTACGGAGAGATTGACAGCCATCATTCACAGTGATCTAACACTGCGTAGATCCCACATCCTGAAGAGATGCCAGTTTTCTTCAAGAATATGCAGCAGGATTGCAGTCAAGCGAGTGTGCCATCTCACGCTTGAGCTGAGAGATGCTACTGACAGGAAGCCTTGAAATAGTTTTCAGGAATGATAAAAGCTTGGGTAATAGAGGTTAAGCTGGCTGTCCTTATGCTGTAAACAGTAACTGTAATGCCATGGATGTTATTTTAATGGAGGTATTGTCAGTCATCTTTTGGCAATCGCCTTTACTTTCAGTCACTTCTATTAAGCATGCATGGGAGTGCCAGTGAGAGAGAGTGTGATAGTGTAATGATAGAAGAAATGCTGACTTAAAGTTACTTTTAGACCCCTCAAATGATTCTTTCTTTGTTGATATAAGCTCTGTTGTTAAACGTCTTCAGTTTAGATTACATCAGGACAAATTCTCAAAATTAGGTACTCTGTTTAATGGTGTTAAATTTAATGCTGATATATGTGTCAAAGTGACCCTTAAAGGAACAGTTCACCCTAAAATAATAATTCTCTCATCATTTACCCTTGTCAGCAGAACAGTGCTCTGTGCATATGCCAAGCGCAAGGAAGTGTAATCAATGCATTAAACCACCTGAGTTGTATGGATTACCTTTATGCTGCCTTTATGTCCTTTTTTAGCTTGGAAGTGTTGGACCCCATTTACCAGCATCATGATCACATGGGAAGTCAGCATGTTGTTTCCGAAAGTTCCAATGCCCAAGGATCGTCCACCATCTCCTATCAGACATGTTTGCAATGGTTCCATGTTTCCCTTACCCAGTGGTGCAACCAGAAGCGGGTTGTGTCAGCATCATTGAAGACCATAGTGTGGATCCCACGTTGAAACCAGGATGTGGTCATGTTTGCATAACCAGTGACGAGCATGATACGGAGGTTGCATTTTCCTCTAAACTTATATTTTTACTTTACTGATGGTTAGGTTTATGTTTGGGGTTTGGGTTGGGGGTTCAGTTCAATAAATATGCATTCTTCTTAACTGTATTACAGCTTGTACAGCTGAAAACTTGCTTTTGGTGCCCCTCCATGGACATTTCACCCAGAAACTGGTGCTCACATGGTGCTAATATGCCCAATAACAGCTACTGCTTGTTCACTGGTGCAGTGTTTAGCATTTCTGTAAGCACAGACCGTTTTTCGCTAAAGAAAAGTCAACCTACTGTTTCTGATTTCACTGAACTCCATAGCATAGAAATATTCACACTGTATCTCCATCAACATATCTTTGTTTGTATTTCGCAGAATAAAAGGAAATTCATAAGTCTTCAAGATGCATAAGAGTGAGTAAATAATGAGAACATTTTCATTTTTGGGTGCACAATTCCTTGTAGTCATTCACAAGATTTAAATTCCAGTTGGATTTATATATATATATATATATATATATATATATATATATATATATATATATAGATGGATTTTTCTCTGACATTCTGTATAATATTGTTCCATTTACATGTACAGAGCTCAGGTCCCAAAAGCTCAAACATTGGCAAGGCTCAACGCTAAGTATTTTTTCAAGTTTCTGTAATTTTCTTCGGAGCTGATGGTCGTGTATGCAGCGAGCTGCGAGTCACACACACCTGTTCCTCTTACCTCTGGTGATCTGCTGTTGGATCTACGGCGCACTTCAGCGGCTATCTCCTCTTCACGGAAGTGCAGTTTGCCCCTGGGCGCTTCGACATCGCAAACTACAAGAGTGTTTGTAAAAGAGTGATTTTCTTTAAAGAGTTAGTTTCTCTAAAAGAGCAAATACACAGCTGGCGTTGAACGTCCTTTTCAGGACACGTCTTTTTAAATACCTCTTTCCGCCTCTGTGTAGTTTCTGGATGCGGTTGATTTCTCTCTACTTCTGACGGTCATAAAAAAGCTGCCTCGAGTGCCTGGGCTGCGATCACACGCAGGCAGCGTTTTATGAATGGTTCATGTTCTCAGTGCGAGAACATTACCATGGCAGCATTGCCGTCGCGGCTTTCTTTTGTCACGAGAGAAAGCCACTTCAGCCGGTGAAGCCGTCGGTGTTTCAGGAACTTGTGTTTCAAGAACGTCATCTGTGGCTGAACTTGGTTAAGATATGCGAGACAGACAAAACACGTTTCCTTGACGCCCCTGTCTCCCAGTTCGGCCTCTTCGGCTTCACCGTCGAGGACTTCGCCTAGCAGTTCTCCGCGGTGAAAAAGCAGATGGAGGCCATCTCACACATCCTGCCCCGCCGCAAACCTGCCGCTACTGGCCATGCTGGGAGGAGAATTCTTTGTTGAATTTATTTCATTTACCGCACCGCCTCCTAGATGCGGTACCCACATTCTCAATAACAAAGCTATTTCCTTTGTCTCTGTGTCACCTGGCCCGCAAATGCCGTTCTCACGGCACTCTGCCGCCACACCTCAACAGCCCCTCCACCTTCAGCCCCACGACTGTTCCCCGGCCGGCCGTTTCTGATGAGTCTAGAGGACGCCTCCTCCTCAGTCACTAACCTGCCCCCTGCCAGATGTGCAGAGCAAGGTAAGTGCTTCGAGTCTTTTCTCAGCACCAGAGCCTCGGGAGGCACTTTTGTCTCCCGACGGCATATTACCTGCTCCGCCCCGCTGCGAAGCCCCACCGGGTATGTAAAAAATGATTGTCCCCTTATTGCTCCTAGCACGGAGCTTGGATGCGTGGCTTTCACTTCCCAACCCATCACGCTGGCTGGCCAGGACCATCCGACTCAGTTCCGCAATTCAGTTTTCCAAATCCCTGCGAGCGGAAATCGCGACTATCTTACTCAAAGACGCAATAGAGCCTGTCCCTCCAACCAAGATGAAGAAGGGTTTCTACAGCACTTCATCGTACTCAAGAAAGGTGGCGGCTTACGACCGATCTTGGACTTGTGAGTTTTCAACCAGGCTTTGCACAAACTCCCGTTCAAAATGCTCACTCAAAAACATATTTTAACTTGCGTCCGGCATCTAGATTGGTTCTAAGCAGTAGACCTGAAGGACATGTACTTCCACGTCTCAATATTGCCTTGACATCAACCCTTTCTATGGTCCGTGTTCGACAGCCAGGCGTATCAATACAAGGTCCTCCTCTTCGGCATGTCTCCGTCCCAAAGCGTCTTTAAGAAGGTCGCAGAGGCAGCCCTTGCCCCGCTCCGAGAAGCCGGCATCCGCATACTCAACTATCTCGACGACTGGCTCATTCTGGCCCACTCCCGAGAGTTACTATGCGCCCACAGGGCCAGGTGCTCAAGCACCTCAGCCGTTTAGGGCTTCAGGTCAACTGGGAAAAGAGCAAGCTCGCCCCAGTTCAGAGCATCTCATTTCTCGGCATGAAGTTAGACTCACCAATGAGCGCGCGCAGTCAGTGCTGGAGTGCCTCGCCACCTTCAGGCCAGGCACTGCGGTCCCCTTAAAACTTTTCCAGAGGCTCTTGGGGCATATGGCGTCCTCCGCGGCGGTCGCGCTGCTGGGGTTGATGCATATGAGACCGCTTTCTAGTACTGGCTCCAGACTCGAGTCCCCAGACCAGCATGGCACCACAGCACGCCCCGTGTGATGGTCACCCCCGACCTGCCGCCAAACATTCAAACCCTGGACAGACCTCTGCTTTCTACGGGCAGGAGTCCCCTTGCAGCAGGTGTCCCGACACGTCTTGGTCACGACCGACGCCTCCAAATTGGGTTGGGGTGCCGTGTGCAATGGGCATGTAGCTGCGGGCCATTGGAAGGGGGCCCCGCTACGCTAGCACATCAACTGCCTAGAGTTGTTGGCTGTATTCTTTGCCCTGCAGAGGTTTCTCCCGCTAGTTCAGGGCAAACACGTCTTGATCAGATCAGACAGCACCACCACGGTGGCGTACATAAATCGCCAAGGCAGCGTACGCTCCCGTCACATGTCATAACTCGCCCGTCGTCTCCTCCTTTGGAGCCAGCAGCGACTCAAGTCGCCAAATTGCAAATTCTGTCTGCCAATTTCTCATTGGCCTTTTTTCATAGATAGAGGTATATCAGTGGCCTGGAGTACTTTTATTTTGCCCATATGTGGATTTTGAAGCTTCAAAATTTTGGCATCCATTCACTTGCATTGTATGAGCCTGAAGAGCTGAGAAATATTTCCTGAGAAATCTTTGATTGTGTTCTGCAGAAGAAAGAATGTCACACACATCTGGGATGGCATGAGGGTGAGTAAATCATGAAAGAATTTTCATTTTTGTTTGAACTATCCATTTAATGCTAATACTACCACTGTTGTTGCTTTTATAGTTAGTGTTCCATTCAAAGATTCCCATGTCTATCTTCATATCAAACTCTTGTATTATGAGAATTATAATGTAATACATAAGTAGTATGTCCCTTTACAGTAAGCCACTAAAATCCTCTCACCTGTCTAATGATGCTCAGAAAACTCTTCCTCTCTCTCTGGTCTCAAGCCTTGTGGTTGTGCCACATCTTGAATGGAAGAATTAGACTTTTCACTTATTGTTGTGTAGAAGATTATTGTCTATATATTATTATGCTAAATACTGTATATAACTCATGTAGAATAATGCATATATATGTTCTTATTTTTTTATCTGTATACTTATATTATTTAGTTTTACTTAAAATATGCTTTACTTTCAAGCACAAGTTTACACATTACTTCCTCCAAATGACAAATGATTTTGAGGTTTCTGGTTCATGGTTACTTAAATGTTGTTATAATATAGGACTGATATAGGCTTTATGTATGTATACTTCAATACACAGTAAATTGTAGCACACAGCTTAATTCATATATTCAGTTAAGCAACAGTTCATGGGCTCATTTTATCTTTATCATTCTTTATCATTTATATTATAACTTAACAATTTAGCTTGCAGCAATTGTAGTACAGTACTTGGAGAAGCCTTCAAGTTTAAATAACAAAAAAACATAAAGAATAAAAGTATTCATTCTTAAAGACTTTCGATAGCTCTGTGATGTGATCATTCATACCTTATAAACAAATGCATGTTTTTAACGCATTTGGGCCCATTCAAGCAATGTCAAAAATAATTAATGCAGATTTTTGATTAATTTGGTCCCACTCAAGTGTCAAGCATTGGACCTACTTAGGACCACTCACATTCCTGATCCACTGCCTGCATAACTGAGAGGCAACGTGTTGTACTATTCATCTTATATAAATTGCTTTGACACTGTGGATAAAAAGCATCTGCAAAATGTATATATGCAAATGAAATGAGTTTTACCAGAGGGGCACCTCAACCCAGGAAAGCAAAAGGGTAGTGGCTTGTGCCACTGTAGCTGTGCTTTTGCATGTCCCTGCTAGCATAATCACTCTTTTAAAGAAAAGTGAACCCAAACATTCTGTAAAATTTCTCTCACACTCTTCCCATTACCTGTATTACTTCCTGGCTCGCTTGTTCATGTTTTGTTTAATGCTTCTTCACCAAAACGTATCGTATGCCTTCTGAAAACTTGGAATATGACACACAAATCACATGGGCCACTTTTACCATAATACTGGGTCTTTTTCAGCTTTAAAATGACTACCAATATATTGAAAAGATGGAAAGATTTCAAAACACATGAAATATTCCCCTTTTGTGTTCTGCATTAGAAATGAAGTCATACAGATATACCCAAGGGTGAGTAAATTATGACAGAATTTTCATTTTTGGATGAACTATTCATTTAAGAAAAATTATATTTTCCAAACCATACTTTAAGTAACATAACTAAATAAAGACATAATAAATATATTGTCTTTCTTGTAATCATATGCACTGGTGTATGATCAGTAATGAGAGGGATTTGTGGCTCTTTATTGGAAAACTACGTCAGCAAGGGAACAACCTGCTTTAGTCATGCTTCTGTAAACTTTGGCCCCTCCTTGTAGAACAATACAAACATGTATAAATGGGAGGGTCTTATCAAAGCCAACAAACAGCACTCCTATACCACTTAAAGCTGAATGCTTGAGTATAAATGCCCAACCCCTCTTCCTCTCTCATTAATCATGAATCAAATCATTGATATTCCAGTCTGTAGTTTTATGGAGTGTTTTGTGTGAGTGTGCGTAGAGAGCAAGTGAATGGTCATAGCTTCATACATACATGAGGACTGCCCTTACCTTATAGGGTCTCTTCAGCCTCTCCCAGGGCCTGATAAGGATATGCATTCAATGCTTATCTCCATCATTACACTATGAAAGGGTAGGGAATCAAAGGCATCTATTCCAAAACCTCAGTGAAGCTCTAGTGTTTGTCTTTACCAGCATGGTCTTCATAGGTCACTTTATGCGTGATGCATTTTTAAAAGCACGTCCTTTTGCATTTTACATAAGACTAACAACACATTGTTTATTTTATTTTACACCTGATTCACTAATCTGACAAACTGACACCACCACGCAATGTTGTCTATTCACAAAGAGTCAACTTGGCCTTCATTAAACAAGGACAGATGTCTGAGTCAATTACCAGTGACACTCTTAATCAGCCATGGCAAGACAGACGGCCATTGCGACCTCTACTTTCTGACCCTCACTATCTCGACAAAAGTCATACAGAAGTCACATGCAGAGCAATAGACACATGGTAAACCTTTATAATGCTCTGTATCCAGATACTTAATAAATAAAAAAAATTATATAAATAAAACAATACTTATTTATTAATAATAGTCATATATTATTATTATTATTATTATTACTATTATTATCAATATTATCAATAGAAAATCATTACTATAAAGTTTTATTTAGGAGATCATCATTTGTCTCACTCATGTTGTTCCAAACCCGCACGACTTTCTGTGTTCCAAGGAACACAAAAGGAGATGTTAGGCAGATCATTAGCATTAGTCACCATTCACTTTGACTGTATATAAAAAAAAAAGATGCAATGAAAGTGAATGGTGACTCAGACTGACATTCTGCCTGGAGGAGAAGTACCTTTTAGTGGATAGGAGAAGTGACAGCAGACCAGTGCAATACGGAGGATCGAGGTGATGTGGGCAGATGGTTCAGAGATGGTGACAACTCTTGCTGTGGAATTTTTAACATATTGCAATCTGGCAGTGATTTTAGCAGGTATGGGCCACTTGCAAGAGTCAAAGTTTCAATGTCTTTTGGGCTCAGAATTGGGCAGAGATATGCAATGTTGCAGAGATAGAAAAATGTAGGATGTTGATACAGGCTTATACTGTTAGAGAGGGATTGAATATGATCGTGCCTGGTAACTTGTGCATGTAAAATGGCTACAAATAGTATTTTAGCTTAGCGTAAAGCTGACAATTTATTTTTACATTTCTTTATCTCTTTATTTCTATTTCTTCTGCTCCAAACTTACTTCAAACTTCTCTGTCTGCTCATATGAATGTAATACATCTTGCTTTGTTTCACTGCTGTTCAAATGCACTTTGGATCGCATCATTTATATGTATAAATGTTTTCCATCTGAAAGGACTAAATATTAAATTAAACAAATAACAATAAAATGCAAAGTCATCTCTTCAGTAATCAAAATACATTTTGAATGTAACTATATTGTAATTATCAATGATTTAAATAGTAACTGTAGTGGAATACAGTTACTAATATTTTGTATTTTAAATGCATAATCCTGTTACATGTATTACGTTTCTCCCCAACCCTGTTCACATGAAACGACATTTGCAATAAAACATAAATGATACTACAAAAGAGCTAAAACCTCTATGAATTCTTAATAACAACTATTCAAATGCCCCCATATGCCACCTTTGATCAAGGAATCATAATTAAATTATTTAAGCGCAAGGGATTATGGGTTTTCTCCATAGCCTCAATTTTGTACCCAGTCGTTTGAGTTATTAATGTTAAAATCTTAAGTCTGTAGATTTTTAAGATTAATACGTTCAAGGAACTTAGATATTTAAGTTATGAGCCCATAACTAGAAATTTTATTTGGAGAATTTCAAGTAATGAAAACATTAGGGTTTACAGTAAACCAGATTATATATATATATATATATATATATATTATGACTATTATGTGAAGACTAGGCTGATGCGCTTTCCATCTTGCATCCCTGCACAACACGCTCCACCGCATGTCAGACTTGCTTGGTCACTAGGAAAAGGATTTGGAAGACGGCTTCAGTAGTCATCTAGTGTGGAGTGCGCGTGCGTGATGCTGCAGCAGCAGCGGTGTTTCCGCGTTGAGTGGAGTGGAGAAGGGGAGGGAGAGAGTGGGAGAGAGAAGAGAGAGGGAATTGGAGACGCAGAGGGACGCCGAGTCAGAAAAGATTGAACTGACACCTCACAAACGCGCACAAACCCACGACTGTGGCAGCCGAGCCTTTCGCCATGGAGGATACGGTGAAAAACACTCTTTAAAATGTGAGGTTTAAAAAGACGTGCTGCAGAAACGCGCGTGAGCGGCTATCCCCCCTCATCGTCCACGGGTGATCTCGACTTGGGTGCTCCGTCCCCCTCGCTGTGTCACTCGCACCGGGGTTAAAATGAAGAAGTTTAATATCCGTAAGGTGCTGGACGGCTTGACGGCCGCGTCGTCCCTCTCTCCATCCCCGCAGCCCGGGGGTGCCAAGGAGAACGAGCTCATCCCGGAGACGCTCCAATCTGAACACTTCCAGCTCTGCAAGGTGGGGAAGCTGTAGAGTGAATGTGTATCTGCTCATCATGCAACATCACCTGATGTGGCTTTTTCTTTAATTAACCTCACACAACCGCCACTTATTGCATGCTGTTTTACACTTTATACACAGACTTGTAGAATACTGATGATAAAGTGGACGTTTGTCTTCTCAGATAGGCAGATGCGAAATGATAATTCATTTCAATCACACCCCGTTAGGCTACTATAGGAAATATTTTGCGCACTCAAAAATAAAAACTCGGTGGTTTCGTAATTCAATTCTATATTGAAACCCTATGATGTAATTCTTACCTTGTAGAACAAAAATAAAAGCATTATGCAGTCCAAGAGCTTGCCATTGCGCACCGGTGGAATCACATTTATTTTATTTTTTACATGAAAAGAATCGTACACATTATATCAAAAAACTGTATTATGTGCATAATGTGATTTTTATACAAAATGCGTGTCAGGAGTGTGTTTAAAAAGAGCTGACTGTGTGTTTGGAAAATGCGCACAAATGCGTAAAATATTCATGCGTGACACAGGGATTCTTTTACGCATTTGTTGCCCTCATCTTCCAACGCCGGACCGTTCTTTCTCATATTTATAGTGCTAAGTGTTAAACCTGCTTGTCAGTATTTTATTGAAGTGCTTGAATCATGTGTGGTTAGAATGAAGTTGTGATGCTTGAGTGGAGGGTGCAGGGAGGGGAATGAGCAAGCCGCTTCTTGCATAATCTACTGTGTTGGGATTAACATGTCATTTGCAATGCTGGGTAATTTCTTTGAATCCTAAACAATTTCTCCCCGACTATCTTTTTATCCCTCCCTCCATATAAACACTGGATGTGGCTTAAAACCTAGTGATCTGCCTTAAAGCCACATATTTTGTCCTGTGAATGTCATAGTGATGAAAAGGCCTAGTGGAAATGCTGGTGGGTAGAATTGACAGCATTGGATGGAGTTTAATCATTCTCAGTGATAAATGCTTTATCTGTCGAGGCTACTCTCTCCAAGACCATCACGCGTATGCAAATCTCATTCAAATGCATGCAATATTAGATGCACTAGAAACAACATTAAAATCCCCCTGCCTAATATTATGTAGGTCCCCCTTGTGCGGCCGAAACAGCACCAACCAGCTTCTCAGAATAGCATTCAGAGATGATATTCTTCTCACCACAATTTTACAGAGTGGTTATCTGAGTTACCGAAAACTTTTTCCATTCGAACCAGTCTGGCCATTCTCTGTTGACCTCTCTCATCAACAAGGCTCTTGTTTCCATCCTGGATGTTTTTTTATTTTTTTGGTCTAGAGACTGTTGTGTGTGAAAATCCCAGGAGATCAGCGGTTACAGAAATACTCAAACCAGTGTGGCAGTAGTGCAGACCATAAAATCATTCAGATACGGGTCAGGAGCTTCAGTTAATGTTCATATCAACCATCTGAATGGGAAAATAGTGATCTGAGTGATTTAGACCATGGCATGATTGTTGGTGCCAGATGGGCTGGTTTGAGTATATTTCTGAATAGAGGTTTGGGGAATTATGACGCAAGGAAGAGTATGATTTTAGGGGAAAAAGCTGACATGCTACTTTATTTATTACAGTTTTTCTTAGAATATCAATTAATATTTCACGACGAGGCTACACATGAGTGTATTTATACAGGCTTTGAACTTTTTTGTTTGGTGTAAATTAAAAAGTCCCATAATAACAGGTCAACTTTGGTGTAACAGTTCAAGGACGGGCAAGGAGGAGGCAGGAACCGGCTGAACAGTCAATGAAAAGTTTAATCAGAAACTTAACTTAAAAAAACATAAACAAGCACAGACACACATTCAACACAGCCGGGTGCGTCTCTCACTCTCTCGAACCGGCATCTCCGGTGCCCCTTTATCTCGCACTCCTTCTGATCAGCTGATTCAGCGCTGGCCGTGCTCCATCACGGCCCAGCCACACCCTCCTCCTCGTCAAACTCCTCCCCCGCCTGTTTCAGGCCGAGGCGCCGGTAGCCCACCCCACCTCATGTGAACCTGGGGGGAGAGATGAGGGGAGGTGTGGGAAGAAGGAAAGGATTTCCCAAAGGATTTTGTGAGATTGTGGTGGGTGGACATCAGACCCTCTAGGGGGTTTCCAGGGGCATGCCACCCTGTGAGAATTTTTTTTACATTTTAAAGATAAATGCATCAATCTGGTGCACGTTGAGAGCAAAATTAAGAGGCTAGCTCTTTGAAGAACTTTGTGCTCTTGTAAACAATTTTGTGCTTTAGTAGTAATTTAATCATAAACACATTGGTTGTACAGATATGAATGGTGATGACAAGGCAAACAATTTACTGTGAGTAAATGAGACAGAGTTTAACGCAGTTCACAAATGGTCAAAACACAAAATCGACTAGAGCATACATTTGAGTCAGGGCTTGACATTAAGCATTGTCATGTGCTTGTGTCAGAGTAAAAACGTTACTTGTTTCAGAGTAAACATTACTTACTTGAGAGAAAAAAGTTTCAGACATTTAAGTTATATGCTCATGTAACATGTTAAAAACATGTTGTATATTTTTCTGAAATTATGAGCGATGCCCAACCTAATTGTGTACCTATGCAATCAATTAAATTCTCAGCAACAGATATGTAAACTGCACTGTGTAGGGGAGGAGGCTTATGTAATATGATAATTATTTAATGTTACGTATGGTATTCAAATATAGGAAAGCCTCCATTGCCACCATTTACAGCAGGGGTGCTCACACTTTTTCACATTTCATCATGTTATTGCAGCAAGATCTACCATGTACAATAAAGGCTATACATTATCACCACACTAAAATCTCAGTAGTCGGTAGTGAAATGTAATGATTCTCAATACCAGCTTCAAAACCACAATAATAAAACAAATAATAACACTAACTAATATGTTAATTATGGAAGAATGGTTTCATGTTCTTAAGTAATTATTCAAGACTAGTAAAGAGTCAGTAATAAAATAACAATAAAAAAACAGCAATGAATAGGAATAGATTAAAAATAATAGAACAAAAAAATACAAATTGAGAAAATTCTGTGCTTTTATAACAGCTTTAAAAGTTTTTAACAGCAGTAGACTATCAAGTATTAAAGTTAATATTCAGAATGAAATGCAACATAAAAATTCTACTGGCCTTCATTGTATGATAATAATACATTAATACTACTAAAGCTATTCAGTCAAGAGCATTGAGTGTTTTAACATTTTCTTGTTATGGATGTTTGATTATTATAATTACACATAATAACACACTAGACTGCAGCAGGTCTATTAGCTACATTTATACTTACAAGTCCAACGTTTTAATACAAATCTGCCTTTTTCTCAGTTTATGTTCACCTTAGATATCGCTCTCTGTGTTTACATGAATACCTCACCAAGATGGGCATTTTGGCAGAATTTTTAAATGTATTTGACCTTTCAGGTATGCATTAGTGCAAGCATTTTCAGAACATATGCGCTTGTTCAGCACACACACATACGCCGCCTGCCAATCAAATATGGCGCAGCTGTTACTAGATCACGTGCGAATTATAAAATGATGTGCTCTTGATTACTTTCAACAGCAGAATAAGAATATGAACTTTCTAATAAGTGACACAGGTCTAGGCTATCACAAATATAAATGGTTATATTTCACTTACCTCTTCAAAAATACAGGCTTACAGGCGTTAATGTGGAGCCCTGTGTGCCATCAAAGAAATTAAGCAAAAGTTGATACCTGTGTTGAACTTGCTCCTCAGATGCTGAAAATAGTTACATTGTCAGAGCCGCTGGTAATAACTTTAACGTTAGAGAATTGGTTCTAGTGCATGTGTGTGAGCATGCGGGGGGGGGGGGGGGGGGGGGGGGGGTTGGGGGCTGACTGAGTGAGAGATGCTTTGCTGAAGAAACAGAGTAAAACACAATGTTAGAGATCTTTCATTTTATTATGAGAAGTGAAAAATATTTTTGGTCCATTATGGAACTGTGGCGGGACAAATTAGACTGTGGTGGGGCACCGCATTCTAGGTAATTAATGGGAAACACTGCGGGTGTCACTACTGTGTTTATTGTGTTTATTTAAAGTCCAAAAAACACCATAAACCAACGCCTACCTCTAAACCTAATCTTCACTTACAAAAATTTACCATGTTTTACTTGCCATAGTATCACCATGTTATTTTGGAGTAAAATCACAGTAACCACAAAATTAAACATGGTTACTATATTGACACCATATTACTGTATTGACACCATGGGTAATTGCATTAAAACTTATTGTAGTATGGGTACTACAATATTACTGTAGTAAAACCATGGTTAATTACCCTGATCAAACCTTTCTCTCAACCATCCAACCTTCTCTGTGACCAAATCACTGCAAGAAAATCAAGCTTTTTATTAATTTTGTATTTATTATTGTAAGTAGTATTAAAGGAAATATTAAAATTGGAGACAGAAAACAAAAGAAAAAGTGGGACAAAAGGCGGTATCAAACGGGACATCTGCACAAAAAAGCACATCCACACCATCATTACGCACCACACCACTGCAGTGACACTAGAGATTGCTGTTTGTCTTTAATTTCTGTGTTTCCACCAGACTATTGAACTGCAAATAGCCTGGTGCTATTTATACCTAGTGCAAATAGTCACTACGAATAATAAAAGAGATCAAGTAGATACAGTATCTCCCAAAATATATACATTTTCCTCTATATAGACATTTTTATTTTATGCAGTGTGTTGTACATTTCCCTGTTGTAAATAATGCTGTTTATATACCAAGGATGTTACCAAATATTCAAGACTTAATTACTAAGAAGTCTTAGAATTGGTAATCGAAAAACACATATAGATGGAAAATCTTTCAGAATCCTTTTAAATCAATATCTGTGGTGGTTCCAGCCCTTGGCTTTACTCGATGTGCTCTTTTTAACTCTATTCTCTTGTGATCTGATCTTCAGACTGTGCGCCAGGGCTTCCCCTATCAGCCCTCTTCTATGGCATTCGACCCCATCCAGAAAATCCTCGCCATTGGGACTCAGAGCGGAGCTTTACGATTGTATCCTTTTTACGATGGAAATGAAAGTGTGTGTGATCTGTTTCAGGTGCACAGCTAACCTGCCAGTGAGTATTTGCCTTTCTTTACCAGCTGTTTTTTTTTTTTCAGGTGTAGGATGTTACTGCTGGTGTGTTTAAGCATAGTCTTTGTATATGCCTTGCTTATGCATTTCTCAAATGTTATGCATCACAACACAACATGTCTCATGTCTCATCTGCTTTAAGTGATGCCAATTGTTGTATTTAACTGAGTTGATCCGCTGTCATGGCTTGTCAGTCAGGACCGTCATAAATCTATTGTAAAAGGGTGTTTATTGTTGCTGGATTGGGATTAGGATTAGTACAGTACATCACATTATAGCTCAGTGACACTTTTTTCACCCTTATGACAGAATCCAAGTACATAAATTGAGTTATTAATTACACAGCACAAGTCACTGCAGTCTGTTCCCACCCTAAAGAGAGCAAAGAACTTCCTGCCTAATCAAAACCTCAGTTCACACTTTGTATTCAAAAAGACAGCCTTTGATTTTTCTATGAAATTTCATGTTCCCAGATTCATTCATACACACAGAGGCATGACATTACTTTCCACAGTGATTGCTGCTCTAATTGAATATATCTCTTCTCCTGTCAGTACACAAGAAATTGCTGTCAATGAGATTGAAGGAAAGGCTCACCTGACAACGCCTTTTGTCAGATGTTGAATGGTATTGGTGAAACTTGACGAACGCGACGGCTCTTGAGAGAACACCCTCTTTAGAAATTAATCATCTTTGCTCTCTTTGGAGATCGGTGTTACTTAGCCTCATTGAGTGATTTTGATCAGATAACCGCTGCTATGAGGGTGATGAGAATCTCCCAAAGAGACTCAATTTTGATTAGTGTGCCACCTTCCCACTTCCTTCTCTCTTACATACCTCTTGTCTCATCCCGAGCTATTGACAATGCATAGAAGTAAAAAGGAATCTCGTGATATACCGAAAGGGGTGAGTTTGTGTTGGTAAAGTCTTACCTTTGATTTTGTGAATGACATTGGTCTGTGGTCAATGTCAACTTGGTTTTAAAGCATCTTAGGTCAGAGTACCTAAGCCTGTTGATGCTGTGCTTTTGTGTTGATTGGTTGCTCTGATGTATTAATGACTGTATAATTCTGCTTTATTGAATAACTGCCATCCAAAATTCAGTGAACTAATTTAGTGGCTAATGTTGAATCATACTCTATTGTTAAATAGTTAATATAAGTTTTGTTTGATTAATAAACTTTTCATTCAAAATTATAATTTTAGAAATGTTTTTTGTGTGTGCCAAAAACAGAAGCCAAGAATAATAAAGTTTGATGGACTTTCCCCACATATTATCATAAGTTCTTCTGGTGTTTAGGAATAATTGCATCTGTCTGGCTTTTTCCTTATTAGGGACACATTTCTGATCAACCAATAGGCATCATTGACGTTTATACACAGACGATCATGTATTGATATTGATTTCGATGATGTGGAAATTTAGAACAAGTTATTTTTGCAGCTTAGTATCAAAAAATAAAAATGTTTCATTGGAGAGGAAGTTCTGAATATTACAGAAAATTAGCTTTCTCAAGATATGACATGTTAAATATGTAGATTTGAAAGTTTAACGCAATGAGGAAGATTCAGTCCATGTGCTAAAACTATTGGCATGTTAGCGAACATATGACTAATTCCAGATATGCTGATTTTTCTTATCAGACACATGGAACAAATGACATATTATTCTGTTGCATTTGTAGCACAGTGTAGTGCTCTGCAGAACTGTGTTGCAGTTGTGTACGCTTTTTTCCAGTTGAGAAAGACTGAAAGTGGCAGATCAAGAGACCAGAATGGCAGAATCCCAGCAAAGTCATCCTGAAGATTAGAGCAGTAGGAGGGAAGGGAGAATCTTCAGTCTCAGGCCACCGGGCAAATGCACTGTGAATCCAAAAGCATTCTGCTTTCCACAGCTCACTTCAGACTTGAGAATGCCACCTCACTTTCGAAAGTGACACGACTTCCAGATGTTAAAAGACAAAGAGAAAAAGAAAGAGAGAGAGAGAGAGAGAGAGAACCTCAACTTATATTACAAGTTGGACATTGAATAGTTTTTCAAAATAAATCCTCAAAGAGTGCTCACAATTGGTCAAGCAATATGGGGTTTTCAATGGCAGATGCGAGACCGATACCAGTATTTAGAGAGTAGAGTGGCCGATATAATTTTGATATATACATAATACAATTGAATGGGTTAGTTCATCCAAATTTGAAAATTCTCATTATTTCTTAGCTTTAAGCCATCCCAGATGTTGTATGACTTTCCATCTTCAGCAGAACCGAAGTGAAGATTTTAAAAGCAGATTTCAGTTCAGTTTGTCCATACAATGCATGTACTGTAAATGGGTGCCATCAGGCTGCTGGCTGTTTGATGGTCCAAAAGGCATATTTATGCAGCATAAAATAATATACATGACTCAACCGATAGGTTGGTGTAAGAAACAAATCAATAATTAAACATTTTTAACTTTAAATTGTTGCTTGCGGCCAGTGCTGGGATGCTGTTTGAAACTAACTCTTGCATGACGTTCGTTCCTCTGTTGTACACAAAGCATGCGCTTCCGACTTCTCGCAGGAACGCGCCATTGCGCTTACGTCACTGATGCGTCGACTGCTGGTAGGAAGCGATTTTTTAAAGTTAATAAAGTTTAATTATCGATTTCATTTTTACACAAACATATCGATTCGGTTCAGAAGACATTATTTGATTGACTGGAGTCTAATAAAATTACTTTTATGCTTCCTAAATATGCCTATTGGACCATCAAACAGCCAGCAGCCTGATGGAACCCATTTATAGTACATGTATGTATGGAAAAACTGAACTGAAATCTACTTTTAAAATCTTCACTTCGGTTCTGCTGAAGAAGGAAAGTCATACACATCTTGGATGGCTTAAAGGTAAGAAAATCATGAGAGGATTTTTGGGTGAACTAACCCTTTGTTGACAGCAAATGACTTGCACACAAAATTGCATTTATTCCAGATAATCAGCTCACTATTGTTCACAATCAGTTTCAGAATGGTAACTGTATAGAAATTTGAATGGCCTTAAGCTTTTTAGCTTTAATGCAATAAAAAACTGTTTTTATGCTCAATGTTAGCAGACTCATAATTCAACCAGCCTGTGGGCCCAAATACTGTGGTTCACATGCAGATGTGAGCCACAATTTAAGTATTGATCAACCTCTGACACACACACACACACACACACACACACACTCACACACACACACAACAGAATAATGTGATGACTTCATGGTAAAGTAGATACATTTTAAGTAGTCTAATGAGCATTTTCACATCATCGGCTGCAATTGACTGTGAGATTATTAGCTGCTACACACAAATATGTGCTATCTACAACACCGATTGCTGACAGTTATAATCACTGTAATTTAGTTTATAACCCCCTATAAGTCTTATAATTGCATTCATGATGATGCTGTTTCAACCCTTCAAATTTAATCTAAGGTTTTTATTACTTAAGAAGACGTATGCCACATGATCACTTCTCGACCCCATTTTAGGTTGCAGATTATTGCATAGTTCATGTTCAGGGCATGCAATGAACACACTTAAAATAATTCCCTAAATTCCTTTATAATTATATTATAATTATACAAAAATAGGTATTTTATTATCTTTTGGACAGTTACAGTTTACAGTTACAGTTATTGTCTATTTGAAAATGGGTTCTCAGTAGAGCAGTCACAATACTTTAATCACAATATCAGCCAAGGTATATCATGTTGTTTGGATGTTCTGTTCCTTATTTATAATGTTGTGGTATTCATTTTTGTTGAATAAATTCTTAATTCTTAACAGTTTACACAGTGATTATTATTAAATTGATTATTATAATAAAGAAAACAAAGCACACTCCCCAAGTATTTTCTTTTGAAATGCTGCAGATTTTTTTACAAGGAACACAAGCACATACGCATGCTTGACGTCAGTCTTGTACATTGTGTCAGGTGGAAATTATGTTTATATCCTCGACCAATAGGAGTGCATGTAAGCTGTTGCTGAGAATGGGAAAACAGTCTCTTAGATGTCCAAAAGCAAGATTCCATTACATGCACATATATGAAATATGCTGGCTGTGCCATGGCTATATGGTTATTTCTCTGTGTTAGTGCTTATGGCTTGTATTCCTATGTGTGTCATGCATGTTAAGCTGAGCCCAACACATACACACATACATACTCATGCACATAGACATTGCCCGAGGATGCCTATGCCATCTCTTGCATAATCCAGAGCAGTGACGTGCACAGACCTTAACAGGGACAGGAGCGGAAGGATAAAAAAAAAAATTAATGTATGAAAGTAGTAATTATAAATACTTATCTAATTTCTTTGCTTTTTGAATATTTATCCATTTTCTTATACAGTATATACTACTGTGCATAATTGTTTTCCATTTTTCCTTTATCACAAATAATAGCCTATTCTGTTATATTTCTCACAAAAACCATGGTAATACACTTTTTACGTTTATTTATTTATTTTCAGACATGGTCTGTGATAACCTCATGTTTATGACATATATCATGGTAAATCATGGCATTTTTTAAAGTACCTTGGAGTACATGGACCTTGGACAGTATCATGAAATATGAACATGATCAATCATTCAGTACCATGGCATTACCCTGGTAATGTGGTGCATGGTGTGAAGGTGCGATGAGAAATTACGAGCGCAAGGCGATTGACTGTGTTCTGCGAATGCTACAGGGTCCTTGAATAACGTATAACATGTGAGTACGGTGAGAATGGTGGAGTTTCTGGTGCCCCCTTGGTGCACTACACAGACTGCGTAATATGCTTATAGGGAGCTGCGGTACTGTGGTAGCCTAATGATATTTTCTGATAGTGATTAGTCTAATGGCTTAGTTTCAACAAAACCAAACTGGCTTTGGCTGAACCCGACTGATAGTGACGTGACTGCTGCCATTATAATTAATAAATCTGTCTTCACTAGTGGTATGCGATGTTGGAAATGCAATAGCAATCTTTTTTTTTTAACAATGTTTTTTTGATTCACATATTAAGCACAGAAAAACTAAACATATATACACAGAATCAACAAATAACCCCACGCATGACAGTGCTAACTGGCGTCCATCCCTCTAAATTCAAACAGTCCATGTATGCCTACGAGAGCCCCTATGGTTTCTCAAGTCCAGTGATTCTATAGAAATTTTGTGAGACAGAATTACACAACAGAGGATAATCTATAAGAAAAACTCCAGCCAATAGGAGGCATAAGCACAATTAATGTGCAGATTCATCCACTACACTGTCCCGAAGGTGTGCTGCTACTCAAAGCAACTCCATCCACTAGGCGGATCCAGCACAAAAAGAAAAAAAAATGGCGCTCTGGTTCCTTGGATGGTAAAGTGAATGTTCAGTGTGTCAGGCTCACTTGTCTGCAATGTGAGTACCACAAAATAGCTTACGCAGTCCATTGACTTTATGAAGGACATGGCTTGCTGGTGACGTAAATATTTTGTGGCCATCCTTAGCATCTGTTCTCAATTTGTCTGGGAACATCAGTGCAAAAGCGACCTTCCATTGATGTAAGAGTTTCTTGTGTTCTTTAAATCGATCACGTTTCTCTCTTGTCCAATTTGCAAAGTCTGGGAACAATAAAATGCTGTGGTTCTTCCAAGAAAGCCTTCATGTACTCCTTGCCTCGTGTAACACAAGTTCTTTATAGGATGATCTCAGAAATTTGGCCAGAATTGAGCAGGGCCTGTCTCCCTCAGCCGAAACCCAGTGAGCTTTCTTGATTTCCAGCTTATGGCCTGTTATGTTGAGTAGACTCTGAAAGAGCCCATCCAGGAATTTCACCATATCCTGTCCCTCTTTGTCTTTGGAATTCCGACGATTCGGACGTTATTCTGCTGGTTATGGTTCTCCAAATCTTCCAGCTTCTCCCAGACATGCTCTAAATCCGCCTTGGTCGCTATCGGATTAGCAGCTAATTCCCTCTCCGATGAATCTAGGTAATCGATCCGTTTCTCGACATCCCCCACACTTGTAACCACCTCAGTGAATTTCGTTTCCTTGTCTGTGATCGACATATTACAGCAAGATTCTCCTAGTCAGCAGCGACCTTCGTCAGCATTGGTTTTAAAGGCTCCTCTGCTTAATTTTCTTTAATACGCCCGCAAAAAAATCTCATAATAACACATTATTACTTTTATTGTGAGATTATGACAAGATATTTATTTTGTTTTATTTAACTATTTTAATTTAATTATAAAATTTTCTCCCCTTTTTCTGGACGACCAGATGTGCACCTTTAGATTTGTGAACGAAAGGGGTAGGGGCTTGCGCTCCTGCTGCCCCCATTCTGTGCATGTCAGTGATCCACAGGAATGAGGCTCATCAACTTTAGAACTTTACAGCAGTGTGTGTGTGCATTTGTTCATATTTAACACTAAACAGAACTGGAAATAGAATTATAACCCCAAATTACTTATAAATGACTATTAAAATAATTCACAAATTGTCACCAAACCATGCACAGACCTACCTCATTAATTATTTGAATACAGCAGCCAGTGGCTATCCCCCAAGCATGATCAACAACAGCAGTCATAACTTTACGTAACACATGATTCCAGTGCACGCTGCAGTCTCAAAATCAAATTTTGCCGGTAGCAGCATGGATATAAGAAAGTGGTTTAAAGAGTCATCTTCAACTTCAACCAACATAAACAGAGTGCGAATCAGAGTGGAGAGTTTAGGCCTTGATATACTTCCATAGAAGATCTTCTTAGTTCAGGGGTAAAAAGAAGTTCTAAACTGCTGAGCAACGGTATACTGTTTCTAAACATTCAGACACCCACCACACCGATGTGGGAGTCATTTGGAAGTACATTTAAATATGAGGATTCTACATGTAAAACCTTTAAAATGTGTTATCAATGACTTTATGCCTCATTCTGAATAGAATTCACATGAGGTCAGTTAAAGAAGCGGTTTTATCCACTCAATGATGATTTAAAGTAATATGTATGCAGTAGAAAATGTTTAATTTGTCTTGTTTACATTATGAATTCATGACGCTAATGCGCTAACATGCTACATGCTGCCATAATATATGCCGGTTACACTCTGTTATTGTAATTCATGACACTGATACCATTGCAAAGATGAGTGTATAAAAGTGTTAATGTGCAGAACAAAGATAAAACAATGACGATAGAAGCATTTCATATTAAAAGACAGATGTTTGAAGGGCTATTGCTTCAGATGGCTCATGAAAGAAGTGGCACTTGAGAGTATTTGAGAAAATTTTATTCCTTTAGTAGACAAAAAAAAAATCACATCTTGGAAAATGTCTCTAAGCGAACGATTGTACAAATGTAGGTACATTTGCACCAGCTCACTAATAACTCTGCACATTGATGTGTTCATGTTGACTGAACAAAGTAAACAAAATTAGCCATCGGCCTCAAGGTAGGTGGAGCTCCAGACCACACCAACCAATGACGTGGACCAGTGGCAGTAAGGTGTTTAGCATCTGATAAGAATTTTTCCTAAAAGTTTGCCCAGCAAGCTATTACGAAACACTGAAACGAATGCAGGAACACCTTCTTTTTGGCCAGATTTTGTTCTAAATGAGGTCACACCTGTTCGTTCTTTGATTTTGTATGAAGTATATCGAGGCCTTTAGGGAGTAAAGGGAGGGACTTTCACACCAAAACTGTGTACTGGTCGGTGCTGCACTGTCTCTTACTGTGCCTGTTGTCCTGTTTTAGCAATTATTGTACTGTCTTGTACTGTTTGCACACGTTTGCACGTGCACTTTATGCAGAAATGTGTAGGTCTTATTTAGTTCTGTGTAGTCTCATGTAGTTCTGTGTTTGTTTTATGTTGTTTTATGTAGCACCATGTTCCTGGAGGAATGTTGTTTCGTTTCACTGTGTACTGTACTAACTGTATATGGTTGAAATGACAATAAAAGCCACTTGACTTGACTTCACTTGGAATGGGCCTAACGTAGGGCTGGGCGATAAAACGATATAGATATATATCACGATAAAGAAAATCCATGATAAGCTTTTGAGGAATTTTCGATATTTACTGCGTGTCGCTAAAACACAAGCAGTTCGGCTTTCTCAGGCTGCGTTTCCACTGGGGCATACGATATCCACTCAAAAGTGCTCACATCGCTAGGAGAGAGCTTGCTCTGCACCGCTGCCAACCCTACGATCCACCTTGTGAGCATGAAGCTCGGCTTTCAAAGGAATTAATTGAAAATGCTCTCAGCTTCACTCACAACACGCCAGTGGTAACGTAGGGTCAGACTGGATGAACTTGCTAATGCTAGCTGCCTTTGCTAATGATTAGGCTATATCAGACACCGGATTGAATCCATCCACACCGCAAGTCTTCATGGCAACAGTTGTGCCCTCTCAATGTCTTTAATGAAGAGAGCGACAGTACAACAGTGATGTGGACAACAGCTCTGATCTTTCTGCGCTGTAATCTTGAATATTGTTCTCTAGCACCAAACATGCATCACATCTGCCCTGTCCCGCTCCGCACGCGTTGCCTCTTTTCCCTGCATGTGTGTAGACATGCAGCGCCGCATGAGTTAACGTGGTTTCAAAGCACCTTTTAGACCATAACGTTTTTCCCTTCTAAATGTATCTTTATTAATCAGCATGTTACGAGCCTTTAATAATAAACAAATCGATTTCTTTTCTAATTTTGTGAAAATTAATTAGATGTCTGTAATGGATAAGGAAAGACTAAAATTACTAGTTGGTAGATTAGTCTCTCACTTTAATGAAAATATACCATCCCAATATATCATTCCCTAGTCTCAAGGGCTTCTATGCCCCATACTTGGGTATCTGAATCTAAAGAAATATAAAAAATATTTAATTTTAATGTAAAAATATACCAACAAATGCTGGATTGCTGTCACTATGCTTCAGAACAAACAGATGATCTTTTAACATTCATTTTCAATTGATAAACTATCAAATATTTTAATATTTTGGTAAAAGATCCCGCAGACCCCACTGCTTTGGCCGTCTCTGGACCCCCTGTGCAGTTTTGTAGAGACTTTTTTGACAGTTTAGAATTTATTATTTCTTCTTTTCTTCCATCAACTTTGAAATAAAAAAGAAAGTAAATGTATATCGTGATAAATATCGATATCGATCAATATGAAAAAGATTATCGTGATAACAATTTTGACAATATCGCCCAGCCCTAGCCTAACGTGATACAGGCATTGGCATAGTTATTGACAGAGCAGCAGGTGGGCATGCTTTTGCAAATACTAACAATAGAGGTGTTCTAATTAGTATTGTGTTAATTGGTGTTTTTGGTTGTTTTATTACTGTGTTGTTGGTATTGAAGAGCTTTTGATGTGGCAATGCATGTTACTTAGTGTATAGGCGTATATGTTACATAAATGCAAATAGGCTGTGGTGTGATTTATTAATTTTGCGCAATTGTTGAAGGCTGGACTATTTTTTTGTTTGGTGTTTTAGTTATGATATGTTTTATTATAAAACTTGGTGTATTTCGAGTACTACTGACTGGGTGGTATTGAATTGTGGTGTGGACATTGTTTTGGTCTATCTCTTTGTGTCACATCATAAAAAAGATTTCCTCCCTATGAAAACAAAATCATCGGTCAACGGATGCTTTTGTCAGAGTGCGTTGCAGCAAAAGTCTAAATGTTCTTAGACCGTGTGCTGGCTTTGCATTGTTTTAGGACATTGTTTTAAGTTGACTTCTTTAACCCAGCTCCACCTAATTATACCCTCACTCAGCTCTCATGGTCTTCACTCACATCACTATAATGCTACGCCCGCATTAATCCAGCATTTCTGCATCTAAACGCACAATTTCTGCATTAAGTTCACTTGAGTTCATCCTGTCCAGGCCCTAGTATTTCAAGTCTATCAGCTAATTTTTATGCTAACCTCTTCAAAAAGCTCCCACAATACTTATTCTTTTTATTTTCTACCCAGTAGAAATGGAATCGGTCCATCTGAAATGCTCCTCTTTTATTGCACTGATCTAATAAGCACGGCCTATATTGCCGTCCGTTTTCCCTGCGGCTCCCAAGAGAAAGCCTCTTAACGACAGAGACAAAAAAAAGGACAAGGGCTTGTGTGTGCCGTTACCTGGTTGTCATAGAAATATGGTCTTTGTGATGATGCAAAGAGGCTATTAAATAATTTACAGTAAATTACCCTCCTGGTACAGTCTAGGAGCGTAGGCCTATCAGACAGGTTGCTAGACAAGAAGCATTGCTGAACCGGAGCGAGGTGACAGCCTCACATAAGGGCACTTGTGAGTCACCACTTTGAAGGGAAGGCTAATGGAAAAGTTGCAGAAGGATTCAATATTGTCTTCAATTTTGTAAAACAATGCCTTTGTTCGTAATGTCTCACAAAGTTCAAGCACATTGCCTTTCCATTAACTAAAAAAAGAAGTAATCACAAATAGCAATGTAACAAATTTGAAAAAAAAAAAAAGCTGTCATAATTTATGGACAGTGAAGATGCTTTATGTAGACCCAAATAGTTGAATTGTGTCCATTGCTTCTGACCAGTGGCACCAGAACGAGTTCTAGAGATCGGCAGGTTGTGGCATCAATACACAGAGAAGAATGAGCTCATGAATATTAATTAACTGCAGAATGACTTTACAGATGTTCCATAATGATTTAGCATTGAAATACAACCTCATGTCGGTTAAGTTTGCTTTATTATTCATTACTAATATTTACTAACGTAGTAGAGCTCTCAGAGATGTCAAACTGAAATGTCAACACTTTAACCTCAAGAATCTAGAGCTAAATATTAGAAATAAAATGTTTAAAATCATTTAACTAATTTAAATTGTCAATGGCGCATTGGTTTGCTGTTTCTCCCTGTTCTGGTGCCCCTGCTTAAGATGTTTCTTTGTCTATTTGTACCTTTTTGCTCTATTTATTGTTTCTCATCCTGTCTCTTTACCTCCCCCCATTCACTGCATTGCATTTTTGTTTCTGTCTGTGCTAAGTGGTTGCTATGCAGTTTAGAAAGCGTGGTGCAGTTTATGGGATGTGGTTGCCAGGCGAGACAGACTCCTATTCTCTCACGGTTAGCTCCGCACTATTGCAAGTACCCAGTGCCTTTGAGGTCACCTACCTGGTCAGTAATTACACACAACAGACTTTACATCATGCTTCATTAGGTCTTTGGCAAACATGCAAATGTATTCCATTTTCGGTGTGAAAGACGCATTCATGATTGTGGCGTCTGTCAGTCACAACACACACTTACACAACCGATCACACGCCCCAGCTTATGCTTCATCATGCTAACGAGGCTTTGCCGTGCTGTCTGTCAGCTGATTTCTCTTGCCATCAAAGCTTGTCCTTGGCTCGTTGATCTGTTTCATTACTTCAAAGAGGTTTTCAGTCTCAGAGCCCTCCCCTCTTCCCGTTCACCCCTCCATCACTCTGTTCTTCTCCAGCCCCTACAGCCAAGCTTATCCCGTCAAAAAAAAAACACACACACACACAAACTCTTTTGCTATGATTAAGTATTTTATGTCTGGATCACAGTAAGCATGTAAGTGGACAGTATTCCTTCCTTATCGGGATCATTATGTCTACATAGGTTCATTGTGCAATGTTTCTGCCTCATTTGAAATATGTCATTTAGCATTATCCTGACAGATAAGAATCGGCCAGTTGCTGGGTCAGTCCCGCTTAGAGAAAATGAGGGCTAATAGCCCCCAGATTTGTTTAACATCTGTCCAGTTATCCTGGTAACCCTTCAGAGGTCCTGGGATTCATGCTTGCCCATGAGATGACCTTTGATCATTAAGTACTTCCATCCAAGCTCCTGAATGGACCTCATGGCTGGAGTGAGGCTTTCAGCCAAACACACTCTGTTCTGGAGTTTGCAGTAGCAGGTGTGACCTTGACAGGGTGTTAGCGTGGGTGTGCAGGTCAAACAACTCTTTATTTTTCTCTCTTTCTGCATTCACGCTTTCCTGTAGGCAGTGAACCGTTCACATCAAACGCTAACTACAGAAATCCTTCTCTTTCATGCTGTCTTTCTCTTCCTGTTCCTGCTACTCTTTGTTTAATCATCTCTGTTCTTTCTCTCTCTCTCTCTTTCTTTATCTTAGCTTTCGTTTGGTTTCTCAGCGAAAGGAAGACCACAGTTAACATCACTGAGTTTTGGGAACAGCTCTTATATAAGAAAGCATTGCTAAATATATTTTGTCTTTCATCTCTCCCTTAACCATTTTTGACATACTTTTGATTCTTGAGTTGTAAGTGAGAATATTCATCTTCTAGAAAAAAGATTTGTAGACTTTTTAGTTTGTTCAGCTGTGAATTCTGAAAATGGTTCAGGAGTTCATGACCTTATTACCTCAAATATGTTTCAGTATTTTGGGAAATCTGGCAATCTGTGCCATCAAAGCAAAATGGAGTCATTTTCCATATGGTCATGGAGTGATCTAGCCTCCTTAACAATCATAGTTAGCTTCTTCGGATTTGTTGCTCATATCCTTGTGGTTCTGCTCCAGTTCTCTAATCTGTTTTCCCTTTTAAGGTATCCTCTCTTTTCGTCTTTGTCCTGGATGTCATAATTTTAGTTTAACATTGATTTCTAGGCACTGAGGCAAATCTATAAAGAGGATACTACAAATTAGGTGGTGTCAGAGATAGCAATAATGTTTTTATTGATTAATTAGTTTCATTCTTTTGGTGTAAGGACACCTGGTGAATATATAATGTTTTACTTAATAGAGCCAGCATGTTGGCTTAGGAGATCTTCTTAAATTTTTCCTTTTTGAAACTCAAAAGTCACAAACATTACACCATTTTTTCCAGTAAAATTTTCACTACTTTTTTGAGCTGAAGATTCCTATAGAACATGCATTAGCAAAATTAAGGGTTTGGTTCCCAGGGAACAAACAAACTAATAAAAGACATTTAAATGTCGATATTTGCCACATGTATAAATGTACTGTATATGTATCTGGGCCAGGCGAAAGAGTTCCCCTTGCCATGGGGATATGAAATGATTTGTTAGTTTACTTACCATACATTTCCACTGGTGTGGAAAATCTCCACTTAAAGCCGCTCTCAACTTCAGAGAATGTGGTACAGCGATTGTGGGCTGTGTTCGCAATGGTTTACTACCCATACTAATTTTACTGCTTCTGCTACAACAGTGATGTCAACTATGGCAGACATATTTAGAGTAAAATGTAGTATGCCATTTCGTAATCATCCTGTGATTGTTTACAGATTACTGTCAATCTAATCCTCATAAATATCTCTGATTATAGTCAGAAAGATGCAAACTTCATTTCCAAATGCCCAGCGTATAATGACTGTGTTGATTTATTGTGTGTTTTTATCCAGCCACAGTATTTTCATAATGTATTCATATAGTCATAATTTGTAACGCCTGTTTGGATTTTCACTTTGCTCATCCAACCACAGGATTGTCACAATGTATGCGTGTAATCATCATTTGAAGTCTGTTTGTGATTAAAGCACTGAATCCAGCAGAAACTTCAGCAATATCTTCATATGGTGAAGCACATATTACAGACATCGCTGCTCTCAGCTCACGGTGATTGGCTCATGCCCGGCATTTTTTTCGCTTCTCATTTGCATAAAGCTGAGAATTCTCAACTATTTTTTATGCTCACATCTGCTCCCCACGCTTGATCCTTATTGTTGTGAATCTCACAATCCACCTCGAGAGTGTGGTGCTCGACTTCCATAGGATTGAATTGAAATAGCTTGCTCACCTTCGTTCAGTGGAAACTGATTTAACTGTAATGCATACTTTAACAATTCCATTCTATGATACTGATATTTATTGGTATACACTGCTCTAGGATGTGGTTTTGATATGTTGTGCTGTTAGTCCATGAAGTACAAAGCACAAACAGTGCAGGCACAGTTCCATAACTCCCCTCCCCCACGTGCCACACACACACATTGTAAGAATCTGACTGTGATGTTAATTCTTGACTGTCATGAAATTATACAGAGACCCTATAGTTAGAAAGGCAAAGCAAGAGAGAGAGAGAGAGAGACACTGAGAGAAAGAGAGAAAAAGAGAGTTACACGTGTAACGTGTGGCATGATGAGTCACCATTTTCTTAATCCTCATTGAGGCACACGACTGGCATATCTCTCTCAAATGTGCACTTAAACACACAGATATGCGGAACCTGTGTGATTTGGGACGTTCATGGCCACAGGGATGTTTGTGTGTTGACGTCTGATTGGTTTGGAATGCCGATTAGGCTGTGATGTCAAATGTTCATGGAAAATAGCGATGGAAGCAGAGAAAGGGAGAATTGAAGCAAGACAGAAGGGCAGTTATTTCAGTATACAGACTTGTCACTTGTGATAGAAAGTGTGATGTGGGTGGCATTTTCTGTGTGTATGTATGTGTGTATCACTGCTTAAACAGGGTTTCTGGTCCAAGTGTTGCTTATTCTGCAGCCTCCCACATGCTGGTTCTTTGTCCATGTTGGGCGAACAGCGGACTCTATGAAAGGGGCAGACACCCACACAAATAGACACGTATAAACACAATGACCAGCCCAGTTGTTTAAGAAAAATTAGAAAAATGGATTTTTACATTTTCAAAAGAAAAGGTGAGTGGTGCTTGCCCATGCAAAAGTGGGTTGCTAGGGTGTTCTGGGTGGTTGTGATTCCTTGCTGGCTTAAGTTAAAGAGCCCCCTCTATGTCTCCAATATGATATTCTGGTCCCTCAATTTTTATTGGTCCCTCCTTAAATATAAGTGGAGTGGTGGTGGCATAGCAGGCTAAAGCACATACTGTAACTCTTATTCAGAAGGTCGCTGGTTCGCTGGTCGCTGGTTCGATCCCCACATCCACCACCATTGTGTCCTTGAGCAAGGCACTTAACTCCAGATTGCTGCGGGGGGATTGTCCCTGTAATAAATGCACTGTAAGTCGTTTTTGATAAAAAGCATCTGCCAAATGCATAAATGAATACTTAAGATGGCGCCGAGTATGGCTGCTGCGTCGCGAGCTCCGTCAAAACACTGCAGTTTATTGTTTGTTTTGTTTACAGTTCTGTGTTTTTTTGTCTTGGATGTTGTCTGCCTTATTGTGTACGACAGACAAACGCTTTTGGACATTGGTTCGGCAATCATACACCGAAAACCGGACTTCACATTCCTCAATGCCGACCCGCGGTCTACAAACACGCCAGCGGAGCCCTTTGTTTGGGCTGCCCGGCCGCGGAAACGCAGACGGAAAAGGGGAAAAAGAGCCGGCGTTCTCATCAGATTAAGACGTCGCGCAAATCGCCCCCCGCTACCCAGTATACTACTGGCAAATGTTCAGTCTCTGGACAACAAGCTCTGCGAGCTGAGAGCGCGGATCTCTTTCCAACGAGAGACGAGAGAATGCTGTGTTATCTGTCTTACGGAAACCTGGATGTCCGCGGAAATTCCAGACTCGGCCATCGAACCCACGGGTTTCTCTGTGCACCGAGCGGACAGAGCGAAAGACCTCTCAGGTAAAAGCAGAGGTGGAGGTGTATGTTTTATGATAAACAAATCATGGTGTGATCAGAGGAATGTACATTTTATCAGATCTTTCTGCTCTCCTGATCTGGAATTTCTCATGCTTCTGTGTCGACCATTCTGGCTACCGAGGGAATTCACAGCGGTCATTATCACTGCTGTGTACATCCCCCCACAAGCCGACACAGACTGGGCACTTAGGGAACTGTATGGCAGTATAAGTCAGCAGGAAACCGCGCACCCTGAGGCCGCGTTCATTGTTGCCGGGGACTTCAACAAAGCCAACTTCAAAACAATAGCACCAAAATTCCACCAACACATCAGCTTCAACACACGAGGGGACCGGGTTTTGGATCGCTATTCTCCTTTCCGGGATGGCTACAAATCCCTCCCCCGCCCACCATTTGGCAAATCTGACCACTCTTCCGTTCTGCTTCTGCCCGCTTACAGGCAGAAACTGAAACGGGAATCACCCGCCCTCAGAATGATCCAGTGCTGGTTGGACCAATCAGACTCTGCGCTACAGGACTGTTTTGATCACGCGGACTGGGAGATGTTCCGGTCTGCCTCCGATGACGACATCGAGGTTTACGCTGATAGCGTAATGTGTTTCATCAGAAAGTGCGTAGAGGACGTTGTTCCGACAAAAAATATACGGATCTACCCCAACCAGAAACCATGGGTTAACGGCGATGTTCGCGCGGCACTTACTGCGTGGACCACTGCTTTTAATTCCGGGAACGCGGAGGAGCGTAAACAAGCCAGTTATGCCCTCCGTAACTCCATCAGTACAGCCAAACGCCAGTACAGGCACAAAATTGAAGAACAGTTTAACACCACTGACTCCAGAAGTATGTGGCAGGGAATTAACACCATCACGGACTATAAACGGAATAAAAACTCCGCCATGAACACCGCTGCCTCTCTCCCGGACGAGCTTAATACATTTTATGCTCGTTTCGAGGACAACAACACCGCCCTCACAGAGAGAGCACTCGCGGGCGATACTACAGAGGCTGGTTCACTCTCCGTCTCTGTTGCGGATGTAACCCGATCCTTTCGACGGGTGAACATCCGTAAAGCCGCGGGTCCAGACGGCATTCCGGGCCGCGTCATCAGAGCATGCGCGAACCAACTGGCTGGTGTTTTTACGGACATTTTCAACTTGTCCCTATCCCTGTCTGTAGTCCCCACATGCTTCAAAACATCAACCATTGTGCCTGTACCGAAGCAATCAAAAATCACTTGCTTAAATGACTGGCGTCCTGTTGCCCTCACCCCCATCATCAGCAAATGCTTTGAGAGGTTGATCAGAGATCACATCTGCTCTGTTCTGCCCACCTCTTTGGACCCATAGCAGTTTGCCTACCGCAACAACCGCTCCACTGATGATGCCATTGCATCTACAATACACACTGCTCTTTCCCACCTGGAAAAAAGGAAAAGCTCCAATGCCATCATTAAGTTTGCTGACGATACGACGGTTGTAGGTCTGATCACTGACTTCACATGGTCCGTCCACACTGAGGCCGTTCTGAAGAAGGCTCACCAGCGCCTCTTCTTCCTGAGACGGCTGAGGAAGTTTGGAATGAACCACCACATCCTCACACGGTTCTACACCAGTACTGTAGAGAGCATCCTGACTGGCTGCATCACCGCCTGGTACGGCAATAGCACCGCCCACAACCGCAAAGACCTGCAAAGGGTGGTGCGAACGGCCAGAAACATCATCGGAGGTGAGCTTCCCTCCCTCCAGGATGTATATAACAGACGGTGTGTGAATAAAGCTCGGAGGATTATCAGAGACTCCAGCCACCCGAGTCATGGGCTGCTTTCACTGCTTCCATCAGGCAGGCGGTATCGCAGCATCAGGACCCGCACCACCCGACTACATGACAGCTTCTTCCCACAAGCAATAAGACTTTCGAACACATGATCTCTCACGATCAACAATCAGCACTGCACTTTATTAATCATCACTCTGTCAATATATTCTCCCAATTCAATTAGTGTTTATATATATTTATACCCTTATCTAGTGTATGTGTATTCTACATTGTGTGTATTGTGTACATTTGTTATGTAAATTGTTTTGTGTAAATATGTTGTTTATTGTAAAGTGGTTTATGTCTCGTCACTGTCATGACTGCTATGTTACTCGGAACTGCACACAAGAATTTCACCTACTGTTGCACTCGTGTACACAGTAGTGTGACAATAAAGTGATTTGATTTGATTTGATTTGATTTTGATTTGATTTGAATTGTAAATGTGAGTCTGTGTGTGTGTTTTTTTTCATCTATAAAATGATAAGTCCGATTGCGTAGAAAAGTAATAGCATACCTCCTCAACAAGCCACCTGGTTTGAGGTGAAGTTATGCGCCAAATTTGAATACTTGTTTATTTAAATCTCAATCTCTATTTATGAGCAATAACCTACCGGTAATAGTGATGCTTGCCTTCAAAAGGTGAATTGGCTTTAAAACATGCTTTTCACAAACAAATCTGAACACTTATTCTGTTGTATAATATTTTAACTCACTTTCATAGAATTGCTTTGCATGCTCAGATCTCACTGTCACCATCAGACAAACTTTCACCTGTGCACAGACACACCAGGAGAACACGGGAGTCTTCCTGTTAGTCTCTGCTGGCCTTTTACTCTATTACACAGTTGCTGCAGAACCATGCATTTTTAATGTACTTCCCAAAGTTTCACACTGTGCTCATTGAGTGTGTGTGTGTCTGTGTGTGTTTGGACAAAAGCTCATCTCACCCTTGTGCTCTCTGTATTAAAGAATTAATGGAGTGGGTGAGTATGAAAGCTTTGCGTATAAATCCTGCATTTATAAACATTGTAAAAAAACAAAAAAACAAAAAAAAAACAGTAGGAACACAATTGTGTCTTACTCTGTTTGTGCAGGATACCGTGTCAGCATCATTTACCTGAGAATGTCCATGATGTTTACTTCTCTAAATTTAAACATATTTCTATGCAAGTCTTATGCACGGTTTTACAGGTTTCCCACATTAAGGGAAAACCTGGAAATATCAGGGAATGTGAAAACTTCGATAACAGGCCCAGAAAAGTCATGGAAATTAAAAGTACTGCACATATTTCTAATTTTGTTCATCTCTGAAATATTCAATCAGCTAGAAATTGTTAGTGCAATTCTTATGTCTTGGAATACTTATTTAAAGGGATAGTTCACCCAAAAATGTAAATTCTCTCATCATTTACTCACCCTTATGCAATCCCAGATGACTTTCTTTCATCTGCTGAACTCAAGATATTTAGAAGAATATTTCAGCTCTGAAGGTCCATAAAATGCAAGTGAATGGGTGCCACCATTTTTAAGCCCCAGAAATCACATAAGTCAGCATAAAAGTTATCCATACAACTCCAGTAGTTAAATCCATGTCTTCAGAAGTGATATGATAGGTGTGGATGTGAAACAGGTCACTTTCACATTCTTCTTATTTTTTTGGTGATTCACATTCTTCATGCATACTGTCCCTACTGGGGAGGGAGAAGAATTTCTAATGAAAAAGGACTTAAATATTGATCGGTTTCTCACCCACACCTATCATATTTCTTCTGAAGATATGGATTAAAACACTGGAGTCATATGGATTACTTTTATGATGCCTTTATGTGCTTTTTGGAGGGTCAACATTTTGATACCCATTCACTTGCATCGTATGAATCTACAGAGCTGAAATATTTTTCTAAAAGTATTTGTTTGTGTTCTGCAGAAGAATAAGAGTCATACACATCTGGAATTGCATGAGGAACAGTAAATGATGAGAGAATTTTCATTTTTGGATGAACTTTCCCTTTAATCTTTTTTGCTTGCTGTAGAGATTTCAAGAACTTCGGTTCCCCGTCTGTCGCTCACTTCAACATTGTGTCGAAGAAGCAACACTAAGTAACACTAGGGGTCTCTCTTGAGAGCCTCACGCATCTCTGAACTTGAGAAAATGCCAATGAGAAATTGGCAGACAGAATTTGCATGTCCTGCCCTCGGACATACAGGTATAAAGGGAGGGAAATGCATCTGTCCATTCAGAATTTTTCTTCGGAGACGACCGGTTGTGTGATCAGTGAGCTGTATTCACAAGACTATTCACTTCATCTCTAAAAGAGCGTATGCTGTTGGATCTATGGCACATATCAGCGGCTTTCTCCTTCTCTGCACGGCAGTGCAGCTTTGCCGCTGGGTGCTTCGACAGCACTTTTCTAATATTTTCTGAAAAGAGTTTATTTCTCTAAAAGAACAATACATATAGTATTGAACGTCCTTTTCAGGACGCGTCTTTATAAAGATGCCCTTCCGCCCCTGTGTAGTTCCTGGATGCGGTCAAGTTCTCTCCGTTTCTGATGGTCACAGGCGCTGCCTCGTGTGTCTGGGCCACGATCACACTGAGGCAGCATTTGTGGATGGTTCGTGTTCTCATTGCGAGAACCTTACGATGGCAACGTTGTGGTCGCGGCTTTCCTTCCTAAAAAGGAGCACCACTCCAGCTGCCCCCTGTGTCGCTCCTTCTTCCCACGGGATTGAGGATGACCCGGCTGGCGATGGAGGCGATTTGGGGATGGCAGCAGGCTCGGTTTCGCAGGTACATCCCCACGAACCACCCGCCCCCCGACACGCTCGTTCACTTCTGCCCGGGCTCGGGGTGACAGCAGCTCGCCTCACGGCCAGTTTGCCTATCCTCTTGAGCTCCCCGAGATGGATGATGAGCTTGCCGCTGCATCGGAGAGTGTTTTGGCGTCTGACACGGAAGACTCGGTTGTGCTGCCACCCTCGGGTTGGCACGCCCAGTCAGAGGCAGATGCCCAGATGGCCAACTTGCCCCCCCCCCCCCCCTTCCCGGAAGTGCATGATGAGCTTACGATGTCGTGGAGGGCACCTTTTACTGCCCGTAACTGACCACCTTGCTCATCCGCTCTCAATACCCTCGACGGCGGAGAGGTCCACGGGTACTCGGAGTTCCCCCAGGTGGACAAAGCGGTTGCGATCCACCTGTGTCCCGAGAACGCTGCCACCTAGCAGGATCGCCAGGTGCTCCCCTCCAAGGCCTGTAGGTGCTCAGGCACCTCAGCCGACTAGGGCTTCAGGTCAACTGGGAAAAGAGCAAGCTTCAATGCACAATAGGTCGTTGTGGCACGGTGGAGGGCGGGACCGGCGCGTGATTGTGCACGCCCGGTCCCGTATCAGGCTAAATTGAGCCGTCAAGAGGGTTAAAGGCCACTCGCAGACGGCGATCGAGAGAGAGAGCTTAATCAGCAGACATGTCTGCTGTCCTAAATGTTTGTTTTAAGTTCTTCATTAAATTATTATTTATGTTGACAAGCCGGTTTCTCGCCTCTTCCTTGCCCATGAATTATGATCTGTTTTACATTGGTGCCGAAAGCCCGGGAAGGAAGAGGGATACGCCGTAGCGGAGTTCTCGCCACTTCTCAATGGAGCAGCCGCGGCCATCTGCCGGGGGACGGAGGAGCCCAGCCGCCTGGACGCGGAGGAACGGCCGCCGACCGCGAGGGGAGGAGGGGCTCCTGGCCGACCGCCTGGAGCGGTTAGGGCCGCTGCCAGGGGCGGGGGAGTTCCCTACTGGCCGCTGGAACGCGGCGGGGTTGGAGACTGCCGACCGCGTGCGGGGAGGGGCTCGCCGCCGACCGCCTGGAGCGGGAGAACCGCTGCCAGGGGCGGGGGGAGGCCCCTTCGACACCCCGGGAACGCGGCGGGGCGTTCCGTCCGCCAGGGGCTGAGGACTGCCTCCGATCTGCCCGGAGAGGCGCGGCTGTTGTCCTGTAGAGGGTGGAGAAGTGGCTGAGGAACGAGCTACGGCGTATCCCTCTTCCTTCCCGGGTTTCGGCCCCAATGTAAAACAGATCATAATTCATGGGCAAGGAAGAGGCGAGAAACCGGCTTGTCAACATAAATAATAATTTAATGAAGAACTTAAAACAAACATTTAGGACAGCAGACATGTCTGCTGATTAAGCTCTCTCTCTCGATCGCCGTCTGCGAGTGGCCTTTAACCCTCTTGACGGCTCAATTTAGCCTGATACGGGACCGGGCGTGCGCAATCACGCGCCGGTCCCGCCCTCCACCGTGCCACAGTCGTTTTCGATGAAAGCAACCGCCAAACATGGAACGTAAGATCTATTCAATTATGTTTAAAAATACATTATCCAATAATCAGAAATGTCTGGGAAATTCATGGAAATGTCGATTGATTAATAAAAAGGTATGGGAACACTGGGTAAAATTTTGATTGATTTACCTCAAACAATAGTGCCACTGTTGATTGGATGTGGTTGTAGATGCATTCCGGAATCATTAGAAAAGATTACAGATTCCCTCTTTCTCCTGTGGGTTTAGTAAACAGCTGTGTTTTGTAACGCCAATCAAACTGTCATACTGAGGCTTATGGACAAAGACTGGAGAGGCTTTGGGAAGGATGAACTGAAGAAGTGTGGCAGTGCTTTTAGAGCCAACAGACTCATTGCTCTGGAGAAAATGTGTGTTTGTGTGTGTGTGTGTGTGTGTGTGTGTGTGTGTGTGTGTGTGTGTGTCTGTCTGAAATTTAGCTGATATCCTTGGAGGACAAGCATTGAGGACAAAGGTCAGAGAATTAACAAGGGACATGCTACACATGTATTCAAGAGTGCAGAATGAATGTACAGCAGGAGGAAGTGACATCGAGCAACAAAGAGAGAGAGATAGTAAGAGAAAGAGAGAGAGCAGGGAAGGGGATTATACACAGAGGATGCTGGTGGGGGTTGTGCTCGAATCTCTCTCTTCCTCTCTCAGCTTTAACTCAGGGCTCATGTGACATCACACACAACACAACAGCGTTGACATGATACACACATCCATGCAAACTGTGATATTTGAAAGAGAGAATGGAAGGTTTTCATTGATGCCATGCTGGATCCAGTCTGACAGAGGGGGCAGAATCCTGCCGCTCTGTTTAAGCCCAAAGCATTCTTTCTTTTTATGATGCAAATGCATACAGTCGAACATGAGCCTGTCAAAGTATACTCCATATGACTGTGCGCGCATAAACATGTCTTTACATTCCTTCAAACTGAGACATACAAACACAGGGATCTCCTGACCTCCCCAAACGTGTTCTTGATGTGTACATACACTGTTAATGTTTGGCGATTGTCTGCGGTTGTTTTACTGGTGATTACATCTTCTGGAACTTCTTCGTCTGTCTGTGTTCATTATATAAACTGCATAACATTACTCCCCTCATTTTCCCATCCTCATCCATCTCCATTAGTCCTTCACATGGTGTGTATGAGGTGTTAGTGGACCAACAGTGTGTGCTGGTAGAGATGGTAATGATATTATACACAGCAGTGTCCATATGTTCCACCCGACAAATGCTCCGATGCAGACAGTCCATCTAATGCGATATGGCAGGACAATGAGCACAATAAAGGTCAAGACGATCGGGAGACTGTCACTCAGGATAATTTTCATGGGCTGAAATGGCAAATAAGAGATATTTGAGAGTATCATCAGGTGGGTTCATAATAAAACGAGCCAGTTAATGTGCTTCTGGAGATGTTCATTGTTAAAATCTCACTGCTTAGCCATGGAAATATTCCTGTCACATGGGGAAACATCTTCTGGGAGGGGTAAAGTTGTGTCCTTGAAAAAACTCACTTAACCCCTGTCTGCTGCAGGCGAGTAGTACTGTAGTACACCCTTTGGCTGTGCCTAGTTGTTTATTTCCAGTAGGCTAAAAACTCATTTTGGTCTCTTTTTCTAATTTTGATAATAATGGGGTGCAGATGAAGAGATCACAGCTGCTGCATAATATTTTGTGGCGTGTGCTTAGCGCAACCTACAAGCAGCAGCTTATTTACATATTCATTATTTACAGCATTACAGCTGGTATTATTCTTTTATTTTGTTTGTCTTTTCACTTTTATAGTTTAATATAAGCAAAAAGAAATAATGGAGCATCAGTACAGTAGTTGGTTGAGCAGATTATGATGGATTAGGCCAATATTCTCCTCCCCTCTCCATTTCCATCCTATCTTCTTCTCTCCAAAAGAACAAAAGGAGAAGTACTGAAAAAGGGAACAGGATAAACGCTAAAATGGATTGTGCAGCAAGTTGGCATTTCTTCGTTTGTGTTGAAGGATGTTTCTTGTCCAAGCAGCATGCTGACTCATGGGTAGAAGGAAGAGCTGAGTAGTGCTTCTGGCTTCGCACTGAGGCTTTGTCCTTGACAGAATTCTGAAGAATCTGGAGAGAGTGACTGAGGTGTTATGGGTCAGTGCTCTGCATCGCTACGGTTCTGGCTTTTGATTCACCCTCAGGCTCGTTTAGAGGGGTCAGCAACAATTTTTAAGCACTCAGAAGTGACCTGGGTTCTTGTTTTTTCCTCTCTCTCTCTCTCTCTCTCTCTCACTTGCCCTTTCATTATTATACCTAAAAATTCTTGTATTTTTTTCTTTTTCATATTTGTGTTCTCATTTTCTCTCTTCATCAATTGATGGAGCTTAAAGGCATCTTTTATTCTGTACAATGTAAGTGAATGGTGACTGCCTAACATCTCCTTCCACGGAAGAATGAAAGTAGTACTGGTTTGGAACAACATGGGGTAAATAACCGATTACAGAGTTTTCCTTTTTTTTGGTGAACTGTCCCTTTAATTCTTGGTGATTCCTGATTTGTTTTCCTGCCTGGTTGTGCTTGATTTCCTCTTTCTCGCCCTCAGCTTCTGTTTGCAGTCAGTCCTGTGCTTCTTCTCATATCTTGCTTTAGTCACCATCAAGGGGACATAATATGCTTGAGGTTAATGCTGGCCTTCTGCCCACAGACGGCCCTTCATTCCTGAAAACTATTTTGGGTTGTGTCTGAAAACTAGAAAATGCTGCCTTTACAGGTAGTATACGGAGGTAGGTAGCCAACAAGGCATGTCTGATTCCAAGTTTTGTTTAATATCCTGTCTGTTAAGATGCCTACATATGGTTTTTGACAGGAGGAGCGACTGAATCTGGAAGGAGTGAATTTATTTTGAAATATAAATTTTCTTATTATTTTCAACTTTTGACTCCATTTTCTATTGAGAAAGAAAAAGCACTGTTGTCACTAAATATTTGCTTGGTTATATCTTGAATTTGTTTTAAATCCATTAGACATGACATTACGGTGCCTTGAAATCCAGTCCTAAACCAGTCGTGTGTTTTTCCCTTGCAGCACCTATAAGGACATTATCTTCTTATACCTGCTTCTCTATGCTATCCTTTATTCATTTATCCCCTTTCCTTTTTCTCTCTCTTATTATCCCCACCCTCCATCACTCTTTTCATCTACAGTATCTCTACCATCTTCCCATTTGTCTCTCCCTCTGTCTCCCTTACTCACCTTCCTTACTCTTCCCCCCCTCCCTCTTTCCATCCTTTTAATGGCTGGCTTATCAGCAGTATGCCCTGGGAATTTCTCTAGTGTTTCTTAAGAAGTGAATTCTTAACTGTTTGTGTGCACTCTGCAGTGTCCTTGGTCAGATAAGATAGTGACTCACAGTGGAATAGGGATAATGTCTTGATGGAGGTTGACTCTCAATTTGTTAAATTAAAATCCAAATATTAGCCACCTTCATTGTAAGTGCAATGCACCGTGACCTTGTTCAATTCACAGTAGTCAGTCCTGCCAAAAGAGTATGAGGTTTTGTCTATGAGTGTGTGTGTACGTGTAGTAGACGTGTGCTAAATATTGAATATCCACAGTAATTGTCACAGTAATCACAGTTTCCTATGTTTCCCTATAAGAGTGTGTTATTAGACTAGTTTTGCAATGCTTCTTTAGAACATATGAGTATGTGAACGTTAAGACTATGATGCAGCACAGACAGCACAGACAGTTGCAAAATCAGTGTTGGAGTTGGTACAGTAAGTTTAATTCATTACTGCGAATCAGTTTCAATGTATGGATTCTTGAATCAAAAATCTTGGTTCAACGTTTTGTTGGCATCATTACTTAAAATGTTCACAGAAGTTCCGTCTTGCATATTTTATATATTACATGGTACATTTTGCCTAATGTATCCTAAAATAACATAAATATTTATTTGAATCTTTATCACAAACTTGTATTTAGGGATTGATAGCAAATAATGTGACCAAGACTTTTTCTGGGTTTGGTTACTATAACAATCACTGGTGAATAAAGCTTTGATTATATAGCCTGTACACTGGCATTTGGGGTGTGTAAAATATTAACAAAGCTAAATGCATATGCTGACTCCCAGTTAGCCTCATACATTATTTAGTAAATGGGGTGAAAATGCTTTTCAATTAATTATTTTCCCCCTCCCCTTTCACTTTCTATCACAACATTCTCTACTTTCTTAAACCTCTTTCCACTCCTCTTTAAATTTAGCTCATAAAACTTGACTCAAGCATACCAAACTAATGTATTGCCGTCACTACTTTTCCCACTACTGCAATTTAATAGCACCTTGTATTAAAACATTTATTCAACAGCCATAATGACTGCTGTGAATTTGAGACTCCTCTTACAGTATCAGACACAACATCATATGCAGTTCACAGCCTCACAGAGCATTAAAACATTAATTGATTTGGAGTTTAGTGTCTTTTCTTGCTCCCCATGGGTAGCAATATCCTGTTTCATTCACAATATACAGTGTGCTGCTTTCTCTCTCAGAGATCGATTATGTCTTCTTCTTTTTATCTTAAACACAAAGTACATTTGATATAAGTGATACTGTCAGGAGACATCTCACAGGCTCATATAAGTGAGATAAAGCACTTGAGAGTATTGTTTCAAAATTAAAGAAAAAAAAAACTTATCTTATAGATCTTATAAATCTTATAGATGTATAAACTAGATTTAGTTTTGATTGAGCTAACTTGTGCTACAGTAACTGTGCAATTGGTGTTTGATGTGATTTGTGAAAATACCAAACATCCCACTCAAACAGACTGTATTTGTATTTCTGATTTATTTCATTTAAAGGTGGAGTGTGTAATTTCTGCACCACTAGCATCACCAAATGAAATTGTAAAAATAATGACTCTTTTCAAACAGATTTCCTGAACACTGCTAAATGGACATTCCCACCCCATAATCAGGATAATCACCAAAAAGTGCAATGGGCTTCATTCACTAATAATTGCGTGGATTTTGCATTTCACAGGATTTTTTTTCCAGCTGATTCACAATGTACGCACATAAATTTGTTGTTACCCTCGTTCTATTATTAATATATCCGAATTATTCTAAATATTGGAGCGCATGCATAAGATTAGTAATTTCCATAAAACATGCCCAAACCATCTCTATAAGGACACATTTACATTCACTGCACCTGTACAGTTGTAAATGTGTAGCGAAAATGCAGTTGAGGTGAATATAAACAGCGCAGTACAGTATTACAATTTAGAATGATTTTATAATATTTGCCACGTACTGTAGATGCAGGATCAACTGAAGGCATGCTTGGAGCGCTGCTTGTGCAAGAACATTTATCCGTGTCTCATCATTCACAGATACAATCTAAGCAAGCATAAGAGAGTGCTCAAAGTGGAAATATGCCAGCTGCATTCCTTGGATGTGGATGTGACTTTCATTCATCAGCATTTGTGGCATAATATTGATTACCACAAATATTCATTTTGACTTCTTTAAAAAAAGCAAAAATCTGGTTTACAGTGAAGCACTTATAGTGCGAATGAATGGGGGCTAATCAGTAAACATTAAAATACTCACTGTTTCAAAAGTATAACCACAAGATGTAAACAAAATGAATGATTACATGAATTTAGTGTGATAAAATTGTGTGGTAAAGTTATAGCCAATTTACAAGTGCATTCATAAAATTGTAAATTTGAGATTTCTGCCTTTAAACCTTCCAAAAATTGGCCACAATCCCTTTTATTGGCCACATTCAATTCCATTATATGTGCCTCACTGTAACCTTGATTTTTTAGGGACTAGTTGAAATAAATTTTTGTAGTAATCAATATTATGCCACAATTGCTGTTGATTGAGCTTAACTTGCATCGAACCCAGGCCCGGATCTAGAAATTTACCATTAGGGGGCAATAGCCTACAACAGAGGGGTGTAGACTGGGGTGGGGGAAGGGTTGTGGTGGGTGGGTAGTGGGGTTGCACGCGGCAATGTTTTGATGGTGTGGAGCGAGTGTTTCTCCAACGTACAACATTAGGTTAATGATTATCGTCATACTGCCAAGTGCTTCACTTGCACTTGCACAAGGGATAACCCCAGCAAACCCCTAGATCCGGCCCTGAATGAACCCAGAACCTTCATTTAAGGGGTGTGTGCACTTTATCACTGAGTGTGCACAGACAGAACCTATCCCTGCTCAAGCTATAATGCAATTTTTTTTTTATTTGAAATAATATACTGTATAGTCTGCATAGTTTTATTAATTTCATGTTTATTCCATATTTTTAAGGATTATGTGATTTTTGTGTACACGTGGTTTCAGTGGGTCTTATACTTTTTCGTTATTTAGAATAAAAGTTTGTAAGATTTTATTGATGAATCAAGATTTCTGCTTGAAAACATTTGTATGCAGAATTCACGCCAAATAAGTGCCTATGCATGGTTATTGAATGAGGCCCAATGTTTTGATAGTGCCACATAGTGTTATCAAAAGTACTGGTCAACAGTACGAAGTCGTTACCAAAAACAATTATGATACCAGTGTTTCTGTAGTACCAGTAGTACAAAGGACCAACTCAATTCAGTACTGAATTGTCAGTCTGATATGCAGACGGCTGCTTACGCATGTTCTGTGGCTCCTTTTACACTGAAATGGACAATAAATAAAATGTAAATATGTGATATGCCCTAGTGTGATTATTAAACCAGAAAATAATGCAGTTTAATTAAATAAAAATACAGTCTACATATACTGAGTGCTGCAAAGTGAATGTGTGAAGCTGCTCATATGCTGAATACAACCCCCATTGTATGAGCATCATGTGATGTGCTTGCTTATTATAGTCAATGACACGAGAGCGCACACACACTGTAAAATGAGCGGCGGCCTGCAGACAATATATTTATATAATGAAATCGCTGCATTTTGCACTTCAATAATCACACTGGGTCCTTAAACGTGAAAACAACCATCACAAACACAGAATCAGGAAAGCCTTCACATCAAAATAAAAGTTTTTTTAATATAAAAGCTCAATGCTTGAAATTTAAGAAAGGGTATGTTGAAATGGAATTGTTCTAGTTTCATTTGCATTGGATCATTTGAGTAAACACAATTTTGATGATGAAATTGAATTAAACTTTAAAATATGGAATTTAACAAATTTAATAAAAAAATAAATAGAATTTAGAAAACATTTCAACTGGCCCTACTTAAAAAAGGTGAATGTAAAATGTTATTAAGCTAATGGAGTCTGTTCAGATGCATATTATTTATTTTTTCTGTGGTATTGAAACTGGTACATAAAATCATGAAAGTTTTTCTGGTATCGACTACTGATATTATGGTACCGTGACAACACTAGTGCCACAGAATATTTACTTGCAATCAACCTACAAATATCTTATGTACACATAGTTGACTGTGCAACTGCAATTTTAACATTAAAAAAGAGGAAGATCTCTTTAAGTTTGTAAGTCAACTTTGACAAGTCATAGACAATCAACTGGCAAGATGGTTTGGTTTTGCTTTCAAATTTTAGAAAGCCCTTGAGAAAGTGTAAAGAAGGAATCTACCAGATCTCTTTGTCTCCTCTGTCCGTATCCTCTGCTCTCTCTCTCTCGCCTTTATAGCTTCTTGGCTCATGTGTTTTTTGTGGTTTAGAGGGTGTACATCATCCTCTGTGAGTGGTGAACAGTTAGATCTAAATTTAGCTTGAAGAACAGGGTCATTAATACTCTCTGACCAATCTCCAGAAATCAATCACATCCACCTACTGGGAGAGAGGGTTTTAATGATGCACAAAGCACTTTCTGTTTCATTTGAGTCCTCCATTGTTTAAACTTTTCTTCATGAGCTGGCACAAAAAATATCTATCTATCTATCTATCTATCTATCTATCTATCTATCTATCTATCTATCTATCTATCTATCTATCTGTCGGTCTGTCGGTCTATCTTTCGGTCTGTCGGTCTGTCTGTTGGTCTGTCTGTCGGTCTATCTTTCGGTCGGTCTGTCGGTCGGTCTGTCTGTCGGTCTGTCTGCCGGTCGGTCGGTCGAGTTGGACACAACTTAGAAAGAATGGTTGATTAGGAGTTATGTTTTAAGCAAATAATTTATGCCTCCTGGTCAGTTCATCTTTGCTACATAGTGTTTATACTATCTCAGCAATGCTGAAATGTCATGAGAAAAGCATGGCTGTAGGGACCGAGCTATCAGGTGTGTTTAAACAAAAACAGCTCCAAATGTGAGCTGATATAATTTGGAAGGAAGCCAGGACTGTGAGGGAAAAAATAATCCTGTCCATGTATGCATTTTCCCAAGGCAGGGCAGCTCTGAAAAACAGCAAAACATTAGTAAGTGTATTAAAATGAATCATTCCAGGTTGCATATTAGCTGATTACGTTGTTGCTGCTGAGTATCGGATGGTTTAATAGAGCACACCACGTGTCAAGTGTATCTGCAGAGTGGCTTGTTTGAGAGCGTATGTGCACTGAAGCATGCTCATGGTGAAGGCAGTTTGTTTCAGCGACAGCCACAGTACTTGCAACTTTAATTGTTTGGGTCCCCAATAAATCAAATGAGCCTCTGGTGTTTATTTATTTAGAAAGCATATTAGACAAGTTAATCATTCCTAGGAGCATGAGAAAGAAAGAGAGAGAGCTTGTATTTAATACTCGCAGAAAAATAAGATAGCATCACTGGAACTCACTTGCCATGTCTTGTTTCGAAGGCTGCAGTATAAAGAGCATCCTCCTTTAAACAAGCCTCGTTTAAATGAGACTGCCTTCGTAGGACAAACGGAAACGTTACGTAACATGGTTGCTATGACAGCACGCCACACTTTAACAAGCGTAAGCGCTTTGAGTGAAAAGGGAGCAAAGTCCCTTTGGAAGGGAATATATAAGGTACATTTCAGGAGAGTTATAATGATATAGAAAGAAAAGAAAATAGATTTTACATTATACTTTATTTTAATTATATATTACTATAATTATACATATTATATACTCTGCATCCGTCTAGTACTTGTGAGGTACTTCATCTTGGGAATTAACATTACTTTCATTTGAACATCATATTTTCTGACAAATTGATGTCATTTTTTTTATACAAATGATGTTCATTTCCATTGAAGCAAAGAATTTTGGGTTGTGAGTGGCCACGAAGGATACACCTCATGCATCCTCTGAATTCCTGTGAAAGAAGGTCGCATTCGAAGGCTGCATTCAGAGTGTCCTACTCGCTTTTCTGAACGAGACAGCCTTGATGATGTATGCGGCCGACAAATGCAACCTCCGGAGGATGCAGCCTTCAAAACGAGACAGCTACTGTAGCTTGTTAGCTTTGTGTATGTATGTGCATATTTCTGCATTTGTGTGTTTTTTTGTGTTGTCTTGCCTCTGTTAGGTTGAATTATGACTGGACAGTTCTGACGTCAGAGCAGCATAAACATCACTGTTGACCCCCCTAGGCTGCAATCATCCTTTTTCTTCCAACATTTTTCATTTTTTCATTTAGCCTGCTTCTTTCTGCAACTTACTGTCTTTGTTGCAGACAGGGGTTGTAGAAACCACACACATGTTGGAGAGGCTATCCTTATGATGACTCTCCATAGACATAATGATTTTTATACTGTACAAACTGTAGATTCTATCCTTTTACCCTTACCCTCCCAGAAAACTTTCTGCATTTTTACATTCTCCAAAAAACACAATTTAGCATGTTTAAGCAATTTGAATTATGGGGACACTAGAAATGCCCTCATAAACCACATTTATAGCATAATACCCTTGTAATGACCAGTTTGTAACCAAAAAAATGTCCTCATAAACCACCCAAACCCGTGCACACACACACACACACATCCCACAAATTATTTCTACATGAAATAATCTTACTCTTCAGTTAGTGCTCAGCAGTAAGGCTTTTTTTTTTTTTTCTTCTTCTGCTGAACCAGTGGGGCCAGTAGTTCAGTTTCCAACAGGATTTTGTGAGACTATAAACCCCCCCCCCCCCCCCCCCCCCCCCCCCCCACCCCCAGGGGCAACTCCTCCATAAGAAAATATTGTACATTTTAAAGTTAAATGCATCAACCTGGTTTGAGAGCAAAATTAAGAGGCTGGATCTATGAAGAACTTTGTGCTCTTGTAAACAATTTTGTGCTCTAGTAGTAATTTAATCATTAACACATTGGTTGTACAGATATGAATGGTGATGATTACCAGAGATGCTGGTAATAATGTTAATGTTACATAATTAGCTAACGCTAGCTGGCTAGATTTAACGTTATATACGTTATACATTGTTTTTCTGTTCTTCGGCTGCTTTGTCAAAGCAACGGCGCAAAACACAATGCTAGAGATCTTTTATGTTATTATGAGAAGTGTAAAAATATTTTCGGTTCATTATGAAAATGAGGCGGGACAAATTAGGCCACAGTCTAGGTAATTAAGGAGAAACACTTCATACTTGTACTTCCTCTGCCAATATTAACACTGGCCCATTTTAATGTGCAATGTGCACATTTTTTTTCATAACAACAACAATGCTCAATGCATCACAGTGTAGTTTACATTGCGTAAAAACACATGTACGTCATCAACAAATGTAAGATGTAGTAACAATGCAGCACTAGCCTTATAGGCAAGAGACAGTCCTGTCTACTGGTCTGAAACTCTCTTACACTTGGCCGTTCTTATTGTTTAGCCTTGCAAGTAATGCATGACAACAATTTAGTGTGCTCATTCCTGTTTGAGGAAAGATTTAGTAGGTGTTTGCTTTATGGCCATTAACTGTCCACAAGGGTTTTATTGTGTGTTGTGTTTTTTTGGTGTACTGACAGTAGAGTTTATAGTGTCCTTGTCTTCCCAGCCTTTCTTACAAAATCTTCTCTTTTAGATCTCTCTTCTCTCTGGTCAATGTGATCATAATAGCAGAGAGTTTTGGGCATGTTATTTGATTTATTTTTTTCAGATGCATTGTGTCATTCGTTAAATGATAGAACCCTTCTCTGGTCCTCTGTGTCTTCTTTGTGCTTTAGTACGGGACATATTTGAAAATCAAGAAAGTCATGAAAAGGTCAAGGAATTTATATAAGGAATTTTTTGGTGAGTGAATTGTTTTTGGAGTCTGTTCTGTTTACTGAATCGGTCATTGTGGATCACAAATTGGTCTGAATGATGCATTAACGAACCAGCCTGAATTTGATCAATTTTTAAAAACATATCTAAAAATCACGAACGACTGGAAAGGTAATGGAAAAGTCATGGAAATTCATTGGCCAAAAAGTGTGGGAACATTGTATTTCCCCACTCTCTCTCTCTTTTATTTTTCATTACATTTTTTGACACACAACGATTACCCCTGACTTCACCTTACACTATCTGTCGACTGCTGCATGTGCAGTTCCTCATTACATAATGGGGCACTTGTGTCCACAGCAGGTGGCTATAGGTGAATTGGAGAATTTATGAGGATTCGAGGCTGTTCCTTATCGGCATACACAATTTCCTGCGGTATCTTCCATCCCTGTCACTTCAAAGTGTCTGTGATGGATAGACGAGATGAGCCACTGAATGAGTGTATAGGCTTCCTTCAGGTGACAGATGAAGGCTGCTCTGTCTGCACTCCAGTACAGTCCTGCTGCAGCTTTAGAGTGCTAGCATAATTTTGCAAGACTTAGTCAGTCATTGTGTTTCTTCGGCAATGAGTTAGATGCATGCATGCATGCACTGCAATTATACTCTGTTTTTATTGGTTGTGTATTGACATGAATAAAATGAATAATGGACAGAACATGCAGATGATTTCAGCACTGAAAGCTTATGGTTTCTGAGTAATTAATTGAATTATTAATAATTACAGTAGGGTTGATTAGTCGATTAACGATTAGTCGACATTATCGACAACGTTGACAATAAAAAATTGTCTACAAAATTTTCTGTTGTCGAATAGTCGTCTGATTTTATTTAATGCTAGTGATGACGCGGGAGAGCTGCACTTCAGCTCGCTCTGGATTGAGGAGAGGAAAAAGGAACAGCTCACAGTCCAGACACACTCAAACTTTCCAAGCAGATTAAGGTGATGTAGATCGCAGAGTATTCTAATATCTCAAAAATGCTAAATAAGTTAATACAGAAGCAGTGGCGTCGTGAAATATAGCGGAGCCGTACCTGGTGGTCCGCTCGAGCAAAACTTGCCTGTCAGAGCGTCTAAATAGGAAACACTGCGCTGTTATATACTGTATTTAATGCATCCTTTATTAAAGTTCAAATAATAAGGAAGCAGGCTGTATAAATAAGCACACACTCCGCCACAAACTGCCATTTGTCTGTGCGGTCAGAGCCGCTTATATGAGTCGCGTGAAAAACAGCGCGAGATAGTGTCAAACTTCTCCCGGCTGATCACTGGCAACGCTTGCTGCAGAGAGTTCCCTTTCAAAAAGCTACACTTATGATGCTGCGCTGGAAAAGCGCTTTGGGAACAGCTTTAGGTGTGACCAGCTGTGAATATGTGTGCAACACATCAATGAACATTGACCGGAATTGATAGCCTCTGCCGGTGTAATCATTGGATGCACCTGGGGCAGGGCTATAACTCTATAATACTCTGTTAGGAGTTAGAATTTGTTAGGCAGTGCGCAGGGATCGAGCACTTTCTAAAAAAAAAGAAAAGGGGGAAAAAATAAATTAAAAAAATGACTGAAAGTCAGGGCAAACGATGTGTGTTCCCTTGTCTCCACTCTATGTCTGAGAGGGACATGCATCAGTTTTGCTGGGGGAAGAGCATGCTGCTCTCGTGTTGGGGCAGGGCGGGTGTGAGCATTGCAATCTGCTTTCAGTCAAAATGCTTTGCGCTCACCTTGCTTAATTCCGGGAGGCGGTGCCCACACTTCATTTGTGGGGCTCTCATCTGGATCTGGCTGAGGAGCGAGAGACGGGTCCGTCCCTTTCGCTCGCTCTCTCCCCAGAACCAGCTGGTCCTTCTTGAAGCGCGATCTCAACAGCCCCCAAAGAAAGACATCAGGGAAGTAATTTCTAAGAAAATAAGAAATTTTGCCACAGCACAGGAAGCTCCTGAGGTTCGCTTTCGGGGGCGAAGCCTTCCAGTATCGGGTTCTTCCATTCAGCCTAGCCTTATCAACCCACAAATTCACGAAATGCATGGATGCAGCACTGGCTCCTTTGTTACTCCGGGGCATCCGCATTCTGAATTATACAGATGACTGGCTGATATTAGCACAGTCTCAAGAACTGGCAGTCCAGCACAGGGATATTGTCTTTAATCTGGTTTCTATTGCTCATCTGGTTTCTCTGGGTCTGAGACTTAACGTCAAAAAGAGTGTTCTCTCTCCCACCCAGGGAATTACCTATCTGGGAGTTCGATGATGATGCAGGCACAATTGTCTCCCGCTCGAATCATTCTCATTTCAGAACACCCCGAGCAAAGTCAGGCTAGGTCAAGGTTGCACTGTTCGTCAGTATCAACGAATTCTAGGTCTCATGGCGTCTGCGTCCACGGTGATCACTTTGGGCCTTCTGCACATGAGACCGTTTCAGCTGTGGCTAAAAGCCAGGGGATCTCACCCAAGGGCCAGTCCCCTAAGGCAAATAAGGGTTACACGCTGCATGCTTCGCTCCCTTTCTATGTCGTTCAGACCCTGGTTTCTTACCTTGGGTCCCACTCTAGGTGCGTCTTGTCGTTGCAGGTTGCTAACGACAGACACCTCCCTGACGGGCTGGGTAGCGGTCTTAAGTGGTCGTCCAGCTCAAGGGGAATGTGAGGGTCGTCAGCTCGATTGTCACATTAACTGTCTCGAGTTGATGGCTGTATTTCTGGCCCTGAAATACTTCTTCCAGAGGCTGCCATGTCTTGGTGCAGGTGGACAATACAGCGGTAGTCTCTTACATAAACCATCAAGGAGGTCCACGTTCATGTCAGCTGAAATTTCTGGCACGTTGGATTCTCCTTGGGGCCCAGGGCAAGCTTCTGTCACTCAGGGCAGCTTATATCCCTGGATGCCTGAATGTGGGAGCAGATTTACTGTCCAGACAGAAAATACCGATGGCGGAATGGAAACTCCACCCTGAGGTAGTGGAAAAAATCTGGGCGAGATTTTACAGGGCAGAAGTGGACCTCTTCGCCTCTTCTCAGACAGCGCAATGTCCCCTCTACTTCTCTCTGAGTCACCCAGCCCCCCCTGGGGCTGGACACGATGGCGTATACATGGCCCAGATTGCGCCTGTATGCGTTTCCCTCCACTAGAAGTTACGGGGTGTCTTTGAAAGATGATTCAGTACACATAATGCAGATCCAGTTAACTGCCAGATTGCTTCAGTTCTGGACTTTCTGCAGGACAAACTGTCTGCAGGTACAAGCCCTGCCACTCTCAGGCTCTATGTGGCCACCATTTCAGCTCGCCACGCCTTGATGGACGGGGTGCCGTTGGGGAGACATCCTCTCTAAGTCTAAGACAACAAGTGAAAATGCTATGATTAGCATTTTTCTAAATGTTTTCCATTACAAATTATATTACAAGTTTAATCATTTGTTTGAAAAATTAATTGAGAAAAATGTTAATATGAATTTCAGAATGTATTATTTGGCATGTTCCCCTTTTGCTTTAATTACAGCATGCACTCGAGCTGGCATGATGTTTGTGCAAAACCTGATGATCCATATCATCTGAGCAGGATTTGAGATGTTCTAAAGAGCATCTTGTGTGCTTCTGTGCAAGCAAACAAATCTGACCTTTTATATGTCATAGATAACATGGTCAGTGTCACAAATTTGCTTCTTTGATTAGGAAAAGTGCAGAATATACGTATATTAGGTTTATGTAATTTAATTGTTTAAAATTCCTACAGTTGTTTAAACTAACTGTTTAAAAGTCCAACAACTTGCTGTTTATGTCCTGGTCAAACAGAATAAAGTCTCAGACTTTTAGACCCCTCTGAAATTATAATAAAATGAAACTGACTGTAGCTGAGTTGGGTTCCTCACTCTTTTCCACCTATTTTTAGATATTCATGAATATCTGTATGGTTTCTCTTTTGGTCTTGCCCTTTTCTCTCTATTCTCCAACTCTCAGTGTCCTTGCTGTAAAGCTATAAACAAACACTGTTCCTCTCTTAATAGTCTCACACAAATCTCAGACAGGTTTATTTTTTCATAACACTCACTAGTGATAAACTTCAGTACCCACATCTTTATGCATGCTAGTATACTCTTGTTTGCATCCTTGTCTCTTTGTCAACAGATTGATCTCCAGCAATCAGCCGTTTAATCTGTTTTATGTATACTTCCCTCCCTCTCTCCATCACTCTAATTTAATACGCACATACGTTTTGCAACCCTTCCCGCTTTCTAATTCTCTGTTTCTCTCCTTGATGTGGAAATATGAGTGTGTATGTATGTATGAGTTCCCAAATTCCTGGTGGAAGTTATCATCAAATTATAACTCTACAGCACATACACAGGCTCACAGTCACACACCGTGTGCCTGGCCTGGATAGTTCACCCAACAGGCCTACTAGCAACTTAGGGGCTGTTCACACTGAATTGTTTTATGTCCGTCGGTGCTGTTTTTCAATGGCTTTTCTTTGTAAGCATGCACTAAATGGACGTCTTTGAACATTGTGCTACATTGTGCTTTTTTTTGTGAGTGTGTGTCTCATGCAGGAGCATTAGATTTTTTAGACTAAGTGTAATTAAAAAAACAGAACATGTGAAGCTTTTAATATGAAGAACTTTTTTAATATTAAAAATATTTTTTCACAACTTCAAAGAGTCTACTGTGGAAATAGAGTGATATCTACAGTGTATACATGATGAACAAAATGTATTTTTTTTGGTAAAGGGTTCTGTTTAATACAATAATGGTTAATGACTGCTTTTTGTATAAAGAAATGAAATTGGACACTCTCATTGACTCATTGTATGTTTTTGGAATAAAGAGATCTCTAGCATGTCAAATTTTTGTTGATGAACAGTGATTAAAAGCAGAGTTTTTGAGACTTCAGTTTTAGATGGAAGGAGAGCCAGCGTTATGACATTGGATAATGCTGTTCAAACAATAATATTCATAAAGTGAGCTCTTATCCTTTGTTGCCTGATTTCGGATAGTCATTTTGACAGTGACTGACCAGACTTTCTTTCCAGCAGTCATGTTAGAGATTAACTGTGGTAATTAACTTCTATATTGTCCACAGAGAATGAACAATGACTGACATATATTTTGCTAGAACAGTGGCTTATTTCAGTCCTCCTCACACAGATGTATCATATTACTTGGTATTCAGTGCACATGTCATATGGACCACTTTTTTTGGTAATTATATGGTGCTCTTTGACATTTTGGAGCTTGACAGCCCCAGTCCTTATTCACTTTCATTATTTGGAAAAGAGTGGCAAGGGCCAGGATATTCTTGAAAGTTTCACATTTTGTGTAACAAAGAAAGTCATACAGGTTGGGAACAACATGATGGTGAGTAAATAATAACAGAAATGCCATTTTTTTGTGAACATTTACTTTTAGTGGCATGTTTTTTTGGTTGGTCAGTGTAAAATCAGACTGTGACACAATTTTGATGGTCTCACTCTCCTTAAATGGGTTTCCTTGACTCAGAACACTTTCAGATTTGGCCGGCCCGGCGTGGAGTGTTACTGCCAGCACGAGAGTGGATCGGCCGTAATCCAGCTACAGTTTCTCATAAACGAGGTGAGCCTTTCCCTTTTTTTTGTACCTCTTTCTGTGTCCCGCTCAACCCCATGCTAAGAGCCAATTCCCCTGTAGCTCCGGGAGGCAGTTTAAATAATCCAAGATGAAGCCTCAAGAGTCTTAGGTGATCCCTTAACTCAGAGCCTTTGCTGTCAAAAACCCTCTTGTCCTCCAGAGTGGCCCTGGAGGGATCCTATAGAGGAGGCTGATATTACCATTTCCTCCCTAGAGTGTTGCCAATAGCCAAGACCACAGGGATCCCTTACACTAAGCTGTCTTGTAGATCACACTCCTTAGTGTCAAGATGATTAGTACAATCTGCATGCAGAGAAAAAAAATGCCTATTTAGAGAAGAATTTCTTCCTGAATTAATTTAAAGTGCGTCTAAACATGTTTTTAATATTCGTTTGGGTGGAGTAGCACATTAGAACACTTAAGAAAATGTCAGCTAATTTTTGTTGTGCATTGCAAAAATGGTTCTTATAAAATAATAAATAAAATCAGCTTAGTGTGGTTTTGACTTAAAATAAGTTGGGAAAAAATGCCAATGGAATGAGGCTAAATATGCTTAAAAATATTATACAAATTTCCAGATTTAAAAAAATAATAGACATCTTGAGATTAGTCTAATGAAAGAAACTTAGAGCAGTTCACCATGGCGATGGCATGCAATATATTTTAGCATATATATAGCTTCAGAGCTGTTTTTATAATATGTTGTTTTATGAGGCATTGCATCTCTACACTGAATTTGCCTGCTCAGAGCAGCCTAACTCAGCTGTGTACAGTAAAGCCGCTGGGCTGGCTGGGTGGTAAAGTCGCATTAAGATAATGAGGAAGAATAGGATTCTGTTCAATATGATAGTATGCTGCATTGCAATAATGTAATAATGTAATAATAATTGTAATGGTACGGTTTTTCAGCTTTTCATGAAAGCTGAGACATTATTTTAGTTCCCCCACATGTTGATTAGTGCATGTTTATGTGTCTGATTTACTGTCAGTACAGATAAATGTGGATATTTTGTGTGTAACTCAGCACACCAAGCAGAGCATGTACACACCTGGGAGAAAGCACAGACTCTGTCTGTTTTATAGTCAGACTATATATAACCATGAAAGGCAATGTGTTTTGGCTGAATATGCTACTGTAGTTCCTAGATGGAGAGTATATATTTTGTGCTAGCATCCCTTCACCTTCCCTGTGTGTGTGTCCCACCCACACTGTATCTTTTTCGATTTATTTTCCACACATTTCTCTCTCTCTCTCTCTCTCTCTCTCTCTCTCTCTCTCTCTCTCTCTCACACACACACACACACACACACACACACACACACTCATACACACACACGCACACTGTATATATCTACCACCTACCATTGTATCTATAATCTTCCCACCCTCCAGAAATGCTGCGGAATCTATCGGTTATCTGTGCTGGAGTATTTTATGTGTGTGTGAGTGTATCTGCGCTCTGCTCTTGCTCTGGACCTGTTTACACCTGGCATGATATAACACACAAATACCGTAACACCAGGTTACTGCATGTTGATAGAGCTTTTAAAAAATCGTGCACCCTTTCTTCCAAATATACGGTAGTTTTAACAACTGAATTTTAGTCACTTCATGTTTATGTCAGGCATTCTTAAAGGTATAGTTCACCCTCTAAATTCTCTCATTTTCTTTCTTTTATTCACCCTCATGCCATCCCAGATGTGTTTGACTTCTGAACACAAACAAAGATTTTTAGAAGAATATCTCAGCTCTGTTGGTCCTTTCAATGCAAATGAATATTGACCAGAACTTTGAAGCTCCAAATGTACATATAGGCAGCATAAATGTAATCCAAATGACTCCAGTTGTTAAATCAATTTCTTTTGAAGCGATATGATAAGTGTGGGTAAGAAATAGATCAATATTTTAACTAGTTTTCTTTCACCAGCCCTCGTTGGCGCTCTCTTCTCTCCTAAGAGTTCTTCTATGTTTGTTTTTGGCATTTCACATTCTTTGGGCATATTACCACCTATTGGACAGGGAGGAGAATGTATAGTAAAAAGTACTTAAGAATTTATCTGTTTCTCACCCACTCATATCATATCACTTCTGAAGACATGGATTTACCCACTGGAATCTAATGAATTGCTTTTATGCTGCCTCTATGTGCATTTTGGAGTCTACAAACGTTGGTATGCATTCACTTAATTGTGAGGGCCTACAGAGCTTAGATATTCTTCTAAATGTCTTTGTTTATGATGGTGTCACATGTGTTTGAATACATTCATGTGTGATTTGAGTGATTGGATCACACAATGTTTTGGACCCTGTTTACACCTGTATTTAGTGCTGTCTAATTATGATCAGATCACATAAAATTGTCTTAATACCATGTTTAAATGGGGTTTCTTTGGCTTATCTTGCTTTCTCTGTTGTAGGGGGCACTGGTTAGTGCTTTGGCTGATGACAGCATTCACCTATGGAACCTGCGACAGAAAAGACCAGCTGTACTGCATTCACTCAAGTTCAACAAGGAGAGGTCAGCCACGGTCACTTAATCTACTCTTGCTCTGAGCGTGTGTGTGCATGTTGGCTACTGATCAGTGTATGCGATACATCACCACGTGTGTGGCAGATCAGGGTTGGTCTTGTTGAGTCTGTGGCCCAACAGTCACACCTGATACCACTGTTTCTCTCACCCTGTTATCTTTCCAGTACACTTCTTCTTCCACTCTCACTATTGGTACCCAGGTGCTGCCCAGAACATACCAGTCATTTCACTGTTGGCCTCAAAGGGATACAGTCAACATGTTGAGTCACAATGTTTGCAAACTGGAGTACAATTGCAAAAGTGGTGTAAAATAACAATGAGGATTGGCCCTGTCAGGCCAGCTGTTATGATTTTTACTTGTCCTGGTGACATTTTCACTTGCCCTGAGGCAGAGGCAATGTTCTGTGTACTGGTTTATTTACTATTAAGACATTTTTTTTTTTTTTTACATTTAAAATAATGTTAAGAGTTTATAATTTCAAATAAATCTGTATATTACACAGATAAAAACAAAAAAACAAAAAACAAACAAACTCATACAGGACACTTTAGCAAGAGATAACAAGACTACAAACTTTTGGGGGGAGTATACACAAGCTCCTAGTTCCTGTGCTATTTTGTAACTGCTACATCATGTCCTGCTGTTTTGTGTGTCTTGCACCTCAAGCGTTTCGCTTTTAAGTCTGTGTGTCAAGTAAACACATTTCTCTCAGGACTACTGTGTTCTTTTTGGCTCAGTCTAGCTGTTTCAATTCAAAACATGTCCTGTGTGTACGCCTCCTCAGTCTTTTGCACATGCCAAGTAAAACAAAAGTTCTAATTTCCCTGCGTTCGTTTGGGCAAAGTCTAGATATTTGAACTCAAGAAATTGTTCGTTGTGTACACCCCCACATTCTTTTGCATCAGCTTGCTCAGCTGTTGCAAGGTTGAATTGGGCCATCCTCATTTTCGAGCCCTGACTAAATATGTCAAAAGATCTTCAGTACCATGTCGATACTAAAAAAATTAAATAAAAATAAAAAGAAGTACAATACAAATGATTCTGCAATACCAGTAGTACAGAGCACTGACTCAATTCGGTCCCAGTGTTATACATTTATATAATTAAATCACAGCATTTTGCTCTATAAAAATCACACTGGCCCATATAACCAACTTCTTATCTAAAGGTGTGAAACTACTGTCAAAAACACAGAAAACAGAAAAGCCTTCATGTCAATATAAAAGCTTGAGCTGCGCTTGCATTTTATAGATTTACTTATTAAACACAGACTTTTGTGATTCACAGAGCTATTGCACGTTTTCAAGTGGCTTTGAATAAAATGCCCGAGTCATATGAACTACTTTAATGGTGTTTTAATGGTTCTATTATGTAATTTTTGGAGCTTGACAGTAACAAATATGACTAACACACAGTATCGGATTTGGATCAGGCTCGTCGGACCGATACCCGATCCGCCTAAAAGCTTCAGTATTGGAGCGGATACCGATCCAGGTTTTGGATCGGTGCATCCCCAGAAAATAGTGACATTTTGGTGTCGTGACAACACTAGCCCTGACATTTATTTATTTATCTTCCCCCATGAAGATTTCAGTTTATTTTTCAATTTAATTGTTCACATTATAGGTCACATTAAAAGAGGAAAAAGTTATGGCATGATTTATCTTTGTCTCATTCTTTTACATCACAAAAACCTGGCATTTTAACAGGGGTGTGTAGACTTTTTATATCCACTGTGTGTGTGTGTGTATATATATATATACAGTACTGTGCAAAAATGTTGCATAGTGAGTCTTCAAAAAATAAAGAAATAAATAGTTTTAATTTATCACTTAATGTCATGCAAAGTCCACTAAACATAAAAAAGCTAAATCAATATTAGGTGTAACCACCTTTGCCTTTAAAACAGCACCAATTCTCTTAGGTACATCTGGACACAGATTTTCTTGGTTGTTGGCAGATAGGATGTTCCAAGCTTCTTGGAGAATTCACCACAGTTCTTCTATCTATTTAGGCTGTCTCAATTGCTTCTGTATCTTCATGTAATCTCAGACAGACACGATGTTCAGTGGGGGCTTTGTGGGGGCCATGATCTGTTGCAGGGCTCACTGTTCTTCTATTCTAATCTTTTCATTTCAAAAGTAATTTTTGGGATTGTAACATTTATATTTCCTATTGAAGATATAAATAACCATCTTAAGACAAATGCTTTTGTGAAATCTCTTATGTTCCTAAGACTTTTACACAGTACTTTGTGTGTGTGTGTGTGTGTGTGTGTGTGTGTGTGTATATATATATATATATATATATATATATATATATATATATATATATACTGTATATATGTACAGTTTAAGTCAGAAGTTAACATACACTTGAAGTCATTAAAACTATTTTTTTTAAACTCCACAGATTTGATATTAGCAAACGTCTCGGTTACGTATGTAACCTCCGTTCCCTGATGGAGGGAACGAGACGTCGTGTCGAAGAAGTGACACTAGGGGTCTCTCTTGAGCGCCGAAAGATACCTCTGATCTATGAAAAAAGGCCAATGAGAGTTGGCGAACAGTATTTGCATACTCCGCCTCCGGATACGGATATAAAGGCGAGAGAAATATGCTCGTTCATTCAGGATTTTTCTGAGGAGCCGGGAGTGTTCCGGGCATCTCAGCGGCTCGGCTCAGCGACGTGGCCGGGAAGACACGACGTCTCGTTCCCTCCATCAGGGAACGGAGGTTACATACGTAACCGAGACGTTCCCCGTCTGTCGCTCACTTCGACGTCGTGTCGAAGAAGCGACACTAGGGGTCCACTTCAAAACTCGCCATGCGCTGAGCCGTGTACGTGTACTGCTGACACAGAAGCGGGCAGGTATTTTGCACGTGCACAAGCGACCTGTGTTCAGGCTGCACGTACTCTTCCCCAATGCCCCGAAAAAGCGTCAGCACCCTTTTGGTTACCCTAGGGGAGAACAAGGTGACGCTCCCAACTAGGGAACGGGCCAAGCCTGGCTGGGCCTCTTTTCTCTCTATGTTTTCTCGGCATAGAGCAAGAGCAGCCGGGGCCCTTACCGCATCGAGGGAAGGGGGTCTTATTCCGAAGTCCTATTCTTTTAGGGGGAAAAGACCCTGCGGAGGCCACACCCGCCCAGCAGGGGAGGTATAGGTGGCAAAATACATCACATGGCCACTTTGGGCATGTGGGAGGAAATGGCGCGGTGGTAGATCCAGCCTCGAGGAGGGGGGAGTTGCTACAACACGGCGACCGGAGGGCAGCGAAGGACTGCCTAAAGGAGACGCGGGTCAGCTCGCAAGGTGACCGTACCGCGGAAATACACACAGAAGGAGTCCCGTAGGAGGCCTGATCTGTGGAGCACCTATTCCAGTAGGGGTAGCCAGAGGTACCCGTAGTGACTAGTCCGACTGGACTAGCACGTTCCTCCGCTGAACTGCTGCGGGCCCGAAGGGCTAGGGAGGAATCAACCAGGGACCTGGGTCCTCTGGGACAAAAGCGCACTGTTTTGCCTTGGCAGAGGGAAACGGCGCTGGAACAAGCGGTTCACCCGGTCAGATCGTCAACGTGTACCGAGTTCTACGGGCTCGGACCTGAGAGAACACGGGACGAGACTGACTCAACCCTAAGATCATAAGGGTGTTAGGTGCTGCCCAGCCCGCAGCTCTACAAATGTCTGCTAGGGAGGTGCCCATCCGCCAGTGCCCAAGAGGATGCCACGCTCCTAGTGGAGTGGGCTCGAACCCGTAAGGGGGGGGCATGGCCTGGGTGTGATAGGCCAACTGAATGGCATCCACCACCCAGTGAGACACCTCTGTTTGGAGACAGTGTTCCCTTTCTGCTGTCCTCCAAAGCAGACAAAGAGCTGCTCAGAGCGCCTGAAGGCAGGCAGGTAGGCACGCAAGGCACATACCGGACACAACAGCTCTGAGAGGGCTGGGTCTGCCTCCTCCCGGGGCAGCGCTTGTAGGTTCACTACCTGATCTCCAGGGGGCGTGGTAGGAACCATGGGCACATAGCCCAGTCGAGGTCTTAGGATCACATGAGTATCTGCCGGACCGAGCTCCAGGCAAGTGTCGTTAGTAGGGAACGCTTGCAGGTCCCCGACCCTCTTGATGGAAGTGAGCGTGATCAGCAGGGCCGTCTTTTCAGGAGAGGGCCCTGAGCCAACTGATTCTAGCGACTCGGGGGGGGGGATCTCTAAAGACCGGCGAGGACCACCGAGAGATCCCAGGAGGGGAACAGGTTTGGCCGGGAGGGGTTTAACCTCCAGGCACCTCTTGGGAACCTGACGGTTAAGTCGTGCTTACCCAGAGACTTGCTGTCTACTGGGTCGTGGTGAGCTGCGATAGTGGCAACATACACCTTCAAGGTGGATGGGGACAGCCTCCCCCCCAACCTCTCCTGTAGGAACAGGAGCACAGACCTAACTGCGCACCTCTGTGGGTCTTCTGCCCGGGAAGAACACCAATTTACGAACGGACGCCATTTCAGGGCGTAGAGTTGCCTGGTAGAAGGGGCTCTGGCTTGGTTGAACGTGGCTACGACCATGGGTGGTAGACCAGCTAGATCTTCCGCATCCCGTTCGGGGGCCAGACGTGGAGGTTCCAAAGGTCTGGGTGCGGATGCCAGAGCGTGCCCCGTCCCTGAGAAAGAAGGTCCTTCCTCAGGGGAATTCGCCAGGGAGGGGCTGTCACGAGGAGTACAAGGTCCAAGAACCAGGCCCGAGTGGGCCAGTAAGGAGCCACGAGAGTGACTTGCTCCTCGTCCTCCCTGACCTTGCACAGCACCTGTGCAAGAAGGCTCACTGGGGGAATGCGTACTTGCGCAGCCCAGCCGGCCAGCTGTGTGCCAGTGCATCTACCCCGAGGGGAGCCTCTGAACGGGCGTACCAGAGCGGGCAGTGGGAGGTCTCTCGGGAGGCAGAGGGGTCTACCTGGGTCTAGCCGAACCGTTCCCAAATCAGCTGAACCGAGTGGGGGTGAAGCCTCCACTCTCCGCCAGGCAAGCGTTGTCATGACAGCGCGTCCGGTATCACATTGAGGTTGCCGGGGATGTGAGTGGCACGCAGCGACTTGAGTCGGTGCTGGCTCCAAAGGAGGAGACGACGGGCGAGTTGTGACATATGACGGGAGCGTACGCCGCCTTGGCGATTTATGTACGCAACCGCAGTGGTGCTGTCCGACCTGACTAGGATATGTTCGTCCCGAATTAACGGGAGAAACTTCCGCAGGGCCAAAAGGACGGTCAACAACTCGAGGCAGTTGATGTGCCAACGCAGCTGGGCCCCTTTCCAACGGCCTGAGGCTGCGTGCCCGTTGCAAAAGGCGCTCCAACCCAATCTGGAGGCGTCGGTCGTGACCAGGACGCGTCTGGACACCTTCTGTAGGGGCACTCCAACCCGTAAGAAACAGGGGTCTGTCCAGGGGTTGAATGTCTGACGGCAGGCGGGGGCGATTGTTACCCGGTGCGTGCCGTGGCGCCATGCTCGTCTCGGGACTCGGGTCTAGAGCCAGTGTTGGAGCGGTCTCATATGCATCGACCCCAGCGGCGCGACCACCGCGGAGGATGCCATATGCCCCAGGAGCCTCTGGAAAAGTTTTAAGGGGACCGCTGTGCCTGGCCTGAAGGCGTTGAGGCAGTTCAACACTGACTGGGCACGCTCGTTGGTGAGATGTGCCGACATTGAGACCGAGTCTAACTCCATCCTGAGAAAAGAGATGCTATGAACTGGAGTGAGCTGGCTCTTTTCCCAGTTGACCTGAAGCCCCAGACGGCTGAGGTGCCTGAGCACCTGGTCTCTGTGGGTTTTGCATAGTAACTCTGGTGAGAGGACAGAGACAGGCCGAAGGGGAGGACTTGTACTGATACACCTGGCCCCCGAACGCAAACCGCAGGTAGGGGCGGTGTCGGGGCAGGATGGAGACGTGGAAGTACGCGTCCTTCAGGTCTACAGCTGCGAACCAATCTAGATGCCGGACGCAGGTTAAGCGTGAGCATTTTGAACGGGAGTTTGTGCAACGCTCGGTTGAGAACTCGCAGGTCCAAGATTGGTCGTAAGCCGCCGCCTTTCTTGGGTACGATGAAGTAAGGGCTGTAGAAACCCTTCTTCATCTCAGTTGGAGGGACAGGCTCTATCGCGTCTTTGGCCAGAAGAGTCGCGATTTCCACGCGCAGGGAGTGGGCGTGTTCGCCGTGTACTGCGGAAAAGCGGACGCCCATGAAGGGGGGCGGGGGCCTGGCAAACTGAATTGCGTAACCGAGTCGGATGGTCCGGGCCAGCCAGCGAGACGGGTTGGGAAGTGAAAGACATGCGTCCAACCTCTGCGCTAGGGGCACCAAAGGGACGATTAATTTTGACGTACCCGGCGGGGCTTCGCAGCGGGGCGGAGCAGGTAGGGCAGCGTTGGGCGGCGACGGGGCGACCCGCGGCTGAGGTGCTGAGACAAGACTCAAAGCACTTACCTTGCTCCGCACACCCGGCAGGAGGCGGGTTAGCGACTGAGGTGGAGGTCCTGGGTAGGCGTCCTCTAGACTCGTCGGAACCGGCCGGCCGGGGGACAGTCGTGGGGCTGAAGACGGGTGGTCCGTGTCCAGGAAGCCAGGACTGTTGATATCTGGGGGCAAAGTGCCGTGAGAACGGCATTTGCGGGCCAGGTGACCCAGAGACAAAAGGAAATAGCTCATTACAGAGAATATGAGAATGTGAAAATTAATTCAACAAGAAAAGATTCTCCTCCCGGCCCTCCACCGGGGACGGAGCGGTCTTACCAGCCTCCGGAGCTAACATTTGGTCCCTGGGTTGAACGTCTACGGACAGCCTGGGAGCCTTCCGGGTCCTCGAGGGGGTCCGTGAGACGGGGGCGTCCATTTCCTGCAGCGTGCTCGACGCTGGGGCTGAGAGCTGGGCCCGGGTTGAGGCGGAGCAGGGTGTTTCACAGCCGCAGGAGGACGCCCGTCGGCGAGCAGACGGGGCATGGCCCATGGCGGCAGGCTTGCGGCGGGGCAGGATGTGTAGTGGCCTCCGTCTGCCTCACCGCTGAGGACTGCTGGGCAGAGTCGTCAACGGTGGCGCCGAATGGACGGAGCTGGGAGACGGGGGTGTGGGAGAAGGTGTGCCTTGTCCGCCTCCCGCATTTCGACCAGGTCCAGTCCACAGGTGCGTTTCTGGACCACAAGGGGTGGCCATCGCCTGTTCGAGTGCCAGCGCTTCTGACCTCCGTGGCCCGGGGGCGCGGTTGGTCATCCAGCGCAGTTCCTGCAGCACATCAAGAACAGGACTACCCAAGGTGCAAGTTTTGAAGTGCCTTGGCCTGGCATTGGTTGCAGGAAGGGCCGTGGCGTGCAGAGTGGAAGCGGTCTGGGACCGTTCCACCGCGAGGGTAGTGAGAGCGGAGGAGCGAAGAAGCCTTGGCTTAGCTCAACTCGTCGTGCACGTCCGGGAAGAAAGGAACGGGGGGGGGGGCGTGGCTGTGAGCGGCGCACCTGCCCGCGGAACCGATCAAGTAGCCCGGGAAAGCATAGCGGATCTCCGTGCGTCAGGCTCAGGCTGGGCGGCAGACCCGAAGGTGGCGGCCCAGGCGAACGATCAGCATCCGATGCCGCTGTAACGCTCTCCGATGCAGCGGTGATGTCATCCAATTCTGAGGCAAGCAAACGTGCCGGGGAGGCGGGCGGTTCGAGGGGGTTTACCCGGCGAACAGAGCCCGTCATATTCCCCAAATCGCCTTCATCGCCCGCGGCGCCTGCGCCGATCCCGTAGGAAGAAGGCGGAGCGCGGGGGGCGGCTGAAGTGGCTTTCTCTCATTACAAAAGAAATCCGTGCGACCGCAATGCTATAACGGCCATGTTCTCACACTGAGAAGATGAACCATTGGAGAGAATACTCATCCCGAGCTCAGACGGAAGCAAACAAGCGTGCCGGGGAGGCGGGAAGTTCGAGGGGATTTACCCGGCGAACAGAGCCCGTCATTGTTTCCAAATCGTGTTCATCGCCCGCGGCGCCTGCGTCAATCCCGTAGGAAGGAGGCGAGGCGCGGGGGGCGGCTGAAACGGCTTTCTCTCATTACAAAAGAAAGCCACACGACCGCAATGTTGCCATGGCTATGTTCTCGCACTGAGAACATAAACCATTCATAAAACATTGCTTGCGTGCGATCGCAGCCCAGGCATGCAAGACAGTGTTTTATGACCGAGAGAGGTGGGGAGAAATCACCGCATCCAGAAACTACACAGGGGCGGAAATTACATCTTTATAAAGACGCGTCCTGAAAAGGACGTTCAACGCTGCTGTGTAATGCTCTTTCAGAGAAATAAACTCTTTTATGGAGAGAATCACTCTTTCAACTCTTTTAACTCTGCGCTGTCGAAGCGCCCAGGGGCAAACTGCACGCCGGCAGTGAAGAGAAAAGCCGCTGTAGTGCGCCATAAATCCAACAGCAAAGCAGAGCGTCAGAGGATCAGAAGCAGGATCAGTTGTGTTACTCGCAGCTGACTGCATACACACGACCATCGGCTCCGAAGAAAATTACTGAATGAACAAGCATATTTCTCTCGCCTTTATATCCGTATCCGGAGGCGGAGTATGCAAATACTGTTCGCCAACTCTCATTGGCCTTTTTTCATAGATCAGAGGTATCTTTCGGCGCTCAAGAGAGACCCCTAGTGTCGCTTCTTCGACACGACGTCGAAGTGAGCGACAGACGGGGAACTATACTTTTGGAAAGTCATTTAGGACCTCTACTTTGTACATGACATGAGTAATTTTTCCAACAATTGTTTACAGAAAGATTTTTTCACTTTTAATTGATTATATTACAATTCCAGTGGGTCAGAAGTTTACATGCACTAAGTTAACTGTGCCTTTAAGCAGATTTGAAAATTCCATAAAATTATGTCAAGCCTTCAGGCAATTAGCCAATTAGCTTCTTATAGGCTAATTGGAATCAATTAGAGGTGTACCTGTGGATGTATTTTAAGCCTTACTTCAGACTCAGTGCCTCTTTGTTTGACATCATAGGGAAATCAAAAGAAACCACGACCTAAAAAAAAAATTATTGTCGTCTTTCACAATTCTAGTTCATCCTTGGGAGCAATTTACAAACACCTAAAGGTACAGTGTTCATCTGTACAAACAATAGTATGCAAGTATAAACACCATGGGACCACACAGCCATCATACTGCTCAGGAAGGAAACACATTCTGTCTCCTAGAGATTGAATGTAGTTTGGTGCCTAAAGTGAAAATCAATCCAAGAACAACAACAAAGTTCCTTGTGAAAATGCTGGGTGAAATAGGTAGACAAGTATCTATATCCACAGTAAAATTAGTCCTATATCGATATAACCTGAAAGGCTACTTGGAAAGGTAGAAGCCACTGCTCCAAAACTTCCATAAAAAGCCAGACTACAGTTTGCAAGTTCACATGGGGACAAAGATCTTACTTTTTGGAGAAATGTCCTCTGGTCTAATGAAACAAAACTTTAACCGTTTGGTCATAATGACCATCGTTATATTTGGAGGAAAAAGGGTGAGGCTTGCAAGCCGAAGAACACCATCCCAACCGTGAAGCACAGGGGTGGCAGCATCATGTTGTGGGGGTGCTTTGCTGCAGGAGGGACTGGTGCACTTAACAAAATAGATGGCATCATGAGGAAGGAAAATTATGTGGATATATTGAGTCAACATCTCAAGACATCAGCCAGGAAGTTAAAGCTCAATCACAAATGGGTCTTCCAAATGGACAATGACCCCAAGCATACCTGCAAAGTTGTGGTAAAATGGCTTAAGGACAACAAAGTAAAGGTATTGGAATGGCCACCACAAAGCTCTGACCTCAGTTTGATGTGCAGGACTGAAAAAGTGTGTGTGAGAAAGGCGGCCTACAAACCTGACTCAGTAACACCAGTTCTGTCTTGAGGAATTGGCCAAAATTCCAGCAACTTATTGTGAGAAGCTTGTGGAAGGCTACCCAAGGGCTACCAAAAACGTTTGACCCAAATTAAACAATTTAAAGACAAATGTTTCCAAATACAAACAAAGTGTATGTAAACTTCTGACCCACTGGGAATGTGATGAAAGAAATGAAAGCTGAAATAAATAATTCTCTACTATTATTCTGACATTTTAAATCCTTAAAATAAATTAGTGTTCCTAACTGACCTAAGAGTCTATGATTAAATGCCAGGATTTGTGAAAAATGTATTTATATGTATTGTGTTTAAATGTAAACTTTGCTATATCAGAAGTCCACTTATATTGTTAACCAAGGTTTCTTGCACCAAGAGCCATGGCTGTTTTCTACTTTTTAAATGACCTGTTATGAAATCTACATCATGTATCCCATATGTTAATGGCCATATGATACCAGTATCCTCAAAAGAGATGTGTTCAGACTAAGAACTCTCCAGTCAGCATTGTAACACTGTGTAAAGAATTGTAGAGCATTTGAGATCTTCAATCACACTCATAGCTATAGATCAGTGCAGGAAGGTTGTAACCTTCTGATTCAGTTTGGACAGCTGTTGACTCTGATAAGAGATGAGCCAACCCTTTACTTATATAATCTGCACTGGTTCTGTTGATGAGAGTGACATCTCGCCAACAGCAGCTTTCATGGTCAAACAGGTTCTTGTTTGTGTGTGTGCTTCAGAAGCAAGAGGCAGAGGTCATCGTTATAGCCAACGATGTGTCTGAGTGTCTCCCTCTATGGTGTGTCTTGATCCCAAGAAAACAATGGGACCTAAATGGGATCTAAAGCCAGCACCACGCTAGATTTTTCCAATGATTTTCAGGCATGTGCTTTTACATAATGGCCGCCAAGGAGGAGGGAGACAGTGAACTCATGAGTGGTTCGTTTGTGGCGAGACAAACAATGTCACTATAAAAACCATGAACATACAGAACCTTATGGATCTGCTTAGAAGAACTCAGTAGGTCAGCTCGTCACTTGAATATTTGTACCATTTGACAAATTTTTACAGGTATATAATTTTAACCTGTATATCGATGTGTGGGCTAAATCTTATATATGAAGAAAATACGACATTGTAACTATTTTAGCCCCAGTTATGGAATAGATCAAGCAAGCTACAGGTCAGAAAAAGCCCTAAATCACTCTTGTGTATTGTTTCTGTTTACGCGGTACTCCTGTTGTTATTTTGGCGAGCGCCACGTGATAGGGAATCAGAGAGAGAGAGAGTTGCGGTCAGTTGTTATGTTTGTCTCCCCTCCATAATTTTGTATCAGCAAGTGTGTCATACTTCCAACTGAAGAGAGAGAGATATTAGCAAAACAGTCTGCATGTGTGGCACCCTTGGCCAAAATCAAGTTTTTTGGAGTCTGCTAGTTTTGCTCCAGCTTAAGCCCCTGAGTGTCAAAAAGTCTCTCTGTTATGAGCTATTAAATTAAGATATTGTTTGTATTATACTCATTTTTGAAGCATTTAGTTCCAGTTTGTGTATTTGATTGGCAGGGGCATTCCAAAAGTGCTGATATTTAGTATAACAGTATTGGAAGCTTTTACTCTTTGTATCACTCCGCTTTAATTGGCTTTAAGTTGATTTTTTTTTTAAAAGCATCTGCTACATGAATAAATGTAAAAGCTTGAATGCTCCATACAACCATTTCTAATCTACAAAATGATCTCCCTTTTAAGATCAAGCATCAAACCACATAACAGTTTTGTTGTTGTGAAAGGATACTTTTTTGGGGAAGGTTATTTTTGGAAGGAACACAGTTGAACCTACTGTCAAGATGGCACAGCCATCACTTAGGCTGACATTCTGACAGGAAGCTGTCGGAAGACGTTACAACAACCAGAGAGGGATGAGAGAGAAGCCTGTTAAAAATCGCCATAGCCTGCCTGTTTCCAAGAGTAAAGTACCCCCTAAAAATGCTCTCTATGATTACATTTGAAGGACAAAGTTTAAAGATGCTATTACGGCATGTTGACTAAAATGTTTTTGCTGCACTTAAGGATAGTTCACCCAAAAATGAAAATTGTGACATCATATACTCACCCTCATGTTGTTCCAAACCATATGAATTTCTTTCTTCCTTGAAATAAAAAAGGAGATGTTAGGTAGCATGTTGGTCTTTGTCACCATTCACTTTCAGTGCATCTGTTTTCTATACAATGTAAGTGAATGGTGACTGAAATTGTCATTCTACCATAACATATGTTCAATGGAAGAAAGAAAGCCAAAAAGGTTTGGAGCAACATGAGGGTGAGAATTAAAATGATGATAGAATCTTCATTTTCGGGGTGAACTATCCCTTTAAGACATGAACCCTGTTTTAATCAACTGATTTAAAGTGCACATTTGCCCCAGCTGCCCCCCCCCCCCCCCCCCCCCCCCCCCCCCCCACCATGTTGTAGCTGTTTTCTATTGTTGTGTGCAGCTGGTCAATTGTTTGTGTTATATGGCTGACTTGCCTTCAGCAACATTTTGTCAATTGATTTTGAAGCTTCTTGTTTTTGTTCAGTGAACCCAGTGCCACAAGTCTTCGGAGCTGTAAAATGTGCACATTGAATTATAACATATGAAAAAGGTCAATGTTTCAAATTTTGTAATTAGAGATGAAACGACTCGGCAACACCTTCTTTACACTCTACCGATACTGTAACATGATAAATGATCAGGGAGGTTGGCAGTTTTAATGATGTTTCTTAATAGATTTGCTCTGTGGTTATGTGTGTGCGGGTTTGGTTGGTTTATGAGGAAACTTTTTTAGGTTACAAACTGGTAATTACAAGGGAATTATGCATATAAATGTGGTTTATGAGGACATTTCTAGTGTCCCCATAATTCAAATAACTTAAACATACTAAATAATGTTTGTTTTTTTGTTTTTTTATGTAAAAATGTAGATATTTTTTTAATGAGGGTTAGGTTTAGGGGTGTATAGTTAGGGGATAGAATCTATAGTTCATACAGTATAAAAATAATGATGTCTATAGAGAGTCCTCATAAGGATAGGTGTGTGTGTGTGTGTGTGTGTGTGTGTGTGTGTGTGTGTGTGTGTGTGTGTGTGTGTGTGTGTGTGTCTGTAGGCTCTGTAAATAGCAAGCCAAACATCAGGAGTGCAGGAAATCTGTCTGTCAGGCTAAATTACACATTTAGCTCATTATCACAGTTACAGAAGCCATCTGAACACAAATACTCCTCACTACAACACGTGTGTTGTTATGCTTGTGTGTGGAATCACAAAAAGAGTACATTAAAAGGGGTAGAGAAGCAATTATTGTGTGTGTGTGTGTGTGTGTGTGTGTGTGTGTGAGTGCAGGTTCCAAATGTTCCCACAAGGATAACAAAACCTGAAATCACATACATTGTGGGGACCAGCCAGTGGGTAAGGTTTAGGGATAGCAGGGTGTAGGGTTAGGGGATAGAAAATATAATTAGCTCAGCATAACAACAATAGAAGTCAATGGAAAGTCCCCACCGTAATGGAAAAACAAACGTGTGTGTGTGTGTGTGTTGTGACGTGGCAGATAAATCTTGCCTAGTCATCGTTGAAATAATGTGCTGATGTAAACTTGCAGATATCATGTTAAATTAATTTTAAATGATCTAGACATTCACAAATGCACACACACACACACACACACACACACACACACACACACACACACACACAGTATAGGATGTGATTTCATTTTGCCTGTGTAAATAAATTAATGCAGGATCAATAAATCTAATTATGCAAGGAACCATAAAAGTCTTCTTTCTGTATGTGTGTATGTGTATAAATGTAACTTTCATTCAGTACTTTCATTCAGGATACATACATTATATGTATAAAATATTGTACGCTCACCATGAGATGAAGAATCCAGTGACCATTCAAGGCCATACAATGCAGCCTGAATGCTACCATCTTTGATTGTTGTGCTCTTAGTTCATTGTAGCCACCATACTGGGACCACCAATCATGTCTTGCAGTTTATCCATTTTAATAAACAAACTTTAGACAAATTTTTAGACCTCACAGTCCAACATTTAATAGAGATTGTGATGGTTGTTGTGCATCAATCAACCTCCAGAGCTGGTGAGGGCAGCAAAAGTCTAATGCTGTCATATCATGTTTTTGTTTTATAATGTAATTACTCTTTTATTTGAATACATCCATATACTGTAGATACAGCAAAAATAGTAAGAGTAGTATAGTAGTATGCTATTCCGAACACTTTTTGAAAGCTGTTTGTTTGTCTCGGTCCTGCAGAATTTATTTTTTGCATTAGTGCATCATAGAAAGAGAAAACACACTTGGGTTTCCTCTGAATAACTATTTTTTCCTCATCCTCCTCCCCCTTTCAAGGAGAAAAATAGACAAGTCAGCAGTCCAACTTGTGTCATCTTTCAGTGTTTCTTCCAACTGTGTGTGTGTGTGTGTGTGTGTGTGTGTGTGTGTGTGTGTGTGTGTGTGTGTGTGTGTGTGTGTGTGAGTGTGTGTGTGTTTGTGCATCTGTCTGACAGAGAAAAGATTTGAGTTGTGTGTGATACATGGTATTTCAACACTCTTTCCCTCATGAATATATTTATGATGCTGCAAGGTGCTAGCATGAAGTGTTGGGCACAGGGGCGTGTGGATATGTGTGCATTGCTGAGAAAAAGAAGTGTAAAAGAGGTGAGAGTCAAGCTTTCTACTCATCACCAAAATGAACAAGGCTTTTGTTCATTAAAAGTATAACATTTGCACCAATGTTTTCAAAAAACTTGTTCAACAAGAAGCATGTGAGCTTTCACGGACAAATTCTTTAGATAAACCCAAGACTGAGTAATATATCTGTTTTAGTGGTGATTAAACAGAAACCTAGCCTTTGACTCCTGTAACTGAAAGCTTCCTGCGCTCCTTTGGGACATACTGCAATGTACATTTGAATTGAGCATGCAGAACTCTAGCAGCTCAGCTAAACTAAGCATTTTTTTTTTTTTTGGTGCACTGGAATAACATTTACATTCAAACATGTTTGGCTGGAAGATCAGAGCATGGTTCATTGATGGAGCATGTGATTGTCAATATCTTGACTTTGTATTTACAAAATTTGGCAAGTGCTATCTTTTAATGAAGCAATTGCTAGCTGTTAATGAAGCTTATCTGAGGAAAATGGTATTGCTCAGAGATTACTCTTTCTTAGCTCTGTAGACTTTATGGAGTTATATTTACAAGCAAAGTGCATAATTTTCTAGATGTTACTTTCTCCTATCCCAGCTTAATGAGGATAAACAACTATATTAGCATAGCCATTAGTAGATTGATTTCTGCAATTTTTTTACACATTGCTTTGTATGTTTGCTCATCCCATCCAGCTTGACATAGAGGGTGTTTACATGCACATTCTTAAACAGGTCATAAGCAGACATATAACGTTCAAGCACATAAAGTCATTTAAATCCTTAAAAGGTTTTTCCTTTATGCAACCTGGTCTCATAGTGAAAACGTGACTCTATAAAATGTTTTGCAAAACTTGTTAAACGTGTCTCCAGGTACAATTCTCTGCAGTTTCCATGAGAAATGAATACTGGAGGTGCTATAACAACTGTGTGTTTTATTCACTTTCACTCAGATCATGACTTTAAACGCTGATTATGACTTAATAAATACTTATTTTTCTCTTTATTACTCAAGCCCTGCTGTTTTATGATACAGACACACTTTCATGGTAATGCATCTTTTGAAAAATGATACATTTTAAAGCTTGTATTACAGACTCACCTACATATATACACTTATTCCAACATGATTAGCTTGTGTGGTAGCTCACCTGACATGGCGTTGGACTTGGATTCGAAGGACCGCGATTCAAGGCCAGCCATGACCTCAAGCTGACACGTGACATTACAGAGTCATAGAAGTGGCACGAAATAATTTTGTTTCTATATTTTAAAACACTAATGGTTAGGTTTAGGCATTGTGGAGGTAAGGGTGTCTTTTTTAAATGTCTCATTTATATTTTAAAACACTATTGGTTTGGTTCAGGCAAAGGTTTTAGGTTAGGGAGGTATGTTTTAATATATATATAAATTCACTTAATATATATACAATTTCACTCACTTTTGGCACCCCCATTTGGACATTTCACTGGAAACCTGCAGCCAAACATGTTATACAGCACACTGTATTTTTTAATTGTCATGTTCACAGAAATTTCATGAGATCAGGCCGTATTTTATAAGGTTTAAGCAACCCCTGTACATGGTTTATGCAAAAATGATCGACATGCACAGATTTTTGCCAATTACCCTGATTTTGCTTTGCATGTAAAATAAGGGTGTAAATCAAAATTTTTAATCACAATATAATCTTAATTTTTTTGCCATATTAGGATGATTCTCAAAGTGATCTGCTCTGACTGCATGAGAGAAAATGAAAGTTTACTAAGGATTAATGATAGTGCCATATTAATCTACTATATAATGCTGAATATGCACAATGATGCTATGCTATGTCAAATGTCATGCCTGATTTTATTTCATCAGTACATTTCAGTTTTAACTAGGGACATTATTTAACTGGATAAGCATGCACTTCCATTAAATATGTATTTTTTTAAATAGTATTTACATGTAATCATATCTTAAATGTATGTAATCAGTGACTGTGTGTGAGCAGCATATGTATCTAACATTATTCCATATTTTCAGCAAAACGAAATATTAGAAAATATTTCAATTTGCTGTCACCATTGCCCTGTTCTAGGCTGATTTTTAATCCCAGTGCATCTCTGATGGATCAAATAGCACTTTTAATAACAGTGATCAGTTTTAAATGCTTTGCATAATACTTTAAATATAATAAAAGTAATAATAACAATACAATAATAACAAAACTTTCAATCTGAACTTTTCTTGATTCAGGCTTAGTTTAAAGAATCATAAACTGAATCGAATTGTGAGCACAGTTTTGTGAACCAAACTGAACCGTGAGATGAGTGAACCGTTGCACCCCTATACATATGATCATCAATCATTTGATGACAGCTCATGTTCCTTTTGGAATGATGTAAACACTACAGTGACAATTTGTCATCTCTACAGCAGTCAAGCAAGTTTTTAATTCCAAAATACTTGCATACTCATGACTTTTTTTCCAGTAGGAGTGTTTAGATGAAATATACAGTATGTACTGTGGGTTATTTTTGAACTACTGACAAAACAAGTTTTTAACTTGATTCAGTATGCCTGTATGATTATGTTCAACATATGACAGGTTGATGAATAGCAACACATCCTCACATGTTTAACACACTTCTAATGTCTGACAAATGTGCCTTAAACATTAAAATTACCATGAGGCATGCAATATGCATCTTTACTGCTTAAATGATTGCTCACATATTCAGTAAATAATAATATTGATCTAAAAAAATCAAGAACCCCTGATCTCAAATATTTTTTCAGAAACACTCTGTTTCAACCGCACAACCACAGGGAGGATTCGCACTTTGACAGAAATGCATATGGATGAGGCTGGCATGAGAGTGTTAGAATAAAGGTGCATCTTAAAAAAATATGCAGCAATGTTATGTGTTGCCTCAATGGTATCGCATCATTGGTTATTTGATCCATACATCAAATGGAATGTAATCCAAGGTATAACCAGCAAAAAACTACAGCGTCACCCCAAAAAAACCCATTATGTTACTGTATGTCACACCGTGGAGACTAACTAATTATTGCCTTCTTTGAGTTTATACTCACTTATGTAAGTATATTGTTGATCAGCTGCATTGAACTTCATAACATTTCCACCTTGTGTAAACCTATGGTAGATCGTGTATTGTAGATGTTTTATTTTTGCGGATTTTGCAATTAAAATCTGAGAATAATTTGATGATTTAAATGTTTACGCAGGTTTCTTATGTTCACGGCTTATTTGAATAAACTGATTGTTTTTTTATGTTGTCAGCATGCATCTGTGTGTGTAAATGCGCTCATAGAAAAATTGCCTCAACCAATGCCATGAATTTGGGATGGGACTACTTGTTTGTACGACCAATAGAGGCCGGGAGTGGTGTTTGGGAAACTTATTAAAATTAATAATTATTTTGAAATTCTGTTTGATAACACTAGTAATAAACTCTACCAAATATCAACTTTGTCTCAGAATTACTAAGGAGAATTTAAAAATAGAAACAAATAAGATAATTGTTCATATATAAGGCTAAAAAGTGGTAAAATGTGAATTGCACAGCATAAATGATTTTGTTTGGAAGAAATTAGAAAAAGTTTGATTAAAATCTCATGATTACTGCAATATAAGAACAATTTGTGAATTTCTGAAACTCTAGAGGAGATTACTGTGTTTTTTTAGTTTTTTTTAGACATCTCAGAAGCTTAAGTCTCCGTTTGTTATCCATTTAATCTCATTGCTGGGTTGGCGAAACAACTGAGATATAACAGATCTAATTTGTGCATATGTTTTTTTTCTTCTTTATTTTAGGTTTATTAATTGTTATTAAGAATGAGAACTGTCATATTCATTTATTAATTAGATCAATAAACAAGTAAAAACTCTTATTTATTTCTCTTTCTTAGGATAACGTTCTGTCATCTGCCCTTCCAAAGCAAATGGTTGTACATTGGCTCGGAACGAGGAAACATCCACATTGTAAATGTGGAGTCCTTTACCCTCTCAGGATATACCATCATGTGGAACAAAGCCATTGAACTGTGAGTGCTGCACACACACACACACACACACACACACACACACACAGGTTTGTTTCACTATATAAGTGAGGACATCTCTTAGACTTCCATTGATTTCCTAGAAGGCTAATGATATTTTCTATCCCCAATCCCTAACCCTAAACCTAAACCTAATCCTCACAATAACCTAAGCACATCAGTAGATTTAAAGCTAAACATGATTTGACTGATTTATGGGCCCTTTTTACTAGTGAGGATAGTGATGACCTAAAATGTCCTCACTAGTGGGTCTTCAACAAGTTTCAATATATTAGTGAGGACATGATGTGGCTCTCACAAATATAATGAAACCTGTACACACACACACACACACACACACACACACACACACACACACACAGAGAGATGTTGGTCTACCTATCATTATGAGGACTTTCCATAGACATAATGATTTTAATACTGTACAAACCATAGATTCTATCCCATAAACCTAACACAACCCCTAAACCTAACCCTCACTTTCAGCAGTTTTACATTTTCAATAAAACATAATTTAATATATTTTTTAAGCTATATAAATTTTGGGGATACTAGAAATGTCCTCATAAACCACATTTATAGCATAATACCCTTGTAATTACCAGTTTGTAACTGAAAAAAATTGTCATAAACCACATAAACTTGCCCACAAACTTTTGCAATTTATCACACACATCAAATCTGTAAATTTTCCTGTTGCCTTGCTGTGTGTTATTTTTAACCGAGCAATCATTTAAATCAAATAGCATTTTAAATAGTCAATGATCACAGATTCTCTCTCTCTCTTTCTCTCTCGCCTCATTTCACCTTCTCTTCTTCTGTCTTTCTCCTGCGTTCTGTAGGTGCCCTAAGTTCTTCAATTATTCAAACATTTTGTCAGCAGTTTTGTTTTCTTTCTTGACCCCTTCAAAAGGCTGCTGTGCCTTTGAGACCTAGACAGTGTAGACACTCATACACACATGCATTTATGGGTGTCACATCATATCAAGGTTAGGAATGACAGATGTCCTGTCTTGCCTGCTGCTTTTGGTACTCTCTCTCTCTCTCTCTCCCCCTCTCTCTCTCTCTCTCTCTCTCGCTCTCCCTCTCTCTCTCTCTCTCTCTCTCACACACACACACACACACACACAAACACACACACACACACACACACACATGTTGGTGCAGCTATCATTATGAGCGCTCTCCATAGACATAATGGTTTTTATACTGTATGAAGTAACCCTCACAAAATAAATTCTACATTTTTACATTTTCAATAAAACATTGTTTAGTATGTTTTTTAAGCTATTTAAATTATGGGCACACTTGTCCTCATAAAGCACATTTATAGCATAATACCCTTGTAATTACCAGTTTGTAACCTAAAAAAAGTCCTCGTAAACCACTTAAACCTGCCCACACACACACACACACACACACACACACACACACATATATACACACACACACACACACACACACACACACATACACACACTATGTCCCTCGTGACAGAAAGGGCAATTGTTTAAAGAATCAATCCGCCCTTTGTTGTTGTACCTGTACTGACAGACTAAAGGGATAAGTCAACGTGGCTTTACTCTCACGTCATTGAGCAGAACATTCTCCACTCTTTCTCTCACATACTGTTTAAGACTTTTAAGAGCTGTGTTCTTACATTTTTTTCTTAAAGGAATTAAGAAAGAGAGTTGCTCAATCTACAGCACCTGTTAAAACAAGCATACATTGTATTAACATTGATGGAATTACAATGGAAGTCTTTGTAGTGTTGCATTGCACCAGAGTTAATGTTCAAATTAAGGCTATTAATTACTTAAAAATGTTTATTGAATTAATTTCATGATATGTTGATATTTAGTATACAACTATCCTTTTTGCAATCAAGTTTGTGCATCTGTCTCATGTAGACTTAGGTGCCACAAGAGATATTGTTGTATTCTAGCTGCACTATTTTTTTAATTGATTGTTTATTACGCTTGCATCAGCCGGGCATCTTTGGAGATTGTGTTGCATCTACTTGCAACACATGCTTTGAGACCTTTGCATTGTTTTATTCTGTTGTGCTCATCCAGCTTCTTTTTTTTTGCTCATCCAGCTTCTTTTCGTCATGTCAGTTGCGACTTGACTGTTTTGCTCTGACTATACGAACAACAATTGTGTCAATTTTTGTTATAGTTAATTGAAATGTAATTATGCATTAAATATGCAGTATGCAATAAATCAACATGTGTTAAATGTTAAATACACGCATGAACTTAGTTTGATTAATTCACTTACTAACCTTGTCTGTGCAAAGTTATGTGAAATATACAGTATCAACTCCATGAATTATTATCAGTAAACCTTGTAACTTCCATGGAGCTTGCTCTACCCAAGGAATTATGTTGGAAATACATAACCAGAGATCCATTCGCCAAGAGCAGTAGCTTATATGGGCTTCACATTTTGACTTTCAATCCCTCCTGAATGCCTTGCCCCATAGACTTCCATTGTAAGTGTATATCTGTACATGGGAGTTATTCTTTTTATGTTACAGATGCCGTAACCTGCCACATTCCATTTAAAGGAATAGTTCACACAAAAATTTAAATTATCTTATTATTTACTCACCCTCATGATATCCCAGGTGTGTATGACTTTCTTTCTTGACCTGAACACAAAAAAAGAGAAAAATGTCTTAGCTCAGCAGGTCCTTAAAATGCTCAATGCTTTTGAAGCTCCAAAAATTATAGACAGTCAAGATAAACGTCATCAATATGGCTCAAGCGGTCTTTTAAAGCGACACAATTGCTTTTGGTGCACAAAATCCAATGCTTCATGAGAGGGTTGAGTCCAAGAGGTCTCTTGTGTGACATATTTGCATTGCCATGGATACAGACGTAATCTTGCATTCTCCACTGGGTTGAGACATCCAGGATGAGCACACCAATGCACGATTGTGAGTTAAGAAACAGATCAATACAGATCTAAACTGAAACCAACCAAGATACTGTACAGCAATCCTACTTCTCACTTGTAAACAGCGCTGCTCTTCTGGCTGTGACGCACTCAAGTGTGCCTTTGTGTATGTAAACCTCCATCTCTGTAAACACTCCCTTTTATGTACTTCGCAGTAGTATCTACACAACAGCAGCTAACCAAGATGGTGCGTGTGTTTGTGTTTGGAAGGGAGAAATCTGATGTGTCACTCTGCTGTAGGGGTGATGACATGGTGGTGGGGGATGTTGGCGTGATACCGGGCATTGAGAGAAGCTGTTTGTTGCTGCAGGTGTCATAAGATCTGTGTTGTTTGGTGTAAGGGGGCATGTTGGTTGGCATTTGTTGCTGCAGGTGTCATAAGCTCTGTGTTGTTTGGTGTAAGGGGGCATGTTGGTTGGCATTTTACTGTGTAGGCTGTCAGAGGATTAAGGGTTAGCATGATGGGATGGCATGATGCCACATTGTCAAGTGAATATTGCAGCATGTTACAGGAGTTGCGATTGCTGGTGGTAGCAATTTTTAAACTGTGCCCAGAAGCAAGGCACTCTGGCTGGCACAGGTCAATCTCTGCATTTAAAACCAGGCAAGAGGGGTCAGCACCATGTCCTCCGGAAAGGCAGACTGTCTCTGTGGTTTGGCTAGACTGTCTCTATGCATGTCTGTTTGTGTGACAGGGCTCTGTCATAAATCTAGATCTCTGACAACAAAGAGAGTTTAGCAGACAGTGGTAGGATGTGAGGGATGCTGTGATTGTATATGTCGGATCAGTATATAGAGGATGCCTTTATGATGTTTATAGAGAGAATTTGTTAACTGCCTGACGTCCATTTCAGAGACTCAATTTGTACAACAGGTGTTGCTGCTTAAAGCAAATGGATGCACTCCCTTAAAATGTGAGCAAATTGCATCCTGGATTATGCACGCATACATGCACACACACACACACAGAGTTGGCAAGGTTGGAAGCTTTTTAGGAAGTGGTTTTCTTAATGACTGGAAATTGAATTTGAAGTCAACATGATTTCCACACAATCAGAAAAGATAGAAATGGATAGAGATTGTGTCCAAAACTTAAGGCAGCTGCTATGCTACCACTCTTCTCAGTTTGTCCAACCCCGTCTCATAGATAGTTACTGTAGGTGTTTTATTAATATATTTCGGGAAGAGCAAGTGTATTTAATCTGACTAATCACACACCCAGAGGAAGAGAATATAAACAGTTGCTTACCTCTATGTAATATTGAGAATCCAAGCGCCGCAACTGTTCACATGCCACAATCTCAGCACGTCTTTCAGACCATGCGGTTCTGCCCCCATTGCTCCGTAACCCATACTATGCCACTCATACTAAACCAACCATCTCCACTTAGTGATTGACAATCGGGCCGCTTTAGGTCTTCCCAAAACAGTCCGCCACAAGCCGGCATCTCTGCATCAATCAATTTAATTTAAAGATCGCCTACTATGCGCAATCATGTCGAACTCCACGCTTGACGACTCAACCCGTTCTTGCTTATATGCAGTGTGAACTTTTCACACGAAAACACAGGCTCTTCCTGTTAACAATGTGTGATCCAGTGTTCGAGGATTCAGCCCTTTTCGCATAGAGAGTTTCCTAAAGGCATCATATATCACTTCCACAAGAATCTAGTGTCCTACCGTCATATGCCACGTGGGCCGACGCCTACAGATTCAGCCACTCGTAGCTCAGAGCAAGCTCAATATAACACAGCTAAAATATTCTCACATGAATCACATGCTGTCCCATTGAATGCTGTGGGGGGAGGGAAGTTATTGTCATTAAAATCAGTCGGTTCCTCTTATTCTTTCCAACACATAACTTCCGCGCCATTCCGTTTCTTGGGTTCTTTTTGGGGGCATTCTAGCTCAGGTCAAGTCTCAAGCCACGAGCCCTCCACAAGGGACAGCAAAGATTACATTAACTTGTAAACTACTGAATATTTTTGCGTGGCTCATTGTATGTATTGCGTCAATGGGAATAGGTAAAAATATCATACAGATCGAGTAGTCATGAGTCATAACGTTAGAAATTTCTCAACATGTAAAGTACAACAAGCACATTCATTTCACTGACAAACTGTGTTTTAGCCATCTCACAGTGCTCTGTGAGGATTATTTCAAGATCTGTGCACCCTTTTACATTGTGTTTGGTCTTGCTTTAATCACAAACCTTTGCCGTATGTAACAATATACAATTTTCCATATTCTGTTTATGTTTCATGAAGTAATAAGCAACAATGTTTGATACAAAGTATTATACAGTACATACATGTTGCATTTTCATTTATTGCTTCATGACACAAAAACAGAATATGGGCAATGGCATGTAGTTAATAACAACAGATGATCCTGATTGAAACCAGCCCCAAAACAACAAAACAAGGTTCAGAGATCTTGAAATAATCCTCACAGAGTGACATGAGTTTATCTTGCATCCTGGCTCTGTTGCTTGAAGCTGGCCGAGTCCCTGCCTGAAAGACAGAAGCCTCAGGCAGTCAGAGAGTCTCAGACGCAAGCAAATCAACCATAACAAATGATCGGTAAAAATATTGGCTGTAATTCCACTATCGGCGCGATAATAATATTTAGTTTTTCCCAGGTATCGGCCAATAATATATCGGCCACTGATATATCATGCATCCCTAATTACTATAGTGTATGACTTGTAAGGTGATACACTTCACCACACTCTCACAGAGAAATTGCAAGGAGTCATATGACGTTTCTAAATTTGGCTAATTCGTATGATATTGTACAACTGCACTTGTATGAATTCACCACAGACAAGGACATTGTTGGACAACGTTTCCATCTAATACATGACAATTACTTCTGAAACACACCAGCTTCCTATCATGTTTACACACTCTACTGATCGGTTAGGTTTACATAAGGGGTTTAGGTAAGGGCATATTATTAATAAGCATGTCCTTAACACCTCGTGCGCGGAACTCGATCTTACTTCCGCATTGGACACCCGGGCATTTGCACATGATGAAAACGTATGAATTATATGAACGAAATTGTTCCAATTTTCATGAGATCGGGTTGTAAATTTTAATATTTGCACTACATAGTCAACTACATTTACAAGCTTGTTCGGGTGAGTTTAAATTGCAATAAATAGCTCAACTGAATTAGCGTTACACTTGCAATGCAAAGGATTGCAGTACAAGTCCTAAAGAGCATGCAATTTGACACATGAGCTGAAAGTGTCATAAAAGCAACACAAAATGACATAGCTGCTGCAGTTATTGTGCTTTTCCTCTCATATTTGCTTTTAATGCCACTGCTGGTTAGGTTTAGGGTTAGGGTTGAGAGGTAGGTTTTGTTTATTTCAAACTCGATAGAGCATTATCCTTAAAAACATTGTTTGTTTAGGAGAACATTTAACTCACCTTTATCACCCTCCAGTTCACCTCAGAACTGCCACAATATGTGTAAGGAACCACGGAATATAATTTTGTAAAAATGTCGGCACAGTCAAATTTGAATGAAATCCGGATGAGTTTGTCAGTGACACCACAGGCAGCGTTATTGCATGAAAGTTCATTTTAAAGGAAACAAGTGAGCTTTATTTTATAATCATGCAAATATTTAGTGACAGCAAATGTCCCCCCCTGATTTTGTCCCTAATTTCTCATTAGAAACTGAGCTACGTTTTGAAACAAACAAACATAAAAGGACATTTATGAATTAATTTTCAACTTTGAACCACTCAATCTGATGCCATTTTTTTGACCAACCATCAAACTTTACAAAGGATTGTGTGATATCATAGGACTTGAAGGATACAAGGGTCTATGCTGCCTTCAAAAACCCACCAGATGATGGCATCTTTTAGGCAGGATGTTACACAAGTATTGCATTTGGATGTGCCTTGTTGCTTTCCTGTGTTCGAATACTGCCTGCGAAGGCGGCATTTTGCAGCTTCTGGAGACCACGAGAGAAATAAGAAGACATGAATTGAGAAGAATGGGTACATACTGTAATACAGTATAATAATGATTTGGATCACTGGTGAAAAGGATAAAATTATGTAATCATAAGGTGTCTTGAATGAATGATAAACTGAGGGTGGCAGTCACAGAATGAGATTTTGCCCATCCTATTCTTGTTGCCATGGTGATCAGCTCTCTTAACTCAGCCTCTTAAAGTAAGGGCTGAGAGATAAGAGGGAATTGGGGGGACATAAATTAGGCATTTTGAGGTCTAAGGAAGCAAGTGTTGTTCCATCACTCTCTCAACAAAATTACATCTTCACCTCTGTGTATCACCGACATCGTTATCAGAATTAAAGAATTTATAAGTACAATTAAAAAAATATATTATTATTATTTTTTTAATTGTACTTATAAATTCTTTAATTCTGATAATGTGAGTTTGGTAATCTAGATCTAAATCTAGTTAAGATTTTCATTTGCAGCTTATGAAGGTTACTCTTTTTTTTAATCAATTTTCAATAAAAAAATAAAAAAATAAAAAAATAAATATATATATATATATATATATATATATATATATATATATATATATGTTTTAGCACCTGTTGTAGCAACTTTTTTTTTTTTTTTTTTTTTTTGCAATGAACCTTAACATACAAATCCCCTTGTAGCTCTGGACTGGTTACCCACTGAAGCTAAACAGGGTTGAGCCTGGCCAGTACCTGGATGGGAGACCTCCTGGGGAAAACTAAGGTTGCTGGAAGAGGTGTTTGTGAGGCCAGCAGGGTAGTGCTCACACTGTGGTGTAGTCTATGTGGGTCCTAACGCCCCAGTATAGTGATGAGGACACTATACTGTAAAAAGGCACCGTCTTTCGGATGAGACATTAAACTGAGGTCCTGACTCTCAGTGGTCATTAAAAATCCCAGGGCACTTATCGTAAAGAGTAGGGGTGTAACCCCGGTGTCCTGGCCAAATTCCCCCGATTGGCCCTTATCCATCTTGTCCTACTAATAATCCTCATCCTTAATTGGCTCTATCACTCCACTCTCTTCTATCCATAAACAGCTGGTGTGTGATGAGCATACTGGTGCCCTATGCCTGCTGTTGCATCACCCAGGTGGATGCTGCACACTGGTGGTGGTTGAGGAGAGTCCCCTGTTCGCTGTTTAAAGTGCTGTGTAGTATCAGAATAGCACAATATAAATGCAACATTCATTCATTCATTAATGTACAGAATCATGGTGCAGTGCAATACTAGCATAGATAGTGCCTGGCAAAGCCACAATTGTGGATTGTGGGTGGTTAGTGAATATTTGCCATGTTTTTGTGTTGAAAAACTGCATGCTAAAGTGCCACTTGCCTTTCAGTTCTATAATCTTTTTTGATAATTAATACATGTTTTAGTTGCGCATTGTTTGTTTCGATCATATCTTTAAGAATGTTGTTGTTCTAACCTAAAATATTTAATGAGATGAGACTCAGAGAACAAGCAATGTGAGAAATTCTTTGAAAATATCCTTAAGACATCTCTTATTGTTTCTGATGTCATTCTGTAAAGGTTAGTGGTCCTGTGTTACACATTTTCATTGCTCTTGTAACTGTCAGTCACATCGTAGACATTCAGCAAACACTGGAGGAGAAAGAGACAGATCAGGACCCCTGTCTGTCGAACCTCCATCACCGTAACTGACGTATATGGTTCTGCCACTCCTCATCAGACTGTAGCGCAACAGAATGTAGCTGGAGGGGAGAGAAGGACCCCTGTCTATGCCAAGGCTGTCACCACTATAGGCGTCTATGACTGTGCCCGAGAGCCGTCAACTGCACAGTTGGCTTGCTGCGTAGTCAAAGGGAACAAAGGGATCAGACTCCTGCCAATGCAATCAATGTGGACTTATGGGCAGCCACAGTATTACATGCTATATTTGCACCTATTGATGGCAGGTCATCTTGTTTTGTAACATAGAGAGAAAAGCAGGAAGGAAAACAGAAGGTGAGGATAGCAGAGGGTATTGTAGATGATCATATTTACATTTGAATCATATTCATTTCAGTAGGTCTGTGCTGTATTTATAAATTTAGGAGGAAATTTAGCTCTTTCCAGTCCACTGGGCTGTTTCTTAACTAAATGAATGAGGTAGTATTATTAATTGACTCTAAATGAGTTTGCAGTGCTGGTCTTCTAAAATTCCTTATGTATACCATCCAAAGGTTCTTTAAATCATTTAACAAATCTTTAGCAATGGAAAACTGTGAGTTCAAACTGACTGTCTGTATATGCAGTGAATACTTTTATAGTGCATATTTCAAAATCCTAATGGAGTCCTGCAAGTACCTGGATGGGGATATAATCAGATTAGACTGGTTTTAGTTGGACAATATCAAATATAGGATGGCTTTACTGGAGTCTTTCATATTCTGGATAAAAAAACAAACAAACAAAAAACTTTCCATTTATTGTTATGTAAAACCATATAGTTTCAAATAGCTCTGCATGGCAAGAATCCCCCTCTTGGGATTTTGTAATGTATTTTTGTAATTTATAGTCCACATCCTGTGGCTGATAAAACACTATGATCCACTTTTCTAAACTCCAGACCAGATTAAATAGGCTATATCATGTTTAAAGTTGCTCTTACAAATGTTTTGTTCTTTCATAAATGAAGTCTTGATACTTTATTCCAGTATTATTCCAACCTATTCCAATAAAGTTTTTCCTCCATCCTGTCTCTTTTGTCAATCCATTGTCTCCAATAACTCATTTACAACACCCAGCATCAATCTCAGACCTGTGTCTCTCTCTCTGTCTCCCACAGGTCCTCCAAGGCTCACCCTGGCCCAGTCGTTCACATTAGTGACAATCCAATGGATGAGGGCAAGGTAAGGGGAGGTCTATCAAAACTGCTTCAGAAGGAATAAATTCTCCCTGACATGAATAATTTATTTCCCTTTCATTGCACAAAGCTCTTGTTTCTTTCCATTCTGAACTCATAAAACATTGCCTTCCTACAGTTTGCACAATTCAGTAATTGGGTCTAATCTCACACAGCTTGTTAGCAAATTTTATTGTTTTTGAAAACAAATGATGGTGGAGATAAGAAGAAGATGAACAAATGTTCCAGATACTTCCAAATGCATCTTTTTATACATTCATTTTACCTTCACTAATTGCCAATGCACAATAGAGCAGAGGGACTGGCAAACACCTGCTGGGCTTTTGCCTTCATATGGATGACAAACTGTCTGTCTCTTTCTCTGGCAGCTGGGAGCTCCTCATAGACACCTTTATAGTGATGAACCACTCGCTCTGTCCCTCTCTCCCTCTTTCTGTCTCTCTCTCCATTTCACTTCTGCCCCTGAACAGGCCATTGATCCATAACAGGCCTGCTCAGTTCTTAATGGGTCTTAAAGTCCTTAGACACATTGTCCCCTCCCTTTTGGCTGGCAGAACAATGACACTTTATCAATTCATTTCCAGTATTTTAATCTCTGAGAATAGAGAGGTTTAAAGCTTAGATGACAGGATTTATATAGTTGTAATATATTAATATATATAAAAAAATCTGATTTATGGACATAAGAACTTGCTTTGCACTTTTCTTCTATTCCTGGTAAAAAAAAATCCAGTTAGTAGCTGTGTTTTGGAGCATGATAGCTGGTTTGTAGCTGGTCTAAGTTGGTTGTAAGCTGGTCCAATTAGGCAATGAATAGTCGACCTGCCAGTATGTTCCAATAACCAGCTTGACCACCTTAAGTTGGTTTGTTGCTCGGTCAAACTGGTTTTTAGCTGGTCTTCTTGCCATCATGTTTCCAAAAACCAGCTGACCACCTTAAAGGAATAGTTCACCCAAAAATGAAAATTCTCTCATCATTTACTCACCTTCATGCCATTCCTTATGTGTATGACTTTCTTTCTTCTGCTTAACACAAAGGTTTTTAGAAGAATATCTCAGCTCTGTAGGTTCTTACAATGCAAGTGAATGGTGACCAGACCTTTGGAGATCCAAAAATGAATAAAGCTAGCAAACAAGTTATCCATACAACTCCAGTAGTTAAATCTATGTCTTCAGAAGTGATATGATAGGTATAGGTGGGAAACAGATCAATATTTAAGTCCTTTTTAGAATACATCTTCAGTTTCACTTTCATAATGTAAAAAATGTCCTACACATCTGGGATGGCATGAGAGTAAATGAGAGAATATACATATTTGGGTGAACTATCACTTTCAGTTTTTTTTTTGTTGTTCTTAGTCAAACTGGTTATTGATCATATTAAGCTGATTTGTTGCTTGTTCAAGCTCATTGGATGGTTAGCCAGCCAGTGATCCTTAAAGCCATAGTGGCCACCTTAAGCTTGCTATTTTTTGCTATTGCAAGATGGTCTACCAGCAAATGACCATCTTGGGCCAGTTAATAACCAGCTTTGAACCAGCTATGTTTCAAAACACAGCAACAAGCTTTTACTGTTTTTTTTTAGGGAGTTTTGAGTGGGATGTTTGTTTTCTTCATAATATTTATTAAAATGACTGAACATTTGTTTTGGACTAACAAACAGATTAAGGGCACCCTAATAGCGGTTTAAAGTCTGCATTTATCTGCAAAACAATGTATTTTCATATTGAAGTCACCACCTGCATGAACTCTCAACAGTTTACAGGTCTGTTTCAACATACTGTGTATTTTCTTCCTTTCCTTGAACCCCTCCTCACACACACACACACATCTTTCTTCTCGTTTCAGCTCATAATAGGATTTGAGTCTGGAATCGTAGTGCTGTGGGATTTGAAATCAAAGAGAGCTGAATACCGGTACACTTACGATGAGGTATGTATTGTCACACTGAAGGTTGTATTTCAGGCTTCTGTCGCCTGCAGTGGCAGAAACGCTAAGAATATGGAAAAGTATAAATCAAATATTCATGTGGTTTTGATTTGAATAAAGAAGGCAAATTAGATCTCTTTAAGTTGGAACATAGTTTTTGTTCGGCTTGGTGCTATATCATCAAAGGAGCATCAGTATTATCAGGTTGTAGGACATGAGTAGAAGAGGTAGACTGTGTAAAGTGATTTCTCTCTCTTTCTCTCTCTCTCTCTCTCTCTCTCGCTCTCTCTCTCTCTCGCTCTCTCTCTCTCTCTCTTTACAGTTGCCACCCAATGGCTTAGACATTTCTCCAATAGTAATAATGGTTGCTACTTCTCACATGTCTCGCTTTTGTTGTGAACATTTTATTTCTGCTTTATACATTTTCACTTATTATCCATATGTCTGCATGTCCTGGGAATTGTTAGCTTGCATCTGAAAATCCAGTTGAACATATAGTTAATCTGCCTCTCCACTTTAAGATGGTTCGATGGCTTTTGTCAACTGTGGCAGTCAGCGTATGTTAGTCATTATGATGAGCATGATGTGCCCAAAGCAAAAGTGCAAATGAATTAAATCAGACACACACTCAATGTACACACACACGTCAAATCCATCTCTTACTTCATCTCTTTTTTGTGTGTTTGTGTTTAAGGGAGAGTTAATTTCTCAGAGGACAACTCATCTGTACCCTGATGAATGGCTGTGCTTGGGTGGAAGTCTGATTTATTCCTGCTTTCATTTGCCTTGATTGATTAGTACAGTAGAGATAAATGTCCTACAATCTACTGCTCCATACGGGTAGCAAGTTGGGTTGAGAATCAGCAGGGGTCTGGGAAAAGTATATTATATCGGTATCTGGGTCGCAATACAACAATATTGTGATACTTTAGTGTTTATTGAATCCCGATTCAAAGCTATGATATATTGCTATCATTTACTCACTTGTTTCTCATTCATCATGATTGGACTTGCTTTACTTCATCTATAGAGCCTAAAAAGTAGCGTAGAGCAGTGGTTCCTAAACTTTTTTAAACTGCGGCACCCCTTTATAGTGTTTTTCACCTATGGCACACCAACCACTGAATAATAAACAAATATGTGATTGAAAACACTCCTTTATTTTAAAAAGTTTAATATTTATATAAATATTAACAAATTAAATTAAAATAATGTAGCCGTCAAGAGTGTCTCCTAAACATTGCTTCAAGTTTTAAAAGTAATTATTCAAGAGCTTGTAATAAAATAGACTTATAAAATAGAGAACAGAGTCAACAGTGCTTTGCTTTTTTTTTTTTTAGGAACAGCAGCAATTAATAATCTAAAAATTGTGATAGAAAAACATTAAAAATGTAATTAAATGAAAAACAGAACAACTTAAATTTACTGTGTGATTATTAGATATACATTAATAAGGATTCATTACAGTCAGAGTTTGACTGAAAAGCAGACCTGTTATTGAAATTTATTGGGCTTCAAGCATCTGAAGTTATCCAATCAAGGATGGTGAGGGCTTTTCTCTTTATATTGTCAATATTGTTGTTTGATTAATATTAAAGATAGGCTTATAACAGCTGCAGCACGTCTATCATTCTGCATTTACACATTGTACAGATTGGATATTTTGATATAATGTTTTGTCCTGTCTACGTCACATAATACATTAATGGCTTAAATTAATATCGTGTCAAGACGGCGCAGATTTTTGTCCATTAACGTCTGTGTTTACATTCATATCGCATCAGGAAGCGCGTTTCAGTTTTCACAAGCACATCTTAAACTGAGCAGAAATTTCGCAGCACCCCTAGTCAGTCCAGGCAGCACCCAGTTTGGGAACCACTGGCATGGAGCATAGACATGTCAGTGACAGTAAAAAACAATGTGAGGAAATAGTGTACCTTGCTTCCAGATTGTGTAATGTTTATCATTACAAAAAAAAATATTACTGTGAAAAATGGAACGTAAATATCAAATGTTGCTGTTAGATTGTCAAAAAAAGTATTGTGAGGTAAAACATCCCCACCTCTTGCGAGGTCAAAGTCCATTATCTCCATGAAACGCTCCATGAAACACCGCTACTTCTACGTCAGACCACACATGGAGCTTTACAGTTTATAGTTATGAAGGAGAGAATGGGAAAACGCTGTGTTTTGTTATGCAGAGATTGTCTGGGAACCTTTTATCTCTGAAGGGGTCACCGAAGTGCAATAGACACTGACAGCAGAATTAAAATCATATCATATCATTAGAAGCTTTTAGCGCTAAAGGGTGCAATGAGCAGCAGAATTAGCATGGAGGTGGAGAGGAGCTGTGCTGCTATAAATGGATGGAGGCCCTGAAATAAGGAAAAGAAAAGCAGCAGTGCCAATGCAAATAGTATAAAAGATGTACGGACACACTGTGCCTCTTTCTTTCGGTATTCTCCACATTGACTGTGATTAATATATATTCTAATAATTTTGCTTTTGGCATTTTTCCCTCTCTTTCATCTTTTGCATCTTTATGTTTGTGCTGACATGCGGGCATGGAGAGAGATCTAAATAATAAATTAGATTTTTACATATTTCGACTTGCTAAAGTGTTAAAAGGTTTTGTGTGTGTGTTGCTAAACATTTGCTAATGTGTTTTGGGTTGTTAAAAAGGTATTGCTTTCTAAAAGAGCCCCTACTATGTATTTGTCATGTATTATATGAAAACAATCCCTTGATTAATTTACTTTTGTTTATAGTGATGACACAGTGTTACATTTGTCATAATAAGTTCACCAGAACCTGGTGAACTTCTTTGCAGGTTTCTCTATAAGAATCCTCAGGTGTATACACACCTTTTTCTATAGTTTGTTATAATGGGAAACCGGGCCAGCTGACCCTTTTCTGGATGTCTTGTGTTGTGTTTTGTGTGTATGAGGGCAGTGGCAGCAATATTTTTGGACTGAGGAGGAGGATTGCCTACAGCAAAGCTATCAGACCTCTCAAGCTCTATTTGTGTGCATTTGTGTGTCAGAGGTATGACAATGTCACAGTTCCCTATCTGAGGTGTCTCTGTAGTTATCTCAAAGAGGAGGTAGAGAAAGAGAGAGAGACATATAGGATAGAATAGAGGAGAGGTAGAGGTCTTGGTGTCTTTAAGGTGTCATTAATAAGGCAGACCTGTCTTATCCTTCAACCTTTTTTTTTTTTTTTTTAAAGTTTGCATGCACACACAAACTTGGATAAACTCTTTTCACAAATCTTTGTTACTGTGTGGATACAAATACAATAAGAATCAGAGGCTATGTTCAGAATGGAATGCTAGCATACTGTATATGATACACTGAATATGGCTTGCTTTATGGGAAACAGGACACATACAATGCTAAATATTTTAAAGATTAGTATGCTACATTTTTGACACATTAACATATACATTTTTGTATTTCAGAAATACAATCATTTTATTTAGCATTTTCATTCAATTTTGACAGTCCAATTAAATAATTAAGAAAAAGATTTTAAAAATCAGGGCGATGAAGATATTTATTCATCACTCTGGAAATGGAGTGCAAACCATTTTCAAACCGAGTGCATTGCATTGTGCAGTATTCCATGCAGGTTGCTCTGTTGCATACTGCACATTTTGGCAAATGTAGAAGGTCATCTGGGTATTCCATGCATACAGAAAATTCACACCATGTGCACTGTATAGTCTGTCGTGCAAAGGCAAAATAATTAACTACACATTATTTGTAAATTAATTCAGAGGGAACACTTCATAATAAGGTTCCATTTTTTTTTACCATTAATTAATGCATTAGGGATCATGAACTAAGAATGAACAATATTGTTAAGGGATATCGACGGGCAAGGAGGAGGCGAGAACCGAGAATATCACAAACGAGGAGACTAAAATTGTAAGAGAAATCAAACAGGTTAACAGACAGGGCAGGTGTAACTAATAAACTAATAATAAGCAAACAAGGAGGCGGGGTATGACGCAAGACTGAGATACACGCGGCAGAACAGAAACAAAGCAAAACCATGTGCTCTCACAAGACACAAACACCTGAATGGCACATGCGCATATTGCCAAGACAAAGAGGCAATATGCGCTCATGCCAACCACGGCAAGCAAAGCAATGCCTCGCATTCTCACACTAGACAAAGCCTGAGCGTACATCGCTAGGCAAACACCACGCAATGCACACCACAGGTGACAAAACGAGACAGGACACCTGTACGAGAGTTCTGCCAAAAATAAACCCGACACCTCAGACCTCAGAAGTGACCAAACCTCAGCACATCGTAAAGACATCTCGTGACAGGGGCGTGCAGGGCAACACGAATGGCGTCCATGGACACGAGAGACAGACATAAACGATTGACTTGAGTGCATGCCGCCAAGATGACATAAACACAATGCACTCATGCCAATAACAGACGGAACATGGAGCATGAGTGTCTGGATCCCAACACCGAAGCCGAAACCGAACCAGACAGGGAAGTCAGGATCCAGTCACCATGCTCCGGACATGAAACAAGACCATCCAAAGAGCGCACAGCAGGGAAACCACAACCGAAGCCGCACACTCACACAAAGACAGACACCGAAAACCAGACAGACATAGAACAATGATGTCACGATCCTGTCACACAAAAACACAGAGTGACAGGATCATGACAAAGTTATTGTGCTTTACCTTTGTAGGGCAGTACTATACAGTATATGGCAGAAATAGTGAAAGTAGAATGGTAATATTCTATTCCTAAAAGTTTCCTTCCTCTCTAAAGCTATTTTCTGAACTCTTAGATCTCAGTTATTTAGCAAACGCATATTACTGTTAAATAACTCGGTTTGCCAGCCCTCTTGCTCTTTACCTTGACAGCATATATTATGCAAGCAACATAATCCCTCATAATCATAGTTGCCGGGTGTTGTGAAAGCAGATTTGCATAAGCATATTTTTGTGTGTGCGCAACTGTACGTGTGTGTGAACAGGCGTGCTTGCGTATACGTGTATTAGTGTTTGTGTGTATGTCTGGCCCCCCTCTCTGGATGTTCCTGTAATAATGTTGCACTCGGTACATTGATTAGTTAGGTCTGCTGAGGCTCGTCCACACTGTCTGCCACAGACAGAGTTAGAGCCGCCATCATTATGCTAAACTAGAGGAGACTGAGCTTAATTAGAAAATAATGAGAACTCTCTTTCAGCCTTCTTTGTGCTTCCATTTGCTCTGCGTTCTCTCGATACATCAGCCTCATGCTGCGCATTCTCTCTCTCTCTCAATTCAATTTTGTTCCATTCACCGTGCTTTAATGGCATGACTTTTTCCACATAGTATTGCCATAGCATTCAGTCAATACAATAACAGTGCAAAACAAAGCTATAAAAAGTAATAAAGTTATTGATGCACATCAAAGGAATTATGGAAAGAACAAAGACAGAAGTTCTTATAGGTTATCTCTTATAAAGCGCACAATCAATTACAAATTTGGATTTGGATGTTTCCCTCAGTGGGATAGTTGTAGATCAGTTTGGTTTGGTCGCTTAGCTTGAGGCGGTAGCACACCAACACTGTATTCTAAACAGGACATTTCCATACACAAGCTATTTTTTTGTCACACTGAATGTGAAAATGCGGCAAGATGTGACACAATTATAGCCAATCAGAACATATTTTATGTTTAATGTACAGTTATGAGGAGCATAAGCATCTTGGACCAATTCGATTTCACAATATTTGGGGCTACCAAGTAATAGATTGTTGCATATCACGTTTGCGGCTGGTTCGGGCAAATCCCAAATTATGTGGTAGAAGCTTTTATTGCTTGTTGCTTTTTCACATTGTGTTTGTTTAGGATATGCTGTAATATGAATTCTGCTACATTGGTTGAATAACTGACCTCACCCCTCACTTAGTAAATATTGCAACTGTTCTTTTTCTGATAATTGAGGAAAATGAGAGATACAGGTGAATCTATGACCATAAGGCCATATCTGTGAATGAGAGAAAGAGAGAAATACAGTCTGTCTTTATAGCACTTGTCCCAGCATGGTTTTGGTGAAGGTCATTGATCTTGTTTCAACTTGGGGGAGGACAACATACAGGATTTTTTTTTTTTTACTATATTGATTGTAAATTTGAAAATGAAATGTTTTCCCAAAAATTGGGGGACCCCTTGAACATTTTGATCAATGCTCCTGGTTCTATCATCTTAAAGCTACACTATGTAGCTTTGGGCCCTCGAGCAGTTAAAGCATAGAACTGTAAGTTACTTGCGGAGGAACACTCTTTTGCTTAATATGTGAGATGGGCTTTGGCACTGCCCTTCTGCACAGATGTATCTGATGGTTTGAGGAGTGCCGTTGTAATCATGGTTACAGGTGATCAACTTATCAGAGCGAATGTCACTAACAATAACATAACTCAGCCTTATCCTCGAAAATATTATAACAATTATATAAAAAAGGAAGAAAAGACGGATATCCAAATAATATGTCTTATGAACAGGTAAGTAGCATATCTTCCACTGTTGTTCCGACATTGAAAACAATTGTTTTCAAATGTATATCAATTCAGAAGTTAGGCAACGCTGATATTAGGCATAACAATTGCTAGTCAAATCAGATAAAGTCAAATGGTGGAAACTATTATGACTTAGCTGGCAAATAGAATAAGGTAGTAACTGCTTTAGAGATTGCGTTGTTACCAGAAAAAGTTAACTTTTTTTCCGTTGTCCTTCCTCGAAAATTAAATCAAGCTCTGTAGTACCACAATCCATAATAAAATGCCCCATTAGTGTAGCTAATGCGCTAAGCAAGCTACCTGGCTAACTATCGGTCCAATAAAATGTCTTACCTGTCAGGCAAGAAAAACTCCATCTCTGGGTCGGTTTTAAATCCTTTTTAAGATCTCAGAGCTCTGAAAAAGCCAAGCTGATGTTGATTCATGTTTTATTACGGGCTCTATCGCTTTTCCTTTTTTCTTGTAGACTATATTTGGTTCGAGGTTTCTCTATTTTAAAAATGGGTAATTCCCCAGAGGGTTGCCTCAATGAATGATCCATGGCAAATTTTGCTCATGTGTTGTGGCTACAACTACAACCACACCTATCACCGCACATATGCACATACTATATAGCTGGACATTTTTTTCTTTATTTATGGACATGACGTAAATATGCATGGATGACTGATGAAAGTATGCAATTTCCTGCCAAATCCACCCCAACAGCTCTAAAATATCAATAATTAGTATAGGCTTACCATAGTGAATCGTGGGTCAGGCAAAAACATGTTTTAGAAGACGGATTGTTGGTTTACTTGCTATTGGTTTAATTTTATTAATTTCTAACAAAAAAAAAATCGTACATATTGTAGCTTTAAGGCCAAATCCATACTAATTTGTTTTAAGTTTCCTAATGTCATCGTGTTTCGAAGTATGCATTAATGGAGAGCGTTTTCTAAACACTCAACATGCTCGCTGGGGACAGCGCCATTCCAGTGTGGATGAGAGGCGTAAAGGTAGAGAAATCAATGTGTTTAAAATTGCAATATATTAGTGTGGATGTGGCTTAATGCTGTGTTTACGTTGTGTCAAAATGACTGTAATTACGATTTATAGAGATTATCATTGTACCTCAGAGATTCTACTCAGAGCTGTTTACTTACTCGGACCTTGGAAGTTATTTGTTTTTATAGCAACACTCATAAAGCCAAAACTGCTTTGTTTTGATAATAGTAAAATATTAATTTATACATTCATTCATTCATTCATTCACCTCTATATGTTTGTGCAAAATGTTTAAGAACAAAGAAAGTGCTCCAAGTAACAGTGACATAATAAAATGGCATATCAACTAGAATTGTGTTCACTGTTACTTTAAACGGTTGGGGACGCTGCCATATTGGTTCTTTTGACTTGACGTCACTACTGTCAAGTTGGTGCTTTCATAGAATTCCAAGTTTACAACTTTGTAATTACAAGTTCTACAAAATTAAAGTACCAAAATTCCAGTAAAGATCTTACAAGTTCAATATTCTTAAGGAGATCCTAGCTGAAATTGCCATGGTTAATAGACAGTTAAGGTACGCAGCATTCTAAAGTATGGATGTTTCTGTAATACAGCCCATGATGGTAGCCTGTGTTTTGGTACTGACCCACAGTTGAAATCTTGGACATTTACAGTAGGTCCCTATCATGAAATCTGGCATTGAGTTGTGTTCTCCATGCATGAATTTCAGCACAACCGACTTTTTCTTCACTCTTTCTCTCACTCATGAATTACCGTTCTCACTCACAGGCAATCCATTCTGTGGCCTGGCATCACGAGGGGAAGCAGTTTATCTGTAGTCACTCAGACGGCACACTGACCATATGGAATATTAAGTCCCCAGCCAAGCCCGTACAGACAATCACGCCACACGGTTAGTGATCTTTCTTTTTTTATTTCTCTTAATTCAATTCTCTCTCTCTCTCTCTCTCTCTCTCTTGCTTACACACACAGACACACACAGACACAGACACACACACACACACACACACACACACATACACACACACACACACGCTGGTGTGGCTATCCTTATGAGGAATCTCCATAGATATAATAATTTTTATACTGTACAATTATAGATTCTATCCCCTAACACTACCACTAAACCTAACCTTCACAGAAAACTTTCTGCATTTTTACATTAAAAAAAAAAAAAAAACATAATTTAATATGTTTAAGCGATTTGAATTATGAGGACACTAGAAATCCCCTCATAAACCACATTTTTAGCATAATACCCTTGAAATTTCCTCGTAAACAACCCAAACCTGCCCACACACAAACACACACACACACACACACACACACACACACACACACACACACACACACACACAAAATCACAAATTTTATTCAAATCCATTTTCTTCAGGATAAGGATTATAAAATCAATTGCTCTTACATCTGTTTCTCAAGGTTGTATCACACCTCTCTTAAAGACTTGTCAATTCAGGATTGTAAATAGATTTCTTTTCTCCCTTCACAAAGCAGCTTAAAACAATCACCTCCTCTTCCTTATTTCCATTTCAAGTGAATCTTTAATTTCCATTCTCATTTTGTTCATCCATGGAGACTGCCTGTGTTGTAGTCTCTGATAGTGAGGCGAGCTTTTTGAGAGGCTGGTGAACCTCGTGCTCTTCCCTTTGGTGAACGTCCGTGCCTGCTCTATTGAAGATACTCCTCGGCAGTGTTCTCTTTATACAACAACACCCTCAGCCTCACCCATGCCTCCATAAGAGAAACATAACAGAGAGACTGATGGAGAAAGAAAGAATTCTAAGCTGAAAAATTTAAGCAAAAACCCATAAATGTTTTCTGAAGGTTGCTGAGATAATAATATATGATATGTGCAATGAGCGATTTTGGGGGCATTTAACAGTTTCAGGATTAGCGTTTAACAGCTGCTTCAGAGTGTTACTTGCTCAGGAGGAGATAAAATTGCATAATGATGCTTCTTAGTGAACACATTCATTTGTTGAGAAAATAAAACTGTCAAGAGGGGACTGATAAGAATCTAAAGAATTTAATGTAATGAGTTCAGTTGAGAGACACTGAATATTGAAAACAGCTGTCAGCAATTAGTCACTAACTAGCTGAAGTGTTTTGCTATTAACCATTTATTTTTCATTAATCATCTCATCTCATATTTTGCCTAATGGTGAATTACTTTGGGTTATTTTGAACTTATAGGGGTCTTTAAAGACCCCGTGAAATCTCCTTATGAGTGCTGTTTTCTTTCTGTGTTTTCCCATATTTCCTTCTGAAACAGGATGTTTGGATGGGACAAAAATAGCTAATGGCATTGGTTACATTACAGCCATGAAAAATTATTTGCATTTTGCTAGTCTTTTGCAGGTGGTGTTATGGGAGGAACATTTGAATTCTAGAGAACATTTGATTGGACAAAAATCTGTGTCAAAATGTGTCATAGTCATAAATATTTTTGGTCAGTTTTCCCAGTAGAGAAAGACTGTAACTTTGAAATGCATAAATTAGCTAAATGTTCATTTAGTCAACTTTTAGGAGTACATAAGCATGTAGCTTCAAAGCTAATAGACATAGTTCCAATTTAACGTTCAATCCACCTATTGAGGTATGTTTGAGAGGTTTTTCTGTAATCTGGTTTTGACTGGTGTACCTTACATAGTTCTTCTGTGACACACTTCCTGTGTGTTTGTTTGTGGGAGAGAGAGGCGATGTCCCAAGTGTTGCCTTCAGAACTTGACGTAGAGTAATGCTGTTCGGTAGTTGGTAAAATTGAGTAGGGGGCATTCGTGAGCATGCTTCTAAATCATAAAATGACAAATGGCACATCCTTTTTTAACAAGCAATCAAGCCTACATCAAGTGCAACATTTGGGACAGGGCCAAAGAAGGTGGTGAAGGAACTTTCTAAATAAGTCTGATACTGTTTCAGGAAAGCAGCCTAAAGATGGAAAAAAGCCAGAGCCTTGCAAACCCATTCTTAAAGTAGAGTACAAGACCACAAGAGCAGGGTAAGTGCACACCTGTTACTATTCATTTGTCCTTGACCTATTAATTTGTAATTTCCTGAATGCTGGTTCATACTGATTTATGCTGGTTAGTGCTGGACAAGCTGGTGGACTAGCATAGCAATGCTGTTCATGAGTTCACAGCAACTTTGCTAGTAGTGAGGCTGGTTGATCAGGGAAGTGTTCGCTGCAAATTTTCTTGATCTGTGTTTTTGTTAAGCTTTCCCATAAAAATATCTTGTGATACAATTTCACCACCAATAACTTTTGTATGTTTTTAAATTAATGCATGTGTATGTATGCATGTAATGCATTTATGTTTGTGTCTTGAACAGGGATCCATTTATGATCTTCTCTGGTGGTTTGTCGTATGACACCGTTGGTCGACGGCCATGTTTGACTGTAATGCACGGGAAGAGCACGGCAGTATTGGAGATGGACTATCCCATTGTAGACTTCCTCACTTTGTGTGAAATGCCATATCCTAATGGCACGTAGATCAATTTATTCAATAACAACACCTGCTTTGTACAGCACAATTGAAATAAGCACTCCGTCTCTTCTTTCTCAGTCACAATCCCTCTCTCTGTATATTTCTCTCTCTCTTTTGCCTCTCCCCTTTTCCGTGTTCTTTTTTTTTTTGCTGACATTTGAATCTTTGTTTTGTTGGGTTGTTCTGTTCTTTTATGTTCTTTGTAGATGAGCTTGAGCTCTCCCAAGGGAACCGCTGCCTAGTAATTACATTTTTCATCTCTTTTTTTTTAAAGCTCCCTCTATTCATAGCATCCAGGTCTCTGACTGCTTTCGTTTATTATTGCCGTCTCATTTAAATAATTAATCGCTTTGGTGGCTATTTTTGAATAATAAGTAATTTATTTTCTCTAAGGGCAGCCATAGCAAAAGCTGATATAACTTCAGTTTGCTGTCAATCTACAGAATGACACTGTTGAGTAATATTCTGTCAATAGCATGCCTGTGTGAAGAAGAGAATTTAAAAAAAAAAAAGTATTTTAAATGTATTTTATCAGAACACCGTGAACATGTCACATGGAACCCGCCAGTCCATGGTGCTGGTTTAGAAACAATAATCGAATCATCTAGATTATTTTGCTTGGCCTTACTTGGTTTTACACACATAAATTAAGATCATCATGCTTCTGTGCAGACATTCTTGCCAAAATACAGCATCCCTGTTAAATGATCTGTGTGAAAGGCTTAAGCTTTTTGTTTTGGGTTTGCGTTAAGCCGAAGCGATGATGAACGCAGAAGGAAGGGGAGCAGTGTTTGCAGTGTTGCTTACGTAAATGTGCCTGGCTCAGTACATTGATTAAGCTATATTTGTAGTGGGATGTCTTTGGTTGTGATTCATTATTGAGATGTTTAGGAGGTTCGAACTCGCACAGTGATTTTTCTGCTGTGACGTCGCTGGTCTGAACTTCTACAGCTAAGCAGAGATCAGGCCAAGTACTAAAATACATTGGCTGCAAAAAGCATTTGGACAGTTAAGCTTTACTTAAAAATGTATGAATGTTTTTGCATTATGTAACAAAATATTAAAGCGTGTGGTTTTGCTTGAAAAGTGTGTTTGTGCTACATATCTACATATCAGATGCCTTTCACAAAAATAAGTTTGTTCGTTTTAAAATTATAAAACAATATTTATGTCTATACTGTATAGATACAGTTTGTAATTCAAAATTTAGACTAAACATGTCAACAGTTAATGTGAGGTTACTCCTGTTAGGAAATCTGTGTTAACTAGGATCTTACTTTTACATCCTCTAAAATAAACTCAAAACTAGTTCATTAAAAGTAATTGAAAGTTTACAGAAAAGTAAAGTTGGTTCTGTGAAAAGCTTTAGCATCATTTATTGGCAGGTGCCACTTAGTTTGATATTCTGTTATCTAATGAAAATTAATCCATTTAAGTGTGACTTAGGTGTCCAAGACTGTACAAATACTTTCTGGGGTCATTGTATGAGATGTATTGTTGGCATCTATTGTTGTTATTTGTAAGTCCCTTTCGATAAAAGTACCGGTAAATGTAAGTTTGTAACAGGCCGGTTGTTAATGTGAGGATATTGTTTTCAGCTATGTTTAAACAAATAATAGCTTATAAAATAATATTGCACTAGGATTTAGTGTCTAACAGCTTTATGATTTTTCCCATCACGTTTCTTTTTCTCTGTAGATTTTCAGGAACCATACGCTGTAGTGGTTCTTCTTGAAAAGGATTTAGTTGTTATTGACCTTGCACAGAACGGGTATGTATTAGCCAATCACAGCACTCACTATTTGCATCACAGTTGGTTATTTGTGTCTTACTTGTTTGACGCATCACACCTTTCTCTGTATGCCACTGCAGTGTCAGGCTGATGGTTTTGTCCTGTGATGTTTCCATAGTTACCCAATCTTTGAAAATCCATATCCCATGACGATTCATGAGTCTCCCGTGACATGTTGTGAATACTTAGCCGATTGTCCTGCGGACCTCATACCTGCACTTTACTCTGTCGGATCTCGCCAGAAACGACAGGGCTACAGCAAAAAGGTGAAACCACATGCAAGCAAAATCACATTAATACCACACACACACACACACACACACACATTGGTGCGGCTATTCTTATGAGGACTCTACATAGACATAATGATTTTAATACTGTACGTACTACACACCTAACCCTACCCCTAAACCTAAACCTCACAAAAACGTTCTGCATTTTTACATTTTCAGAAAAACAGAATTTAGTATGTTTAAGCGATTTGAATTATGGGGAATTAAGAAATGTCCTCACAAACCACATTTATAGCATTATACCCTTGTAATTACCAGTTTGTATCCTAAAACAATTTACTCTTAAACCACCCAAACACTTTACACCACACACACACACACACACACACACACACACACACACACACACACACACACACACACACACACACACACACACACACACACATGCACAATGCTACTAAATTGTTGGATAATGATTCAATATTGTATCAAAGCTGTTTTCTTTGTATATTTACTGTAGATATAGACCAATAATCGGTTTCACAGATATTTTTGATCTGTCTCTAAAGATTAGCATCCAACCAAAGTTTTGCAATGATTATATAACTTTTTATGGTACAGCCATTCATTTCCAAGAGAAAAGTGCATAGCATTTTTAAGCTTAAAGAGATCCCAAACAAAGATACATTTTCAAACATTTGGATCGCAAAGCAACTTTGCATAAATATAATGGCATGAATAAAAGTAATAGTAATAAAACATTCCGAATGCATAGCATGTTTTATTGTTGGAGTATAATGTTTACTTATTTTTGTGTCAAAACAGAAATAAAAAAATATAAAAATCAGTTCTGCATGTCGGTTATAGTGTAGGACACTAACACTTAAAAGTAATTGTATAAATCTCACCCCAAAATGTTTTTTTTTACAGAAACAAACTTATTTACTTTTACATACACAGACACATGCACATACACATACCTTGTTGTTTGAGTGACTTTTATTGTGACACCTGGTGAATAGCCTTGTTGCCCCACGGCTCTATGACTTCAGGCTTCTGTTGTGCAGTGCATCATGTCTATAGACTGTGTGGTTCAGAGGTTTAGACAGGGGTATTTATGGGCATAAAAGAAACAATGACCTCTTAACCAAGACTGGAGTTTGGAGTGTAAGTTAGGTCAGTTTCTCACCGCGAAGCCGATTATCCAACATCCCACTTAGGATTTCAGCAGTATTGAGTTTACTCTGAATACACTGCTTTAGCTTCCACACCTCATGAGGAAATGCTTTCCTATAGAGCCTCGCCAGCCGTTTAATAAAGGTTCCACCCACGTTACAAAAATGTTTTGTGGCTGCCAGCACAATCATTACATTATAACAAAAAGCTTTGCTTTAAAACGTACAAATTGGCTGCTTTTTATTAAAAAATTTGAAGGAATGTTCACTTGCTTTAGGGCAATAACTACCACATCACCTCAGCACATCATCTTAGATTAATGTGTTAAGGGTTTGTGGTTGCTGTTTTAAGTGCTTTTGTGTGATTCTGTTGTTTATCATAGGAATGGCCTATCAGTGGTGGAAACTGGGGCCTGGGCACACAAAGCTACCCTGAAATAATAATAACTGGGTAAGAACAGTGTGTATATGTTTGAGTGAGGGCATGTGTGTGTTTGTGTGTGTGTGTTTGTGTGTTTTGTAACTGTTACTGTGTTCATTCTTTTCTATCACAATTCATGGCTCTGCTGAAATTGCCCAAAAAAAATTAAAAATAGACCTAAATGGAGAATGAGAAGGCGGCAGGAGATAGTGAAAAGGAACGGAAAAGAGAGGGTAATGACTGGGATAAAAAGATAGCGGAAAGGCATGGGAATCATAAAGAATGTAACAATTCTGCTTCCAATTCCACTTTAAGTAGAAGTGTAATTATTCTTTCAATTTTAAAATACTTATCCCTGCTTAATATGTAAAAACAACTATAAGTAATCTGTGCGCAGATTGATTTCAACAGAAGGGTAATAGCAAATGATACATTTTTACCCAATTCTGAAAAAAAAAGAAAGAACAAATAAAGGATAACAAAAAAGTAAGCATTTTCGGCTGTATCACTCAAGGGATGACAGAAGCATTTTTGTTCAGTATTTTCATGTGTTTGACAGTGGTGGGAGAAGCACTTCCTCTCATCTATTTACTAGCTTTTATCTGACACAGAAACTTAGCTTACCACTGTGGTTTGTTTGGATAAATGGCAGTGTGCAATTGACTGTGAGTTTATGTGGGTAAGTGTATGAAAGTGTAAGAGACAGAGTTAAAATAAAATAAAAATGTTCTGCTGCTCTTCTCTTAGGCATGCAGATGGTTCAGTGAAGTTCTGGGATGCTTCAGCAAGTGAGTACTGAGCCTTTCTGACTTCATAATTACCTCATTTACCATATACTAAAATGCACATGCATCATAAGCCAACTATTTACAAATGTGTGCAGTGCAATCATTTTTCAAAGCTTGCGATATAAAGCTTGCTTCAAGCACATTTACCCTACTTTATTTGCATTTAGCCTGAAGAATTTACCAAAAGAAACAATTGTGCAAACAACGAATAAATATGTTCATTTTTTTTGTGTCCCCTGGGAATTAAACTCCAAGACTTTGTCATCACCAGTGTCATGCTCTAGTTGAGCAACAAGAATAAGCACATTTGACTAGGACATCGGAACAACACAAGTCCTCAGTCAGTCTAAATTTTCTGGCAAATATCCACTTTAAATTCTGATTTTGCTGACCAAGATGCTTAGTTTTTCGGTTGGAGTATATCACATGACATCACACATCAGTTACCTTAACAATTAGCTAATTCTCCATGATTTATGACCCAACTAGGGACCGACTTTATAGTGGTACACAGCTCACAGTCCCACATACACACACAAAAGCAACAACTAATTCCCCAAATACCCACAGGCTTTATCAAACCTTGCACATTGCTCAGAGAGATCTATTGTAAGAGAGTTACCTGTAAATAGCATTTGACCTTGTTTAATGTATGAGAATGACAAATTATGGCTGTCTCTTTTAGCTGCTAAAGAACATATTTTCATATTACAAATACAACAAAGGTTGCCAACCTGCAAGTGCTTGTTTTACATTCAAATAGGTTTTCCTTAATGGCAAAAGCTAATTTAAAAACAAATGTGCCCTCATTTTGTCCACCACAGAAATATAAAGCTAATTAGGAAGGAAGTATTAATCCGGCTAACACAGAGTTGCTAATCTTATGCCACTTAATATTTTTGTGCTTTGACTGAACAATTGGAGTCAATGGATTAGAGGCCACAAAAAAATTGGCCAAAACACATTTATGTATTTGTGGGGCATTACAAATTTCCCATCATATTTTTAATCCCCCAAGGCATACAATGTCCGAATCTAGAGATTTTAAAACTTTTATTACATGGCTCTCTGGAATACTTGATTCTGATTGATCAGTTTTGGGCACCAAATATTTTTGTTTAATGACCACTAAACCGTATATTTGACTGTTGTCCCATGCAATCGATTTCCTGCTTAACTGTGCTAGTTTAATTTCTTTCATCTCCATTTGTGGTCTCTTAATTAATTATTGAACATAATTAAATTAATTCCATTTAAGTTTTTGTATCTATGTATTTATTCAGTTGGTAATAGTTGTGTAACAAGTGGAATAATGTACAGTTAGCCAGACATGATCACAAAATACTGTAAACCCAATTAGCCACAATCACAATAATATCGTGACATGAGCATGTGCAATTTCTAAATTTCATTTTTTTTATAATCAGAATTCTGTTATGTATTATTCGCCATTCTGGTTGGTACACATCTTTTGAACACTGATGAGATCTGGCAAGTCAGAATGCAGTGCACAAAACGGAACGGAACAGAAATCAGGAATGTGAATGCAGATTAAAGAAAAACAAAAAGGCACAAAGTAAAAACAAGCAAACGCTATCATCTATTATTTATGCAGAGGCATTTTTGTTCCCTACTGAAATGTGCTTTTGAACACTAACATGCATTTTTTAATGTAAGGAAAAACATGTAAACCCAAAATCGCAGTAAATCATGATATCTACATATGGCACAGCCCTAATCACCATCTGGGTTCATTTGTCGAAAATGACCGACTGACTGTACATATATCCCTTACTTACATTCTGTACTATGATCAGAGGTAACTCCTTGTACATTTTTAATTCCCATGTTGCTCAGTAATGCTCCAGGTACTGTACAAGCTGAAGACAGCAAAGGTGTTTGAGAAGGCACGATGTAAGGAGGAGAAACCCAGCACAGATATTGTGGACGAGGACCCGTTTGCCATTCAGCTGATGTCTTGGTGTCCTGAGAGCCGTATGCTGTGTGTGGCTGGCGTCTCTGCCCACATCATCATATACAGGTTCAGCAAACAGGAAATCACAACAGAGGTGGTGCAGGTAAAAATGCATGCTTTATTGTATTATTGTGTAACTGTATGTGTTCTTATAAAAGTGTGTCTATTAGCTTAAAGCTAGGTTCTACTCTTGACTTTAAACTTTGTTAACGTTTCTGGAGTGGAATGAGTAATTGTGCCCTTATAGACTCTCTCTCTCTCTCTCTCTCTCTCTCTCTCTCTCTCTCTCTCCCTCTCTCTCTCTCTCTCTCTCGCTCTCACTCTCTTTCTCTTCATTCTCCCCTCAATATCTTTATTATATTTCCTTGACAACTGCCATGACTCATACGGATAATAATATAAAATATGTTCATTAAATAGATTTTGTTCAGTGACTTGAATGCGCGTGCGTGTGTTCAAGTGTATGTGCAGTCTACACAGCCAACTATGGAAATCAGAGGAACATTTGTAACTAAATCCTCAAGCCTTCTAAAGCTGTTCTAATTAATGTTCACCACATCTAGCTGTATATTGAGCTTGAATAATTAATACTGCATTCATTTTGCCTTACCATTTTTTACAAGCTCTATATTTGCATACCAATGGTTGTGTGACTCATAAATAAATGAGCGCTTATGAGAATACTATTAAAAACTATATCTGTGAAAAATTTTAATTTACATATGGGTTTATTACAAGAAATTATAAATAATGTGGTGCTAAGACTGAAGCAATTAAGTTTAATAAAGTTTATTAATGCTCAAATATACAGTGGCTTGTTCAATACAAATAATTACTGTACATATTAATACATGATTCATAGAACAAGGATAGTAATGAATTAAGTAGCGGATGCATCTTGTCTAACAAGCATAGCCATTTAGGGACACATGTAAGATTCAGTGCATGCATTGCATTGGGGCTCACAGGACTGCATTGGAATGGTTAGCGCAGTCCACCCTCAACAGCACACGTGGGAAAAACTGAGTTAATATCGTGCTGCTGACAGAACGTTCACACTTGTGCATAATGAGGGTAAATTAAACCTATTAGCACCTTGAGTCCCGAGACTCTCACGCACATAGAAACACTCACTCATACACACACACACACACACACACACACACACACCAATTAGCATGCCTCAAATTAAGAACAGTGACACTGATGGGGATCAATTAACTCAATGCGTTTAGCTTATTTATATACATCTGTGCTCAAGTGCACTTGCATCAATTACATGTGTACATATGTGTGTGTGTTTCATAGTTACTGGAGGTCAGGTTACAGTATGAGTTGAATGATCTGGAATCCCCAGAAGGAGGTGGAGATCAGACACCAGCTCCTCCCACTCCAATCACCTCCCCCAGTCCACAAACCACCGCCCCTCAAACACACCCCTCCGTTAGCAGCAACTCGTCAGATGGGATGAGAGACAACATACCCTGTCTAAAGTAATGCTGCTTTTCCTTTATATGTGCACATATATAGTTGTATGTAATTGGGATGTACATTGTGGTCATTTTGTCTTCTTAAAAGGATAATTCACCCAAAAGTTTTGTTTTTTTGTTACCATTTACTCACTCTCACATTGTTCCAAACCCCTATGACATTCTTTCTTCTGTGGAACACAAGAGGAGATATTAGACATGTTAGTCACCATTCTCATTCATTACATATTTTGTCCACACATTGCAAGTTTATTGTGACTGAGACTGTCATTCTCTCTCTGTTCGAGAGAAGAAAGGAAGTCATACGGGTTTGCATGAGGGTGAAATAATGATATCCCTTCATTGTGCTGTAAACATCTGCACAATTTTTAGCTAAACCCGTTTAATAGAAGCAGATGTCCACATGCTTTTTTTGCCCAACCCGGTTTTCATTATGAGACCAGGTTGGGCAAAAAAAGACTTTGGACACCTACTTCTAACAAACGGGTTTAGCTAAAAATTGTGTAGATGTTTATATTTTTGCAAAACTTGTTATACGTGTCTCCAAATGCAATTCCTTGTTGTTTTGTGGACAAATTAGCACTAGATGCGCTACAACAACTGTGTGTTTTATTCACTTCCACACAGATCATGACTGTAATGGTTGATTATGATTTTATAAATACTTATTTTTTTCCTCCTTTACTCAGTCCCTGCTATTTTAGGATATTGACATACTTTTACTAAAAAACATCTTTTGAAAAATGATACATTTTAATGATCGTATTACATACCCACCTACATATATAGATTAATCAAACGTGATTAGATTGCACGGTAGCTCACTTGGTAGGGCACTGGTCTTACAGTTGGAGGACCACGTTTCAAGGCCAGCCATGAACTCAAGCTGATACTTGATATTAAAGAGTCATTGATGTTGCACGAAGAAATTTGTGGGACCGGGATGGAAAAAAACACAGTCCTGTGCAGACCTCTAGTTGTTACTGAATTTTTATCAGTGCATAATGTTTTAAAAAAAAGTTAATAAAAAAAAAAAAAAGTGTATTCACTTTTGCATAAAATTCTGCCCATACCTTTTATGTTATATAAAAGTAACATACACTGGGGGCCAAAAGTTTGGAATAATGTACAGATTTTGCTGTTTCGGAAGGAAATTGGCACTTTAATTCACCAAAGTGTCATTCAACTGATCACAAAGTATAGTCAGCAGGGATGGAACGGTAAGACAAATTGGGCTGGGGTTGGGGGGTGGGTTGAGCCATGTCTTAAGGTCAATATTAGGTCAAAAGTGGCAAAAAAGAAACAGCTTTCTCATCAGTCAATCATTGTTTTGAGGAATGAAGGCTATACAATGCTTGAAATTGCCTAAAAACTGAATATTTCATACAAAGGTGTACACTACAAAGACAAAGGACAGCTGGCTCGAACAAGGACAGAAGAGATGTGGAAGGCCAGATGTACAACTAAACAAGAGGATACGTACATCAGAGTCTCTAGTTTGAGAAATAGATGCCTCACATATCCTCAGCTGACAGCTTCATTGAATTCTACCCACTCAATACCAGTTTCATGTACAACAGTAAAGAGAAGACTCGGGTGCAGGCCTTACTGGAAGAGTTGCAAAGAAAATTGTTGGTGAACACATTACAAAACATTTGATTATTGACGAATCCCGACGACTCTGCCTGGACTCTAAATTACGTTTCACAACAGAGTACATGCGAGAAGTGATACGAGATACGAAAACAAATGCATGATCATATGTTATGCTTTTTCAGAATATGATGTGTATGTACTGTCCAAGAGAATTGCCAATTTCTCTCCAACTCTTCTCTTTCTCCACCCGGATGTGGTACAGTTCAGATGAAACATCAATGTTCCACTAATTGTTGCTCCATTTCTTCGGTTCAGTGAGACTTTCTTGATACCGCAGCCATGATAGTTAAAGTTCTGTTGCAGGTAGATCAGGACTCCTCCCACTGAAACATCCTGTGAACCGTTTCTTGCTCTCTCATTGGCTGTAGGACAACGCTGCAGTTGTATTCAGTCAAAAAACATTTCACATTCCACGATTTGGAATCGCAGACAGGTCCAGATATTTAACATTCTAGAAATCTCACTGACATCAGCGACACGTCGGCGCTTCTCTCAGATTGTGTCTTTGATAATTCATACTTTGCATTCGTCCCTCATGGGAGCGAGCTCCGATTTGCCTATGATTTCGGGCTTTTGTCAGCGATCTCCACAAAACTGTCGGCGAGTGAAAATAGGGCTTAAATCATGTAAACTCGGCATAAGGTGCATGAGAAGTGCCCAACAAGACAGCCACATCTATGGCAAGTGATGCAGGAAGCGTGGGAGGAAATGCCACCTGAGTATCTGGACAAACTGACAGCTAGAATGCCAAGGATCTGCAAAGCTGTCATTGCTGCATGTGGAGGATTTTTTTAACTCTTTGAAGTAGTTTAAGAAGTTCTGAATTTTTTTTTCAAATTGTAATTGTAATTTTTCATGTTATTATTGCCCTGACTATACATTGTGATCAGTTGAATGCCACTTTGGTCAATAAAAGTAACAATTTCCATAAGAGCAAAATCTGTACATTATTCAAAACTTTTGGCCCCCAGTGTGTATAATACAGTATATTACATAATACACTTAATAGTGTACGTTTTTGACAGGGACGGATATCCTCAAATTTTCCTCTCTCTATTGTCTATAACCCAGTGTCTCATCTCATGCCTGTCCTCTCTCTCTGTCTCTCTCCCTCAGGGTGCGCAGCAGTCCTCTGAAGCAGCCTCCAGGGTATCAGGTGGAGCTAGTGGTACAGCTGGTGTGGGTCAGTGGAGAGCCGCCCCAGCAGATCAGCAGCCTGGCCATCAACTCCTGCTATGGCTTGTAAGTCACATGAAGGATGGAGAAGTCCCTTCAAGATTTTAAATCCAAGATTTTTAATCTGTGGTTATAAAGTTTGTAAAGGCTCTAGATTATGGTTAAGCACTTTAAACATTAATATATTAAATGCTGCAGTTTATTTTAGATTTTTTTTTTCAGATGAGACTTTAAACTAACACTTGAGACATTGAACTTGTTAAACGCTTCATACAAAAAGTCTAATTTCCTTGGTTTCATAGAAGCACACAGTGATATGGATCATCATGTTTTGCATAAACTTGTATAGTCCATGCCATCTTGAGTGCATGCTGTCATTTAAGCAAAAGCAGGCATATTAACTAGTAAGAAAGTCTGAAGTTCATGTAAATTGTTCAGTGATGGTAATAATTTTTTAAGTATTAAATATTAAAGTAAATTAGAAAAGTAATGCAAAATAGAAACATTATCACTTGTGGTCTCAGACTTTTGTAACCCACTGTATTTATAGTCAACAATCAAGTCTAAACTTAATTTGTATGCATAGTAGCAAACTGCCCTTGCTTGCGTATGCACTGACATACATGGTAGGATGGATTATAGAATTACAGTTTATTAAATGGAGATTCATATGTGTATATGTCAAATGAGCTCATTGTCATCTATGCTTTGAATATGTCTCTTTACCCTGTGTGTCATAGGGTGGTGTTTGGCAATAGTAACGGTCTAGCAGTAGTGGATTACTTACAGAAGACTGTTCTGTTAAATATGGGAACTGTGGATTTGTATGGCTCTAATGACCCCTACCAGAGACAACTGCGATCTCCCCGTAAGAGCCGACAACCTTCTGGAGGTGTGCTACAAATTTACTCAAGCGCAAATGCACACACAGACATGCTTTACCTCCATAAAAGACAGAGCACATTCACTATATGGCCGAAAATACGTGGACACCTCGTTCTAATTAAGCTATTTTGCAATTTTAGCTACTCCCATTACATTATGAACACAGTAAGCCTTTTGAAAACACATCTTCATCAGCACTTGTGCAGTGTACACTTGTGCAGGTATACAGTAGTGTGACCCCTGCTGGTGGAAGACATTATTGCATCTTTACACATAATGCTCAGTAAGAAAGAGTTGATTGCTGTGATTTGGCACCAAACAGTTTGTTAGATTACCCGTTGTGTGTGCATGTGTGTGTTTTTGTGTCAGAGGTAATGAGTGATATTTAGCAGGAGGGCTGGGATCTGTCGGATATGCATACAGGGACACTGCTGATCAGAGCAGCTGGGTTCAGCTACTGTTTGCCCATCTGCAACAATGCAACAAAGATGCAACTATATTAAAATTATGACCAATAAACCATGAATTATTTTCATGTTATGGCTGATAACCGATAAATGGCAGTTATTATAAATATATATTGTTAGAGATAGAAAATTAAAGGACACTATTATGCAATCACAGCATTATAATGTATGCTTTCCTACACTCTCCAAATACTCTGTGTTCGAATTGAGTTAGAGTTCTTGGAGGGGGGGGGGGGGGGGGGGGGGGGGGGGTCCCTTAACTCTTATGGGGGTTAATTCGAACAACGACTGTACTACTGATATACAGCATGGAATACCTTTTCATATAAATGATACTTGCACACATTCCAAATATACAATGACATACTCCAAGCATAAAGTGTGCTACTCAAAAATGGCATCTCTCTCTTTTTCACAGGGCTGTGTGACATTAACGAGGGCTCAGCCACCTCAGAGGACCGCTGCAAATCCCCCACCTCAGGTAAAACTTCCCTCAGAGCATGACACAATCCATACCGCCTCCTACGAAGAATATACCGATCAGTCCTAACGCTTGAGCCTGCTGATAGCCACATGCTCTTTGCTTCACAGGGGGAGCATTTTAGATTTACAATCAAAGTTTTTGTTCATCTGTTCATTTAAGATTAATTCTGGTTAAAATGGCAGTTTAAGCTTAAATACTACTTAAAGCTGGAGTGTGTAATGTCTTTCCATGTAAAATGCTCCCTCCTATCCCAGCTTAATATGCAGAGACAACTACAGTATATACTGTATATACAGTATATACAGTATATTGTAAAAACTGTGGCACTGTGGTACTATCAAAACATTGCTCTGTTTGTGCATCCCAACCTCGAGACATGTGGCTTGTTGAGGTGAGGTGTGCTCTTGCTTTTCTAAAGGATCATGCTTGAATTTTTTATCTGTTGGACAGTTATATATATATATGAGTTCCTACTTCAATGTAAGTCTATTTGATTCAAATAGACTTACATTGAAGTAGGAACTCAAGCCATATCTAGGGACTAGTATGCCAGACCTGACTTGGGAAACAGTCCCTCTTGGGGTTTTTAGGTTCTTTCAACTTGAGAAGTAAGCAACCACCCACAAGCCCCAACTGTAGCATCGTGGCGTGGAAGCTTGTATGAGCAAGCATTCATATTTTCTTCAGAAAACATAAAAATCAAGTTATTTTTAACTTCAGCTTTAAGCTACATTAAAGGGATAGTTCACCCAAAAAATGTAAATTCTCTCATCATTTACTCACCCTCATGCCATCCCAGATGTGTGTGAATGTTTTTCTTCAGCAGAACACAAACAAAGATTTTTAGAAAAATTTCTCAGTTCTGTAGGTCCATACAATGCACGTGAATGGTGATCAGAACTTTTTAGCTCCAAAAATCACATAAAGGAAACCATATTTTCAGAAGTTATAAAATAGGTGTGGGTGAGAAACAGGTCCAAATTTAAAAAAGTCTTTATTTTAAAGTTTTTATATTTAAAGTTAAAGTGGAAGTTTAGAGCTAAAAATGACTTCTGATTTTGACTTTCAGATGTGAAAGTGACACTAAACAGGCACCACATGTGGCTTTCAGATGTAAAAGTGAATGTGGAGATTTAGAGTAAAGAAGGACTTAAATTGTGACCTGTTTCTTACCCACACCTATTATATAGCTTCTGAATATATGGATTTAATTTTATGTTTTCTTTATGTTGTGTTTGGAGCTACAAAGTTCTGATCAACGTTCACATGCAATTTAGGGACTGACAGAGATTAGGTATATTTGTTAAAATATTTGTTTGTGTTCTGCTAAAGGAAAAAAGTCATGCATATCTGGGATGGCAAGAGGGTGAGTAAATGATGAGATAATTTTCATTTCTGCAACAAAAAATCAAGTATATACAACATAAGTGTGCATTTATTTGCATTTAAGATATTACTATCTTAACGTTAAAATAGCCTCTGCTGATAATTATTACTAGTTTTAGTCTGGCAGACCTGGCAAAACATCCTACAAATGTCAATGTTATTTTGTACCTGTGTCTGTGGAGGAGAACAAAAGTTCACACAGGTCATGTGATGACTGATAGTAACTGACATTCTGATGAATGCTGATGAATGACATTGTGACAAGGTGCCAAGTAGGAGCATAGTGGTTAAACATCTGGGAAAGTAAAAGGTTTTACTTTCAAACCCTGATGGTTTTGTTCTATGGAGAGCAGTTCAGATCACCTTTGTGCCCTTGATTGAGACACTTACAGGGGACGGTCTCTGTAATAAGTGTATCAAAGCAAAGATCAAAACAAAAATGTTACATCCATAGCAATAACCATGTGGACCAATAACCATGGTCTGGATGAATTGTTATAAGGCAGTATTGCTTCAGAAATTAAACATGCAAAAGGGTTGAAAATGGAGCCATTGCTTAAATGTATCTCAGCAGGCTCAGATCAAAACACAGCTTTTATTTGTGGGCAGGAAAAATACATTAAATCTAAATTTACTAGCCACAGCTTGTAAATGCACTGCAACACAGAGCTCTTAGTTGAGAGTACTTTTCGACTGCTGTTTAATGAGGTATTGATTGCTGTAATACTGTCACTGAATTGTGTAACCAAATGTTTAATTGAAAATTAAATGAAGCATCATTTTTATTGTGAACTTTGGGTCAAATTCTGATTCATGTTATGCAAATGACTTTGAATAGCACCTTTTCAGGAGATTATTTTTCCAGTTTCTGGAAAACAGTTTAAAAATTGTTCCCTGTAACATTTAACTGTCTTGTCTAATGATAAAAAGGCAAATTTCAATAAAAATAATATCATATACCGTCTGCAAATTTGCGCATATCTCGTTTAAATAGATATAATAACTAGGGCTGTCGATTTAACGCGTTAATTCAGTGTGATTAATTTTATAAAAAATAATGCGTTAAAAAAAATGCAATTAATCGCAATTTCCCCGCACCATAATAAGGAAGATTCCTGAGAAATGCAAGCTTGTAGTACCACCTGTTTACTCCAGAGGGCAGTAAGTGAAACTTCAGCTGTATGAGCAACATGCAGTTTATACAGTGAACAAAACAAACATCCAGCAGTAGAACAACACAAACATGCGTTATGTTCTTGCGTTCAAAACACTTGACAGAGCGCAAATTTGAACTAAGGGATCTCAAGATGTGTTTTAAGTATTAAACTATATTTAACTTGACACAGTGACCTAAAAATGTATGTTTATGATGCAATGCACCGGAGACGCTACTCTTCTGCCACAAGAATGTAATGCATTTTAATTATCTGAATATTTTTTATTTTATATATATATATAATTTAAAAATATTTAAAGATAGCTATGTATAATTATTTCATCATTATATATTAAATTATTGTTAAATGAGGGGCTTTCTCAGCAAATATTTGTATATGCGATTAAATGCGATTAATCACGATTAATTAATCAGGACACCATGTAATTAATTAGATTACAAAATGTTTATCAATTGACAGCCCTAATAATAACCCAACTTCACACAACTTCAGCAGATCCAGCATCCTGTGGAGCGCTCATAAATCTTCCTCTGAAGCACATATTTTAACAGTCTCTCCTCAACAGTTCCTTGTCACCTTTAACTCGATGTAATTCACGAACCTCACGAAAATCAAATTTTTTCTTCGTGTCAATAGCTCATCTAATATCTTTCTCTAAAGTGTGTATTCCATCAGGCAGAATCAAAAACTTCAGGATCAGGATGAAAAGTTCCTCTGATTCACAAATTATGACAGTCACTCCGTGTCAATCCAAATAGGCGATCCAGGCCGTTTAAACTGTCAGGAGATTGCTGCTCGTGCTGGATCCGCACAGGCAGCATCCGAAACTAGGACAAAATGCTGCCTCCGGAGGCTGTATAAGGAGGTACAATGAAAATAAGGTGCTTTTCAAACTTTTCAGAGACCAGTTTTCTTTAAGAGTTCCATTCAATCAAAACAGCTGTCAGTTAAGTCATTAACAGATTAGGCAGCAAGGTAGCAAGTTAGCTGCCTACATATTCGGATACAGCCCAAGTTAAAAGTGCTTCACGTGTGCTAAAAGTAAATGTCACATTTACTGCGCACTGTATGTACAATTGGTTTGATTATATATTTTTGAGTAAATGCGATTGCTGATGTGGACATGCCATCCATGGTTTCTGGACTACTGTGTGCACTGATATTTTCTTCTTCCTAATATATTAACAATTTCTTTATGTGCAAATAAATTACAAAAATGTGATGACTAAACAGAAATCTGAAGAAACTGCTACCTACCATTTAAAATACAATATTATTTCTTTAGTTTTGTGTGAAATTGTGTAAATATAGTGCTAAATAAGCGTTTATATATATATATATATATATATAAGCAATTTTATGTTTGTTATTTACTATATTAAACTGTGTGATATATCGGCATTTATCGGACTATCGGCCACCCTGCTCTCTGGATATCGGCATCGTTCATAAAAAAACAAAACATATCGGTCGTCCACTAGTTAAGATGCAAATAAAAATGTTCAAGGTTAAGACACGTGGTTGTGAAAAGGTAGTCTAAACCATTTCCATTTTCTGCATTTAGTTCATTTAGTAAAGCTGAAGGTGCGGTGGTGATGGTGACAACCTAAAAACCTCCTTCTAAAAAGAGCATGACACTCACACAAAAGGACTGGGGCAGATCTCAAAATAGAGATAAGATTTGCTCCAAAGGTCAAACAGAATGAGAATGTATTTTCAAAAATTACTTTTTCAGTTACATCTGAGTAAGTACATCTGAAGCTATTGTCTGAAGCAAGTGGTTTGATCATCAAATATAAAAAGAAGGCCCATGTAGTCATTGTGAAAATAACACATTTAACATGGACAGATACAGAACAAATGATTGTGGCTCCCACATACAAAAAGCCAAAACGGGTTTAGGGTAAGGATTGGGCTAGGGTTAGGTTTAGGGTTGGGGTAAGGTTAACAGTGTAACTACAGATGTAATTAAATGCAGGTACTTTAAATGAAAGTAAAATGCAACAACATATATGTACATAATAAGTACATTGTTTCAAAATGCTTAAGTTCATAATAGTTAAAGACACCTAATAAAAAGTGAGTCTGCCAAAACAAAAGCACAACCAACGACAAAACAAAAATCCAGATCGACACATTTCACGTTATGACATTCCTTCATTCCTACCCTCTGTGTTAATTCCAGCAAGAGTAAAATGTTTCTAATTACTGACATGCTTTACTTCCTCCCAAAAAGTCTTGATCTCAAACCATCAACAATTCTACAATGGAGCAGGGAGAGGAGGTAAGGTTGGATAACAGTGTAGAAGAGGTTCCACTAGTTTTGTTCAACCACGCTGTCTCTGTCTCTATGTATGAACAAAACAGAGGAAATAGCAGCTACTGAATAAACAGCTTCTGAATAAACCTTATGGAACTTTCCACTGCATGCTACATTTATGTAGCACGCATGTGACATGGTGAAATGTGCTTGTAGTTAGCTTTGTAATTTGCTTGAGAAATTTATTTTGTGCCACATGGGTGGCTGCATCTTGTAATTGTCTGTAATTGTTAGGAATGCAGGTTTAATTTGTTGTCTTAATGCACTTGTCTCTTTATGTCCATAAATCTCAGCATGGGATAGCGAGTATGGAATTTAGAAAATGAAAACTAAAAATGTATTTAAATTCACTGCAACCAGCTTTGATATTTGGTATCATCTTTTATTGTATATTGATACTTTGTGAAGTACCATTCAGTGTTCCCAGAGTCATGGAAAACCTGGAAATGTCAGAATAGCCATGATAGTAATAGTAATAATAATAATAGTACAATTTTAAAATATTTTAAAGCCTTTTTGGAAAATTAGTAAAGTGAATACACATTTTTCTAGTTAAGCAGAGCTCAAAAATATTTAATCGCCTAGAAATTGAGCTTTGTTAGGACAGTCGCTATAAAATTATTTAAAAAATACATAGGAGTGGGGGGCCTGAGTAGCTTAGCGAGTAAAGATGCTGAATACAACATTCACAAGTTTGAATCCAGGGTGTGCTGAGTGACTCCAGCCTGGTCTCCTAAGCAACCAAATTGGCCCGGTTGCTAGGGAGGGTAGAGTCACGTTGGGTTAACCTCTCCGCAGTAACGTGCTCAACAAGTTACATGATAAGATTGACGTCTCAGACGCGGAGGCAACTGGGATTCGTCCTCGGCCACCCGGATTGAGGCGAGTCACTACGGCACCATGAGGACTTAAGTGTACATTGGGAATTGGGCATTCCAAATTGAGGAGAAAAGGGGAGAAAAAATAAATAAATATCCATAGGAGCCATTCACACCCAACATGTTTTTGCCTACATCTACACTGTTTTTAATAGTTTTTTCTTAGTAAACATGAACTAGATGGATGTTTTCGATCATTGAGCCTTGTCTTGCTGCTTTTCAGCATTTCTCATCATATCGCACGTTTTTAGACCTGGTGATCAATTCAAAACATATTTTTAAAACACTTCTTGTGACAACTACATTCTGTTCCATTCAATGCACTGCACCTATTTTTTTTTTTCAATGCAATGATGCGTTCAGTGTGAATAGCCCCTTATTCAGTAATCATGAATGACTGAAAAAAAAATTATGGAATTTCTTTTTTTAAAAGATGTGGAACCCAGACTGTTATTATTATACACAAAATGCAATTTTGAATAACTTATCATTCTCTTTTTTCAGTTAATCTAACATAGACGAGCTTTGGAACTGTTTTTTGTTGCTTTCATGAGGATTATATTGATGGCTGCTGAGCTCATTATAAACAGCTGAGGATATAGTTCTGTATCTGTCAAGTATAGCAAGTGTCTGGCACATGCTCATCTGGGATGATGGCATTAAGTTTTCCTCCTGAATTTAACTATGCTTAATACAATAAAAGAATAAAATACTTATGGTGCAAGGGCATTCAGAGTATACAAAATCATACACATACGCAATCACTTCCAGTTCATGTTATTCTGTTTGGTGCATGCTCGTGGCATGGGAGGCTGTTAATGATTGTTTTGTCTATTTGGATGTCATTCCTTTTCCTTTCAGGTATTTATGTGGCCAAATGATACCCATTTATATGCCAGTACTGTTTGTCCAGCATGCAGCATTATGCAGTTTGTCTTTGACTTGCTGAAAAATATAGCAGTGTCTCCTTTGTCTTGTTTGAAGCATCTGTGTCCCACAGGATGAAAAAACCCCTTCAGCTATGTTGTCTGGTGTTTACTTGAGCACAACTAGTTCTAGCATTGCATGGCTTGTACTAAGGCTTCAACGTGTTTGTAAAGAGGGGTGTTTTCTTTTTTCCAGCAAAGATGTCACGGAAATTAAGCTTGCCTACTGAGCTAAAGCCAGAATTGGGTAAGCCTTGACTTTGTGTTCATGCTACATAGCTTTTGTTTTGGAGTCCATCAGCACATTTGTCAGAATCTGGAGAGTCCACATGCTCACTGTCTTGGAAAATCTCATGTCAATTAGCTAAAGACTTATTCTGCACCCCACAAAAACATTGATCTGTAAAGTTTAGTTCACCAAAAATCATATACGTTTTATGGTTTATTGGAACTTGACTCTGTTGTTAAGTCAATGGAGCTTTTTGCAATACATAGTTTTAGCTTTTATGGAAATCATGCCTTAAAGGGTTAGTTCACACAAAAATGAAAATGATGTCATGATTTTGTCACCCTCCTGTTGTTCCAAACGGTATGAGTTGCTCTCTTTTGTGGAATAAAAAAAGAGATGTTAGGTTGAATGTAAGTCTCAAGCAATAGTCACTTTCATTGCATCTTTTTTTCCATACTTGGTGAGTGAATGGTGACAGAATAATTTTTTTGGAATGAAATATAGATTTCTTAATGTCATAAAGCCCCCAATGATATATAGATTTTGGGACTGACACAGACAAATACACAGGGTGCGAATTACATAATACCCTTCAGGGGGGTCTGACCTTAATTTTTTATATTAAATGGTATTATTGTATGTGGAAATTGACATACCATGATTAAAAAGTTTGTAAAAATATTGTTCATATTTCATGATAATTAATTGATTAATGTATGCACGTGACACAAACTTATTGTAATGAGTTACTGATACATTTAATAAAAACGAATCAAACAGTACTTCCATGGATTGACTACCTAAATATAAATATTATCATGCACTTTCTCAAGTACCCCTAAAATACATTTTCTTCACTAAATAGTAAAAAACTTCCCTGTTTGTTCTCTTTCTCTGACTCTTTTTGTATTCACTTGTGATTGAAATCTCAGTACAAAAGGAATATTATCCATTATTATATCACTCCATGTTGCTATAATTCACTATCATTATAGGGATTATTACTTTTTCTTGGTTCAGACAGTCCATTTGAGAGTAGGGTTGTTTCTTTCAACAGTACCATCAGGATACTAAAACAGATAAATTAGTTGATTTTATGTATTATTCTAAATAATGTTATTCTGTATGACATGAGAATATTTACCTTATTTTCAATTCAAAGAGTGCTACAGTTTAGTTTTTTATTTTTCTTTCTACTGGCCAATGATGATTCTGAGAAAACTCACCCACAGCCTATTATTGTTGCTATAGTAACGAACACAATTTCCAAGCATGTCTGATTGAGGTTAAACGCAAGCTTTTATTTCAGCTTTGTTAGATTTGGGGTTATTTGTTGTTACTTCAACAGACAATTGACTTTATTAATTGGAATCATCAGCATTAAGTTAAAGAGGATTAACTTTATCATTCACCTATGAATGAATGAGCATCAGTTAATTTTTTTTTTTTTTTTTTTTCGCACATTCACTTGAACCGCTCAGGCAATGTCAGTGGTATGGCCATTTTAGGGGTGGCCCAGATTACAATTTAAATTCAAGCAGAGTGTCTAAATCAAAGGGGTTCAAGCCTTGATAAGTGGGGTCTAATCCCAGTAATTCGCACCCTGCAAATACCTCTGAGAAACTTTGGTTTATGAAAAGGTCATGAGTTTTTCGATAAATTATGTGGATATGCATGACCAAACCTATTGCTTTTCTCTCATACAGTCAGCCATTCTGAAGAATGGTTCTCCGTCAGTCTTCCAAACTCTTAACCTGAAATGTGCAAGTCAGCATTTGCCAATTCAGCATTTGCTGGTATTTAATTCAGTATCAATTTCAGTTCTGTCATCAGTTTCCAGCAAGGGTGTTTTTATGGAATTCCTGAAGGATTACTGTCTAGAATCGGCTGGTTTGTAATGGAAATCAAATATGAAGCTTAATTTAAAGATCTTTTCCCGCTACATGTTTTGTTCTTTTAGTAGAATTTTTTTTTAACCTTACAGAATCTAAGAAATTTGTTTTAAATAGGGAAGATATATATTTATAGTCATAGAAGCAAAACAATCATTTTTTTTTAATCTGTCACACATTTTATTTATTAATTTATTATGTATATGCTTGTATTTAATTTGCAGACTAAATACACACACACACACACACACACACACACACACACACACACACACATCTTGGACGGGATGACCAGAAGTCAGTTTTTCTCCAGAACAAATCTGTCCACCAACGTGAATTTATTTTAGTAGATATTCAAAAATAGGGACAGTTTTCAAGAAATAAGGATGGGTAAAACGGTCTTCAATTTGTAAGTGTTCCAGAAAAAAAGAGGGCATCTGGGCATCCCAATCCTGGGAACATTATTTATCTCATTCATTCAAACTGGAGTTTGCTTCATTTCAGCATGGTCAAGGTCATTCTTTCACCACAGAAAAATATTGCATGTTATAACAAATTCTACAATATGCAAACATAAGGGACAATATTTATTTAGATTGTTATTCTGCTCAAGAGGCTGTTTGCTACACCCGTATGGAAAAAAGTAATGACATTGATGTGCTATCTGTTGGTTGCCATCTTGGAGTGGGGGCTTTACCTTTTTGTGTTTTCTCTCTACTGTCCTACTCTCTGTATGTCCCCCGCGGGCTGCCGCACCCCTAGACAACAGGGACAACTGCTTCAGCCGCTCCCGGAGCTCCAGCGTTGCCAGTATTGACAAGGAATCACGAGAGGCCATCACATCTTTCCATTTCTGTGAGACATACAATCGGAAAGCAGATGGTGGCCTTACACCTTGTGTATGGGTTGGCACCTCATTGGGCACAGTGCTGGCCATCTCCCTCAGCATGCCCTCTGCTGGAGAACAGAGGCTTCTGCAACCTGTCATTGTCTCCCCTAGTGGTAAGTCAGCATACAGTGTATATCAGGGTTCAAAAGTTAGGAGTTTTTTCTGCTAGCCAGTTTGAGCCAATAGTTCAGATTTTACTTGCCCTGCCAACATTTGCACTGGCCCCACCAGTAAATGATTATTAAATGCTAAGTTTTCTTTTTAAATATTACATTCATAGTCATATCTGGAAATTCTACTTATTTTACATTATATAACTAAGTGAATCTCTTAAATAAATGTACAAATATATTTGTGCTGGAAACAAAGGCATATGATGCAAAACATGACTGATTGTTTTAGAATTTTCAACCCATTCTAACTGATGCTTCCAAGATTTTGGCAAGTCATTCTCGCAATTCTGAGAAAAACACATCTATGCTAGCTAGCTGGATAACATTACCTTGGTGACATTTTGTAAATAAATAGAATCTATAACAACAATGTTCAATACATTACAGAAGACCAAATATTTAACGTTATTATTTATACCCCCAAAAATTATAATTCTCTCATCAGTCATTCACCCTTTTGCTGTCTAAAACACATATGATTTTCTTTCTACTGCAGAACACAAATGAAGATATTTTCATAGATTTATAATGTGTTTATATCCATACAGTGCTTAAGTTAATTTGGGACCAACACTTCCAAGATCCAAAAAGGGCATAAAGGCAGCATAAAGGTATACAACTCGAGTGATTTAATCCATGACATATGAAGTGATACGATCGGTTTGGGGAGAGAAAAATGTATAAAGGTATGGCTTGCCTTTAAGGCAGTTTTACACGGGATGTGTTGGGGAGCAGGCTTTGCTTGCATTCTTGCCACTTCTCATTTGTACAGCCATTTTCCATTCACACGAGAAGCAGTGCAAAACATGCCAGTAGAAGTGCAATAATGCCACCCACTGCTTCAGCTCAAATACAATATGCAGCAATTACTGTGAATTTTGTATTAGTCTTCATGTAAGTATGAATGCACTTAAACAAAAAGTCACTTATTTTTTCATGAAATGTTTTATAACTATAAATATTGTAACAAGCTATTTTTATATTAATGTATAAATATAACATCAAGGCTAAACAATGTAATTGTAAATACTGATATACTGAATACTTGCCACCTGTCTCCACATTTGATGAGTTCTGCATTTAGTTTATATTTTTATTGACAAATTGGTATAGTATAAATAACATCACTTCAATAATTAAAATGGGAGGGCTACAAATGAACATTAAAAATCCACATAATACTACCAATAACCCGCCTGGGCAATTGTTTTTCTATTTATCTAAAGTTGATGTTTCAGGCACCTGATGCAGAAGAGAAAAATAAAATATACGGCCCATGGCCCATTTGCATACATTGCACAGGCTTCTATAATCCAAACATAAGCTATACATGTTTCCGTAGTCTATATTCACCTGGTACACTGGCTCGTCCGCTCACAGCTTCCATGAGGCTGTTTTCCTATTATGTCTCTATAAACGCTCAAAGAAACATTATATGTCAGGAGGAAATTCAGGAACAGCGAGTACATTCGTCTCCATGTTGTTTTTGACTTTTTTAAAACTGAATGTCGTTTGATTAGTTGTGAATAATTTCAGCTCTAATTGGTCAGTGAGAAGCGGCAGGCACGGAAAGATGAAATATTTTTATCTAGCACGTGTGCACCGCAAGCAGTTGTGCACAAAAATGCATTGAAAATGAATAGGGAAAGCACGGTGCCATGTCCCGTATACCACCTTTATGTCCTTTTTGGAGCTTGAAAGTTTTGGACCCAATTGACCTGCACTGTATGGATAAAAACACATCATACTGTATATCTTTGAAAATATTTTTAGTGAAAAATATTAGTTTGTGTTCCGCAAAAGAAATCATACGAGTTTGAGATGGCATAAGGGTTTGAGATGGCAAAAAGAATTACAATTTTTGGGTGAAGTATTCCTTTCCTTTTGGGTGAAGTTTGCTAGGCATAACAACATGTACAAGATCAACAAATATAAGATTTAGTGACACAGCAGTGAGCGATAAAGGTATGTGAAAGTTTCAACTGGCCCTGAGCCATCCTTGTTGTTAAGCCCTTCACATACACATCTGAAGTTCTGCAGATCTTTAATTTGATGGGTAAGATTGACACTGACATCTTAATCACCTCCATGCAGGCACTCTTATCAAGTTGAAGGGTAGCATCCTACGGATGGCTTTCCTAGATTCTACAGGGTCTCTCCTCCCTCCTGCTTACGAGCCATGGTATGAACCCAATGCCCCAGCCAATGGAGAGGAGCGGGACAAGGTCCGCAAGAGACGGCCAGTGTCTGTCTCCCCATCCTCGTCCCAGGAACTGAATGAAAACCAGTATGCCGTGGTGTGCTCTGAGAAACAGGCCAAAGTGATAACCCTGCCCTCTCAGACCTGCATATTTAAACACAACATCACCGAAACGTCTTTTGTGCTGCGTGCAGACGTGGTGTTTATTAACGCTGGCATTTGTGTGGCCTGTTTCTGTGCCAATGGACACATTATGACGCTCAGGTGAGAGAGAATGTCCTTCAATGTTGGGCAGGCGAGGGTATTTAAATGGATAAATTTTGGTTTGTTGTGTTTAATTTTTTTTAAATAGATTACTATCTACCCTGCAAATAAGCAGTTCCACGATTAATCAGGCATATGACATTATGCAGCTTATATATATATATATATATATACACACACACACACACACAAACCCAGTTTAAGTCAGAATTTACATACTGTACACCTTAGCCAAATACATTTAAACTCAGTTTTTAACAAATCATTCATAATCATAGAAAACCTACCCCATCTTATGTCAGTTAGGATCTCTACTTTATTTTAAGAATGAGAAATGTCAGAATAATAGTAGAGAGAATTATTTATTTCAGCTTTTATTTCTTTCATCACATTCCCAGAGTGTCAGAAGGTTACATACAATTTGTTAGTATTTGTTGGCATTGTCTTTAAATTGTTGGGTCAAACATTTTGGGTAGCCTTCCACAAGTTTCTCATAATAAGTTGCTGGAATTTTGAAACATTCCTCCAGACAGAACTGGTGTAACTGAGTCAGGTTAGTAGGCCTCCTTGCTTACACATGATTTTTTAGTTCTGCCCACAAATGTTCTATTGGATTGAGGTCAGAGCTTTGTGATGGCCACTCCAATACCTTGACTTTGTTGTCCTTAAGCCATTTTGCCACAACTTTGGAGGTATGCTTGGGGTCATTGTCCATTTGGAAGACCCGTTTGCCACCGAGCTTTAACTTCATTGCTGCTCTTTTGAGATGTCACTTCAATATATCCACATATTTTTCCTTCTTCATGATGCCATCTATTTTGTGAAGTGCAGCAGTCCCTCCTACAGCAAAGCACCCCCACAACATGATGCTTCCACTCCCATGCTTCATGGTTGGGATGGTGTTCATCGGCTTGAAAGCCTCACCCTTTTCCCTCCAAACATAACGATGGTCATTATGGCCAAAAGGTAAAATTTTTGTTTCATCAGACCTTTTTTATTGCAGTTTTGGAACATTGGCTTCTTCCTTGCTGAGCAGCCTTTCAGGTTATGTCGATATAGGACTTGTTTTACTGTAGATATAGATACTTGTCTACCCTTTTTCTCTAGCATCTTCACAAGGTCCTTTGATGTTGTTCTGGGATTGATCTGCACTTTTCGCACCACACTATGTTCATTTCTAGGAGACAGACTGTGTCTCCTTCCTGAGCGGTATGATGGCTGTGTGGCATTTACACTTGCATACTATTGTTTGTACAGATGATCATGGTACATTAATGTGTTTGGAAATTGCTTCCAAGGATGAACCAGACTTGTGGAGGTCCACAATTTATTTTCTGATTTCTTTTGATTTTCCCATGATGTAAGCAAAGAGGCACTGAGTTTGAAGGTAGGCCTTAAAATACATCCACAGGTACACCACCACCTAGAGGCATGACTTCATTTTCTGGAATTTTCCAAGCTGCTTAAAGGCACAGTTAACTTAGTGTACTGTATGTAAACTTCTGAACAACTGGAATTGTGATATAGTCAATTAAAAGTGAAATAATCTGTCTGTAAACAATTGTTGGAAAAAATACTAGTGTCATGCACAAAGTAGATGTTCTAAATGAGTGGTTACAATTTTTTTAAATTACTTAAACATAAGTGTATGTAAACTTCTGACTTCAACTGTATATAAATATATATAAAGCTCTGAAAAAAAATTAAGAGACCACTGCAAAATTATCAGTTTCTTGGATGTACTATTTATAGGTGTGTTTGAGTAACATGAACATTTTTGTTTTACTCTATAAGCATTTCTCCCAAATTCCAATTAAAAATATTGTCATTTATGGGACACTAGTGTACCGTGAAAGATTGTGGAAAGGTGGTTTTACAGGTGTGCTGTGGAAAATTATCAGATTCCACAAAATAAATCAGGGCTCTGGACTGAGACTAAATTTTCTACCATTTTTCCTAACAGTGCGATTAAACTTTTCAAGAGTTCGCATTGTTGTGACTTCAAAGTTGGCTGACTCTAATTATGCTCTGTCATTTTTTGTTCCGTATGAGAAATATCAAACAGCAAATGTTCCAAACGTGAAAGGAAACAGCTTTACCCGGATCAATCAGCGCTCCTCAATGAACAGATCAGCACAGAGACATGCAACGTGGACCAGTCTCGAGCCCTCAGCCGTACAGATTATCATAAACAGAGCTGTGAGAAGCACAAGCTGGGTCATGAAAACCTCTATGAAAGCCCATAATATGTCGATGATTAAACCAGTTTAAAATTTTATTAAACAGCCCAAACATTCTAAACAGCATTGAAAAGGAATAAAGGAGAAATCTGCACAATGAAAAGACAGAAATTGTAAGGTTTCAATCCACACATCACATATATTTTAAAAAAAAAATCATTAATATCATAATATATTATTATATCAATATAGTAGTGAGAGAATATAATTAATTTTCTGTATGTGTTTTTCTTATGAAAAATGCCATAATTTATTTTATGGTTACTGCTAATTGTGGTTTTAGTTTTACTTTTGGTTACTCTGATCTTATTGCAAATGCCACAGTTAAAACTATGGATACAATGGAACTTTCCTTCGGTAAAATCTTTTCTAATGCCCTCTGATTGTAGAAAAAAGCTTTGTTTGTCTTCAGATGACTGTATTTTAATCATCAAGATCCTGATAATATGAAAGAAACTGTGAAAGAAACTAATTTTCTTCCAGTTGGACTGGTGCGACTAACTCAAGTGCTGGTGCAACCATTTGTAGAATTTATCACTGGTGCTACCACTCTTAAATGTTAGTCTGGAGCCATCTAAATAAATAGATAAATAAAGATGCAAATTTTTTGTTTTATTCTTTACCCAATTAGCACTCTTGCCACCTGTGATCTCTTTATACACCGTACCTACATGACTTGATAACCGAATTTAAAACACTATGAGTAAACACGCAACTAAAATGGACAGGAAGATCTTGAAAGGAAAACTATCAATGATGGTTATGTGGGACAGTGAGATAGAGGTGTGCCATGGGATTTGTTTAATTGTAAAAAGTGTGCCGGGGCAGAAAAAAGGTTGGGAAACACTGATTTAGAGTATTTATTTGCAGAAAATTAAAAAAAAAAAAAAAAGATGCAGTGTTTTCAGACCTCTAATAATGCAAAGAAAACAATTCCATATTAATTTTTAAACAACACAATACTAATGTTTTAACTTAGGAAGAGTTAGAAAGAAATCAATATTTGGTGGAATAAAACTGATTTTCAATCACATCTTTCATGCGTCTTGGCATGCTCTCTACCAGTCTTTCACATTGCTGTTGGATGATTTTATGCCACTCCTGATTCAAAAATTCAAGCAGCTCGGCTTTGTTTGATGGCTTATGGCCATCCATCTTCCTCTTGATCACATTCCAGAGGTTTTCAATGGGGTTCAGGTCTGGAGATTTGGCTGGCCTTAACAGGGTCTTTATTAGTAGTCGACCGATATGGGTTTTTTAATGGTCGATGCCGATATCCAGAGAGCTGGGTGGCCGATACAATGCCGATATATCATACAATTTATTATAGTAAATAACAAACATAAAATTGCAAAAAACAAACAAATGAAACTCTTATTTAGCACTACATTTACTAAATTTCACACAAAACTAAAAAAATTATATTGTATTTTAAATGGAAGGTAGCAGTTTCTTCAGATTTCTGTTCAGTCGTCAAATTTGTGTAATTTATTTACACATGAAGAAATTGTTAATATATTAGGAAGAAGAAAATATCAGTGCACACAGTAGTCCAGAAACCATGGATGGCATGTCCACATCAGCAATCGCATTTACTCAAAAATATATAATCAAACCAATTGTACATACAGTGCGCAGTGAATATGACATATACTTATAGCACACGTGAAGCACTTTTAACTTGGGCTGCAAGCGAATACGTAGGCAGCTAACTTGCTACCTTGCTGCCTAATCTGTTAATAGCTTAACTGACAGCTGTTTTGAATGAATGGAACTCCAGAGGCATCATTTTCCTAATTTCCTCGGATTGTCACAGGTCAGACCATCATGATTTGTGAATGAAAGGAACTTTTGATCCTGATCCTGAAGTTTTTGATTCTGGCTGATGGAATACACACTTTAGAGTAAGATATTAGATGAGCCCTTGATGGGAAGAAAAAAATTGATTTTCTTGAGGTTCGTGAATGACACCTGTTTAAACTAGATATCTGCATATTTGCAAACAGTTTATAATAGAAATTGTATTTATATTTGCTTTTTATCATTACAAAAGAACGTTAAAGGTGAGAGACTGTTAGAATATGTGCTTCAGAGGAAGATTTATGAGCGCTCCACAGGATGCTGTATCTTCTGAAGTTGTGTGAAGTAAATGAGATATGCGAATATTTGTAGACTGTATATTATATTAGTTTTATTGATATTTGCCTTTTTATCATAAGACAAGACAGTTAAATGTTACAGGGAACTGTTGAGGAGAGAGAGGGAGAATGAAATAGGAGAGAACTTTAACATTATGAGCTAAAACGCGCCAGCCGTGGATCTGATACGCAGACCGTTTAAATTACACTTTGTTGCACACCGGTCTATTATTGTAGTAACACAATGGTGCGTAGCAAGAAAATTAACCATGACTGGTCATTTACATGTCTCAGTCACTTCACATGCAAGCACGCGATTCTCAGTGTCCTCAAGAATCAAATCGGCCAAACGGAAAAATGTTTCAGCCAATGCCGATAATTAAAAATGTTAATTAAAAATTATATATCGGTCAACTACTAGTCTTGATATGGTGGTTCTCCATACACATTGGCTGACATGGCTGTGTGTCATGGAGCATTGTCCTGTTGGAAAAACCAATCCTCAGAGTTGGGGAACATTGTCAGGACAGAAAGAAGCAAGTTTTTTTTCCAGGAAATCCTTGTACGTGGCCTGATTCATGCATCCTTCCCAAAGACGAATCTGCCCGATTCCAGCCTTGCTGAAGCACCCCCAGATCATCACTGATCTTCCACCTGATCTAATGGTTAGACGGAGACCTGGAGAGGCCTTCAAGCCACAGTGTCTCGAACCCTTGGATGAAATTTGGTGGAGGTTCGTGATGATCTGGGGGTGCTTCAGCAAGACTGGAATCGGGCAGATTTGTTCAGATTCATTTGTACTCATGTACTCAAACACATAACTAAATTAAGTTAAAAAGAAACTGATAATTTTGCAGTGGTCTCTTAGTTTTTTCCAGAGCTATATATATATAGATATAGATATATATATATATATATAAAATCACTGTATTGCTCTCCAAATTGCTTTGGCTTATAAATCTTCAGAGACGTCAGAAAAGCAGACAAACATCTACGTGTCTGTCTCTATCAGTAGGAAGGTCAAAGTTAACCATCAAATGTGGAGACCTTGGGATTTTATTGTAGATAACATCTACAAATATCTCTAATGCTTATTTCCCGTAATTTAACGGTGCTCAGCATTGCAGCTCTTGAATAATAGAAGAGGTGAGACATCCCTGAGCTGAAGAAATGTCTCTCTGTGCCATGCTGTTTTCAGTCTGCCAGGGTTGAGACCATTGCTGGATGTAAATTACCTACCCCTGACAGATATGCGGATAGCGAGAACATTCGGCTTCACCAACCTCGGCCAGGCCATGTACCTGACCTCCCCTACTGAGATCCAGAGGATCACTTACAGCCAAGAGGTTTGCGAGAGCCTGCAGGTGAGCAAAATTATCTTCATGGATTGTTGTACTAGGCTACTATACTGAGTAATATTTACACTACAATGATGCTGATGATGATAATTGGATTGTGTAACAGGAGATGCTAGGTGAGCTGTTTACTCCAGTGGAGACGCCAGAAGCTCCTAACAGGGGATTCTTTAAGGGCCTTTTTGGAGGAGGAGCACAGTCTCTAGACAGAGAAGAGCTCTGTGAGTTCTCTTTTAGACAAAGTGATAGGACTGTGAACATGCATGATACATTGTCGCATTTATGAACAATAGCAGGAAATAAAACATACAATCAAAAATAAAATAAAAACAAAATCTAATAAAAATACTAATGACAATGTGTACGATGGGTTTGATAATATCGTTTGTGCTTCATTGAGAATGGACTGCTCTAAGGGAAGCACAAAAAAGCAGTCCATTCTCAGGTAAGTGCAAAAAAACATCAGATATGTCATTTGTGGGAAGAAAGTAGACCATAAACAGAGGAATGTCCATTTAGATTTAGATCCTCTCTGTTAGTTACCAATGCAATCTTTTCTTAATATAAAATGTAATAAGCACCTTCACTATGTGTTCTTAATTGAGTGCTCATTCATGTTTATGTATTCTCTGTTTTCTCATTTGTAACATTATTTTCCTCCTCTCCTTTTCACCCTGTCCTTCTGTCATTTGTATTACAGTTGGGGAGTCAGGAGCCGGAAAAGCACCACGCAGTCTCGCTCAGCACGTTCCAGGTCCCGGGGGGATAGAAGGCATGAAGGGGGCAGCTTCAGGCATTGTGGGTGATTTAGCTCGGGCTCGAATAGCATTAGATGAGAGAGGACAAAAACTGAGTGAGGTAGAAGAGCGAACGGCTGCCATGATGGCCAGCGCTGACTCATTCTCCAAACATGCTCATGAGGTACAGCATATTTACTGGCTTCAGTAACTAATTAATCACTTTTTAAAAATAAGTAAATCTTTACACAATTACGCATAATTTTAAATGATGCGCACCTCCACTATTTAAATAATTGTCTTTCCAGCAATGTGGCAGTATGTTTGGTATCTGCAACTTTAATCTCCTTTTTTCTGTTTTTGCTTGGTGCTGCAGATGATGCTAAAGTGTAAGGATAAGAAATGGTACCAGTTCTGATCTCTGGGAAACAGCAGAGCCCAAAGGGACTGAGGAGATCTCTTACACAGCCTTGTTCATCTCTAATTCTTCTCCCACTTCCTCTCTTTATCTCTCTTCTGCTGGAGCAGTAGAATCCCTCGCTATCCTTTCCTAGCACAATATTAAAGACAGTCTCCTTACAGAACTGAGGCACAGACTGTGAGAGGCCCCAGTTTAAGGAATACCGTACCATGATGGTGTGCACTCTTCGGTTTTTATTTGTTTAATATTACCAGTCCTCTCCTGTGATGGCTGGGCTTTCCAGGCCCTGAAATTCCATTTTTTCTCTCAGTCTTTGAATTGTTTTTGTGCTGTTGTTTTTTGCGATCATGTTCTGCCTCCCACATTGGAGAGCAGTAAGGAGTCAAAAAAAGACAAACAGAATAAACAAGAAAAACATACAAACACTATGAAAAATCGCAAAATATAAAAAGTGGAAAAAAGTATATATATACAGAATTCTAAATAAATCCTCATTAAAGACTGTATAAATGCCATATTCGCTATTTACTGTCAAAAGTAAAACTTAAATATGGAAGACACTGGGTGAAGCATGGGAAGAGCTCCATTCACAGGAAATGATGTCATAACATGGAGGCGGCAAACCTTTCAGAAGAAGAGAGAACATCTATCCTTGTCTAAAATTAACTCAGTAGATTTGTGTAAATTGACCTTTTTTCCAAATTTTCCCTTTTTGTTTATTTATTTGTTATTTTTTTATTTAGAAAAAAAAAATAGACATAATCTGTAAAATCATTTGTAAATGTCTAAATATAAAATGCTTTTTGGGTGATATTTTTAAGTAATTATTGTGAATATCACTACAATAATGCTTTACATTAAAGTACCATCTACAGAGGGTTTATAATTAGTTGTCAGATGATCCATAGATGAAGTATCTACTTGAAAAACAAATTAATGAATTCTTTGTGAGTTAACTATTTATAAACCAATCATGAGTGATTCAGCGATGGTATTTTCATGTGATACATTATCCAAATGTTTCAACTTGTAAACTTTCTATGAAAATTGGCACAGAAAATATCTGGTCTGGACTAAGATGTGAAAGAAAGTAGGCAAATATATGGTTGAAATCTAAAAGTTATCCATCAGTCATTGGGTAGACAGCCATATAGACCTCAATAGCTAGAACATTTGTTGCTCCCCTAAGACTGAAAAATAAGTCACAGTCTCTTTGGTGTTGGCTCTGATTTAACAGCTTTAACATAGAACACTTAGTTCAATATAGAGATTGTACTAAGGTAAAAATATGTTCGTTGGGTCATTCAGTGGTCCATTTCACACACACACACATATATATATATATAAATATATATATATATATATATATATATATAAATATATATATATATATATATATATATATATATATATATATATATAAAAGCACTTACTTGTTGGAAATGGCTCTATCAAACCTGATTTTCTCAAAAACACTTTGCCTCACAAATCAGGAAAAATTGGACCACCTTTAAAGACCTAATCTTCAGCGACTTTAGACTTGATTATAAGTGTGAAGGGCATAAAGTGTTTTTCTTTTTTTTGGACTAGGGAACATTATTTATTGTCGTTTTGAATGTTAGGATAATATCATATAACAAGTTTGCCTAATGTTCCTGGTTTCACACTGGTGCTTAATGGCTATTAGTCTCCTAAGCCATATTCACATGTGTAGATTAACAGAATTTATTTCATCTTTGAAAGCACCTTTGTTCACCTACAGTTAGTGCTAGCTGTTCATTCACAAGCAGAAAATTAAAAAGAAGTAAATCGAAACACAAAGGCTACTCAGTATATGTTCCATTTCTTCCTTGAAACCACATTTTAGTGCCATTATATTTATTTGTAATATCTTATTTGTGGTTTGCAAGAAATGCTGCTATATATGTTGCATTGACTTCATATGACCCATTGTCATTCAAGATGCTAACATTGATGTATTGAGCACTGATTCTCTCTTGCCTCTCTGCTCAAAATTTTTGCCATTCTGTGAATGAAATAGTTTGACAATCTGGGACCATAAATTGAGAGTGGCCATACTGACCCAAAAGACATTTGCCATATCTTTTCAAACACCAAAGATTTTCTTTCATTGAGTTATGTATTTCACTGACTGTGACAGATATTTGTGTCTGAAGTATCACTGCATATTCCACCAGTAATAGTGTTGAGGTCTTTCCTGATGTTTTTGGCTGTGCGCTACCATTACAAGTGAAGTCTGCCTTTTGTGTTTTATATGCCGTATTTCAACAAAGAGAAATGGGGTGAAAAAGAATTACAAAACAAATCAAGCAAATATCTCTCAGACTATAAATGTTTCTCTGTGTTAGACTCTATATTCTCTGTAGATGTGTTTTCATGCCATGGTGTTATAGTGTTTTTGAATACCAGGTTTGTTTTTGAACATTTTGCTCATATGTCATCTCTCCTAATTAACTAATTCAATTATATTTGTAAAATGTGTATTTTTCTCTGCAGTACTGTATTTCCCTGAATAGATTTCCTTGCCATATTTTTAATCATCAATTATTGAAAAATTATTTTTATATATACTTTGAGGAAGTAGTATTTTGAGGTCATAAGAACTTATTAGATCTTGCACTCTATTATTTGTTTTCTGTCATGTGGTCTGTTTGTTAATGCCATAATTGACACAACATGGTGTTTTTTTAAATTAAACTTGAGTGAGTAAGCATTCCCTTGATTCTTTTGCAAGACCAGTTAGTATCAAGACCTGAATATGCATCAAAGGTTTAAACATATGATAAGAGTCATCATAAGACCAGTTAATTATGAGAGAGGATGTTTGCCATAAATTGTGTATTCAATTTACCAGTTTAAAAATATAATGTACACTTCAAAAAACAAAAATTATTTTGCAAGACGTGGCTCATCTAAAGTGGTTACCCATGAGGAAAACTTTGATGTCACAGGTTGCTTTTTTCATTGTCAAACGTATCCAATCGGCCGTGTTGAACTGTAATGCTGTAAATGTCGGTAAAATGTTTAGTGTTCAACAACTGAGAAACCACCAATAGAATTTATTGGTTACAACTTTAGTTTATTTCATGTCTGTTCCATGGAGGTTTTGGATTCACTGGTGATGTGAACCTGGTCATTTGCCCTTCATAATCTTTCAAGAGCAAGGAGAAAAAACATTGTCTGAATTTCCCTGTTGCTTTTTTGGCTTTTATTTGATTTACTCATTTTGTAATGTTTCATGTTGACTTGCAGTGAATCGTTTATTTGTCTCAGACAGAACATTCTTACCTGAAATATTACACTTTTAACATGCAGAAAATGCTCTTTTATTTTCTGTTCTGAATATACGATTATCAGTGGGTTGCAGTATTTCTCATTGTAGCCAATTTCTTGTACAGTTTTATGCAAATTTCACATGTATGTTTATGACTATCTGCTGCCACAAACGATTTAGAATTTCTGTAGATAGAAATGACTGTGCAATGGAAAATAAAAATGATTTAAAAATCTCTCATGCGTTTGTGTTTGTGTTTATGGTTGTTGTTCTAAAAAAAAAAAAAAAACTGTTCTGTGCTTAATTTTTCACTTGTTTTGACTAAAAAATACATTCTCTGAAAAACCTAAATATCTATTGTAGTGTTGTTTCTAAAACAAGATTTATGAAATTGATCTTGGTTTAAGGATTTTTAGATATTTTTGCAGGAAAACAATACAAAAATTATCATCAAGAATACGATTTTTGCCCTAATATCAAAGGCCTTACTATGAAAAATGAAATTAT